>CM017465.2:0-2439447 GCA_007827005.2 Populus simonii | reverse complement strand
TGATAGTATAGTGACTTAGAGGTAGAGATAGGAGTATCAACAGGTTTGCAAGAAGTCATGTCAGCTCGAATAAGGATGTCAAGAATATACTTATGTTGTCATAACATCAGACCCATAGCAGTGGACTGAACCTCAATACCTAAAAAATAATGAATGGAGCCTAAGTCACGAAGCTTGAACTCTAAGCTCAGCAACTATATTGGACGGTGAAGCATAGTAGAGTTGTTAACCATAAGTAGAATGTCATCAACATAAACCATAAGATAAATATATCACCACCAACATACAAGATAAATAAGGAGGTTCAACCTTGGAAGCATGAAAGCTAATAGAAAGTATAGAACACTCAGACAAGTGTACCATGCCGCAGGGCCTGGTTTCAAACCATATAGACACTTATGCAACTAGCACACAGAGGGAAAGCAGAGTAACAAAACCTTGAGGTTGTTTCATGTAGACCTCTTCGACAAGGATGTTATTGAGGAAGGAATTATGAATATCAAGTTGATGAATCATCCAATTACATGAGACCGCAGAGAAGACTAATTGGATGGTCGTTTGTTTAATAACAAGACTGAAAGTTTCAGAGTAATCAATGTCTTCTTGCTAAATAAAGCCTCTAACAACCAGACGTACCTTATAGGCTTAACATGTTATGCATATGGCGTTTTAATCCTGTACACCAACTACCAACTACACACCCACCAACTACCAAAAATATTCATCGAAGGATGAAAAGGAACCAAAGACCAGCTGTCGTTAGAGCGTAAGGCTTGAATTTCATTGTGCATGGCACCAAGTCAAGCCTCATACCTGTCAGCATCAGAGAATGCAATGGGTTCATAGTTAGGAGAAGGCATTTCCCGACAGATACGAGCAGCAGAGGTGGCTGCAGACGCTGTTAGAAGGGCAGTTTTTGGCAGTCAAGGATGAAGAACCATAGGATGCTGACAAGTGGCAAAACGATGGGGAGAAGAATCTGAACTAGGGAGCTACTGGAGAGGATAAGAGGAGAGATCAACAAAGAGTTGCAGCCCGATTGGAGAACCTATCGAAGGGCCTGAGCTCGCAGCAACAGAGGTAGGAGAACCTGTCGTAGAACCAATGTTGTCTGCAATGACAAACCTAGAAACATGCAACTCTGAAGGAGGAAAACCTGTTATTGCATAATGGTCATTAGAGAAACAAGCAGATCGTGACATAGGGGCAAAGCTGAGTGGTGTTAGGATGGTGGCAAACATGGTTGGGGAATGGGGGCGCTCGTTGTGTGGGGCGGGAGGTGATGCAGAGCTACTGTTGTTAGTGATTGGCGGGGTAGTGAGGTGAAAATTAGGGAGGTAATCAAGATGGGCAAATGTGTAGGCTGGAAGGAGGTGGCTGGTTGTTGTGCTATCTGTTTAGATTTTGCAAAAAGAAACATATCTTCATGAAAACAAACATGATGGGAGACATAAATACGTTGAGATGCTAAATCAAGACAGCAATAACCAAGATGAAAGGAACTATATCCTAAGAACACACATGGAGAGGAACGGAAATCCAACTTATAAGCATGGTATGGACGCAATAAAGGAAAACAAAGATACCTGAAAGTACATAAAAATCATAATCAGGATTAAACAGACACTCAAAAGGAGATTGATTTTAGAGGACAAGAGTAGGCATGTGATTGATGAGAGACACTGATGATTCAAACATATAATTCCAAAATCGTAATGGAGCACTACATTGGCCTAGGAGGATAAGACCAGTTTCAACAATATGGCGATGGCGACACTCAACAGTGTCATTTTGCTCATATGTATGAGGACAAATTAACCTGTGATGAATACCAATAGTTTGGAATAAACTGTACAAATTAACCTGTGATGAATACCAATAGTTTGGAATAAACTGTTTAACTTACAATATTCACCACCCCAATCAGTTTGAACGGATTTAATTTTGCGTGAAAACTAACGCTCAACAAGCACTTGAAAATGATGGAATGTAGAAAACACATCTGATTTTGCAACAAGAGGATAATACCATATATGTTTTATATGCACATCGATAAAGATAACAAAGTAACGAAAACAATTAGAGGAAAACATAAGAGCAGGGCCCCAAACATCACTAAATAATAAATCAAATGCAGTAGTAGTTTTGTGACCCGTAGGTCTCAACGACAAACGCGATGACTTGCTTAGCGGACAAGCTTGACATTGAACAAGAGAGCATCTAGAAGTACAAGCTATTTTGGTTTTGGAAACTAACAAATTGAAAATACAAGAAGTATGATGACCCAATCAACGATACCACAGATCAGCAATCGTAGAGACACAAGGAGACCAATAAGCTTAAGGGATGGACGTGGCAAAAGACTCATATAAAACATTGAGACCATCATTACTCTTACCAGAAAGGAGCACTGCCTTGGAGGTAAGATCCTTTACATAAAACACAGATGCGTTAAATTCAAAATAAACATTATTATCACGATAAAATTTTTGAACAGATAGCAGTGGTTTGGTAATATGAGGAACATGGAAAAGGTTAGAAAATGTAAAGGTGCATTTAGGGGAACGTAACATGGCATGCCCAATATAGGATATGGAAAGACCCTAACCATCCCTAACATGCAAGTGATCATTACCAAGATAGGGTACAAAATCGGTCAGAGTTGCAAGATCAAGCGTAATGTGTTGGTTGGCACCAATGTCCGAGAACCAAGTAAGGGCAGAAATAGTGCCAATAGTAAGATGAGCAAAGTGTTGTTGGCCACTGATGTGAAACTGAGAGCACTAAGGGGTTGTGTGGCCGAAGGAGAAGCACAGTTGATACTTGATGTTCTACTTAAAAGATTGGTAAGGAGACCACTGCCTAGAACCAGAGGGTTGTTTGGTATGTTGCCAATTGCTCTACTTCTAGTATGTGGGAGCAAAGGAATGAAAACTGTGAAAATCAGACCTTTGTTGGTGGTGTGTGGCGGTTGTTGTTGGGATGCCAGTTGCCACGAGAATGACCTCTGTAATGGGGGGTTGTGGTGATGCTGGGCAAGATTAGCAAAGGGTAGCAGAGATGGCTTGGGCAGTAGAGGTGGATTTGCAGCCATGGATTGAAGGGAGGTCTTGTGCAGAAACTCATGAGTAAGAAGATGGCTATGAAGGTCAACATATGACAATGGTTGTGCCTTGGTCACAAGACTAGTTACCAGGTCTTTAAACTCACCACGAAGGCCACAAAATACATAGAGGTTGAAGTCTTCAAGATAGAGAAGTCGGCCGACAGCAACCAAATCATCAAATAATGACTTTGTTTGCTGCATGTACATAGCAACCGAAGCATCTCCTTGTTAAAGATCTTGAAAAGACCCATGGAGTTGCATAATGCAAGAATTTGATGGAGAGGCAAGCATTTTCTCAAGAGTGCACCAAACACAATAAGAGGTCTGACAATCTAACACAAGGTGCAGTACGTCCATGGAGAGAGAGAGAGAGAGAGAGGAGAGTAATCCGCTTAAAATAAGTTGATCATGTTGCTTCCAACAAAGAAAAGAGGGGTTGATTACCGAAGAGGAACCATTAGAACTGTAAGATACATGAGAGGGAGGAAACGACACTAAGCCATCGACAAAGTTGAAGACACCCTGACCAAGAAGATATGGCTTCATCTACATTCGTCAATAGAGATAATTGTTGTTTGTAAGCTTTAATGAAACAACTTGTTGAGTGTTAAACAAAGCAACTATAGATGGAGTTAATGTCCCCATGATGTGGAGAGGGACGGCAGAAACATGGGAAGAAGAACCATGGTTTTGCTCTGCAAGTGAGAGATTCTGCTGGTGTGGGAAAGCACCACCAGCAACAACTTGTGAGTGGTTGGCTAGCAGGCTACACCGCTGGTTTGGAGGACGGAGAAGCCGACAACAGCACAGAGTCCATTAGGGAGAGGGAGAGAAGAGTTCTGATTGCAAAAGGTTTTGATACCAAGTTGAGAATAATTAGGAGGCTTAACCTATTAGTTAGCCAGCCTTTTCTATTTATATGTGTCGAGTAACATACAATAGTAAATGAAGAGATTACAACACTAGAGCAGGCCTATAGTATTTCCTATATAGATACGTTCTATAATAATTCTTTAGTTTTTGTTTACAGTTTTTTTATGGTTTATTATTTCCGTTAATTCTTAATATATTTATCTAAATGCACCCATCAACTTTTGGATTTTCAATTAAAACGTTTTCAATATGTAAGAAAATGAATTGACAATATTAATATATTCTTCTCTTAACTTGGAATCCCACTGCAGCATAGCAGGGATTATTGGCTAGTATACAAATCAGACAGAAGCTTCGAACTTAGCTGGTTCTTCAGGAGTTTTGTCAAGACCTCACTCCAATAAATCCAACCATGAAATATGTTCTATTGAAAACCTGTTCGATTCTGATCCAATCATCAGTTTGGTCTGGTTTACCTAAAATCTACCTCACTTATTGCAATTCATTGACTAAATTTACAGTAGCAATCCACGGTGAACTGAGTGTGTGTGTGTAGTTCGTGGTGTTTTTTTAATCATATAACTTGTTTGCATCGTGCAATGAAGATGATTAATAATTTTTTACATGTTGTTTGCAACCGATTCTTTAATGTAATTGAAATCAGTTATATTATTCAATTTGAATTTAAATGAAAAAAAGTTCAATTCATTTATTTAAAAGATATATAATTCAATTCATTTTATTTTCTATTTTACTCTACTTACCTTCCCTTCATAGATCTTTCAAAAAATGACATGGGTGCTTTGAAAACCCTAATTTTAACATTAATTTCTTTTTAGTGCAGCAAATCAGAGACATTGGGTTCTAATTTATTTTTGTATTATTTTTAGACATTGAATTTAATTTCAAATTCAATTCTTGACTCTTAAAATTATTTTAAACATGAGAGTTTATTAAACCTTGTGAATTGAATTGAGAGGGTTACAAACAGTCTTATAGGTTTTTTTTAATGAAACCAGATTTGCTAAAAAAAATCCTACTGTAACTTTCAAAAAATAAATTTTGAAGTAAAAGATATTACAACTTCAATTGTAACGAGAGAGGCAGGAGTTTTGGTAGTTTGTATTATTAAATAGCATAATATAGTTTTTTTGGGGAAACAAATTACCATATTGATGAGTAATGGTTGGGCTGCGACAGAAACACAACCATTGTTAAACTGTCAAGGGAAAGGGTTTCTATGGTTTAGCTGCTACAGCAACACAATGATTCCAAATATCCAGGCTCCTTAGAGAAATCTTAGATGGATTTTCTTGGGGCTCTTTCGATTCGAGAAATTCTGTAAATGCATTATGACAATCTATTCCTGTTGTCACGAGCTTCTGGCAACAACTGTCTGATGGATTGTTATTGTTGCCACTAAAACTAAGAAAAATCTCTGCTCCACATTTTCCAGTCAACTTCGCAGCACAACCTGCTATATATTTGCTAAGCTTGGGCATAGGTTCTCCCGATGGTGCAACACTGCGTCCTGCGAGTCCTGGTGTACCCATAAATACACCAATCAAACACAATAGAACCATGAAATATTTTGCTTGGAAAATTGCCATCTTGCTTAAAACTCAACCCGGGAAGAGATGAAGATTGTGGATTCTTCAATTGAATTGAAGGACACGACTTGCTAATTAATTTATAAGTAAAAGGCTTCCAAATGCTTGGTCAGTGAATACTTTGTTCATTAATACATCTTTAATGTGTGTTTAATGAAGGTTAATAAAAAAAGGTTTTTTACTATTATCATTAAGTCTCTTTCTTTATTGTTAAGTATGTTTCTTTATCGTTATTATTGCTATTTATTTTCATGTCGTTTCATATGTTTTTTTTTCCAGAAATTAATGCTTTTTTCTTATGGAAAAAAAATAGAGAGAAATTCAGAGGTTGTTCAAAAGCAGAGTGATTTTATTTTATTATTCAAATATAATATTTCTCTACTTAGAGAATTCAAAAATTTGTTTTTAAATTTCCAAAATTTGTATGTGGCTTGAAGAACACATTTTAGAGGTTCTCGTTTACAATTTTTCCTTATAAGTTTTTCAATTGTTCTCTAAATGAAAAAAGAAAATAAAATGAAGAATAATTTATTATTTTATTTTAAATGCAATCACTTTTAGAAATTTAAAGCATTAAAATTATATTTTCTACATGTTTATATTTAGTTAGTGTCATAAATTTAATTACAAGAAATTCTAGTTAACAAGTACAACTTTTTCTTCATAATTTTTAATTTAAATGAAATAAGAATAATATTTTATAATTAATCATTAGAACACAAAATATTAAGATAATTATAATAAATTATGGTTTCAATTCTTTATAAACAAATCGCTATAAACCTGATGTGCTTTGTTTCTATATTTATTCTAATTATTAATTTTCATTAATTGCAAATAAAAATATTATATTTTAACTTTGTTTTCATTGTATTTTTTTTATTACTTGGAGTTGACGATGTGATATTTTCTTAGCGCTGGTGATGTGTCAATTGTGTCTAATTCATTATATTCTTGCTCTTTTATTCTTGTTTTTTTACAAAAATGAGAAGGTTTACGAATGACGCGTCCTCTGTCTAGGCGAGCCATGTGTTGGTCGTCAAATTTGATAAAACAAATGTCTCTAGCGCCTTAATAAAAAAGAATTATAGATTTATTTTAAATCACGAGGAATTGTTCTCAATAGTGATTTAAAAAATAAATTTTATTGCCTTATAATTAAATAAAAAAAATAACAGTATCTTGTGTCACTAGATTTGCTTTATTCTAGTTGAGAATAATTAGGAGGTTTAATCTATTAGTTAGTCAATATTTTCTATTTATATGTGTATGGCAATATACAATAGTAAAGATAGAGATTACAACACTAAAATAGGCCTATAGTATTTTCTATATAAGTGCATTCTATAATATGCCCCTCAAGCATAGGGTGGAGGATCGACCTGAAGCTTGAATTAAAAAGCAGTAAAAGAAGCACTAAGAAGCGGCTTAGTAAAAACATCTGCAAGTTGATCCTGAGAGGAGATAAAACAAATCTGAATCTCTTTCTTCACAATTGACACGATTAAAGAGTTGATGTCTTATCCCAAGTACAGGAGTGTCAAAGTAATAAATAACCTAGCAAGACTGGGGTCGAACCACAAGGAGGTGAACTATATAAATTAAAACAACAACAACAACGATGATGGTAGTGGTGGTGATGACGAGTTAAAGAGGACTTTGAGATGTAAGATTAATGTGAAGATTAAATAATGATAAAAACAAATGTCAAGGTTAGAGGATCCACTAATAGTATTAAAGATAAGCAAAGTATAAACTCTTTATAAATTATCAACATGATCATATTAATAATCTTGTTTACGTAATACCATACTTTTAAATTTTATCAAGTATTCATGATGTTAACTTATGTTGACAACAAATCAAGTTCCTCTGATAATAACGATGTCGGCTGAAGACTGTGAAGGATCAAGTATTTGATGTACCAAGTGTTATACAACACAAATCTAGATTAATCATTTAACAAGTAAGGTATTAAGAATTAATAAGATAAAAATGATAAGACATGTTAATAGCAAGTTGTTTAGGATATAAGTGAAGTCCATATTGAGTTTTTATTATACTTATCCTAACACCATTAGTGAAACCTTTTAACCTTGACATTATAAACTTAGCTAAACATTATGAAGAAGAAAAACATAAATAAACAATATAAGAATATAAACATGATATAAGTTAACTAAGTATAGTAGAGGAAATGAAAAGCATAAACAAGAGATTAATAAAAAGGAAAACTTAAGCATTACAAAAATTTAAAGAGAGAGAGTAAGAACATGATCTTGATCTGAAAACCAAGATGCCTAAATGAATGGCAAATGCCTCCTTTTACAGGCTAAAATTCAAAACTATTCATTTGGTAATTGATTATTGATGTAGTGGCCAACTATTGATTTAGTGGACTTGGTGGACAACAACACTCAAGCATTTTGGCTGGATGAAATGACATTGATTCAATCATAATTTGGCAATGTGTTCTTCATAAAAGGTGTTGGAATTCATATCCTCTTTCCACCCCTAAAATATCAGAGTATTTGGATCACTAGAGCTTGAGATATGGCTAAAATAATGAGTAGTGCTTCTGGTGGACGTGGTGGACAGCCCTCAAGCTCTTGTCTAGACGAAATGTCATTTCTAACATTAGAATTGGAGTAGGTCGTCTTCATGAAAGTAGTTGGAAATTGTCTTATCCTTCCACCCACCAAATGTAACATCATTTTGCCTTCTATAACTCCAGCTATGGTACAATTCTGAGCAGTGTTTGGGCTGAATTGCAGGACAAATTCTGATTTCTTTTTTATGGCCAAACTTTGAATTTAAAAAACGGCAGATTTAGGTCTTCCATTATTCATGAACATTGTAGGCCTATTTCTTAGCTTTCTATCCATATAAACCAAACTGAAATTCAAGATCTATAGCTCTAAATATGACCCAATGACTGAACAGTGTTCCAATTTGAATTGAATCGACATCTTCTTTCTAAGCTTAGCCTTTTCTTTGTCCTTCCACTTTCAATAGTTAATCACAGCAATCAATTATTTGAATTGTGAGATATGTCTGCATTTAAAATAAGCATTTACCATAGATTAAAGCTATCTTATATTATCAGACTTGTTATTATAAAACATGCTCTAGTTAAGGAGTTATTGATACTTTAAGTGCAAAATGATGATATAAAACCTTGATAAAAATGCACTTTTAAGTACTAATCACACCCCCCCAACCAGCTTATTACTAGTCCCTAGTAATCAAAGCGTTGAAATAGAAAAACAATTTGCAAGTTCCACAAAGCAAGGCATTCATCATTCAACTTCCATTAATCTATCCAAATAAACAAACTCTCATTAGATTTATTTATCTGCTTCATACTTCTTAAACAAGATATTAATAAACCTTTTTTTTGTGCTCAATATATCAACACATAGTTATGGGCCTTTTCTTGGAAGAAAACAAAATTTTGTTCTAATGTTTAAGGTTAACTTTCTTGGGTTGGGATTATTATCTTTTTTCTTCTTCTTTTTTTTCCCTTCTTTTTTAATATATATACATATAACTTAAAACACAATGCATCTTTAACACATGTAACGAGCTTTCGGCTAATGACTTCTAGACCAGTTGGTCTTAGGGCATTAGGTGTTGAGACACCCCTACGAGCTTAGTAACTCGGGTTGCAGATACTGATACATAGATAGTGCAATGTTTGATTCCCTTAAGCTTTTCTCCTTAACCCATGTAACAAGCTTTGGGCCAATAGCTCCCAAGTCAGTTGACTTTAGGGTATTAGGTGTTAAAACACTCCTTCGGGCTTAATTGCTTAGGTTAGGAAGGCTACGAAACCAAACTTATGTACGTTTTTATTATCATCAATTATTTTTTTTTTATTTTTTTTGCAAATTATATACTATCCATTTCCCTTAGTTGTTACCTTTAACAAAAGAACATAAATAATGTAATAATCCAATGTACAACCCACAATCATATGTTAAAGTGTGTGAGTGAAAATGAAGGTTTAATAATACTTGTTAAATTAGTATATGAGCAGAATCAATTGATAATAATGCGAGAGTTTGTAAACCTGAATATTTCAAGAAGTATTTTGATAGACCTTGTTAAGAATGTTTACTAAGATGCGTCTCAAGAGTCACTTTAACAAAAAAACTCATTGACTCTGCCATCTTAGTAACAACAGTTTTGCAGATAGAAAACACAGTTAGTTAATTTTATTTTATTTTAAGTATCAACTAGTACCCTTTCCCCCCAACCAAAACGAGACATTGTCCTCAATGTCCTAAGGTAGAAAGATGGAGTATAGAAGACATCACCTGAAACAATGAACACTAACAAACCTAAAACACACTTAAACAAAAATAAAAAATAACAAAACAAAATAATATGCTATTAATAAAACCAAAAGACACAAGGTTTCACAAACGAAGGCTCAAATCCAATCTAAGCTTTTTACAGCTTTCCATAGTTGACCAATTTATACGACTCGTGGAGGGGTCAATTATAGGGATGAAAGATTGTAATTGGTCAATCAATTGTTTAGCAGTAGCAGCAGAGATTATAATTTGTCGTGCTGAAGATGTTAGAAATTTCTGTTCCACAGCTTGATCAAGAAAAGACAATAATTTATCATAAAAACCATTAACATTTAACAAACATATAGGTTTATGGTGAATGTGAAGTTAGGCCCAAGAGGAAATATAAAAGATCTCTTCCAATGTGCCCAAACCACCTGGTAAAGCAATGAAGGCATCAGCGTGTTTAAACATTATATTCAGTCGATCAGACATTGTGGAGACTTGTAGTTCCTCTCCAATTGTTTTTCCAATGAGGTCCTCTTTTGCTAAAGCTTTGGGGACGACCCCCAAAACTTGACTGTCTCCTAAAAATGCAACTATTGACACACACCCCCATTAACCCAAGGCTGCCTCCTCCATACACTAAATGAATCTTTCTCTCAGCTAATACCTGACTAAGATGATTTGCTGATTCTAAAAACTCTTTTTCTTTCCTAGGACTAGATCCACCGAAAACACAAATATTTCTTATTTGATGACTTGAGGAACCTACCATTTCTACACACTTCGATATCTGTTGAATGTGTGGGTTGAGTAGAAATGAAGGGAAGGAAAAGAAGATTTTATAGATGAGAAATTGAAAATGCAATCATACCACCTATATGTAGGCCAGCTGGAGTCTCTCTCTCTCTCTTTGTTTTTTATTTTTTAAAACCATGTGTATGTACAAGTAGTTGTAATTGTGGCTCACATCTTCCCTTGGTTTTACGTCCAAGAACAGCTTAAACGCCCTCTATGGGTCGGAGATAGGCTTCCCATCCAATTTTCTTAAAAACTAGCAAACAGGGTCTTTTTTAGTCAGATTCTCAAGACTATGTCGATCATTTTCTTTATGAAATTAGGGTCATAAATCATGAATTGCACGATGCACATCTCTACTAGCATGCGTCTCAAGAGTTAATAGAAGATTATCTAAAGACTCTTTACTTAGGCCATCCTTAATGAATTGTATTTTATCTTCACGGTTTACAGAGACCATTCCTAAAGAACGACATTTTGCATTACAAGTTCATCTAGCACATCTGTGATAGACTTTCAGACGGTTTGCACAACATTTCTTTACAAAAGTGCTTTTACCTGTTCCAGGCATGTATGAAATGAAAGAATTGGAGGACTCACCTGATAATCGGACCTTTGCTTCAATTACCCAGCGAATATCTTCAGGAATTCCATGGTTCATTAACAATCTCAATCTTTCACACCTAGCACGGTAAATTTTTGTAATTGCATTCTGAGGCAGAGCGGGAAAATACTTTTTTCAATTTTTCAAGAGTGGTGTCCATTTTCAAATGAGAAGAGATGCAAAGAAGGGAGAAAGAGCAAAGAATTGCACAAATATATACACAGATATCAGTTACATGGGAAACTGAAAGAACTGACCTAAGAGTCACGGAGTACCGTTATCTGCCATTTGACCGAGGTGAGAGAAATTAGCAAAACAAAGTTCACACCAAAAAGAAACACAAAACAATATAAGAAAAAGAATCAATCTTTCTATACAGGATCACCCAATTCAATAGAGTCATTTTCAACTGAAAAATTGTCAAAGTAAACTTTCAAACGATGTCCATTTACCTTGAAAACATTACCATTCTTTGGATTCTCGATATCACAGACCCCATATGGATACACATATTTCACAATAAAAGGACCGCTCCATCTTGATCTTAGCTTTTTAGGAAATAAATGGAGTCGAGCATTATAAAGCAAAAAAAATTTACCAGTATCAATTTTTTGATAATTTTCACAAGTTTTGCAGAATGCATGTATGTCTTTGAACATGGTGGGCAAGTAAAATCCACTTTGTAAGATTTTTTCAGTTGTCTTTCTTGATGAGAAATGACCCCCACATGCCTCAGAATGATAAAATTTAATGACACTACTTACCTCATTGTCAGGAATGCATCTTCAAAATATTTGATCAGGACAATATTTGAATAAATAAGGGTTATCCCAATAAAAGTTCTTCACTTCGTTCAAGGACTTTCTTTTATCTTAGGTACTCCAATGAGCTGGCAAATGTCCTGAAACAAGAAAATTAAGAATATTAGCAAACCAAGGCATTGTAGAGACAGAAAATAAGGATTCATCAGGAAAGTAGTCATCGATTGGTAGGATGTTAGATCTCGAATCTGTTGTCAATCTTGACAAATGATCTGCGACAATATTTTCGGTGCCTTTCTTGTCTTTGATTGTGATGTCAAATTCTTCAAGTAACAAAATCCATCGTACCAATCTAGCCTTAGAATCCTTTTTTGAAAGAAGATATTTCAAAGCTGCATGATCACTAAAAATGACAACAGGTGAGCCAACAAGATAAGATCTGAACTTGTCACATGCAAATACTACTGCAAGTAATTCTTTTTCAGTGGTAGTGTAATTCATTTGAGCACTATTTAAAATTTTACTTGCATAGTAAACCACATAGGGTTTCTTATCTTTTCTTTGTCCTAAGACAGCACCTACGGCATAATCACTAGCATCACATATTATTTCAGTAATGACCAATCAGGAGGTTGAATGACTAGAGCAGAAGTAAGCAAGCCTTTAAGTTTAACAAAGGCTTTTTCACATTGTTCAGTCCATTCAAAAACAGTATCCTTTGTTAGAAGGTTACACAATGGCTTAGATATGACACTAAAATCTTTGATGAAAGTTCTATAGAAACTAGCATGTTCTAAGAATGATCTAACATCTTTAACAGATTTTGGTGTTGGCAAGTTGGCAATTAACTCGATTTTAGATTTGTCAACCTCAATTCCTTTCGATGAAACAATGTGACCAAGTATAATGTCGTTTGTTACCATAAAATGACATTTTTCCCAATTCAGCACAAGATTCTTCTCTTCACACCTGTTCAAAACCTTTGTTAAATTAGTCAAACAATCATCAAATGAATCCCTAAAAACAAAAAAATCATCCATAAAAATTTCAAGAAAATGTTCAACCATATCACTGAATATGCTAAGCATGCATCTTTGAAACGTGGTTGGTGCATTACATAATACAAAAGGCATCCTTCAATATGCAAAAGTACCAAATGGACATGTGAAAGTAGTCTTCTCTTGATCTTCCAATGCAATTTCAATTTGATTATAACCTGAATAGCCATCTAGGAAACAATAAAATTCATGACCTGCAACTCTTTCTAGGATTTGATCCATGAAAGGTAAAGGGAAATGATCTTTTCTAGTCATTGAATTAATTTTCCTATAGTCAATGCACATGTGCCAACTAGTAATAGTCCTAGTTATAATTAACTCATTTTTCTCATTTGTTATCACGGTGACTCCAGACTTCTTGGGTACAACTTGGGTAGGACTTACCCATTTACTATCAAAAATAGAATAAATGATTCCATTATCTAGAAGCTTAATGACTTCATTCCTCACTACTTCTTTCATATTAGGATTAAGCCTTCGTTGCATTTCTCTAGAGGGTTTAGCATTTTCCTCTAAATAAATCATGTGTGTGCAAATCGAAGGACTAATTCCTTTTATGTCAGCTATGGTCCATCTTAATGCCTTTTTGTGCATTTTTAGAGTCTGTAATAACTTACCTTCTTGATGTGCATTAATTTTGGAAGAGATTATTACCAGAAAAGTTTTATTTTCTCCCAAAAATGAGTATTTGAGATTGAATGGTAACTGATTGTGCATCAAAAGTATCATTAAGTCTCTTATTTTACATATGTATTTATTATTTTTATTTGGGTTTTTTATAATAATTGATGTGCTTTTTAGTAATGAAGTTTCTTTTAATGTTTCGATAGGTTTTTGGAGCTTAAATGAATTATTTCAGTTTGATTCAAGAATTCGGAACAAAGAATTGAAGAGAAATTTAGTTGAAGATTGAAGCAAATCTTGGTTCAAATAAGTGCTCCAAATTTGCCCCAAAAATCAATTCTAGTCCAATTCTAGAAAAGAATATCATATGATCTATTTCAAGCCCAAACATGCCTTATGTTGTGTGCAAACTTCAACCATCAAACACTCAAGGTTTCAATTTTAATCTTAGCCCAAAAAATAGGTACATTTGTATCCTTATTTGATGCTTAAATCCAGCCCCAAATCACCCTCCAAATCAGCCCAAACACACTCCATGATCCTACATGTCCACACAATAAATAACATTTGATTTATTTGGGTAATTCATTGATCCAAGAGGGCAAGCACATGGATGGAAAGCTGGAGGGGACATTGTGACATTATTTTGGGTCAAAAGAAGAAAGAGACAACTCATAAAGGAGGAAGAAAAACGTGCACCAAAGTGTTCTCCAAGCTGGCCTGGTTTGATTTTCCAGAACACCTTTCGGTGTTTTGCCCATAACCTTTGACTCAGATGTCCAAATGAGCTGTTCTTTAATGATCTGGAAAGCTAACATAATGGCCTATAAATATGTCTCTAATAGCCATCTCCAAAGGAGGCTTTTAAGAGGGTCGAATTGCTGTCCAAAGTTAGAGTCAGATTTGTGTCCGAATTTTTACTGAAATTGTGTTGTGTTCTTCTTTATAGATTTCGGTTCTTTAGCTTGTAAAACTCATTATTTCAGTTTGATTCAAGTTATTTTATGTTTATTAAAGTGTTATTATATATAATCATGGTTGGCTAATCTTCTTCTTGGATCCAAATCAAGGATGATGGTGGTTGAGGTGAGTTCTTTAAGATATGAATGAATCTTAATGTCTATCTTTTCATTTTCTTCATGAATGTTTTATTATTGCAAAGAAATTTTAGAAATCATTTAGGTTATGTTATAATCTTGAATTTTTATGCACAAACCTTAGTTTTGGTATAGAGATTGTTTGATTCAATGTCTTACTTAATATGAAAATACTTGTTCATTCTTAAGCAATAATCAATCTTCATCTTTTTAAACTTCATTGTAATATCTTCCGATCTAATATCACCATCGTTGATATTAGGTTGAGTTATCTTATATATGTTGAAGGAATCACCAATACATCACCATTAAAATTGATTTGGACCAAGACTTACTTTTTCTTGTCATTTAAAATCTATTTACACTTTTTCATCTTTGAAAACAAATCCATCAATCATTTTCAACCAAGTTATTGTTAATTTAATTTCTTTTGAGTTTTTTTTGTTACTTAGCTTAATTTCCAGATCTAGCTCTCTGTGGATATGACCTCGATCTTACCGAGTTAATTGCTACATCGCACACTCGTGCACTTGCGAGTTAAAACAAGCCGATCATAAAAAGCGGACAAAGCAATTTTGGCGCCGTTGCCGGGGAGCTAGCAAGCAAAGGTAACAAATTTATATTTGATTATTGGAAAACAAAAAAAATACATATAAATAAAAAATCAAATGGTCGGTTTTACCGCCTAAAAAAAAATAAAAAATTGACCTCAACTTTTCGGATATTGGACTGTGGACTGGACTATTAATTGTTGGATTTTGGTTGGTTCAACCTCTTTTCTTTTATTGTCTATTCTAATTAGTTTCTAATATTTATTGTTTATATTATAAGGCTGGTTTTACCGCCTCTTGTTTATTTTATTTTATTTTATTTTGTTGTTATTATTTTTCTTATATTTATTGTCTGAAGTGTTTGGCCGGTATTACCGCCTTTTGTTCATTTTATTTTATTTTGTTGTTTATTGTTGTTATTTTTCTTATATTTATTGTTTGAAGTGCTTGGCCGGTATTACCGCCTTTTTATTCATGGTTGTTATAATTATCTTTTAATGTTTATTGTTGTTATTATTGCTTATTAGTTGGAGTGTGAATTTCTTAATTTGTTGTATTTTTATTTTTGTGCTATTACTTTAACTTTTACATTTCATTTACTTTTATTTGCAATCTTCTTTTTCTTTTTCTTTTTCTTTCATATTCATATAATTGTTATATTATTTTTCATCATGGCAAATGTTGAAGATGTAGAGGGTGAAGGGAGTGTTCAAGGTAATGGACCTCCACAATTCAATGATCAACCTAATTTTCAAACTCTTAGGGAGTATCTTCACCCAGCTAGACAAAGTACACCTTCATGTATTATATTGATCAAGAAGAGATAAAATTTGTGGTCTCTCAATTTCACTAAAAATAGTTTCAAATTGATCATGAACTAATTTTTCAATAAAGTACACTTTCTGTAAATCATTTTTATCTTCAGGTTGCTTGCAAATGTTGAAAATATTCATCTCCAATGTCATGTTTCCAAATGATAACTTCATCAGTCCATTCCTACAATTAATCAATGCATTAGAAGTTGCAAGAAATGGGCGCCCTAAAATAACAGGAATTAAATTACATGCTTCAACAGGTTGTGTATCCAAGACAATAAAATCCACAGGATAAATGAATCTATCAACTTGTACTAACACATCTTCAACTATTCCTCTAGGCACTTTTACAGATCTATCAGCAAGTAAAAGAGTTACAGAAGTTGGTTTTAACTCACCTAGATTAAGACTCTGAAAGATTGAATATGGAAGTAAATTCACACTAGCTCCAAGATCAAGTAAAGCTCTTTTAATTTTATGTTCTCCAATAAAGCAAGAAATCATAGGACAACCAGGGTCTTTATATTTCAAAGCATTATTGTTTTGAAGAATGGCACTTACTTGTTCGGCTAAAAAGGCTTTCTTTTTCACATTCAGGTTTCTCTTCACAGTGCACAGATCTTTCAAAAATTTAGCATAAGAAGGTACCTGTTTAATAGCATCTAACAAAGGTAGATTGATCCTTACCTGTTTGAAAGTTTTAAAGATTTTAGAGTTGTGATTGACTTTCCTTTGTTTGGTCATGGCATGAGGAAATGAAAGTGCTAGCAGGGAATCAGTCTTTTCTTTGCAATGTTCAAGTTCAACCCATTCCTTACCCTCAGAGACTACCTCATCTTCTTTCTCACAAGGTTCAAGAATGGGTTTTTCAATAACCTTACCACTGCGGAGAGTAATGACTGATTTGACTTGATCCATGTGTTGACTTCCAGAGCTACTTGCACTTGAATTGTATTGTGCTTTGGGATTTTGCTGTGGTTGAGATGGAAACTTACTTTTCTCCTGAAAACTGAGAGTAGATGTGAATTTTGCAAGAGTATCTTTTAAATCTATCATGGTTTGAGCATGTTGAGTGTTGATTGTCTCTTGCTTTTCAATGAATGCATGCAATGTTTCCTCAAGATTTCTTCTAGAAAGGGGAGCATAAGGAAGTGCATATCCTTGGGAATTTTAAAAATTATGGTGTGCTTGAAACGGTGGCTGTGAAGTTTGTGCATTATTGTTACCACTCTTCCAACTGAAATTTGGGTGATTTCTCCAACCAGAGTTGTATGTTTGCAAGTATGGTTTATGATTGGGCCTTCGGAAACTGTTTAAAGCATGGGCTTGTTCATGGAGGCATTCCTTGAAAGAAGACAAAGTTGAACAGTCATTGGTTAAGTGTTCATTGGTTTCACAGATTTGACACATAATGTCTTGAATAGATTTTAATTGACCACTCTTTTTTAATTCTAGTGCCTCAACTTTTCTAGCTAAAGATGCAAATTTGGCTTGGAAGTCATGATCTTCCCTAAAGTTGTACATACCTCCACTAGATGTATGAGGTTGAGTTTTACCTGGTGCCTCATAAGTGCCTGTAGTGTCCCAATTTTGAGTATTTTCAGCTAGCAAGTCTAGATACTCCATTGCTTCACCAGGGTCTTTATTTTCAAAAGTTCCATTGCACATCAATTCCACCATTTGTCTATCTTTAGGTGTTAACCCTTCATAAAAATGTGAAACCAATCTCCATGTTTCAAAACCATGATGAGGGCAAGTATTAAGTAAGTCTCGATACCTATCCCAACATTGGTAAAATGTTTCTCCTGGTTTTTGAGTGAAAGTGGTGATTTGTCTTTTGAAAGAGTTTGTTCTGTGAGATGGAAAAAACTTCTTTAAAAATTATTGTTGCATTTCATCCTAAGCACGAATGGATCCTGACCTAAAATTTTGTAGCCATGTTTTAGCTTTATCTTTTAATGAAAAAGGAAAGAGCTTTAATCTGATGGTGTTCATGCTACAATTTAAGTCATTATAGGTGTTACAAACTTCTTCAAATTCTCTCAAATGCAAGTATGGATTTTCTAGATCTAAGCCATGAAAAGAAAGTAAAAGTTGAATAATGTCTTAAAATTAAAGTGAGATGCATCAGGAGGAAAAAACTATACATGATGGTGCACTTGTTCTTATAGGATTCATGTGGTCTCTAAGTGTTCAAACTCGATTATTCTCATTATTCTCATTATGAAGCGACTGGTTATCTTCTTCGGCTATATTTTCTGAAAATGATGAGGATACCCTACAAAGTCTACCATTTAATGTATGTGACCAAACTCTCATGCACGTGTAGGAAGAGAATAAAAGGAAGAAGAAAACAAAAGAAAAGTGAAAAGTGAAAATAAAATAAATATTATAATTTATACAAGAATTTACCTCCCCGGCAGCAGCGCCAAAAACTTGACACGATTAAAGAGTTGATGTCTTATCCCAAGTGTAGGAGTGTCAAAGTAATAAATAACCCGGCAAGACTGGGGTCGAACCACAGGAAGGTGAACTATATAAATTATAAATAATAATAATAATAATAATAATAACAATAACAATAACAATAACAATGATGATAGTGGTGGTGGTGGTGGTGATGAGTTAAAGAGGACTTTGAGATGTAAGATTAATGTGAAGATTAAACAATGATAAAAACAAATGTCAAGGCTAGAGGATCCACTAATAGTATTAAAGATAAGCAAAGTATAAACTCTTCATAAAAGTTGTGGGAAATCATCTCCTCTTTCTACCCATAAACTTTCAGAGCATTTGAATCACTAGAGCTCTAGATATGGCTAAAATACTGAGTTCTACTTCTGGTGGACGTGGTGGACAGCCGTCAAGCTCTTGTCTGGATGAAATGTCATTGCTAATATCAGAATTGGAGCAGGTCATCTCATGAAAGTTGTTGGAAATTGTCTTGCCCATCCACCCACCAAATTAGACGTCATGTTGCCTTTTAGAACTCCAGCTATGGGTAAACTTCTGAGCAGTGTTTGGGTTGGATTGCAAGACAGATTCTGACTTCTCTTTTGTGGCCAAACTTTGAATTTGAAAATGGCAAATTTGGGTCTTTCATTATTCATGAACGTTGTAGGCCTATTTCTTATCTTTCTATCCATATAAACCAAACTAAAATCCAAGATCTATAGCTCCAGATATGATCCAATGACTAAACAGTGTTCCAATTTGAATTAAATCGGCATCTCCTTTCTAAGCTTAGCCTTTTCTTTGTCCTTTCACTTTCAATAGTTAATCACAGCAATCAATCCTTTAAATTGTGAGATATGCCTGCATTTAAAATGAGCATTTACCATAAATTAAAGCTATCTTATATTATCAGACTTTTTAATATAAAATATGCTCTAGTTAAAGAGTTATTGATACTTCAAGTGCAAAATGATGATATAAAACCTTGATAAAAATACACTTTTAAGTACTAATCAACAGCCCTGTCTCGTACAAAGATAGTCAACCTCAACATATTTGGTATGAGCATGAAAGATAGGAATTGTAGATAAATAAGTAGCACCAAGATTACCACACCAAATAGTAAGAGCAGAAAATGTTCATTTCTCATCTCAACCTTCTAATTTCATCAATTGGTCTTTCAAAATCATAAGGTTTTTAGGAACCCTAGATTATTTATTTTGGGGTTTTCTCCCTTTGGATTCAAATTGAATCAAAATAACAATAGAAGAGCAAATGTTTATCCTTGCCTTACGAATTTACCCAAGGGTTGAGGGTGCTTTCTTTATGATGATTTTTTTTCTTTCTTCCCCTTTTTACCTTTGTTTCAGCCGGCCTTTATGCCCTCCAACACCATAATTTTATGGTTCTATACTATCCAATCACTCTTCTCTCATGTAAGTGTTTAGTGTATGTAACATGCAAGAGGTTTTTGGGTGTGAAATGTGTACAAAAAAGGGAGGCCAAATCTTTTTCTTTTTTTGTTGTGCTGACCGGATGAGAGGGAGAAGAAAAGATATAAGTTTTCTCTCAAGGTATTTATACTCCCTCATAAGTGATGGTAGGTCATGTTTGGTTAATGTTAAAAACAATTCCTAGTATCTCCACTTTTCTTTTATACACTTTGGTCCTTCATCACATTATTGACTAGCATCTCCCCCCTCATTCCCACTTTTCTAGAATACATGCTAGTTTCTCATTTCCACCCCTTTAAAAGGGTAAATGGACTTTTATAAACAAATTTTATTTATTCTAGTCTAGTTTATAAGTTTTAAACAGTTTTGTTCTTCAAATAAATTTCAACTCAGGGTTTACAATAAGGCCTGAATTTCATCACACATAGCACCATGTCAAGCTTCATACCTGTTAGCATCGGAGAATGCAATGGGTTCATAGTTAGGAGAAGGCATTTCCCGACAGATACGAGCAGCAGAGGTGGCTGCAGACGCTGTTAGAAGGGCAGTTTTTGGCAGTCAAGGATGAAGAACCATAGGATGCTGACGAGTGGCAAAACGATGGGGAGAAGAATCTGAACTAGGGAGCTACTGGAGAGGATAAGAGGAGAGATCAACAAAGAGTTGCAGCCCGATTGGAGAACCTATCGAAGGGCCTGAGCTCGCAGCAACAGAGGTAGGAGAACCTGTCGTAGAACCAATGTTGTCTGCAATGACAAACCTAGAAACATGCAACTCTGAAGGAGGAAAACCTGCTATTGCATAATGGTCATTAGAGAAACAAGCAGATCGTGACATAGGGGCAAAGCTGAGTGGTGTTAGGATGGTGGCAAACATGGTTGGGGAATGGGGGCGCTCGTTGTGTGGGGCGGGAGGTGATGCAGAGCTACTGTTGTTAGTGATTGGCGGGGTAGTGAGGTGAAAATTAGGGAGGTAATCAAGATGGGCAAATGTGTAGGCTGGAAGGAGGTGGCTGGTTGTTGTGCTATATGTTTAGATTTTGCAAAAAGAAACATATCTTCATGAAAACAAACATGATGGGAGACATAAATACGTTGAGATGCTAAATCAAGACAGCAATAACCAAGATGAAAGGAACTATATCCTAAGAACACACATGGAGAGGAACGGAAATCCAACTTATAAGCATGGTATGGACGCAATAAAGGAAAACAAAGATACCTGAAAGTACATAAAAATCATAATCAGGATTAAACAGACACTCAAAAGGAGATTGATTTTAGAGGACAAGAGTAGGCATGTGATTGATGAGAGACACTGATGATTCAAACATATAATTCCAAAATCGTAATGGAGCACTACATTGGCCTAGGAGGATAAGACCAGTTTCAACAATATGGCGATGGCGACACTCAACAGTGTCATTTTGCTCATATGTATGAGGACAAATTAACCTGTGATGAATACCAATAGTTTGGAATAAACTGTACAAATTAACCTGTGATGAATACCAATAGTTTGGAATAAACTGTTTAACTTACAATATTCACCACCCCAATCAGTTTGAACGGATTTAATTTTGCGTGAAAACTAACGCTCAACAAGCACTTGAAAATGATGGAATGTAGAAAACACATCTGATTTTGCAACAAGAGGATAATACCATATATGTTTTATATGCACATCGATAAAGATAACAAAGTAACGAAAACAATTAGAGGAAAACATAAGAGCAGGGCCCCAAACATCACTAAATAATAAATCAAATGCAGTAGTAGTTTTGTGACCCGTAGGTCTCAACGACAAACACGATGACTTGCTTAGCGGACAAGCTTGACATTGAACAAGAGAGCATCTAGAAGTACAAGCTATTTTGGTTTTGGAAACTAACAAATTGAAAATACAAGAAGTATGATGACCCAATCAACGATACCACATATCAGCAATCGTAGAGACACAAGGAGACCAATAAGCTTAAGGGATGGACGTGGCAAAAGACTCATATAAAACATTGAGACCATCATTACTCTTACCAGAAAGGAGCACTGCCTTGGAGGTAAGATCCTTTACATAAAACACAGATGCGTGAAATTCAAAATAAACATTATTATCACGATAAAATTTTTGAACAGATAGCAGTGGTTTGGTAATATGAGGAACATGGAAAAGGTTAGAAAATGTAAAGGTGCATTTAGGGGAACGTAACATGGTATGCCCAATATAGGATATGGAAAGACCCTAACCATCCCTAACATGCAAGTGATCATTACCAAGATAGGGTACAAAATCGGTCAGAGTTGCAAGATCAAGCGTAATGTGTTAGTTGGCACCAATGTCCGAGAACCAAGTAAGGGCAGAAATAGTGCCAATAGTAAGATGAGCAAAGTGTTGTTGGCCACTGATGTGAAACTGAGAGCACTAAGGGGTTGTGTGGCCGAAGGAGAAGCACAGTTGATACTTGATGTTCTACTTAAAAGATTGGTAAGGAGACCACTGCCTAGAACCAGAGGGTTGTTTGGTATGTTGCCAATTGCTCTACTTCTAGTATGTGGGAGCAAAGGAATGAAAACTGTGAAAATCAGACCTTTGTTGGTGGCTGTGGCGGTTGTTGTTGGGATGCCAGTTGCCACGAGAATGACCTCTGTAATGGGGGGTTGTGGTGATGCTGGGCAAGATTAGCAAAGGGTAGCAGAGATGGCTTGGGCGGTAGAGGTGGATTTGCAGCCATGGATTGAAGGGAGGTCTTGTGCAGAAACTCATGAGTAAGAAGATGGCTATGAAGGTCAACATATGACAATGGTTGTGCCTTGGTCACAAGACTAGTTACCAAGTCTTTAAACTCACCACGAAGGCCACAAAATACATAGAGGTTGAAGTCTTCAAGATAGAGAAGTCGGCCGACAGCAACCAAATCATCAAATAATGACTTTGTTTGCTGCATGTACATAGCAACCGAAGCATCTCCTTGTTAAAGATCTTGAAAAGACCCATGGAGTTGCATAATGCAAGAATTTGATGGAGAGGCAAGCATTTTCTCAAGAGTGCACCAAACACAATAAGAGGTCTGACAATCTAACACAAGGTGCAGTACGTCCATGGAGAGAGAGAGAGAGAGAGAGAGGAGAGTAATCCGCTTAAAATAAGTTGATCATGTTGCTTCCAACAAAGAAAAGAGGGGTTGATTACCGAAGAGGAACCATTAGAACTGTAAGATACATGAGAGGGAGGAAACGACACTAAGCCATCGACAAAGTTGAAGACACCCTGACCAAGAAGATATGGCTTCATCTGCATTCGTCAATAGAGATAATTGTTGTTTGTAAGCTTTAATGAAACAACTTGTTGAGTGTTAAACAAAGCAACTATAGATGGAGTTAATGTCCCCATGATGTGGAGAGGGACGGCAGAAACATGGGAAGAAGAACCATGGTTTTGCTCTGCAAGTGAGAGATGCTGCTGGTGTGGGAAAGCACCACCAGCAACAACTTGTGAGTGGTTGGCTAGCAGGCTACACCGCTGGTTTGGAGGACGGAGAAGCCGACAACAGCACAGAGTCCATTAGGGAGAGGGAGAGAAGAGTTCTGATTGCAAAAGGTTTTGATACCAAGTTGAGAATAATTAGGAGGCTTAACCTATTAGTTAGCCAGCCTTTTCTATTTATATGTGTCGAGTAACATACAATAGTAAATGAAGAGATTACAACACTAGAGTAGGCCTATAGTATTTCCTATATAGATACGTTCTATAATAATTCTTTAGTTTTTGTTTACAGTTTTTTTATGGTTTATTATTTCCGTTAATTCTTAATATATTTATCTAAATGCACCCATCAACTTTTGGATTTTCAATTAAAACGTTTTCAATATGTAAGAAAATGAATTGACAATATTAATATATTCTTCTCTTAACTTGGAATCCCACTGCAGCATAGCAGGGATTATTGGCTAGTATACAAATCAGACAGAAGCTTCGAACTTAGCTGGTTCTTCAGGAGTTTTGTCAAGACCTCACTCCAATAAATCCAACCATGAAATATGTTCTATTGAAAACCTGTTCGATTCTGATCCAATCATCAGTTTGGTCTGGTTTACCTAAAATCTACCTCACTTATTGCAATTCATTGACTAAATTTACAGTAGCAATCCACGGTGAACTGAGTGTGTGTGTGTAGTTCGTGGTGTTTTTTTAATCATATAACTTGTTTGCATCGTGCAATGAAGATGATTAATAATTTTTTACATGTTGTTTGCAACCGATTCTTTAATGTAATTGAAATCAGTTATATTATTCAATTTGAATTTAAATGAAAAAAAGTTCAATTCATTTATTTAAAAGATATATAATTCAATTCATTTTATTTTCTATTTTACTCTACTTACCTTCCCTTCATAGATCTTTCAAAAAATGACATGGGTGCTTTGAAAACCCTAGTTTTAACATTAATTTCTTTTTAGTGCAGCAAATCAGAGACATTGGGTTCTAATTTATTTTTGTATTATTTTTAGACATTGAATTTAATTTCAAATTCAATTCTTGACTCTTAAAATTATTTTAAACATGAGAGTTTATTAAACCTTGTGAATTGAATTGAGAGAGTTACAAACAGTCTTATAGGTTTTTTTTAATGAAACCAGATTTGCTAAAAAAAATCTTAGTTTTGGTAACGAGAGAGGCAGGAGTTTTGGTAGCATGTATTATTAAAATAGCATAATAGTATTTTTTTGGGGAAACAAATTACCATATTGATGAGTAATGGTTGGGCTGCGACAGAAACACAAACATTGTTAAACTGTCAAGGGAAAGGGTTTCTATGGTTTAGCTGCTACAGCAACACAATGATTCCAAATATCCAGGCTCCTTAGAGAAATCTTAGATGGATTTTCTTGGGGCTCTTTCGATTCGAGAAATTCTGTAAATGCATTATGACAATCTATTCCTGTTGTCACGAGCTTCTGGCAACAACTGTCTGATGGATTGTTATTGTTGCCACTAAAACTAAGAAAAATCTCTGCTCCACATTTTCCAGTCAACTTCGCAGCACAACCTGCTATATATTTGCTAAGCTTGGGCATAGGTTCTCCCGATGGTGCAATACTGCGTCCTGCGAGTCCTGGTGTACCCATAAATACACCAATCAAACACAATAGAACCATGAAATATTTTGCTTGGAAAATTGCCATCTTGCTTAAAACTCAACCCGGGAAGAGATGAAGATTGTGGATTCTTCAATTGAATTGAAGGACACGACTTGCTAATTAATTTATAAGTAAAAGGCTTCCAAATGCTTGGTCAGTGAATACTTTGTTCATTAATACATTTTTAACGTGTGTTTAATGAAGGTTAATAAAAAAAGGTTTTTTACTATTATCATTAAGTCTCTTTCTTTATTGTTAAGTATGTTTCTTTATCGTTATTATTGCTATTTATTTTCATGTCGTTTCATATGTTTTTTTCAGAAATTAATGCTTTTTTTCTTATGGAAAAAAATAGAGAGAAATTCGGAGGTTGTTCAAAAGCAGAGTGATTTTACTTTTCTTATTCAAATATAATATTTCTCTACTCAGAGAATTCGAAAACTTGTTTTTAAATTTTCAAAATTTGTATTTGGCTTGGAGAACACATTTTAGAGGTTTTCGTTTACAATTTTTCCTTAATTCTCATTGTTCTCTAAATGAAAAAAGAATCTAATATGAGCTGGAATAATTCATTATTTTATTTTAAATCCAATCACTTTTTAGCAACGTAAAACATTAAAATTATATTTTCTACATGTTTATATTTAGTTAGAGTCATAAATTTAAATTTTATTATAAATTTAATTAAAAGAAATTCTAGTTAACATGTATAACGTTTTCTTCATAATTTTTAATTTAAATGAAATAAGAATAATAGTTTATAATTAAATCATTAAGAACACAAAATATTAAGATGATTGTAATAAATTATGGTTTCAATTCTTTATAAACAAATTGCTATAAACTTGATGTGCTTTGTTTCTATATTTATTCTAATTATTAAAAGAGATTGAATGAGATTTGAAGTTTGAAGGTTAATTAAGGATCAAATTAAAGAATTCTAAAACCAAGGATCATTGTGTATAAGGCGCAAAAAGAAAAGAATCCAATTGAAGACAGTTAGGGGTGAAATTGAAGAAATTCCCAAAAATCGAGTTCAATTGATGGTTTTATTACAAAACTTAAAGGAGTAAGGATTAAATTGAAGAAGGTACTGTAGACGACATGTTGTTTATTTTTTAAAGAGAAACCATAAACGACGTGTCATTTAGTTAGTATTCGTTTTCTTCTTCATTTTAACTTGAAAAAAAGTTGTTTGGGTTGCCCTATTTCAAGAAATAATTGATGACCTACAAGCCTCAAATAAAATAATTCGATATTTTTCTCAAAACAAAGTTTAAACCCATTTTTGAAGGGTAGAAAATGAATCATTGAAGCAATTCTAATCCAAATGTAACCTACGGGCCTCAAATAAAATAAGAAATCAACCAAAAATCACAATTGATTTCACCATGTCTCTTGAGTCATGTTTTAACTAAATGTATTATTGCATGTAGTAGATTCCCTAGTCAAGAATCCACAAAAATGCAATTCTTTGTAAAATCCAAACCATTATACTGCAAAAGAAAAGGACTTATCAGCTCTAACCATTTGCGCTTGAAATGATGAAAGACCATCTTTTTATTCCTTTCACGTTCTAAAAATATATCATTTGTGGTCCCTATTTGAACCTGAATAAGTTCTTCTTCATAAAAACCCTCACCAAGATCATACCCTATACTAGGGGCAAATGAAAATTTCAGATATCAGAAGTTGATTATAACTATGATCACACCCTCACACTGCGGGAAAATGAAAGTTCCAAAGATCAAGAGTTGATTCTGACTAAAATCATACCTCATACTATTATACAAGCAGAAATTAAAAAATGAAAGACTAATGAGATGTCATGAGAAATCTAGAAAAAAAAAAAAGCCCGAGAAATTCAAATGTTGGGGGTATGCCTAATTGAACAATAAAAATGATCAAGTCAAGGTAAGGATGCCTCACCATGACAATGAAGGGAGGGCAAATCAAAGAAATATGATGAAAGAAAACAACATTGAATAAACAAAGAGTCAAATAAATGGTTGTGATCCTAAGTCTTTAGAATCTTAAAACACTCTTTAAGTCTATAAATCTTTTTCTTTCATTGTCAAGAGTTATATTTATGTGATCTAACCATTAAAGGATCCATTGAAGGTTACAATTGGTCCAGTTACTAGGCTTAGGGCTAAGAAGTTCAAAGAAGCTTTCAATGGACTTTTTCAAGAGACATGGGTTAAGGTGGACTTCAAGAGGATTTGTAATAATAAAGAGCAAGCCTTGATTAATCTAATTTATGTTCAAGAGGGGCTTGTTGGTGGAACCAAGACCATTATACAAGGATAGGGGAAAAGAAGACTAGATTCGGACAGTTTGACCTTTCATTACTCTTTTGGTCATAACTAGAGCTACAGATCGAATTTTGATGTGATTCTAGTTGAGATGGAAACTAGACTTCCATACCTTTCCAATGGTATATGGAACACCTTCTAATGCATTAAGACGAGAGATAACCATCCATTTTAAGTTCGGCTTTTGTTGCTGCCAGACAGAATGCGGAAACAACGAACTTGTCTTATTTAATTAGTTGGGCTATCAAACTTTATTTATTTTGAGAGGAGACATTTTATTTGGGTCTTAGACTTGTTTATTTTGTTTATTTTAATTAGTTTGGGCTAGTTTGGGCTAGGGTTGATTATTATTTAAATTGGGCTTATTTGAGACCCATTAGAAAAACTAGGGTTTTAGCTTGGAGTTTAAATACTCTTTAGGAATAATTTTAAGGCATACTTTTTATGATAATTTCAGCGTTGTAGCTGACTTTATTGTTGCTCAATCTTGGTTCTTGATTGAACTTTCAACTCTTCAAAGAATTGACCATTCTTTGTTGTGAATGTATACTTTCTTTGCTCGTCTCCAAGTGTAGGCGTTGTTATCGAGTTGGTTTATAGTCTTGTTGTCTTGGAGTAAGTCTTCCATAGTGATAAGCTCATTCAAATCTCAACAAACTTGGATTAGATTGATCTTGGGGTCGCGAATTCCATTAAATTCCTCTAGGGTTCGTATCAGTTGGTATCAGAGTTGATCTAATCACAGGTTATATCCTTCAATTTGAGTCTTTATTGTTTATTTTTTATTCTTGATAGATTTGGCCACCTATATAAAAAACAAATTAGGAATCTTACTTATTATTGCTTTGTTGAACACTTAATCATAAGTTAGTGTTCTTTTGATGCTTCCTTGATCAAAATTGGCATACACACCTAAGTTCTTTACTTGTTTTGTTCCAGGAGCATCTATACCAAATAGGCCGGCTTATAGGAGCAATCTTGAAGAGACTAAGGAGTTTCAAAGGCAAGTGGGGGAGTTGATGTCGAAAGGATACATTCAAGAGAGCATGAGTCCTTATGCAGTTCTTATGCTTTTTGTTCCAAAAAAGGACAAAACTTTATGAATGTGTGTGGATTGACGAGTGACACGATCAAAGAGTTGATGTCTTATCCCAAGTGCAGGAGTGTCAAAGTAATAAATAACCCGGCAAGATCGGGGTCGAACCACAGGGAGGTGAACTATATAAATAATAATAATAATAAGAATAAGAACAACAACAACAACAACAACAACAATGGTGATGATGGTGATGGTGATGATGAGTTAAAGAGGATTTTGAGATGTAAGATAAATGTGAAGATTAAACACTGATAAAAACAAATGTCAAGGTTAGAGGATCCACTAATAGTATTAGAGATAAGCAAAGTATAAACTCTTTATAAATTATCAACATGATCATATTAATCATCTTATTTACGTAACACCATACTTATAAATTTTATCAGGTATTCATGATGCTAACTTATGTTGACAACAAATCAAATTCCTTTCATAACAACAATGTCGGCCGAAGACTATAAAGGATCAAGTATTTGATGTACCAAGTGTTATACAAAACAAATCTAGATTAACCATTTAACAAGCAAGGTATTAAGAAGTAATAAGATAAAAATGATAAGACATGTTAATAGCAAGTTGTTTAGGATATAAGCATTAAAGTTCATATTGAGTTTATATTATCCTTATCCTAACACCATTAGTGAAACCTTTTCACCTTGACATAATTAACTTAGCTAGACATTATGAAGAAGAAAAACATAAATAAACAATATAAGAACATAAACATGATATAAGTTAACTAAGTATAGTAAAGGAAATGAAAAGCATAAGCAAGAGATTAATGAAAGCAAAACTTAAGCATTACAAAAATATAAAGAGAGAGCAAGAATATGATCTTGATATGAAGAACCAGGATTCCTAAATGAATGGCAAATGCCTCCTTTTATAGGCTAAAATTTAGAACTATTTGGTAATTGATTATTGATGTAGTGGCCAACTATTGATTTAGTGGACTTGGTGGACAGCAGCACTCAAGCATTTTGGCTGGATGAAATGACATTGCTGCAATCAGAATTTGGCAAAGTGTTCTCTATAAAAATTGTTGTCAATCATCTTATCTTTTCACCCATCAAATTTCAGAGCATTGATTACTAGAGCTCGAGATATGGCTAAAATACTGAGTAGTGTGTTGTTGGTGGACGTGGTGGATAGCCCTCAAGCTCTTGTCTGGATGAAATGTCATTGTTACCATCAAACTTGGAGTAGGTTGTCTTCATGAAAGTTGTTGGAAATTGTCTTTTCCTTCTACCCACCAAATGTCATGTCATTTTGCCTTCTAGAACTCCAGATATGGGTAATCTTCTAAGCAGTGTTTGGGCTGGATTGCATGACAGATTCTGACTTCTCTTTTGTGGCCAAACTTTGGATTTGAAAATGGCAGATTTGGGTCTTCCACTATTCATGAACATTGTAGGCCTATTTCTTAGCTTTCTATCCATATAAATCAAAATGAAATCCAAGATCTACAGCTCCAGATATGACCCAATAACTAAACAGTGTTCCAATTTGAATTGAATCGGCATCTTCTTTCTAAGCTAGCCTTTTCTTTGTCCTTTCACTTTCAATAGTTAATCACATCAATCAATCCTTTGAATTGTGAGATATGCCTGCATTTAAAATGAGCATTTACTATAAATTAAAGCTATCTTATATTATCAGACTTGTTATTATTAAACATGCTCTAGTTAAGGAGTTATTATACTTCAAGTGCAAAATGATGAAATAAAATCTTGATAAAAATGCACTTTTAAGTACTAATCACCGAGCTATCAATAACATCACTGTAAAGTATCGACATCCCATTCCTAGATTAGATGATATGTTGGATGAATTACATGGTTCTAAATTGTTTTCAAAAATTGATTTGAAAAGTGGTTATCATCAAATTAGAATGAAAGAAATGGATGAATGGAAAACTGCTTTTAAAACTAAATATAGTTTGTATGAGTGGTTGGTTATGCCTTTTGGACTTACTAATGCACCTAGTACTTTTATGAGATTGATGAATCATGTGTTGCGTGCTTTTATTGGTAAGTTTGTAGTTATTTACTTTGATGATATCTTGATTTATAGTAAGGAGATTGATGAGCATATAGATCATTTGAGACAAGTTCTTGATGTGCTTAGAAAAGAGTCCTTATATGCTAATTTGAAAAGGTGTGACTTTGGCATGGATAGGGTTGTTTTTCTTGGATATGTGGTTAGTGCAAAAGGTATAGAAATGGATGAGGCTAAGGTTAAGGCTATTCAATAATGGCGTACACCAAAATCCATAACAGACGTTAGGAGTTTTCATGGTTTGGCTAGTTTTAGTTTTTATAGGAGATTTGTTAAAGATTTTAGTACGATAGCCTCTCCATTGACTGAAATTGTTAAGAAAGCTGTGGGTTTCAAGTGGGGAGAAGAACAAGAAAATGCTTTTAGCTTATTAAAATCAAAGTTGATTTCGGCACCTTTACTATCTTTACCTGATTTTAATAAAGCTTTTGAGATTGAATGTAATGCTTCAGGAATAGGTATTGAAGCTGTTCTAATGCAAGACAAACGGCCCATTGCTTATTTTAGTGAGAAACTCAATGGTACTGTTGCGATGTCGCGGTCGCACAAATTAATTACCCTAGCTTCAAACACAACACACAAGATAGTATAGAGCAAGCAAGGGGTCGATCCCACGAGGAAGTTTCAAGTCAGATTTTTATGTTGTACGTTATGTAATTGGGGGGATTTGGTTTGTGATTATCTAAACTATGACAGCAATTAAACTAGCAAACAAAATCAATTAAAATCGAAACTTATCAAGAAAACAAACCTTGGTCGCAAGCACACATCCACCAACGGAAATTAGAACCGATCCTTGAAACAAAAATTGCAGTTTATGTTCTGAAATTCTATCTTTTCTTAACGTTGATTAATTAACGGATCCGCCGTATAACTAATCCTAACCAACAAACAATCAAAGTGTCCGCACTAATGATTCAATTTAATGGTAGCTTTAAGAACTAGATAATTTCATCAAGATTAACATACAAGCTGTCCGCAGCTTGTGTCACTTTGTTCTAATGTTCTCCCTAAGTTCAATAACGTAGTTCCGCCACAATTATCAAGCTTAGTTGCTTCACAAGTTCATATATCACAACTCCGGTTTTGATATTAAACTTAGCAATAGATTGTTCACAACAATAACTTAGAGTCCGCTCTAGCAATCATCAACAACAATCATAGAAAATATGCATAGGAAAACAATCATACTCATTCATAACATAAACTGAAAATAGAAGGAAGAATAAATCTCACGGTTCTTGAAGTCCGAAGGTTTGTTGTGTCCTTGCAACCAAGAAAAGAGCTTAGCCTTGCATAACTATTGAACAACTACTTCTAAAGAATGAAAAGAGCATGATTTTTGGGTTTGTAGAGGAGAGAATTTGTGTTTATTCTCTGCTGGCTGCTGCCTCCTTCTGCTCTCCCTCTTCTTTTTATATCCTAGGAAACCCTAGGTCTCTATTTTACAAAATAGTCCTTCCTTAAGTTGACAGTTTACATTTAAGTACTTCAATAACTATTTTTCCTAAAAAGGAGAAATAGCCTTGCATGAAATCTTCAAACTCTGACTTAGAGGAGCTAAATTGCTGATATAAAAACTTGGATGTCGGTTTAGATGCTTCGAAATGTAATTTGGACTCGTTTCTTCACGAAACCTGTTTGCTGGCAGAATTCAGTTGTCATCTTTGGAAAATCATATCTCCCTCATATGACATCGGTTTTGGCTGCAATTTGGAGCGTGGATAGGTCTTTGAATTAGGAATCCAAGAAAATTGAGTTTGCATCAATTGGACTTCTGTAGCTCCAGATATTAAATTTTGAATGACCAAAGGTCAACACTGGCAGAATGCGAGATTTGACTTTGCAGGATGTGATTTCCATGATCTTTCTCCTTTTATTTTTCTTGCATTACATTTCCAGAAAGGTATGGATGTTAGCTTTTTAGTGCCACTGGAATCACTTCATTTCGATCTCTAGAACTCACGCTCTGCACAAAACATCGACTGAACGTCAAATCTGCCAATTACCTCCAATTTACTCCTTTTTGCATCTTTCATCCAAAAATGCCTTCAAAACAAAAAACAAAGAATATCAAGGCATTTTATATATAAAACATGGACAAAACATTAGGTAGATGTGGGTGAAACTATCGAATAATATGGTTACATCAAATACCCCCACACTTAGCTCTTGCTCGTCCTCGAGAAAGGATAAATAAAATCAAATTGAAAAAAACTATGATCAATCTCTTAATCTCCCATCAATGTCCAAGAATATATGCATTATAAACAAGAATACAATCATGAAGGATAAATAGTATAATTCTTATGAATTCATTTACATGCAAACTTCAAAACTCAATCAACCGTCGGGATTTAAATGAAATCTATGCCATGCCAAAGTGATAGGTCCTCTCATTGATATACACTCCAACACTCATGTGTTTAGGGTTTATGTGTTTAAATCTCTCAAATTCAATCAAAGAGTATGTTCTACCATAAGCTTGCTTTTCAATCTCATCTCCATTAGCAACTTATTACAAGTACTACATGAATCAAAAGGTCTTATTACCGGTTGTAATGGGGCTAAGGTTAAGGTGAGGTAAAATAGAGTAAAAGAAAAGGTTCAAACCAAAGAAAGTAGAGCATTCTGAAAAATGATATTTCAAACAAGATATTCCATCAAAGCACATAAATTTTCCATCTTTAATCACCAATGCTTAACTTCTTTTGATTTCAAGCTTTTTCAATATAAAATCTTAAGAACATAAAGGAACACTTTTTTCTTTTTCTTTTTCTTTTTCTTTTCTTTTTCTTTCCTTTTTTTTTTTTTTTTACCTTTGGCAACTTTGCCCATCTTTTCATCAAACATCACTTTTCTTTCTTTTCACATAATTTCCAACCATAATTCCATGAGATATCATAAGTATACGCTCTACTAATCCTTGGCCAGGGGAAAAGGAAAACATATAAAAAGTTAAGGCTTATACATGGATAAAGCAAAGAAAAGATAAACAAGCTCAAAAGGGGCTCACTAAGGATAATATGCTTTAGGTTGGCTTTTTGGCTCAAGTGGTTAAAATTCCTAATGCCTTTATCATCTTCATGTATATATGTAATATGAATGTAATCTCAACAAGATATGAAGCAAGTTCTAAAGATACATATCATTGAAAGAATGCACAATCAAAGAATATAATGTTGAAGGCTCAAAAGCTTGCATTGGTATAACACTATAAAGTCAACATGGCATATTCTCAAAGTCAATCCCTAAACCAATTAAACCTTAAAACTTGCATGCACACTCTTCATTTGATTTATATTATTCATCTATCTCAACTAATTCTCATACATAATACTCATATTTTAAAAAACCAATGGGAGTTCAAAAGATCAAACATAAATTTTTTTTTTCTTTTAAAGAACAACCAAAGAAAACTAAAATTCTCCCAATACCCCCACACTTAAAACACAACATTGTCCTCAATGTTGAAATAAAAGTAAAGGAACATAAGAGAATGACAGAAAAGAAAAAAAAATTAAAATGCGAAAAAAATAAAAGATAAGGACAAAGAAAGCAAATCTGATTTTTTTTTTTTGTGCTGGGTTGCCTCCCAGTAAGCGCTTTTGTTTTATGTCATTGGCTTGACATGTGGCATGCTCATTCTTCATAGATTGGTTCAGCTAACTCTACAAAAGCGGTGAGTTCTGCCGTCCAACCTTCATAGAAAGGTTTCAAACGATGCCTATTGACCTTGAGTACTTTGTTGGTTCTAACTTGTAATTTCAACTGCACCATAAGGAAAAACATTAGAAACAACAAAGGGTCCAATCCAACGAGAGCTGCAACTTTCCAGGAAAAAGTTTCAAACGCGAATGATAAAAGAGGACTTTATCTCCAACATTAAACTCTTTTCTTGTAATCATTTGGTCATGGAGACTCTTAGTCTTTTCTTTATAAATCCTTGCATTCTCGTAAGAATCATTTCGAATCTCTTCCAACGTAATTCCAATCTTTTAGGCACCAAAAGGATAGGCGCCACCCATTCACTGTCCATGATGAGGTAAATGACTCCTGCATCATGGAGTACAATTTGCAAAGCTTGTAAATCCAATGCTGAGTCATGCACATTTTGGAGAACACATATATGCCTCTCCATCTCTTTTATCTTGGTAAAATCATTAGCCACAGCTCAAAGCTACGCTTAATCCATCCTCACTATCAAAATCACAAACTTGCTGCATACACTTATCAACTTGGTCATAACATGTGATAGAATAAACATTGCTATAAGGATATGTCATTGCATCATGAAAATTAAATTCAATTTTTTCATCTCCTACCTCCATAGACAAAGTATCCTTACCACAATCAATTTTTGTATTGGCAGTTTTCAAGAATGGTCTCCCAAACAATATAGGAGTGTTGTTTGATGAATCACAAGAATCATGTTCCATATCAAGAATATAAAAGTCGCATGGAATGACCAAACTGTCAATCTTGACTAGGACATCTTCTATCACACCAAGTGGGTAAACAAAACTACGATCCGCAAGTTGTATTACAATGCTAGTTTTATTCAAAGGCTCAAGACTAAGAGAATCATAAACATGTTTAGGCATAACACTAATGGATGCACCTAAATCGCACAAGGCCCTTTTGAAACTAGCATTACCAATAACACATGGGATAGTAAACGCACCTGGGTCTTTTTGCTTCAAAGGCATATTCTTTTGAACAATAGCAGATACAACTTCACCCATACTTACCATTTCATGACCTTTTAGTTTGAAAGCTCTCTTGGTAGTACACAACTCCTTCAAGAATTTGGCATACTTGGGAATTTGCTTGATAACATCAAGCAAAGGAATGTTGAGTTCTACTTTCTTGAAAACCTCTAAAATCTCTTTTTCTTTGTCCTCTTTCTTTGACCTAGAAGAACTCACAGGAAAGGGTGGAATTATTTTAAAACTGGAATTCATTGAATGAGGAGTTACCTTTGGAGTGTTGGTCAATATTTCAGTTTGTAGAGGAAGAGGATGTTCCTTCTTTGTACTCAATTCAGTTTCTATCTCTTCTTCTTCCTCCATCTCAATTTGTTTTGACCTTTTCTCTTCAAGTTCTTTCCCACTTCGTAGCATGATCACACTAACATTCTCTATTGGATTCAATGCTTGGGAGGGCAATTTTCCATTCATTTGTGCTTCCAATTTCCCCACACTTGAAGCTACTTGCCCCATTTGCTTCTCCAAGTTGTGAATACTTGACCTTGTTTCTTGTTGAAAAGACATGACATTTTGTTGCAAGGTCACAGTGTTAGAAGCCAAAGTTTTCATCATCTCACGAAGATCATCATTGGATGATGACCCCATAACATTAGAGTTTGTGAATGGAGGGGGCTGTCTTGCTTGATAATTCTGTTGGGATTGAAATCCATGGGGATGGAACTGTCGGCCTTGATTGCCTTGTTGAGGTGGGTTCCCATAGCATAAGTTGGGATGATCTCTCCATGCAGGATTGTACGTGTTGGAAAAGGGATCATATTTACGCTGGGACTGTCCATTGAATGCTCCATCAACTGCATTAGCTTGTTCAATGTAATCTTCTTGCATTGTTGGGCACATATCTGAAGCATGTCCTTGTAAGGAGCATATGCTACAAACTTTCACCTGCTGTACATTGCCACAAGCCAAAGAACGCACAAGAGAAGTAAGATCATTAACTTTATTCTCAAGGTTAGAAATACTTACCTCATTTACTCGTTTATTTGCGAAGTCTCCACGAGTGCCAAACTGTTTCGAGTTGGCTGCCATGTTTGAGATCAATTGGCGTGCAGCCTCGGGTGTCTTATCTACCAATGCCCCTCCACTTGCAGCATCAATGATACTACGGTCAGTAGGCATCAATCCTTCATAGAAATATTGAATGAGCAGCTGATCGGGTATTTGATGATGAGGGCATTGAATGCACAGTTGCTCAAATCTTTCCCAATACTCGGAAAGTGTCTCTCCATGAGATTGTCGAATCCCACATATTTCTTTCCTTATGTTGGCAACTCGAGATGCTGGGAAATATTTTTCAAGGAAAATCTTCTTCATGGCATTCCAAGTTCCAATGGAACTTGGGAGAATAGAGAAAAACCATGCCTTTGCTGCCCCTTTTAAAGAGAAAGGGAAAGCTTTCAACTTAACCTGTTCTTCGTCAACTCCATTCGGTTTCATGCCAACGCAAACCATATGGAATTCCTTGAGATGAGTATGAGGATCTTCTCCTGCAAGACCATTGAAAGTTGGTAGCAAATGTATAAAACCAGATTTGAGCTCAAAGTTTACATTATTGTCAATGTTTATGCACAATGGTTGATTTTCCACGTTAGGAGCAGCAAGCTCCTTGAGTGTTTGTTGTCGTGCAATAGCCATGGTGTTGAGGCGAGCTTCCTTTCTTAATCTGTGTAAAGTTTCTATTTCAAGATCAACCTGCACTTGAATTTGATTAGTAGAACGGGTCACAGGCATAAATTGCTAAGAAAACTCAAAAGAAAGTAACCACACAAGAGATCGAAAACAATGCAAATTGTACGAAAATCCTACGGTAGAAACCTAAAACTGCCTAAAAACACTAGAAAACAGCGGAATTTGGCCTCAATAGGGTGGGGCTAGTGATTATCACTAGTCCTGTTCAGAACGTCGTTTTCCTTCAGGAAAAAAAGCCGATACCTAATTCCACCAAAAACTCTGTTTTGAACAGTACCGCCCGCAAGTGAACAGTACCGTCGCAAGCAAAAATTCTGTTTCTCTTTTTTTTTTTTTTTTTTGAATCACAGCAAATAAAAATAACAGTACAAGCACAAAATCAACTAAAATTACCTCCCCGGCAACGGCGCCAAAATTTGTTGCGATGTCGCGGTCGCACAAATTAATTACCCTAGCTTCAAACACAACACACAAGATAGTATAGAGCAAGCAAGGGGTCGATCCCACGAGGAATTCAAGTCAGATTTTTATGTTGTACGTTATGTAATTGGGGGGATTTGGTTTTGATTATCTAAACTATGACAGCAATTAAACTAGCAAACAAAATCAATTAAAATCGAAACTTATCAAGAAACAAACCTTGGTCGCAAGCACACATCCACCTACAGAAATCAGAACGATCATGGAAACAAAACATCAATTTATTTCTGAATTTTATCTCTTCTTAACATTGTTAGTTAACGGATCCGCCGTATAACTCCTAACCACAAACAACCAAGTGTCCGCACTAATGATTAATTTAATGCAGCCTTAAGAACTAGATAATGATTAATCAAGAAACATAACTGTCCGCAGTCTGTGTCATTTGTTTGAATGTTCTCCCTAAGATTAATAACGTAGATCCGCCACAATTATTAAACTCAGTTGCTTCACAAGTTCATATACCACAACTCCGGTTTTGATATCAAACTTACAATAGATTGTCTACAACAATAACTTAGAGTCCGCTCTAGCAATAAAAACAATCATAGAAAAATAAGCATAGGAAACAACATATCATTCATCATAAACTGAAAAAGAAGGAAAATAAATCTCACAGTTCTTGAAATCCGAAGGTTTCCGTGTCCTTGCAACCAAGAAAAAGTGTTTAGCCTTGCATTGTTGAACAAACTTCAAAGAAGAAAAGAGCATGATTTAGGGTTTTTAGAGGAGGGTGTTTTTCTCTGCTGGCTGCTGCCCCTTCTCTCTCTCATTCTTTTTATATCCTAGGAAACCCTAGGTCTCTATTTTACAAAATAGTCCTCCTTAAGTGAGTTTACATTTAAGTACTTCAATAACTATTTTCCTAAAAAGGAGAAATAGCCTTGCATGAAATCTTCAAACTCTGACTTAGAGGAGCTAAATTGCTGATATAAAAACTTGGATGTCGGTTTAGATGCTTCGAATGTAATTTGGACTCGTTTCTTCACGAAACCTGTTTGCTGGCAGAATTCAGTTGTCATCTTTGGAAAATCATATCTCCCTCATATGACATCGTTTTGGCTGAAATTTGGAGCGTGGATAGTCTTTGAATTAGGAATCCAAGAAAATTGAGTTTGCATCAATTGGACTTCTGTAGCTCCAGATATTAAATTTTGAATGACCAAAGGTCAACACTGGCAGAATGCGAGATTTGACTTTGCAGGATGTGATTTCCATGATCTTTCTCCTTTTATTTTCTTGCATTACATTTCCAGAAAGGTATGGATGTTAGCTTTTTAGTGCCACTGGAATCACTTCATTTCGATCTCTAGAACTCACGCTCTGCACAAAACATCGACTGAACGTCAAATCTGCCAATTACCTCCAATTTACTCCTTTTTGCATCTTTCATCCAAAATGCCTTCAAACAAAAAACAAAGAATATCAAGGCATTTTATATATAAAACATGGACAAAACATTAGGTAGATGTGGGTGAAACTATCGAATAATATGGTTACATCAGGTACAACTCTTAACTATCCCACTTATGACAAAGAGTTGTATGCAGTAGTGAGGGCTTTAGAGACTTAGCAACATTATATGTGGCCCCGGGAGTTTGTCATACATACTGATCACCTTGAAACATTTGAAGGGTCAAGGTAAGTTAAGTAGGAGACATACTAAATGGATTGAGTTTATTGAAACTTTTTCATATGTGATTAAATACAAGCAAGGTCAGGAAAATGTGGTCGTCAATGCCTTGTCGCGAAGGTATGTTCTTCTCAATACTCTTAATACTAAATTGCTAGGATTTGAGTATATTAAGGAGTTGTATCTTGATGATCATGATTTTGGTGTTATAAATGACACATGCAAGGTTTCAGCCAAGGATAAATATTTTAGGCATGATGGATTTTTGTTTAAGGAAAATAAATTATGTGTGCCTAATTGTTCTTTATGTGAATTGCTTGTGAGGGAAGCATGTGGGGGAGGTTTAATGGGGCATTTTGAAATTACTAAAACTTTGGAGGTTTTGCATGAGCATTTTTATTGGCCTAATATGAAAAGAGATGTGCAAAGAATATGTAATAAGTGCATAACATGTAGACAAGCTACGTCTAGGGTAATGCCTCATGGACTATACACACCTTTGCCTGTTTCTAAGGAACCTTGGGTTGATATTTCTATGGATTTCATTTTGGGTCTACCTAGGTCTAGGAAAGGGAGAGATTTTATATTTGTTGTTGTGGATAGATTTTCTAAGATGGCACATTTCATTGCTTGCCATAAAACCAATGATGCAACCAATATAGCTGACCTATTCTTTAGAGAGGTCATTCAGCTACTTGGTCTTCCTAGGAGCATTGTATCTGATCGAGACGTTAAGTTTTTGAGTTACTTTTGGAAGGTCTTGTGGGGTAAGTTAGGAACCAAACTTTTATATTCTACTACTTGTCATCCACAAACAGATGGTCAAACTAAAGTTATTAACCGAACTTTGATTCAATTGTTAAGGGCTATCATTCAAAAGAATCTTAAAAATTGAGAAGATTGTTTGCCATTCATTGAATATGCATATAATCGTAGTGTGCATTCTACTACTGATTATTCATCATTCGAGATTGTGTATGGTTTTAACCCTTTGACACCATTAGATTTGATTCATTTACCTGTTGATGAAAGGGTTAGTCTTGATGGTAATCAAAAAGCACAGGTGGTGAAAGATCTTCATGCAAAGATTTGACAACAAATAGAAAAGAAGAATGAACAATATGCAAACAAAGCCAATAGGGGATGAAAATTGGTGAGATTTGCACCAGGTGATTGGGTTTGGGTGCATATGAGGAAGGAAAGGTTTCCTGAACAAAGAAGATCAAAGTTGATGCCTCGAGGAGATGGTCCTTATCAGATCATAGAAAGGATTAATGATAATACCTACAAAGTGGATCTACTAGGTAAGTATGGTGTCAGTGCTACATTTAATGTTTATGATCTTTCTTTGTTTGATGTAGGTGATGATTTGAGGTCGAATCCTTTTTAGGAGAGAGGGGATGATGTGATCCAACCATCAAAGGATCCATTGAAGGTTCCAGTTGGTCCAGTTACTAGTCTTAGGGCTAATAAGTTCAAAAAAGCTTTCTATGGACTTCTTCAAGAGACATGGGCTAAAGTGGACTTGAAAAGGATTTGTAATAATAAAGAGCAAGCCTTGATTAATAGTATTCATGTTTAAGAGGGGCTTGTTGGTGGAACCAAGACCATTACACAAGGATTGGGAGAAGAAGACTAGATTCGAACAGTTTGACCTTTCATTACTCTTTTGGTCATAACTAGATATACAGGTCGAATTTTGATGTGATTCTAGTTGGGCTGGAACTAGACTTTCATACTTTTCCAACGGTATATAGCACGCTTTCTAATTCATTAAGACGAGAGAGAACCATCTGTTTTAAGTTGGGTTTTTGTTGTTGCCAGGCAGAATGCAGAAACAACAAACTTGTCTTATTTTTTTATCAAAGGGGTAATGGATAATATCTAAGTCAGCTAGGGGCAAGGAGTCCATTGCAAGCATTAGTCAAATGATAGTTTAGTGAACTTCATCAAAACCTTTTGATGATTGCTGAAATAATGAGAACAACAGGTTCAATTGAGGGAAATCTTATTTGAAAGAATCCATAGCAAGACTGAGGGGCATCTTTCATTACAAAAGGCAGTTTGATCCATTTAACATAATCAGTAAAAAACAAAACTCTTCTTGGAATGAGACAGGGGTGGTGTTTTTCATAGTGATAATTGAGCTCATCTTTTATCGGTCATGCTAGAAGAAGTGGTATTAGATGATTCTCTCAAATTGATCAACTAGACAGAAAATTCCCAACAAACAAATAGATCATGGTGAGTGACATAAAGGTTGGGCCATGTAAAATTGTCAATTCTTCAGAAAATGACTCATGAGCTAATTTGAGTAGGCTAGAAGCCAAGTGACCAAAAGGCTAGATTAGTTATAGTAAACCCTTCCATCAATCAAAAGATAAGTTGCAAGAAGGAATTGCCTACATTTTAAATTAGAGAAAGATGTATGCATAATATTTAAAGCACTGTACAAAGTTTTGTACAGAAATTGCATAAGAAAAATCCTTCATGAAGTCCAAAAGGACTCCAATGGATTTTGAATTGTTAAAGATTTGACAAGGATAATATGGATTTGACGTGATATCCAAAACTCCATCTATAAAGAAATATTCCTTGAAAGCAACCAAAAAAGTTTAACAAATTTGAATTAACAGAAACCCAGTATAGGTTGGTCCTAAGAGAACTAAAAGTCTGGACATTCCAAGAAAAATCAGAAGATGGATCACCTCAGAAAAGAAGGGCAGGGTATGGACTAAAGATTGCCCTATTTTAATCCAATTTTATCCCTCATCCTTTCACTAAAATACCCTAAAATTATCCCAAAATGCAACAATGACCCCCCTCAACAAGATCCAACCATCAAGAATAAGTTATTTTATCTCCAAATATCCCAAAAAAAAACCACAATGACCCATCTCAATCACGGATCATAAAGAACATGCTCGAGTTGCACTCTTCTACACCTTCATCTCTTAATCAATCAAGATCATAGGTGCCTAGATTAATGACTATGATGTTCCTATCCAGTTTCAACCTTTTAGATCTTCTTTCTTTGCCTCCAAGTTGCTCTCGTGACACATAAAAACCTCATCCTCAATAGTCTAAAATATGAGACTGTTGGTGTTCTCTCCATGCAAATTACACAGCATGCAGGACAAGCTTTCTTTCTTGGCTAATTAATTATCATAATTTCTTCTTAAACATCGAGAATCAAGATTCCACCAGCTCACAAGCTCCAGAACCTCTTCATTTCTCCTATATACCTCACAAAATCCTAACCCAAGTAGCCTGGAAAGGAGGAGAGAGACAGCCACCACGGCCATTAAAAACTAATTATAACTGTTGCCCTATTGCATCCCTCCAGCACCATCTCCAGATCATTAAACACCAGTGCAAACCATAGCTTCCATTGTCAGCCCCAACAACACTTCATGCCACATGTATTTAACTTAAGTCACTCAAGACTCCAAGAACCAATATTTATAGCAAGCCTCACTCGCGATTCCTTGCATATCAACTTCAAGGTTGCAACTTTATTAAAGTTGCATATTTTCTTTGGCTGCTAAGCTCACGGGGAAGAAGCTCCAGACAGGAGACACGAAAATCATTCAACATCCTGATTATAGATATAGGCTCCCCACCTCGTCTGTACACAGGTTATAACATGCTAGGAGGATGTTTGGACATGAGGGTAGAAAGTGTTTCCTCTTAAAAAAAATTAGGCTATGTTTGTTTCTGGAATTCACTTTTCGAGAAATCACTTTCCAAACTTTTCCGTGTTTTTTTAACATTAGAAAAGTTGGTCAAAGGAAATTTGGCTTGGTTTTCAGGAAAGTGTTTTCCTGAAAAATTTGGACGGAAAACACTTTCTAGAAGTTATGAAAAATTTAGAAACGTCATCTTATTTGCTGATTATATCAAATTTGGTTCTCAAACTTTTGATTGCTATATATATTTTGTTTTGAATATTTATTTTTCAATTTCATCTCTTAAAATTTAATTTTTATTATTTTTTTCAAAATAATTTATGAAATGTTAATTATTATTATTTTAATTTCTTCATCTTTCATTTTATTTTATTTTATTTTTTAGATTTGATCTCTTTTATTTTGATTATTATTTATTTTATTTGAGATAATTTATGAAATTATATTTTTTTTCAATTTTATTCTCATTCAACTTTTTAATTTGTAAGATTTGTTCTTCATTATTTTAATAAACTTGAGAAAAATAAAATATTAATAAGTTATTTTCTAGCTCATTTTTCATAACATAACCAAACACTGGAAAGTGTTTTCCAATTTATTTTCCATTACATTACCAAACATCATAAAATAATTTATTTTTTTAAAATTTATTTTTCTGAAATTTACTTTTCAACAAAAAAAACATTTCAGCAAATAAACGGGATGTTAGACTGAAACCAGATGTAAAGACTATGGGTTTCTCTTGTTAAAAAAAAAAGGGGGGTAAAGAAAAAGCATGCTCACTTTTTTAAATGTGTGTGGCGAGAAAAGGAAGCACCCACCAGGTTTTCACGTTAATATACTCTACCTGGGAGAGAGAAGCACAAATGTCTTTTGTCCTTATCTAAAATATATCACCAAATGAGGGAGGGTGTGCAATGCTGGCCTGCTTTGCATAAAATGTAAAATTTACCCTTCATATATATTACTATAAAACTTATATATTTAAAAAAAATTATATATATTATTTTTTATTTTAATTTATATTAAGTATTGAAATTAATAATATTATAATAATCATAGTTGTAAAACCTAGATTAACCTAACAAATTAAACTAAAATTTAAACCGGTCCGAGTTTGAAAAAAAATAGAGAAAATATCGATCTAACTTGACTCGTCAAAAACCTAGGTTGACATATGACTAAGTAGATCCAGGATATAAAATACAAGTCAAAAACATGTTGACTCTTTTAAAAAAAATTAATTGGTCAAAACAAAGTTGTTTTTTATTCTTTTATTAAAATAATTTTTTTAGGTCAACCCAAGTTGACCCTCCCAACCCGTGACTCGAGCCTTGCATCAAGTCGATAACTAAATCGGGTTTAAAAATTATGATAACAATCATTTTTATCCTTACATTAACTTGAGTTGACCCTCACGACCTATCATCGTGTCGATCCAAGAGTCAGGTTTTAAAACTATAATAATAACCACTTTTATTTTTATATTAACTCGAATCAACCCGGGTTAACCTTTTTGACCCGTGACTCGGGTCGACCCCATAGTCGGGTTTTAAAACTATAATAATAATCATTTTGATTATTATGTTGTCCCTTCCGATCTATAACTCATGTCTTGCATCGGGTCGACTCCCGATTCAGATTTTAAATCTATGATAATAACTAATTTTATTTTTTTGTTGACCCGAGTTAACAGGGGTCAACGGTCAACCCAACCTATGACCCCCTTTGCCCTAAATCGACCCTAGATTGAAATTTTAAAATTATGATAACAATCATTTTTATTCTGATATTAATTATTTCGGCTCATGACTTAGATCTTATCTTAGATCAACCTCCAAGGTAGTTTTAAAAACTATAATAATTATTATTTGAATCTTTATATATTTTTAAATAATTTTAAAATTGAGTGTTTTTAACAAATATATTTTAGAAATAAAAAATAATATCTCAACATTTTCTTTTTCTACCTTCTACTTTAAAATTATAAAAACTCACTATAAAATTATTTATAAATATATATTTTTTATTTTAATTAAATATATTTTTATCTTTATTATCCTTTTTTTTTTTTATCTGTTTACGATAACAATCAAATGCTACCTAATAAGCCGTTAGAGCCGAGCACTAGGATCGGGGTAGAAATGTCCAGACAAGAAAAGGAACGATAGCAAAGATTTCAATCTCCATAGAAATGGTAATTTCGCCATTCTGAAGAGTAGCTGGATAAACGGTCGTTTTGGAGAGGCCCTTTTCTCCCTCTCTTATCAAAACTAGCGAAACAGTTGCTCACTGATGCTGGAAAGCTCTTGACAATGGCTTCTTCTTCAATCACTTTTCTTTTCAGACCAGGTCAGGAAACTAACCCTCTATTATCATTTTCAACTATCTTACATTATTAAAGGGTTTTTTGCACATTACGTTTTTGTGTCATGGGTAGTTCTTGGTAACCAAAATGCTGGTTTTCTTTAAGGAGAATTTAAGATTTCTTGAAATAGATGATTTGGTTGGGCTAAAACTAGAAATTATTACATGGGTTTGCTTAATTGGAAGCTTTGTAATGACTGAACTTTGTGTCTCATTGTCAAGTGTCAAGTTTTTGAGTCAACTAGGTATGCTATCTGCAAACATGTTAATGATTTGAAGGGAAATGACCACAGTACGAAAGTATTTAAGAGTCGGCTTGTGTTATGCATCGAATATGGGCATAAAAAGTAGTGGTTTATGGATTATGAAGAGCAGCAATTGCATTCTAACCTGCATTGTTGGTAATATAAGTTAAGTGCTTTCTAAAAGATTATGATATCTTGGGTGTTGAAACTTGTTGGATAATAGGGGTTATCTGTTGAAGTTTGTTGGTTGGTTTTTGTTGATCGGTGGTCTTTCCCATATTATATGAGTGCTCTTGTTCGTCTTCAATGGAAATGGAATACTGCTGTTGAACTACATAATGGAATCATATAATTCAATAGTACAAATGTAACTTGATTGAGAAATTTGTTGGCTGATTTTCAGCTTCGTAGGCTGTTAGGAATATAAATGTGTATTAAAAGAGGAGGTATGAGAATAAGAAAGTGTGTTATTATTGATTTGGATTAATGATGTAGCCACTAGGTATTTCCTTTTTGTATCTTAAATGGCCAAAAGAAGAAACGTAGTGCTCATAGCTATTGGGTGATATTAACTATTTGCATACTTGTATAAATAGCTAGTACGTAAGATACAGTCTTGTATCTCAGAAATCTGTTTGTTACGTACATAACTGAAGGGAAATGAGTTCGAATTTTGTAAAAGCATTCTGAAGTTTTCTCTTCTTCTGGTGTATCAGCAATTTGAGATCTGTATTTTTCGACGAAAGAAGCGGAATTTGTGTTCCTAGTGTTCCTGTAACTTGTGTTGGTTTCTCGAGAGAGATTATAGAATGTAAGGAGTCGTGGATAGGGAAGCAACCAGTTCAAGTTCCATCTAATGTGACAATCACATTGGAAGGCCAGAATTTAAAAGTAAAGGGTCTATTGGGGGAACTTTCAAGGAATTATCCACAAGAAGTAAAGATTGAGAGGGACGAGAATGGAATCCTTCAGGTCAAAAAGGCTCTGGACACTAGAATAGCAAACCAAATGCATGGACTTTTCAGGTAAAGTCTTCCATCATTTGGCTCTAATATTTTGATTGCCTATTATTTCTTTGTTTTTAGTATTGTTGCACTTGATGCTTTCTATTAGACTAACTAGTTATTTCATTTTCGAACGCTTTATTCTTGGACCTTCAGAGGTTGTATTAGGAATGCGTAAACTGCTTCAATCTGGTTTTGAACTAGTTCTGGCATGCGACATTGACAAATTTAGGGACTAAGAGAGGTTACCTACTCTGTATCATGCATGCAAATTTTGGGAGAGAAGAAGAATAAATAATTTTAGAAGAAAATTTATTGGTAAAGAATTTGCTGCCATGATGATTACTTCTAAATTGTAGTTTACAAGCCAACTATGTTGTTTCAATAATGATGGAACTGTTGAAACCTAAACCTCACTTGACACTGTTGACCTGGTTCTGGTGCTCCTGAAGCATCCTGTCTGTGGAAGATTATACTTGCTGTATTAGGATTTGACCAAAATCATACATGCTAACGTGACTGTGCACAGTTAAAGAATTTGGATATGAATTGCTGACTTTATTGATATATAATGTATTTCACCAATTATCTTCATTTTAACTTCTTTTTTAATGAGGGTTTTCATTCTACTTTTAGCTGAGGTTATTGCCTAGTCTTTGATGGGAATAATTCGCTGTGATTTTGACATGTCTCGTCTTTTCTGTATGGAAACTTCGATCTTTGAAGTAGTCATTTCAGGTCTAACACTGATTATGGACATGGATTATGTGTTGACAATTCCACCTTTATAGATATGACAATGTGAATCATGCCAAATAAAGTAATAGATATAGGATCCAACAAAATGTTCATGACTTTGTTTTCTGAAACAAGAGCATTTTCACTTAGGATGCTTGAACCTAGAAACTGCTGTAGAAGTACCAATTGACAATAATGTAATAGTGTCAACCCTTAGATGTGGAATTAGATGAAATTTCAGAACTGAATGCAAATCAAGCAGCCCCTGTTTCATGACCATTGATACTGCTTGTTTGTGTTTAGAGCTGCATGATTTGTATGAGAAAATAAACACCGCTTGCTGTTTGATATTCTACCCAAACTGCCTATCTTCATGGCAGTATCTGTTAAGGATTTTCTCAGAAACGTTTTATACTGATATGGACATCAAGGACAGGAGAAACTAAATACAGAAATATCGATACCTGCCTTGGAAAATGTTCGCTAAGGTCTTCTTTTTATGCCTTACTTGAACCCTTAAGCAAATTGATACACACAGGACACTTACCAACAACATGGTGGTGGGAGTATCTAATGGTTTTGAGAAGCGACCTTCAACTAGTTGGTGTCGGTTATCGTGCAAACATAGAAGGAAAAGACTTGGTGTTAAGCATGGGGTTCTCTCATCCAGTTAGGATGGCAACCCCTGGTGACCTACAAGTGAAGGTGTAAGAGAACACCAGGATTGTTGTCAGTGGAAAGGACAAGTGCTCCATTGGTGAGTTTGCTGCTTCAATTCGGAGATGGAGACCCCCTGAACCATATAAAGGTAAGGGTGTGAGGTATGCCAATGAAGTTATAAGATTAAAGGAAGGGAAAGCAGGGAAGAAGAAGTGATTACTGTATTTCTTTCATTCTATTTTGTCCTCTCAGGGTTTTGCTCATTTGTATGCATCAACAATGTGGAATGTATTATACTAACAGTAGCTCATTACTATTATACCCCTTCTCTTTTATTTGTTTTCTCTTCTCTATTCAATGATTACAAGTTGTATTTCCAAACTCCCAAGTCCCAATTAAGGTTATGACCATGGGACCTTTGAGGTTGGAATGTGGCTAAGTTTTGATTATTGCTTTTAGTAATAGAGTTTTAGGAGTATTTGTGGAAAAGAAGCAAAGATGCATTGAGAATTTCATTTTAGTCCTTAATTTGATGCAATGAATTATTTTGTAATCCATATTATGTGATAAAATGTACTTATCTAATTGATTTTATATTATGTGATGAAATATACACATAATATTAAGTTTGAATTTGGTACCATTATCCAAAAAAACAAACAACTTCTATATATAATTAATAAAATAGAAATATCTTTTTTAATTAGTTCGAGTTATCAAATGACTAATACTAAATTCAATTGAATTTTTATTTGTCATGCTAATAATCAATCTTCAATTATTAGATATGGTATATTTATTTAATCCAACTTTTTGATTATATTCCCATGTTGAATTCTTTTAAATATCTTTCATATGATTTCTTATTTTTATATTTGATTAAAGAAATATATATATATATATATATATATATATATATATATATATATGCATGTTTTCTGAAGAATAAAAGGTCATAAGGCATTGAGTAAAAGAATTTGCAAGTGATGTAAAGCATTTGAAATTACATCTTGATACATAAATTATTCTATAATCAATGTGAGAAATTAAAATAAAATAAAATTGATGTTCTAAAAATTACCACTAGCAATGAAAAATGCTACAGCTGATGATAACTTTCTCAGCTTTCATTATGAACGTTGTTATTCCATTACCAAAAATAATTGGAGAAAACAATTGTTATATTATGATGGAGAATTTTTGTCGGTAATTTTTGATAGAGATAACATCGGATTATGTTTTGTCAATAATTATTGATAAAATATTTGATGGGATAAAAAATAAAAAAATTCATTGGCGATTCTTTCAATTTTATACATCATGATTACTAACAGAATTATTGACAAAATATTATAATTAATCAACAAATATAAATAAGTTATAACCGGTAGTTACTCCCCTATTCTTTTAATTTCACCTTCTTCCTCCTTCTCCTGCTAGAAAGATATGTTAGACTTAGTCTTAATAATTTTAATAAGTGTCCTAGTTATTAGGACAGTGTTGTTAGCATTTGATATTCTGTTTTAGTTTTACCTATTCTTAAGCAAGGATCCACATCTTCAGGGTGTTGAAGACGTGAACTTATTTTCAGCTGTTTCTGTTGTTTCTTGTTCTGGCTATTTAAGCCTTAGTCTCATTTGATCAATTAATGGTATTATTCTAAGCATCCTGTGTGAAAGAGTAATATACATCAGTTTTTTATCATTTGGTATCAGAGCCAAAAAGGGGACCTGATTGTGTGGGGGTGTGAGCAAGTATAGAGTGTGTGTGACAGTAAGAGCAAACACGAGTGTGAGTGAAAGTGAGGTGAGAGTGAAAATCACACCGTGAGAGTGCAATCAACACAGAGTGTGAAAAAAAAAAAAGGAGGAGAAAATCGAGATGTCAACCGCAGACAAATTCGTGCAGCCTTCCATTCCGAGATTTGATGGCCATTACGATTTCTGGGCAATGACAATGGAGAATTTCCTTAGGAGCAAGGAGATGTGGAATCTTGTGGACGAAGGGATTCCAACACTGGCTGTTGGAAATGCACAACAAGTGAGGCACAGAGGAAGAGTGTAGAGGAGATCAAACTCAAAGACTTGAAAGTTAAAAATTTCTTGTTTCAAGCAATTGACAGGGAGATTTTGGAGACAATTCTCGACAAGAGAACATCAAAAGCTATTTGGGACTCAATGAAGCAGAAATATCAAGGGTCCACAAAGGTTAGAAGAGCACAACTTCAAGCTTTGAGGAAGGAATTCGAGTTACTAGCCATGAAAGAAGGAGAGAAAATTGACAGCTTCTTGGGTCGAACTCTAGCCTTGGTTAACAAAATGAAAACAAATGGTGAGGCGATGGAACAAAGCACAGTGGTGGGTAAGATACTTAGATCATTGACTCCAAAATTTAACTATGTTGTTTGTTCAATAGAGGAGTCAAATGATCTAAGTGTCCTGAGTATTGATGAATTACATGGAAGCCTGCTTGTCCATGAACAAAGGATGCAAGGACAACAAATAGAGGAACAGGTGTTGAAAGTCGCATATGATGAGAGATCAACCAGAGGAAGAGGCAGAAGCATGTATAGAGGAGGACGAGGTAGAGGACGAGGCAGACAAACATCCAACAAGGCTCTGGTTGAATGTTTCAAATGCCATAAATTGGGACACTTTCAATATGAGTGTCCTGATTGGGAAAAAAGGGCTAATTACGCTGAGTTGGATGAAGAAGAAGAACTCCTTTTGATGTCTTACGTTGAACTTCACAATTCGAAGAGAGAGGTCGTATGGTTTCTTGATTCTGGTTGCTCTAACCATATGACAGGAAACAAACAATGGTTTGTGGAACTAGATGAAGAATTCAGTCACTCGGTGAAACTTGGAAACAACCTCAGAATGCCAGTGGAAGGGAAGGGCAACATCAGACTTGAAATAGAAGGTATAACTCAAGTAATATCAGAAGTTTACTATGTTCCTGAATTAAAAAATAATCTGTTGAGCATTGGCCAGTTGCAAGAGAAAAATTTGGCTATTTTGATGCAAAATGGAGAGTGTAGAGTTTATCATCCTAGAAGGGGTTTAATTATGCATACACAGATGACATCAAATAGGATGTTCGTAGTATTGGCAAATATTGTGCTGCATGCATCATCTACCTGTTTAAATGTGAGCAGCAATCATCTCGGTGATTTACGGCATAAAAGATATGGCCACCTAAGCTTCACAAGTCTGAATTTACTGCAACAAAAGGAACTTGTCCAAGGACTTCCAAAGTTTCAAGTGCCAACCTCTGTGTGTACAAGCTGCATGAAAGGAAAACAGCACCGAGAAATTATTCCAAAGAAAAGCAATTGGAGAGCAACACAGCAGCTGCAGCTCATACACTCAGACCTTTGCGGACCTATCACTCCGGAATCACATGGCAACAAAAGGTATGTGTTGACCTTCATTGATGACATGAGTAGAAAACTTTGGGTGTATTTCCTGCATGAGAAAAGTGAAACTTTCATGACATTCAAAAGTTTTAAAAATGCCGTGGAAAAAGAATCTGGTCTATCTATTGCTGGGTTAAGAACAGATAGAGGAGGGGAGTTCACCTCCAAAGAATTCACAGAATTTTGCAGAATTGAAGGCATTAAAAGACAGTTGACAACAGCTTACACTCCTCAACAAAACGGAGTTGCGGAGCGCAAAAATCATACCATTCTAAACATGGTACGATGTCTGCTAGAAGAGAAACTGATGCCTGCTCGTTTTTGGCCAGATGCTGTGAAATGGACATGCCATATCCTCAACCGAAGCCCAACCTCTGCTGTAAAGAATAAAACACCAGAAGAATGCTGGAGTGGAGTCAAGCCTAATGTTGATTATTTCCGAGTGTTCGGATGCATAGGAAATGTGCATGTATCAAATCCACAGAAGCTGAAATTGGATGCCAGGAGTCAAAAGTGTGTGATGCTGGGGTATAGTGAAGAGTCCAAAGGATACAAGATGGTTGATCCCATAACAAAAAAGGTGATAGTTAGTAAAGATGTTGTGTTCGAAGAAGAGCAAAGCTGGGATTGGAGAAGAACAGAAGAAGACAAGAATGATATGTTTGATTGGGGAGAAGTTGATGCAGACATATATGCCTCCAGTGATGAAGAAAATGAAACTGAAGAATCACTAGAAGAAGGAGAATCCAGTCAATCCAATGATGCTGCAATATCTCACGGTAGCATCCCCAGTAATGCTGCAGCACCTGCTCTGCCCGAGAGAAGAGTCACTCGAGCTCCAGCCTATCTTCAAGACTACATAAGAGGGGAAAACTTTGAAGCAGAAGAAGAGGTACAAAGTTTTTCATTGTTTATGGTTTCTGCTGATCCTATTTATTATGAAGAAGCTGCAAAAATGAAACAATGGAGGGATGCAATGGATATGGAGATTGGTGCAATCTTAAAGAATGAGACCTGGGAGCTTGTTGATGCACCAAAGCAAGCAAAAATAATTGGAGTAAAGTGGGTTTATAAAACCAAGTTAAATGAAAATGGAGAGGTGGACAAATGCAAGGCTCGGCTTGTGGCAAAAGGATATGCACAAGAGAAGGGGGTAGACTACAATGAAGTTTTTGCCCCAGTTGCTAGGTGGGACACAATTCGCACAGTGATAGCTTTGGCAGCAAGGAATGGATGGACACTTTTTCAACTTGATGTCAAAAGTGCTTTTCTTTATGGCGAGTTGAATGAAGATGTATACATTGCACAACCTCCAGGCTATGAGATTAACGGGGAAGAGAAGTTTATAAATTGAAGAAAGCACTTTATGGCTTAAAACAGGCACCAAGAGCATGGTTTAGCAGAATTGAAGGTTATTTTGCTAAGGAGGGATTTGAGAGAAGTAGCTATGAACACACATTGTTCATAAAGAAGGAAGAGAAGAACAGAATTCTAATTGTAAGTTTATACGTCGATGATCTCATTTTCACTAGCAATGATTCAATTATGGTGAGCAAGTTCAAAGAGTCAATGAAAAAGGAATTCGAAATGACTGATCTCGGTGAAATGAAGTATTTTCTGGGAGTTGAAATTCGGCAAAGTTCCAAAGGCATTCATATTGGTCAGAAAAAGTATGCAGAAGAAATCTTGAAAAGATTTGGGCTGGAAAATTGTAATGGTGTTAAGAATCCCATGGTTCCAGGAAGCAATAGACTGACAAAACAAGAAGATGGCAAGAAGGCAGATGCAACCTTGTTCAAACAAATAGTGGGGAGTTTAATGTATATAACAGTCACAAGGCCTGACTTGGCTTATAGTGTGTGTCTGATAAGCCGTTTCATGGCCAATCCTATGGAATCTCACATGATGGCAGCCAAAAGAATTCTCAGATATATTAGAGCCACTACTGATCTTGGTGTATTCTACAGAAAGGGATGTGAAGATGAGATGCTAGCTTATACAGATAGTGACTATGCAGGGGACTTGGATGATCGAAAAAGCACTTCTGGATATGTTTTCATGCTAAGTGGAGGAGCAGTGGCTTGGTCATCAAAGAAACAGCCGGTGGTGACACTCTCAACTACAGAAGCAGAGTTTGTGGCAGCTGCGTCTTGTGCATGTCAATGTATTTGGCTGCAACAGATACTTAAACAGATTGGAGGTACTGAAAGGAAGTGTGTCAAAGTTCTGTGTGATAATTCTTCTACAATAAAACTTGCCAAGAATCCAGTTCTTCATGGTAGGAGTAAGCATATTGACGTAAGATTCCATTTTCTGAGGAATCTTACAAAGGATGAAGTAATTGACATAGAGCATTGTGGTACAAATGAGCAGCTGGCTGATATTATGACCAAGCCTCTAAGGCTGGAACTGTTCGAGAAATTCAGAGCTGCACTTGGGGTGAATTCAGCTGAAGAAATAAACTAAACTGCTTCAAGCATGTTCAGTTTAGGGGAGCAATTGTTAGACTTAGTCTTAATAATTTTAATAAGTGTCCTAGTTATTAGGACAGTGTTGTTAGCATTTGATATTCTGTTTTAGTTTTACCTATTCTTAAGCAAGGATCCACATCTTCAGGGTGTTGAAGACGTGAACTTATTTTCAACTGTTTCTGTTGTTTCTTGTTCTGGCTATTTAAGCCTTAGTCTCATTTGATCAATTAATGGTATTATTCTAAGCATCCTGTGTGAAAGAGTAATATACATCAGTTTTTTATCAAGATACCAGCAGCCGCCCACTCTATTTTCTCACAAAGTTAGCCACCCCAATCTGCTGGCATTGATTTACATCTATCCACAATGTTAGCATCGATTGTTGAATTTTTTTGTAAAGTTTGGATAAACAAAGTAAGCAAACTTATTTATTTTTTGTAATTCATTTATGTTTTAAGTTAATTCACTAAAAAAATTATAATTTGTTTGTATCTTTATTTATCGATAAAATGGCCGATAGAATATGGTTGGGGAATTTTATTTCTTTGACACCAATATTTCATCGACGTTTTCGTCAATAATTTATAATGTCGATGGATGGTAAACATCTAACAAAAACTTTTCTAACAATATGTTTCTCTCAGTAACTCCATCGGCAATGTAAATAGCCGATGAAATGGTGTTTACTCACCAACGAAGCATTCCGTTGATGTTTTTCAATTTTTTAATGATACTTAAGGAATGTTGCTCTCTTTTTTTTCATTTTAGTCGTCAAACATTTTTTTTCTTTGTTATTTTTATCATTGCAAGTTATATTTGCACTATTTTATGTGTTCGGATATGTTTTTCTTTACATGCTATTATGTATTTAAAGTGTCTAAGAATGTCTTGTTTTTAAATTAAAAATCATTGTACAATTGAAATTCAGGTTATAGTTGAAAAAACAAAAAAAACTGATATAACAAGTACAATATTTAACCAAAAAAATAACCTTTTTCATTTTCACTCTTGACAAGGCAGGAAAAACTTTAATTTGATCTTTAAAGTGTCAATTTTCATAATTTTTATACCTGTTGTTTTAAGATTTTTGTATTTTGATCTTAAATTTAATTTCATAAAATTTAATTTTGTGATTGATGACGACTATTTATGTTATGATATGCATTAATTTCCTAAATAAATTTCTTTTGATTCTTAATTTAGCATAATGTACAATTGTTAGACAAAAGATCATAAAAACTTTTTTCAAAAAAAATAATTGGAAGTGAATTGCAGCAAGCAAAATTATATCTATTTAAAAATTTATGCTACGATCTGTATGGAATATTAAGTAACATCAACGATTTCTTTTCTGAATAGGATTTTCATGTAACTAGTTTTTTATGGCTAGAAACTTAGTCAACCTAAAAGTAAAGTTATTAGGTTAGTTCTTAAAAATGGTTGTATATTTACTTAAACTCTCTTGATGTGGCTGAGTTTTTAATTGTTAATAGGAAAGAATAATCATGATCATTTAATTAGTCATTAAATTAACTTCTAACTTATATATATATATATATATATATATATATATATATATATATATATATATATATATATATATATATATATATGTTTTAGCTTGTGTTTTCTTCTACACGTAAACACTATCTGGATCACCCCGTGATATGTAAGTTTTAAATTTGTCCAATGCATGCATCTTCTTCGTTGTCTTCCATTATAAAACTGCACAGAGCAATTGTAGCAGGTACAAATGGGTCATCTCCCACATGCAACCAAAGGCATAGTATCTCCTCTCCACATTCGTAAGAAACCAAGGAACTGGTCACCTAATCCCATGTGAAAGATGATGCCTATAACATCTGCCTGTTCAAACGCGTCAGCGCCTGGTATTTCAACGACGACGATCCTTTAAAGTAATCTGGCATGATTGTATCGTGCACCTCCAGAGAAGTTTCAGATTTGTGCCCTAAAAGTTGAAGGACATTTCACATGCACTGGATCATACGATCTCCCAGTTTGATACGTAGCTGTCTTTTTTATGGCTAAATTTTCAACCCCAGATAAGACTTTGAAACTTTTGCCTTTTTTTACTGTTTAACTACGTGCATGAAGTACTAATCTAGAAAAGTCTAGGGCAATACTACATTAATGTTGTTGTTTAGATTTGCTAATCTGTAATTCTAGCGTGTTCGATCCGAGTGATGATAGGAGTAGATTTTTGCTGCCGACTGTACATCGCCTATTAGAGTTCATTTTAAAACTGGTTGAACCTTAAATTTTTTTAAAAAAAAATATTAAAAAAAATTATATTTTCAAATCGTTTTGATGTTCTGATCTAAAAAATAATTTTAAAAAAATAAAAATATATATTATTTTAATATATTTTCTAAGAAAAAACACTTTAAACTGCTATTATAATTCCAAACATATCTAATTCAAGACGTGGTCATGAGTCAGTAAATTGATTTATGAACAGGGATACGACCATCATTGGTTTTACAAGAGTGCAATTTATATGGCCAGTTCCAAGTCAGTCAACTTTTCGCTGCTTACCACGTTTTGCCATTCTATAATTACAAGCTGCAATTTTTGTTCATTAAAGATTTGTGATTTGGTGCAGATTCTGTTCATATATATATCAACATGGATCACGTATCAATTCAGGTTTTTAATCGGAGTACCATAATAATCCTCTTGTTTATTACAAAAGGCAGTTAGATCATAAACCAGAATAAAATGTAAGTACATTTAACATGAATTACTGGATACTGCCTGATTTGCACAGAGACTAGCAGTAAGCGTAGAGATGAAGATTTCTCCAGATTAAAGTTGTGGCAGCCCGAGCGCAATTAGAGGGCCTTAAACTTGAGATAATCAACATGCAAGCCCTGAAAAACAGGCGTAATTAGACGGTAACATTGATAATCAGTAGGGTCAAATCTCACGCAAGCACAAATTTTGTCAATTAGCAAAGCTGAAAAAATGCTTTGGATGGATCGACAAAGAACAATCTCAATAAACAATATTAGATACATAGACGCTACAAATTTATTTGAAGCTATAAAGACAATTGACTTTTTTAATTATTTATTTATTTTATGCGCATAACTTCACTTGTTGCATGGTTAAAAAAAAACATTTTCAGATCAATTCATACACGTTAACAAAGATTCAATTATTTCCTTAAATTATTTTAAAAATGTATTTTCACATTGATGTGATGCGCAAAAAAAAATATTTTTTTAGATATTAATTAATCTCAAATTAAGTTGAGTCAAGAAGTCAAGGGATTGCCCTAAGATAAGATGATTGACTCGTGATGCTTAAATAATCTTTGTTGTGGCCCAAAAGGATGAACAAATATATGTTTTTCTCACAAGCCAATAGACTAGCTGAGAAAAAAAAAATATTAATTTCTTTCTTTTTCTTTAGAACACCCGGCGTAACACCCGGTTATTCATGTGCTTCGCCTCCTCAAGCCTCCCTTTCTCTCTATTTATATGCTTTCACTACTCTTAATCTTTTTCTCCCTGGCCTCCATCTTTTCTTTTACACTTCCTGGTTTCATTCATGGGGAACTGCCTGACAAGTAGCAAGACTGTGTCACAAAATGCCAAGTTGGAGCAACAAAGTGAAGCGGATCAAGAACTCATGATCGAAGAGACTACAACATCCTTGGTGTCGTCAAAGATAGAGCGCCCTAAACATGCTGAAGGTGGCAAGGCCAGGACGGTGAGGTTAGGATTAGATGAAGAGGTTAATGTTGGTAAAGATGGCGAGATGGGTGAGACAACGACATCTAAAGGTGGTGGAGCTGTGAGGATTAGGGTTTTGGTTACTAGAGAAGAGTTAAAGCAAATCTTGGATTTAAGGAAGAACATAAACTACTCTTCTGTGGAGCAAATGATAGGCGCATTGAGGTTGAGAGAGAGGAGGACTGATCAAGCTGGAGAAAGTAGAGATGGCGGTGGGATCATGAGTAGCAGCAGTTGGAAGCCGGTTCTGGGTAGCATTCCAGAGGAGCGTTAATGAACATGTTATCAATTTGCCATTAACTCTATTAATTTATCCCTGTAAAAGCAATCTATACTTGTTTGTTTTGGGAATTTAGTACAAACGGTAAGGGTTTTTTTCTTACTGGATGATCATCAACAGTACTGATCATCAACTGTACAGGTCCAACTGCAATCAAATTACCTGTGTAATTGCAGTGAATAACTATACGGGAGCATGTTTCAAACTTTTTGATATGTATTCCCATAAGTCCAATCCATTTCTATACTTGGTTTTGTTTCTTATCCAGTTTCCATACTTGCTAATCCTACCCACAACCATTTACAAGGAAAAACACTATAGCTTCGATGAGTCTTGAAAGCTTGTTTTTTGTTTCAGTCATTGAGGGTTTTTTTTAATTTCAGTTTCATTGATTAAAATAAATTAAAACTAAGAGGATCAAATTCGATAATAAAATAAAAAAACAGACTCTTTTTCTTTTGTTTTCATGAGGTGTAGATTTTGAAATTTTAGTCTCCAAAGTTTTTTTTTTATTTTGTTCCTTATTAATTGAGATTTTTATATTTCAGTCCTACATTTTATTTTATTTTCATTCTAATCCTTGTATTTTATGAGGAGAGAGAGAATCATCATAAAATGATGGAGAAGAGAGAAAATGAAAAGTTGGCCAGATTTTTGGAACAAAAAAAGTCAAATTTAGTGTTATTATATTCCTCTACAAGTGTCATTAAGGTGTTTTTGAGATTTTATATCACTAGAAAAAGATTGATCAAAGTTGAGAAAGAATTTATTTTTTTTAAGTTTTTGTGTTTTTAAATTGGTTTAAGAATGTTTTGAGCTGAAAACTTAGTTTATTGAAATTTCATGCGTATTTATTAGATGTTTTTATTTGAAAATAAATTAAAAAATAGTTTTTTCATCTTCAGTTGCCAACTACTCATCATCTACTTTTAAAAAATACAAATTAACAAAAAAAAAAAAAAAAAAAGAGGCTAGGCATGCGCGTGGCACACTTTTTTTTAATTGGATCAAGGGTGCTGGTCCTATTCTATGGCTATTTTTTTATTTTTTTATTTTAATTAAAATGCATTTTAAAAAATGCTTAACATCATATTTAAATTATTATTCAATTTTATCATGGTTCTTAAATAATATAATAGGTTTTTATGGAAATATTAACAATTGTTTTTAAATTATTATGTACCTTATATACAAAAAATAAGAAAAATTGCTCATAAATATTCTATGAGAGAATAAAAAAAAATTTCTTAAAGCTTTTTAATAAATTTATTACATGAATTTATCATATTTATTAATTTTTTTTCTTTCAATCACGTACAAGATATTGAGATATCATTTTAATATTTTTACAAAACTTGCTTTCAAAATCATGATAGGTTTTATTTAAAAAATGGTGTTGACAATTAAAAAACATGTTTTTATTAAATCAATAACGAGATACATTAATAAGAAAATTGAGTTTAAATTAAAGAAATATATTTTTCTACTCATTTCAAATAATTGATATTATTAACAAACTTTTCTTTTAATTGTTATTCTCTTTTATTCAAAAAACATGCTCATGATTAAAAAAACCTTATGTTGTTGTTTTTAAGAAGATTAGGAATTTTTTATGATGTATTATTAATTGATTTATGAATAATTATGTATTGGCTCGATATGCATAATTTTTAAAATAATTTTCTCATTATTATTGAATTGAAATAAAATATCTATTTTCTTAATATTTTTAATTTTAGATTATTTATATTGTTTTTAAAATTTATTGTTTTTGTTTTTTATATAGTTATGAAGAGATGATTGATTCATGATTTTATTTTTTTGATTTTTTAAATGAAGCTTGGTTTCGCGATCATCACCAATTTCTGCTTAAAAAACAATGCTCCTCAAAAAAAAACAAAACAACATTTTTTTTTCTGAAGTTAAAAAAAATGCATCAATAAAAAAAATTATTTAAAATATATGTTTTTTCCTTTTATTTCAAATTGTTATAGTTTTTCTAAAATTTTTTCTAATTTGTTTTTCTTTTAATTCAATGAATTATGCTACTAAATAAATGTCAATTTTTATTATCAAAATAAATAAAATATTACATGAATAAGAAAGATAATTTTGATTAAAAAAATATATTTCTCCTCAATAATCTTATTTATTGTCCTTATAAATTTTTATTTTTATAATCGTTTTATTAAATAAAAAATAACTTTCGAAAACTAGAGTTATTAAACTTAATCAGGGTCATGGTCTAGAGATCTAGACAAATTAATCTGGTTTAATCTGAATCAATCTAAAATATTATTATTTCAATATATTTTTTATAAAAAATGAAAAGTTAAATTAATATTGTTTTTATTTTTAAAAAAAAATAAACAAGATTTTGATCAAGTAGAAGTAGGTGGACAAGAACACACTAAATCATCTTCCACCCATTTTACTTTGAGACACGACTCGGTCCAGATGTCAAGGTACCGAAAACAAGTATCAGATTCATACCATCAATAATTTGAAGGGGAAAAAAAAAAAGAGTGTGTTTCACCCAGACGAGTTTTCAAGTCCACTAGCCATCGATTTTGACGCTCGGTCGCCAGCGAGGAAATGGCAACAATGGCTGCTGAAGGGCATTTCGGGTGTGAAGGGAAGGAAATGAAAGAGGAGAGTGTGACGCATGCAGGTTCTAAACTGCATCAAAATAATTTTCAACTTAGCAATTTGAATGTTTTACGATAAACGGTTACTAATCAATTTAAGAGTTTTTCCAACCTATTTGCAAGGATTTCAAACGATCGAAAATTCATAAATTACTAAATCTATTTTGGAAATCGGTTGAAAATTTTAGGATTGAAAATATTCTATTAATAATCTCTTCGCAAATATTATATGAGATACTTTTTTGCTTAGTACAAGTTGTTTTAAAAAAAAAAATCTCTTCTAAAAAAACATCGTATTATTTTTCTTATTAGCACATAAAGATTATAAAAAACTAAAAAATTATAAATTTAATATTTTTTAAAGACAAATATTTAAAGAAAAAAAACCACCCAAAACGGAAATACCTTGCACTTCCAAACATATTCTCAGGCGAATGTCAAGAAGAAATTCTCACTGCATACAGACTTAGCACCAACATGAAACTCAGGACATGCAATTAAATTATTTTAGTAACTTATACATGACATGAAACACTAGGCAAACTATAATTCAATATTCAAGTAGCAAAAATTACTGTTATCCAGCACAAAATTTGCTAGTGTTTCACGCTGCATGGTTTCAGCTTCAACAGACATTTCCTCAGCCCAAGAAAAGAAACTGTTCGCCGGTATCGAAATCACTAGACAATAATTTATAATTACGTTCCTAATGAAGTACATTTTTATTACTGAAAGCCATTTCAAATCGCTTTCTCAAAGGACATTATGATAATCACGTAACTCACAGAGGAGGTTTCGAGCAATCACCGGAACAACAGAATCATATTTCTGGAAGCAATCCTCTGGCCGACGATTCATTCAGACATTAAAGTGAAAATAAATGCCTGTCCCATGAAAAAGGAATTTTCCCTTTTATTAAAACTCTTATTTTCTTCTCGAGTTATACAATCGAGAAAGTTATCAGGGGGAGGAAGGCCTTGATCAGTGGAGGAGTAATCACTGCTTCATCAAACTCCTAATAGCATATGGAAGAATGCCTCCGTGGTTGAAATATTCCAATTCCACCTGCAATTGCAATTAGGGGCATCAGCTAAGAAAAATGAGGAGGCCTTCAACCATGCAAAAGATGTGGCCATGCACTTCCATCTTAACTTTTAATGACGATCACAATAATGCACACCAAAAAAATAAAAATAAAAAAGACAGCAGGATGCTACCCAATACTATCTAAACAGCACAAGGCTCAAATTCTCCAGTTTAACGTTGAGATTTTATTTACTTTCAGTATGATAAAGTTAGGGAGGTTCGGATAGTCTGTATTTTGATATTCCTAAAACTGGAAAATATTTGAACTATCCACAATAATTAGGAGCATTTTAGAAACATATTAACTCCAATTTTATAAAAAAAATAAGGTCGAAACTAAAAAATAAAAAAAGGGTACTAATCTTGATTTTTTTTTTTATTATTGAAAAACTTCTTCTCCGTTCTCAACAAATAAACACATTTTTCAATTTAGTGTTTGCCAATACTATGCAGGACTGAAAATACTATTGATAATTTGTTCCTGCTGTTCATATAAGTTGAATTAAGTTAATATATTACCCAAATTACTCCCTCGATTTCCAAGAAAAACTTGAGCAATCCCCATTTTCCAACATTATTCAAACATGAACTTGAAATAGTAAATAGCTTAAGAAAGAGAATCACCGCAGTGTCAAAGCGAGCCGTGCAGATGAAGGATTTCCCATTGTCAGTTGTGACAGTCACATCTTGGCCAGGTCTTATCTCACTAATATTGCTTGGAAGGTCAATAGTATAGCGCTCATGACCAGTCAATCCTAGTGTGTCCGCATCCTGACCATCCTTGAAACAAAGGGGAATAATTCCCATTCCCACCAAATTACTGCGGTGAATTCTCTCAAAACTCTTGGCAATCACTGCTTTCACTCCCTACCAACAAATGAAGCCCATAAGAAAGTTTACACGGGTGGGTGCATTGAAATTCAAAACAGAGTCAGATGGGTAAAAACCTACTCAAGCTGAAATGATGAAAGGAAAGACTCACCAATAACATTGGACCTTTGGCAGCCCAATCCCTGGAGCTTCCACTTCCATACTCAGCTCCAGCCAAAACAATAGTGTCATGTCCAGCGTTCTTGTACCTCTGAAATAGTAGATTGATCACTCAAAGTTAATTAAAAGAAATGATAAAAACCAAGTTCACAAACATGGGTTATTTGCAAACAAGGATATATTGGCACAGAAACACAGGAAACCTCTTCAGATTGCAGAAGCATGTCATGTCTGTGACACTTAAAATATGTCCAAGTCCATCAGTGTATGCAACAACTGGGCCCATACAACTGAACTATAAGAAAATTCGCAAGGGAACTTGTATACTAATGGCATATACAGTCCATCTAGAATTCCTTGATTATTATTTCAGTTAGCACAAAATAAACTATAAATGAATGATATTGACGATGGAGTGAAATTTAGGGGAAACAAGTCAAGATGGAAAATTGTGCATCATCTAATAACAAGAGACTTACCATTGCAGCATCATACACAGAGAGTTTCTCGCCTGTAGGAATATGGACAGTCTTGGGTCCCACTTCCCCATTCAAAAATTTGTTAACAAGGCGAATATTGGCAAAAGTTCCCCTAGCCATCACTTCATCATTTCCACGACGACTTCCATAAGAGTTGAAGTCTTTGCGATCCACCCCATGCTCAAGGAGATACTTTGCAGTAGGACTGTCTTTGTGGATGCTTCCTGCTGGAGAAATGTGATCTGTCGTGATACTATCACCAAAGTTAAGCAAACAGTATGCATCCTTCACCCCATGAGCTCCAGGAGGATTCATGGTCATGTTCTTGAAGTATGGGGGCTCATGAATATAGGTTGAGCTAGGGTCCCATGAATAGGAAGTTGAAGCTGGTACGGATAGCTGATTCCACATGGGATTGCCCTTTGTGATGGACTCATATGTACTTTTGAACATAGCAGGCAACACACTGGATTGAACGACCTGAAAAATATGCATCACAACTAAATTTCAGTCCATTCTAGCAGTAAAACATCATATTACAGAACAAGAGGTACAAGCAAATTTGACAGTATCTACCTCTGCAATTTCCTCTGTTGTTGGCCAGATATCCTTGAAATAGACACTCTTACCATCCTTTCCTGTTCCAATTGGCTCCTTATCAAAGTCAATGTTAACCTGGAAAACATTTTCATGTCACCTTATTGATGAAGAGCAGCAACAATAAGAATGAGATTTTCAATGGAAGCTCAGCAAAGAAACTGGATCCCGATAAACCAAACATGACATAGAATGTTCAACATAAAATCGTGGAATTATGTTGAATTAGGAGCTGCGAAGAAAAAACCCTTCACCGTTCATCTCTTAGTTTCAAAACAAAAATGTAATCAACAAACCTTATCTAATAGCATAACAGAGACAAACATTGGGAACTTGGGGCAGCTAAAGCAAAGTTTGAAATGCCGTGTAAAGAGCAGGATGGAATATATAAGGGTAGAGCAGTAACGGTGTCAAGAGTATAAGGCACGAAGAGTTAAGAGTGTTGTTAGAAGCTTTATGAAGTTACAGGAAGGCCCTGGTGAGGACAAAAATAAATCTTGAACAAAATTTAATTAGAATATTCTTAAAGATATATGCCAGTGGGGCATAACACTAAATGTAAGTAAAAGTAATGCATAGTATAAGTTTGACAAAGAGAGAGAAAAATGACACCGCTACTCAAAAAAATTTAGCCAACTCCTCTTTAGGTCAACACTTAGCTCCCTTTAACATTAATTAACTTACATTCCTCTCTCCCTAAACCATATTAAGCAAGGTTTACATATAATCATTTGTCTACGTATCAAGCACAATCTAAATGGTAAACATACCGTCCCAGCAAGGGCATAGGCAACCACTAAAGGAGGTGAAGCAAGATAGTTGGCTCTTGTCAAGGGGTGGACACGGCCCTCAAAATTTCGGTTACCAGAAAGCACAGCTGCTGCAAGAATGTCTGCAGAGAGAAAGTGAGGAAGTAGTCAGAAAAGAGAAGTTCAAATGCAAACACGATCAAAGAACTAATGGTATCGATATAATCTCAAAATTACCATTTTCTGAAATAACAGAACCAACAGATTCATCCAAATCCCCAGAATTTCCTATGCATGTTGTGCATCCATATCCAACAATATTGAAGCCCTGCTCATTCAAATATTTTTGCAGCCCACTACAAAATGCAAAAAAAAAAAAAAATCAAACATAATTAACTGATGTTTCTCTCAAGTACGGAAAATTAAAAGGAAGTTGCATTCTATAACCATTCAAACTATTCAGGTAATACCTTTGGAGTAAATATTTTGTAACTACTCCAGAGCCTGGGGCTAGACTTGTTTTTATCCATGGCTTTACCTGTGGACAATTATGAAATGATAATTAAAGAATAATTCAATTCTACAGTAGCTTTTACATTCTTAGAAATATAAGAAGGGCCAAAACAAATGCTTGTGCCATATTGATAAGATCAGGGAAAGAAAATTGGCATAACAGCGGGAGGAGGCACCTTCAAGAATATAGTACAAGAAGTCTATGTGTGCCTAACCTTTAAACCAAGTTCACAAGCCTTCTTAGCAACAAGACCAGCACCTAGCATGACACTGGGATTTGATGTATTGGTACAGCTCGTGATCGCAGCAATCACAACACTACCATGCTTCAGCTCTGCTGGCTGTCCATGGAATGAAAACTTTGCCACTTTGTCCTGTGCCTCTTTTGGTACAGCAAAACCCTGTTTTCATATCAGATTAAAAATTTATTTGTAGAAAACCACTAATCAGAAGTTGAGGCCAGTTTGATGGTATCCTACCCAAAAAATTAAATAAAAATTAATCCAAATCCACTCAATCCCTATTAAGATTGGATACATTTTCTTCACTATCAACAGCAAATTATCATTGCCTGCAGAAATGCAAATGAAAATAATTCACCCACATCCTCAGTAAACTACCCCTTTGTATACAAACATACATAGGGTGTGGACATCGTGGATGAATTTACAGTGTAGTCCGGGTTGAGAGCTAACAGCAAATGGTAGGATAGATGGAAGACACTTACTTCTCCTTGTGGTTGAAGAGGCGACAGACAAACAAAGTAAAAGGTGGTGCTGTTACCAGATGTTATGGAAGTGATAATGAAATTTCATTATAGCTGTGTAAATGGACAAAGCATAACTAAGGGTAATCAATGAGTGTCATTTAAATCCAGCAAGGATGAAAATTTGAGCAACATTGATAAATACAGTGATCCAGCATTCACAGTGCAGTGAAAAGCATAAACTTCCACCTATCCTTTTCTCGGCTAAAAAAGCAACATTCAATGGCTTTTAACTGTGGAAACATATAGATCCAGCCAACTTGTATCAAAGAGAAGCCCCCATGTAAAAAAAAAAGAACAACAAGAAAATGCGGTATAACTACGACCTCTATAGGAACCAATGAAATCCAGAAACTGAACCACTGGTGACCATATAGTCATTATGATATGAAGCAGATACACTTCCTTTGACTCAAATCGAAGTCCTTAACAGGGAAACGGCAAATTATATTAAAATAAATTTTAGACAACTGGATCCAATGGAAACAAAGATTATGGATATCAGTTATTCCCAATGAATGAAATGGTTTACAACCAACCTTAAATCCAACTTTGTTATTAAGACAAGCATGCCAATCAGCCTTCATTTCTTTTAATGGAACACGATCATGTGGCCTGCAAGGAATGACACATGCTTTGATGAGCTATAAATCGAAGGGGATATGTTAGATTTGCATTGAAGTCGTTGAAAATGAGCTGCAAGGTGTCAGTGTGTGAGATAGTGTTGATGAACAGGAGTTCACGCATGTAAAAAAGTGCACACCTCTTTGGTCCAGAAATGCAGGGCTCAACATCCGCAAGGTCCAGTTGTAGATAGGATGAGTACACTCTTTCTGGTTGGGGCTGAATTAATTGGTGAGGGAAAAATTAGTACTTCCATAGATGCACGTTAAATAACAAAATAAAGATTATATCAAGCGCTCAGAAGAAAGATAAACATTGAAAAAGGAGCACCAGGGTCTACCTCATTATAGTCAACAAACATTTTGTTTGCACGGAGATATGCTTCTATCATTGCCACCTATTAAAAGAAGACCCGTCAACTAGCATCCAGTATAGATTTCAAATTGTAAACAATTATATGTTAGAAAAAAGAAATGAGACTCACAGTTTCATCACTCCTTCCAGTCAATTTGAGATATTGTAATGTAACATGATCCACTGGGAAGAACCCCATAGTTGCACCATACTCAGGAGACATATTAGCTATAGTAGCCCTGTCTGCTAATGATAGCTTACTCATTCCATCACCTGCAGGAAACAGACAATATGAAATCCTCATCCAAAAAAAACAAGAGAAAGCAATTGATAGCTAAGTCAATTAAGGTCCATGAATCAAATTACCGTAAAACTCAACAAACTTTCCAACAACACCATGCTTCCTCAGCATTTGAGTCACTGTCAAAACCAAGTCAGTAGCTGTGACACCATTGTGTAACTTTCCATTTAACTTGAACCCAACAACACCAGGCAACACCATGCTCATCGGCTGTCAATTTGAGAAAGTATAATGTTAGGAGACAAAATCATAGCATAATGCTCCTCCACACTTATTTCAGATAGTTGAAAATGAATAGCATCCCAAAGCATCCATGCAATAGCAACCCCATACATAATATGTGAAAGAAAAACAAATTCACCTTAAGTACTAAAAAAACACTATACAACTAGTACACCTTGAGTATTAAAGAAACACTATATAAGTAGTAAAAAGAAGCATCCCTAGAAGTGATAAATTAGTAGCACTCGCATACTATGGGAAAATTGCACTTGAGCCCAAACTTAACCACATAATGCTGATATACACTAATTAAAAAATATAGGAATCCCACAACAAAATAAGTTAAAAATGCATGCAAATAAAATGCAAATTCTTCGCCTTTGCATTCATACTCTTCTGTGATAGAAACATGGTTTAAGATGGCATACTAGTTATCTTTTGGGAAGTTCTAGTATTGACACTGGAGAAATATTTTTTGACCATGAGATATCACATTAACTACCTGGCCAAGCATTGCAGCTTCTGCTTCAATACCTCCAACTCCCCAGCCAGCTACTCCTAACCCATCAATCATGGTTGTATGAGAATCAGTTCCAACCACACTATCAGGGTAGAGAACACCATCAGTGTTGAAAACAACGCGTCCAAGATATTCAAGATTCACCTGAAATTTAAGTGTGCAACCACCGTACATCAATAAAAATAAATTCGATACTGAGTCTGAGTTTTTAGTTATTTATCAACTACCAAAAAAAGAAATTATATTAAAAAGTCATGCAAACTGGGATATAATTGGCTTGCTAAAGGAAGTGAGAGTTATAAGCCAATATGTCAATCTCAGAACACGAAATACACCACCCTTTTATATTATACCTGATGAACAATACCAGAACCTGGAGGAACCACAAGCATATTTTGGAAAGCAGTGGAACCCCATTTAAGAAAGGCAAATCTTTCCTTGTTCCTCTGAAATTCAAGCTCCATGTTTGCCTGCACTGCATTTTCTGATCTTGCCACGTCAACTTGAACTGAATGATCAATGACAAGATCTACAGGAACCTGCGAAACAAAGCAGTTTCCAGAATTTGATCATGATCATGATCAATGAACAAGATGAGATCAGACAGAAAACAGCGGTTTCAGATTTCCAGAAGCATGCAGGCAGCAATATTTACCAGGCTTGTCTAGGAAAGGTGTTTTAGCACCGTTTTTTAAACAAAAACTGATTATAATAAATCAAAGTGACTTTGCATATGGCAAACTTAGTGGAAAAAAAGACTCGCACCAAAGGATTGATCTTGTTGGAATCACCGCCAAGTTGAGCCATAGCATCACGCATAGAAGCAAGATCAACAACAACTGGTACTCCAGTAAAATCCTGAAAACAAAACGTACAGATCAAACACAAATTCATTATCATAGCCAAAACAGTGTATACCTTCTCAAGCTTCAGACATACCTGCAAAAGAACACGAGCAGGCTTGAACGGAATCTCAACTAGTTTCGGAGCTGTGTTTTCCCAGTCAATGATCTTCTCAACATCACCCTTTGTTACTTGGAAGTTATCACAATTACGAATAGCAGATTCCAGAAGAATTCTGATGGAATAGGGCAGTTTCTCTGTTATTTACACAAGAAACACACATCACAGATCACATATAGTCAAAGCTATCTTGCTAAGTTGACTTAAATTTGACAACCCAAATGAAATGAAGCACAAATGTTGCAGAAAATACCGATCCTTGGATCATTAAGAGCAGGCAGGCTATAGAACTTTCCGAACTCGCCGCCTCCTGGCTTGGGGAGACTGGTGAAAATTCCCTTGAAAGGATGTTCATGAGCTTAAGAAATCAAACATATTTAATCAGTGCTGTTATTATTTGATCATTAATAATTAATAATTAAAGCAGGTTCTCAAGTAAAAAGAACCATCCACTTCAGTACTGAGAAAGTAACCAGCCGATTACAAAAAATCAATCATTTCTGAAACGGCAAAATGATTTGCCCTGAAATTCTATAGCTAAAATAATTAACTACAGAAATCGAAACAGATGATAGTTGGGGGAGATGAGAATGAAGAATACCCATAGTAGCGATCTTTCGCTGGAAGCTTTCGACAACGGGAGCAACTGCTCTGATCTGGTGGCGAAGAGTAGCAGGAGAGCGCCAATCGACACCGTGGCTCCAGCGAGAGTAAGAGCAGCGGAAGGATCGAACAGCGGAGGAGAAGCTCAAAGATCGGAGCTGGTTATTAGTGGTCGAATAAGGAGAAAATTTAGGAGAACACAGAAGGGAAGTTTTGGAGACAGGAGGAGGAAACCTAGCCCTAGAAGCCCTAAGAATTGAAGAGGCTGATCCTAAGCCTGTTATATGCATGATGATTTCACATAAAAAAGCACACCAGATAAGGATTAGATGATGAGCTCAGGTTGCAGAGAGGAAGTTAACAACAAATCATGGCTGTTTCTGAGATTTGATTGATGATGATTTGAGAGAGAGAGAGAGAGAGGCGTGTGGAGGGCAACTGGATGACCTAGGGCTGCGTGCCGCTCTCTTCTAGAACGTTAATATACTGCTGGTTCAGAGCTCTGGCTGGGAGGAAGGGAGACTAGGAGAGTTGGTTCTAATTCAGTTCTTATAGTTTATTAAAAGTAATAACTTAGCCCCTGAAATGATATAAATAAATAAACAGTCCTTTATCTAGTATTGCCCTTTTTTTAATTTAGAGTACATTTGATATGGCTTATGAAATCGACTTTTTAGCTTTGAGTTACAATTTAAAAATTATTTTCATAAATAATGTATGATAAAAATCACTTTAAATTAGAAACATGAATTATGAAAATGAATTAAATCAACTTTTTTTAATAATATATGTGTTATAGGTTAGAATCTATAAGTTAAAAACTAAAATTAAAATTGATTAGATTAAAATTCTGACTTAATTTTGCAATAAAATTGATTTAAAATAAGTTATTTCTAATCAAACATATTTATAATATTGTTAAACAACTCACATCAATTCACAAAAGTGGCACTAAATGAAAATTTAATTATATTTTTTTGTTACAAAATATTTATTTAAGAGAAATTATTAACTATTTCCTATGTGTGTGTATATTATTTGGGTAAAATTAAGATTAAAAAACTATTATTTTTATGTTTCACTTCGTATTAAATAAAAAATTTTAATTTATATATTTTTAAAATGATATAAATATTGTAAAAATATTTATGATGGTTAAATATTTGAAATTGTAAATAAACATCACATGAAGGTTAAATATTTGAAATTATAAAGTATTATAACATTTTTACGTGAATGAGTGCATTATACTAGGATTATCTAATAATTTATATATATTTTTAATCAAATTTTCTCATCTCACGTGCTTTTTTTCTATTTTTAGAAAAGGAACAAGTAAAATAAATGAAAAAAAGAACATAAAATTGATAAAAGGATTACATTATAAATAATTTTAAAAACAAGGATTAGGTACTGGTTTCTTAAACTACAAGGACTAGTTAATTTTTCCGAATAAACTTTAGACGCGAAATTATGATTAATCGGAACAAATGAAGGCATTGATTTTTCTCCGATGCAGTCTGACCTCGCCTAAACGTTTCAACAAATGGCTAGTTTCCACGTCAGTAAAACAGAATCCTTGATATTTTTAGGGATGTGTGAACCTGATGGATATCGTTGCAGGGGATTATTAGGGTGGATGATTGGCATCTTCTTTATTCCCCTTGCATTCCCTAGTTGTGGCGGTGGCTCGGGATTTTCGAGTACCCCATTATTTTTTTTTAGTTTACTGTGGGTGTTTGATTAGCTTGCGCGCACCTCGACTAATCTAACGGTTCATGAAGTTAACGACCATGTAAGCATCCAGTGGCCATCATATGAGCAACCACATGGCTCGAATCTGAGACCACAGAGGAAACAAACCTCTTAATCCTAAATTTTTATCACTGGACCATCACCTAGATGGTTCGAGTACCATATTATTGTTAAGCCTGATGACGTAGTCCTCTGATAACATGCCACATAGTCAGAAAGTATTCGTTAATTTGTTGACCGATTCAAGTTAAAAATAGAAGAAGAAACTGACTTGAGTTGATAAAAAGCTATTAAACTCTTTTTAAAAATAAATTACCTTGATTTTCTTAAAAAAAAATATATATCTTAACCTTTAAAATTTAAACTCATACCTTTCTCATGTTGGAATTGAGTTCAGAAAGTATTCGTTAATTTGTTTTTTAAAGCATTTTTTATTTAAAAAAATTAATTAAAGTTTTTTTTACATGTAATTCAAATGGATTTATATAACAAAATAAAATAAAAATAAAAATATATCATTTTAATATATTTTAAATTAAATAATTAAAAAAAAAAAAACATTACCAAACACAAGTTTAATATAACTCTATAAAAAACAGCCGTTGGGCTGAGAACTTTTTTTTTTAATTAAGAAAATAGTGTGACGGCGCATGAAGGGCTATAGGGATATGATGAGCAAGTGCTTTTCCACGGCGTGGGAGGCCAAGAAACCTGGCTAGACAAGACGACCACCTCAAAATAATATTATTCTAATAGAAATGGGAATAAATAAAAGAAAATTATATTGATAATGAAAGGACCGGGCATCGTGGAGCGACGAAGGATGGGTCAATGTTCTATAAAAATACAGAGTTGTCTCCTCTTGCCAGAGAAAGTCGAGATTCCCACCTTTGCTTTGCCAAGGAAGATAAAAGGTGTGTTGTAATTTTTTAAAAATATATTTTTTATTAAAAAATTATTTTTTAATTTTTAAAAATTATTTTTGATATTAATATATTAAAATAATTTAAAAATATAAAAAAAATCCAATCTTCTTAAAAATATTTTTAAAATATAAAAACAATATTTTTCATCTCAGTTTGGTTTCTTGGAAAGTTCGAGGGAGATGGAGTTGGCTAGTTGAAGTTTGGGACTGGAATTTCCAGAACATTACCACGAAGAAAGTCTTTTTCCTTGCAACTTCCAATAACATTTGAAATCTTGGCAAATTTCAACTCATTTTAGTTCTTTAATATTTTAATTGGAGTAGACTACTTGAGTTCCTCCTCTTTATTTTTAAAAGAGTTATTTTTATTATTATTATCTTTTGCTCACCAACTACACATTCAGGGGCGGAGCCAGGAAAGGACTGGCAGGGGCCGGGACCCTACAAGGAATTTTTTTTCTAACCCCTCCCTTAATAATATTAATATATTTAGTTTAAATAATAAAATAACTAATATTTTGATCTTCTTTAATTTTATTTTCTGGTTCCGCCCCTCCTACATTGACAACATGAAAAAAATTATAATTGTAAAAGTACAAGAAAAATCAAAGCAAAAAAACAATACACAAAAGCATTTGTAAGAGACATGGTGTAAATACATGCTAAAATACCATGACAAGTACAGCACAACTAGAGTGTGGTTGGGGTAACAATGCTGGAGTGTGGTTGGGCTTCTTGTTTTATTTTTGCAAGTTTGGTGATGGAGTGTGAGGTGTAAACACTGTAGTCCCACTCATTTGTCAACTACCAGCATATGATTCCCACGCGCCACCACTTCCAGGTTCCGTTCCAGCAACTTTCAGTTCATTCTGGCAGCTCTCGAGAGTCATTTTCGAACCCTGAATGAATGTTTGTTTATTTTAAATAATTTTCAATGTATTATTATTTTTTATATGAATTATGATGGAATATTGAAGTGTTGGGGTTTTGCGTTGATGTGTCCTAACCCTGAGATGAAGCCACATTAAATTTAGTTTTTAATATGAAATAAGGTCGGTGATCAATATTCATATCCGAAATATAACAATTTGATCTTTATATAATGAGTATGTATTTATCCACTTGTTTGGTGTGGATAATTTATTCTTGTGTTCTTGTATTTATATAATTCGGTGTGATTTACATATTCATTATAATCTAAAGTTTAGAGTTCTCTTGAATATTACATTAAAAATAAACAAGTTGATTTTATATATAAATATTTATATTAGTGTATTTATCGTGACCTTTTGATAATTTGTGCACCTGAAAGTAAGAGTGTATTTGTTTTTTAAATAGTATTTGTGGTTGTGGTTAAAAAAAATAAATTTAAAAAAAGTGTGGTTAGTTGGATTTAGATACGTGTTTGGTAAAAATTATAATTGAGGTTTATTATACAGCAAAAAAACATGTATAAAATATTTGGTTGTGGTTGTTTTTTACTTGGAAATGCATCAAAATAATTTTAAAAAAATATTTTTGATATCAGCGCATCAAAATGATCTAAAAATACAAAAAAAATTGAAGTAAAGAAAAAAATTAAAAAATTTTAAATTTTTAAAAAATTACTTTTAAAACGCAAAAATAAACAGAGTTTTATGAAACTCAGTTAAAAAAACATGTAAAAATTGTTTTACAAAAACTATGTTTCAAACTTAATTTTTTTATAAGCTCCACGGTATAAAATATAGTTTAGTGTATTATCAAATACCTAACTGTATTTTTATACCGCAAACGCAAAAATTAATGCTAATCAAACACATCTTCGAATGCTTTACCTTACAATGGGGGTGGGGTGTTTTACCCTTTGACTTTTTATTTTTTATAAACTGTGTCCATTTATAATTTTTTTATTATAAATTATGCCTTTCAGGAATATGTTAAGGCCAGCACTCTTTTGACCATTTCTATTAATTAAAAAGCCAACTGCAATCATCTATATGTTTAAAAAAAAACAAAAGGGTTAATGGCGTGTTTGGCCTTTGTACCTTTTTTTATGCATTTTGCTTTTATACTAGTTGCTTTGCCAGTGCGTTGCCGATTGTTTATAGCATGATTATGGGTTGTCAAGGATTTATAAAAAAAAAATCATAAATCATAAAATATTTTTTAAAAAAATATTATATGAAGAAATACTATTACAATTTACAATATTTTTAAAAAAAATTAAACTACAAAACTAAATTCTTAACTAGTTTAATATTAAAAAAAATAGACAAAGATAATTTTGAAAAAAAATCATAAAAAAACAAAAGAAAAAAATTATGTAGAGAAACACTGCAGCAATCTATATTGTTTTGTGAGGAAATACATAATTATAATTCTCAACCAACTCAATATTAAAAAAATAAAATCAATAAAGATAATTTTGAAAAAAAATCATAAAAAAAACAAAAGGAAAAAAAAACTATGCAGGAAAACACTGTAGCAATCTATAATGTTTCATAAGAACATCTACAATTGTAATTTTTAATCAGCTCAATATTAAAAACATTAAAAACAATTTTGAAAAAAAATATAACAAAAAAAAATCATGAAAAAAACTACAGTTGTAATTCTTAATCAACGGTGTTTTATAAAGAAAAAAACTACAAAGCTAAATTTCCAACCAGCTCGGTATGAAAAAAATAAATTCGATAAAGATAATTTTGAAAAAAAATTTGATAAAAAAAACATGTGGGGAAATACTGTAGTAAGAAAAAATCATGTGGGGAAACACCATAGCAATCCACAATGTTTTTTTTCAAGAAAAAAACTACAACGCTAAATTATCAACCAGCTCGATATGAAAAAAACTAAAATTGACAAAGACAATTCTGGAAAAAAAACAAAGAAAAAAACTATATGGGAAAACACTGCAGCAATCAACCGTGTTTTAAAGAAAAAACTACAAAGCTAAATTTTCAACCAGCTCAATATTAAAAAAATAAAATCGACAAAAATAATTCTGAAAAAAAAAACAAAAAAAAAGACAATTTTAAAAGAAAAAAAAGCAAAAAAAAATTAAAAAAACTTGTGGGAAAAGCTAAAACTAAATTCTTAACCAGCTTAATATTAATAAAAAAATTCAACAAAAAATAATTAAAAAAAAATAATTCTCCACGCCTATATATATATATATATATATATATATATATATATATATATATATATATATATATGATTTTGAGATCCTTCGTTATATATATGACTTTGAGACCCTTCGTTGAAGTATATCCACCTATGCTTTCCCATGTTTTTTTTTTGTACAGGAGGAAACCCAAACCATTCAGTTTTGTTAATGAAAATAAAAGGCGTGGGAAAGCTACAGCAGCAATTTCCTCATCTTTTAGAGTATTACTTTTCTTTTAGAGTATTACTTAATAAAACTTTTCAATGAATTCTACCATTCTACTATGTGTTTTCATTAAAACTGCTTTTCTTCCATTCAACATGTGTGTCAATTGATAAAATCATTGCTTGAAAATAATACCATATATATGAAAAAAAATTTAAAAAAAAATATTTAAATTAAAAAACCCCAAGCCAATAATATTTGAAAAGCATGAACTTTATTTATTTATAATTTTACCATATGTCGACAACATTTTATTTGTTGGAATTTGCTTCTCACATGCTCTCGAGTATGCAAAATATTTAAGAAAAGTATAATGATCAATTAAAAATTATTTTTTTAAAATTAAAATTGAGATTATAGTTAAAAAAATTTGAAGTTTTAAATGGATTTATATAAAAATAAAATAAAAAATATCATTTAAATATATTTTAAATTAAATAATTCTTTAAAAAAAACATCATGCGTTACCAAACACAAGTTAATATAACTCTATAAAAAACAGCTGTTGGGCCGAGAACTTTTTTTATTTATTAAGAAAATAACGTGACGGCGCATGAAAGGTTGTATCAAGAATATGATGTGCAAGTTGGGATTAAGAGATTTGCTCTCTCTGTTGTCTCAAGTTCGAGCCCTATGGTTGCTCATATGATGGTCACTGGAGGTTTACATGATCATTAACTTCAGTGCCCGTGGGATTAGTCGAGGTGCGCGCAAGTTAACCCGGACACCCATGTTAAACTAAAAAAAAAAAAAAGAATATGATGGGCAAGTGATTTTCTACGGTGTGGGAGGCCAAGAAATCTGGCTAGACAAAACGACCTCAAAATTATATTATACTAAATTGAATACATTATATGTGTATTGAATTCCTGAGCACAAAAGGCAAAGAGCCTTGTGTCAAGCAATGCCGGGGGGTAGTTTTAAAAATCGATTTTTATTTATTTATGTTGTTATTAAAATAGATAATTGTAAACAATGCACTTTTTAAATTAGATCAACCAATCAACTCAAGCTGCCTGGTTATTAAATTTAATCTGTATTAACAAAAATTTAAAAATCATTAGTGTTTTACTCTAACTCTAGATATATTTTATATTTCATTGAAACAATAAAATAATATTTTTTATTTATTTATTAAATTGATAAAGCTTCCAATAGAGGTAAAATCATTTTTTGAAGAGGATTCATTAAATATTACAAGATTGATTAAGGATAAATTAGTCCACACATATTTTTTTCACAATTAGATGACTTTGTTGTTCTTGAAAGCAAAACGTTGTATATTTTTTTATTCAGGACTTTTTTCAACTTTTTTATTGTTATCTGGGTGATAAAACTAGGGGTGTTCACGGTTCGATTCGGTTCGATCTAGACTTAAAAAACCAACCAAACCAAGTTATATTAGTTTTGTAAAATATTAACCGAACCGAACCGAACCGAAATCCGGCTCAAACCAAACTGGTTCAGTTAGGTTAAATTTGGTTTTTTTTGTAAAAAATTGAGAAACCTGATCCCATAACCAGGAAACCTAAAAATTCAACAAACTTGAACTTATTATGAAGCTAACATTCCTGCCCAACAACAACAACCATGTTTTTACATTGAAGCCAACCTTGTAGCCTATGATACACTTATTATTATTTGGGTGATAAAACTAGGGGTGTTCACGGTTCAGTTCGGTTTAGACTTAAAAAACCAACCGAACCGAGTTAAATTAGTTTTGTGAAATATTAACCGAATCGAACCGAAATCCGGTTCAAACCAAACTGGTTCGGTTCGGTTAAATTCAGTTTTTTTTGCAAAAAACCGAGAAACATGATCCCATCACCAGGAAACCTAAAAATTCAACAAATCATAAAGTTAACAAAATCAACAACAAACTTGAACTTATTATGAAGCTAACATTCCTGCCCAACAACAACAACCATGTTTTCACATTGAAGCCAATCTTGTAACCTATGATACATTTATTATTATCCTGGGTGATAAAACTAGGGATATTCACGGTTCGGTTCGGTTCGATTTAGACTTAAAAAACCAACCAAACCGAGTTATATTAGTTTTGTGAAATATTAACTGAACCAAATCGAAATCCAGTTCAAACCAGACTGTTTGGTTCAGTTAAATTTGGTTTTTTGGCAAAAAACTGAGAAACCTAATCCCATCACCAGGAAACCTAAAAATTCAACAAATCATAAAGTTAACAAAATCAACAACAAACTTGAACTTATTATGAAGCTAACATTCCTGCCCAACAACAACAACCATGTTTTCACATTGAAGCCAATCTTGTAACCTATGATACATTTATTATTATCTGGGTGATAAAACTAGGGGTGTTCATGGTTCGGTTCGGTTCGGTTTAGACTTAAAAAACCAACCGAACCGAGTTATATTAGTTTTGTGAAATATTAATCGAACCAAACCAAAATCCAGTTCAAACCAAACTGGTTCGGTTCGGTTAAATTTGGTTTTTTTGGCAAAAAATCGAGAAACCTGATCCTATCACCAGGAAACCTAAAAATTCAACAAATCATGAAGTTAACAAAATCAACAACAAACTTGAACTTATTATAAAGCTAACATTCCTGCCCAACAACAACAACCATGTTTTCACATTGAAGCCAACCTTGTAACCTACGATACATTTATATCAAAATTGTTTCGTAACCTAGGAGAACATACACTGATTAAGAAAAAGTTTCAAATCAAATAGCCTCACAAGAGTTTGAAACATTATTCAGGAGCAAATAAGCAAAACCTAAAAAGTAAAACCGAACTCTATCTTGCTTGTTGTAGATCTGAATTTGTAGATCTGCAAGAATGGAAGAGGATTGCGACAACTTGCACATAAGTAAAGAGAAAAGAGAAGCTAAGGAGATGGGGATGTGTGTTTGTGTTCGGCCAGTAGTAAAGAGAGAAGAGAATGCAAAAGCACAGATGCAAAGCAGTTGAGAACTTGAAAGGGAAAAGAAGAATGAGTTTTGAGGTGGAGAGGTGGTTTGCAATTTGCACAGACGATGACTTTTTGTGAAGGCAAGGGAGAGGGTGAGTTATGTTAAGGTTAGGCTAATTAACAATTTATACCCCTGTACATATGGCAGCTTTTTAGGATTTTTTGGTTGGTCCGGTTTATTTTGCCGGTTTTAGTTTTAAAAACCGAAACATAACCGGACCTGTTAAAATTTATGATTTTAAAAATCAGTTTAATCGGCTTTTCATCTTGGTTTGGTTTTTTCGGTTAATTTTTCTTTGGTTTTTTCGGTTTTCTCGGTTAATCGGATTTTTTGAACACCCCTAGATAAAATATGCCTATGCCTTTTAGAGCAAAAAAAACATTAAACTTGCATATGAGGCTTTTTATATTATCCTTTTTTTTAATAGTTGGATTACCATTGAAGTAAAAAAATTTATAAGCATGATCTCAAGGGTATTTTTGGTTTTTTTATTTTATTTTTGGGTTGACCTAGGAGTTTAGTAATTTTAAAAAAATAAATATTTTTTTAAAAAAGTTGCCAACGCATGTGTCAGCGTGTAGCGATCTCCATTTCATTCAGGCGGCGCGTGTGAAACCGTCCAATTACTAAATTCCATCATCCAGTGTGGCGTTAGCATCAGTGCATCGTCCTCTTTCTACCAGTATGGTGTGTGCTTGTGGTGGAGGCATAGTTGGCCTTCGATAAGCTATTTTTCCCTTTCTTTTTCCTATTTTGGCCTAGACATTCGTGCAGTCCATCCAAAAAATAATTGTGTCCTTCAATTTATATTTCTATAAGTTTTCACCTTCATTCTTTTAATTACTCTTTGTTTTTCTTTTGATGCTTTTTGAATTTTAAATTTTTTTCAATTTCATCCATGCAAAATTTATTTAAGTTTATTTTTGTATTCAATTTGGTCCTCATTTTTTTTTTGTGTTTTATCCTTTTCTTGATTTATTAATTTTTCAATTTAATCCCTGATCATTTTATTGCATTCATTTTTTTTATCCAATTTTGGTCCTCTTTTTTTATTTCTATTTTTCATTTATCTTTTTTTTCAATCTTGTCCCTCAATATCTTATTTTATTTAACTTTTTATACCACTTGGGTCTTTATTCTTTTGATTATTATTTTTCTATCATTTTCTTGATTTTTTTTAATTTAGTCCCTAATTATTTTTTTCATTAGTTTTTTAAACTAGATTTTGTCCTCATTGTTTGAGTTTAAAATTGTTTTTTTATTGGAAAATTTACTTTGTTATTTTTTTTTGTGTCTACCTTTCTATTGGGAAATCTTAATCTCATAATCTTGGTTCAATTTAAGTTCATTGTTTGTTTTTATTATTAAAAATTGATTTTTTCCTCAAATTCATCATATGACATTTTGGTTATTGGGTCTTGAAGTTCATTATTTGTTCCAATTTTTTTTTTTGGTTATCTTGATCTTGTATCCTAAGTAACGAGTTAGTAGAGTTGACTCAGGTTTTTTTACTAGACAATTTTTTTAATTGGTTTTGTTTTTGCAATTTCATAATCTGGCATTACATTATTGGCTTTTGAGCTTTGTGATTTTTTTGCTTTTTTTTTTGTGGGGTTATCCTTGGTGAAGATTAATTAAGTTAACTCAAGTTATCTTTGTTTTTTTTCAAAAATTTCTATTTAACTTCGATCGTTTTTGAAAGTTTAACTCTTTTTTTCTCGATCTTATATCTCGAGTAATAGGTTAGTCGAGTTTCTTTTCTTGACAAGTTATTCTTCGAAATTGATGTTTTGTTTTTATTTTTATCATTTGTCATTAGATTATTGGCTCTTGAGCTTTGTGATTTTTTTGCTTTTCTTTTTATAGGATTAACCCGGGTATGAATTAGTCAAGTAAACCATAGTTATCTTGGATTTTTTTTCAATATTTTTTTATTTAACTTTGGTCTTTTTTTTATAGGTTCTTCTTTTGAAAGTTTTTTTTTTCTCTACTTTTTTTTTAAAAAAAATTGATTGTTTTTTTAGTTCCATCATTTGACATTAGATTATTGGCTCTTGAGCTTTGCTATTTTTTTGTTTTTTTTTTGTGAGGTTATCACGAGCAGATTTGTCAAGATAATACGAGTTGCTCGAGTTTTTTTCCAATATTTTTTTTATTGAACTTAGGTCTTTTTTGCTAGGTCTTTATTTTGAGAGTTTTTTTTTAATCTCAATCCCATATCGTGGATGGTTGGTTAATCAAATTAACCCTGGTTGACTCGGGTTTTTTCTTTGACTCTATCTTTTAAAAATTATTTTTTTTGTTCATTATTTGATATTGTGTTATCAAGCCTCGAACTTTATGATTTGTTTTCCTCTCTCTTTTTTGTAGGTTTCTCTCAATCAAACATCATAGGTCACGTGTTAATCAAGTTAATCTGAGTTGACTCACGTTATCATTGCTTTGTATGTTAGGAAAAATTTAACCCGGTTCATGACATAGCACGTGCCACCTATCTAGTATTTTAACAAAAAAAATAATTAAACTAACAAACACATACTACTTATTAGAATATATCAACTCATATTTGTTTTGGTAAAATCAAATTATCTCAAGCATTCGATAAACCATAAAAAAACTAAATGTCTCATTCATAATTATATCAATAACATATCCTTTTTTAGATGCTAACTAGTTGAGTGACACACTACGTGATGGGTTTACTTTTTATTTTTATAAAAAATACTATAAAAATTTATAATATAAAAAATAATAATTTTTCAATATGATTAATAATATTTTTCAAATTTATTAATTATTTTATTAATAATATTAATTATAATAAAACTAATAATATTAATAATACAGATAATAATATTTTTATTATAATAATATTAATTATAATAAAAATAATAATATTTATAACATAAATAATAATATTTTTAATATTGATACTATTAATTACAATAAAAATAATAATATTTATAACACAAATAATTATATTAACAATTCCAAGAATATTTATAATACAAATAATAATATTAAAAATTCCAAGAATATTTATAACATAAATAATAATATTTTTTATATTAATACTTTGAGTTACAATAAAAATAATAATATTTTTTATACGAACACTTTGAATTATAAGAGAAATAATAATATTTATAACATAAATTATTATATTAAAAAACCAAAGAATATTTAGAACACAAATTATTTGGGTCCTGGCAAGGATCTCTGCGAATTAGGTCCTAAGGTTGGAACCATTAGACCTGGGTCCTGCGCATGACCCATTACCATTGAGTCCTGTGCAAGCCCATTAGATTTAGGTCCTGCACAGGACCCACGCGAATTGGGTCTTGAGGCGGGACCCATTAAATGTGGCGCGTGGGTTTGGCAGTGTGCCCTGGGCAAGGTAGCCCAGCACCACGTGGCGCACGAGTTTGACCCAGCGCAAGGGCAGACAACCCAAATGCCAGGTGTTCTCACGTGGGGGCGTGGACTTGGCTCATGCCCAGGGCAAGGGCAAGCGAGCCCCGGCGCTCGGGTCTGGCTGTGCGCCCTGGGCAAGGGCAAGCCAGCCTTAGTGCCACGTGGTGCTCGGGTCTAGCTATGCGCCCTGGCAAGGCAACTCCAGCGCCACACGGCACACGAGTTTGACCCAGTACAAGGGCAGACAGCCCAAACGCCAGGTGTCTCCACTTGGGGGCGCGGGCCTAGCTCACGCCCAAGGCAAGGGTAAGCTAGCCTCAGCGCCACGTGGCGCTTGAGTGCGTAAGAACATGTCAGTCCAAGCACCAGGTGTCCTCAAGTGGGGGCGCGGGCCTGGCTAACGCCTAGGACAGCCCCATCAAAACTTGAAGTGACCATTTTCTTCCCAATCATCCCTTCAATGCCAAATGCATCCAGTGAAAAGACAACCCTCACCCCTCCCCCATTGCCCTTACAACTCTTTGTGGCAAGGGCTGAGCTGCCATTATATTACATTCGCAGTATTTTGAGTTTAGGTAAATAGTAAGAGGAGTACTGAGCCCTTTTAATATATTGTATACTATTTTTTTTTTATTGACATTTCCTACACTGATATCAAATACTTGATAAAGGTGAATATTTATAAGTAAATTCTCACTTTAGATAATTTTTCATTGGTTTGGGTTTTTTAATTCAAAATTTCTTTATTGCATATATTTTTAACACATATCACATGATTTAACAAAACTGGATGAAAAGAAAAAAACCTTAAGGAGATAAAAAGGTAGAATTTATATTTTTTTTATAAACTTAAAATCTTTTAAAATAAAATAAAATAAAAAAAGAATAAAACATCTCGTTTTTATCAGCTAAATACATAGATCTTTTAACTAACGTAAATGAACAAAAGAACATAAATTATAATACATATAGTTATTGAATAACATAATCTATAATTTTTATTTATAAAAAGCATAATCCATAAGCGTTAAAAAATAGAAAAGCAATGATATGTATGTTTTTACGGTCTAATCTTGTTTTTTTAATTTTAATTTTTTTTTAAATATTTTTATATCATTTTAATATATTAATATAAAAAATAAATTTAAAAAAATAAAAAAATAGATTATTTTAATATATTTCGAAATGATTTTTGGTTATAAATATTTTAAAATTATTTTTAACATTATTATATTAAAATAATTTAAAAATATATGAAATAATTTTAAACAATTTGTTTTTTTAAATTTAGTGAACACAGTTCAAAACAGGATCTATGTACATTTCTTTCGTTAACCAGAAACACTGGACTCGTTTTCCAATCTGGGCCTACCCACGCCTATATATATATAGACACGCCCGCGGTCTCCCTCTGTCGTCCTCTCCTTGTCCTCTCGCAAGCTGCGTAACTATCAAGCGAAGTTGACAGTAGCTATAGCTAAAGCAAACCCTAAACAATGGCGGAGCCAAAAACCAAATACGATCGCCAACTCAGGTACTACTTTCTGCTTATCTTCACTTCAAGCTTCAATTTCCCCTTAAATTTTTATTTTGGAAATTGTGTTTAGGATATGGGGTGAGCAAGGACAGACTGCCCTAGAAAAAGCCAGCATTTGTTTGCTTAATTGCGGTCCTACCGGTTCCGAGACACTGAAAAATCTTGTACTTGGTGGAGTTGGATCCATCACTGTGATTGATGGGTCTAAAGTTGAACTGGGTGACCTTGGAAATAATTTCATGGGTATACTTTCTTTTTCTTTATTTCTTTCTTTCTTGTCGTGCTTTGCTTTGCTTTCTCTTATTTGTGATGGTGGTTGGTAGTGGATGAATCATGTGTTGGGCAATCCAAGGCAAAATGTGTGTGCACGTTTCTTCAAGAGTTGAATGATGCTGTTAAAGCCAAGTTCATAGAAGAGTATCCTGAGGCATTGGTTGACTCTAATCCCTCCTTCTTTTCTCAGTTTACGCTTGTTGTAGCTACTCAGGTATTGAATTTTGATGTCTATAGTAGGGTAATTGTGCATTCTTGATGGAATACCGTGCAATAGGATATTGAGCTTGCTCTTGTCGCTATGATTGTATGTTCGTGCTACTTTGTTTTGGATATAAAATAAATATGCTGATGTTTGCGTGTGGTTTTGTAAAGTGGTGATGGTATCCTAATGATGGGATTTTTGCCCCATTTTTGCTCTTTTTTTTTTAAAAAAAATTCTTGCATAGTCTTTCCTCATTGTCTCAGCATCAGAAAACAAATTACATGTATTTCATGATTGAAAATTCTGATTTGCCATTTCGCAAGACAGTTTTCTGTTATCTTAATTCTTTCTGTGCTTTGACTTTGATGGATGATTTCTGATATCACTTGCAGTTGGCTGAAGACTCTATGGTGAAGCTTGATAAAATCTGCAGGGAGGCAAATGTTTTGTTAATTTTTGCACGCTCCTATGGCCTTACTGGGTTTGTCAGAAATAGTGTGAAGGTGATTTTTTTTGTTACTTCATCATGATTGAAATTGCTCTAACCATCTTGACCTTCCAGAAACTGAGGATTAAACTGCATTGAGGCACTGATTGGATGACCTACTCAGTTACTTTGTGGCTACATCATTATTTAATTTTCTCTGATTCAATGTTTTGGACATTTCCATCTCTTTCATAAGTTGATGGCAAAAGAGTCCTGGAATTCTCTCTAGGGAGTTGTGTAGGGGAAGGGAAAGCTGGTGAGCCAAAATTGGAAGAATATAAAAACTGAAATGGGCATCAGTTGGAACAATTTTTAGCATATCAACTATCAAGTCTGGAAATTGCTTTCCATGTACCTAGGTGTTCCAAAATTGAATTTTCATTTTCTGAGGCAGGAACATGCAGTGATTGAGTCAAAGCCTGATCATTTTTTGGATGACCTACGGTTAAATAACCCATGGCCTGAGCTCAAAAGGTACATATAGCTTTGTCTTTGAATCTATTTTTACTTGATATTTTGGAATGCACATGTATATCTTATACCGGTAGACTACTGCTTACTCTAGTGAATTGAAGAAATTTATTACTCCCTGTCCCATTCTATTAGTCTACTATTGGATTTCCAACTATTAATTAAACAGCATTTACTGCTCTCTCTACTGTGCATATGCTAAAAATAACTCTGCCTTGGAAAAAGTAGAATTGCATATAATTTGAAATGTAGATGTAAATCCTCAAAAAATCAAGGATAAGATAGGAAAATAATATTTTTTTGCTTACTTATTTAGAAAGTGCACAAATATTATGGGACATCTTTTAAAAGGAGGCAAGATAGGAAAATAATATTTTTTACATGTACTTTATTTAGAAAGCAGACAAATATTAGGGGACATCTCTAAAAAAGAGACATGGACAAACAAAGTGGGATGAAGTATCTTTCTTCCCAGTCTCACTTTATGTTGTACCTAGAGAACATGCTCCCATTTGTAATAAACATCCTTCGTTTTTTGGTTGGAGCTTAAAGCATACATGCTGTATTCTACTTAAGTTCTTATGTGATATTTACATATGATAGGTTTGCAGAAAGTATTGATTTAAAGGTGGCAGATCCTGTTGCCCATAAGCACACACCTTATGTTGTCATTCTTGTCAAGATGGCTGAGGAGTGGGCCAAAGCTCATGGTGGTGCCCTGCCATCAACTAGGGATGAGAAGAAAGAATTCAAGGTTTACAATTTAGTTTACAAGTCTACCTGTAACACTCTCTTCCTATTTCTGTCTGTTAATGCCATTTACTTTGGGGTTTGAATCTCTTAGGAGCTCTTAAAAGCAGGAATGGTTGCAATTGATGAAGATAACTATAAAGAAGCTATTGAGGCCTCCTTTAAAGTCTTTGCTCCTCGAGGAATCAGTGAGTATAAAGTATTCAGAAGAATGGATTTGAAATTTTTGGAGAATGATATTCCTGTAGAAACTTGTTGGTTATTGATAGAAGTAGAGCATTTTTGTTATGCTCACTTGTTCATTCTTCATATTAGGTAAAGCATAAATGTCTAATAGAAGAATTTTACATTTTACCATAAAGGAAAGAAAAAGGTTGCATGCACACTTGTGTTGCTTGGAGGATCAGCAATTGGTCATATATTTCCATGAAACTCATCTGTCCTACCCTGTAGGATGGATGCTTGCCTTATATAACAGAATGAGTTAACAAGAAATTATCTGTCACGTTTCCCCCTTATCCTCATAATTGATTCAGTTTTCATGCACTTTTTTTTATCCTGACTGATTTCCACGGGGATCATTTTGGCATTGAAAGTAATATGATGTTTGTGGTGGACATTAAGAATATAACTGTAAAAGAAAAAAAAAAGGAAAGAAAGGAAAAATAGAAAAAATATTAACAATATTGTTTAGTTCCTTGTGAATGGTGGCTTTGTTCTCTCTAATGTTGTCTCTCTCTGTTTTTGGTATCCTAGGTTCTGATCTGCTGCAGATAATCCATGACAGCTGCAGTGAAGTTGATTCTAATTCATCCGACTTTTGGGTGATGGTTGCTGCATTGAAGGTTAGGCATTACAATCTGACTTTGATCTTTGATGTCATAGCTCACACTTGTTTTCCAATTGTTAACTGACAGTGGTTAAAGTGCAATTCACTTGTATTGCAGTCTGTAGAAATGATGCCTTTAGGATTATATCATGAATGGATTGACAAGCTTGTTGTGGACTTTAGGGAAACTGAAATTGGCCAAATGTGTATCATGGTGGATAATTTTACTATTGGAAAAATTTAGATCACTGATCTTTGTTTCTTTGGAAGCCCATTCTCTTTAAGGGAGCATCATGTTTATATTATTTCTACACTATTAGTTTGGACAAAAGTCTGGGGTAAACTCTGGATGTCTAGAAGTTATGCCTACTCTTTAGAGGTTCTTTGCAATCATTTGATCAGGCACTATGCATGGAAGTTTGCTCATGAATTTTCACTTTAGAAAGAAAGTAATAGGACTATTAGAGGTTTGGGTTTCATGGTAGATGGGCTTGCCATAGATTCTTTCTTTTCAGTCTTTGTGCACAAGTTCTGGAGGGGTGGACAATTTTTTTCAAGCTTTAATGTGCATCTTGCATTCATCTCACTTTCTTGTCTTCTTTCTCCGCTTTTTCAGTGTCCAATTGGAGTCTGTGAGACACGTTCTCCTATTATGTATGGATAGGATCTAGTTTGATGATAACATTAAGATCTATCACACTCCATGCTTGAGATTTTGATTTCTTGAAGTGGGCCTTCACATTCTTAGGAGTTCATTGTGAATGAAGGTGGAGGGGAGGCGCCTCTTGAAGGTTCAATACCAGATATGACATCTTCAACTGAGTTAGTGACTAAGCCTATCTGGGTTGATTATCTTTCATAGCAGTTTAAATTATGAAAATAAAAGGAAGATATAAATGGAATATCAACTCTTTTGCAGGCTTTATGTAAATTTGCAGAAGATCTACCTAGCCAAAGCAGAGGCTGATTTTCTTGTTATTCAGCAAAGAGTTAAGAGTATTTTGAAGAGAATTGGTAGAGATCCAGATAGCATCTCAAAGGCAATGATTAAAAGCTTCTGTAAAAATGCAAGAAAACTAAAGGTAAGTTCATATATTATGTTTTATTTTCTGTTTGTCTGTAATTGATTGTGTGCATCTCCTCTTGAGGTGACTGCTTATCTTTCAGATATTTGTTTGTCAAAGTACCTAGGCTGAAGTGCCTTTATCCTTACATTATGATTCATGATTATTAAGCTAACTAAAATTTTATGTTTCTCCCTCTTATCAGAATAAACATGTTCACCATTAACTACCCATTTATATTCAACTAATTTCAAGGAATTGTTGAAGTGATAGCATATGGACTCTCACCTATGTGTTATCGTTGAGTTATGTAACTTTTGGAATGTTACCCAGTTAGACAATTCAGTTGAGATCACTGGAAAAGGATATCTTTTTGGTGTCCCAAAAACGTCCTCTTCTAGACATGCAACTATGTCATTATAACATAATAGAGGCTTGATATTGTTCCTCTTTGAGATGGATTATATTGTTCTTAGATAAGGTATGTTTGTGAGCATTTTAAAACTCTTCTTTGTAGGTTTGCAGGTATCGACTTATTGAAGATGAGTTCAGCAATCCTGCAGTACCAGAGGTACAGAAGTATTTAACTGATGAGGAATACAGGTGAGGTTCACCTTATGGTTTACAATTCAGATAGCATTGTCTTGCAACAATCCTGTTTCCCTGGTATGAGAAGATTTTTGAGAATGATTCTCTGATTAATTTCTGTCTTGTACATATCTCTATAATATGTAGGGAAGCATTAAAATGAGATTTCAAAAATATAAACAATATCCTTATAACTGTTATCAAAACTATCTCCTGTATTCAAGGAAAATATTATGTTGGTGGCACTTTATAGGATATGCCATATAATAAATGGTGATAATTTTTCATAGAAAAATGCCGAGTTTGTGTTACGAAAAACAGTAACATATTAGTTATAATAATCTCTTTTTGTTTGATTGTTTTTAATTATTTTTTTTTGAGTTCATGAAATTTATTTTTCTCACAAATTCATTTGTCATTCTTGATAAAAAAATTTTATCAATAAATAATAATTTTGTACAGTTATTTTATTTTGTCTAAAATTTGTTTATTATTGTTGCTGTTGTAGTTGTCCTCAAACCACAAATTACTAGTAGTATTTTGTGTGAAGAAATCTAATGATAAACAAGTAAAGTTTTGTTTACAAATTACAATAATGATTAAAAAGACGGAATAGTTTGAAAGATTCGAGGAGAATAAAATGGTGGTATGTGTTTTATTGATAAAGTTCGTTTTCTATTAAATGACCTTTTATTTGAAGAGCCATGTGCTAAAAAACACAAAGTACCTAGCACAAAAGCTTGTGCTCTTTTAATGCCGGATGCCTTGAACATAGACGAAAAGTTATTTAATGTAAAATCACAGCTGTGTTGCAGCTGTTAAAGCATCAAAATTCACGTTTCTCAGCAAAACACATGAATTGAGCAGAATTCACATGCATTATTCACTCCAAACATTACAATTGTTGGAATCCCATATTATGGGAAATCTGATTCGCCAACTATCTTGGAGAATTTCACTATGGATCACAACTGCTATGTTTTTTTTTTAATTAAAAGAATAATTTTTTGTCTGTGTTTTACATCAGAACACAAATGAACTGTATATTAGACTAGCTGAGAGGAATTTGTTTGGCTCATAACCTTTGATTTTCTTTGAACTTGAGTTGCAGTGTTGCCATGGGGTTTTACATCCTGCTTCGAGCTGTTGACCGCTTTTCTGCTAATTATAATAGTTTCCCTGGGCAATTTGAAGGGTAACATATGAGAATACTTCCTGCTACTCTTTTTCCAAAAAGCCATTGTATTCTTCTACTAAACTGAGATCTGCTCTAACATTGGTGTCATGTAGGGAAATGGACGAGGATATATCTCGATTGAAAACTGCAGTTGTTGGTCTACTTAACGACTTGGGTTGCAATGGCTCAACTGTAACTGAGGACCTTATCAATGAAATGTGCCGGTTTGGTGCTTCTGAACTTCATGCAGTTGCTGCCTTTATTGGGGGAATCGCATCACAAGAAGTGATCAAGGTGCTATATATATCTATCCCTAGTACACAATGTGCTTTTATCTTTTCCAATATAATGTCACATTTAAGTTTTTCTTGATCAAAATTGTGTTTTAAGAATACCTCCATGATATCACAAATTTTGATCTTCTTCACAGCTCATAACAAAACAATTTGTTCCCATGGTGGGAACTTTCATATTCAACGGCATTGATCAGAAGTCTCAACTATTGGTACTGTAGAATGCTTTGAAGGAACAGGCAAGCTCTTGCCCTTCCCCTTAGCGCAACAATCAAAATTTCTGTCAAGACTTGTACTCACTCCTTTTGGTTTCTAATTGCAGGCCAGCATTTCATAGGATACGATGGAGCAGTAGACCTTTTGCAGGTAAAGAGCTTTATTACTTCATTTAGTGGAAGCGGTCTTTACATTGTCAAGAGACGTGTGGGGAAGCAGATGCAGAGAGTTCTGGTGATATTCAAGTTGTGTGACATTATTGATGTATAACTTGGCTTAGAAAGAAAGTGAAAATGGTAGAAAAGAAAATGAAAGGTCATAAGTAAGCTCTCTCACCTTTCCTTGGCCAAAGAGGGCAACAGTGGTAACGTGATTGATGAGTGGCTTTCATTTAAAACAAGGGTAATCCGTTCTCTCTGCCTTACCCTTTACAACTTTTTTTGTGTTAACTTCTGTAAGAGATGCCTGGATGCACGCCTCCACTGATCAGGCTTGTTCCAGCACACTGCTTAAATAGCAATTTGTACCAAAATCCACTTTGCTAAGAGTTAAAGTTGTTGGAGAGTTTTACTTTGAATGATGCCAGGGGAGAATATCTTAGGCTCTTTTCAATAACATAAAAGCATTTTTCCCCTTCTTTTTCAGTTTTCTTCTCATTTTCTAGTTTCTATATTCCAATGGAAAATCAAGTACTTATTTTCTAAACTTTCAGTTGAAAACTGTGTTCAAATTATATTGTTTTCCATTTGGAAAACAACAATGAAATTTGTGTTCAAATCAATTTGTTTTCTAGAATATTTTTTATATTTTAACGTTGACATATTTTTTTTCTTATTTTAAGGGTACTGTTCATTTTTTTATTTGTATATAATTGTTTTGAGAGAGATTCTGAAATATTTTTCAATATAATTAAATCAAATGAATTACAAGAATATTATGATGAATATATTCGTTAATACGATAGAATTTAATACTAATGGACAAAATTAAAACCTAATATATAAATGAGAACTCATTGGCTAAAAAGCACCACATGTAAATTAATAATATGATGACAAGTTAAAATCTATACTTATAAACCAAACACATAATTAAGCATAAAGCTAAAATACTCTCAATACAAATTTAACATAAACATTTAAAACAAGTAAACTAAACACTTCACAGGTTAAAATCCAAACATGCATACTGAATACATGATTAAACCTAAAGTTAAAGTATTCAAACTTAATTTAAACAAGTGAGTTAAACATTAATAATTACTAATCCTATCTTAGATATTTTCATTAACTTTTTTCAATCCAGATCTTTAAACTTTTCAAGAATTTTGATATAAGAAACATGGACAAGATTCTCCAATACATATCTATACACTCTAAGAAGACTTTTTTCCTTTCAGTGACTTGAACCATTCCACTAAGAAATTCTTTCTTATTTTAACATTTTTCATTAGAACTAAGAAGTAACCGAGTAGATGAATGGTAAAAAAGTCTAGTTGTGGTAGACTTATTAAATATTTGACCAAACATCTCATAATTATAACATTTCTTTGATTTATATACGATGAAGTATTTAAGTTTCTATGATTTCAATTTTATGTGTTATATGAATATATTTTTTTTGTCCTTACCTGGATATTTTCACACCCTTTTTAAAAGGTGAGACTAGTTTTGTTTGGGGTTCGTGGTTACCCCTCCCAACAAGTACGCTTTCTGGGGATCGAACTTGTGTTCTCACCCTTGCAGGGATATAGCAATATCTTAACCGCTAAACCAACACTTTTGTTGATACGAATAAGTATGAATTAAAAAAGTATTACTACTAAGGTTTTTTTTTTAAAAAACCTTTCATTATCATCTTAAACATTTACCAAACTTCTCCTGTGATAAATACTTGATTTGAATTTCAACAATTTGTAACTTAAGTGACTTAGCAACTCAAAAAATTGATGATATTTTAATCTTAATCGCTTGTACTTTTCTTACAACATCTCTACATATTTTTACACAGTAGCTAAAAATAATTCACTATCTATCTCATGCCAATCCATTAGCTAAAAATATATAGCAAATAGGTTGCAAGAAAAGTATAACTGTTTAAATGTGTGTTTGGATGGGAGATAATTTGTATTTTTTTGAATAAAAAACATGTTTTTTTAGCTTTCAAAAGTGTGGTTTGTGCTTAGAAGGTGCTATACCTTTAAAAAAAAAAATCACCACACCTTCAAACTCAAATCAAGTATTTTTCATAGAAGAAGTTTGACAAATATTAAGACGATAATGAATTTTTTTTTATTTTCTTTAGAAAACCTTAATAGAAATACCTTTATATATATATATAAGCATATTCATATAACACATCTAATTTAAATTGCAGAAACATAAGAACTTTATCAAATATAAATCAAAAGGATGTTGTAATTATGAGATGCTTGGTCAAGTATTTAATAAGTCTCTGGCAACTGGACTTCTTTGTCATTCATCTACTTGGTTACTCCTTAGCTCAATTATAGAATGTTAAAATATGGAAGAATTTCTTAGTCTAGTGGTTCATGTCACTGAAGGAGAGAAGTCTTGTGCTGGGAGTCATAAAGGAAAATGTACAAAAGATGACAATCTCCGTAGCTACAAACATGTTAAGAAGGAAACCAAGTTCGGAAAGTTAATTCTTGCTTGGACATGGCGGCATCTTCTTTGAGTCGAAAAAGATTTAGCGAAAGCAAAAAGGTATAAAGAAACACCAAATCAAGCTACAAGTCTGATCCGTATTCAATTGATGAGTGTATGGATGCATGCAAAATCTTGATGATGTGTTTGATGTTTTTTATATCAAAGTTCTTGAAAAGTTTAAAGATCCGGAATGGAGAAAAAAATGTTTGTGAAAATTTCCTTTATTAAGAAGAAGTCTAGGCTTAACAGCTTAAAATGAGCTTAGTAATTATTAGTGTTTAAGTTACTTGTTTGAAATGTTTAAATTAAGTTTGTATTGAGAATACTTTAGTTTTATGGTTAATTATTTTAACTTGTAATTAAGTGTTTAATTTACTTGTTTTGAATGTTTCGGTAAAATTGTATTGAGAATGTTTTAGTTTTAATTATGGTTAATTATGTATTTGGTATATAAGTGTGGATTTTAACTTTTCATCATGTTATTAATTTATATGTGTGGTGTTTTTTAGCCATTGATTATATATTAGGTTTCCTAAATTTCTCCTTTTAGTATGAAATTCTATCATCTTAATTAATATATTAATCATAATATTCTCACATTTAATTCAATTTAATTATATTGAAAAGTTTTCTCCCAAAACATTTAAAAATAAATAAAAGATGAGAAATTCTTTCTATCATGTTGTTTCTTAGAAATGTGAAGTAATACTTCATTACCGAACAGGGCCTAACGACCACTTTTCTTGTCTTCTCTTAGAATGAATTACTTTCATTTGTCAAAACAAATTATAATTTTCTCTAAATCTAGAAACCTCCCTGAAATAGAAAAGACCTAAAACTAATTATAGTGGTGCAAATTGCTAGATTTTTCATTTCCTAGACCATCTTTGATTTCCTGGACAAATTAAATTTTTAAGTAAAAAATATATTATTTTGATATATTTTATTAAGTCTCGGTCAGATTTATATACACTCAATAAAAAGATACAACTAGCATGATTTAGATCATTTTGTCAAAAAAAAAAATTTTTTGGCATCACTAACGTCAATTTATCACTTGTATGTTCTATCTCAAACAATTAAAATTTCGGGAAAATAAAAAAAGAGAAAGCTCAATGATATAAAGGATGAATGAAAGGAAGATTTACAAGTTTATGATTATGACTCGAGGAAAGAAAGAAAGGCATTACTCAATAGGATTGAAGATTTTTCAATGTTGGAAAATTGTACTTAATTGATTGAATTTGAAAATACATGTGTTCATTTGACCAAATTGATAATAAAAGGGCTTTCTTTATGAATTAATGAAAATATATAGTGCAAATAACGGGTTAATTTAGCCTTAAGCGGAGGCATTATTTATACACTACAAAGTTTAATCCCGTACCTTTTAAACATTTTCATGTATAAAAAAGATAAATTAATCATTAAATCTTCCTCCTACTAATTTGCAAATATTCTAGACGATGATATATTAGATTGATTAAAATTTTATAATTTGTCAAGTTTGTAAACTGGATTATAGACTACATTAAATTTAAAACTTTGTTTTTTTTAAAAAAAAAAAACATGAGTTTTTACTTAATCATATGATAATAAAATTAGAGGCTTTAAAAATTGAGTACCAACTCAATGTTGGAACATTTGTTTGAGACCATGGTAACTTTATAAAAAAAATAAAAAAAATTATGAAATCCAATTCTCAACCACCCTAGTTAACCTGTCAAATATGTGATCTGGGTCATGAATTTCACCGGATTTAACAATGTTTTTTTTTTTTAAATAGATGTTCATAAAATTAAGCACAAACCAAATATCAGAATATTTATTTGAGGTTGCAATAACTTTATAAAAATCAAACCGAAACAAACTATGAAAACCAATTTAAAATCAATCAAATGTTAAATGATAAAATTAAAAAACAAATCAATGAAAAAAATTCAATAAAAATTCAATGTTAAATGATGAAATTAAAAAAAAAAAAAACAAAAAAAGACCAAGCTCACTGGCATGGGCCTTTAAAAAAAGCCAAGGCCCATGCTTTTTTTTAAAACGGGCGATATGTCATCTATTGGGTTGTTTGTCCAGAATTCGGCCATAGTGGTTGGAAAATTAAGAGAGGCTGGCATAAGAATCTATTTTCACCCAAAAATACCTTAGAAACGCTATAAAAACCTTCATTAACCACTTACTAATCTCAAAACACCCTAAAATCACTCAAAAAGATAAAAATCAATCGAATAAAAAAACATCCGAACATAATCCAACCTTCTTTTCCAGGCATGTTTATAAAAACAAGCATCATTATCGAATGAAACTCGTTGACACTAAAAACAAGTTTAGTCGCTAGTTTTTTATTTTATTTTTTTAAACTGAGCAACAGGTTACCTGCAGTAACAGGTGACATGCCGTCTATTAAATTGCTGCCTAGAATCCAGCCACCACAAAAATCAGTGAGGGGGAGTTTGGTCTAAAAATTTATTCTCATCCATTTTCACCTAAAAACACTATAAAAACCTTTACGAACCACTTTCTAACCCCAAAACACCCAACAATCACTTAAAAAGATAAAAATCAATCAAATAAATAAAATGATCAAAAGTGACCTTGATCTAATTTTGTCGCATGTTTATAGTGAAGAACAACAACATCAAACCCCCTCATCGAATGAAATTCAATGACAAACCTTTTTTTGGTGGTTAGAATATGACTAAATAACAACTTCATTGTTTTCCGATGAGTTTTCCTCTTTTCTCTTAAATTAAGAGACTAAAAAATAAATAAAATGAGATTTCAAATCAAAATAAAAATTCTAAAAACTTTGAGATTAGACATACCTTTTCACCGTGTTTTATATCATGGCTCTCTAACTTTAAATTTTATTTTGTTTACTACAATTAAAAACTTTATCTCATGGAATTAGGTTACGAAAAAAACTAAATCAAAAGAAAAAAAAAATTTGAAGTTGAAATTGAAGGAAAAAGAGAGAGAGAGAGAGGAAAGATGCTTCTATATGATCAGTGAAACATCATAAGAAAGTATAGCTTTTTTTATTATTATTAACTTGAATGTTCAGGTCAGCTTACACGCACCTCGATTAATCCTACAAGCCCTGAAGTTAACAACTATATAAGCCTCTAATGACTTTGAGGTTTGTAGCACTCGAACTGGTGATCTCTAGGGAGTAAATCTAGGGCCTGACCAGTTGAACTGCACCCCTAAGGATTAAGTCTTAGCTTTTTTAGTTGTATTAGTAATTAGTAATTTTTTAATTTAAATATTTGCTTTTGCCCTTTGTTTTTATTTATTTATTATTATTTTATTTAATCAAGAAGTAGAAAGCGGGAATTGAATAATAATCAGACATGTAGAATGTTTGATTTAACAATGTGTTTATAAATTAAATCATTAATTGTTTTCAAATATAAAAAAAAAATTGTTTCCTAAATAATTTGAATTAGAATTCCTAGTAGCCAATTTTCGTAGCTTTCATTATGCGTCTTATTAAAAGTTAGTTTTTGAATGCAAAATAAATAAATTATGAGCATATTTTTTTAGTTTGAAGTTTTTTTTAAAAATTTGAAGAACTTTTTTTTTATTGTAAACAAAACAGTTTACACATGTAAATTGATTAAATTTATAAACAAAATTTGTGCAAAAAAACTAAAAAACAAAATTTAAGTAAAAAAATACAAATCATGAGGGGTTGTTAAAAAAAAATGCATGATAATTTTATATAAAAAAACTATAATTTTATTCTTAAAAATAATATTTTTTAAATTTAACTTATTTTCATAAAATTTAATAAAAACAAAAAAGATGCAATAGTTTAATAACATATAGGAACTCAATCCAACCATTTTCATAGTTATAAAACTCAAGTTGGATTACAAGTTATGTGAATTAATTAAAAAATCAAAATAATATTATTTCATTTAAAAAGAAATTAAAACAACATTGTTTTAATTATATTTTTAAAATCAAATCAAGTCTCACTTGTAGATTAACTGGATCAACTCATTAAATCCAGCGGACCAGTATAATAACAATGCCCTTTTCTTCTGGTAGAGGGACTTAATAAAACATTTTCTAGACGTGTGGGGATGGGACTAATATGGGTGTAAACCCTGTTTTTATCATATCCATAATCACAATCCAAAGGTGTAACATATTCAAAACATCAACTTAAACATGATATATAGCCAGAACACCAACAATCATGCGTATATAAAAAACACAGCCTAACATATCAAAACATCAACTTAAACATGATATATCATCAGAACACCAACAATCATGCATATATAAAAAAAACATAGCCTGAGCACACATACATGCAAAATCATGAATAAGAACAACCTAAACATGCATATCTAAAACAGAAAAAAATATAAAAGCATGCTAAACACGGATATTCTAATAATCAGAGAAAGGAAATTAAAAATGGTTTTTATTGCATCTAGTTTTATACCATGTCAATGGCAACAAGAAATGAAAGAATAGAAATTTGATTCTGATCAACAAATGAAAATACGAATTTGGGGAAGAAAATTTGATACCCACAGGAAGCTTCTGCTTTCATTGTTGGTATTCTACAGCCGATGGGGAATCTGTTCAAGTGTCAGCAGCAGGTGCTTTATTGGTAGGATTGTACACGCTAAATTCACCAAAGTCTCTTCTGCCACTGGCAAAAACAGCGTACATAGTCAAATCCTTGAACAAATAAACAAAAGTTCAGTATCTAATACATCTTGTGAAGTTGCTAAACACATGCAAGTGTACCAACAAATATGCAACTTGTACAGCAACTAAAGATGCCCAATAGAAATAGCCATTTTTCTTATTGGGGTTAGTTTAAGAAAATCAGCTAGCAACTGCAACTAGGCTTGTAGGTCATCATAAAATTCAGAACTCTGAAACTGCAATCTAATTATTTATAGACATGGTCAGCAGATGCTAGATATCTACAGAGACAACATGGCATTTCATGCACAATTTGAGGTGATTGTTCATTATCACTTGCTATCTTGCCAGCACAAGTCATTGACACTGTCTAGGTTGACTTAGAAATCTTTTTAAGGTTTGATGCCACAGGTCCATAGATGTCCAAATAAAGGCGTGTTATGGGAAGCAAAGCAATAATGGTAAAGTTGAGGCAAGGAAAATTCTTGATATAACAGGCCTTTATTTGGACATCTATGGACCTGTGGCATCTAAACCTTATAAAGATTAGATTGAACTACGTTAAATAAAATGCTTCTTGAGCATAGCATATTTCTAGAGACACGTGCATAACAAGGCTATTTACCTGTGCATTACATCCCAGCCAGCAGGCAAGAAACGAGGATGAACTGCTTCAACAAAAACTTGTCTCCATCTCTGACAAAATTGCCGAATGCCATCCTCACCATATTCCTCTAATATATGATCCACAACTTGTTTTCCGTGTGGTCCATGTCCTAACAGAGATAATTTCGAATTATTTTTATGTGGAGCACTTTCATCATTTCTAGCTGTTCCATTTGAGGGACCTCCTTCACAATTATCATCATCGTTTCCAGCATATTCATCTTTTGTATCAGAAGCTTCATTTTCATCTGAATTCATTTCCTTGTTAGAAATAGTATCTTTTACCATGAAAAAGTCTAGTTCTTTTGTACCTGCTGATTCCATTTCAGTAGTTTCTAAACCATCTTTAGTAACAGCCTTTTCCAGTGAATTTCCAGTGGCAGATACAGCCATGGTATAAGCTGCACCCATCTGTTCTTCGTCCAAAAGAATAACCTCAGTAGAATGTTTTGATGAAAACTTTCTCTTCTTCTCAAATCGCCTTCTTTCATGAGGACTCATGCCAACCAGCAGAGCTCTTTCCAAATCTTCCTCGGATATCTCCCTTCCTCCATAATATTGCATCACAATCTATAAACAGCAGAATTAAATCCCATGAGAAGGTTAAAATCCCCACAAACACAAATGAGTAACCAGAAGCAACATAGTGTACCATGATTGCATGTTGATACCATGCACTAATACTGATGATATACATTTTTTTCATCATAAACGAGAATGTACATGTAACTTTTAAGACCTGACCTGATAAGTTCAACATGACAAAAGATATTCTCATGATCATAAAAGAAAATGAGAATGTGCAATCAGATTCAAAGCAACATCATTATCCTAGCTCCAAGAAGGTAGAGACATTATTTCCTATTAAACATTGCAAGCCTACTTTGAAATTATAAACTCAATTTTTATACACCAATTGCATCAAGGCTTCACAAATGTAAATGGTTGGGAGGTTTTCTTTGCTACAGAGATTTGGGTTCAATGAACTTTGTCCCACCATGATCAGGGTTATTTTCACTGTCATCCGGTAATAAGAAATTCTAACCATCTGTGATTCACAGTAAGGTGCAACATTAATATAAGAATACATGGGCAGAAAATGCTGCAGTAATTCTCGTCCACCATCAGATATTTAGCAACTATCTCTGGGCACCGGACCTGACATTCTTCTTATTGCTGGAAAGTGTTTTCCTGGACCTGACTTTCTCATGTTTGGCTACATTGTGGAAAACTAGTAAACGAAATTCACTTTCCAGTTTCGAAAAACACAAGTTTTAGGTGGAGGAAAATGTTTTCCAGTTTAAAAGAGTGGAAAACACTTTCCATGAAGGATCCAAAATCAGAATCAGAAGAAAAATGCTTTCCCTTCAAATAATAGAATGTAGATCATGAAAATGGATGGCCAAGTGCTAGAAATTTCTTGTAAGGGGTAAAATGTCAAATTTTAAAGACTGGATATTCTTCTCAAGGGTCCATGTACAGTTATTTTGATGTTTCAACTCTGAGTTAATCACAACACAACAAGCTATCATAGACGATATTGGAGTGAGACAACACGAAATCAGAACAAATAACAGTGGAGTGCGGTGTATAGTCATGTCCATCACAGCATGCCCACCTAGACAATATTAGGCGCCCCCTGAACAAAAGAAAACAGAGTAGGATAATATATCCTCCAAAAAAGGAAGTGTCAGTTCAGAAGTGTTTGCCAATCCCGCTGAATATTTACTAAAGTGGTGCTCTAAACACCGAAATATCTTAGTCTAAAGGCCAGAAACCCTATCCACAGCAATTATCCAGACATTAATACAACCTTAAAAATTCCACTCTATCAATAGAAACAGAAGCAAAAAACGCACATCTCCAAAGATATTATAATCATTTCATCTCCCAACCTTTGTCAAGGCAAATCAACAGTTGTGTTTCATCCTTTTATTCTTCTTTCCACTTGTACTATATACTTATCCTAAAAACTTGTACTTCTAACATTATCACTCAGTTCAAATCAATAGTAACTGCAAATTTCTCCTAATATAAGAGAATAACATCTTTGTCAATGGAGAACCTCTATCTCTTGAAAGTTCACTACTCTATCTCTTGAAAGTTCACTAACATGCAATTTATTTATTTTTACTTATATATGAAGAACACCATCGCAAAACATAAAAGGTCACAGTCAGCACTTATGGATGTGTCCACTTGAGCATAGACAAATAGGATACCAGGATGTTGGTTCTTCCAACTTAAACACAGAATACTGATTTCAGATGATCCACATAGCATATAAGGAATGTCAATACAAATAAAGCTGAAAAATTCCAATAGTCTTGTATCTTAATGATGCTAAACTCTAGCCTTGCAATTTTCTGTGGCCCCATTCATTGTTATATAATCTACTTTTTAAAGGCAAAGTAGACCACCATGGAGATTATTTGTTCATGGAATGCCCAAACATACCCAACATAATCATATTTGTCACTCTTTTAAAATGAAGTCATAGGAGTAGCCTACCCAACTACAGAAGATAGTAAAAAAAATGACACTCAATTCATCAAATACCCCCCCCCCCCCCAAATAACCAATGATATCGTGTACTCACCTGTGTCAGTTCTTCACGGCGCTTGAGTGGCATTCTTTGTCCATGGCGTAAAAGAGCCATAGCAGCTGTGCGCAAATGTAATGGAGATACCCCTGTCTCCTCAACATTCATTACTGATGAAGATGACTCACTTATAACTGGAATTTCTTTAGAATCAACTACTTTACGAACGAAAAGTGGAATTCCAAATTCTTTAGCAACCTGTTTTTTGTACTTTTCAGCAGCAGCATGAGCAAGTTCATGGCAGTCCACACAAAGGAGGACAATATCATGAGAACGATGACTTTTCAAATGCTCAGGGAAGTGCATTCTATAACAAGAGGGGATTATTCGATAGCGCAAGTAATGACTTCCTTCACCACAGCCAACACATATATTTTTCTTACTTTGGATATAAAAATCATTCCCTTCATCCTCCGGACGACCTTTTGGTTCAAAAAGAAGCATTATGGCAAGAGCATCATCATCAACAAGTTTTGCCAGATCTCGACGGAGATACCTACAAGACAATAACATAATCCTATTATGTGCAACACATTTTGTAACTGGACAAAAGATGAAAAGAAAATAAGTTGACTGACCATTCAAGCTTTCTCCGATCACAATAACAAAGCAACCGCCCATCATTTGCATAGATCCTACAGTTATGATACACTGGAGATTTACAGGAGAACTTTTGAACAAATAGTTCTCTTGAAGCCTTCCGAGCAACTTGCTTTGAATTTATAACCGGACTCTGTTTGGAAACTAATCTATTTTTCATTATTAGATCACAGTTAATCAGTAATGCATAGTTATAAACAGACAATGGACAACTCCCATTGGGACCCAGGCAATTTTGAAGAATTTGAAGGAGAACTTCATCAGCGTTGCTTTTTTTGTCCTTGATCAAGTAATAGAGATCATCCAAATGACTGCAAACAACAGGGGATGGAGATGGGAGAGAAGAATTTAAATTCAGATTTTCCACATTCAAATCAGCTTCTGCTATGGTGTCAAATATTTCTTCAGGAGTTGTGGGAACTTTGACTGCAAGAGAGACAATAGCCTGATCTGATAATACATATCTCAAGCTCTCATCATGAACACGAGCCTGAAAGGAAGTCCGAACACACAGCAAGATTAAACAATGAAAAATTCACTATGCAACATGACTTCACTATGACAAAGAATACAATGGGTGCAGAAACAAATAATTAACTGAAAAATGGGAAGGGAAATAAATGACATGCTTCGTCAAAAGAAACTCATGTGAAATTAGCACATCTAACACAAGGAATAACATGTAAGAGGACAAAATGAATTGGAACCATTATTAATAAAAAAACATCAAATTCGCATTGCTGTTCTTTGATGAGCAAAAGATAAAGGTAAGTGTGATGAAGCATTGACACCAATAATTTGATAAGTCAAATCATTATTACTATCATCAGTATTAGAAAAATGTAATTCAGAAAGAAGGTAGACTAAGGCAGGGAAAATGGCAAAAGGGAAGGTGGTAAAGAGCCAAGGAGTCTGCTAGTCATTAGTCCAGTTCGCAATCAGAGCTGACAAGTACTTTCCTGTCTTGATCTCAACATAATCCAGTAACATGTAGTTTAGATCATTATATTAATGCTGATACAATCTGAGACATGTAAAATGCTACTATCTTGTTCAGGCCTAAAATATAAACCATTGAACTTGGCACTGATAGCGATAGGCCAAGGAAAATTACTTATGAGAGGTCCACACTAGCAATTATGATCCTCGACATGAGTTTTGCATCCTTTCAACCTGCATGGTACTTCCATGAGCAAAAGCATGTCAAACTGTGACAAATATTCTATTTGGCAATACTTGTATGTTATAACATGAAAAATGACAGAAAGATTTTATTTTCCTCAATCAGATTGTCAGTGAAGATCAACAGAAGCCAACAAATTCAGAAGGTGCTTTGTTCTTGCAGTTAGAGTTTCTACGGACAGTTAAATGGTATACCACAGGTTCTACATACATATCTATAGGTGATTTCTTCACACAGGTTGATTATTGATGAAAGGGAAATTCATTTTCTCAATTGAATAACTACAAATGTGTGATTGCCTATCACTAAAATTAGGTTCAGATTATAATATGCAATAAAGGTGGTACATTATTTTTATCCTTAATATCAAGTACAGGATAAAGGTTTTTGATTTTTGTTTTTTCAAAATACAATGAAGTTCCCTCGGGAATAAAATTTCTGAAAATGTTACAAGTTACAACTAACCATTAGATCCCTCCATGTGCAAAAACATCTCACAAGATCCTGAAAATAAGTGGTTTTTTAACATTAGTAACAATGTGAAGGGTCATTCATAATGGCTTATGCTAATAAACATATGTAAAGTAGAGCACCTGTGTCTCATATGAAATTGATGACCCTCTTTGACCATTCAAATGACGGGAAAAAATTGATGATGCAGCAGACTCACCAGGAAAGGCTTCAACCTCTTTAGCATAGAGTTGAAGACAAATCATGTTTGAACGACGTCTAGCCTCCAGAACAAAATCGAATTTTTCATTGGGACAGTTTGAGTTATCTGATACATTGATATATTTAGCAACTTGATGCTACAAGAAACAGCTGATGCATGATTTAAATGGTCTGTGACTTGAAAATATATTTAACCATGAACAATTCCCTAACATGTGTATGCTGGTTCCAACTTTAATTAGTTTTTCTCTGCTAATGTGTCCCCTAAAAATTTGAAGGACAAAAATTTCCAACTTCACTAGACATAGTAAATTTCCTCCTTCCCTAATGTGGCACATATCTACATAGTTTTTTAAACTTATTTTAGTATACCTAATGCACACACGATGTACACTCCAAGGTGAGAGAATTAACATCATAGAGCTAGCAAAGTACTGCAGGTACTTGTGACAAATTTTCCCAATGACATGTGGGAATTTGATTTTTGTACGTGAAGCTGATTTGTAACAAAGCCCATCTTCCTAAATTAACACTGAAAAAGGCCAGTAGGGTCGTAATCCATGTTCTATTCAGGGGCAATTGCATTATAAACCCTCCCACTCAATTGACATAGAAGTTCATATCCAGCTCCAAAGTTGAAGCAAAAACCTGGTGTTATATGATAAAAAACAAGACAATAGAAAAACAAATTGTGAGAAAGAGAGAATTAGAAACACTGTTAAGTTCAAAAAAGATTCAAGCTAAATAGAGAGTTAATTGTGTGTGCGGGCATGTTAGGTGTATTGCAAATACGTATACAACAGCTTAAAGTATACCACATTAGGTAGGTAGGAAATTTTTGTCCGATTATGAATGTCAAAAGTAAGCCTTTGTGTGAATATTCCTGGTAGATGCCGACCCTACCCCTCTTTCCCCACCTGTAACAGAACTACCTGGTGACTGGCATTTGCTGTTTTGGATATTGATTATTTCTACAGTTCATATGAAGCCCCTTCCATTTTGCTTTAATAACTACATCGATAGAAACTAAATGCATGATGATAGGTGATCACAATTAAATGCATACCTCTGTCCTGTAGTTTGAGCTCAGCTATTAAACAACCTGCAATATACAGTAGATAGCGTGCATCTGTTTGAGCATATTCTAGCATTTCTGCTGATAGTGGGCGTTGCCTCCAATCTTCACGCTACATTTTAGTAGACAGTCACTAATCATATATGCTTTGATATAAGCAATGATATAAATTAGAGTTGGAACTACTGAACATGCATTTTCCATGCTACACAGAAGTATTCAAACAAGGAAAAGGTAACTCAATTCCCTTGAGCGAACCAAAAAGCCTCATCAAAAGCAGGAAACTGCATAAATTACTAACAGTCCCAAACCCAAACCTGTAGCAATTTGTTTGTGGCTACACCACAATAAGTTTCAAGCAAGTATGCTAAAGATTTCTGAGGTTTTGACAACACTTCGCAAGCCTGCATAAACATGGCAGGAAAACAAATCAAGAAACAAACAAAATTTTACAGAACACGCATTGCCAATAACCAATCACGATAAACACCAACACTGACCTTCGCAGTATCAAACAAATTAACAACATATATATGGAAGTCTCTCTGCAGCCAGAGAACATCGTTATCTGCCCCGTGAAACACCTAGGTCACCAACAATAATTACATAAAACATCAATCCCATTAATCACTTGATAATTAGAAATAATTACAATCAATTTACCTTACAAATAGTTGGATCAGCGAAAACAGGGGCAAGAACACCCATTACATCATGCAATGCAATCGTATCCACCAAATAATCTTCGTTTCGAGTAGATATCTGAAATGTTTTTAAGCATATCATTAAAATGTTATTAACAAAATGAAATTTTTATTAAGTAATTAATTAATTAACCTGAATTAGAGCAGTGAAACCGAGAAAAGAGCGGAGGCTATGCTGCTCCGTATCGACAGCAAAAACCTTGTGTTTGCTCAATGTATGAGCTAAGTCTTTCAATTGAGTTTCCGTCTCGATCCAAACATAAGAGAAAAATTCACTCATTTTCTGATGATCACTATAACAGTCTTCGAACGACTCAGGATTTTCTATCAAAGCTTTAATCTCCGCTTCATATGGATGCAAATTCGATGAGCTCGCTGCTTCGACAATGCAAAAAAGTAGAAAAAATTAAAATAATTTTTTTCAAAAAAAAAGAAGACAGAAGGGCGGTTGCCTAATAACACCTACCATGGAGATTTAAGTGCTTGAATTGAGAGAAGGAGTTATCAAGCAAGACGCGTTTGAAAGAAAGCTGTGGTTTCTGATGGGATTGTAAGTAGCACGATGAGCTTTGTTTTTGCTGCTGCTTTCGTCGTCTCCGGCGGTAATGCTTGGAGGAGGAGGTTACTAGGAAAATAACAGAAGAGAGTGCTGCTAGAGAAGCGATGGTCAATGCTGCGATTTTTAATTTGTCCTTGTATTCCATCCTTCTTTTCTGCGTCTTCTGCTGCTTCGTGAGAGAGCGCTGTTGGAGAGTGGAAATGGAGTTAAAGGTGGTTTTTCTGGCGGCTTCGGTTGGGGTTTGATTGGTTATTGGGCTTATGTTTTAAGGCCTTTTAAAGATTGTTTATGCTCAGGCCCACATGATGCAAATATCAGATCCAATCAAAGAAGTCACCGGAAATTGAGCTGTCAAGTGGATCCAAAGTAATCCAAGTCCATTTTTATTATTAAAAAACTTATTTTTTTATTAATATGGCGAGCCAGTTGGTTTAATCATGTCACTGTAATGTTTGTAAACGCATGTAAACTTTAATTTTAAAAAGTTAAAATTTTTTTATATATAAAATTAATTTTTTTATATATTTTGAATCATTTTTGATGTACTAATTTTAAAAATAATTTTAAAAAAATAAAAAATATTATTTTAATACATTTCAGCATGAAAAATTTATTGAAAAACAACTGTAACCACACTCCCAAACAGAACTAGTTAAATCATTAATTTTAACGGGTTAATATATTATCTAATTCAACCTCTAGTCAAACCATTAAGTTAACTACTATGATTTTTTTATGTTTTTTAAGGAATTCAATTCGATTGTAATTTAATCATTGTAGTTTAATTAATCACTCCTTTTGGGTTTCATAAACTATATATTTATCTGCGTCCATCAATTGATCTACATTGCTTGTATGTGTTAGCTTTAATGATTTATTTATTTTCGTGTATTTTGATGTAAACAGCCTGTGAGAATCTTCATCGATACTGTATGGGTCTCAAAATTAGTTTAAGAAAGATAACTGAGAAATATTATGAATGTTTTGCTCAAACCATTGCCGCCTTCTAGAGTTGATTTTCGAGCTGAAGTAGTAATGGCAAGAGCATAGCCAAAGCTTGAGATGTGTTTAGGGTAGGAAATTTAAGAGAATAATTTCGTCTATTTTTTTTATTGCAAGTGCATTATTTGCCTTGCCCTTGTTTGTTTTTATATTGATTTTATAAGGTCAATTCAATTTTTAATTTATTTATTAAAAAAAATTATTTTAGTATTTTTCTATTAATTAGATTCAAGCTAAACTTGATAGATAAGTTGTCGGATTAATAGGCTAAACCGAGTTTTATAATATCTTAGCATAGATTATTGAGTTTGCAAATCTAAGGATTGTCTATTGAAAAGTAGCATAAACAAAATTCACCATTTGAAAATCAAATTTCAAGAAAAGAACTAATATTGAGGAGTGTAGCTCAACTGGTCAGATTCTAGGTTTATTCTCTAAATATAACCAATTCGAATCTTACAAACCTTAAGGACACTAGAAACTTATATTATCGTTAATTTCAAGGTCTATGGGATTAGTCGAGTTACATGCAAGCTAGCCCAGACACTCATGTTAATAATAAAAAAACAATTCAGGAAAAGGGCCACATGAAATGGGAGTCAAGTTGTTCTCAAGCCCGAATTGTCACAATTCCAGTCTCCATTAATCTCGGGAGCACAAAAAGCAGTGTGCCTCCACAGAGTGCTCGGAGGCATTGTGTCCCATTGAGCGTCCACACCACACCTTAAAGCTGGAGCCTGGGTTCACAGAATGGCAAACACCACACCATAAAGCTGGAGCCTGGGTTCACAGAATGGCAAACACCACACGCTACATGTGGTCATGGCCAGTGTGGGGTGCGAACTGCTAAGGGCTGCCTGAGTTGGTCACCAAAGTTGGCATTTATGAAGGCCCAGTAAGATGGACCCTGAGACATAATGACTTTGATGGGTCTGCTAGATAATGGAAATTTGAAAGGAACGAGAGTGCGTTTGCTGGCATTCAACTGTGTGAGGTTTTTAAAAATATAGTAATGATTATTTTTAAAAATATTTTTTATTTAAAAATATATTAAAATAATATTTTTTTTATTTTTTAAAATTATTTTTAATATTAGAATATCAAAACAATCTAAAAAATAAAAAAAAAATTAAATTTTAATAAAAAATTAAAATTTCATGAAACGTGATTTACAATGTATTCTTAAATGATACCTTTCATAGTTTAAATTTTAGAATCTCCAAACCATCTCAGGAATAGCTTTTATTGCTTTCTCTTCGTTTGAGTGTTTTTACTATAAGTGCTTTTTTATATAAAAAATTATTTTTGATATTTTTAAATTATTTTAATATGTTGATATAAGAAATAATTTTTAAAAAATAATAAAAATATTATTTTAATATATTTTCAAGTAAATAATAATTTAAAAAATATATAGAGCTAAGTGCTAAATGAAAACCAAGATTCATCAACAGTATTCTGTTCTATATCAATTTTTATATTAATAAAATTACTGTCTTTCTAAAGAATTATTTATTATTTCTTTTCAAAAATCATTTCTAATGCCTTAAAAACAAACTTTTACGTCCTTAATATTATCTTTGTAAATTGTAATGATTATCAACCCCTCTTTTTTAACCTCACGTCGAACATTACCTAAAAAAGATAAGGAAAAAGTGGTGAAGTCTTGTGTTCAGGTTGGATCTGCCCATCCATATTATAAATGAAAAATAAAATATTTTTAATATATTTTTTTTAAAAAATAAAGTTTAAATTGTTAACTGCAATGATATCATGCACGATTATGAAAACTCCAAGACAACAACCAGAAATGTTTTTTTATTTGTCCTTGTCAAGCGTTTTTATCAAATGAACTCCTAAAACGACAACCACATTTGACCGACTTTATATAGCTAGCTAGGGAAACAGGAAATTAACAAGGGACGCCTGCTATTATCAAGCAGATTTCTACCTCTACAGTAGGTTCATTGTCTGTGCAGTTCAGCCTTTCTGGGTAATTGTTAGCAGTATAAACTATAGTCATAATTTAGTGTTATTGACATTTCGATTTTCACTCTTAATTAATTAAAATCCCATCGTTACAAGACTTGGTTTAAGATTGGAATTATGTTAGAGAATAATATAAATCATATTTTGAAACCTCACTTAAAGCTTAAACTTTTTGGTTGAAATGGTTCTTTAACATGATATCAGAGTCTTGATAATCAAGCGGTCACAAGTTTGAATCTCACCATCCCCATTTATTTGATAAAAATTAAGTACAAGGTAATCTGGGCTTGTGCAAGTTTCAAGCTCAAAAGGCCCTCACTTGAGGGGGTATGTTAAAAAATAATATAAATCATATTCTAGAACCTCACCTAAAACTTAAGCTATTGCGTTGAATTGGTTCTTTGACATGGTATCAGAGTCTTGATGACCAAGCGGTCACAAATTCGAATCTCACCATCCTCATTTATTTGATAAAAATTAAGCACAGGGTAATCTGAGTTTGTGCAAGTTTTAAGTCCAAAAGACTTTCACTTGAGGGGGTATGTTAGAGAATAATATAAATCATATCTTGGAGCCTCACCTAAAGCTTAAACTTTTAGGTTGAGATGGTTCTTTGATAGATTATGGATTGGACATGTTAATTCATTAATTAACAAATTAATCTATATTTATTGATTTCTTTAATGAAATGACACTGTTTAAAATAAAAATTATAAAATTATTAATTGAGTTTTTCTTGGATTACGAGTAATTTAGTGGATTAGATTAGATTAACCAAGTAAATTCTCTAAATAATTTAAAAGTAATGAAGTCCCGAATCAATATCTCACCCAATTATCCTAAGTCGTTTAGATTTGATAATTATGAAAAATTCTCAAGCTAAGATTACCCATAGAAAATTTTCAATAGTGTTTGATAGGGGTGAGGAGGAAGGTCAAATATGAGGATACAATAAAGGATGAGAAAGGAACCCTGTCTATCTAGAAATTCTCTGCGCCCATATACATATTTTTCCACGTCGAGCAACATCTCTTTTCTAAGCCAATTGCACAACACTAGTATCCTGGCTAGCATACTAGCCTATCTCCTACGCTTAATCCGACAATGACTAGCCAACATCTCCACCAATAGAATAGTAAAGTATCATTGCAAATGGCAACACCAATACCTCTATTAATGATGGCACAATAATACTTAAGATGCGTTTGAAAATACAATATAAATTGTGTTTTTTAAAATTTTTATTTTTTTTTTGTTTAAAATAAATTTTTATATATTTTTTTTAATATTAAAAATAATTTTTAAAAAATAAAAACACTTTATTTAATATATTTTTAAATAAAAAATACTTTGAATCACCTCTACTATCATAATCCAAAACACATCTTAGTCACTAAGAAAGAATAAAAGTGATTCGTAACCGTACAAGTTACAAAATACAAATCTTAAACTTCGAGCTTGTTTGAGATTGTAGTTGCGGTTGTTTTTTAAAGTGTTTTTCATGCTAAAATATATTAAAAATTATTTTTGAAATCATCAAGATTCAAAATATAAAAAAAATATATATTTATTTTTAATAAAAAAAATTAAAATTTTTAAAAAGACAGATTGATCGAAACACTTCTACCCCACACATTACTCCTATATTTCCTAACCTAAAAATCAGAGCGTGTCCCTTTTTTGAACACGAGACTTGTTTTTGTATGGAATCTTGTGGGTCCACAGTGAAGCCTAGTAATTCCATTAGTGAAGACGTAGCTATGAAAATCCAAATTTTTGGCTCAAGTTTTTCACAATTTCATCACCACCAATGTTTGAACTCCCCCACTGTAATTATTAACTCAACTCAGACTAAATTAGTCAACCCAGTAACTTTTTAATTCAAAAACTTTGTTGAAGTCAAGTTTTATATTAAATTATATAAAAATTGATACGATAAAATCTAATAATTTATTAACTTAAAGACTTGATTCAAGTTAAGTTTCAAGTTAAATTATATAAAAATTGACTTAATTAAATTTTATTGACGTAGTAGGTCTATCAATAACATAACTCGATTGACTTAGTTGAAAGTCAAAACCTGATTTTATTTTATTTTTATAAAAAAATTAATTTTTTTAATTTTTTTTAAATCCTAAAATATTGTTATTTAAAATTAATCCAAATCAATTTAAATTGATTGACCCAACATGTAACCCAAGAATCATGGAAAAGCTAGATTTTATAAATATGACCATAAGACAACATCTAAACGCTGAGTATCATCAAAAGTTTGTTTAGTATTTCACTCTTCCTTTCTTTAATGTTGTTTAATAACTTTAAAAATATCTTCTCTCGTTATTCGCTCCATTTAAGCCAGCCAATGCGGGAGAGACAAATCTTAATTAAGGTAAAATCCAATAATACATGTTTCCAATAAATTAAAAATAAAACAAACCCAAATTTCACGTGAATGCCAACAAGATATTCGAATCCACTCGAGGTTTGAATCTCTGTACAAAAAGAAAGAAGGAAAGCACATGACTCTCTTATCATCCAAACAAGACTTATGATATATATATATATATATATATATATATATATATATATATATATATATATATATATATATATATATCTTAATTAAGGAGATGAAGAAATTGCCGTCTTGCAAACAAAAGCGGTGTCCAGTCCACGGATATATAATGGGTGCCAGGAGGATGGATGGCTTTTTAGTTGAAGAAGTAACATCGTTTTATTGCATGCTAACCAAATCATGGCACGTGTCAGGCTTAGCTTGTGAAGTGGGCCCTTTTCCATGTAGATTCTTACAGGCTTCACGTGAGCGAAAGTGCAGTATGTCACATGATTGATGGACAGGGTAAGGTTGCCTTCCCAACAAGAACTCACCACCTGTCAAGCTGCTAGATCCAATCACGTGTACTTGATTATGCTTTTTGCTAATTTTCTTTTGCTTTTTGCACTTTCTAATTGTAGACACTTCTGCAGCTCTCCTCTCGGATTAAAATCTTGTTTTATTTTTTAATTTTTTTATTAAAAAAATAATTAATTTACCTGAGTTGATCTTTCTGTCCCATGATAAAGCTCGAATCACAAGAGAAGAAAGATTTTAATAACTTTGCTCCTGCTTAGATTCTTGCAAATTATGATGGCAATAATCTGGACGTGGTTTTCTTTTGCTTGCATTAAAAAAATATTGTCAATATTATTATTCATAGTAGATGGAATGTTGGACTGAACATATGTTGTGTTTCAAAATGCAGCTCGTGCATGTTTGGTAAAATAAAACAGAATTTATTGTTTATGGTTCTATTATTTACTGTGTTTGCAATGCAGGGTAAAAAGAAACAGCTTAGGGCTGCTTTTATTGCAAACTGTGTTACAGTACAGTAACCAGAGGCATGCCTTGCAGAATAGCAGAAACAAAGGAAAAGGAAGTTAACCAGCTCTTCCCCTTTCCCTTCCCCTTTTCCTTCTCCTACACTTTTATGTCTTCATTGCTCTGCTACGTTAACAGTGGAGACTCCACTGTTAACATTGAAGAACAATGGAGAACAACTCTCTCACCACCGCCTAGGGCTGCCACCTCTTCTCCTTTTTTTTTTCTTTCTCCTTATTTTTCTGCACTTCTTCATGTCTCCACTGTTTTGCTACGTGAATAGTGGAGATTGAATTAATTCACTCTCCACCAAGGACGGAGCCAGGAATTTTCCCTACCCTGGGCTATTAAATAAATATTTGTTTTTTTAAGATTAATTGTTAACTCATGTATATGAATTTTTGAAGTTAATAGTAAAGTTTTAATTCAAATATATTACCCAAAATATTAAAAAATAAATTTGAAAGTATATAAAATTGAAGTAAAAGTAAAAATAAACTCATTATTAAAGTTACATCATTCAATATTTTATGAAATATAATTCATCTATAATCGAATCTGAATCGATATTAAAACAACCCCTCAACCGGGATAAAATAACAATTTCATGTCAACTGGAAAACAAAGTAATTAAATTTTTTTTCCTCTCTGAATTCCTCCATCCTTCACTTGATTCTTCCTTAAATTAGTGTTTTATAAGTTGGACTTTGTAAGTTTACAAGGTTATTCTTTCACTTTTCTTATTTTTTTTTCCTTGGATTTTTTTTATGTTTTTCCCTTACTTTTTTCTCTTTCTCTCTTGCCTTTTCTTTTTCTATTCTGCTTCTGCTCAGTCGGCAACATATAAAATAAAAAGGAAGAGCTGATTTGTTTTATTTTTTAATGACAAATAATAATTTTATCCTTAATGAGTCGTTTTGCTTTTATTTCACGGTCTTTTTTTTGTTAGCACTACCAATCTCCTTTCATCCTAAAATTTTAACAAGATTTTATTCAATATATTTTAAGATCCCTTGTAAAATTTCAGCTCAATCTGATGGTCGGATTGAAAATTACATCTAATAACGTACAACTAGTCAAATTGTGATTTTTCATCAAATTTCTGAATTTCTCCAAAAATTCTGAAATTTTAACCCAAGTTAAAGTATTATATCATAAGGCTCCACGTAAATTTTTAGAATTTTTTGATAATTCAATTAAGAATTATAAATTTTTTATATATAAAACTAGTAAAAAAATATTGACAAAATCTTGACCTGGGCTAGAGCCCACCCTAGCCCTTAGCATGCCTCCGCCCATGCTCTCCACTGTTTACGTGAACAATGGAGAGCAGCTCCATTGTTAATGGGCCAGACCGGGTCCAGCCCAAACCTAAATGCATTGAACCGGGTGTGACCTAGTAAATTAAAAAAAAATCCAAAAAAATTTCTCAGATATTGTGTTTTATTTGAAAAACTAATGTTTAACATGATTCAATTGCACTACATAATTACATTTGAAGAAGATCATATGATGACGTAGCATTTGCAGAATTTGATCACAATGTCAATTTTGTTCATGATGATATTTTACCTGATGTTGTTGCACGCTCAGGAAACCATGAAAACTATAGTCCTTATTGGATAGATTTCATACGTGATGAAATTATACATAGTTTAATGCAACAATAAAAAATACTTTATATAAAGTATTATTTATTTCATGATGTAATAATAGTAGTTAAATCGATATATAACCTCAATTTGAAAAATATTCTTTAACCAAACACATTAAACTATTTTTTGTTCAACCTTAATTTCAACCACAGTTTTAAACAAACATATATTTTTCCAAACCAACTCAACTAAAAATACCTTTTATAAAACATTTTTTTTCAAACAACAATCACAATAGCTACTATAATACCAAACCCTAATGTCCCTTCAATTGCTTTAATTTGCTGTCATGGTTGATATTTCAATGAAATTAGTAACTAAAATTTTTTTAAAAAATTGAAAATAAGCGTTCAACCCAGAATATTACGATTGCAAGTTGATTAATTCACGAATTTGACAATTGCCACATTGTAAAGAAGTAAACTAGCAGCTAATTTTATGGCTGAATAGAGCAATATTCTCAGTCATGCGACCCAAAGTCTTTTGCTAGGAAATTCAAGCTGTCCTAGCCCTCGGCTCCTAGATGGTGTGTGTGTGTGTGACCATCAAGTATTATAGGAAAACTTATTTCTAGAGACTCGAAAAGATTGTTTATCACCAAGGATATAGCCGAATTCAATCATGAAACTAGATGGTTTATATATATATATATATATATATATATATATATATATATATATATATATATATATATATATATATATATATATAATTTAAAAATATATTAAAATAATATTATTTTTTATTTTAAACAAAAAATAAATTTTAAAATTTTTAGAAAAATATTTGGGATGTAATTTCAAATGGCTTAAAAAGTACTTAGGCAACCCACCACAAACATTTGTAGATGAATCAATTTCAACAAAGCAAACGATTTGATCTCTCTCGTTTAGCATGAAATTCTCTTAAATTAAATTTATAAAAGTAACGGTGCACTGAGCAAGAAAAATGAATGCATCTAAAGCGAAGTATGAGAGGAAAAGTAGATAATGCGAATAAAATGCAAAACGATAGAAAAGTTAAAATTCTGTTTTTTCTATTATTTTTTAAAATATTTTTTTATTTAAAAATATATTAAAATAATATATATTTTTTATCTTTTTAAATTTATTTTTTCATCAGTATATCAAAATAATCTTAAAACAATAAAAAAATTAATTTGAAAAAAATAAAATAAAAATATTTTTTAAAAAAATATTTTAAAATATAAAAATAAACTCTCTCTAAATGAATAATAAAAATCAAATATAATATAAAATTAGATGTGTGAGAGAGTATGAGTTTGAGAAGAAGTTTTGATTAGCAATATGTCACCCTGTTGTTGTATTTCAAAAGCATATTTAAAAATAATTAAAATTTTTTATTTTAAATTTTTTTATATATTAATATCAAAAATAATTTTTAAAAAATAAAAAATATTATTTTAATATATTTTTAAATAAAAATATTTTAAAAATTAATCACCACAACACTATCATCATGTTCGTTAAAAAGTGATTCTAAGGATTAAAATTTCAAAAGCCTGCCTGCCGCCCTCACAATGCTTTCTTGACGGCTCAATTATTAACTTAGAGACTTCGAAGAAGAGTAACTCTCGCTTTTATAGGTGACATTATTACATTCGGCTGCGCTCTAATCTGGTTTAGATTATTATTAATATTAATTAAATCACCCATGCTATCTGCAGACTCACTTTTACCTTTTATAAAAAAAATTAAGAGTAGAATCCAAGTTTATTTGGATTCTATCAAATTAGCTCCCAAGCATATTTAGATTCTATTACGATATAAAGATCTAAGGTTATTCTGCCCAACCTTACCCAAGTTTAGCTTTAAATTAGTCTTGGATTAGGCCGGGTATGATTTGGATAATGGACATGGCAGGATTTAAGTTTATTTTTGAAACTTACAACTAATAATTTGTATATAATTTATAAATGAAAATAAATGTAAAATTAAATGTAATTTAATAAAATTATTATTACAATACATTTGGTAAAATTAGTAAACGATATAACATTTTCTTTCAAATTCATCAATTATTTTATTAATAATATTAATTACATACAAAACATAATATTTTTAGTATTAATATTATTAATTATTATAAATATAAAATTATTTATAACTCCAAAAATAATAATATTTTTGAGATTAATACTATTAATTATACTAAAAAAATATTAAGAAAAAATATCATAATAATTTTAATATTAATTATACCAAAAAAAATAATATTAAGAGAACAAATAATAATATTTTTGAGATCAACACTATTAATTAGACTAAAAAAATAATAATATTTTTAACACCAATAATATCAAAAAAAATTATTAAGAAAAAATATAATAATTCTTTTAATATTAATTATACTAAAAAAATAATATCAACAAAACAAACAGTACTATTTTTACCATTAATACTCTAAAAATTAATTATACTAAAAAAAGAATATTAAGAAAACTAATAATAATATTTTTAATACTAATACTTGTAATTATACTAAAAATGTAGGCAGCTCAAGCGCCACGTGGTGCTTGGGCTGCACCCAAAAGGAAGCAGACCAAGCACCAGGTGGCGCTGTGCTGTTAGCCTGGGGTGGTGTAGACAAAGCGCCATGTGATGCTTGGTTTGCCCGCGGCTAGGACCCAATGCTATTTTGGGTCCTACCCTGCCAGGCCCAAAGCTAGCCATGGGTCATGCCTGACAGAACCCCAGCCAAAGTGTCACTTGGCGCTTGGACTACAACGTAGAGGAAGCATGCCAAGCGAGCGCTTGGTTTGTCTGCCCTAAGGAGGGAACCCAAGCGCCACGTGTCCCAACATGGTGTTTTTCATAATAATAGCAGTTTTTTAAAATTTATCAATGATGATAATAATATTTATACTTTTATAAATTTTAATAAAAATAATAATATTTATAATACAAATAATAATATTTTTAGTAGCAATAATATGAATTATTACAAAAATAATATTATTTATAACACCAAATATAATAATATTTTAGAGATTAATACTATTAATTATACTAAAAAATAATATTAATAGAACAAATAATAGAAGTTTTGAAATCAATACTATTAATTAGACTAAAAAAATAATAATATTTTTAATACCAATACTATTAATTATATGAAAAAATATATTAAGAAATAATATAATAATACTTTTAATAATAATTATACTAAAAAAATAATATTAACAAAACAAACAATAATATGTTTACCATTAATACTCTAAACATTAATTAAACTAAAAAAAATATTTTTAATACAATTATACTCAAAAGTATTGGCAGCTCAAGTGCCACGTGATGTTTGGCCTGCACCCAAGAGAAAGGAAATCAAGCGTCACGCGGCGTTTGGGCGGCCTGCCCGTGGGTGTGGCAGTCAAAGCACCACATGCGCTCTTGGTCTGCCCCAGCGCCCAAGACCGAGCAGACCAAGCGTCAGGTGGCGACGCGCCTGGCGCCTCGGTCTGCTCCCAACCCCAAGGCTGGGCAGACCGAGTGTAGGGGGCTTGCCTCCAAACTGCGCCCCTACCCTTTAGCCTAACTACACCCCTGCCAAACAGTGCAGTCTATAATGAAAGCTCTCACAATGCATCAACAGTGCAGCACAGTGAATTCACTCGCAATGAACAGTATTCCGCGCTACAGTGAAACATTGATCAGTTTTAGTTATAGTTAATTTCTGAAAATTTAAATAAAATATTTAGAGTATAAAAAATTATTTTTTATAGTATCATTAAATCTAATTAAGTAGTTTGATTTTGAAATTTATCAACTTGATTTCTTGTCTAATTCGTGTTTTGAATTAAATCGCGTGGGAATTGACCTAAAATAAATCATTTGATTTAACAGATTAAAAGATAACTTGGATAACCAGTAAAAACATGACATAACTTTAAAAAAAAGTTAAGACAACAATTTTTTTTTAATATTGAGACGATGTCAGATTGGATTAACCTTAGTCACCTTGCAACATGGGTCATAGACTTCAATGAGTTTAATAACTTTATTGTTTTTGTAAATTATTTTTATTTAATTTTATGATAAAATCAAATGCTTGCAAAATCAAGCATCAACGTTAAAAAAAACATTTATTTGAGATCGTGATAACCATATAGAAAGTAGAAAAAATAAAACACGAATTCTATTTTCCAACCGGTCTAATATCGAAGAAGAGTGAAAAAAAACAATTAGAAAAATTAAAGGACCAAAAACTTAAACAAAAACATATCATGTTTGATGGGTAAACCCGTAAATCAAGTAACTCGGGTCCACTTGTCAAACCCGCAAACCGGGTAATGGACTCCACTAGAATTAATAACTTATTTTTTTTAAAACTATTGTTTATTTAACTGTATGGTAATAAAAATAGACGATCGTAAAATCAAGTGTCAAATCAATACTGAGATTTTTTTAAAACTATGATAACCTCATAAAAAAAAAAAAACAAATTATGAAACTCAATTATGAATCAGCCTAACATCAAATGATAAAATCAAAAAAAATAATTTTTTTTAAGAGAGAGAAGTTAAATTCGCCAACCTTTCAATAAGCCTATGGACTTTCTAAAATTTAATAACATTTTTTTTTCAAAACTATTTTTTTAACTATATGATAAAAAAAAAATAGATATCATATAATCAAGTTCAATTAGAAAAAAAAGGGCAACCTACTAAACCCGTGAATAAGGGCAACCAAGGTTATCTCGCCAAACTCGCAAACCGAGTCATTGACTTCACACAATTTAATAACCTACTTTTTTCAAAATTATTTTTTTTATTTAACTAAGCTTTTTAGAAAATAGACCATACCGCAATGTTGGAATATTTTTCTGATACCAACCCGATACTAGGATTGTTTTTACCGCGATAACCATATAAAAGACAAATTAAAATAAATTATTAACTTTAAATCCCCATAAACACATTATATAAGAAATAAACAAAAAATCAATCACCAAAGAAAAAAAGGGGGGTCAAAATGAAAAAAAAAACCAACACTTTGGATTACTATTGTAATCCATAGTGTTAATGAGTGTGGGGAAACAATGTATCAAAATTATCAAAATACTTTTTAAGGGGGGTTAGGAGTGTGGTAGCGATTGCTTTTTGAAATATTTTTTGCTCGGAAATGTATCAAAATAATTATTTTTTTATTTTTTAAAATTATTTTTGACATCAACACATCAAAACAATCTAAAAATATTTAAAAAATAATTTTGAACAAAAATAAATTTGAATTTTTATGGAACACAGTTTCAACCGTATTCTCAAACAATTACTTAGCTTTATACTTAATTAGAAAAAAGCAATACCTCAGTAAACCCATGAACCTAGGCAATCAGGGTTATTTCACCAAACTTGCATACTGGGTTATTGACTCCACAAAGTTTAATAACCTAGTTTTTTTCCAAATCAATTTTTATTTAATTTTTTTTTTAAAAAAACAAATCATACCATGGTGTTGGGATATTTTTTTATACCAATCCGATACTAGGATATTTTTTGATATCGTGATAACCTTATATAAAATAAATTCAAATAAATTATCAACTTTAAATCCCCATAAACACATCATATAAGTACTAAATTAAAAAGAAATTCAATAACCAAAGGAAAAAAAGGGGTCAAAATGAAAAAAAAAATTGTAGATAACTATTGTAACTTCTCGATTTAGCTTCTTGTTTAACTCGAGTTTTCAATTAGACTATGTAGAAGCTACGTGAATTAGTCAATTTTAAGGGTCCAAAAACATTATGGATAACCAATAAAAACATTGTATTGCTTTTAAAAAAAATTCAACCAATAAAAACATTGTATTGCTTTTTAAAAAAATTCAAGTGGCAACTTTTTAAAAAAATATTGAAACTAAACGAGATTGGATTGACTCCAATCACTCAGCAACTCAAGTCATGAACTCCACTGAAATTTAATAATTTTTTTTAATAGACTATTTTTATTTAATTATATGATAAAAAATAGATGCTCGAAAAATCAAGCATTAACCCAAAATAGAATTGATGTTTATTTGAGATTGTGATAACCCTATAGAAAGAAAAAAAAAAGAAGTAAATCATGAAGTCTATTTCTCAGCTAATTCAATATTAAAAGATGAAATAAAAAAATCAATTAAAAAAATTAAAGGACCAAAAAAATCAGTTTGGTGGATATACTCGTCAAACCCATGATTCGAGTAACCCAAGTCAACACATTAAACCCATAAACTAGGTCACGAAATCCAATGAGATTAATAACTCTGTTAAAAAATAGTTTTTATTTAACTATATATAACAAAAATAGATGATCGCAAAATTCAGCATCAATCTAATACCAAGATTTTTTTTGAGACTGTGATACCCGCATAAAAAGTGAAACGAAACAAATTATGAAAGTTAATTTTCAATCAGCTTAATATTAAAGGATTAAATAAAAAATGAATTTTTTTAAAAAATAAACCTGCTAACCCGAGAATCGGGTCAACCCACCAAACCTGCAAATAGTTCCATGGAATTTCTAAAGTTTAATAACATGGTTTTTTTTTTTCCGAAACTAATTTTTTTACTTATATGACAAAAAATATAGACAATCATAAAATCAAGTTAAATTAGGGGGGAAAAAAGGTACCTTACCAAATCCGTGAACTGGGACAACCCGAGTTACTCCGCCGAATTTATAGTTTAGGGCATTGACTCCACAAAGTTAATAACTTGTTTTTTCAAAACTATTTTTTATTTAACTAAATGATAAATAAAATAGATGATACTGCGATGCTGAGATACTTTTTCAATACCAACTTGATGCTGAGATATTTTTCCGATACCATAATAACAATATAAAAGAAAAATAAAATAAAATTATTAACTTTAAATTCTAATAAACATATAATATAAGGATTAAATTAAAAAAAGTAAATAACTAAAAAAAACAAAAAGACAAAATAAATAAAAATTACAAAACACTATCAATCTACAATGTGTTTATGAGTGTGGGGAATAGTGTTTTCCCCCATAACCTTTAGTGTTTTTTTTTTTTTTAACATAATGGCATAGCCACATTAAAACGAGGAGGGGCCATGGCTCCAGTAGGGGCAAGCAATTTTGGTTCGACTCTATTTTCGGTTTGAATTGAACCGGAAATCGATTGATTTTGGTTCGGTTTGTTTTGTAAAAAAATAACAATGCCTATTTCTCTTTTATTGGGATTTTTGGGCCTTTTTTTTTTCTTTTTATGGGTTTTTAAAAGCATTTTAATTGATGTAAAAAAAACCTATTTCATATGCCCAATTTTTTAGTTCTTGAGCTTTTAAATTTTTTTGAAGAGGCTATTCACAATAATGTTGATAATATATTATCAATCTATCAAGTTTTTAATAGTTTTGTCACATGAATAATCACACTAACACAAACAATAACAAAGAAAATAAATTATAGTCTTAAACAAACAAATTGATGCATCAAGCCAACTCAGTTTCATTGTATGTCAGAAACTTAGACAAGAAGATAAAGGGATGGTATGTCACTATTAGAAACAAAAAGAAATTAGTAATTTTGAGGGGGTAACTCAACTGATCAGACCATAGATTTACTTCCTAGAGGTCACCAGTTCGAGTCTCATAAACCTTAGGGCCACTGGAGGCTTACATGGTCGCTAACTTCTGAGCCCGTGAGATTAATCGAGGTGAGTACAAACTGACCCGGACACTCACGTTAAAAAAAAAAAGAAAAAAAAGAAGGATTAGCTAATGAGGTAAAGAAATATGAGATCTTATAAATAAGAAAAAAAAAGTTCAAAAAGAAGAAGAATAAAGAATAGCAAAAACAACCATCATTTGTAATGATAAAAATAAAATAAAATCAGATTTAATCATAATAACCTAAAATATGCATAATTATACACAAATTCAGTCACTTTTAAGTGCAGAACCTTTAGGCAAAGCAAATGAAATTCGACAGCGAATTATAACAACTTACTGATAGTAATGTTACCAACCAGATCATAATGGGTTATTGCTCATTAAAACAATTTTGGAGGCCTCTAAATTAATTAATGCCCTCATGAAAAAAACCAGATTTTTTTCCAACACGTATAACTTATAAGACCGATTCTGATTGCTAGAATCAAATAGTCACGAAATTTGTAAGAATAGCCTATAAAGGATATATAGGATTATAATAAAATGTAATATTTATACCTTGAGTCGGTATGGTTTGATTTAATTCAATTAATTTTATATTTTTAAAATAAAAACAGAATCAAATCGAGTTGTTTTTTGTATTTTTTTAATTGATTAATTTAATTTTTTCTTTGATTCAATTTTTTAATTAATTTTTAATAATTTTTCAGTTTAATCATATTAGGTTTTCAAACCATAAGAGCACATGTGTTGTCAAATCTGAACACCGTCAGATCATTAACTTGTAGAAATTACTTAACTGTGTCCATTTTATTAGTTGCTTCGGCAACGATTGATGATTACATGTAATGGTCATTAATATAGGCATAATGACATTTACATTACAAGTATTGTATAAAATAAGCTATATTTAATAAGCAATTACATTATTAAGAGTAATCATGTAGAGACATAATTATTAAAAAAAATTATCATAAAAAATAAGCTGTGATTTTTATAAAATATAAGGACCATTTATTTTCAAATAATTACTAATTTTTAAATAAAAATAAAACATAGGGACTAAAATAATTTCTTGAAAATTATAGGAACTAAAATGAAAGTTCGTCAAAGCCTCCATTACATTATTAGAAGTTTTGTAACCAAATAAATGAAGGTAATAAATCATCCCATTACATTAAATTATATTTTTTTTCATTCTAATATATATTTAATTACATTAAATTACATTAAATCATACCAAATATACCGTTAGATATCAACAAATATAATTTGTTTATTGACGTATAAAATGAGTATGTGTGTGGTCGGTAAAGATGCAAATGTAGTTTCTAATAAGAGATACGTGGATTTATATATATAATATTCATTTTATACACACACTCACACAATAGATATTTAACCCGCACTTCTTCATCATGGTTAGATATATTTTTTTTCAGTAAAATATTTTATATACAAGTTTTTTTTTAATGTATTTTTATAGTTAAAAAAATTCTAAATAAAAAAAAATTATACATACATGTATTCAAATAAATTAAGACTATATGTATTAATAAAAAAAAAACTCATAAATGATAACTAAAAAAAACTAGAAAAATTAAGAAACAGATGTAGATCAAGATATTTAATCTCACAAAATATGATATTTACCTGATTATATTTACTAAAATTTATTTATTAAAATATTTTTTTTATCAATAAAAAATAAAAGAAATAGACACACATATTATATTGATTGAATAAAATAAAATGGAAAAAAATATTATACAAGGTTGCATATATTATAAATATTATTTGAAAATAATTTTTTTATTTTAAAAAATAAAGTTTATCTATACAAAAAAAATTAAAAAAATTATAGATAAATTAGAAAAACTTCATAAAAATTAAATGCATAACAAAAAAATAATCGCCAAATTAAAAGAGGCTCTCTAAACAAAATAAAAGAGAAAAATGATATTAATCTAAATATAAATAATTTTTTTGAAAAAAAATCATATAAAGAGGAATTAATTTAAAAAAAAATTAAAACAAAAAAGAAAGGAAAAGTAAAGGCCAAGTGCTACTGGGTCTGGCAAGTTAGGCCAACCTGCCTAGCCTATTTGTTCGGGCCCACACGCGGGCCTGCCTGGCAAACCCACACAACTGAGCCCTTATTATTTTCATCTAAAGCGGATGAAATGTCGTTCACCCCAAATATTTTTGAAAAAAAATCAGACGACACGATGTCTGGTTTTGCCTAGTTTCCAGCCATTGTGGTGGCCGGAGAATCAGGGCTTAAGGTTTTTTACTCAAAAACCTGTTTTTCAACCTATTTTGACTCAAAACACCTAGAAAAAACCTTAGGAACCATGATAAACTCATCTATAGCTTAAAAAAACCAAAAAATCATCCCCAAAACCAAAACCAAAACCAACTCGGGCTCAGATATGTTTTGTCACAAATTTTAAAAGTAAAAAAACTCCTAATAAGAACTCCCCTCATTAAATGAAACTATTTGAAATAAATATCGACCATTTTAGTGGTATAAATCGGTGTCAATGATATCTTTCTCTCTTTACATCGGAATCCAGCGACTATAATATAACAAAAATGAAATTTTGTACCGAAATTGAGTTGAAAAAATATTAAGGTGCCGAAATTGTATAATTTGTACTATTTTAAAAGCATGAGAACTAAAATGTATCTTTCCTGAAATTTCTGACACTCCATCTATATTCGGTGTAAAACAACTAGACCTTGTTTTTCCAAATCTACTATTGACTAAGAAATTAGAAGTGATTGTCCTTCAATTAAGATTAAATCATCTAAAACTAAATTTTAAAAACCAAATTGAATTATTAAAAAATACACAATAGGTTTACAATGTTTTTTTGTGTGTGAATGGTGTCAGGTCTACAGTTGAGATCCTAGATTTTCACATGCATAGTTTTTATAAAGGCTTCCTAGTACATTTATATCAAAGGTAGTTTAGAATACCGAACCTAAAACAATAATTAACTAAAACATTATAAGGTTCGGGTTCTTCATTGTAGCCATAGACTCAATTTATTGGGGATGGTTATAGTGAAATTATTTTTTTCACCCTTGAGTGGAAAAAAAAAAAAACCTTGAGTTTGGGGATGCTTTGATCTTTTCTGCGGCTTACTCGTCGTCATTAAAAAATTATTAAGGAGTATCTAGATCTTCTTTTTTTTATATAATAAAAATACTCGTTTATCTTCAAATTAAATTAACAAAACTTAGAGTTATTGACTAATTTTTTTTATAAGCTTTTAAATAATAAAAATATCTCTTTAACCTCGGGATCAAGAAATTATTAGGTTGTTAGACATTGGTTTTTTTTTTGTTTTTACATTATTCATGTACAATAAAAGTACATTTAGGGGTATTTTTTTTTATTTTCACACGGGCTCTTTTAATAATTATCAGGGTCATGGGTGAAGTCTTGGCATTTTCATGTTGACTTTATTTTTCAAAAACCTAGGTCACAAGTTTTACATATCTTTTTTAGAACATAAGTTTTTTTTTTAAAAAAAATTGTTTTATTTGTGTTTTATTTTTCAAGATATTATTCTAATTTATTTATGTTTTTTTTATATAAATGAATTTTATTTTTTAAAATAAAAAATATTCTTTTTAAATAATATTTATGATGTGTTCGGTCTTGCGTAACATTTTTTTAGGACGTGAGTTTATTCAGTCAGTTTGATTTGTATTTATTTTTTAGGTCACGATTTTTTTTTGTGGATTTTTTTATTGATTTAAATAAATAAATTTAGTGAACACATTCGGGTGAATATTTTATTTTATGTGATTAAATATTTTGATTTACATACATATCTCAATTTTTTGGATTTTTCTTTTGGTTATTATTAATGATTTGTTTTTGTTTATTTACATAGATATTTTTTGATTTATTTAATTAAATATTTGCAAAAATTTCTTGATTTATATTTTGAGTTTTTTATATTAAAATCATATCAAAGCGGTCTGTATATTTAACATTTTTTTGAATTTTTTTTTTTTATAACCCGCACTAGCGTGTATTTCTAGTGCATCCCCACCTTATCTCGAGCATGCGGTGATGAAAGATGATAAAGGCGTGGTTGCTTTGTCATATTGAGTTCATGTGCTGCTCTTCTATCCTAAGGACCAACTTCCATGGTAATTAAGAAGGAAAAGGGAAAAAAAAAAGGCTTAATTAATATGGTGAGTCCGTAGTTTAACGGGTCAATTTGAATATATTCAAAATTAATATTTTTCAGTTTTTCATTTATTTTAAATGAAACGGTATTATTTAAATAAAAAAAATAAAAACAAAAACAATATTTTAAATAAAAATAAAAAAAATTATTTTATTTGATCGACTAAGTCATTTGAATTATAAATTGATTTGTTAGATCGCTTGAATTTGATCACATCATAATAATAAAAACTAAATCGAGCTGATTTTTTATAATTATACTTTAAAATGGTTTAAATGTGGCAAAATATGCCCTTTTAATATGTAATCACCGTCACAAATTAACATTCCTTAAACAACAATTGGTAAAAAAAAAAAAAAAGTTATTTATTTGATTACTATCCTTTTCTCCTCCTCCTTTTTCGGTGATGAGACAGGGAAATGTCACTTTCACAATAAAGCTTCGGCATAAATGGAACATTTATTATGGCATTGGCAATATCATTGGCTTTTCATTTCATATCCCCATGGATTCATATGGCATATATCTTCCCATCATCATTGTTTGAAATACTATATTATTAGCTTGCATTATACCACAGGTTAAATAAAAAAAGTTAATATAAAAAAAAAAGGTTTAGATTATGCTAGTATTTTTTTAGTAGAAAAAATTTCAACCATATAAAAATTAACTTGATATGATCTGGTTACCTTACAGATCTAAAGGCAACCTAAATAACTAGTAAAAATATAGTTTGAGTCAAAATAAATATTTAAGATACTATTTTTTTTAATAAACATTGAAACCACAATATATTGAATTGATTCGGGTAAAGTCGGGTTAACCTGTCAATACGCATACTAAAACATGAGATCATGATAACTCTATAAAAATTAAATCAAAACAAATTATGAAACTCAATTTATAATAAATTCAATGTTGAACGATGAAATTAAAAAAAAATTAATTAAAAAAAAGGACAAAAAAAATAACTTGACCTAACTTGCCAAACTCGCGATCCAGGTCATGAGACTAGGATGACCCAATAGAAACCAAATTGAAACAATTTATGAGACTCAATTTTCAATCAAATCAGTTTTGAAAGATGAAAATGAAAAAATCAATTAAAAAAGACACAAAAAAACAACTTGAGTAAACCAATATTAATTTGCCAAACCTGTGACCTGATCATGGAATGAAGATAACCTCATAGAAAATAGATCGAAATAAATCATAAAGTCTAATTCTCAATCAATCTAATGTTGAAGGATGAAACTGAGAAAAAAAGTCAATAAAAAAAAATACTTGAGTCAATCGAGTTAACTTGTTAAACCCGCAATCCGAGTCATGAATCTAGGATAATTTTATAAAAAGTAAATTGAAAAATTATGAAACTCAATCCTCAATAAACATAATGTTAAAGGATAAAATTAAAAAAATATATATAAATTAAAAAAAAGAGAGAAAAAACACTATTCAAGTAAATAATGTTATGTGAGGATCCTTAATAAACATAATGTTAATAGATGAAATTAAAAAAAAAAACACAGAATAAAAAAAGAAGAATGAAAAAACACTATTCAAGTGAATAGTATTATGTGAGGAGAAATACAAATGAAAAAAAAATCAATTAGGAAAAAGAAAAAAAATACTCCAGTCAATCGAGTTAACATGTTAAACCCACAATTTGGATCATGAATATAAGATAATTTTATAAAAAATAAATTTAAAAGAATTTTGAAGTCCAATCCTCCTTAAACATAATTTTAAAGAATGAATAAAAAAAACATAAATTAGAAAAAAAAACATTATTTTTTAAGTGAATAATCTTATATGAGGATTCTTAATAAACATAAAATTAAATGATAAAATTAAAATTAAAAAAATATAAATTAGAAAAAAAAAACAAAAGAATGAAGGAAAAAACACTATTAGGAAGGGTGCAATAAAACGATATCTTTTTAAGTATTTTTTTAATATATAAAATAAAACCACTTATTAACTATATTCATATACGCATGTATATATATTTTATAAGGGTACTTGTATAATTGATGCAAACCACAAACAACTTTCTTCTAAGAGCCCTTAGAAATGGCTTTAAGAAACTCATTTAGTTACTATTAATTTCATCGTATATTTCTATCTTTATATAAGTATGTTTGATATTGTATTACACTTAACTATATCAATTTAATATTTTTTAAATAATAAAAATTAAAAATATATCTTAAAAAAACAAAAAATACCACAATATCAAATTAACACAAGTCTTAATTGACGGAATTTCTCTAAATGAGTAGATATAAAAAAATATATGCCCTAATTGTTTTATGTAAAGTGATTTCATGAAAATTATTTTCCAAACTTTCTTATGTTTGTTTACTAATAAAAAAGTTGGTCAATTGAAAACATTTTCAGTCAAATAAAAATTTACCTTGTTTTTTAGAAAAATATTTTCCTTTTATTTTAGGTGGAAAACACTTTCAAGAAGTTATAAAAAATTTAGAAATATCTTGTTATTTGTTGATTATATCAAATTTGATCCTCAATCTTTTGATTGCTATATATTTTGTTTTGAATTTTTTTTTTATTTTGACCCTTAGAATTTAATTTAATTTGATTTTTATATCAATTTTGATCCTTATTTTTTTTATTGTTATTTGCTTTTCTTTTATTATTTTCTTAATTAATTTTTTTTATCAAATTTAGTCCCTATTTTTTTGATTGCTATTTATTTTATTTGAAATAATTTATGAAATTATATATATTTTTTTAATTTTATCATCTTTAAATTTTTTTATCTATTAAATTCGGTACTCATTATTTTAATTTTTATTTATTTTATTTAAAATAATTTATAAAATTATTTTTTTTCAATTTCACCCCCTTCAACTTTTTTATATGTAAAATTTAATCCTTGTTTTTTTAATAAACTTGAAAAAAAAATTAAAACAACCAAAAAATTAAAAAAATATTATTTAATTTATTTTTTATAATATTATCAAAATTAAAAAATAATTTATTTTTCAAAAAATCACTTTATATGAAAGCTACTTAAAAAAAAAAAAACTAATTTTCAACTAACAAACATTAGCATAGTTTACCATGTGAGCGCGGGACACCTATTCGTATCCAGTTTTTTTTTTTTTTTTTACTGTTTTATAATGATTTCTACCAAAAAGTAGTGAAGAAGAAGAACAGAAGCCTCTTGCCGACATTTATGTGGTAGATATTCAGCTTTGTCTTTTCATGGCTTCTCTATTCTTAATCAATGCAGGAGGGAGAAAAAGAGATGATTAAAATATAATATTATGTCTATTTTCATATTTTATTAGATAGTTTTGGATAATATTTTTTTTAAAAAATATTGTACTTAATCAAATTGGATTATCTAAGTTTAACTGATTTAATCCAAGTTTAATTAAATTAATTTTTAAATCAGTTTAAAATAAAATCCAATTTAAACTAAATTTTAAGTTTATAAAATATTGAATCCACCGTCTTGACATGTTTAATAAGTATGCTTTAAAAGGCATTAATATACATGTGGTAGATTGTTAGTCCTATTTCAGGCAAATTAAATACCTTACAATAAAAAAAACCTAATTACATTTAAGATGAGGATGGTTTGGTAATGGTGGTATGAGATTGTATTTCAAATAATTTTTTTTTAAAATTTAAATTATTTTAATTTAAATTAATTTTATATTTTTAAATTATTTTGATTTATTGATGTCAAAAATAATTTTTTTTTAAAAAATATTATTTTAATACATTTCAAAGTAAAAAAACTTTGAAAATAATTATTACCATACTCCTAAATATAAATTTATTATAAGTCGTTTGAGATTACATTCCGAACAGAGTTTCATGAAAATTTATTTTTTTAATTTATTTTTTTCGTGTTTTCATTCTTTTGATATACTTATATATTTTTTTAAATAAAAAATCTTATTTTAATAAAATTTTAAATAAAAAATATTTTAAAAAATAAATCATTACTATTACTGGACTCTCCAGACAGACAACTCTAACTATAAGAAGAGAGGCGGTTAGGAGGTCTCCTCACTTGTGTTCAACGTCCCTTGCTAGCAAAGTAGAGAAGAGTATTTCCATACTTTCTAGAGAGAGAAAAAACCTGGAGAGAGAAACAACACCATCTAACTCTCCTTCAACTACTCCTACTACAAAGCTTAGGTAAGAGGATAAAGAAAGGAACAAAAACAAGAACAACCAAGTTAAAAAAAGGAAAAACAGACCAGACCACCCCCTCTGGGTCTCTCTCTCTAACACACGTTTTTCTGCTTCCAATCTTGGACAGAGCTCTCATTCATAGCTCTGGTACTCCTAAAAGAAATTCTAAGTGCTTCTTGAGGGAGCTTTTATCTTTGTCTCCGTGATTCGATTTATTTTCTTGCATATGGGGTTTGTTTTTGTTGAGATAGCTATTGGTTTGTGAATACAAGGGAAGAATTGGAAACCCCAGATAGAAATAACAAGGAAAAGAAATGACTTTCAAGAGCAGGGGAGATCAGCAGTCTTCTAAAAATGCTATCTCCCAAAAATGGACTCTTTTCTTATGCTTGGCTTGCTTCTGTTCGGGAATGCTCCTAGCCAATTGGTATGTTTAATTCTTCTTGTCCTTTTTTTTTTCTTCTAATTATTTTTTTCATCTGAATTCCCTGTTGGGGCAATCTTTGGAGAGGTTATTTTGATTGAATTTGATTAAGTTTCTGCCTTTTATGAAATGGGCACAAGTTGTTTTTTCTTTTCAAATTCTAAGATCTCAGTTTTGATGATTGTTAATTGTGTGGATCGAAGGCTTGTTTTTGGTTGGTTTTGTGGAAAAATATGTTTTATTTTTCATCTTAAAAAATGGATTGACTTCTTTAAATTATCTGAATCTTAATATTTCACCATTTTTCGAGTTTGAATTTTCCATGCAATTTCTGGTTTTATTTTCTTGCTCAAGTGAGATGGATCTAATTATCCAATATAGGATATTGATGCATTGACTTTCTATTTTACTTTAATACTATTAGTGAGTGTCGGTATTTTGTTTTCTCAAACCTTTGTGAATTCTTGTTTTGATAACAGGTCCCTCCTTATTCAAGAATTTCTCATACCCTTCTGCTCCCAATTCCTCCATCATCTAATAAATAATTAATCTTTGTCTTCGTTACTGTTGTTCATATGATTTTATTTAAGGTAGTAGTTTTAAATGTGGTTTATTTGTTGGAAATCCATGCGCTACCTTTAAGAACTATCCCCGCTTTTTATTTCTACCTGCTTCCACTTGGTTGTGTACTAGGGGAAGGAAGGTCACCGACATCTGCTGTACTTTGCCATAAATTAATTCTTTAATATCTGGTAGCTGGGACTGCTCTTTTTTTGTTGGAGATGGTTAGCTAGAAATTCGTGATGAGATTTAGCAATCATTTCAATGATCCCCCATTGAATTTTCTCTTCCCTTTTCATATCTTAACATACGAGTGTTTTCTTCAGTCTGGATGTGACTCCAGGAATAATTTCATGGCAATGAAATCATCAGAGTTCCTGGTATCTGTTCAATGGTTGTATGTGCATTTGTGGTTCTGCAAGTAGCTTCAATCTTTATCTTATTTTGGATTAGTTTGTTTGCATCATTGCTTTTATTTGTTTCTGAATGATTAAAGAGATTGCAAATAATCATCAACAATGTAACTTCTTGTTGGCACTTAAGATGCAATGGCATATTAATAAGGAAAAATGGTGGCAGGACGTGGAACGTTCCTGAGCCTAAAGGCATCAACCGAACAACTACGGTGGAAGCTGAAAAACTAAAGTTAGTTTCAGAGGGTTGCGGTGATGAAATTGTGGGTATCTTTATTTATGACATGATAAATTTCCATTCCCTTTTTATGTTTTTTTAATTAATGCTTTTCTCAGAGTGTTTCAAGCTCTTTACTTCATTCTTATATGTTACTCATCACCATTGTTGTTTGTAATCTGATTTAAATCCCTTTAGTTGCACCAGAAAGAAGTGAAGCGTGACTCTAAGGATATTATTGGGGAAGTTTATAAAACTCATAATGCCATTCAGTAAGTATAGCTTATGCCCAACAATTGTTCTACCTTCTGCTGACATATCATAGTTGATTTGTGTGAAGGTATCCTCAAAAGCAAACTCTCTATAAAAAATTGAATGTAGGACATTAGACAAAACCATTTCAAATTTGGAGATGGAATTAGCGGCTGCTAGGGCAGCACAGGAGTCTATACTCAGTGGCTCTCCTTTGTCAGATGACTTAAAGAGGACTGGGTCATCTGGGAAAAGAAGATATTTGATGGTTATTGGTATTAATACAGCTTTTAGCAGCCGGAAAAGAAGAGATTCAGTTCGTGCTACGTGGATGCCACAAGGTTCATTGAATTGTCCCCTGTTCTTTCCTTCATTACTCTTATGCTATTTTAATTTCTGTGTGAAATCTCATTGCGACAAGGTTTTTTTTTTCCTTAATGCAAAAAAGGTGAAAAAAGGAAGAAACTGGAAGAAGAGAAGGGTATCATTGTTCGCTTTGTCATTGGTCATAGGTGGGCTGGCTTCTATTCTCTTAAATGATCTGGATAAGGGTGCATGTATTTCGTGATGGAGTATGTGGATCTTAGTTTTGAGTTGTTGAGTGGATGTTTCTGGCCGTAATGCAAGCATAAATTCATTTTGAATATTTGCTCATCCATCACGTGCTTAATGATTACCGCTACCCATGAAACAATTCAAATTTTAGTTATTAAGGCTGCACAAACTTTCCATTTGCTTTCTACAACATAATTAATGCAATCTCTCTTGAGAATCCATAAGTATCCTGATGTCAGTTAAAGGCACTGAGAATCTGGAAGAGTAAGCTGCCGCATTGCAGTGATTACTAAGACTTTTTTGGTGCTTTTGTATTCCATAGAAATTAAATTTCTATTGCATTTTCAATAGCATTTCTTCACGAATCATTTCTGTTGTTTGCTGGGTTTGAAATGAGCTTATTAACCTAACATTGTTGCCTGAATAGTTGCATGCATGAGATGATCTTTGCATTTCCATGAAATGATTTTCAAATTTTTTTGACTGATGTAATTTCTTTAGAAACTTTTTTATACATGATGCATTTGTCTAAAATTAAACACTTGCAGATCATTTCTGTGTCTTCTTCAATTGTAATTTGTACACGCTTGTTTTGGCAAAAGCCGAAATGTTCAATCTATCATATCATATAGCAGAATTTATTTTCCAAGAGGCAATCTACTATAGAAATATGTTTTTTTTTAGTTCTGAAATATTATATATATGTTGGTGAAAACAATCAAATCTTATGAATTAAACCTGTGCTTTCTGAATGCATGATCTGTTAACAATTTCTATTCATGACAACTTAATAGCTTTGACGGTGCTAGATCACTTAAAATATTTTTATGCTATCTAGTGCAACATCAGGAGGCATTTTGGACAGAGCCATTGAAGCAGAGGACAAAAAGCATGGAGATTTCTTGAGACTGGTAAGGCTTTTGTTTCCTAATCTTCTATTGCGCTGCCCTACTTGCTCATTTCTAAAGAAAAACTACTTATTATACACAGGAAAAGAAAAATCTAAGACTATGAGCTCACATATTTGTGCTGCTATGATCTGAGCAGGACCATGTTGAAGGGTATCTTGAGTTGTCAGCCAAGACAAAGATATATTTTGCTACTGCTGTTACTTTGTGGGATGCAGATTTCTATGTCAAAGTTGATGATGATGTCCATGTAAATATAGGTAGATCAATATATAATGTGCAATGATTCCATTCTTAGTGATTTATAATCATCTGAAGATGTTTAATGAGTTATTCTTTTCCTATTTCAGGAAAAAAATTGACGGGAAAAGTTTTTAGATTATTATAAATTTTTATGTATTTATATGTCACCATCTGAAGAATTTAGGTTCTTTCATAGCCTTTAGGATCAATGTGACAATTAACACAAGTTTATCTTAGTGGTTTTATCCATACAAGTAAATTGCTGTTCCTACTTTCTAATAATTTGTTTAAAGTCCATTTCTTGCTACTTGGTGCAGCAACACTTGGAGAAACTCTAGTTAGACACCGAAAGAAACCACGTTTATATATTGGATGCATGAAATCTGGTCCTGTCCTTAATCAAAAGTAAGTGAAATTGTCTCGAATTTTCTGTCAGGAGTTTTTAAAAAGAAATCATCATCTAGATTTTTAACTTGTCACTTTTTTGAGCAGGGGTGTGAGATACCATGAACCCGAGTATTGGAAATTTGGTGAGGCAGGAAATAAGTACTTCCGACATGCTACTGGACAGCTGTATGCTATTTCGAAAGATTTGGCCAAGTATATATCAATAAACCAGTAAGTTCTCTTTATTTGTAACATAAGAATGATGGAAGTTTGTGCCTGGATCTAAATGCCCAACTTTTTCCTGAAGTTTCCTTACATCAATGATGGTTCTTGTGCAAATAATTATTTCAGGCATGTTCTGCATAAGTTTGCCAACGAGGATGTTTCGCTGGGGTCATGGTTTATTGGACTTGATGCAGAGCACATTGATGATCGGAGACTATGCTGTGGCACTCCACCTGGTAAAGCTATATTTAACTTGAAATATTGAAAAGCTTTATTTAATTGAAGTACAAAGAAAAAGAGATTTTCTTGGACTGTATTAAACTAATATAATTTATAGATCCAGCAATTACTGTCTTGCTGAAGATACTGAGTGTTCCCATGTCATACATCAGTGGGGGGTGAGCCTCTATCACATCAATTTTTACACCTTGAAGGAGTACATTGCACACCAGAATGAATTGACTAAATATTGGATTGATGTGATTATTTGTTATTATTTATTATAAGGTTTGAAGAAGTTATCATTTACAGCATAGTATTCGTAAAAGTTGACACGAAACTAATAAGATTTGCCCGCACAAATCAACAATTTTGTCATGGATCACCTTGTGCAGCCGATTGATACTTCTGACCTAAATTTTAGAATTCTTATCATGATAATGATAATAATCTCACTGGTGAAATCAATATTCATATGAAAGTGCAATAACCTCATATGGCCTTTCTTGATCACATTTATTTCTGTTTCCTTCTGTTAGTTGCTATTTGCAAATATATAACAAATATAATTGCCACATTGGTTGTTGACCCATCCTTGAGCACATGGCTTCTAAACCTTAGTCTCTGAATTGTACCAGGAGAGCATGTTGCAATTTCTGATTATTTTTTCACAACTTGTTACCTCAGATTGCGAGTGGAAGGCCCAGGCTGGCAACATCTGTGTTGCATCATTTGATTGGAGCTGCAGCGGGATTTGCAGATCTGCCGATAGGATCAAGGAGGTCCATCGGCGGTGCGGGGAAGGTGAGAATGCTTTGTGGAGTGCAACTTTTTAGGAGATAGTGCTCTTCCAACCTCGGGAAGATGATACACTAAAGAATCAGGTGTTTTGAGTCCTTTCTGTATTTTTTGTGAGTATAGAAACCATGCCATTATACGCCAATAGAGAGAGGGGGAGAAAATGGATGTACATTCACGCCCTTGCCCACATGTGTGTGAGAGAAAGAGGCCCTGCTTTGCGGACTTCTCCATTTTAGTTAAGGAGAGAGTCTGCAATAGCGGCCAGAGAAGGCAAGAGGCTGTGGACCTGTCACCACCCCAACAATTCTTTGCCAAATTGTAGGTTACAATCCCACGGGCAATCAAGCTAACAATAATACAAGTTCTGGCGGTGGCTTTTCCAGCCCTCATTCGATTTTGAAGTGTTCTATATTCTGTTAACCCAATATCCATTGTAGAAACTCTGCAGTGCATCAATTAGGAAATGCTTAAAGTTGGTTGATTTGATTATGAACTTATAAGCAATGCAGCAATAATGATTCTTGTTCTATAATTTTGATGCAACTCCGAGAGAGGGAGGGAAAAAGTAAAGAGAGATGGAGCTCCTGAAACTGGAAGACATTATCAGTCAACGCTAAAACTCAGCCATAGGGTGTAACCAATGGAAATCTGCTACACTTCGAATTCATTAGCAAAAGATGGTGTTTCTATCAGGTGGGAAAGGGTTAAAAACTAACGGGGGTCAAGAACTTGATGTTTGTTTAGCTTTAGTGATGGTTAGCTGTCAAGGGTTAGTAGTACATGGTAATGTTAATGTTGTTGAGTTCTTTTGTGTTGAAAGAAAGATAGCAAAACCAAAACAAAAAAGATTTTAAGGTGCTCAGAAAATAACTCCGAGCAGCTTTTGTAATATATTAACTGAAATTAAACTAAAAAACATGCTCCCACATTGATCTGGTGCATCAAAAAGTTTCTTTTTTTCAAAGTTTGAATTTAGTAAGGAATTATACCTCTTTAGTTACCATAACAACCTATTGAGAATTAGAGTTAGAATTTTTAAATATTGCAGGCTTGCATTCAATTACTATAGACACTTTTCATCCCATTACTGTTGCACAATCCACATTAATCCTTCAACATAGTATATTGAGTTTTGGCAGTCAGAATATTTGGCTAATCCAGACTTGCACCCAATTATCTTATACACCTTTTGCCCCCTACAATTCCACTATCCAGGCTAATCCCTCGACCTAGCACCTGCTTGCGAGCCTGGTGCAATACATTCTTAATTTGTGGATATATTTTGTAGCGAATGGTCAGGGAATACATAACTGCACGCGCCATAAAATAAGTAGTCATCCATAAGTATAAAATCACCACTCTTACCTTCATTTTCCAACCCAATAAAAATCTGCCTAAAATATAGGTCATCTAAGTACAACTCCTAGACTCCTTCCATATAGGTAAGCATAATGTTGTGAAGAACATTATATTATTTTCAGCGCATTAACAACCATATATTTGTGCCTTAATGAAAAATTGAACTCTTATAGAAAAGACATGTACTTGGCATGTCAATGATAACTTCTGCTGCCAATTAATGTATTTTAATGCCTCGTTATCAGTTATGAGTATGAACTTTTGCACGAAACAATGCCGCCAATGTTTCAATGATTGAAAGTTGGTTTGATTTGATGGGGTAGCTAAACATGATAAAAAAAATAAATTACAAAAAAGATCAAATTTTATTGAAAAGAGTTATTTATTAGAGCTTCGATTCATATTTTGTTACTAAATATTTCTTTATAATGTACTCTCTCTCTTGAAGGGGTTTGAAGCTTTTTAAATAAGCCAATAATTGACATTTATAAGTTAGATAAATCTTAAATCAAATAAGAAAAACAACATATAATCCAAAATTAAACTTGAAATTTGGAAAATAAAAGGAAAATAACAAAACTGAATGTAATAGCATCTTCTAGGATTAATTTAAAGGTCTTCCCAAACTCAGCTAATTACAATGAGTCGATCCTTTATAGAATTGAGCTTGTAGAACCTCCTAGCTGAAACTGAGCCTGATCCAATAATTATATAGAAAGTTATGAGTTTTTTCATTTGATTGGTAGTTTGGTGTGATTAGGCCCTTTCTTAGGCTTATCTATGCTATATTAGTCCATAAAAAAGTCTACCAGGCTTTCTACGTGGTCCAATTTTCACCCTTGGTTTCCTATATCATATGAAAGATGCTATTATGAAAAATATGTTTTAAAAGTTAGAGATGTTACATAGGGAGATTGATATAAGCGGGTTTGAAGGATTTGTTGGCTTTGAGTAGTTAATTGCGAAGAAATATGCATGCAAATCTTATGTACTTATTTTCTCAATTCAAGTTTCTTAAGCTAAGCCCCACTCATATGGTTGACTTTTTATACAACAACTTAAACATCATATAAAAAGACAAATCAATCCAAGTCCCACTCATGTGGTCAGCTTCGTGCACACAACACTTGTCTTAAAATAATCATCACATCACAACACCTATGTACAAATCCTTACCTTAATACTGAAATAAAGACTTATATAAATTGTTGTAGATTAATGAGGATAAGGTGACAAGTACCTACCTGTTCCTCTTACTAGTCCTTTCCTGTTTGCATTGGGTCATGCGGCCGATGCCTCTCCTACATTACACAAAGTTTTACATTAACTTCACTCTTTAGATACTAACAATGTACTTTTCAATATTCTTTTAAAAATTTAGGTACTTGTTACTCATGAATACATGTACTCTTATATTATCACACATTAAACTTTAGGTTTCCAACACTTAACGTTCCATTATAAACAATACTATCATGTAAGTTAATTTCATGCATATATACATATTATGTTTTATTTTCCACATAATAATCACCCATCTTCCATCTTTTTCAAGATAATTAAGGTTTAAGGTTATCTAAAACAACCCCCCTTACTTCTTGTAATAAGGCTGTCATGACAATCCATGTTAAACATTTATTGATCATCAAAAAGTTCCTAAACTCTTTCCCAATCAAGATTGCTACATCAACCTTTGTTTTTACTATCTTAGGATGCCAAAACAGCCCCTAATTGACCAAATTTAATCTATTATAATAACCTTTATTAGACCATATGTGTATACATTACTTTATTTTTTTAAGATTAAGTGTTTCAGTCACCATTATTAAACACACTTATTATGTTAATTAAATCAAACAATTTCAATCTCCCTTAAACAAACCCAAAAAAACCAAAGAAAACAAAAAAAAAACCAGAACACAAAATTAGCTAAAATTAGATAGTAGCTAAAATGGTTTGATCATTTTGAGAAATGGTCCAAATTAGTCTAGCCATTTCTCAAAATGGTTAGTTCGACTCTGGAAAATATTTTTTTTTAATTCTTTCTTTAGCCAAAGTCTTCATCCTTGAAATTCTTAAGTTTTCTTTTCTAGATCAATTTATACTCATTCAAGTTACATACTTAACATACCAAATGATAAATTCTTAAAGGACACACACTCAAAAACAACAAATCCCTCTTTCCCCTACAAAACTCATAGTGTCTAAAATCCTCATCTTCCTCCCTAAAAGTTTATTTTCAAATCTTCCACAATATTACCTTTAATTATATTCCCTAATCATAAAATTTCATTGTTTTTTAAGAAAACATGATTTTCCCCAATATTATTCAAAACCTATAATTCAAAAATTTAAGAAACTCATCTTTCATTCTAGTTCTCATGTATAAACTTAATCTTATCACATCCTTGATGTTTATACCACCATAATAATGCATAAACTCAAGTAAAGATTTCACATATAAATTTCTCCTAATTGACCAAAACTAATTAGAGTTTTTACCGTTGAAGTTTTCTTTAATTTGTTGTTTATTTCTTCTAGTTACTTCTTATTACAACATTATTTCATGAAATATTTACTAAATTAACAATTTTTTTTCCTAATCTATATAAACCTTAATTTTTTCAGAATAAATTGGGCCCTTTTCCTTTCTATTTAAGATTAAAAAGATTAAAGGAATAAAGATGTTAATAAACCTTACCAATGAATCTTGAATATAAAGATCACTTTCTTGAATGATGTCTTGATTGATTTCCCTTCTTCTCTAATTCTTCTTGCTTCTCTTTAATTTCCTTGAATTCCTTATTTTTTTTCTTGAATTCTTACTTAAGTAATGTTTTTACTGTTAATCTCTCTCTGTGCTTTCTCAATTTCTTGTTTTGACGTGTTCTTTATTGGAATGAAAAAGTTGCAAAAAGTTCTCTTTTCCTCTTCTCCCTTTCATTTAAGTGACGATTCCTTTTTTTTTTTTTTAAGAGAGGCCATTTTTTTTTGTCTCTTACTTTTCTTAAATTCATCTTACTCCTTATTTTAATTTATATCTCTCATATTCAACCCTAATCCTTTTTACTATACAAAGAAAACACTATTTATATCATATTATTCTTCTTATAATAAAAGATTGGGGTTTTACAAATCTAATAAAAGTATTTGGGGTATTGGATAACCCAAACAACATCAGCATCTACTTAAACAACCTATTTGGTATCTTAAATGCTGTCTTTCACTCATTCCTCAACTTGATCCTAATCTAGTGGTACCCACACTCAAGGTTAATATTTGAGAACATCTTAGAGCCAACTAGCTGATCCAACATATCATCTACTCGTAGTATGTGGTACTTGTACTTTATTATCGGGTTAATAGTTATCTATACATATGCTCTATAAACCATTTTTCTTCAAAACTAAGAGGGGTTAAAACTACACATTGATTCATGGTCTCTTGAAAATACCTATTTTTCAACAACTCTACCACTTGTTAGTGAGACCTTTTAGACTCATTGAGGCTGAATATATGCACTAGCCTATTTGGAAAGCTAGAACCTTGAATTAAGTTGACATAATGTTATATAAGAGGTAAGCCTTAAGGTAACTCTTCTATCATCAAGTTTATAAAATTTGCCAGAACCTCATAAACTTTTGATACCATTAGTTTTCTCTACGAACCTACTCATAGGTATCAATGCAAAAACTACGTCATTCTATACTTCCTTTATGATCTGTAATATGAATAATTAATTTTTACTCTTACTTGGTTCAACTTCAATCACTTCCTTCTTTTTCTTAGGTGCCAATATGACAAAAAAAAAAAAAAAACATTATGTAAAGGGTGTACATGTAGTGTCGCCTGTCATGCACAACCTTCTTCTCATACTACAAAGATCTACCTAATAGTATATGATACGCATCCATAAAGATAACATTATACTAAAAATATCATAATATTTTTTTCTTATATAAAACAAGATAAGAAATCATTTATCTATGACTACCTCACTGTTTTGCTTTGGCTAGTTCAACTTGTAGGGTTTGGGGTGCTTGTTAATTCTAAACAACAACTTCTTTACTATTATTATTGATACTACTTTCTTACGGCTTCTACTATCTTTGATTAGTTTACACACTTTGCCTTTGATGGTGCATGTCGAATGAAATATGCTGGTATATAACCAACTCTTATTCAAATTATCCTTAAAAGTTAGTAGACTTTTTCAAATTACTAAAGTAACACTAACATCTCCATATAAAGCCTCTATACTACCATTCAAATCATTATAAATAAATTCCTCTTTGAGCTTTTCTATTGCTAGTTTCTTTCTTGAATGACTTTCTAGCTTACAACATTTTGGCAGAGCAATACCCTTACTCATCAAACTTATAACACTACAATCTAAAACTAGAACTAGAACTAATACCCTGACCTATGGTTTGTGGAGGAGTTGGTTTAGGTTGAGTAGTCATTCTTTGATCATTAATGCACACTTCTTTAGTGTTTTGGTAAGCTTAAAAGCTTTTTTTAGGTACCCTAATAACATGTTATTTCTCTATATTTAGGGCTCTCTAATAGGTTTTAAAACAATCCACAATGACTGCATGCATAGTATATCCTAGATGGTATGTCATAATCCACTTAAGCATTTAGCCATATATTGTTTGTTGTTTTGTTTTTTTTTAACAGATCATTTCTCATTACTAGTTGATAAAAATTATCAATGTATTCATTAGTAAACCTCCTCTATTACCACAATGTATGGAGCAACTGGTATAAAATCTGAGTGCATCTAAAAAGGAGAAAATGATATTTCATCTTCTCTTAGTTACTAATTCTTTGTTTTCCTTGTGTATTTTTAGTCTTTCCAATTGTTTCCACCAGAAAGAAGCTCATCCTTAACAAAACTGAATAAAAAAGCATCTTATGAGCCTAATTTGAAGGTTTTATCAAACTAGGATGGTTACAACAAGCCAACCCCTTAAAGAACTGAGACAATAAAACCTCCTGACTAATTTAAGCTTGATTTGATTCAATGATTAAATCAAAAGTTATAAGTTTTTCTATCTAACAAGTTGTTTTATGTGATTAAGCTTTTTCTTAGGCTTATCTCTTTGTTACTGGTTCATAAAGGAGTCTGATAGGCTTTCTATATGTTTTATTTATGGTAGATCCATCATTGACTATTCAGAATTATTAGATCCTTCAAACCTTCATACGTCATATGGTTAACGAAAACAACAAAAACTTTATACTTTTTTTAAGTTTAGAAACTATCCAACTAATTATGTTGTAATTGGTATGTTGGATAGGACAAAAGATAATATGATATAACAAATTGCGATGTGTTCAATGCATATTTTGAACAAGATAAGGATCCAATAACACACCTTATCATTTTTTTAAATCAAAATAACTATTCATTTGATTTAATTTGAACACTTAACCATTAATCTTGGTTTCCTTTTTCCATGCTAAGTATTTTATGGTTCTCAAATACTAATTAAGACACATCAACTATTTTTATCACTATCACCACTTCAATTATTTTTACCAGTATTACTACCTTATTTACTATTGTTGCTTGCTATTATTGGTGGTGATTATGAAATTTGTTTTTCTTAAGAAGAGGTATTATTGTTAATATTGCATCACTATTACCACCATCATCATCTATCTTAAAATTACCCTCCACTTTTCTTCCACCACCACCACCACTATTTTTTTTTTCCAATGCCATCTTTTTTAAAAATGAAATTTGTTTTTTTAAAATATATTATTGTTATTAATATACCTTTATTACTACCACCATATAGACATATACTCTATTCCTCCTTCTCCTTCATCGCCACCACCACTAAAATCACATATATTATTTTTAATATCACCATTCTTGATGAAATTATTATTTAAATCATCATTTTTATCTTAAAAGTGAGATATTAAAAAAAATTATTTAGATTTCTTATTATTATTCCAAATATATAATATTAAAATAAAAAAGAAAATTGATTATTTAATATTTTGATTCTTCCATTTCTATTTCAAACCTTTTATTCTTTATAATTAAATGACACTAAACTCAATGCCTATGATATTTATTTTTTAAAATGTTGTCCCAATCCACGTTGAATTTATAGTGATGTGTTTGTTACCTCATTGCTTCTTCATTTAAGCCTTTAAAAATATCTTATTCGACCATTTCCTTTTAAGGTCTGATTACATCACCAAAAAAGAACATAATTTCTATAGGTTTATAAAGCCTCAGGTGTAAAGAATTGTTATTTCTTTATTCAATTTGTAGGGATATCTTTGAACTAATTTACATATTAGTCAAGATCAAATTCTCTATTTAGATGACTTTAAAAAGGCTCATCTTGTATTGTCTTTGTGTATTTATAAAAATTTTATAAAATTCCTTTGGATGCTAACTCTAAGGCTTGAAGTTCAAATTTAAAAAGTAAAAAAAAGAGAGTAAACTTTCTTGACCACTGGACCAATTTTTTAAATTCCATAAGTCTCGCATACTGCACCGTATAACTGGTGACATATATACATGATGAGGTATGTTTGAATTGATATGACATGCTTAAACAAATGAGATGGTCAGATTCACTTCACCTTTTCATAAGATCTACATAGACCAACATCATCTTTCCATAGACTTGTCTATTTCAATTCTCCTTAATGGGCATAAATACCCTTTTTTTAAGGGATTAGCCACACATCCCTCAAATTGACTTTGCATCCTTCTTTAATTTATAAACCTTGTATCCCTCTTCTTGATGGACCAACCTCGTGTCCCTTTCCTTGACGGATTAACCACACACTCTCTCTTTTTGAGCTAATACCTTGAATATAGCTACTACATCCTAGGTACATTACCCTTCTAATCAAACCTGGTTTACCCACCACTAACCATGGAGATAAAAGATGCATGCATTAAATGCTAACACGTTCTTCTACCATAATAGAGCATAGATGATGGCATTATGATATGCCTATACCTAGGAATAATCATTATGATATCATCCTCTCCACTTAATAGTGAACTACCTGTTAGATATAACATTATAACCAATCAATTGATTATTTATGACATTGACTTTATTTATGTAAAAGCATATTTATTATTACTAAAGTTTTTTTTTATCTTCAATATTAATTTATGTTTGACTAATAAATCTATAGTAAAGATAAAGTCATTGGAAAAAAAATGCTTTAAAAAAAATTATAAAATGATTATAATTATATTTCTATTGCATGAAAGCTTTTTCCTAAATGCTACTGGTCAATGTTCAATTAAGACTTGATATTAATTATAATTTTTAAGATCGATATATATATATATATATATATATATATATATATATATAATGAAATGAAGTAGTTGTTCTTACAAGTTGATGTATGGGGAATACTTGGAACTAATATGTAGGTGCTTGTTAAATGACATGTATACTAAATTGACATGCATGAGGATTTTATATGAACAAATCACACATGTCTATGAAAATACTCACATGCCAATTATATAAATGATTCTTAGATTGGTATCATTAAGTTATCTTATTAAAAAAAATATTGTTTTGATCCTGACTGCTTGTTGCCTTAATAAAAGGTAAAAAATAAACAAATATTAAGTATAACATGAACTATATGAAGATTTTTAAGTGATCAAGAGAAGATTCATCATCATAGGTGAATTAGGAAAAATGTTTCACTCATTCATAAATAGTATTGATTGTGGAATCCTTATGCAAGGTGAAATGATGTTTGAAAATAATTTAAAATCTTATTCAAAGAATTAATGACTATAATGTTAAGAACAAATATAATTTGTCAGAGTAGATACACTTCATGCTCAAGTATCCAAATCAAAACATTCTTAATGAAGAGATAATAATTATATTAAGAAACTAGTCATTAAAAGTTTAAGTTAAACCATTTATGACTTTTTTAATATTTAAGGGATTATGACACGTTGTTAGACGTTGTTCTTAATCTTAAAATATAAATCAATCAATTTATTAAATTGATAATAATTTAAATTATTTAACTTATTTAATCCTATTTTGATTAGAATTATGATTTATATTTGTGTCAACATATTAGAAAACCTAATGGATTACACACATAAAGAACAACAAGTAAGAATTTAAACTATGATGATTAATCAAGTGTAACTTCATTGTAAATAAGTTTTAGAAATTAAAGACTTAAGTAAAATTAATATAGAGAATTACAATTCTAGACCTAGAAAAATCAAGTAGTGACTTGATTGTATAAATTTCTAAAACTATCCGGAAATAACATGTGATATATTTCAAGGAGCAAAATGATATTTTACAATTTATTGGGTTATCAAGTTTTCTCTATAAATAGAATAGTATACCTTATTCTGATCATTTGATAAATAAAGATATGATATGATTAAATACACCTAAAATTATAGAAAAGAGCTAGCATTAAAGGTATAATAATCACTCTATCTTAAAAGGTTTTTAGGAGATCTCTGATCGTGAATGAAGATAATATTTTCAGATAATCTTCACGCCCTGAAATTATCTAAGGAGACCTTTAAGACTTCTAATTTTTTTTAATTATTGTTTTTGTTATGTTTATGTGTTTCGAGAAACCTAACACTATTAGCTTAATATTCTTTTAAGTTGGTGTGGCTTATAATTATATAAATATCCATGAGTCATAAAGTAAAAAGCTTCTAATCTAGGAGCTCACATCTTCTTAGTAAACACACACAACATCACTTTAAAGGCTTCCCTCTTCCTATATATGTGTTAACTTAAGTATCAGAGAATTTTCTGAGTTTAATAAGATAACTGTGGGGTAATCTTAGTATCCTAGTTTTTTCACTAATCTTAGAAAGATCTAAATCCAATGGGTTTTGCATGAATCTCACTAATAAGTCATAGCATGTGACTGATAAACCTCCATCTTAACATAAAAATAGTGGTGTCATGTGAATAAAACATTTTATACCCTTTTAATATGAGATAGATTACCCCACCTTTCTATTTGTTATTATATAAAAAAAAGAAAATGTCACTTTATTTTGAAACGAGATAATAAAAGATAGAAATAACCCATGACCAAATATAAAACTCAGAAAAGGTTCCTATTAACCCATTTTTGAATTAACATGCAATGATTGAAAATGACATTGTTTAAGAGCTTATTTGTTTTTCTGTTTCAAAAGTACTTTTGAAAAAAAAATATTTTTATTTTTATTTTTTTCTTTACGTTTAATTTTTTTTGATGTTTTCAAATATTTTTAATATGATAATATATAAAAAAATTAAAAATTGAAATTAAAATATTATTTTTAAATAAAAAATACTTTAAAAAATAACTCTATCCATAACAATTAACAATATCTAAGTGGGTGTTTGTTTGCACGGAAAGTGGTTTTCTAGAAATCACTTTCCAAACTTTCCCGTGTTTGTTTGCCATTAGAAAAGTTGGTCAACGAAAAACACTTTCTAGTCAAAGGAAAATTTGGCTTGATTTTCAGGAAAGTGTTTTCCTTTTATTTTGGGCGGAAAACACTTTCCAGAAGTTGTGAAAAATTTAGAAATATCATATTATTTGCTGATTATATCAAATTTAGTCCTCAAACTTTTGATTGATATATATTTTATTTGATTTTTTTTAATTTCATCTCTTAAAATTTGATTTAATTTGATTTTTATATTAACTTTGATCATCATTTTTATAATTATTATTTATTTTTTTCTTATCATTTTTTTATTTGAAATTTTTTGTCTTTTTAAATTTGGTCATTATTATTTTGATTGTTATTTGTTTTATTTGAAATAATTTATGAAATTGTAATTATTATTATTTTAATTTCATCATCTTTTAATTTTTTTATTTGTTAGATTTGATCTCCATTATTTTGATTATTATTTATTTTATTTGAGATAATTTATGAAATTAGATTTTTTCCAATTTCATTCTCATTCAACTTTTTAATTTGTAAGATTTGATCCTTATTATTTTAATAAACTTGAAAAAAAATAAAACATTAATAAATTATTTTCCAACTTATTTTCCATTACATAATCAAATACTAGAAAATATTTTTCAATTTATTTTTTATAATACTACTAAATATTAAAAAATAACTCACTTTTTTAAAATTCATTTTTCAAAAAGAAATTAGTTAAAAAAATTTATTTTTGAGCAAATAAACGGACCTAGAAGAAACGTGGATAATTTACGTGGTCTCTACACAAACTAGTGTAGGGAGGCGGGTAGAGGATAAACAGCCAAAATAATAAAAAGGGTGAGCGAGTGTGGGAAGAGTTTCCTTTCTCTTGTCCCTGCTTGCAGGCTATTTTTCCCCCTTTTTTCCCCCTTTTTTCTCCGTCTTCCTTCGTTCCGGATCTGAATTCTGATCTCCGAACACTTCCTCCTCTCAATATCGGTACGTTAACTAACAATCTCTCTCTCTCTCTTAAATTTAATTTGATCCGTCACAGAAACAAGTTTCTCTCGTTGACAAAAATAAAATAAAATTGCAGATCATGGCGATGGCTAAAAGCTCCTTTAAGATGGAACACCCTCTCGGTTATTTCTCTAAGAAACTCTTAACTTTTATTATGACATCTGTCTTAATTCTGATCAATTGGTTAACCTAGGGTTTTTTTGTTTTTTTTAAAGATGAATTAGTAGAACGGTGTGGAATTATATTATTTAATGATTGTGGTGTTTTGGATGATAGAAAGGAGGCAGGCAGAAGCTGGTCGCATCAGAGACAAATATCCTGATAGAATTCCTGTATGTTCTTAACCGTTTTATTTTTGCGTGTTTGTTCGTTGCTGCTCGGACGGTCTTCCTTTTAGTTTGACGTTTTAACTAATTATCTTGTGTAGGTGATTGTGGAAAGGGCTGAGAAGAGTGATGTCCCTGACATTGACAAGAAAAAGTTAGTCCCCCACCTCTTTGTTACCATGGACTGCTTGTATTAGGGTTTTTTTTTTTTTTTTTTTTTTCTGGGTCATGTTATAAATTCCCTTGTTAAACTCTTTGATGATCGAGGTGCAATTTCATTTTCTGAATCTTGGTTAATTGAATCGCCCACTTCATATTATTTTGAGGACTTCCGTAAATGAGCCTCTTCAAATAGGACTTGTTGCTATTGACGTAATGATCCCTATAGGCATGGTCAGCGAGAATTAATTATTGGGGATCGGTAGACCGGTAAAACACCAGTAGCCACTGTTACGATTCTCAATTTACAAGGGCAAAATGTAATGTGTTTCGTAACTGCTTCAAGGGATAGAGATGTGAGACAGGATTTCCTTGAGGCTGGACTCTTATATGTTCTTGTGTATTAGCTTCCTAGCTGAATGATAAGAGAAACATAACTCTCTTTAAATTCTATGAATTGTTAAATGGTTGGAAGGTGCTGAGTGGGACTTTGTGAGGTGTGCTAACTAATATATTTCACATTTTCCATTATCTTCTTGTTGTTTTTTAAATGGAAATTAATTTGGAAATTTGGGATGAGTAGATACTTGGTTCCTGCTGATCTCACTGTTGGCCAATTTGTGTACGTGGTCCGGAAAAGGATCAAGCTCAGTCCAGAGAAGGCTATTTTCATCTTCGTGAAGAATATTCTACCACCTACTGGTGAGATAACATTTAATGTATATTTTGATTCAGGGTGTATGAACATTGCCTGTTTAACAGACTTTGTGATGTGAAAATTGGTTGCTTTGTCGCAGCTGCCATGATGTCAGCAATATACGAGGAAAACAAGGATGAAGATGGATTTCTTTACATGACATACAGCGGTGAAAACACATTTGGGGTCTATTGAAATGTCGCAATGACACATGTGTGATCAAGCCACGCAAAAGAAATAAGAAAGGAAGAAGCTAGATTAGTTGTAAATTCTTTACTGCTCCCTTGTTTGCTGCAGTCTCCAAGTAAACACTGGTCTCTGACATTTCTTTTTATCTTCGGATAATTGGCTGTCTATATTAAGTGAATATTCTCCAATTTGTGTTCGTTACTATTTATTTCAGTCTGTGCTGAGTGGATGTCATGCTGTGGGTGATTAATGGCTGGTTGAGTTCGTTATGCATGTGCCTGACTGGTTATTTTGCATTGATGCATGAAACATGGTCGTTAGAAGATGGATGGATGGATGGATGAATGAATAAATGATGCCCTGGGAATTGTGGTTCGAATGATATCCATCTGCATTCTTTGCTCTGTCAAATCAACCCAAAACGACTTTGCTTTGAGCTGATTCCATTGCAAACTGTCACCATGACGTCATCTGGGCTCAATATATGGAAGTTTGGTTGGTTTGTCAGAAATTAAGTTACAAGGATGACATTTGACCGTATAACTTGAGATAAAGCTTATTTGAGTTTTAAAGAGTTCGAAGGGCATTTTTGCTTAGTGACCAGAAAGAAAAAAAAAAGAGAAGTTTTCATCAATGTAAAAAGAAAAAGGATGTTATCGGCAAGGTTCAGAATAAAAAAGAATAAAAAAGATGAGGATAAAAGAGACAAGAGACAGAGGGCATATCTCTTTGCAATTATTATTTTAAAAATATATAAATTCATTCCAAAAATATCTCTAAGATAGATTTATTTTTTGCCATTTTAACCACATTTTTGTTTTTTTTATATTTTTTATATATCCTTTCTGTTTTAGGGCACTAACCAAACACAACTCAATTAAACCTATTTGGATAAAGCCTAATTCTCTCTACAAACACAACTATAAACCTATCTCTCAATATATCCAAGAGCCTTAATTATATAATAGTTCTTTTTTTAAAAAAATTCAATTTAGTACACATGAATTTAGGTGCCAATAGAATTTCAGTACTGTTAAGTATTTGTAACAATTTTAATCACAATACAAAGATAAGAATTCAGATTTTTAATAGAGATGCAGATAAAACCATGATGAATATCTAACCCTTTAAATTCAAAATCTTTATAGGCATGGAAACTAGGCAAACAAACTGTTAATTTGACAAAAAGTAAATTTAAAGATGAGGAGCATAAACAATAAAAACTATAATAATTTTCAAGTTTGAAATATACATAAGAATCTCATAAAGAGAGAACATTAATGGTTTAGGGCAAGAGACTAGATGGGGTTGTGAGTGAAATTAGCTGTAAGTGATGCAATTTTTTTTATGGGTTTAGATAAGCACTTCCTTCTTGTGTAGAAAAAAAATCTTTCAGGGTCATAAGTTTTTATTTGTTGACTTCTTAACTTATAGGTGAGGGGATCTTCATGCTTAAGTTAAAAAATATAAAAGGAATGTGTATGTGGAAAGAGTGTTTGTAGTGAATAATGTAAGTATGCTTGAGTGAGCCTAAGTGAGCATATATACTATTGTGTTCAAGATCTTAATTTTGACATGGTATCTAGTGGTGTTTATGTATACTAAAGATGAAATAACCTTACCTTTTGGAGAGCTTACTTGGTGGAGAGGGAAAAGTGATGGGAATATCTATTTCCTTGGAAAGTGGAGTACTTCGCGTACCACACTTACCATTGGTGGATAGGTTGGCACTTGAAAATAAGTCACTAGTGATAAGGTGGCATGCATGAAAAGTTGGTGTAAAGCAGGCTTAGGGTGGAAAGTTTGGCGAGGAAGGGTGGTGTAGTGTGTGATGGGTGATGCATGCTCCAGGATAAAAGTATTTTGAAATGTGTGCTTGGGCAAGAAGGTTAAAAAAAGGTAAATAGTAGTAAGAAAAATAAAATAAAATAAAATAAAATAAATAAATAGTCAAATAAATAAATAAAAAGAGAATATAAAGATAGGGGGAGAGTAGGGAAGAAATAAGAGATAGTGAAAGGAGGGAAAAAAAGGGAAGAAAAGAGAGAGAGAGGAAGAAAAAAAGGAAAGAAAGGGATATGGGTATTTTCATGAAGATATGAAGAAACACTACTATTTTCTATTTGAAAAATTCAAAAGACAATAGAGATATAATTTTTGAAAAATTATCTTATCTCCAACAATGCTTCATATGGATTTTTTCTTATTTGTTCAAGTTGCTTCTTTTTCTTCACAAACTCTTAAAGGTATCCTTTAGAAATTAAATGATATGATTCAGGAAAGGTCAAACTCTTAAAGTTATTTACTTCATTTTGACTTGTGGACTTCCTATTTGGCTATGATTCTTTTTCTAAAAGTATGTGGCAGCTTATTTTGGGAATCTCCTAATTCTACAAAGATCTTTAATGGGCTACAACATAGTTTTTAAGGGTGGCAAGGATTCATAAATGCTTTAGAATCCTTTTTTTTACAAGGATTCCTTATTCACCCTAGCTACAAAAAAGGAAAGAAGACTTCAGAATAAATTCTACCTTCAGATCAGATTTCCTAGTTTATTTGGGACTTCTTAATGGTGACAAATCTGATTCTAGCATATTTAGGATGGTAATTTTTGAATTTTTATTATTTTCTTCTTAGTCTTTGGGTTATTATTACTTATTTGGGTCAATTGTAAGTGGGCTTAATATAAGTCCACCTAAGGGGGGTCCATTAGGGTTTATTTAAGTTAGATTTAGTATAAATAAAGACATAACCAGACATGTAAGTTAGACAATTCAGATTAATAAAACTTCTTGTTTGCCGCACTTTGTGTGTGTGTGTGTGTGTGTGTGTTGGTGAGATAATCTCCCTTTCATGGTTCTCTAAAGAACTGAAAAACGACTTATCGAAGAACAACTGTCTTCGTGGCGTCATCCTTATACTTCTCATTCACGAATCAATATTCATTGGGTGGGGGTTTTCTATTTTCAATAGTGTTGGTGCCTAGGTACAAGTTATCTTTGTGTAACACTCCTATCAAACCTAATTTACTTGGCTTTCCGGGAATTGGTGTCTTTGCGTGTGGGTTGCGTGACCACGTGATCACGAGGTTCGCATCATTTGGTATCAGAGCTTGGCTCCATTAATCAGGTTATATCCTTCTGAAATTTTTGTTTCTTGTTGATTCCGCAAAAAAAAATAAAAATTCCTTAGTATCCAATTTCTTCTTCTCCTTGAATTTATGGCATATAAAAAAAATTATTATTTCATTCTGTTATTCTTCAAAATATATCAGTAGCATCAAAAAAGAAAAAAAAGAGAAAAGATAAAAGCAAAAAAAAAAAAATTCGTCCAAAAAAGACGTTTATTGGATTATGCCGTAGAAAACTAAACAAGAGAAAATTGGATCAAATCAACTTGTAATTAGCTCAAATTTGATACTCTAATTACTGGGGTCCTAATCGCACCACATATCAAATTTGGGGTCAATTGGATATCGTTTGCTTTGGGTTTCAAATTCGGGTCTAATCAGGTCTGATTCATAACGTTTTTGCGTTAGTATATCAAACCTTATCGTAAATTTCTCAAACTTTATATTCTGTCTATTTGGGTTGATATCGCACTATATATGAAATTTTAACTCAATTGGACATCATTTACTTTAGGTTCCAGATTCGGACTTAACTCGTCATAAACGAGTCTGTTTTGCGTCAACTTTTAAAATTTGGTTTCTTTCTGTTGTTCTCATTTCTTGCAGTATAATTTCAACATATCCAACATATTTGGATGTTGTTTCATCATTTTGCATATTTTTTTTCTTTTTTTATTCGAGTCTTCAGTTTCGTTTATATTTCGGATAGATTCGCTTGCAACTCGCGAGACTATCATCCCAGTTTTGTTTTTCCTTGTTTTCTGGTTTTTTATTGCTTCTTGAGTCATATATATGCATATTTGGATTGTGCTGCTCAGTTGGTTCTATTTGGTGTTGGTTTGAGTTCTGCAAGAACAACGAGAAGGTGAGACGAGAGGTGTGAGATTGTGAGGATATTAAGAGTGTTTGAGCGAAACACGAGTGATGTGAGGATTTTTTTTCCACTAAGCAATTTTTACAGGTACTATCATGTCAGTTCAAAACAACACACCACCCCCTCCTGATGTAGAACTTCAATTCCAAATGCAAGTCATGACGAAGATGATGGAAAGCATGAATTTCATGATGGGGAACGTGTGTGATAGACTTGAAAAGGTGGGAAAACAAGGAAACATGGCTGGAACATGTACCCAAGAGGTGAGAAAGGTTGGGGCTGAACCGAAATCAAACAATGGCAGTGGGGCTGAAAGGCCAAGGTAGGCTGATTATGAGGCAGACATTGATGATATTGGTGATGGTGGTTTTAAGGATGAGACCATAGGCTATCGGGAAGGTTTTTGGCAGCCTAGAAACCGAAGTGATTTTATGTATTTTGATGAGGTGCTATGGCAAAAGAAAAGGTAGATTCAAAAGGAGAGGTGGTATCAAAGGGAGTGAAATAAAGAGATTAGTGTTCTAAAAATAGAATCCAAGAGTTTATCCCGTATTCTAGGGGAGATGAAGCAAGAACTTAATGTGTTAACGGTAGCAATCAATGCCCAGCAAGCTTCAGAAAGAGAGGAGAAAAAAGGCTGCAATGATGATATACAAAATAGAACGGCTGCAACTTTCATCCAAAGTTGTTGGCAATGATTGTTGGCAAGAAAAGAACTCCAAAGGCTTCAAAAAAAGGCTAAGGAATTGTCCATTCAACTTGTTGGTGATTCGAGGATGAATCATCTTGAAGAGAGAGGGAACGATACGATTCAGGAAAGGTCAAATTCGGATTTTGATGAAAAAAGTGCATCTATCTAGTTTTACGGCAACAATCATAAATCTCAATTCGACCGTTGGATTGGGCTGAAATTTTATGTGGAGTCTTCTGACATGGTGTTCTATCTTGGGTTAAACTTTCAGGTCAATCGGAGTTTGAAAAGGCATCGAAACATGGGTCAACAGAGGCTGTATGAATTTTGTTATTTACTTCCTTTTGACTTGTGAACTTCCTATTTGGCTATGATTCTTTTCCTAAAAGGATGTGGCAGCTTATTTTAGGAATCTCCTAATTCTACAAAGATCTTTAATGGGCTGCAACATAGTTTCCAAGTGTGGCAAGGATTCATAAATGTTTTAGAATCCTTTTCTTATAAGGATTCCTTATTCATCCTAGCTACAAAAAAGGAAAGAAGACTTCAGAATAAATTCTACCTTCAGATCAGATTTCCTAGTCTATTTGGGACTTCTTAATGGTGACAAATCTGATTCTAGCATATTTAGGATGGTAATTTTTGAATTTTTATTATTTTCTTCTTAGTCTTTGGGTTATTATTACTTATTTGGATGAATTGTAAGTGGGCTTAATATAAGTCCACCTAAGGGGGGGTCCATTAGGGTTTATTTAAGTCTCGAGAGTATAAATAAAGGCATAACTAGACATATAAGTTAGACAATTCAGATTAACAAAACTTCTTGTTTGCCGCACTTTGTGTGTGTGTGTGTGTTGGTGAGATAATCTCCCTTCCATGGTTCTCTAAAGAACTGAAAAAATGACTTATCAAAGAACAACTGTCTTTGTGGCGTCATCTTTATACTTCTCGTTCGCGAATCAATATTCGTTGGGTGGGGGTTTTTCGTTTCCAATAGTGCTGGTGCCTAGGTACAAGTTATCTTTGTGTCATACTCCTATCAAACCTGATTTACTTGGCTTTCCGGGAATTGGTGTCTTTGCGTGTGGATTGCGTGACCACGTGATCATGAGGTTCACATCATTAAACTTTTTATTTTTTTAGTGTATGACACTCCTCTGTGTTGTGCCTATGATCATGGTGAAAGATATATAACTTGTGGAGGTTTCTTGTGTTCGAACCACTTTTCATCGGTGGTGAGTATTGCATGAAATCCTTGTCCTTAATGGTGGTCAATACCTCAACACGTGTGATGATGAGAGGTGTTGTTAAGAGCTCGAGGAATGTTTGGCGATCATAAATATGCCTTTTGGTGGTCCTTTTTGATGTTCTAATGAGAGACCAGTGGCGTTGTGGAGATTGTACCCTCTATTTTAATATAATCCTCCATTACTAGTTTTATGTTGATAAGCGTTTTTTCATGGAGAGTGTACATGCATTCCTATAATAAGTAGTTATAGACTCTACTGATCAGGGTTTTGGCGGTGATGAATTTGAGTAGATTTTCCATGCTTAGCATTTTCTTGTTGAAACTTTAGAGATATGCCCTAGTAATTTCATCTCCTCATTATATAATAGTAAAGATCTTGAATATGCCTTTTGAACTGGAATGTTGATACTTAAACAAGAGATGAGTTTAGTGTAGAGATTATAAAGGCTTAGGATAGAGCCAAGAGCAAAGGTTGTGATACCACACTCTAGCAGATCTACAAACATTATTGGAAAAAATCTTGAACATGAAATCTCTCTTTGTTGTAACTTGTTCGAAGATACTTCTTACATTTTATATATACTCTCTAGGATCTATAAGGCCATTATAATTGTCTAGATTTGCTTTAGCAGTGACATAATCCTTAAATATGTGTGTCATAATCTAATTTTTGACCTCCTATTTTTTTTTTATATTTTAAAAAATAGAAAAAAGAAATCCAAAAATGGCCTTTTTAATAAATTCAGTTAATTTTAATTATTTTTGTCAAATTCATTTAATTTTTTAAAAATAATAAAAATAATAATATGAAAAATAAAGAAGCTTAAAAGATAAAAACAAAATAACATATTTAGGAGCAAAATTGAACAAATAATTGAGTTTAACAAGTCAAGGTTTGAGTCTAGGAAGTTTAGAAAAAACCATAAAATAGCTTCGGTTACAGTTGAAGACTTAATTGGAGAAACGTAGAAGAAATAAAGGGCTTAATTTTATTAAGATTAAAATAAATTAAAGATCTAGGGGTGAATTTGAAACAAATGGCCTAATTAGAAAAGTCAATTAGAGGTTTAATTGGAAAAAAAATGTGATATGGGGAAAAAATGATCAAAATTGCATAATTTTAGAAACCAACTACTAAAATGAAAAGTTGCCAAACTAGAAAAATCAATCAATTCAATTTAAAGATTGAATTGAAAGAAAACCCAAGATTTAAAACCCTAATTGAATAAAATTGAAAAAACCTAAGAGCCAGGGATTGTAATTAAAAGAAAAATATATTTTAGGGACTAATTGAATTGTTATCCAACTTTGTTTCAGTGCAATTATTTTTAGTCCAATTAAGCCAGTTCAATTTTTCAATCTAATCCAATTAAATTATTTTTATTTAATTCAGTCCAATTCTTCAATTGAATTAAATTAAGTAGTGCAATTAAATCAAACATTAAGCCTAAAAACTCAAATTCAAAATCTAGCCTTTCAATTCAAGAATTCTAGTTTCCAAATTGATTTGTTTTCAATTCTCCAGGATAAACCCCTCAATCCTAAAAACCCAGCCAAGTTCATTCAAATTCATTCAACAATTAAAACTCAAATTCTTCTTTACAGTAAGCTATTAAAAACCTAAAAAATCAGTTACAACCAGCATTTGAATTTCCAGATTCTAAGCTTATAACTCCTACCTCCCTTTCCATAATAAAAGTCATAAGAACAACATAAAAAGACAAGAGGAGAACACTAGAAAAACCACATTGTTATAGCCTTCAATTCATCATCCACCTTACTACCTTCCATCTTCTCTCAAAATCGCCTAACCAAACTTGTTTTTCTTCAACCAAACTCATATAAAGAACAACATTGAAAAACATCATCTTTCTACCCCTTATGGTTTCTCCTAAGAAACATATTCAATTTTCACACGCAACCTCTCAAGCCTCCATCAACAACATATACAATTTCCCCAGCTTTAAACTACTACTACCTTCACCCAAACGAATTCTCCATTAACCAAAAAAAGTACCTAAAATCGCAACTAAATCAACCTAAAATAGACCATTAACCATATTAGACCTTGCCACACATTTCATAACCATAGCCAAACAATCATCCAATCATCCCTTCGCTAAAGAAATCATAATCACCAAACCACTACCCAACTATCAACCACCACATACCTGTTGTTTTCCTCTCCATAGCCACTATTGTCGATTCACTAAAACCAATCCCTAACCAAAAGTACCTATAACAACCTTACTTTACATTAAAAAAAACCCTATCATCTTTGACCTATCAACAACTTCCTCCTAAAATAGACTAACAACTACCAAATCTTTCACATAACAACACCTCATACACATCTCCCCCCCTTTCAACAGTTTTCTAAAATAAAAGGTCTTATGTCACCAACAAAGAAAAATCCCAAATCAATTTGATTTCATTTGAGTTTTATTTTTTTGTTTTTTTAATCTTGCATATTTTATAATTAGAAACATGAGATACACGCTTGCTATAACTTCATAAATCAACAAGACAATGTGTGAGAGGCACACATGTCACTTGGCCTAATTGGATTTTCGAACAATTCTTCTTGGTGTTCTTCCTCCCCAAAGGTTGATTTCGAATCCAAGATGGATATGTTGTTATTTATGTGTTTATGCTAATATTGTTTTTTATGCACGGGTTTGATTCATGTATGTGTGAGTCCAAATATTATTAATAACAATATTCTTATAAAATGATAATAAGAATAATAATAACAAAGGATACATAAAAAATGATGATTTCTTTATGCAAATTTGTTGGTGAATGTTATGTAATATTTTGGGTTGGGTTAGCATGATCCTATCGAGCTCTATTGAGTAAAAATGATGGCATTTGGGTTTGTTTTTGAAAACTAAGTAAAATGGATGAAAGCTCAATTCAACTTTTTACCATCCTTATAGGCTAAATGTCTTTTTTTATAATTTAAAAAAGGCTATATGACAAGTCTCGTTTATTTAAAGGGATCAATGTCAAAGTTTTTATGAAAGACAAGTCTTTTTTTAGGGATCAATGTTAAATTTTTTAGCTAAAGGGCTAAATTAATAAGTCTCCTTTATAAGGGATTGATGTCAAAATTTTCGCAAATGGCTTAATTAACAGTCTCTTATTTTTAAAGATTGATGCCGTTTTTTTTTGTAAATAATCAGAAATAAAATATAAATCATAAATAAGCTAAAAATTGTTAGGAAATCTAATAGCAATTAAAATATAAATTTATGAGAAAAACACATAGTAAATGTAACCTTTCATTTGAAAGTATGAGGTAAAGGTGACATTAATCTTCCCTTAAGCATAACTAACCCTTTATCTGAATCTCTAAAACCAATGCTAATTTTTAAAACTCATAGTTTCCTTTAATAACTAGGTGGCAATTCCAGTTTCCTACTTATATTTTCGCATTTTATTTTAGAGAGTCTCAGTCGACATCATGGAGTGATAAGGGGAATGTGCACCACTCTATCACATTAAAGTTTCTTCCACACGACGAGAATGGTGTTTAGGAGCTAGTGCAGTCTCGTGGATATCATGTCTAGATTTTTTTATAACGAGGGCATGTGAATAAGATTGAGACTCAGAAGAAGATTGATGGAGATAGCCACACTAGTGTCTAGGGTATGTTGAGGAGTGTGGGCTCCATTTGAGAGTTGAAGTATTATGTCTACTTGATATGTTGTTTTGTCCTATTTTTCATGGAATTGAAATTGTCTCTATGCACCTCGTGCTTGTAATGGAGTTGTATATTGACTTTTCTATTGATGAAATGAAAAAGGTACAAAGCTATTCTTGTATGGATATGCAAATGTTATTGTGCATTTGCATTTGTTAGAGGAGTTGCAAGAAACCTAAGGGAACTGGAGTCCATATGGTAGGGACATTAATTACTTTCCCTTGTTTTAGGGTTTCGTCAACCATGAACAATATTTTTGATGAAGAGTGAAAGAGAATGAATTAGTTTTTTTGGTTATGTTTACCACAAATAACACAACTGATAAAGTAGTGAAAAACTTTAAACAGATTAAGCTTTCTTCGGCATAGTACTTAGTTGGTGACTGACTTGTAAAACAAGTCCTTTATTAGGACAAATAGCCCTTTGATTCTTAAGCTAGCAAATATAAGAGGAATGTGTGTGTAGAAAAAGTGTTGTAATGAATAATATAAGTATGCTTGAGTGAGCTTAAGTTATCATGTTTAGGCCTGAGTGGCTTATCTTTAAGACCTCCATTCTTACATAGTATCCCATGGCATTTATAAATACCAGAGGTGACATAAGCTTACCTTGTGTATAACTTATTTGGTTGAGAGGGAAAATTGATGGGGAATACCTATTTCCCTAGAAAGTTGAGTACTTGGTTATAATGCCATACTTACCATTGATGGATAGATTAATGCTAAAGAGTATGTCAAATAATAATAAGGGTGACAATCAAGAAATGTTGGTACAGAGACAGGCTTAGGGAGGAAAGGTTGGTCTAAGAAGTTTAGTGAGAAATTGTTTATTGGCGAGAGAAGGTGGTGTGTGGTGTGTGGTGAGTGATACATGCTTGGGTTAAAAATATTTGGAAATGCATGCCTAACAAGTAGGATAAAAAGCAGGGGGATAGTTGTGAGAAAAATAAAATAATAAATAAAAAGAAAAGAGAGAGAAAGGAGAAAGTAATAAGGGAAAAGATGAGCGAGAGAAAGAAGAGAGGGAGGAGAGAATGAGTGAGGCAGCTTAATTGAGCTGTCAAGGTTACAGGCCAGACCGAGCTACAAAGATTGAAGCCTGGACCTGGGCTGCTATTTTTTTTATATATTATTCTACCTTAAGGAGTGAGGTTGCTAGTTGGTACCTCTTGACCTACATGGACATTGTTTTTAAAATTATTTTATTCAATATTCATTTTTTCATCAAATTAGATTTAATTTTGTATATAAGTTTTGAGTTAAGGTTTTAGATATGAGTATGCTAAACTATAATATGAAATGTATTGGATTACGTTCAAAAATAAAATAAACGATTCATGGTAATTAAGAAATTTTTTCTTTTCTTTTTTGGCTGAGGGAGGGGGGTGAGGTTGGGAATGTTGATTTAGAAAACTTTCAAATATTTAGGACTAAAATGAAAATTTTGTCAAACTTTGGGAGTGTCATTCCCCTCTAGACTCTAGTTATGCTTAATTATATACAAGTCCTGGATGAAGAAGGAAGCAGAGTTTCCATTACATAGAAATCGGCGGAGAAGCAAGAAATGAGGGAAAAGAGATGGAAAAATTACATGATTTGAGGACTAGTTGAGTGACGACAACACAAGGTTGATGAGTAGAGGAATCAATGGCTTGAATTGAGGTGGTGTGAGAAATGCCTTAGCTAGTGCTTGAAATGCATAGACAAGTGAACGCTCGCACCTTTACATAGTGACCTTAAAAAGAATTTGAAAGAAATATCTAAACAAGGTGATTTGGAAGGGCATGTCTAAAATATGTTTGATCTTTTCTCTCAAGGCTCTACAATTCTTAATGAAGTGACCATAACTTCTATGAAAAAAAATTAGAATCTCCTTCTTTCCCTTTTCTAGCTAACCTAGCAGGCCAATCAACACCTAACCTATTCGTAATGACCTTAAAATTTTTGTTATAGAAACATTAAATGATGTGTGCCTTCTTTTTCCTCTAATTAAACACTTTTAACATGAAGACCAAGAATCTGACCTTTTTAAGAATCTCTTCTCTAACGTTTTTCCTCTCTTCCTCTATATCCTGCTTAAGCAACGACCTGGAGCTATAATGATTTCTAAATATTTCATCATATGGCCTCTTTGACATTTCTATAACTTCCTGAAAATGAATATACCTCTTGATTTTGCTCTTAAACTCTTACATGGATCTAGGCTCCTATAAAGCTAGAGATCTTTTAAATTCCTCACTACAAACTACTTTTATCAAGCTTGAAACAATTGTTGCCATTGTAAAATCTTCTATCTCAAGTGTTCTTTTATAAACATCCGTATAAAGTCTCTAAGCAATTAATTCCTTCCCAAAATCATTGTTAACAACAACACTGATGTTCTTCTAGGTCATCTGCTCATTGCAAAGTTTTCCAGAAATTGTTCGGACAACTTAGAAAAAGAATCTATTGATCTAGGAAAAAATCAGTAAACCATATCTGTACTTTTCCTTAAAGAGTGGAAGGAAAAGCCTTTTATAAAATTGGATCATGAAATCTATATAAACTCATGACTGACTTGTAACTATTCAAATGATTTGATGGATAAGATAATCCATTATACAACTCTAGATGTGGTATCTTATGAACATAAGGCTCTGCTTCTAGAATTTTATCTATGAAAAAGGATTTAATACTTGACCTTCCATCACACTTTTTAGCTCCATCATTAGTCAATCATTGTCGAACTAACTTTGCCACTCTTATGTCTAGCTCTTATGTCTAGATTGTCCTCTATCATATTCCCTACATGTTCCCTTTTCCATTCTCTTTCCTGTTATTAGCATAATCCTTACCAAACTATGATTTCTTATATGTTGAAAGTAAACTAGATTTATGAAGAATTAGTTGAACCGATCAACCAATTAGGAACCGGTCGACTGGTTGGAACAGAGCAACCGATTGAATTAAATGAATCGGTCGAACGATTAAAAAAGGTACGCCTATTTGGTGGAATACTTTTCCTTATTAGTTTAGGTTTTTCTTTTGTTAATTTAATTCCTCGATTGTTTAGGACTTTATGCCTATACATAGACTTGCAGTCAGAACATGAGAGAGACAATATATAGAAGAGAATAAAAGTGTATCTTTGAGAAAACACTTAATGAAACATTCTTTCCTTTCAAACTTTTTTCTTGTTTTCCTATTTTACTTTGCTATTCATAAACTCCTACCACACTAATTTTCTTTCAACAAGTGGTATTAGAGCTTTTTTTTTATTGTTTGACTTGGCCAATACAAACTTCCAACTTCAATGTCCTCATTTGACAAGTGACAGTTATAAAATTTATTGTATTCATGTGAAGCTTAGCTAGATTCCCAAGATGTGTGGAAAATGATTGAAAAAGGCATTAAGGAGCTTATAAAAGGAGTAACGTTAACTTCACTTCAAAGGGAGGTTGTGCAATAGGTGCTAAAGAAAGATTAACAAACACTCACAATCATCCACCAATGTTTGGATGATGCCACTTTTGAGATAGTGACTAATGCAACCACTACCAAACACACATGGAAAGTTTTGCAACAATCAAACCAAGGAGCTGGCAATGTCAGAAAGGTGTGTCTATAAAATTAATGAGGTGACTTTGTAAAGGTACATATGCTTGAATTAGATTAATTTACTAAAATAATGGTCATATATAATCAAATGAACAAATATGAGGAGAAAATGGAGGAAACACATGTGGTAGAAAATATTCTACATTCAAGAACTCATGGGAAAATTACAAGCCCATGAAGAAAGAGTCAATGACATTTAAGAAAACATGGGTGCACAAGCACTTTTTTCAAAACACTATTCAAAAAAGAAGTAAGATGGTTCTAGATATACCCAAGGAGGTAGATGGTGTGGACAAGATAGAGGAAGAAGATAAATAGGCAGATTTGGAAGAAGAGGTTGAGGCAACCTCAACAGGTCGACTAGATAAAGCAAACCAGTCGACCAACTCAACTAACAATGGCAATCCAAAACCCAAGTTTGATAAAACAAAAGTTAAATGTTATGATCATGAGAAGATGAATCATTATGCCAGAGATTGCTGAAATTCAACTAGAAGGGTTGGAGAGAATGTCAATCATGTTGTAGAAAATGAAAAAGAAGCCACCTTATTACTTGTTCATGACGAATAAATAAAAGACAAAGAAAACATGTGGTATCTAGACAATAGTGCCAACAATAACATGTGTAGAGATAAAGACAAGTTTATGGAGTTTGAGATTATAAGATTAAGATGAAAGATTGTAATTTGACATTAGTTGATACTTATAGAGCTACTATTGCAAAGGTAACCATAACAAAGAACATAATGTTTTTGCTAAATATAGAGATGAATGTGCTTAAATGCTTAAAAACATATGTGAAATATGAGACCTGGCTTTGACATATAAGACTTAGGCATGTAAATTTTGTTAACTTGAAGATGATGGAATAAGATGAGATGTTAAAGGGTCTACCACCCATTATGCATCCAAATTAGTTGTGTGAAGGATGTTTAGTGGGCAAATAATTCCGCAAGAACTTTTCAAAAAAGTCTATATCTAGAGCTAATCAACCTCTATAATAGATACATGCAGACATATGTGGTCCTATTCAACCTTGTGTATTTGGTAAAAATCTGTATTTTCTATTTTTTATGATTATACTAGAAGAACATGGGTATACTTCTTAAAGAAAAAGTCTAATGTATTTAACTGTTTTAAAAAGTTTAAGGTATTAATTAAAAAAATGGTTATTCTATAAAATCACTTAGGACATATAGGGTGTCAAGTTTGTTCTAATAAGTTTAATGAGTTTCATGAAGATCATGATATAAAGAGACTCCTAATAATGCTTAGATCACCACACCAAAATGATATGGTAGAGATAAAGAATAGAAGCATCCTCAACATGGCGAAAAGCATGCTCAAAACCAAGAAGATGTCAAATGAGTTTTAGGATGAAGCAATAGATTATGATGTTTACTTGTCAAATAGGTGTCCTGTGAAAGGCTTGAATGGCATGACTCCACAAGAAACATAGAATGGAAAAAATCTAAGTGTTACTCACTTAACAATGTTTGAAAGCATTAGTTATGTGAATGTAGATGATCAAGTAAGGATTATGCTAGATGACAAGAGAAAATAGATGATCTTTGTGGGCTGTGATAAAAAGTCTAAAGAATATAAGTTTTACACCCTCAATGAATGAAAACTGATGATTAGTAGAGATGTTGAAATTTATGAAAAAAGAGCATGAGATTGAAAGATAGATGATGGTGAGAAATATGACTTTCTACCTGTTTTTGATAAAGAGAAGGAAGATCATCAAGAACTTGTTACAATTCCATAATCACCAAAGAACTCAACTTTTCTTTTATCTTTTTTTTCTAGTGTAAGTTCAAGTAGTAACAACCCACCTAGTCCACCAAGAAAGATAAGGAGTCTTAATGACTTCTATGAGGTAATTAATCCAATTGATGATGATCTAACACTATATTTTTCATCTTGACACATATAAATCAATAACGTTTGAAAAATAAATAAAAGATTAAAAATGGAGAATTGTTATGGATAAGGAGATTGCATCAATTGAGAATAATGACACATAGAAATTGAATCCTAGATCAAAAGAAAAAAAAACCAATAGATTTCAAGTAGATCTACAAAGAAAAAAAAATGTCAAAAGAGAATTAGATAGTTACAAGGCGAGATTGGTAGCAAAAGGCTATTGTCAAAAGCAAGGGATTGACTATGATGAAGTTTTTGCCCCAGTTGCTGGATTGGAGACCATTCGATTGATAATTACCATAACTACCCAACATAGTGGAAGATCTACCAAATGGATATCAAATCAACAACCTTTCTAAATGGCTTTCTTACAAAGAAGGTCTATATTGAGCAACCTATGGGTTAAGAAGTGAAGGGACATAGAGATAAGGTGTTAAAGTTAAACAAGACCTTGTATGGATTGAAGCAAACCCCAAGAGCTTGGTATAGTCGCATTGATTTTTATTTTTTGAAAAATGGATTTTTAAAATGCCCCCATGAATATGCTATCTATGTAAAGATAAAAGAGAATGACGATACTCTTATTGTATGCTTGTATGTGGATGACTTGATCTTTATAAACAATAACCTAAAGATGTTTAGAGACTTCAAGTAACAACGATCAAGGAGTTTAAGATGAAATATATTGATCTTATTACCTACTATTTAGGGATTGGGATCAAATAAGGAGAACATGAAGTTTTTGTGAATCAAGAGAAGTTTACAAAAGAGATTCTTAAGAAGTTAAAGATAAAGGATTGTGAAAAAGTAAATACTCTAGTTGAGTGTGGAGTGAAAATGTCAAAAAATGATGAATGAGAGAAGATAAACTACACAACATTCAAGAGCCTAGTTGAGGGTTTAAGATACTTGACATGCGCTTGTGTGTGTGTGTGTATATATTAGAGTAGTACATATGAGTAGATTCATGAAGATACCAATTATAACACATTTCAAAGCATTGAAGCAAATTCTTCGGTATATCAAAGGTACTTTTGATTTTGGCTTATTCTATGGATATTCTAACAACTTTGAACTTGTGGGTTATAATGATAGTGATTGGGCTGGAGATATGAATAATAGAAAGAGCATGATATATTTTGTCTTCTACATTGGAGACACAACATTCACATGGAGTTCAAAGAAGCAATCTATAGTGTTATCAATTTGTGAAGTTGAATATTTAGTTACTACAGCATGTGTTTGTTATTCCATATGGCTAATAATATTATTGAAAGAGTTGCGAACACCACGAGAAAAGCTCATAGAAATATATGTGGACATCTTTCCAACAATCGCTTTAGCAAAGAATCATATGTTTCATGATAGAAGTAAGCGCATTAACACAAGATTTTATTGCCTACAAGGTTGCATTACAAACAAGAAAGTTGAACTCAAGTATGTAAAGACTCAAGATCAAGTCGCGAATATTTTTATAAAACCATTCAAATATGATGTTTTTGCCAAAATAAGAGATATACTAAAAGTTAAAAAGAAATCAAGTTTAAGGGGGAAGTTAAAAGTAAACTATATTTCTAAAGAATTAGTTGAACTAGTTAACCAATTAGGAACAAGTCAATTGGTAGAGTAGAGCAATCGGTTGAATTAAATGAATTGGTTGACTGGTTCAAAAAATGATTGACTGGTGGAGACGACATAATAGTTTTCCTTATCAGTTTAGGTTTTTCTTTTGTTAATTTAATTTTTTAATTGTTTAGAATTTTATGCCTATAAATAAGCTTGTAATCAGAACGTGAGAGAGACAATATATAGAAGAAAATAATAGTGTATCTTTGAGAAAAAAATTAATGAAACATTCCTTGCTCTCAAACTTTCTTCTTGTTCTTTAGTTTTGCTATTTTGCTTTGCTATCCATAAACTCCTGCCACACTATTTTTCTTCCAACATTATCTTCCTTGGTTTCATATCCTCTTCGAGCTCGTGTTGAGATCGATCAACTTTACCCTAGTCATGCACAACCTTATAACCATCTCATTTATACTATTATAATGAGGAACTCTCTACTTGTCCCTCTCTTATCGTATTTATTCCTTGCTCATTCTCCAATTCAACATTTCTACAAAATCCCCATTAGTCGATACCATAATGCTCGCAATTGCAGCAATAATCGTTGCTACCATGCTCATGTTGGTAGTACGTATAACAATCTTTTAATCTAAAAGTGACAAACAACATCAAATGTTATGTGTCTTCCTTCTTCTTCTTATGAATTATGAGTTATTGATCCCATCCTTTTATTTCCTTTTTTAGTATTATATGAGGAATATTCTATTATTTATCCTTAATTACATAAAAGTAAATATCTAATTAAAGAGGTTAAAGTCAGTTGAGATGATTAATAAGAAACAATTATATAAACATAATAACACTAGAAAAACGTTGATGTGAACCTCGTGATTACGTGGTCACGCAACCCATAATCAGAATTGAGACCTAATCCTGAAAAGCCAAAAGAGGTCTAATAGGAGTGTGACACAATAAAAACTTATTCCAAGACACCGACATTATTGAAATGAAGTTGAATGACGCTCCAAAGTCAATTAATCTTCGATAAGTCAAATTCAGTTCGTTCAAGAACCAAATAATACAAGAATCTCTTTCACACGTTAAAACTAAAAAAATTAGAAGTGTTATTCATCAATGACTGTCAAAATTCAGGCTTACAAGTGTTTAAATGATTCTGAAAAATTAACCCTAATGAATCTACCCTTTTGGGCTTCAGTTTTTGACCCACATACAAAAACTAACCCAAAACCTTTACTATTAAGTCCAAACCCTGATCCAAACAAGTCTTGTATCCTAGTTAAAAACAAAGTATGAATTAAGCCCAAGCAAGCCTTAGGCTATAAGTAACAAAATAAAAATAAAACTCATAAGTCTTAAGTCTTTATACACCGTGGGAAGAGAAGAAGAAAAGAAAATATGGTAGGTTTGATACAAGACTTATTTATAGCTTATAATGTTGTCCAATAATCCTGGGAACTAAAAGAGAAGTTATCGCCTCTTTGGTTTCCAAGTTATAATAGGATTCTAATCTCAGCCTTATATTTATCCTTCTTTTGGAAGGAAAAGGATGTCACCTTTAATGATCATTTTTCCACCTCTTGGTATCCTTTCGATATTAAGAAATACAATTAAGTTGCTGAATTATTCTCCTTGCACAACAAAGAGACTACTTTGGCCATGTATTTCCTATGTCAGCTTGGATTCCTTTGTTTCCTTTGTTGTTTTTTCAACTTATCTGTCAAGAAAATAAAATAATAAATCCTAATATTTAAAGGAAATAATCAATGTTTCCACACATAATAGAAAATCCAATATTAGTTAGGACTCCACAAAACATATGGAAACATCACATAATAAGGCTGGCCGAAACTGATACAAAATTGCAGCCTTGTTGTTGAAATTTCATGGCTCAAATCAGGGTGGATTGGGCCTCTTTTGCACATGAATTAAATACACTAAGACCTCCTCTTGATTCTCCAAAGGATCCTCAAGTTCAACCTCGGCTAAAACTTGCACAACCAGTCCATTATATGCTTCTTTCAATGCTTGCGCTTTGAACCTTATGATGGGCCCACTTGGAACATGTAATGGGTCTTTAGTGTTCATGGGTTGATCCATTTCAAAACTTTTGTAAAACAAAAACCCTTCATAAGAACCATTTATTAAATAAAAAAAGGGATTCTTTACTCAATTTCCATTCCTCATTCAAATAAAAAAAGGGAAAACATTTGTTATTATCTTATGCACTAGAGAGTTCCATTCCAACTTATAAATCACATGTTTAGATAATTATTTCCTAAGAGTTATAACTTCTTACATCTCTCTTTCATGTCCCTTAAATTTTAATTTTGTTAATTTATTGGTTTTTTATCCATACTTGACTTGAATAGTAAGCAGAAAAAATTACTTTATCGAAATTTCTATCTTTTATCTAATTTTATCACATTATTATAAACAAATATGCACGTTATAATATTTAAATTGAATATAAAAAAAAGTAGAAAATGATTAAAAAAACACCGACAATAAATAAAGTGAAATAATTAATTATAAAAAAGAGCTGGAAAAATCATTATCGGGAGGAGAAGGAACAAATCCCGTTGGAAAATCATTGTCGCTTTGCTATAGACACTACCTCATCACTAGAAAACACTAACCGAGATGGTTCTAATACCAAAGTAAAAGTCTATATGACTACATCGAAAAGGTGTCATATGTCGTTAAAGCAATGACCCGGAAAACAAACAATGTAAAATATCATGAAGTGAGTGTGTCATGCTTATATTTAATCATTTGCTTTAAAAAGGGGAAGAAAAAAAACACCAAGCAACCCCGAGCGAATCTCCAAAACTCGGGTTAAATTTCTAAAGTCATAACTCGTGAAATACTATACTCGGGTTCAACCAAGAAACTCATTTTCCAACCAATTTAATAAAAAAATGTTGAAATAGTAAAAAAATATTTAAATCTAAGAAATTTTTCAAAGTAATACAAATAGCAATCAAAAGAATAAAGATAAAATTTGATATAAAAATAAAATAAAATAAAATGTTAAGAGATGAAATTGAAAATTAAATTCAATTAAGAAAATGATTAAAAAAAAACAAATATTAATAAAAAAAATAGAGACCAAATCTGGCATATGAAAAAAAATTAAAGTAGGATGAAATTGAAACAGAATTCAAATTTTATAAATAATTTCATATATAACTACAAATAACAATCAAAATGACAAGGACCAAATCTGAAGGAAAAGCAAATCAATGGGCTGGTTTGAAATTTTGAAGGCACAAGCGTGAAAATCAAGGAGAAAAGAGAAAATAAAAACAAAAAAAAAGGTTGTCGATGCCAAATCTGGGTCTGTTGGCCATACACGACATCTAGGTATTAAGGCGTTGCCGAGACTATTTAAATGTCACCCTAGAAGCTAGCATTTGACCGCTAGGCAACGCCACACTCATCGTTTAAAGAGCGCGGGCTAACCTATAAGCTGACGTGACGCACACGTCAACACTTTTTTTTATAATATTTATTATCCATTAAAATACCAATTTTTTCCTCATTCTATTTGATAAAAAAAATCAATATGAAAAGACTAAAAAGACCCTACACAAAATTTATAAGATTTTTATTTTTAAAGGTAATTTAATCATTACACTATACTAAAAAATAAAATAAAAAGTTTAAACAGCTCTAGATGCCGGTTCAATTTCTTTTGCTTCCAAGAGAAACATAATCATTTAACTGTGCAAAAAAGGTATGAAAAGACCTTATTATCCACTACAGCCAAGGCAATTGTTTTTTGTTCGAAGATCATAATTTCATTGTCGTTGTCCATAGTGTCTATGAGTCTAGAGCTTGCTTCCAAGAGCAACGTGTTTATTTAACCATGCAAAAAAGTATGAAAAGGCCCTATTATCCCTACATTCAAGGAAAAGTTTTGTTAGAAAGAAAAAATAATAATTAATTTCATTGTCGTTGTCCATAAGTCTAGAGCTATAATTTTTTGGCACTATTGAAATCTCCCTTCTTTTTTAGTTTTTGTTATTTATTTCAATTTAAAATATTAATAAATAAATAAATAAATACTTCATTAATATTCCATGATAAAAGGAACGGATACAAAAGAGACAAAAAAAAATATTTAGTTGAAGAAATAAAATAAATTTGCTTTGAGATAAATTTAGAAAGAATTTTTATACTTAAAAAAAAAAAGAAAAAAAAAGACATGTCTCTTTTATTCCCATTAACTCTCGATAATATACAAAATTGAAAATAACCCTCCCATTTTAAAGCTTAAATCTTGTTGTATGGAATTTAAAATCAGCCATGCAAAACCATCTAGGTAGTGGCCCAGTGATAAGAGCTTGGGACTAAGAGGTTTGCTCCCTCTGTGGTCTCAGGTTCGAGCCCTGTGGTTGTTCATATGATGGCCACTGGAGGCTTACATGGTCGTTAACTTCAGGACCCGTGGGATTAGTCAAGGTGCACGCAAGCTAGCCCGAACACCCACATTAAACTAAAAAAAATAAAATCAGCCATGCAAGTCAAATTTCCAAGGCGCTACTAAATTAAAGTGCTTTGATCTAAAACCCTGCTTAAAGCCTGGGCCATGCCTGAGGAGCGCTTTTAACAGCATCAGCTGCATCTCTGGCCATGTTTGCATTCCTACCTTTTGTGATTTGGTTTGTAAGGCGGCAATGGGCTGTCATGCACTTGTGCTTATCCTGAATTTGGCCCGATGGAATGCATGAAAAACACACAACTTGTACGAAATGCTTGCGATGCATTTTCAATTTTTCATAGTCATTCCCGGATTTATTGGAATAATTTTAAAATAATATATTTTTTATTTTTTAAATAAAAATAAAAATTTATTTTGAAATTAATTAGGTCATCTCACTCGGGTTTGGATAGATTAATTAAGTTAAATAAGTTAATTTAAATTAATCTTCAAATTAATTTGAAATAAAACTTAATTTAAATGAAACTTTAAATTAATATATTATTACATCGATTTGTTATACCAAATTAAATTTAATAACTATGATAATAGTTAATTTCTCTCTATCTATGATGATTACTTCATTTACAATAAGCTTAATAATAATAATTACAACTTGATAATTTTCTTTACTAAATAATAGTATAGATTGTGTTTAAATAATTTATTATTTATTTACATTTCATGATTTAAGAAAATTATTTAAAAGAAATGCCACATTAACTAATTACCCGGCCCGTAAGGAAGCTTTTGTGAAAGATTTAATTACTCCCAGCATTATTCAATCAATCAATAAGAAACAAGAACTGGAAAAAAAAAAAAAACTCGAATATTGTAATTAAGAAAAGGAATGTACGTAAAAAGAAGGAAGAATTAGAAGAAAGAAAGGAAAGACACTGCCAACTTGGTTATATTACCAATTGAAGCTAATTAATTAATTATATGAAAAATTAACTAATTATTACCAAAATAAACCATCTAATATAGTCATGATCCATATGCAGACCACATCAACCCTAATTATATATATAGTACTTTATTCTTTTTTGTTCTTCCTACCTAGGCCTCCATCGATTTGTAAGGTACCCCAGAGACAAGCTCTAACTACAATAAAAAGCTCCAACAAAATCAATCTATCATTTTCCTCGTGAATGCTCTCTATTTGAAGCTTTCTTTCTCGTAAGAACATGCGATTTTTGGTGCAGAAACAGTTGTAATTAACAGATGCCAGGCATGTTGTTCCAATGGCAGGAAACCAGGGCACTTCCACGGTTTGGAACTGCTTCTGTGCTGGAAGCACGAGTGAGTGAAGCATCTTCCTTAACGTCGGGGTCTCTGTTGTCATCGACAATATTAAGCCCACTGTACGACATTCTATTGGAATTGCGTTCATTTCTGCTTTGACGATACCACTCTGGGAGTGGCTCCGACGATGGGAAGTTATTAAGCAGGCTGATGAAGTCATCATCCATGGAATTCAACTCCTGGTCAGCTGCTTCCTCGCTTGGTTTTGTCCCTGAGTAATGCAAAAGCAATTACATTTTCGTATGTATAATCATTAATAGTAAAAATGAACATAAAGGCTTAACACTTAAATAAACTCTTAAAATAGTTTTAAAAAATAAAAAAAAATAAAAGAAATATCCCATCCGAAGATTTTGTGCTTGATAATAAAAATTTTCAAGAATAGATTCAATTATTCAAGGCTTTATATAGTATCAAAATAAATAAATTATTAATTAATAACCTTCTCTAAAAAGTGAAAGAATAGCTAGCTAATTAATGCTACAGAGAGCTACTCTTGCAAATTGGGTGAAATACCGTGAGACAATTCAGTCACCAACTAACCAAAGATAACCATCATAATTACTGCTATGATACAGAGTATTTAACAGTAAACAGAAGAAATCCTGGATTAATAGTGAAAAATTAAAAATAAAAATAAAAACTTACATATATTTGAGGATTGAGACGAGCTCAAATCATCCCACAGTTTTTCACCACAAGAATATTCGCTACCGTTTCTCGGCAACAATTCAACACGATTGGTAGCTTCCTCCCCTACACCTTCCTCCTTTACAGTACTATCCATCGCACGTTTCCCTTCGTTAGATGCCGGCAGCAAGTCATCACTATTTGATTTCCCTTTGAAAGATATAGTCTTAGCCTCCTGCAGTAAAGCATCCAACAAACCGCTATTGTTCATATTGCCTGCCATTCCTTGTTGGCTAGTTTCACTGTTACTGTAGCCATTGTTGTTGCTTTTGTTGGATGCCTCCTCGAAACAAGCACCACCACCCCAAGAAGTTGTCGGCCCTGGTGGTGTTTGGCCTGAAGGAATAAAGCCAATTGGCTGAACTTGACCCCCCATTATAAGTGAAGTAAAACTCATATTGCTTTCCATATCTGCATCATTGTAGAACAGTACTGATGGTGGTGTATTTATCGGGACTGCTTGCCTAGTGGGGTTTTGACTGAATAGATTTGTAGAAAGAGGTGATTGCTGATACGACGAAACAGGAGGCAAAGACAGAGGTAAACAGCCATCGTTACTGTTGGTATTAGCAAACAGTTTTAACTGATGGCTCGGATTGGAGTAGAATGCAAGTGGACTAAGATGATTCTGCAAAGGGTTCAAGGGAGTTGCGAAACTATTGATGGGATCAAGGGGTGGAAAACAGAGATTGTAAGGAGATGAGGAGAGTGAGGTAGAGTAGGGTTGTGTTCGTCGGTCTTCTTGGTGGTGAAAACGAAACGCAGCTGTTTTCGCTTGCAAATCTTGGGGGTATATAGGCAGACCAGCTCTTTGATGTCTTTTCATTCTGGTATTCCAATAGTTCTTGATTTCATTATCAGTTCTACCGGGTAACTGCCATAATAGAGAAAAGACATAATATATCAGAAGCAGAAAGGTACAAAGTACTTGGAAAAAGAGGTGGGGCTAAAGATAACTGGAGAGTGCAGAGAAAAAGAGGAAAAAGGGAAAAAAGATGGGCAAGAAATCATAATTAAAGCTCAAGAACATAAATGTAAGAGAAGACTTAATAAATCATATTTAATTGGAGAAACTATCATTCTAGATGGCATGTGGTTCTAAAAAAAAAACTAGATAAAAGGAAAATGGAAAAAAAAATAAATTCAACAACTAGTAACAAGGAAGAAAAAGGTCAAGGATGAGAAGGCATCATTCAAATGGTGGAGATGTAAAAAAAAAGGCATGAAGCTTCATGCACGAGTACATTTACCTGAGAGGCCATTCGAGCCCATTTATTACCATGTTTGGCATGAAGTTCGATGATGATTTTCTCTTCATCGGGTGTAAAAGAACCTTTTTTTAGATTAGGCCTCAAATGATTTGCCCATCTGAGCCTGCAACTCTTGCCGCACCTCATCAATCCGCAATTCTTTTGCACAGAATTCCAATTTCCTTCTCCATGATTCTTCACGTACTCTATCAAGATGGCATCTTCCGCTACCGTCCATGGCCCTTTTTTCAAGCCTTGATTGACCCCTTTTGGAGCTGTAGCCTGCCCACTCTCCATCACTACTACTCTATCAATATTGTTGCAGTTCCTATTGCTCATCATCTTGGATGAATTTCCACACCATCAATACCACCACTAGCTGCTGTAGCAAGGCTGAAACTCTTTTGTTTTGTGGTTATGTTTGTGGAGTTGTTTGAGGGTTTAAATAGAGCTAAAATCTGTTTATGAGTCTTTTGATTACGCAATATTAATTGTCCTTGTGTTATTTTCCTTAATGACAATTGTATGTTCTCATTTGCATGCCTCTAATGTTTGCACTTTTTTTATTATTTGTTGTGCTAGTTCTCTCCTCTATTAAGACGTGTGAGAAATACAGGGAGGAGAGGAGGAAGTGTGAAATTAAAGTCCTTTACCCGTTTTAGCTTCTCTTTTATAAGAGTTTACGGATTTAGAGAGAGATTCAGATGCAGAGAGAGAGAGAGAGAAAAAACTATATAAAACAACGTAACGTCTCGTGGATATGTGTAGAGATTAAATAGATAAAACAAAATTTATGAAAAAATTTAGACGTGTCAAATATATAATCTGATAAAGATGCTTATAATTTTCTATCCAGCCATTGAATCGTGCTCAAACTTGATTAGAAGAGTTTAAAAAGAAACTATAAAAAGAAACGTGTAACGTCTTTTGAATATGTGTAGACTAAATAGATAAAGCAAAGTCCGTTAAAAGTTTGGATGTGTCAAATATATAACCTGATAAAGATGCTTATAATTTTCGATTCAACCATGGAATTGTGTTCAAATTTGATCAGGAAAATTTACAAATCCAAAATAAAAGATTAATTAGCTATAGGGATCTAGAAAGCTTTAAAACTAGACACAAAAGATATTATTTTTGCTATTTTAATTATTTTTCTAGTTGATTTTTTATTTTAATTACTTTTTTTTACTTAGCTTTCAAACTTTTGATTGGTCGGTTTTATTAGGTCAGTTTTATTGGTGTGTTATTGTTTTTTATCAAATTATTAAATTATATACTTTTTAGAAAATATCAGAGTTTTTTCTATTTATTTTTCTACAATATAGGACTATAATATTAAAGCTTAAGATCCTAGTTTCTATCCACACTACACGTTTATTCTTAGGGCTTGATTTTAATATAGGATTTTATGGTCTGATATAATAAATCATGTGTATTCTCGAAGTTTTTCTTCTTTTTCTTATTCTCAATATTGTTTAGCATTGCTTTTATTATTATTATTATTATTCTCAAAGGATAAATTTTACCTCTCTTTTTGGAAATTATAAGTATATCTGAATTAATATTTTCATACCTACATGGAAATAACATTTGTAATTAAATACATATTCATAAAGATGCTTTAACAAGCATTAATTGGTGTAAGTTTTCAGATTACAATTGTAATGATTTTGAAATGAGATATTTCAGTTTAAAAGAGTCAAATTTTTATTTAATAGTCAAATTTGTCGCTTGTCATTTTTACATCAATTAATGATTCTTTAACTTTTTAATTATTATAGCAAAAAGTATAAAGTTTTTAATAAGATAATAAATATAGTCCTCCTCAATTTATTTTTTATTTTTACCATACAACAAATTTGTGAATCCTTAATTATATTTAGAAGTATAATTATAGTTGTTTTTAAAGTGTTTATCAATACGTGTATGTTAATATTGATTTATTCATTATATATATATCATTTATCAATGTGTATATGTTAATATTGATTTATTCATAAAGATGCTTCGACATGCAATCATTAAAAAGAGGTATCAAATGACAATATATTGTCAAGTTTAATTACAAGAAATCTAAAATTGGATATTTTAGTTTAAAAGAGTCAAGTTTTTAGATGAAAATTGTAATGATTTTGAAATGAAATGTTTCAGTTTAAGAGAAATAAATTTTCTTTCATAATAAAATTTTGTTGTTCTTGAATTTTATATTAATTTTGTGTTTCTTTTACCTTTTGTTAGCAAACACAATTTAGTTTTTTTAATAAAATATAAATACCTTTCTCAATAATTTATTCTTCGTTTTGACCATATGAATATCTTTATCCCTCACTTGACATCATCATTCATAATTATTTAATTTATTACTTCGATTCTTTCAATTTTAAAAGAAAATCATTATTCATATTTATTATCAAGGTCATTCTGGCAATCGAAGGTCTAATATGAATACATACTTTAATATCTAAAAATCATTAGCATTGTGAATAAATACCATTCGTCTTTGCATGTGTGTTTGTAATCCTTTTATTCATAAATATTCTTTGACATACATCTTCTAATGTAGTTTTTCAGAGATCACCATAGAGAAATGTATTATACCAACAAAATATTTTGTCCATGGAAAAGTTGTGTATCCATTGGTAAAAATATATCTAACGGAATGGTGTCGTTATTTGAAGTTATGTTGGTGATTATATATTTGTCGGTAATTTTATTTAACTTAATCACCAGCAGTTAGACCAACAAAATATTATTATGAATAATAAAAACATGCGACGACCAATTTTTGTTAGTATATTGCTCACTAAATATTACCAATGGACTTTCGATAAATGACCCATTTGTAATACATCTCATATTTTCAACGGATACCTGAAAAAATCACTGACAACCATGTTATGTTGGTCTATATAAAAAACCTTAGCAACTCTCTATAATTCTCCAAGAAAAATTGACATGCTTTACTAATGGAATAACCGATAGAGTTTTATGTTCGTCAATGGTGTACTAATTTGTTTTTTTTTAATGTTATCAAAACAATTTGACATTAAACAACATTCAAGAACATTAAACAAAAATTTAACTTGAAGAATACATTTAATATTATTAATTTAACATTAAAAATCAATAACAAATGTTTATAAACATTAAGAAGAGGCTGCAAATAGAAGGGGGGGAATCTCGTTGATATCCGTAAGGGAGAGGTTAATGATTGGAAATGTATGCAATCATCTCCTCTCATTGCTACCTTTTTTTTCTTCAAACTTTGCCAGAGCACCAATTCGTTGTTCAACCAACTCCTTAACGGCTCATGATGGCTGACTCGTGCTGGATTATGGGGTGCCTACAGTTGAGACACTACACCCCAATGTCATATATCAGGCTATAGTCATAAAGATACCATAAACCTAATTCTTATGAGATCCACTAGTTGCTCCAACCTTCAACCACAACTTCGAATTTTATTCTGGATAAGTTAAAGGGTCCTTCATATATTTAACGTGCATTTTGGCATTATATTTTTCCTACATAATAGAATAAACATGTCTAAGATATGATAAAAAAAAAATATTAGCCCAAACAATGTATAGAAGGTTTAAAAATTGACTTGCAATAAACGCCTCAACTCAGTTGTTCATGAACTGTTGCACCTTTTTTTGTTTGCCATCCCTTTGTATATGTGTTTACATTCATCGGAGTTGACTCACATCTAAGTTATGTAGCCTACAAAATAAATCCCTAATTAAACGTTATCACAAATAATAACTATCATTTTAAGAAAAATACTTAAAATGAACTCTCACCTAAGTTATGTAGCCTACAAAATAAATCCCTAATTAAACGTTATCACAAATAATAACTATCATTTTAAAAAAAATACTTAAAATTAAAATAAACTCTCTTACCAGGTGCTTTACATGGTTAGTATAAGGAAGCAACCCACTAATATACTTGCTAATAGAACCATGAGTCTCTTTGTTTTTGTTAGAGGATCCACTCTAAAAACACATTCTAAAACCATCTAAAGTGAAAAACTCTAGATATCTCTCCCAATTGCTCTTAATGATGTGGGAAGGTCTATAATTCTTCCACTTTTCAAATTCATCTGACCCAACATATCTCTTAGCATAGGTGTACGCGTCATACTAGAAATCACACAACCTGGTTTAGAAATTTGTTAAATGAAAATATAAAACCAAAAAAAGATTACAATTCAACATAAAGATTAGACACCTAGTGTCTAAGAAAGATGCCAAGCCTAGACTCATCCATTGGATCCTGTTACTGCAAGAATTTGATGTAGAAGTTAAAGATAAAAAGGGGACTGGGAACATGATGGCAGATCATCTTTCACAGCTGGAATTGACACAACAACTGGAGTAAATTCACGGTTATAAATGAAAGCTTTCTTGATGAAAGAATCTTAGCAGTTTTCACTAACAGTTTCATTCCCTGGTATGCAGATTATGTCAACTTTCTTGCAGGTAAGATCATCCCGCCAGATTTTTCTTACCAACAACAAAAGAAATTTCTTGTTGAAGTTAAGCACTACTTCTGGGAAGAGCCGATACTCTATCGACATTGTGCAGATCAAGTCATTAGGAGGTGCATTCCAAAAAAGGAAATGACAAACATGCTGAAGCACCGCTACACACTTGAATATGGGGGGCACTTTGAAGCGCAACGCATTGCAACCAAAGTTCTGCAGTCTGGTTTTTATTGGCCCACTATGTTTAAAGATGTTCATGCTTTTGTAACTGCTTGTGATGAATGTCAGCATACTGGGAATATATCTCAACGAAATGAAATGCCACTGCAGAATATCCTAGAAGTTGAATTATTTGACGTTTGGGGCATCGATTTCATGGGACCTTTTCCTTCAACCTACAACTACAAATACATTCTCTTAGCAGTGGATTGTATCAAAGTGGATAGAGGCAATTGCAATGCCTAGAAATGATGGCAAGGTGGTACTTAATTTTTTATGGAAGAACATCTTTACTAGATTTAATACTCCTAGAGCCATCATCAGTGATGAAGGAACTCATTTTTGCAACAAGTAGTTTGAAGCACTACTATCTAAGTATGGAGTTAAACACAAAAGAGCATTGACTTATCATCCTCAGATAAATGGTCAAACAGAGGTATCAAATAGAGAGGTGAAACAAATTTTAGAGAAAACAGTAAGTAATTCTCGGAAAGATTAGGCAAGAAAGCTAGATGATGCATTGTGGGCATATCAGACAACATTCAAAACACCATTGGGAATGTCTCCGTATCGATTAGTTTTTAGGAAAGCATGCCATCTTCCTGTTGAATTAGAGCATAAGGCATACTAGGCAATAAAAGAACTGAACATGAATCTGCAGGTTGCAGGTAAGAAAATAATCCTGCAACTTAATGAGATGGATGAATTTCACAATGAGTCCTATAAGAATGCCAAGATATACAAGGAAAGAACCAAGGCATAGCATGAAAAACACATTGTATGCAAGGAGTTTGTCCATGGTCAACAGGTATTACTCTTCAATTCACGTCTCTGCTTGTTTCACGGTAAGCTTAAATCATGGTGGTCAGGACCATTTACAGTTGTGAAGGTATTTTCATATGGAGCAGTAGAGGTCACTCATGATGAAAAGGGAACATTCACAGTGAATGGACATCGTCTGAAGCATTATAGGAATGGGGAGTCAATTGGAAAAAAGGGATGATATCCCTCTCACTTCATCTTAGCAAAATGAAAAAGTCAAGCTAATGACTATAACTAAGCACTGATTGGGAGGCAACCGATAAAAAAAATAAAAACCTTATTCATTTCATTGAGTTGTGCAGGGATGGATCATACAAGCAAAAAATTAGGAGCAACAACAAATTCACACCCACATAGTCAAAAGAAAGTATTTGTAAGCCTTTCTTTTCTTTGTTTTTCCATTAAGGACAATGTGATATTTAAGTTTGGGGGAGACATTGCATGCTTTGACTATGAAAGACACTGCATACTAGGACTGTGAAATCAAATGGTGAAAAGTGATATGCATTTAAGACCAACTTTGACATTTTTAGGTGCTTCATGATGTATCCATGATATTCCTTGGCTTAGAGGAGATAATATCGTATAAAGTTGGATTAAGCATGATTATTTTCTTTGGAATTATTGAAGTACACTTTTCTAGCAAAGTCATGTGAATTGTGTAGTTATGCATAAAAGATAAGTGTGTTGTTTCTTTCTTGTTATTACCCTTTGAGCAAAATATTAAAACAAGGAGTGATAGTGAGCATGAAAGTGAATGAGTAAGTATATGATGTGTATCTACTCCAATGTTTTGAGTTGCTTAGTAACTAAGAGTATTCATCACAAATGTTTACTTTTACATCAAACAGCAGCTTAAAATATAAGTATGCAAATGCATTTTAAGTTTATGACATGTTAAGTAACCGGGTGCATTCATCACAAATGTTTGTATTCGCGTCGAAAGACAAGTGATAAATTTTTTTAAAAAAAAAAAAACCAATCGCCCTTGTCAAAAGACAAGTGAAAGTGTGATGTTGCTCCCAAAGTTGGCTACCTTGTTTGTATTAGTGAAAAAAGGTGATGGCAGAATGACTGTGCACGGTTCAAGGATGCTAAACACATGAAACACATGGATGAGTTGGAAGTTTGTATAACGGTCTCCATAGAGAGTAGGAATGCTTAGTTTTTCATTATCTAATATTGTCTATGAGCTAAGTCAAGAAGTGAATGTTGCGCGAGGGAGCCATTTAAATGTGAAAGTTGAACTTATCATGAGCTTTTAGCACTCTGCTTTCATGGTTTCCTTTTTGCTTGAGGACAAGCAAACATTCAAGTTTGGGGGTATTTGATAAGGGAATTTTTAGGGTGTATATTTTCCACTATTCATGCTAAATTTTGAAATATGTTGGATGTGTTGCATAAGATAATTAAAATTTTAGATTCCTTTTTGAACTATTGACCTCGTGGGAAATTAATATGTTTTCAGATACTAGGTTACTGAGCAGGCAGAATCCGACAGTAAAACCAAACATTGATTTATTGTGTGCTGCAAAGGAAGCTATACAACTCAGTTCCAGATGTTCATCACCATTTTCAAATATTTGAGATAAAGGTTTATAAAACATATGAAGGGCATATAACTTAGTTTTTTTATTTAGAAGCCCAAAAAGCGAGTCGAAAAACAGGGATTGAATCAGACCCTAACTTCCTTCACTCCAAATATTGTCTCGGTTTATGGCCCTTATCTTAAGTCTTAGAGGTTAAAAAATTGCAAGATTGGTGTCGTTGGAAAGAATATTTGATTTTCTATAATTTCTCCAGAAATAGTGATATTTGAATTCGCACGTTTCCTGCCTCAAATCTGGCCCGCAATGTCTGGGAGGAAGGAATTCAAATCAAAAAAGGAAATTGTCTTCATTCCAGCGGGGGTAATAAGGCTACAATATAAAAGAAAAAAAGAGGGGTCTACAGGAAAGAGGTGCATACATAGATAAACCCTAAAATAGACTAAAACAAGAAGAGGAGGCGGCACAAAAAGGGTCGAAAAACAGAGAAGATTTGTAGGACACCTATCTATTCCACTGTCATTCTCTGCTTTTGAGTGATGTTCATCGTATCAAGTTTGTTTCTGTTTAATTTAACTATGATGTAGATTTTTATTCTGGGATTTTTTATGTAACCTTACTATGAATATGTGAATAATTTCTTCGATTAAATTATTACATTAAGTTGCTGAATATTTCATTCCATGTGTAATGCTTGTGTATGTTTGGCCAACATCTGCATGATTTAGAATTCAATGTGAGACTGAGAAGTGATAATTGTTTTAGCTATTGTTTGAAATACCTTAAGAAATCTATAGGATAGAGATATCCTATGAACTTTTGTGATCGTTACAGGTTTTACGGTATTTAATAAATTTCGACAAGTTTAGAACTTTTGTAGAGTATATGAAATTTGCTTATCGAAATAATTCATTGATACTTGAGAGAGATTAATGTTTAAATTAGAAAAACCTGATTATCAACGTTAGAAGTAATTAATTCAATTGAGAAATTTCACATATGAATAGTTACAGTAAGTCAGAAATCCTAGAACCAGTACAATTGAATTCATTAATATTTAATCAATTGGTTGTTTGTTTTTAATCATTAATTTTTGTTTCATAAACTATCTCATTTGATTTCTCAAATAGATCATAATTTAAAGACTTTAGTAATTAGTAGTAATTTTTACAAATCCTCGTGGGACGATACTCTACTCATCACTTTATTACTTGTTACGATTCGTGCACTTACGAAATTAACCAACACTCGTAATCGACGAGCCTGCGTCTTTAGAATATGCATTAGGTGTCTTTTTATGATCGATATCTAAAAGCACCACAGGCTCAAGATCATTACTACTTGAGGATGCACAACAACTTCTTTTCGACCCTAAATTTTTCCTTAACATCTAAACAATATAGCTAAATAATTAAGAATATTCAATTAAATTCTCAATCTATATTTTATGGTTTTTTGTTTTTTGTTTTTTTTTTTTTTTGCATCTATCCATTTAAAATAAATTTTAGGGTACCTCTCATATATAAAACCCTACCCATAATTGAAAACAAAATGCAGACAATCAAATGCAATGCAAACAAATCATTACCTATAAGCCAAACACACACTTACTATGTATTCTTTTCAAGGGAAAGGTTTAAAGGTTATGATCTACTAAAGACTATTATATTACTATATTGTATTTAATACAGTAAAGTAAAACAATGCTTATATGATTAAAAAAAATCACAAGGTTATCATATTGATAACATCATATCAAAAACAACATTTAAAATGTTACCATATTTATTAATGCAATGCTCATATATGATTCATAACTTAGCCCCTTAACCCAAATTAGAATCGAGTTTGATCACATTGTTATATTAATAGCTCGTTCCTTTCAAGATTTAAATTTAAAAATTTGATCTCATGTTAAATTGAATGATTTTTTAACCAGCCAACCATATTATAGGCAAATGGAGTAAAATAAATTATTTTCCAGTTTATCAACACAATTTATAACTAATCAATAAAAAAAATTCAATAATTTATGTATGTAATTACTCAAAAAGAGAATTATTTTACTAAACTAATACTCAAAAATAAAAATCATATCTAAAAATCAACAACACATAATTATTGAGAAATTCTTTCTATAGTCTATTCAAATCATAAATTCACATAAAATCCAAAATCGATATAAACCCTAACTTTCCTCAAATTAGGGATTTCTCAATTTCAAACACAAATAAGTGAGAAAACAAAATTATAATTGAAGAACAATTCATAACAAAATGATAGGATACATGTAAAGGGGGGGAAATGGAAAAAACAAAAAACAAAAACAAAGGAGAATACGTAGCATATCAACAGTAGAGTCCAAGAACTTAAAAGAAATCAAACCTCGATGAGAGAGAAACATAGCCTCAATTTTTCGAGAAAGGATTAAGCACACTTTCTGTAGCTTGACGCCTCTATCTCTACTCTCTGAGAGAGACCTAGCCGACCCGTTTCCGCTACGGGACAGTGTTAAAAAATAGCATTATCCCGAGAAGCACCGTATAGCAAATCGTAATATCGTAGTGTAGTGTTCCTTTCGAGTGTTGCTCATGGTGAGCCCTCTTAAGAGCACGAGAATTTGTTCGTTAATTTGGCTTGACTACATCTTTCTTTCTCCTTCTTTTTTTGGTATACCGCTCCGAGAGCAGGAGAACCTGATGAATTGATCTTGCTTGCAGGAACTGAGAATCTCACTTTTGCCCTAACCACAGATGAAAAGACTGCTACTGTCACTATTGGCACTGTATATTTTACAGAGACTACTACTACTGGTATTGGTAGACTTGGAATTGAAAAAAAAATATATCATCTTTATAATAGTAATGCAATTGTATTTAAAATCATAAGGATAATATAATACTCGTGCATTGTTGTAGGGAACTCTTTGGCAGGGTTGTTAAGACCTAGTCCAATAAGTCAACCTTGAAAGTTAAAACCTCCCAACTCGAATCCTTACATAGCTCAAGTTTCAAATTAAATTGTGTGGAGAGGATTGATCAAATATTCAACTTTGCGAGTCTAAAGATAACTCAAATAACTAATAAAAACTTTGTTTGACTTAAAAAAATTTCAAGACAAAATTGTTATTTTTTTAATATTAAAATGATGATATTTTAAATTGACCCAAGTTAACCCATGAAACCTACAACTCAAGTTATGGATTTTACTGAGTTTAATAACTTTATATTTTAAAACTAATTTTTTCACAATATGATAAAAAAAAAAAGAGACACTCATAGAAAAGCAACCACATAAGATTAAAAAAAAAAAGGATTTTGATGGGTTGAAAAAAAACAACACTTGCTAATGGGAACAATTTAACACCAAACTTGGCTTTTTCTTTTTTGTTATTAGAATCTTATCAACCAAATGTTTTCTCTCTTCTCCACCCGTTTTCGAGAATACACGAGGACTAATATGTATAGAAAATGAAGTTTTGTACTAAAATGTATAATTGAAAAACTAAAAGAACCAAAAAAGTTGTAAAAAATCTTAATGAGTATTTTTAGAAAAGGCATTGACAACACAGTAACAAAAAAACGGGTTGCATGTTTGTTCTATTGTCAAATATGGTCCTCAAAAATTCAATTTTTATAACCAATAAAATTGAGTCTTGTCTTGCCAAATTGAATATGAATTTAATGGTAAAATATCTTACACCTCAAGAACATATAAAAAGCTATTTAAAATAAATTATGAGCTCAAAATTCCGTTTAATATAGTTTGCAAGGATAGGCAATTGGATCATTAGTCTTTGCGTGTGCATTGTTATTCTTGTGTAATACTTGTGATAATTTTGAAATAGAATATTTCAATTTAATTTCTCTTGCAGTCAAATTTTGTCATTTATCTTTTTTACGTTGGTTTCTTCTTTTATATATATATATATATATATATATATATATATATATATATATATTAGCAAAAAAATATTTTTTTAAATAAAAAATTAAATATTTTCTCTTCAATTTACATTACAGACAAAAAAAATTCAATTAGTAAGTAGCAAAAATCGCGTATCACATGTAATTCTTTTGTCTGGTTAGACATTCTTGATTGACTGACACAAGTGAAATCCGTTTTGCTTTGGAGAAAACCTCGCTACCTGGTCAGCGTTACGCTGCCAGTGTCTTAAAAGCCGTAAAAATAATATAATACTGCCAAGTCGACGTGGAAAACTCTTTAATAATTAATTAAATTTGGATCAGGGAGTCTTTACTCAATTTCTTACTTAATCTAATTTTAAATTAAATTATATAAGATTATTTAACGAGGTTAAAAATCAATGATGAATAGTAAAATAATGGATTAATTTAAAATAAAAATTAAAAATAATATTTAAAAAAAAATTAAGATAACATTATATTAAATCGACCTGCATTAACTTGGATTAATCCATCAAACTTGCAACATAAATCATCTGTTTTAAAGTTTTTTTTTTTACTTATATAAGATTAAAAAAAAATATAAACACCCCCATTTTCAACTGTCTGTGCATCTAAAATAACCTCATAATTAATATATATAAACAACATTAAATCAATAAAAAATTGAAAATCAAGAAAAACAATTCCAACCCAATCTATCTCCTTCAACAATATCAGAGGCCGAAAACATTTCAATTGATCTCTTCCCATTGAATGGATCGTAAACACCAAGAATTAATTTTTTATGGCTAAAATGATCATTAACCGATGACCTTTTTTTTTTTTTTGCAACCACAAACTGAGATCCATTTTGCAAAATTGATTCACATTTTGATAACCATATACAAAGCAAATGAAAGTAATTCTTCAGGCTTAAATCCAAAACAACAATTTGTCTGATAAAATTAAAAAAAAATGATAATTAAGGACTTAAATAAAATAAAACAAAACAAAAAAGGACTAAAAAAGCATTACTGTGATTCATGGTTTTTGTGAGACAGTACACAGTGAAAATACCATGCCAATTAGTTTTTTTTTTAAAAAAATTGATCTTAACATACTCATTTCTCTTTCAAGTTACAAATCTCTGAAACTGACATCAAAATATCAGCTTGCTACGAGCTCAAGACAATGATGCTCACTGAACAGGTGTTTTGCTTTTCATCACCCTGGCTATGTTTTTATTTCCTATTTATTTATTCATTTGAAATGGGATTTTCACTTGTGTATTCAATACAGGGCCTGTAGGATTTCCAAGTTCAAGTTACTAATAGCTCAACGACGATTCTTTCTTCACAAATGCAAATTTTCTAAAGTCAGTAACCCCAATGGCCAAGTATGCAGGTAGTGGAATTGATGATCAAACACAGGGTGTTCTAAATAAGATCAACCAAGCATGTGAAGATCTGCATTTATTCAGCACAGCTCAAATCAAAGACATCATCAAAGAAACACTTTCAAGGAAAATATCTACCTGTTGATCATATGCCCCGAGCTATCGGTCATTGGTGCTGCAAACTGTGGGTGCAGGTGCTCTGTTGAATGGGTTTTGAGTAGAATGATTGAAGGGCAAAAACAAAGGGTTCCCAAACTTCTTCTAGTTAAAATTAATCGAGATTCGACATGCATAAAATTTTTTGTCTGTCAAGTTGTAGAATATACGGATTAATACATGAGCTAAAGCTTCTCTCACTAAAGTAAACCTACAGACTGAGATTTAGGTTTCAATAAACATAATCTTGCTTCATTCTGTTAATGCTCAGTACTGGTCGATGCACCTACTCAAAATTTAGGTTGGTCTATCAGAGATAATAAAGCTGAGGAGTTGAACTAAATTCTGTGGTGCAGTTTTCAGATTTCTCATTGTTTATCCTTAGAGAATTAAAATTTATTGTCAAGATTTTTACTAATATGAAGTTCTCTCTCTAATTATTGGCTTTTATTTCTGATACAATCAACAAAATATATTACCAAATTGGCATTTTCTGTTTCATTCCAAGAGAGCTCAATTAGCAAGGAGCAATTCTAAAAGAATGTAATTTCTATAGATATCTTTACAGAATTTTGGGAATGGAACTGTAAAACCCATTATAGTGCTGCCGTAAACATTTAAGAAACTATAGTCACAGAATTACAAGAAAGATCCACATAAGATGATAGTAACTGTGAACAAGTCATGAATACCTCTTTCACAGCCGATTAGGGACAAGGAACAAAGAGTCTTCGTATCTCCACCTTGAGACATCACCATCAAGCAAACAGATGAGAAACCAGCGACGAACCATTTGAACTCATTTTCAATTTGGATGCCTTAACAAATTATCACAACATATCTTTGATGAAATCAAGGTTTAGGGTATCCCGAACAATAAGAAAAAATCCAAGGGTAATAACAAGCACGATCCCGGATGACATAATCCGCTGCTCTATTTCTAAAGGGAGCTTTCTCCCACCCCTAGCTGCTTCTATGAGAATGAAGGCCAGGGAGCCCCCATCCAAAGCAGGTAATGGAAGGAGGTTTATCACTGCAAGATTAATATTGAGCACAGCTGCAAATTGGTAAAGTCCATCAATATTTGACCTTGCAACTTCTGCACCAACAGCAATTATAGCGACTGGACCTGATACCTTGCTTGCTGATTGAGAGAAGTTTGAAAAAGTTTGTTTCAAGCTATCCACCACATTGGATGAAAGACCCCAAAATTCTTCTCCAGCAAAATTAAATGCCTCGAAGATGTTCTTAGCTATAACCTTGGTAATCTTTACATTGTTTGATAATTGAACTCCAATTTTACCTGTTCCATCAAAACTCTCATCCGGGGTGACACCAATATCAAAATTCTGTTCCCCCCTCTCAACCTTAAGCAACACATTCTTGTTAGGACTACTCTTAATGACATCAACAACCTCGGATACTGCATTGGGCCCAGTTTTAGGCAAATTCGTTCCATTAACAGCAAGAATTACATCGCCGGGAAGCAACCCATCACGGGAAGCAGCAGAAAAGGCTCGAACTTCAGGAACAAGCACCCCAGGAAAGGCCTCTTGCACAGGCAAACCAACTGATAATACTTGAGCAAGGATTATAGCATAAGCAAAGATGATATTGGCAATAACACCAGCTGATATCACTATCGTTCTATCCAATATCGGTCTATTCTTAAGCAAATTCTCATCATCTACTGGTATATCGCTCTCCGGATCATTATCAGGAAACCCCACAAACCCACCCAAAGGAAAAGCTCTAATAGAATATTCAACGTTCCTTGCATTAAATTTAGCTAAAATTGGACCAAACCCAACAGCAAATTTACTTACATGAATACCCTGTAGATAAGCAGCAAGGAAATGACCACTTTCATGAACAACAATAATGGCTGTCAACACTCCAACTGCCTCTAAAACAGATTCAAAGTTCCCTAAGTCAAATCCAGAGACAGCCCATGACCTAAAGTCCAACCTTTTCCCAAGAGGGCATCTGGTGAAAAGGGGAGTCTTGGAGTGAGAATTGAGGTTTGATGAATAGCAAAGCGAAGAGGAAAGAGGTTTAAAAAAATGGGTGGTTTTGCGCTTCAATGAGGATGACTCTAAAATGGGTGACTTTGAGTTAGAAAATCTAGGGAGAGAAGAAGAAGGGGAAGGAGATAGAGACGAAGATAAGCTTATTAGCATGGCTTCTTGATTGGTGTTTGCTTTAACAAGGGAGGGTTTAGGCTAATGGGAGAAGGAGATATGGCGAAAAGGGAAGGTAGTGGCTGTAGATAATTCATATTTCTTGAGTTTGTGGAGGGGAAGTAGAGTGATAATTTTCCCTCTTTTGTCTTCATTCCACGCAAGTGATGTGTTTTGCTTGCGTGTTTTGTATTTTTCTTGGTGCAAGACTTCTAAATTGATATTTTTTTAAAAAAAATCTCGATATTTAAAAGTTCATTTCATCCTTGCATATCCGGTAAAGTTAGGTCTCTTCATTATGGGTAAAATTCTTCGGTGATGGTATATTTTATTTATAAGATTCGAATTTAAATTTTATTTAAAAGATATAAGTGTTAAATTACTTGAACCAACCATTATTAATTTTTAAATTGGTATATATAAGATGCATTGTTTTTATAAATATTTTTTATTTTGAAATAAGTATATTAAAATGATTTTAAAAATATAAAAAAATTATTTTAAATAAAAAAATTAAATTTTCATGAAACAATATTTAAAATGCAATTCTAAAAACACCACAATACCATTCCGGAAATCAAGTCAGGGTTAGTAGAGATCCCAAACAACTTTGAAACAACCAAGATTTTTTATTGAGTTTGACTGTTGTGGTAATGGTTGGAAATGAATATTCACGTGTATTAATTTTTTTATATTTATACTTTTATTTATATTAAAGAAAGTATTTATATTTTATATTTTATATTCATATTCTATTTATTATTTATTGAATACTAAATTTATATATCCATATGATTTTAGATATTCAGTCAGTATCTATTGCTTGTGTTATATATATATATATATATATATATATATATATATATATATATATATATAGAGAGAGAGAGAGAGAGAGAGAGAGAGAGAGGGTAATACTATTGTATATTTTTTAGTTAGATTTGAACAAAATTTTAGGTTTTTTTTTATAATATTTATTCCTTTTGTAAGAATTTTGAATATACATACCCAATTCAAAATAATTATTATACAAAAATACTAATAATTCAAATCGGTTTTAAATAGATATTCATTAGATTCGAATAAAGTTGTAATCCTTCCTGTTAATAAAAATTTAAAGTAATTTTTTAATTAATCAAGTGACTAATTGTTTTCAAAAGTGTTTTAAAAAAAATTTAAATTTTTTTATTTTTTATTTATTTTAAATTAATATTTTTTTAGTGTTTTCAGATCATTTTGATGTGTTGATATCAAAAAAAAATTTAAAAAAATAAAAAAAATATTATTTTGATACATTTCTAAGTGAAAAACACTTTAAAAAGCAACCGCGGCTATATTTCCAAACATACCCGGATGGGGATTTTTTTACTTCATGCCAAAATTGTTTTCTTTGAATGCTTGATGACTTGTTGAAAACATTTTGATTTATGTGATTATAATATGAAAATAATTAGGAAATTTCCTATTCTCCTACTGTTGCACCTATATAACTATTTCTCTACGTACTTTAATTTACCACCACACACATACTAAAATCTTTTTTATCTTTATCTTTAAAATAATATCTTTCTCTCAACTTTTTTTTATTTTTTTCTAACTCTTTCTTGTTATTTTAACCTCGTCAAATAAATTACAGATATAAAATATGAAAAGTAAAATCTTATAAGAAAATATAGAAAAAAAATTAGGAAAATATTTTACCGGGAGAAATTAGTTAAAAAAAAAAAGAATATATCGTAATAGGTTGTACTCTAGGATTTTAATTTTATGATATTTATTGTGATATATATGATAAACAACTATATAAGAGATAAAATTAATGAAATGGGAAAGAACGGGAAAAAAAACTGCTTTGCTCAAGAAGAATTAATAGGGTGTAGAACCAACTGTGTCTATTTAACATTGTGTTTGCTTTAAATTGTTTTTCATTTCAAAAAAATTTAATTAATGTTTTTTAAAATATTTTTTGATAATAATATTAATGTGTTAATAACAAAAATAAAAAAAAATCTAAAAAAATCATTTTAATATATTTTTAATCAAAAACTATTTTTTAAAAACACCCTACATTATAATACCAAACTTAAAAATTAAAATTTAAGCTGTATAAAAGAGTTGAGTTTATAATTTCTTATTTTTAAAGTAACAAATTGAAAATAGAAAATTAATTAGTCATCAGACAGTTGATTGTATGTATGTTATATATATATATATATATATATATATATATATATATATATATATATATATATATATATATATATATATATATATCTTTGAGATTTGCATGTGCTTTCTTTAGTGTAAATATCCTTTAAAAATATTTTTTAATTAAAAATATATTAAAATAATATTTTTTTTAATTTTTAATACTAGCACATCAAATCATTAAAAAACACCTAAAAAAAACATTAATTTTATGCTTTTTAAATGAAAAATAGTTTGAAAAACATAATCATAATCAACTATAATAAAAAAAACACCCCATGAAAAAACGTGATTTTGTTTCCAATTTTTATGATAATTTTCAACATCATACTGTGTATAGGGTTGAAATAAAACAAGTAGGAATATTTTAAGACTCTGTTAATTAGCTAGTTTTAATTTTGGTTTATGATACCATCAAATTACAGAGATGCCTTTAGTCGGATGGAATTGGGAAGGCGACATGATTCGATGTTACTTTTCCAGAACTATGGAAAAGAAGTTGCAAGCTTTCATGGATAGATAATTTGATGCTTAAATTATTATTTTTTTAAAAAAATCATGGATATAAATTTATAGTTATTAAACTTAACCCGACTCAACAAGTTATTTAAGAAACCAATGATATGAAGTCTAATCCAAGTTAGATTTCTAGTTAATTAGAAAAATATTAACTCGATAAAACATTGTCGACCTGATTGGTTTTTTAATGAACTAATTTTGTGGTCAAACCCGATTCAAACTCGATTTGATAAATTCTAAATATAAAAAAATAGTATTTTTTTAATTAAAATAATTTATCCTAGTTGATCCAGTAACCTAATATATTTGTATTCGAACTAGATATTATGTAAATCCCTAAATAAAATTCAGAAAACTAAGAATTAATATATATACTAAAATTGACATGGTAAAACATTGAAAACTGATATAGATTCGATGTGCTAAGAAATAAAAATTAGGTGAGCACTTGAGATGTATGGACTTTAACTTGTCATTATATGTTTAATTCGAATTTTTATAGAAGCATGCGAGGAGTACCAACTTGTGATATCAACTAAGGTACTTTTTTTCTGCAAGTAGTGTGAAATATATGTGAGGTGTCGTGAACATCTAGACTTGGCTCGAAGCCAGGGAAAAAAAATTAAAAGGTTTCATTTGAGCTGGAATACCAAGCCCAACACTAATGCTATAATATATTTAGGGAGACACTTATGTTGATATAAATCAGCCCATAAATATCAGTAAGAACTCATTACATGTTTCAAATAAGTTAATGACTCGATCCAAAATAAAAACATTGAAAGAAACATTTCAGAATTGATTTTGAAAGTTTCGATCAAATCAGATTTGAAGGGTTCATTAAAATATTAAGAGGAGGCATTAGTACAAATTATTCATGTGCAAGAGGAGCTCAATCCAACTTTATTTGGGCCATGAGATTTTGACAACAAGGCTACCAATTTTTTAAATTTTCGACCAGCCTTGTATTTATGATGTTTCTATGTGTTTTGTGATTTCTAATTAGTTTTGGACTTCCTATTGTGTATGAGAACATTAATTATTTTCTTTATGTATTAGGATTTATTATTTTCTTTCTTTTCTTGTTAGGTGAGGAGAAAACATACCAATGAAAACAAAAACAAATCAAGCTAACTTAGGAAACAAAATGGCAGCAAAGCTTCCTAATTATACAAGGAGGTTATTATAGTAACTTCAATTGTGTTTTCTAATATTAGAAGGGTCTTAAGAGGCGGTAAAAGAAGGAAATTAATCCCGACAATTACTTTCCTTAAAAAAAAAAACACATAAGTCTAAGATCAGAATCCTATTACAACTTGGAAACATCATGGACACCTTTCGTTTAGTTTCTAGCATAGTTTTGAAACCCGGACCGGCCCGGCGGGTCGACCCGGGACCCGACCGACCCGGGCCTGGGACCGGTCCGGGTATAAGTAAAAACCCGTCTGGAAGTTGGCCGGGCGAAACCTGGTCGACCCGGAACCCGAGCGGCCCGGGCAAACCCGGCTAAGACCCGGCCTCTTGTTTTTTATATATACATAACACTGCAGAATTGCAGATCCAACAGTCAGATGGGAAACAGAGGCAGATAATAACCAAAATTCCCAATTTGCATGTAAAAATTTGAATATAACTCAAATTAAAGAAGATGGAGATGAACACTTGCCACTAGTGAAACGAGCTAGAGTTAGAATGGGCAAACAATCATCTTTGGAGGAGGAACACAATAATTTTACTCGAGCTGAAGAACAAAGACCAAATGAAGTTGCCTTCAATGCAACGGAGGAAAACAGTAGCTTTTTTCAACCTGAAGAAAGAAGATCTCTTGAAGCTGGAGTTATTACATTGGAGCCGATTAGCTCCTCCTCAAATTGCAACAGTGATTTGTTGCTTATAGAGATTCATTGATGAGAAAAGAAGGTGTTGTGCCTGTTTCTTTCACATTTACTGCTCTTTTAAGGCTTGTGGTGCTAAAATGGATGTGGGTTTGGGGCAGCAAATTCATGGGCAAATGATTTTGATTGGGGGGTTTGGTGAGGATTTGCATGTTGGAATTCTATGATTGATATGTATATAAAATGTGGGTTTTTGGAGTGCAGGCGAAAAGTGTTTGATGAAATGCCAAATAGGGATGTGATTTCTTGGATGGAGTTATTTCTGCTTATGGGAATAGTGGGAACATGGAGAGTGCAGGAGAGTTGTTTAAACAACTTTGATGGGTTATTTGATTTTTAATTTTTTTGGGTTGACCCGGGTTAACCCATCTGACCCGTGACCCGATCATTAGACCGGGTCGACCACTGGGTCGGGTTTCAAAACTATAGTTTCTAGGATTAATGGGCTGCATGGAAGGCTATAAATAAGCCTTAAATCAGTTTTGTAATATTTTTTTTCCTTCTCTTCTTCTCACAACATAACAAGGATTTAATATTATGGGTTTTATTTTATTAATTTTGTTAGCTACTTCCCAAGGCTTATTTAGACTTAATTAATACTTTGTTTTCAACTAGGATCCAAGGCTTGTTTGGATCAGGTTATGAGTTTTAGTTTAAGGTTTTGGGGTCAATTTTGTAATTGGAACAAATCAATCCACTAGGGTTAAATTTTTTTCAAAAACTATTTAAACACATGTAACCTAAATTTCGACAATCATTAATGAATAATATTTCTAAATTTTTCAATTTTAACGTGTGAGAGTAATTTTTGCATTCTTCAGTTCTTGAATGAACTAAATCTGACTTATCGAAGATTAACCAGTTTTGTGATGTCATTCGACTTCATTTCAATAATGTTGGTGCCTTGGGGTAAATTCTTATTGTGTCACACTCCTATCAGACCTATTTCAGCTATCCAGAATCAAATCTCAATCTTGATTGTGAATTGTGTGACCATGTGATCATGAGGTTCGCATCACGAGCACTTTGAGTGACACATGCAACGCCTCCTAGTGGTTAAACATGTCCATCTACCATGTAGTTAGATGTGTCGCTGCATCCTTTTTCAGTTGGTCTAGCGCGTGTCATTAATGGTTGAGTGGTTTGTTGTCGATGAGCCTTTTTCTTTTTCTCTCTCTCCATCCCTAAAAATTGCAGATTGATCTTCTTTGTTTTTTGTATATGTGCTTTGGTCATTCGTCTTTTAATTACTTATTTTTGTCCTTGACTCTAATAAGAGTTTTATTTCCTTCAATCTCAATTTGTAATATATTATACTTTTAAATTTGATCATTATTCTTTTGATTCATGATTTTTTTAGTTGACCCTTATATAAAAGTTTTGTTTTCTCAATTTTGCATTTCAATTCAAGTTTATTTAGTTTTATTGTTTTCAATTTGGTCCTCAATTTTTTGTTCTTTTTTGTTGGAGTTATTTTTCTCTTCAATTTAACCCTTCAAATAAAAATTTGGGTCCTTTTTTTCTTTTAATTTCTTTTTTTTTTGTCCTCTTTCCTTTTGTATAAGTATTATTTATTTTCAATTTAGTCCTTTAATTTTCATTTTTCATATATTCTTTTTTATATTTGGTCTTTAGTCTTTGGATTTCTTGTTTTTTTTTCTTAACTCTTTTATAAAAAATTTATTGGTTTTTAATCTTACCTTTCAATCCAAGTTTATTGTGTGTTATTTTTTTATCTTCATTTTTTTCTTTTTGTTTGAGTTATTTTTCTTTTCAATTTAACCTTCCAATAAAAAAAATAGTTTCCCCCTAATTTATATTTTATTTCAATTTTCACCTTCATTATTTTAATTAATGTTTTTTTTTATTTTAAATCCTTTATTTTTTTTTTCCAACGTATCGTGATCTTTTAAAAAACATATTTGACTAATATCATTTTTTTATCATTTAATTAAAATAAAACTCACTCGTTAATCTCACTCGGAGTTATAACTCAAATCGTTAATATCTTGTATTTCTTTAAAACATGTTTCATCACTAGATATTACTAGTTGCCATGCTCGCGCATTGTCACAGGCTTATGTCATGCTTATGCGTTGTCATGGATTTGTAAAAAAAATCATAATTTTTTTTTAAAAAAAATTATATGGAGAAACACTATTGCAATCCACAATGTTTTCAAGAAAAAATAAACTAAAAAGCTAAATTTTCAACAAGCTTAAAATTAAAAAAATAAAATAGATAAAGATAATTTAGAAACAAATTCATAAAAAAAACAAAAGGAAAAAAAAATCAGGAAACACTGCAGCAATTTATAGTGTTTTGTGAGGAAATATACTTTGTAATTTACAACCAACTCAATATTAAAAAAATAAAATCAATAAAGATAATTTTAAAAAAAATCATAAAAAAACAAAAAGGAAAAAAAACTATTCAGGAAAACACTGTAGCAATCTATAGTGTTTCATAAGAAAATCTATTGTTGTAATTTTCAACCAGTTTAATATTAAAAACAATAAAATCGATAAAGATAATTTTGAAAAAAAATTATAACAAAAAAAAAATCATGTGGGGAAACACTTTAGCAATCAACGGTGTTTTATAGGAAAAAAACTACAAAGCTAAATTTTCAACCAGCTCAGTATGAAAAAAATAAATTCAACAAAGATAATTTTGGGAAAAACATCGATAAAAAAACATGTGGAAAAATACTACAGCAAGAAAAAATCATATGGGAAAACATTGTAGCAATTCACAATGTTTGTTTTTCAACAAAAAAACTACAAAGCTAAATTATCAACCAGCTCAATATGAAAAAAAAAAACTAAAATTGACAAAGATAATTCTAGAAAAAATAAAAAGAAAGAAAAAAAACCATATGGGGAAACACTGTAGCAATCAGCAGTGTTTTAAAGGAAAAACTACAAAGTTAAATTCTCAACCAACTTAATATTTAAAAAATAAAATCGACAAAAATAATTCTGAAAAAAACAAAAAAAAAAGACAATTTTGGGAAAAAAACAAAAAAGCAAAAATAAAGAAAAAAACATGCGGGGAAAGCTAAAGCTAAATTCTCAACCAGCTCAATATTAAAAAAATAAATTCAACAAAGATAATTTTGAAAAAAAAACATGTGGAGAAATATTGTACCAAAAGAAAAACTATGTGGGGAAAATATTATAGTAATCTACAATATTTTTTTAAAAAAAAAACTACAAAGCTAAATTCTTAACCAACTCAATATTAAAAAAAATTATTTTAGAAAAAAAATCATAAAAAAATAATTTATACAGAGAAATATTGTATCAATCTATTAACATGAAAAAAGTTGAAAACATAAAATGTTGATTAAGGTTCTCGTTTGGTATCACAGCTGTTCACAGAGAATTTGGCCCAAAATATACTGTATGGACAGATAATTATAGCACATTTAGCTTAGGATTGACAGTATGATGAATTGAGTTAAGTAATATAAAATAAATGATACCATGATGTAATTGTTTCTGCAGTAGGTTGGTTCAAGAAAAGAATGCCAGAGCCCAGGTTGGTGTCTTGAATGGCTCCTTCAGCTGCTTCCGTAGGCTCTAGCTAGTTTCCTAGAAAATCATAAATGGCACGTACACTTAAAAGAAACCGAAACTATTGACCCTTTTTGTGGAATTGTTAACCATGTGGTCATGCTTCTTTAATGCTAAATTGGTTTGGTTCTTTCTCAAATCTACTCTACATTACATAGCTGAAGTTTGAGAACAGCGTATCGGTTTGTTAAGTCCCAAAGACTGAATCAAAATGCTAAACATTCTTGTGATTCACTGCAACAGGTTGGAGTGACTGGATTTTGCATGGGGGGGTGTGCTCTCTCTATTGCAAGTTCTGTTTTGGTTCCTGAGGTTGATGCTGTTGTTGCATTCTATGGTGTTCCTTCATCACGGCTCGCTGACCCTGCTCAAGCTAAAGCTCACTTTGGAGAGCTCGATAATTTTGTTGGCTTTTTCATATGTTACGGTATGCCGATTTCGTTAGAGTTTGTTGATGCTAACTATCATCTGCTGCTTTCAATTTTACTTAGAATTATCAACTTGTCCTTGCCTGTGAGCTTGAGAAAAACTGCTTTTGGTACTTTTTATATTCCATGTTGGATACATAAATTTGCAGCTTCAAATTCCTCTAAGAATGAGATCTCACTTGCAGCTTCTAAGTGTGGGTGGTAATCACACTCTCAAACTGTAGCACTTGAAGGTGCACTTCAGGTAATTGAACACGTGTAACCGTGGGAATTTTATCTTGAGTTATTAATATTATTGTTTTTTTAACTGATATATATATATATATATATATATATATATATATATATATATATATATATATATATATATATATATTAACGTGGTTGTTCGGGCCAGCTTGCGTACACCTCGACTAATCCCACGGGCCCTGAAGTTAACGACCATGTAAGCTTTTAGTGACCATCATATGAGCAACTACATGGCTCGAATCTGAGACCACAGAGGAAGCAAACTCCTTAGTCTCAAGCTCTTACCACTAGGCCACTATATAAATGGTTTTTTTTTTTTAACTGATATATTGAACGAATTTGTTGTTGTTGATCTTCCTTCTTTGAATTTGAAGAATAAAATGAAAAACTCGTCAAGAAATACAAGGAGAGATGCATTACTGAGATAAACAGAACAGGTGAACAATGAAAGCTTGCATCTGAATCCCTAATAACTATTGTAAATTTGCATCAGAAGAGGGAGCTTCATCATTTTCCCTTATCAGTCTTTTTCCTTCGTGTACTTTTTTCTCATAGTGCGATTATGCCTGTAAAATAAATTGCCTTAAATCAAACTTAGACAGTTAAGAAAATCAAATGTCAGATATGTTGGTTTTACAATACATAATATCCCAACATTATGAACATCCTTTTTTAACTATTATGAGTTTCTAAGCTTGCAAAACAAAAAGAACTATCGTTTTTAGCCCTGTGTTCATCTGATATCCTCACCGAGCTCACATGTTAGACATGTTTACAAGAACTAATTTAGCAATCAAATATTACAAATTAAAAAAACTAGAAATTAGGAATAAGTTTAGGAAAGATTTTGGTATATTTCTATTCTTAGTTTTCCACCTTTAAACAAGATTGTTATTGTACATATATAGGGGTGTTTATTTTCGGTTCGGTTCGGTTTTTATCAAATAAAGTAACCAAATTGAATTTTTTTTAAAAAAACCGAAACCGGTTCAAACCGACCGGTTTCGGTTCGGCTTTTTAGAATAAAAACCGGTTCAAACCGGTTTGGCTCGGTTTTTTCCCCTATATATGTATATATACAAGTTCTATGTAATAAAAAAAAAAGAGTATTGTGAATTGATACAAGTTTTTTTAAGATAGTACATTAGAAAATTTGTCATTTTACTCTTTGTCTTATAATTTTTATTTGAATTTTTTAGTTCAGGTTAAAGTTAGCCTTTAAAAACTCGTAAAATTCTTCTTTTCTTTCATTTTTTTTATTGGAAAAGGCAATGTGGATTTGATGGAATGACAAGAATACCAATTAGAAGAAAGGGTGTTTTCGGTATTCAGTTAAAAAAAAGGAATACAATTGAAATTGCTTCCTTGTTGAGCCTACATGAAGGAAGGTGGTTGCGTTTCTAAAAAATTTTGAATTTTTTTAATAATTTTTTATTATTTTGATTTATAAAATTTTTAAAATATATTTTAAAAAATAACTATTATTTCAATAACAAACAAAATATAATATAAATATTCCAAGCATGAAGAACCTATAACAATTTTCTACAAAGTCAAGGTTTACTTGACTCTATACCGGAATATAAAATAGAATAGGAAAGTTAAAGTTAATTTTGGGTGATTTGCTGGCCATTGAAATCTCTAATGGCTCCTTATAGGGTTTCAAGTTAATAATTTTTATTTTTCTATATTAATACATCAAAATAATTTGAAAATAAAAAAATTATTTTTTAAAATACAAAACAGTTACAACGCCTGTGGGACCAGGAGGAACTAGTTGATGAACTGTGTCAACGGCTCATGGTGTTGTAACTTGTAAGACGCTGCTCCTCAATTAGGAGTGGTTGATTAGATATGGATCCTTGATTGCACTACCATAGTTTATAGCTGTCGTGTACGGGATGTTGAAAGCACCTCCGATGAAAGGGAAACATGATAGGTTTAGATTCTTTTTATATTTCAATTTTTTATATATATTTTTAGATTATTTTGATTTCTTGTTATAAAAATAAATTTTAAAAAATAAAAATATATTATTTTAATATATTTTTAAATAAAAAAATATTTTAAAAAACAATTATTATTATAATTTTAAAAATATTATTAATATGAAAATAAACACGGTTGCATCGCAGTCGCGCAATCTATTTTCCACACGGCATCTTAGATAGAGTAACTTGTGATGATGCATGAAACTCAATATTTGAGGTTTTTTAAAGTTGAAGTCCCCGGATACGCAAGTTCATGAAAAAGATTCTATACTCTTCCACCGCAATTTTGACACGCATCAAAATGGAAAGAATTTTAAATACATTTCGGGGTTATTTATGGTTATAGAATAATGGTTATTTTTAAAAAAAAAATTATTTATTTTAAAAAAATATTTGTAACACCGACACATCAAAATAGTCTGAGAATATAAAAAAAATTAATTTAAAATAAAAAAATTAAATTATTTAAAAAAATTAAAATGTAACTGACCTGTTTGTTTTTGCGTTTTAAAAATATTTTTGTAAAAAATTGAAAATTTTTATTTTTGTCTTTGCTTCAAATTAATATGTTTTTAGTATTTTTAGATCATTATGATTCACTAATATCGAAAATAATTTTTAAAAAATAAAAAATATATTATTTATAAGATGAATTATTTTTAAAAATATATATTATTTTTATATATTTTTTTAAAAAAATACACTTAAAAATCAATCTTTTCCGCAGTTTCCGTGGCAAGATGAATTTGCAAGTGGGATAGTCCCGTTATTTATGATGGGCGGTGGATATCAACGAGAGAGGCAGAGTTATGAAAGATGCGTCAAGAATCTCACTCTTTCACATGTCCCGTTACTTATGATGGGCGGTGGATATCAACCCTTTTTCTTTTTCTTTTTTAATTTTTGTCTTAACACGTTTACATAATTCATAAGCCTGAGCCCACCTAGCTTGTTTTCGTGTACATAAGTTTGGTGTGATTTATCAGAAAGTGTTTGTTTTTTTGGGTGATTTTTATGGTTGTGATTTTTTAAAAAATAAATTTTAAAAAGTATGGTTAGTTATGGTGTGTTGGATTTAGATACTTGTTTAATAAAAATTATGGTTGAAGTTTATGTATAGCAAAAAAACATGTATAAAATTGTTTGTGTTTAGGAGTGTAATTGCGATTGCTTTTCAAAGTGTTTTTTACTTGGAAATGCATTAAAATAATATTATTTTTTTTATTTTAAAATAATATTATTTTTTTTATTAGCGCATCAAAATAATTTAAAAACACCAAAAAATATTAATTTGAAGTAGAGAAAAAAATAAATAAAAAATTTAATTTTTTTCAAAAGCATTTTTGAAACGTCAAAACAAACAGGGTAGAAACTCAATTAAAAAAACATGTAAAAACTGTTTCACAAAAACTGCATTTCAAACTCAATTTTTTAATAGGCTCCGCAGCATAAAACACAGTTTGGTGTGTTACCAAACACCTTATTGCATTTGTTTCACCGTAAATATAAAAGCTAGTAGAAAACAAGCACAATCTTATAAAGTAAATAACACATATTATATATATCCAACTAGCTGGTAATCCATGTTTTGTTTCTTTATTGGTATGATTTTAAGTTAATTTAAATATATAAATAAATGTTATGCATGTAATTTTGGTATTATAACTTTTTAAAATTGAAAAACAAAAAATATTGTTTACATTTAATAAAATAAATTAAGAATATATATATTAACCGATAAATCAAAAAATAGTTTTTAGGGCTAATTAAATTACAAATCAAAACAAATCCTGGTATATGAAACTATAAATATACTAGTGTAATTTGGTAGGTTGAAATTGTAGAAAAAAAAGTTTTACGGCGAAAATAATGTATCTAATAGAGTACATCACAAAACCCTTATTAATTTCTTTAGACTAAATTTTTTAATTTTAATAACCTTAAAAACGCAATTTTATATCAGTTTAGTATATTTAGAGAAATTTAATAATTTTTTTTTAAAAAATTAAAGTTTAAATTCAAAACATTAAAAAAAAATACCTCCTCAACCACCAAACCCTTAGAATTAATATAAAGTTAATTTAATACATAAAGTATACGGTGGTGGGGCCGAAATGCAACGAGATATTCAATCGTCTGCTTAGGGCATCAAATACATGTGCTGATAAAAAAAAAAAAAAACTCTGTTATTATTGTATGTTTGTAGTGGGACATATTTTTTGCAGCTAACAATTAATTAATACGACAGTCTTTTCTAGTGGAATTTAAACATTTTTAAAATACTTATGTCATTGAAGTATTCTCTTTCAATTAATCGACGAACTTAAAATATTAATATTATCCACCTTTTTTTCAACTTTAAATTACAGAAAAAATATTAATTATATAATACGCACCAATCGAGCACCACTTACGAAGGTTAATTATAGCAAATGAATGGCTTCAATTAGCTGCTTATTACCGACACCTACAATTTTGTTTTGCACATAATTCTGCAATATTAGTATTGCAGTGCAAAGAAAGAAGAACAAATTGCCTAAAGAGAAGATGATTTATGGTTAAAGATTGAAGGTTGGATAAAAAAAAAAGGATGGAGTTATGTGCCTAAAGATTGAAACCCTTACATGAAATTGAAAGTGTGAAGGTAATTATAAGTATAATTAAAAAAAAATAAAAGATCAAGAACTAAATTGAATTTTGGTTAAATCCCAAATTAAAAACCTTAATTTTTCGGTAGTTAATTTAGACAGCACGTCATCTGGTTTATGTTTAAAACGCACCGTTTGGAATAGATGGTAGATGACGTGTTATTTATCTTCTTCTATGATTAAATGAATAAATATGAAGCTATAGACCAGACCTCTAAATTGAGCAAAGTTAAATCCAAACGAAAGGTATGCTTCCCCTCTACTAACCTCAGGTGGTCTCTAATGATGATGACTTCGAAGCTGCTCCGATATGGCTTCAAAAATGGCCAACTCATTCAACCACGAATGTGATACCTATTATGCAAAATCATTGATTTTTTTTCCGTGTATTCACACTTTCAACCTTCTCGATGTGTTCTTATCAAGGGTTAGCCATGTTTCTCTCAAGATCAAACTCATTGATCTCCAAGTTTAGCAAAACCATTAAAATCTTCAAAATTAAGTTTGTCGCAAAACCACCAAAGTACGTAACTTCTAGCTGTTAAAACCATTCAAAACCATCCTCATTCCGATTAAAGGGTCAAGTATTGATCAATCATTATCAAATCTTGATCAAAATCTTAGCTTAAAACCTTATTAATATCCTTTGAGAAATCTAAGTAGGGAGGAAAAAAAAGAAAGAAATGAAGGGGAAAGAGGAAAGAAAAAAATTGATAAAAAGACCTTAGTTGTGAAGGTCCAAGAGCTTAGCACAAAGGTTTCTTTAGATTTGAAAGGGTAGAAACTTGTGAAGGCAAGATTTTACAAAAGAGAGAAAAAGGGATAGTAATCATTGATTGAAGCTTTAAAGGTATAAACCTTCTCTGAACTAGTAGGTTATGTCCATAAGGCACACCTTTAGCTATTCCTTGCATGTTTTAATGATGTTTTGGTGTTATAATGTCTTTAGTTTTGATTTTAATTAATGCATAAAAATAATATTTTTTCTTGATTAATCCTATTTTGAGTTGGTTGTTAATGTTTGTTGGATATTTAGAAAATATTTGGATGATTATTTTTGGTGAAATGGAATGGGTTAGGAATCTCCCAAATATGGTAGTAGGTTTTTTTTAAAAAAAATTTGGGCTTGCTAATGCATGTTCTTGGCTCCTGGGTCTTAGTTGAGTTTTGTGAAGTGTTAAAGTGTTAATTTTGTATCCTAAATTGTCGAATATGCTTACTGTTTAGGTTAGATAGTTTTGGGAATTGAAAACTTTTGAATGTTTTTTATGAGTCCATGTTCTTTCAATTTCTTTTAATTACACTCATAATCGCCACCTAACTTTTAATTTCATGCAAATTGACTATTGTCAAACTGAATTGTCAACCCTGAAGTTGATTGCTATTTTCATTTAGTTCTTGGTTTTGAATTTGTACATTTTGAACTTCAATTGACTAACAAATGTTCAATTGCTTCAATTTAACCCCTAATTTAGTCATTTTCAGCTCTTAAATTCACGCGTCTTTTTCAGTTTGGTTCTTGGTTTTGGATTTCTTCCATCAAGTCCTTAATTGCCCATCAAATTTCAATACTTATGCAATTAAACCCCTGGTTTGACCAAATTAACTCTTAAAAAAATGCAATTCGACCTTTATTATTCAATTTATTCCAATTAAAGTCTTAATTGACTTCAAAAATCATTTTTTTCTTGCAATTCAGCCCTCAATAAATTCAATTAAATCTTGAAAGATTCCAATTGAGTCCCTAATCATCCAATTTTGAATTTTTCTCCTTGAATTGAATTCTCTTTGCCAATAGGATCTTCATCGATCAGAAATACACTGTCAAAGTTTCCAATCTTGTATATTCTTCTCACTTATTTTTTTAAAATTTTCTCCCAACATTTGTTTTTCAATTTTCTTGTATTTTCTAATTTTTTTGTTTACATGGGAGACCAAAAATGGATAATAACATATTTTATGAATAATTATAAATGAAACTAGAATTATTATTCTTTTATTTTTTTTATATAGTCACGTAAGAATAATCAAGATATTGTTTTTTTAGGTTGAAAATTGCTTTATAGATTGTGATAAGTTTTTATATGAAGAACCAAACTTTTGATTTAAAAAAAAAACAACATTGTTCATTAAAATTAAAAAATGAATGAATAAGTAAAGAGAATACATTTTTTTTTCTTTTAAATTTAAATCATTTGAGTTCTCACGGAATTGGTATTTTAATTGCTTTAATTTTGCATTGAAAGAACCATGATGTTGATAAAAAAAAAAAAAAACAAATTCATGTCCATGTCAAATAAAAAGATAAGATATTAACTCTGTGTGTGTGTATATAATTTAAATTATTTCAAACAATTATTTTAATAATTAAAGAATTGAATAAAATAAGTTTTGAAAATTACCCCGTATAAAAAACTAGTATTAGTCACGGGAGGTAGAGTTGTCGTTATAAACCTCATTTATGGTAGATGTGCAATCAATCCAAATATCATCTCAAAATTAAGATAATTTAGAATTTATTATTTAGAGGGTGTTTTTTTTAGACAATAAAAAAGTTATTTTTAATTTTTTTTAAAATATATAAAAATATTATTTTTAATATTACCATATTAAATTAATCACTCGATTTATCAATGTAGGTGAGGCACCACGAGACCATCAACTTCGAATGAATTTCGAGGGACAAGATTTCTGTGGGGTTGAGAATGACTGATGGGGTTCTTCTCTTCTTTTATATTTGACCAAAACTAACTAATGGCAGAGATCTACAACAAAATATTTTATTTTATTTTATTTTATTTTATTGGGAAACGTGTTTTGATCATAACTTCTTCCTATGGTCCTTTATTATCATTGTTGACTCCCCTTTCTTAAGAAAATGATAAACTACATGGAATACTTTTTCTACATTAAAACGAAAGAAGTGTTGAAAATGAAAACGATTCATTTCAAGTTTTTTTTTTAAAAAAAAAACATTAATTTGAAATTTACAAAAAAAAATTAAAAATTTTAAAAAATACAGTCCAACTTTTATTACTAGCCATGATTAGGCTAATGTGTGAGAGTGATTTTAGGTATGTATAATCATGGAGTTTTTTAATGTCAAATTAATTAGTGGCATGATTTTCGTCAATCAATGGGAGGTCTTTTGGTAATATTGCTTGCTATTATTGGTGTTTTTTAAAATGTTTTTTATTTAAAAAATATTAAAATAATTTATTTTTAATTTTTAAAAATTATTTTTAATATTAACGCATCAAAATAATATAAAAATACCAAAAAATATATTATTTTGAAGCAAAAAAAATAAAAAAAAATAATTTTTTTCAAAAAAGCTTTTAAAATGTAAAACAAACAGAGTACCCGGTTGTAAATGTAGTTTTCTTGATTGTGGTTATAATTAAAGGTGAGTATCGATGTAATTTAATAAATAATTGTCAATTTTTAAAAAAAAATTTTCAATTCTTCTACTTGAATTAACTTGTTGATTCTCTTAATTATATTTGTTTTCAAATTATATCTTGAAGAAACTCAGGGTATTTGAATTTTTTTAAAACTATTTGAATCTTCTTTTTGACCAAATGCATTCTAGTTCCTTTTCAACCTAGTAAGAAATTACTCGTATATTTATGAGTTGAAAAAAAATTTCTTGCATTATTTGGGTTTTGAAAGAATTTTGAACCTTTACCCGATTTTATTCAAAGTCATTTTGAAGAAATACCCAGATTTTCCATTTTTGTAATATTTTTTCAAAACTTTGACCCAAGTCAATTTAAAAAATTAAGGTGCTTCAACAACTTTTGAATAGTGCTGACTTTTTTTTTTAATGCATTTGGGGTGTCCGGACCAGTTTGCACGCATCTTAATTAATTTTCACTGGTTCTGAAGTTAACGACCAAGAGAGCCTCCATTGGCCATTAATATTAACAACTACAGGACTCGAACCTGAAACTATAGAGGGAGCAAATCCTTTAATCCTAAGCTCTTATTACTGGTACCACTGAATCACTTACTAGATTATTGAATAGTGCTCATCCTTAATTATTATAATGGTGGTTTGAAAAAAAATAAAAATTTCTAAAATGGAGCTTTGAAAAAAAATGCTGGTTTGCTTTAACATTTAAGTGATAAATAAGGTAAATGTCTCGAATATACTTTTTACATATTTGGAAAATTATTCAATATGACTACATTTTATATATAATATATAATTTTTTAAAATATCATTCTGTCAATTTTTTTCTATCCAAGTCCACATAATTATATCTTTTATTCCTAGAATGATTTGAGTAATATAAAAGTATAACAAAATGTATCAAATTATTTAAGAAAAAAATCAAAACTACTCAACCATTAAATTTAAAAATAAAATAAAATAATATTCTTTGTATAACTGAATATCATTTTTAGAATAAAAAAAATATACTTGTACCAATTCAAATGGTAAAATTTGATTGAAAACATGTTAGAGAATTGAAATTATAAAAAAAATATAATAGTCAGAACTAAAAAATATATATAAACATATAATTAGAGGCTTAATTCATGATCATAGAAAATGCGAAAACACTATGCTCTTAGCTACAACGAACAAAAGTGAATCAAACTCCTTATGACTTGAGATAACCTAATTAATTGAATCACGTGTTAGTCCTTGTAACTTTCTTGCTCTACAAGTACTCGGCTCACATCTTTTCAATAATTATTTTAATTAATAAATGTTTTTTTTAAAAAAAATAAATCAATGGTTGATGGATGAATTTTGTTTGGTTCTGAAATAACTTTGGTGTTTTACTAGATTAACTATATTTTTTTTTATTTTGTTAAAATAATACTAGAATTAACTAAAACAATCCTAGATTTTTTACTAAATCAACCAGATTTTTTTATTTTTTATTTTTTAATTGACCAGTCAAAACCCCACTTCACTCCATGTTTTAAAACTAAATAATTCATGATCTTTTTTTCTTTGAACCCGTGCTTGATTTTACCAAAGTCATGCTCTCTTTTGCACTCTTCCTCTCCTCCCACAACCTTCAACGTTCAAACACAAAACAACGACAACGTTCATGAACCATCATGATCACTGAAAGAGAGTCATGATGGTTTTTATGATGTTCTAAGAAAATAAGTTAGAACTTGTCGATCACGCGCATGCAGAAATTTACTCTTCTTTTCTTTCTTTTTTGCTAAAAGGGTTCAAGTGGTATGCCATAAATATTTGTTTAGGGGGTAGATTTTTTTGATAATCAAAAAAATTAAATAATATATTTATCTTATTTATTTATTAAAAATAAAATAGTATTTTCAGCTTAACCTATATATAAGCTCTTTGTATTTAGATTAAAGTAAGAACATTAATAGAAATCATTTATTGAGAATTCTGGCATCCTTTTCTCTCATGCATGTATCTTTATTTTTTAAAATATTTTTCATTTTAAAATATATTAAAAAAATATTTTTTTATTTTTTAAAAATTATTTTTGATGTTAGTATGTTAAAATAATATGAAAATATAAAAAAATATTAATTTAAAATAAAAAATACTTTAAAAAATATCCAACAAATATTATACAGGTCAATCTTTATTACAGCCACGTAATAATCTAAATTATTATTTAAGTATTTATAAAATGATTCCCTTTTTCTAGACGTGTTTGCAAGTGGCCGGTGGTCACTGGTCAGTAATCGGGGGTATTATTCTTGCATCTAGCCAGTCAAGGATATGTGTACAGTTTCACCATAAAGGCCAAGGGATCCGGTCCATTGGAACAAGCTGCGGTCAACCCAGTCTATCAATCAATTGGTTCGAACCACACTCTCCTATATGCGTTGATATTTAACTCGGTTTCGATTAATGGATTCTTCTACAAAATCTAATTAAGGTTAAATTTTAAATAAAATTTAAAAATATTTATCTGGTAAGATTTTATAGACGGAGCTCAATTAAATCTTTTAATACAACAATGCCCTTCAAATCATTAAAATTATTAATCCAAGTAACCCATACTGATAATTGAGTAATTAAATAGTTTTTAAAATGTGGTTATGAATGTTTTTTAAAGTATTTTTTTTTGAAATATATTAAAATAATATATTTTTTTATTTTAAAAAATTATTTTTAATATTTTCATATCAAAATAATTTTAAAATATCAATTAATATTAATTTAAAACAAAAAAATAAAACAAAAAATATTTTTAAAATATAAAAAACTCACCCCGTCCGAGGCTCATACTATGCTGTCCAAGTCAAAAGAAACTCTGAGAGAAAGGGCCCCACGAAAGTTAAGTGGGGCCCATAATAAAAGTTGACTAAGGCAGCCCATTTTCACAAGAAGAAGAGGCGCCGGGCCAATAGGGGCGGTGGATTTTTGGAACGCGTCAATCTCCTCTTCTCAAGTCATACATCTTTGAAAAAAACCCGAATTACACATGAAAATGATGTGGAAAAAGGCTCTGGATAAAAAAAAAGACTTTGCCTTCCCAGGGCCCCACTTTTTGTCACGTGGGTCACGTTTTTCAAATGGTCCCAAATGGTCCCACTTACACCTGTCTGTTCTCTGACCAGGCCATAACTTCACCGTTCTACAAGAGCTGACGATGTTCGATAATAATAATAATAATAATAATAATTGAAGGTTTAGAATCGAACTAAACTGAAAACCATTTTAATCCGATCAGTTTCTTTTATTAGGTTGGATCCAATTCTTCAGTTTGTACAAGAAAATTTGATGACACTTAAACAATTACAGTTAATAATTATAGTATAAAAAATAAATAGATACTCAATCAAAGCTAAATTGAGAGTGAAATTAATTTTTTTAATATAAAAAAATATTAAAATGATGATATATATATTGACTTGTTAAATCCATAATTTAAATTATAACACCGTAATAATTTAATAAAAAACAAAGTAAAAAATTCTTATCTTAACTAATACAAAAAAATAGTTCCTAACATTATTTACATGTCAAATTTCTTTACAACACCATTAATATTATAAAATTGCATCTTCGATAACTAACCAAATGGAACATTTGTGCATTCAACTCATGGTTGTGAAGTACCTAAATTTAATTTAACACTAAGTATAGATTTAAACCATGAAATTAACATATAAATATTAATAGAACTCTTAAAATATATATTATATACTCGACTTGTCTTTCAAATATTTTTATAATCTTATCCAATCATCTTTTCTAATATACATTATGAATTTTTTTTCCTCTTCTAAATATTTTCCAATTATTATCACTAGTCATAACTAGTGTAATTCTCCATTTGCTAGTTAACTAGTTTCATCATTTATTTACCGGGCATTAACTCCATCATTAGTTAACTAGTTCTACTACTCATCATCAGACATTAGCTCTATTATCGGATAGCTAGTTTCACGGTCCATTACCGAACACTAGCTTTATTATCGGATAGCTAGTTTCACTGTCCATCATCGGACACTAGCTCCATTTACATCAATGTCAAAAAAAAAAAATAGAAAAATCTACCACATTTATTAGAGCACTATCACTTGACTTAACATAAAAGTTTCAAGGTGATAAGCACCTACATACTGTCTGTGCTTTAGATGTATTTCTGTGCTACTGTATAGCTCCTGCAGCCTCCCTTATATCAACATATATACCATATTATTTTTCATTCATTGCTCATTTCACATAATATAATCTAAGTTGATTTCTTTAGACATAATCATCATTACATTATGAACCCTTTAGAAAACTCATATCCAAATCTTCTTTTTAAATTATACTTGTTCACTGTTAGTTAGAACGTTTTACCAGTTTTTTCTTGGACAGCCAACTAGTCGACCGGATGTTACTTTAGTTTCATTGGTACCCAAATGGTTAACCGGTTCGATCGATCGAATTAGACGGTAGCTAAGTTCATTGTTCCTCATGTCAAACGGTTGACCGATTCATATAGTAATTTCAAGCGGTCATCAGGTTTGTGCAGTGCATGAGATATTACATTTAATTTTTAATTTTTGCTTTTCTTTTGAAAAATTCACTCCTTATTATTCTATTAGACATACATCCTAATCCAATTGCACATAAATCTCCTAACAATTACATCAATTGATCTTAATTAAACCTAATTTTGTAATTTCCTCCAATTATTCACAAATTAAGAATTCCAGACCAAGAACCCATTTATTATGACTCAAACTTGTATATATATGTGTGTGTATGTTTAGAACTCTTTACCCGATAATTGAATGAGCTTCTGATATTAGTCGGTCAAAGTTTTTCCAACCTTTTCTCTTCTTACTTGAAATTGTTGTGACCTCCCTTTCTCTACCTCCTCATTTTCTCAATTAATCTCTTGTTTATTAGTGTTTGAATGTTTAAAACCTAATATCTCATCTACCAAGTTCTAACCTACAATTTCTTTTATGTTCTCTATGCAGAAAAATAAAATAAAATGGAAGAACCCTCATTTTTTTTTTCTGAGCCAAACTCTCTGTTAGTTAAAAGGAGAGGAAGAACTAGATTTTCAATTTATTCCACTTATTTATGAAAATGCCATTAATATGTCTACAAGTTAGTTTTTTTTTTCGGCTGTTGCTATTATTATATAGTTTTCCTAAACTATGATTGCCCTCAAATTTTAACCTAAGATAAAAATATATGTCAGAAATCTTCTCGTAAAACTTCAACTCAATCCAACAATCAAATTTAAAAGTGAGATTGACAACTTAAAATTGGTTGATAAATGATATTACATCAAAAATCTAAATTTTCTTGTGTTATCTTATATGGATATCAAATAATTTATTCCTTGTCACCATTTCTTTATTCCAAACACTTATTTTGCTTCTCTCTCTCTCTCTCTCTCTCTCTCTCTCTCTCTTATATATTTCATTTCCTACTTTTTTTTTTCAAATTCCCAAGGGTTTTCTACCAACATTATCATTATATGCTACTTATTCACATATTTATGAAAATAAAGGTTACCTACCAATTTTTAAATATATGTTAATCTATATAATGGTTGATCATACCATAAGGATAAGTAAATAAATAAATAAATTTGAAGTTCATGTCTTTACACTCTAATTTGCAACCTTTTTTTATTTTATTTTATACAAATGATGATCGATAACCTATTCACAGGATGGGTATTCTAAATTTTCTTGTGGTGGAATTGTGCTCACAGAATCACAAATGGATTTTATCCAAATCCATAATCAAACATTTAACACAAGAACCATACACTCTTTATTAATACTAAACGCTTGTATTCGGTCATCTTCTCAAGTCTCTTACCCCTCCCTTTTTATTGCCGAGTCCACTGCCACCGTTTAAAGACTTGCAAACCCTCCTCTCTCTCCCTCTAGTTTTTTTTTGCTCTTGATTTATGGCCAAAGGAAGTGGTGGACTCTCCATTGATTCAGATCCAATCGCTACCAGTGGCTTCTTTCTACACAAACCAACTGTGCTCACTTCTTTCCCTGAAGAGAACATCAATCCCAAGTGGAAACAACTTGCTGCAACTAGCGCGAGACAATCCATGGATGTCAAAGCGACTAGATCTCCTCCTTCTACTTTCCAATTCCCTGTCAAACTTATAAACACCAATGAACATGAACATGACCACGATCATGATCCTGATTCTTCTTTGCCATCTGATAATAGACGACGGACGGTCATCGACGAGATGGACTTTTTTGCTGACAAGAAACATGATGTTGATCGCATGACCATCATAAACAATGGTACTGGTGATTTAAAAGACTCTGGAAGTCCTGCTGGATTGGAGCTAAACGTCAACGTACGTGACTTGTACCAGAGTTTATGTCTTCAATGTTCCTTTTCCCCTCTAACTGTATTTCTTTTGGGTTATACAGACTGGTTTGAATCTTCTTACAACCAATACTAGCAGCGAACAATCGACTGTGGATGATGGCGTATCGTCGAACATGGAAGATAAAAGAGCCAAGAGTGAGGTACGTAAGCCACCATCAAGTGATGGAAAAAATGAAACTTTACACAAGAAATGATTTTGGTTAATTTTTGGGTGTATTTTTTATGTTGATATATATATGTTGCTGTGCTATTGGTGTTTACAGCTAGCAGTTCTGCGAGCTGAGGTAGAACGAATGAAAGTGGAGAATCTACGGTTGAAAGACATGTTAAATCATGTTACTAGTAATTACAATGCACTGCAGATGGATTTAGTTACACTTATGCAGGACCAAAATTCTCATCACAAGAATGAACAGCGTGATGGCAAAAACAAAGATGATGGGATAGTTCCAAGGCAGTGTATGGATCTTGGTCTAGTTGCTGCTGCGGGTGGCGGTGACACGGATGACCTTTCTCTATCTACATCAGAAGGAGGAAGGAGGCGTGATCGATCAAGATCATCTGGAAATAATGCAGAGAATAACAATGAAGATGGGACAGTCTTTGAACAAGATAAGAAAGGAACCGATCAACGAGAGGAGAGCCCAGATCAAGGTTGGGGCTCTAATAAGGCTGCTAGATTTAACTCGACGAAAACTGTTGATCAAACGGAGGCTACAATAAGGAAGGCTCGTGTGTCTGTTCGAGCTAGATCAGAGGATGCTACGGTACAGCCAATTTTATTAAGTTAGACACTGTAGGGTGCAATATTAGCTGAATTTTAATTGATTGGAAATTTATGCCTTTTTTAGATATCGGATGGATGCCAATGGCGAAAGTATGGACAGAAGATGGCAAAAGGAAATCCATGTCCTCGAGCTTATTATCGGTGCACCATGGCTGCTGGTTGCCCAGTTCGAAAACAGGCATGTTTCCCATTGTTTCTCTTAATTATTCGGCATCATGTGCTTCTTTGAGAGGATTAATTTCTGTTGCATATATAGAATTAGAGGAGTTTGATTCATTATGCAGTATGGAGTATACTGCCACTAATTCTCAGAACTCGCAAGTAATCGATCGTACTGTGATTCATGAAGTTGTTTTGAGACTAATCTTGAAGACTACGATCAGATTATTGATTTTTCTTCTATAATTCAACCATTAATATTTTCCCTTTTCCTCCTATTAATCTGAAATGGGACCCTTGAACAGGTACAGAGATGCGCAGAAGATCGGACCATCCTCACAACTACATACGAGGGTAACCACAGCCACCCTTTGCCTCCGGCTGCCACGGCAATGGCATCAACCACATCATCAGCAGCAAGAATGTTGTTGTCAGGCTCCATGTCTAGTACTGATGGACTAATGAACTCAAATTTCCTTACCAGAACGATCCTCCCATGCTCCTCTAGTCTTGCCACTATATCTGCTTCAGCTCCATTTCCTACTGTTACATTGGACCTAACCCAAAATCCCAGCCCTCTACAGCTCCCAAAGCAACCAATTCAATTTCAATTCCCATTTCCAAACCCACCTCAAAATCTTGCCACCGCTTCAGCTGCAGCATTGCTGCCTCAGATTCTTGGACAAGCACTCCACAATCAATCAAAGTCCTTTGGCCAGCAAATGTCTCAAGATATGCAACCTAATCGATTGGGCCACCAATCACAACCTGCATTACAGCAGGGGCAGCAAAATTCATTGGCTGACAGCTTGACCACAGCAACTGCTGCCATTGCAGCTGATCCTAACTTCACTGCAGCTCTAGCAGCAGCAATTACCTCGATAATTGGTGGGGCTCACCAAAAGAACATTAATAGTACTAATAACGTTCAGACAACGACCAGCAACAACAATAGCAATGGCAACATAACTACCAGCAACAACAATAGCTAAGGTCACAATAAAATTACCAATTCAAGTTTTCCGAGCGATTAAAATAAGTTCTTTTCTTTTTACAGTTGGGAAGATTTTCCTTTTCCTTTACTTTTACCATAGCAAACAAATTCATTTAAAAAAAAAATCGAGAGAAGAGGGTTGGTATTTGGTAGGATTATCATGCATAGGTTTGGTATTTGAATAATAATTTCTTTCGAACATTTCCCAATTGTATGGCAACACAAATATGATGTAAAGGTAAAAAGAATATTAAATTATCTTTCTATGGTCTCCTAAATAAAAGAAGATTGTCATGTTTTAATTTCTAGACTCTATTAGTCAAAATGAATCCTATCTCTCTGGGTGAAGCCAAACCCAGAAAGCAAGAAAGGAAGCGACGAAGGAAGAGATGAAGTTGAAGTAAATAGCATTAAATTCAAAATTTGTCAGAGTTGCGTGTACAAATATGGAGTTGTCACACCATGATGTGGGCCATCAAGAGGAAAAATATATAACGTGGAAAATTGGAATTTCCCATGAAATTAGGCATTTTAAAATATGTATTGGTTTCATAAATTTTGATAAAGAATTAGTTACAAGAACAACGATATTCTAGCAGTATCTTTGTTTATGAAATGTTATGTGTTTTTCTTTTAAATTTGTTTTTGTGATTATTGTTAATTATTTTAATCGTTTTTAATTTTTAATTATTTTATAAAAAATTTCTAATAAAAAAGATTTGTCGACTTGGTTATTTTTAAAAGACAAATCTTAACATCAATTCTTTTTTAAAAAAGATTTCTTGTTTGTAAAAACTTCAAAATCAATGCCAAACGAAAAGACTTGTCAAAAAAAGCTTAATTAAAGTTTAAAATTTTAATTTCTAAGTTAACACCTAGAGTTCTCTGATTTTATTTTTAAGATCTCATTTACTTTAAACATTAAAAGCAAATAACAAAACAATTTCTTTAGAACACTCAGATTGAGGTTTTAAATATGAAATTGTCATTTATTAACTTCTGACAGCTAATGGTGTGTTGGGGATTATAAATGTCATACCCCTTCACAAGAGCGTGATGTCGCGACAACTCTTTCCGAGCGTGTTCAAAAGGTTTTTGGTTGATAAAAAGTCTTCATCTAGTATTTTGATTAATACAAATCCTAATTGGTCTTTTAGAAATTCTAAGCAAATGACTAGTTGCATAAAGAAAAAGATATTAGCATCCCTTGTACGTCTCATCTAAGGTAAGTTGTATTGTTTTACTTTGTTTACTATGGTCTGATGATGTTTCTATTTTTATCAGCTTACTATGACAAATTCGCTATAATAAACAAATCCTGGTTTTTTAGGTTAAAAACTTGGTCTGAAAGGTTGAAATGTCTTCAATTATCATTGAGGTTTCTTTCGGGGTAAACTTGTAATTTTTTTACTATTGCGTCATTTCAAATAATATTTTAGATAACATTCCTTACAGATTTTATTCTTATATTAGAAGTTAATGAGTTGTAAATATTTTGGATATTGATCTACCATACAAGGTTTTTTTTATCCTTATATTAAAATGAATAATAATAAATTATTATCTCTAATAATATTTTAGATATTAACTATTTTTTAGGTTTTTTATCCTTACGTTAAAAGTGAATAATATATTTTCTTATCAAAAATAAGTTTTTTTATTCTTTTTAAAAGAAGATTTGTCGTTTGTAAAAACTTCGATATCAATACTAAACAAAAAGACTTGTCGAAAAAGGCTAAATTAAAGCTCAAAATTTTAATTTCTAAGCTAACACCTAGAGTTCTCAAATTTTTTTTTAGATCCCATTTGCTTCAAACATTGAAAGTAAATAACAAAACAATATTTTTAGAAAACTAGGGTTAAGTTTTTATGTTATTGGGTATGCTGGTTGGACGAACCTTTTGATTTTGACTAGGTCTTAAAGAACTTAATAAACTTGTTATTAAATCTAAATATGTATGCATAAAATTTTTTTTATATATAAAAGATAATAACACAAGAATATATATTTTTTTTCAATGCTAACCTAAATAAAATTTTTTTTTTCTTTGACTTTCTTTTCTTCAAGCCCATTTGGCTATACGGTTGAGACATATTTCGCCAAAATTTGGATTCTTTTTCTTTACTTCATATTATTTTTTATGGTTTTGAATCGTTTTGACATGTTAATGTCAAAAATATATTTTGTTTAAAAAATATTATTTTGATACATTTCCAAGCAAAAAACACTTTGAAAAGCAACCTCTAACATAATATCAAACACTACCTTCCTCTTTACATCAATCCTCCTTCTTTTTTTCTCCTTGTCTTTCTCATTGCTTTTTTTTGTTATTGTATCAACCGCATAGCTAGGATCATGAAGCTAGGATCAAGGGACTGCATTCATGGCTGGCATATGAAGGAATACTTTTTTGATCGCTTGAGGATCAATTCCCATATGAAATTAAGGCATAATTTGATCAAACTTGTCAACCATTAAAGATTTGCCTTGATAAACCTGAACTGAAAACGAGCTTAAGTGCTAGCTGCCAAGTCTCCTTTGCTTGATTTGTTGGGGATGAAATCAAATTTGAAATCATCATTCATTAACTCTAAACAACTAATGATGTGTTGGGGATTATAAATGTCGTACCCCTTTATGAGATTGTGATGTCGTGACGATCCTTCTTAGGTGTGTTCGGGAGGTCTTTGGCTGATAAGGAGTCGCTACTTAGTATTATGGTTACTAGAAATCTAACTGGTCTTTTAGAGATTCTAGACAATGAACTGGTTGCGTAAATGAAAGATATTAACACCCTTAACACGTCTTATTTGAAGTAAGTTGTATTGTTTTTTTTTTTTGTTTGCTATGGTCTGATGATGTTTCTATTTTTATTAGCCTACTATGACAAGATCGCTACGATGAACAAACCTTTGTTTCTTTAGGTCAAGAACTTGGTCTGAAACGTTGAAATATCCTTAATTATCATTGAGGCTAATCCTAGAAAGTCTTCTTCATGTTGTGAAGTGTATTTTTTGATATCTAAAAGGCACATATAAATTAGGTCTTTGGTACCCTTGGATGTATAGTTTTAATTTGACTAGTTATTCATACTTTGACTTTGTCAATTCCATAGTGAATAAAAAAACACTAGTGAGACACGATAATTTCCATGACATGCTTTAGTCTCATGGTTCAGTAAAAAGCAAATTTTGGTAGCAACTTCCATTATGAAAATTGAATATATTATTGTTGGATTATATTGTGCCCAAATATTTTGGATGAAGCAAACCCTAATGGATTTTTATCTTAAGTTGGATCATATTCTAATTTGTTTATGATAATACTAGTGCTATAAATTTGGTCAAAAACCCCACCCAACACTTTAGGACTAAGCATATAGAAATTAGACATCATTTTATTCATGATCATGTTAAAAAAAATGATTTTTCTTCTGAGTTTGTGGTCAAAGATAAACAAATTGTGGACATTTTCATAAAGTCGTTAAGTAAAGATAAATTTTATGCTTTTCAACTTGAACTAAGTATAGGTAATCCTCCTTAAACTTAATCTTAAAATTCTTATTGCATGTATGCATACATACATAAAATTATTGCATGCTTGCATGAAAACATTAGATTGTTTGGACATCCACGCACTAGATGATGAAAACAAGCCAAGTAAGAAGGGTTTTTCTATTTTAATCATTTGGAAAAATATAAGATTTTAGGATATGATAAAAAGTTTGCTTGGTCGAATGAAGTGCAACAAGTTGGACATAAAAGAAATTAAGTGGCTCTGGGTTGGCTTCTCTTGTAACCATTTTAAATAAAAGATACGTGTTTTGATCATTTTTAATTGTCTTTATCAATAAAAAGAGGTGTCATGTGAAGCCATTTGTGTGCCTTTTCCTTTGTTTAGGGTTTTTTATAATGAGTTTTTCATATTAAATAACAAAATTGTCGAGTCGTATCTTTGAACTTTTTTTTCTCTTTTATAAGCAACACTTACACTTACCTGTCCCATCTTTCTTTATATCAATTCTTCAATTAAGAGATTCATAACTTGCCAAGCCTTGAATGCTGTTACATGTTGGGTCATGCTTTTACAAAATCTCAAAACCAAAAATCTGTACTAGCATTTAACTACTTCTTGTTCTTTTACTAAAATTTCCATCATCTCTCATTTTCTCTTACAAAGTTTTTATCCTTTCTAAAAACTCATAATTCATCATACTCATTTGCTTTTCCAAAGTATGAACCATGCCTCCAATAAGAAGACTTTCATTCACGTTTTCAAAGTAAGAAGTTGATCAACATTTATCTGCTTAAAATAACATTAACATATTTGGATAATTTTCACATAATTTCATACCACAAAATATCCATGAGTTTTTTTTTAAGGATAGTACATACTATCCTAGAGAGTTCTTTATCAGCCAAGATTCTTTTGAAAGATATTACACTAAAAAACTCTATGAAAAATGTATTCTTAAAGGATGTAATGTAAATCTTAATGAATTACAAGTTTTTTCTAATGTTAATGAGTAGTTTACTCATGTTCAATGGAATTCGTTTTTAGGGAGTGAAAGTTAAGAGGTGTTTATTAATATGGTAAGGGTGTAAGGTCTAAGTCAAATAAAAAAACAATTGAATTGACTAGTATGGTGAATAAGAAACATATCACCATTACTTTACAAAAGTAATAAAATTTACTAAATCCATTGATGATTGATCATTGTATTATTAAATGATTGTTATTTAAAACCAAAATAGTTATAGTTACAGTAAAAAACAATGAAAGTTAAAGGCATTTTATAATGAAACTCCTTTTATCCTAGTTAAATTAAGAATCAAACTGAGCACCCTATTTTTTTTATTTCATTAATAAAGTCAAATATAGTTGAGCATTATGATTATAAAAGAAGTAAATTTAAATAAAACTAGGAAGAAAAAGTATAAAATGTTGCAATATATAGTTTGATATGAAAAATCATGAAAAAAAAAACAATAAAATACAATGTTGAAAACAATTAAAAACTTATTTGATTTTCAAAATAATAATATAAACTGAGAATTGTTTATATATATATATATATATATATATATATATATATATCTATATATATATATATATATATTTTACTTACTTTTGTTTTCGTCATATGTTTCTTATAAAATATCAATTGCCTATAATTTTAGTATTGTAAAGAAATATATGTATGATAATTTCTTAACTTGTTTTATGCATAAACAAAAGTTTAATCATTTCTATTCAAAAATATGTTAAGAAAAAAAAACTAAAGAAAACACACACACACACACATATAAAATAATATCACTCTCTTTTGCTTCTATCTCCTCCTTTCATCTTGGCAATGTGTCAGCCACTTATAAATATTTATGGTATCTTCTACATGTGACAAACTAGTATTGAAATACTAGCTAATAGAGCATAAAAAAATATTTTTTTAAAAAATTACTTGGACCCAAAACAAAAGGCCCAACAAGCTTAATTTTGGGCCAAATAGAACCCACTCAAATTGGCCCAATAAGACTTATAAATAATCAGAATAGAAGCAGAAAAAAATATATATTGTAGGGAAGAAGAGAGGAAATAACAACACCAAAATAGAGGTAAAAAGAGGTAAAGTAGGGGCAAAGAAAGAAAGAACAAGCCATCAAAGCTCCATCGTGAATCCAATATATGCATGTGCAACACCACTAGAAAGGTCTCTTCAAGACTATTCAAATGACATCAAAGAAGGCTACCATTAGAGCTCTAACCGTGCAACATGCGCTACCAAAAAGAGACATCTTTCTTTACGAGCTAGCTCGTGTGATACACATACTATACAATCTTTATCCCTCCTTTTCATTTTAGCCATCGATTCTCTAATAACTCTTCAATTGAATATCAAATTTTAGCCCAATTGAACCTTCTTTAACCTTGGCTAAGCCTAACTGAATCTTTTTATGGCCAAACCCAATTGAACCCTTTCTAGCCTTAGCCCAATCGATGCTAGTTGGCCTAACTGATGGCAAAAAAGGAAGATGACGGAGGAAAAGGGTGGCAACCTAACCAACTATTATCCTAAAACCCAAACAAAAGTGGAGAAAAGAAGGAAAATAGGAGAAAATACCTGCCTAACCTTAGCCTAGTTGAACTCTGCACTTAACGTGTAATGACCACACTCTCTTACCAATAATCACCCCACTTAAACTATCTCATGTCAACCTTTCCACCAATGGCCACCCCTTCCTACCAATGATTTACTCTCAAGCATCAACCTATCCTCTAATGAAAAATGTGGAACTATAACCAATTATTCAAGTTTCTAGGAAGTCAGACATTTGCCATTATTTTTTCCTATCCAATAAGTAAGCTTATGTAATCTGAGATCTCTATAAATACCACAAGTCATCAGGTAAAAAGCTTAAACAAGCTCATTTGACTCTATTACTCTCCTATTCCACACACAACATTATTCTCCCTACAACACATTCTATCTTCATGCATATATTTCATCCCTCCTATATTTACTAACTTAAGTATTGAATAGTCTTCTATTTTGATAAGAAACTTATATTATAGGCCAGTTACTGGCCCATAACACAGCCATAAAAATCCCATATATAATTTAAAATTTTCACGACTTCGTCATCATCTCTTTATTAAAGTTTTTTTGTCACTGGAATTATTGTACTCATTAAACAAAGCTCAATGAAACCTTCATTGGGTTTTAGAGAAGGTATATCTAAATCATATTAGTAAACAAGATGAAAATTCAAATTCCATCCAGATTTAAAGTATCTTAATGATCGATATATTTTTAATAGCAACTCCAATTAGATCTTCCATCATATAGAAATTTCATTTGTTATTGTTATGTGTATTGCAAATTCTTTTTTTATTTAATTGAGAGCCCGATAAGTTTTGACTTGTACAATTAGATACGATTCCTTTTTTATTATAGAATTTTAATTAAAAAAATACTTTTATTACTACTTAAACCTTATTTCAATGAAGATGACTATATGTATGCATTCATTATACTAAACAGAGTATAGTTTGTACCATAGTTATTAGTTTTGATTTAGATAACTGATTTGTTAAGTTAACCGGAATAAGTTGTTTTGGACAAAAATAAACTTAAAAAACATACTTTTGGATATAAATTTAATCTTTGTTTTTAAAATTGATATGGTTAAATCAACTAAGGTGCAAGTTGCGAGTTAATACGTTGAGTCACCTAGTTTAACTAATCAACGTCTAATCTGGTTCAAAAACAAAATCAATTCAAGCTAAGCTCCAAATTAATAAATCACTGGATCAATTCCTCAACTAGGTTTAATAAATATGGCATGTACTGCAACGGTTTTATATGAACATTTTTAAAGTTTCAATTTTTTATTTCCCAAAAAATGAGAGAGATCCCAAGGACTAGCCAAGAGATGGGTTCTAGCCAATGGTACTGTCTTTCCATCCTGGTTTGGTGGAGGCAACTCAGATTCCATGGCCTAACTAGTTGGATCAACTCACTTTCACAAGTGGACTGGTAGTTAAGGAAAGACCGGTAGAAACGTCTTGTCGGATCCAACCTTCCAGCCTCAACTGTTTGCCTTGCCATCGACAATATCCACCCGTTAGACTAAAAAGTGAGAAAACCTCACTACCGTTGGATTTAAATGTCCATTCCCCAATCAACGATCCAACGACTTCCTCGAGAAACACTCCAAACTTTGCTCCCTCACTTTTGTTAATATTTCGGGTAAACTTATATTTTGCTACTACATATTTATAAATCTTTTCATATATACCCCCTATAGTTTAAAATGTCCTAACATTACCCTTTTAATTCCCAAAAAGTGCCGATCACATGTTAACGTAACCAATAATAGGGAGGTGATAACGTCATAATAGGGATTGCAATTTAAACTAATTTAATAAATGTTATCCGATCTAAATAAGTGAATTTTTTAAAATAATTATTTTATTTAAAAAATATTAAATAATATATAGATATTATCAAACCCAACTTGAGTTGATTTAAATTATTTTTTTTTTAATTTTAATTTTAATTTTAATTTTCAATACTTGATTAGCTAAATTATAAAAAAAATATTAGTAATATCTAAATATTTTTTTATATTAAAAAACATTAATCCTACCAGCAATGGTCCCCAAGGGGTGTAGCGTGGTGGCAAAGGGCTTGAGATCTGCACAGCAGGTCTCGAGTTCGAGTCAGGGCGTGCACCTCTTGTAAGAGCCTGGGACAGCCCGGGTTTTACTTACTCACCTGGGCCCACAAAGTGCGCTTTCCGGGAGGTGGGGTTTCCTCGAATCCAAAAAAAAAAAATGTACCATGAACCAATTATCTAGCATTTAATAGGGACTAGTTTCAAATGACCTAAAATTCAATGAAGCGTAGGGCAACTTAACCATAAATAAAAGCAGTGAGAGCGTGGTTATAATATTAAGGGCAAGGATATCTCCTTCCATTAAATAACTCTTTTTTTTTTTTAATTTGGTTTGTGAGTTTTTCTTTTCTATTTAAAAAAAATGAGAGAAAATAATAAAAAATAATATATTTTTAGCCCTTTAATATCCTGTAAAAATTATTTTAAAAAAAAATACACGGGTAACATTGAAAATAATAAACTATGAGGATAGAAGTGTAACATTGACCAATCGACGAGGGGAAACCTATAGTTTTATCCTATAAATTCTTTTTCTCCGCTTGACCTCAATTTCCTAGCAATTTTTAATTTCCTCGGCTTCTCCCTCTCCTCTGGTTCACAGTCTCGACTCAGCTATGGGTACTCAGTTCACTGCCATTTGGATCGCTCTTCTCCTTTCGTTCCCGGTGGTTCTGTCCGCACGCGATGATGGGCTGATGAGAATTGGATTAAAGAAGAAGAAATTGGATCAACTCGGTCGTCGGGTTGTACCTGGATCAGTCAACTTCATCCCCAAGGAAGAGGGAGGACGAGCTTCCAAACCTGCAGCTACCAAAAAGTATTACAATATCGGGGAAACCGAAGCCGATATTGTTGCACTAAAAAACTACTTGGATGCTCAGTATTATGGTGAAATTGCTATTGGTACACCTCCTCAAACTTTCACTGTTATATTTGATACAGGAAGCTCTAATCTTTGGGTGCCCTCGTCAAAATGTTATTTCTCGGTTGGTCCCTTCCTTCCTTCGAGACTCTTTGGCATTATTGTGGTTGGGTTTTTTCTTTTAAGTGTTTTTAGGTGATTTTTGATGATTTTGATACGAGGATGTAAAAACCATCGAAAAGTTTTCGATGATTTGATGCTTTTCAGATAAAAAAATCACTTTGAATTTCTACAGCATTACCAAACTCACACTTCCTTCAAGTTGTTGCCTTTTGTTACTTTAATAGTTTACTGTCATCTGGGTGCAGCTTGCTTGCTATTTCCATTCCAAGTATAAGTCCAGTGCGTCAACAACCTACGTCAAGAATGGTATGATCATTTTCCCTTTGTTCTAGGAACTTACTGCTTTAAAGGTTGCAATGTTTTTCTTGAGATTTTTTCATTGACGCAGGCACCTCTGCTGCAATTCAATATGGAACTGGTTCAATTTCTGGTTTCTTTAGCCAGGACAGTGTTGAAGTTGGTGATCTTGTTGTTAAGAATCAGGTAAACGATAATGCTTTTTTAATTGTTTCAGTTAATTATTGTTGCTGGTGAGTATCCATGATTGAAGCTATGAGAACCTGGCTCTGATACCACTGATAGAATTAATTTAAGGAGAAAGAAGGAAGAAGGAAGACAGGGGAGAGAAACGTGATAATTGGATTAATTTTCTGCATAGTTCTATTCAATTACCAATTGGCATTTATAGCCATACATAACAGGAATTCAGAAAACAGAATTAACAAAACAGAATGACAAACAATTAACAAGGAATTAATTACACCACTAATCCATTACTACAGATCACGTTGTCCACTCTGCAGTAATGAATGAATTATCCTGCATGAACCCACGTTCCTGAGACAACACTCTGGTCGTGAACTCCCTGCATGAACCCACGTTCTTGTACCCATATTCTGGAGATGTTAGCCACGTTTGATGACTGGCCACGTTTGTATCCATATCATTCCCACCCGCTTAAGAATCCTTGTCCACAAGGATGAAGGAAGGATAAGACTTACTGAAACGCCACTCGTTCTCCCAAGTTGCATCTTCGACAGGAGCATTCTTCCATTTGACTAGAATTTCAGACTTGGGGCGATAATTTCCCTTACGAATGGTTCGGCGATCCAAGATTGCTTCAGGCTCTGGAAGACAAGCAGAGGCATCAGAATGCAAGGGAAGCTGCGGGGAAGCCTGAATACCTGACCCGTGATACCTTCGCAGCAAACTGACATGGAACACATTATGGATTTGGGAGCCTGCGGGTAATGACAATTTATAGGCAACCGGACCAATTTTGCCTATAATCTGATAGGGATCAAAGAAACGGGGAGAAAGTTTCTGAGATAAGCGTAAGGCCACAGAAGTCTGCCTGTAAGGCTGCAACTTCAAATACACATAATCCCCCACATTAAATGAGATATCGCGCCTGTGTTGATCTGCTTGACACTTCATGCGATTCTGAGCCAGCTGAAGATTATGCCTTAAGTCTTTTAAAATGGCATCGCGATCACGTAAACACTCATCCACTGCTTGAATACGAGAAGTACCTGGAACATACGTCAACAAGGTTGGAGGTGGAGTTCCATAAACAGCTTCAAATGGGGTTAATTTGGTGGACGAATGAGTAGCAGTGTTGTAACTGTATTCTGCCCATGAAAGCCATTCCACCCACTTTCTTGGTTGATCACCAGTAAAGCAACGGAGATATTGCTCCAAGGTGCGGTTCATTACTTCAGTTTGGCCATCGGATTGCGGGTGATAACTTGAGCTCATGCATAGTTGAGTACCCTGTAATTGGAACAATGCCTGCCAAAAAGAACTAAGAAACACCTTGTCACGATCACTAACAATCGACGTTGGAATCCCATGCAGGCGAACCACATTGGTGATAAAAGCTTTAGCCACGGTTGCAGCAGAAAAAGGGTGTTTTTAATGCTACAAAATGAGCATACTTTGTCAAACGGTCGACAACAACCATGATAACAGAATACCCGTTAGAGGATGGCAAGCCTTCAATGAAATCCATTGAAATATCAGTCCATATTCTGGTAGGAATTGGCAAAGGTTGAAGCAAGCCTGACGGTTTCATGCAATCGTTCTTGAATCTTTGACAAACATCACATTCTTTCAAGTAGTCTTTAACCATCCCACGCATGCCAGACCAGAGGAAATTGTGTTTAAGACGAGTCAAAGCTTCCGATGGGTCTTCATAGTCTGTTGGACCGAACCGTTGTTGTATCGCCTTGGTCAACTCCTCCCACGTTAGCGGCCCGCGAAACTTGGTCAACCATCTATGCCACTGTAAAGCAATGCCCTCTAGATGGAAAGAGGCTAACTGAACCTGCTGGTTTGACATAATGTTTTGGAATTCAAAATATTGCTCTGCCTTGTAAATCCAACCTATAGGATCATCTCCACCAAATTTTGGAAAGGATAACTTGAGATTGTGATGTTGATGATGGTTAGCTGGTTGAGAGTGAGTTGGTTGTTGTCGTGAAGACTCTTCATTAGCAAAGGGATTAATTTCAGGTGAATTACTACTGAGGTTGCGGGTAGTACGAAGAGCTTGGAGCTCTGTCAATACTGCTTGAAGTGTAGCATTAACTTGATCAAAACTCGACTCGTGTCGAAGTAGGATTTCATTAACTTCGTTGCGAAACTCCGCATTTGACTTGCCGCGAGTATCCATGATTGAAGCTATGAGAACCTGGCTCTGATACCACTGATAGAATTAATTTAAGGAGAAAGAAGGAAGAAGGAAGACAGGGGAGAGAAACATGATAATTGGATTAATTTTATGCATAGTTCTATTCAATTACCAATTGGCATTTATAGCCATACATAACAGGAATTCAGAAAACAGAATTAACAAAACAGAATGACAAACAATTAACAAGGAATTAATTACACCACTAATCCATTACTACAGATCACGTTGTCCACTCTGCAGTAATGAATGAATTATCCTGCATGAACCCACGTTCCTGAGACAACACTCTGGTCGTGAACTCCCTGCATGAACCCACGTTCTTGTACCCATATTCTGGAGATGTTAGCCACGTTTGATGACTGGCCACGTTTGTATCCATATCATGTTCTTAATCTGTGCTACTGTTATTAGGGTTTTATCGAGGCAACAAAAGAACCAGGTGTCACATTCTTGGCTTCCAAGTTTGATGGTATACTTGGACTTGGGTTTCAAGAAATCTCAGTTGGAAATGCTGTTCCAGTTTGGTGAGTAGATTGTTTTCTTTTAGTTTAAGAATTTTTAAATTATTTTTGCCGTTCCTTGTTATCATCATCTCTATTTGTAATTATTGTTACTATTATGCAATCCTTGTAGGTACAATATGGTTAATCAAGGTCTTGTTAAGGAAAAAGTTTTTTCATTTTGGTTGAACCGCAATGTTGAAGGGGAAGAAGGGGGAGAAATTGTGTTTGGTGGGGTGGATCCTAATCATTACAAGGGCGAGCACACATATGTTCCTGTGACTCATAAGGGGTATTGGCAGGTTAGACTCCATAATATTTTCATTATTTGCGCAATTTTCCTTGCCTATTTATAATCTCTTGTTTTTCTGTTCTGTTACCTGTTTCCCTAATTCGCAGTTTGATATGGGAGACTTGTTGATTGGCACTGAAACAACTGGTAATTATACAAAGCTTACTGCGCATGCTTATCATCTAGACTCTGGGGACATTAGCTTCTTGACAGATTTGGTGTATATGTTTGTTTTATGGTATTGAGAGATATGAATATTGTTTCAGGATTGTGTGCTGGTGGGTGTAAAGCAATTGCTGATTCTGGAACCTCTTTGCTGGCGGGTCCAACAGTACGTAATTTTGGCAGCTATATGTCCTTATTTTCCCTAGTGAACTCCTACATAACATGCTTAGTTGCACATTGCTGCAAATGCAGTTCAATGCGTTATTATCTTTTATAAATGACTTAGTACATGACCACTATTTGGAGTAGTAAAATGTCAAATGTGAAAGCAGATGAGTTATTATTGCATTACAAGATTGGATTATTACATTATTTGAAATATCATTGTTTGCGTGTTTGAATCTCTTAACATTTTTCTTGATAAAAAAGAAAACTTGAAGAAATGATAGAATATTATGAAGGGAGACTGAAACATCCTTCTGAACAACAAAATTCAAAACAGAAGAACTCTCAATGTAGAACATTGTAAAGATGCTATTCCATATATACTCCCAAAGTAAAACATAGTAAAGATGCTTGAAAAGTATTCTATCCTATGGTAATTCCCGGAGGGAAATTGATCTTGATATTCTAGAATTTTTCTCCTTTCCCAAACTTCATATCCCCACTAACATAGTGCGCTTATGAAGAGTCTTTGATTCACAAACTCCATATCACCACTAACATAGTGCACTTTTGAAGAGTCTTGAAATCCTTATCGCTTCCAAAAATGAAAAGGGCATCAATCCACATCTTTTATCACATATGAAAAGGGCTATTCCTTATGCTACCAAAAGCCATGGAACAATACAAAAAAGATGACCCTATGTTTCTGCACTGTCAAGGAGCGCAACTTTTAATATGGATGCAGACCACAAATCATGTGGAATACTTCATTATGATACTCTTATGATATCTTCGCTCTACCATTGGCTTGGCATAGCTCATCTACCAGTTTCAGAAAGCCATCTATCATGTTTAACAGCCTTATCTTCTGAAGCGTGTCCCAAGACGGGTTTCATATTTATTTTTATTTTCAAATTTGAAGTCTGTGATCTATTTGTTTTCTCTATAAAGCAATGTGGTGATGAGGCTGCAATAAATTCTCCAAGAATGTGTTTGGTTTTCTAGCACTTTGCTGTCATTTGAATTGAGCACATGACGCTCTACACAATTCAGAAATTTAGAGTGAATTATTACTACTTCATTTTGCCAGGGAATATGGTGGTTTTTTTTCTCCACTTTCTTGGCCTTGGATTTTGATACATCTGTGTGTTTCAGAGGGATAGTAATTATCACTTCTAAAAGTGTTTCACCATGCAAGTGCAACGAAAAAAGATGTCACTTAGTGATATAATTATATCATCTGTTGGTTGGACATGGCTTAGCTTCAGTTGGTTTTGCAATTATGTTATTGTTGACTTGGGAAGATCTTTTATTTGATTTTACCATGTCATTTCACATTTTCAGACTGTGATCACTCAAATTAATAATGCGATTGGAGCCTCTGGCATTGTAAGTGAAGAATGCAAGACGGTGGTTGCACAATATGGGAAAATTATACTGGAAATGCTGGTGGCTCAGGTGAGCATTATAGATTCTTAGTTTTTCTTACATTCTGATAGCATGTCCTTCCATCTTATGGTAGTGGGAGAACGGAAATTTTTGTTCTGTTATTAGGCTGGCTAACTTTATTTTGAAAATCATTTTAATGAAGCGGCTTCTGTTTTGTTCCACCTTTTCAGTTATCTTTCTATTTTGTAGGCTCAACCACGAAAGGTGTGCTCTCAAATTAGCTTCTGTACTTTTGATGGGACCCAGGGTGTCAGGTCAGGTTCAACTTATTGTTTCTGTTAATATGATCAACATGCTATATATGTTAGTTATTTGATAGGACACTTCTGCTGCACCAATGAAATCATTAATTAAGTCAACTCTATGGTTTCAGTATGAACATTGAGAGTGTGGTAGAAGAAAGCTCAGAAAAATCATCAGATGGTCTGCATGATGCCATGTGTACTGCTTGTGAGATGATGGTTGTATGGATGGAGAATCGGCTCAGGCTTAATGACACTGAAGATCAGATTCTGGATTACGTGAATAATGTAAGTTTGCTTCATCTTCTTTTAGTTCTGTGGAGGAATTGTCCTTGTGACAACTCATGCCAACAATTGCGACTGCAGCTCTGTGACCGATTGCCCAGTCCAAATGGAGAATCAGCAGTTGAATGTAGCAGTCTATCCTCCATGCCCAGTGTCTCATTTGAAATTGGTGGTAAATTATTTGAACTGTCACCTGAGCAGGTATGGCAATTTTGTTCAGTATATTTATTATGCTCCAGCTATTGTATTCAAAATTTTTCATATTTCATTTCATTTAACTTAATTAAGCTCGAAGGTAGTCGGTTAATTGCCAGGGTTGACCTGTCTATTGAAATTTAATTTTGTTGCACTCCTCTCCATTGAAATGTCTGTCAATCTACCTCGTGGAAATATTCTGTCATGTCCTTTTTCATTTACAAATATGATCTCTGGTATCTGTAACATTTCTGGATTTATTATCCCTTGAATGGTTCAGATGTTCAGTGGGACTTTCCTCTGTGTATGTATATCAGGGCATACATATGTGTTTTATCCTAAATGTGTTGTCGCCGGTACCCTGAGGCACTCCTATGGTGGCAGCAACAAACAGATGCCACCACGCAGCTAAATACACATTTTATGGCTAATTATGTGGTTGTGTGTCAAATTACAACCATGAGATTAATCAATGACAGAGCTGGCATAGGAATGGGTGATAGTAGATATTCATATCAAGAGAGAAAGAGTGAAGGGGCAGCACTTCTCTTGCAAATCAATTTATAAAACTCAACAAGTTAAACTGCTGACTCTAGATATGTTCCCTAGAGTGGATGTGTGGTTGTTTTGATAAACTAATCAACTCTGTCTACACTAAGCATATTTTAACTGTCCTCTATGTATAGTGCCAATGTTTTCTTTTTTAGCTTTTTTTGTTTTTTGTTATTTTTACTATGGTATTGTGGTTTTGTTTTTCTGGAAACACTCTGAATGGTGGTGCTGTGGATCAACAGTATGTACTTAAAGTGGGAGAAGGAGTTTCAGCTCAATGCATCAGTGGATTTACTGCTTTAGATGTTCCTCCTCCTCATGGACCTCTATGGTAATTATCTCTCCTATTGTTTCTTATATAATCTTATAAATTCATATTAAACACTAGATTGGTGATATATGCAGTGGCTACTGGTTCTGATATAATCTTAAATCTACAGAATCTCAGAAATTGGCCCTCAAACTCCCATCTAGTGTTTGGCTAAAATAAAATCTCATATGGCACGTAGTCATTGGAAAAACATAAAAGAACCCCGACTAATAGATTATAGATATCAAATATAGTCTTTGATTGTAAGGGTTTCAAGCTTTCCTTCCATAATTTCTCTTCCTGGTTGTCTGTTGGTCCCTTTGTACATGAATCAACCATGGGCATCCAGGGAAGGGAAGCATCATCAGAATTACAGAAACTCTTTCTCAAATTCCCATTTAGCATTATTGAAAAAATGGCAATGAACCCTTCCAACCAACCTAAACAACTCTGTTATAGTTTTTCTCTGGGTTTGATCTTGTTAGTTGGACTTTATCGGTCTGTTCAGGCGCTAGCTTCTAGCTTGTATTATGCTGTGTAATGCTTCAGAGATAGTATTTGCGTTCTCCGGTCTATCAGGAAAAACAAACAAATCAATTTGATTAATAATAAGAGTTTATTTTTTCCCTTCACCAATGACATTGTATGCTGTCATCTTTCTCTCTCTCTGCGTGAAAATCTGTCCACTCATCAAAGTAGCATAGCTAACAGGTTTATTTTCTAGCAATTGAAATTGTATGGTACAGATACTGGTGTTCTACTATTCCTAGTTTTGTGTTAGTGAGTGGCTGCAACCAGAAGAATAGCGTTAAATGATTTTTACTAATCAGCATGAAGATTTTCTTCAAATAATTTGCTTATGAGTACTGCGGAACATTATCTTATGATTTTGCTCGTGGGATGCAGGATCTTGGGAGATGTTTTCATGGGACGGTATCATACAGTGTTTGACTATGGGAACCTGACAGTTGGATTTGCTGATGCAGCTTAAAGTGAATTTCCTCCTCGGCGTCTCGTAGTTTCACTGCCACTTACATTTGTACTGGTATTAGCTTGACTGTGTGGACGACTTTATACACTGCTGTTTGTAAATAAATGTGTAATGGAAAGAGTTCTGTGTCATCTTCACAATGATCTGTGAACCTAGTTTGAACTTGAAGATGGAAGAGAGTGGGTTTAAGGCTATATAAACAATCCTGTCCCCTAAGGCATGTAATCGTCTTCTTCTTCATAAGAAAACATCGTTCTTTTCAAGCTTTACTCTCTGTCAACACACAACCTAGCCTTCTAAGGCTTCTAAGGCTCCTTTTCTTCATTATTAGGGCTAATTTAAGCATTAAAGAGTCCCTTAAGCTCATAAATAAAACTTGTTTTCGGAGGTATTTCAGTTGCTCGAGCCCATCATTCCATACCTTCCATCTCATCACAGCCTCAAAAAGACCATATAATCTTAGTGAGAATTCCAGCAACCTCATCAAATGGCAAGCTTAACCATGCGCACTAATTCATCCACTACAACCTCATCTTAGTTATGGCAAGATGGATGAATAATAACAATATAATTGTAATTCATGTGATATTAAAACGAGACAAAACACCTTGGAAAACCACTGTAGCTCTACACTAAAAAAACATTATTCACTGTAATAATATAATAATGTTTGTAGCTCTCCATCCAAAAAAACTTAACACAGATTTTAAGGGCATTAAAGTATTTTCACATAACTCATTTTTCATTACCAAATATACGGGGACAAAGGATTTTTGTAACTTGATTGTATAGAGAAATGATCAAAATACCCTTGAAAATAAAAAAATTAAATTTAATGTCAATGGGTATTTTTATATTTTTATAATGGTTTTTTTGCTATTATAATTTAAGCTAAAGGGTAATTTGATATTTGATCAAATATAAAAAATAATAAATAATTAAAACACATTGTGAAACGATAAAAATATTCTTAAAATCAAGAATTCTAAGCATGGAGTGAAGGGATTTGTTGGTCTTTTCACAATAATTTTTTTTTTTAATTATAAATTCAGTTTAGGGGCACTTTGATATTTAATTAAATAAAAGTTTTTTAAAAAAATGAGCACGTGTGGTGCACTAGGAGGCGTGTGCGGCACCTCACAACATCCAAAAATGCAATTTTGACATGTCATTGGAAGTGATGCCGCGTTCTTTTCCTATTGGTGCGACATATGTATCCGGTGGTGGTCCGTTTTGTCGTTGGTGGGTTTTTCTTTTTTCTTTCTTCTTTTCTCTCTTCTTCCTAAAAAATTACAGCTTAGCCCTTGGTTGTTGGTATTTGAACTTCATTCATTATTCTTTTGGTTTATAATTTTTGGTCTTGGCTTTTTTGTAAAAAAATTATTTATTTTCAATTTTATCCTTCAATCCCAATTTACCAAATATTATATTCTCTAATTTGATCCTTATTTTTTGAATTTTTAATTTTTTTACCTTGGTCTTTTTGTAAAAGTTTTATTAGTTTTTAATTTTATCATTTAAATCAAATTGATAGTATTATGTTTTCCAATTTGTTCCTTGTTGTTTTGATTTTTTTTCTTAGCTCTTTTGTGAAAGTTATTATCTTTTTAATTTCACCTTTCAATAAAAAATATTGTTTTTATTTTTATGTCAATTTTAACCCTCATTCTTTTGTTTTTTTTGTCATTTTACTAAATTGATTTTTCTTTTTAATTTCGCCCTTTAATAAAATATAAGATTTATTTTGTATTTTAATTTTAATCACCATTCTTTTAATTACTATATATATTTTTAATGTTTTTGTATAATTGAATTTTTTTTTCAATTTCATCATTCAATATATGATTAATGAAAATTAAACTTTATGATTTTTTCAGATTGGGTGCTTTGGGTCTAATGACCCAGATTAAAGTTAACACAAGTTTTTTTAAAATAAAAATTGCTTTATAACTTTTTAGCATGTTTTTTCAATCTTATTATATAGGATAGGAGTATGATGATATATATCGTATTAACTTAGCCCAGATTTCTATAATTACAAGTTTGTTATGAATATTTTTTCTATATATATATATATATATAATTCATTTTTACTCTATTTTGACATTTGAAAATCATTTTTTAAAGGAAAAAAAAAAAAGCATGCCCCATGGTGAAATGTGGACACCGAAGCTAGTTGTCATTGGATCGGATACTCGTATTCCATGTATTCGACTTTTCTATTCCTTGAGAGGTTTTTTCTATATATATATATATATATATATATATATATATATATATATATATATCGATTTGTTTTTTAATAATTTGGAAGATTCAATAAAAAAACACATTATATGAACAGGAAAGTAACCCATATGAGAAAGAAAAAATAGCTTGAGAGGGAGGGAGGAACCTTAAGAGCAAAATAATTAAACTTGATTGGTTCATTCTTGGGCCACTCTTGATCTCTTTATTTTCCTTTCTTTTTTTAACATTTAATATTTCACTTTTTGTATTTCCCCCCCACAATTACAACCATCAATCCCACAACATAGAATAAATAATAAATAAAAAGATAATATATAAAGTTAAGAATGGTTGACAAGATTTAATTAAGATTTCTTGGAGTTTTACTCAATTATCAAATTTAATTTAATAACAGAAACATTAAGATTTAAAGTCCTAGTTAAAACCCTGGAGTCCAATCTATTTATTAAACCTCAAAAGCACAATAAAGGAGAGAGTTAGAGCCCATGGAATTGTTGAACAATAGAGAATTAATATATATAAAACAATCGAGAATCCATCATCCGACTCAATTTGTAATACTGTTAGGGTGATTATTTTTTATTTGGTTTAATTTTTATTAAAAAAACAACTAAATTAAACTTTTTTTTAGAAAAAAAACTGAAACCGACCGGTTTTGGTTTGGTTCAGTTTTTTAGAACAAAAACTAGTTCAAACCGGTTTGGCTCGATTTGGCTCAGTTTTTTCCTGTTTGGCTCGGTTTTTTTCGGTTTGGGTTTGGTTCGGTTTTTTTAGTTTTAGGCTTATAAAACCAAAACCGAACCAAACCGGTTGGTTTTTTTAAAATTCTAATCGGTTTAATAGTTTTTTTCACGATTTGATTTTTTCAATTATTTTTTTTCAGTTTTCTCGGGTTTAATCAGTTTTTTAATTTTTTTACTCACCTCTAAATATCATATTAGTTACGAGTTATATTAATAGTTATTAGTTAGTGGGGCAAAAACGTTTTAATACCATATCGAATTTAATTGGTAATTAACCACTATTAAGATGAAGGGTTAGTACTACTCTAGCCTCCTTTAGTAATTAATGGGGGATTTTTATTTTTTATTTTAAAGAAAATCAAATACTCTAAAAAGGGAAGACTTTCATCTCATAACTTCTTGCATAAATAAATACTACCACTACACACTAGAGGGGCGCACCTTTTATAATTGAGTCAATGGATTTATTCATCTCAATATTCAACATGCTTCACAAAGATTTATATAGCTATATTAAAAAGAGTATTTAAAAGGATGATAGCAATTATTTTTCAAAGTGTTTTTTACTTTGAAATATATATATATATATATTAAAAATTTATTTTTGACATCAACACATTAAAACGATCTGAAAACACACAAAAAAAAATTTTGAAGCAAAGAAAAATATAAAAAAATTTAAATTTTTTCAAAAATACTTTTAAAATACAAAAACAAACGAGTTTTAAATCTGATAATCAAATCTGGGTTTTGCTTTGAAACTTATGAAAAGGGTTTATTCTCAAATTTTAGTTTTCTTCTATTTATTCAGTTTGAGATTTGTTTTCTTGGTTGTAAAATGATTTTGATTTTAGGATCTTCACTAAACCGTTGAGTTCTTTAAAGATTTGTATACTATATATTGAATTTGATGATAAGCTATACGTACTTATATATTTAATTTGATTTTTTTAACATATTGTTTGATTTTCTCACTGATTAGAAAGATTCATTCACATGAGAAAAAAAAAAAAAAAAAGAAAGAGGAAAAGGAAAAGAGACCGAGTGAAGCTTAATAGGAGCAAAAGCATGGAAAGCGTTGGCACTCTCATGCCCACACGAAGACAAATTAAAACGTTTCCCTTGTTTCAAAACACATGTTGTGTAATCCCCACATGAATTAATAGAATAGACACCAAAATTATCGATGTCACCATCGATTGGGGGATTGCCTTTAGAGAAAGGTAGACTATTGGTACATTTAATCAATTTGGAGGTCACCAAGTTACTTTCATTAAAACAACCTGTTTTTTTATTCGTTTCAAGTCATCGAGTCAAGTCAATTTATAAATTATAGAATTTACTTAAATAAATTATTTTTATTAAAACAATGTTGTGTTAATTTAAAAAAAAAACAAAATTTTTATAATATTGACTTCGTCGAGTTTAAATCAGGTCAATTAAACTAATAAAAATCTAACCAAATCAATCGGGTTTTACTTTATTAATATAACATCAAGAAATGTAGTATTTATTGTCTTCAGAAAAAGATAGACTATTATTGGTACATTTAATTGTTTAATTTTTTTTAGATTGGTTTTGACATGATGATGAAATTTGAATTGGTTTTAACTCATTAATCGAGCTACTAAACATCTAACCAAATCAACCGAGTTTTACCTTATCAATATAAGATCTGATTTTTATTGAAAATTTTTAAAAATATTTAGATATTAGTGAAGCATTTATACATGTGTGTAGATACATAGAGGTTAGTTGCTTGTGAGAAAAGCCTCTTCATGATCATTATCCACCTTACAAGCAACGCATAAAATCAAGCATCCCATCCCATCTACTAACCAGAAGACACCGTTAATTTGGTCCAACTAATAGTAAGATTGACAGGAGATCGAGTGGTGCGTGAGATGAGAGACTGTTGGATCAATCTTCACATTTCTTATTTCTATACACTTAGCTGAGTTTGTTGGCTTTAATGGCTCTTGCTTTATTGCAATTAGCGTGGTTTGTTTACTTTTTGGAATATTAGTTGCAACGTCTACAACGCTTCTCTGCCCTCTGCTAGCTGAGGTCCCTCATGTTTTGGGCTTTTTAACTTGGTTTCTTTTTGCTAAATCTTAATCACCAAAGCAAGTTTTCTACCATGCATGCATACATTCCCAGGTCATAATCGCACGAGCACTGTTACTCTTTTATGTAGTTGATGAAGAGCATGGCTTCTGTACATTACAAGCCCTCGAATCTAATCATTCAAGACACGAGTCGTTCTCGAACATATGAAGAGCAGCTGGCTATACTGATCATGATGATGCTGATAATTACAGGAAGGAAGAAGATGTGGACATGTTAACGTCACTTGAAGTTAGATGATTTCGAGTTTTTTGAAGCAACATTTTCTTTTTCTTTTTCGCGATCTTTCCCAATCCTTGAATGATTAAAGTAGAAGGGTGCATCAAATGATTATCATTTCGTGCTAGGTGGGCTCTTTTTTTTAAGAAAAAAACAGAAGAAGAAGAAGCAAGCCATAGATCAGAGATGTGTTTTAATTTCCATGAACAAGTAACTAGTTGTTTTCGCTGAAAATAGAAATATAATAATAAGAAATCGGTATTTTTATTTTACAAAATACATTTTACTTAGAAATATATTGAAATTATATATATATTTTTTAAAAAATTTACTTTTAACACCAGTATATCAAAACGATATGAAAACACCAAAAATTATTTTTCATTTAAAGTAAAAAATTAAAAAAATTTAAATTTATTTGAAAACATTTTTAAAACGAAAAAATAAAAAGTAGCTAGCCACGTGCAAAACGTATGATGGTTGATTGCTTTGCTTGAAGGACAGAAATCCATAACTAAAGTTTGATTTTAGGAGCTATTAATTCTTGATCAGGTTTGCAAATTACCCACTATTTACGTTTAGGAAAGAATTGAGAAGCAATCTCTCGATCGAGGGGCACTCGTCATGATCATAATAATTGATTCTTCCTTTTTCAACATAATCATAATATTCCTCTCTCGTTGCATCCCTCACAGAATTCAAACGTCAAAGCAAGGAATTAAGGAAAGTGTGAATTCACATTATCCATGAAGGTTTCACGTTACGTCAACTAAGATATTATTATTATTATTATTATTAGAATAATACTGCTTGAAGTGAACAATAACCTGTGCTACAGTTGAGCATTTGACTTGTGACAAATGCCCAGTTTCACATTCACAGAATTGACTTCACCTTCGGCAAGCGCATTGACCGGGTTTATACTCGGATGGATTCTAGAATTCTACCGTTTCTTGGGTGGTTCAACCCACCCCATTTCAACATGCTCTTAATTAATCTTCAAAGTCCACTCCCATACAATACATCCATGTGGTGGTGAATTATCCATCCACTCTACCCTTTCCAACCTCTCCTACCCACCCTTTACTTGTAATTATAACGATAGTGGTTTAAAGTGTTTTTCTACTAGAAAATATATTAAAATAATATATATTTTTTATTTTTTAAAAATATTTTTGACATCAGTATATCAAAACGATTTAAAAATATAAAAAAAATTTTAGATTCGTAAGAAATATGATTTTAAATCGCGTTCTCAAATACTATAATAATTATTAAATATTAATAATATGATGTATCATATTTTTACAAAATATTTTTTAATTGAAAATATATTAATTTTCTAATTTATTTTTAACATCGTTGTGTATTAGAATGATAAAAGAATTATACCCTTTGCCAATTTGCAAACTCGTACCTCCCCTCCTAAATTCTCCACACGTGCCCACGAGGCCTCTGCCAAGTCTTTGCCGTCTAGGCGGCCTAAGCTGTCAAAACCACAACTATTTCGATGCGTCGTACACTCTTGTTCAAGGCATTGTCCCAACTAACCTTCAAATACCCCTCCACGTTTTCTATATAAAAAGGCACTTCAGCAAGTAGCAACAAAATACACCCAACAAAGCATCGTTTCATTTGCCAGCTTTGTAAAATGGACTGGACTAGAGGCCACAGCATAGGCCACGGCTCCACAGCCACCGTTTCCCTCGCCACCTCTATCCAATCCGGTGATGTTTTCGCCGTCAAATCCGTCGAGTTATTCCAATCTGGATTCTTGCAAAGGGAGCAACAGATTCTCTCTTCTTTAACCTCCCCTTTTATAGTTAGCTACAGGGGCTGTGACATCACTAGAGAGAACAGCAAAGTTATGTACAATCTCTTCTTGGAGTACATGCCCAACGGCACTCTTAGCAATGCAATCCATGCTCATGGAGGTCGGCTCGACGAATCTTTGATTAGGAACTACACGTGTCAAGTCTTGCAAGGTCTAGATTACATACATTTGAACGGATTGGTGCATTGTGACATTAAGAGCAGCAACATTTTAGTAGGACCGAGCGGTGCCAAGATTGCAGATTTCGGGTGTGCAAAGCGTGTGGAACAAGTAGGACAGATCGCGGGTACGCCGATGTTTATGGCACCAGAGGTGGCGCGTGGAGAGGAGCAGGGGTTTGCTAGTGATATATGGGCTTTAGGGTGCGCAATTATTGAAATGGCTAGTGGTAGCACGCCTTGGCATAATGTCAACGATCCAGTTTCCATCATTTACCGGGTAGGTTATTCCGGTCACTTACCAGATTTCCCCTGTTGCCTGTCGGAACAAGCAAGGGATCTCTTGGACAAGTGTTTAAGGAGGGACCCAAGAGAGAGGTGGACAGCTAGTCAACTTCTTAAGCATCCATTTTTGGTTGGAGAAAGTAATTCTCATCATGTCGCAAAGCAAATCCAAGAATCCAATTCAAGTTCGAATTCTCCTACAAGTATTCTTGATCAATGCTTTTGGAACTCACTGGACTTATCGGAAAGTTTGAATAACTTGGTCCCGGTCCCTCCAAGCCGTGAAAGTTCAGCCGGAGAGAGGATCAGAGGGCTGTCCTTGCTCTCAGGGATGCCTAGGTGGGATTGGGATGAGAGTTGGACCACCATCAGAGGGGATAGCAGGGAAGAACGTGATGCAATTATGGATTGCATTGAAGTCAAAGATGATATAGTTAGTTGTGGCCTGGGAGAGCAGAAAAGCTATGGTGGTAGCAAGGAGCTGTTAAACCTTTTAGATAGCAACATTAGCAGTAGAATTATTGATGATTTTTGGGCTTCCTGTAAATATAGGAAAGTTCATTTTGGAAATCCTTGTATGTCAAGATTACCTTTACAAGCATAAATCATTCTCTTTTTTGGACAGCTGGGTGGTTTTTTTCCCCTTCTTATTGGTAAAAAACCATGTTTGGTACGAGAATAGAGTAAAATTTATTTTTTTTTAATGTTTTTATATCATTTTAATATGTTAAAATTAAAAATAAATTTTTTAAAATAAAAAAAATATTATTTTAATATATTTTTAAATAATTTTTTTTAAAATAATCATTACCCTACATTTAAACACCCTTAAAATATAAAGAAACAAGCCAATTAAACAGTTGAGTTTTTAAAACACAAAAGAGCATAGGGTATAACGAGTGAGATTTGGGAGGTCTTGCCCATAGTTGTCAAACTTACCATAACGACCGAGCAGGAAAAATATTGCAATCAAATTAATTTAAATAAGTTATTTTTATTCAAATGATATATTTTCTGTTTTTTTTAATATTTATTTTTTAGTTAATTTGATAAGGTCTAATTACACCAATCAAATAACTAAAAATTTAATTAGATTAATCAAGTTTTATCAGTTGAATATCTTTCTCGATTCAACTTGGAATTCAACCGGAAATATAACATCTATGCACTTACCAACTGCCATCACCTAACCCTATCTTCTGTTTCCGAGTTGAGTTAAGATGGCAGAAATGGCCGAAAGCAACCGCCAGTTAGGCGACTTCCATTAAAAACTAGCCAGTAGCCACCAAGTCCTCTCCTCTGTTTCTTTATTTGGTAGGTTAAGTTTAGACCCAACTAAACAAGGTACCGTTCCGATTAGGCCACCTCCGCTGCTGTCCTTCGGTTCGGTCGGTAAAACAAATTTAAATTCCTCAAACTCTACTGGCTGCATATCTGGCCACGTCATCTGCTACTGTTATTTGCAGGTGAGCTTGGATCATGATTATGTCAGATGATGCTGTATTGTCACCAATTTTATTAGCTGGATTCGGGTCACGTGGATTCAATTACATCACAGGGGTTTGAGCAGCCAATAATAATAGAGAATTAAATCAATTGAATATATATTAAATCCACATGAATTTCATCACTATTATATTGCTCCTTTTTTTTTTTATTCATAATTTTATATGATACCCCATTTCTAATTGTTGATCCTTCGCAAAATAGGCTTTAACTTAGAGGTGTTGTAGGAAAAAAAACTTAATGTTTTGAACATATAATTTTTTTTTTAAAAAAAATAAAAGTTCAAATTTTTTTTTTGATACACATAAAATAACTAGTGATATTTTATTAACTTATTTATAAGAGTTACTTTAAAGAAAAAAATGTGTATAAATAGGAGAGAGGAAATAAAATGTATGATTACCAAAAATAATAAGAACATCCCTTTTTTTAGGGGTGATTATTTTTTATTTGATTCGGTTTTTATTAAAAAAAGTAACCAAACCGATTTTTTTTAAAAAAACCTAAACCAGTTCAAACAGACTGGTTTCGTTTTGGCTCGGTTTTTTTCGGCTTGGCTCTATTTTTCTGTTTGACTCGGTTTTGGCTCAGTTTTTTTCTGGTTTTTTTTTTCCAGTTTAGGTTCGGTTCGATTTGGTTTTTTCAGTTTGGTTTGGTTCAGTTCGATTTGTTTTTTCAAAAATTTAATTGATTTAATTGGTTTTTTTCACGGTTCGGTTTTTTCAATTATTTTGTTTTTCAGTTTTCTCAATTTAATTAGTTTTTTGGTATTTTTTTTCTCATCTTTATCCTTTCCTAATAAAATACCACTAATAACTTTATGAGTACTATAAAATTTCTCAATAATCTCTTTGAAACAATAAGAGCGTTTGTTTTGTAAAAACTAGATTGAATAAAAAATTATTTTCAACGTGATCATTTAAAAACTCACAATATATATTAAATGAACTATATGAAGTATTTTTAAGAATGTTTATTAAAATTCAATGAATTTTTAAAATAATTAAACAAAACAAAATAAAATTTTTTTCATGATGCACGAGAAGTAATTAGTGATATCGTAGAAGAGAAATAAACAAATATAAGTAAAAAAGAATAAGATCCATGACTCATCAAAATAGATATGAATATTTCCAATTTCTCTCTTTTACATGTTTTTATTTATTTTTTCAAATTGAATCCCAGTTAATAACTAATAAGAACTCATCGTAATTAGCAACATAAAAATTCTCTGTACTGCATGCATGACCATTGACTTTAACAAAAAAAAGAAAGAAAGTGATAGAGAGGTATATTAGAACATGGGATCAAACTAATATAATGTTAAGAACCTTTTGAATTGAATTGTTTTAATAAAATTTTATATTTTGAATGACCAACACATCTATTTTGTTGCTAAAATAAATAGTAGAAATTATGATTATTAACAATTAGTTTTTCTAAAATATGCATTTACTCTGTTTTTTTTTACTTTTTTCTCTTCCATCAAAGGTAAACACATGCTACCATTACAAACTCAACAACACCACCATCAAAACAATTTTTTCTTTTCATCCCATCCCATCTCATCTCATATATATAGTTGTTTGGATAAGTTTACGTGGATCTTAATTAATCTTACGGGCTCTGAAATTAATGATCATGTAAACTTTCAATAACCATTATATTAACAACTCCAGGACTCAAATCTAAAATCATAGAAAAAATAAATTTTTTAATCCCAAATTTTTACCACCTACTAAATAGTTTTATTCTTAATTTTATGGCTCATGTAATCTTGAGAAACGGGGCCTTAGGGAAGGCATTTGAATTTGGTTTTTGAGTTATTTGTGGTGATAGTGATGGATGAAAACTTGAGGTAGAGAGAGGGGGTTGTTGTGATAATGATGGGGGGAAATTATGGCGGTTGAAGGAGGTGATTTCTTTATTGTTAGAAAGATATAGAGCATTAAGAAATTTTTTGAATGAATAAGATAATATTAACTTTTTTTTAATTACTTTTTACTTTTATGTGTTTTTAATAATTTTCAACAACAGTGCCTCTTGAGGCACTGAGTGACACCGACCGACCCTTCCGTTCCCAACTAACGCCGCGTAAAACCCACCACTCTTTCCCGCCATGTTTCTCTTGACATTGAGTTAAAGAAGCCCTCGACCTGTGTTCGTTTCAAAATTTTGTTAACTTCTTATATACATGCATTTTCAGGATTGAATATGAGGAGGAATTGGACAGTGAAGGTTAAGGTTTTGTTCTAAAGCTGAGAGCTCGAGCTTCCCTCTGGAGAAAAGGAGGTTCTTGCTTTAAATTCCTGGGTTTTGCTTTCTGGGTGTGTTTAGATGCATGGGAACTAGGCTCTGGATATGTGGTTTTAATTGTTCCGTGCAGAAAAGTTGTGGAACACGCATGTCTGCTCAAAGCAGAGCAGGTTTTGTCTGATGAGGATGAACAAGAAGCGCTGGATTATCTGTATGCATTCCAATATCAAATGCGTGGAATTGCTGCTGTTTCTCTGGGTCACTTCCTTTTTCATTATTCAATTACAATATACGGAAAACTGGAACTTTGGCATACATTTCTTGCACATCTTGCCTTACACACAGTCATGTACATGCCCTGTTTTCTTTTTCTATAGGGCAAATCTCCAATGACAAAGTGGGAAATTATACTCGTGCTGTTTTCATGAGTTTCCAAACAAAGGAAGATTTTGCATAGTTCTATGAGAACCCTTTCTTTTTGGAAGACTTGGACGAACATGTAATGCCATATTGCCATGTAAACACCATAACTCCTATTTTCTCTAAGATTTGACTGGTATTTCCTTTAACATTCTACCAATTTTGCCTAAATTAGAATCTTACCAGGTGCCTTTTCTATTTGGCTTAGTTTTCCCGCTTTCTGGTAGGATTTAGTTAATGTGGATTATGAATCTGAAGCTGAAGATGATATGCTTCGTATATCTCGTAAAGGAGAGGTAAGCCACTTACTTCCACTTTTTTGACTGCTTCTCGTTGGTATATTTTGCAGCAGAGGTCTTTGAGATATTTGTGAGTAGCACTGGATACAAAGAAGTAAGAATTTTTGTCTTCTGTTCACCTTTCAAGTACCAGTCTTTAAATTATCCATGCTTCAGTGTCCTATCTTGAATATTGGACTATCTCTCGGAATTTATACTTAACTCTGTAATTCTGATGTTATAGTTTAAGCTTTTAAAATTAAGTTTTTCAAAACGTTACTCCCACTCAATCTGGGTAGAGACCTAATATTCGTTTGAACATGTAGATGCATGTTGAAAAAATAGGATTTAATTTTACAACTTCTAAACTGGATTTGAAATGTTACATCGAACATTTCTTTTCTTCATCCACTTAGCATTTTTCAATTAATTTCTATCTGATGCACTTGTCTTTTGATGAAGAAATAAAAGAGAAACAGACTGAACTTCTTGGAAAGCAGGTGTGGAGGTCGAAACTTGAGCTGATCACCCAGAAAACACTTCCCGTTCATTTCTTTGTCTATCCAGTAGGAAAGGAAATTATGTAGCGATAGATCACTGTTTTTGTGATTTGTCTTCTTTCTCATAGACAAACATATATCTTAGATTTGTGCTGTATCATATAGAAGTTCAGGCTACAAATGTGATGGTTTGAATTGAAGGCCGACTTGCTTGCTTCTGTCTAAAGGTTGAATCTCTATATCTAGTGAAGATAAGTCTCGATTTGTCTCTTGCGACATCGTTTAAACTGAGCAGCATACCTGTGACTGTTCAATCTGTCTATCCCATCTGATTCTTCGAAGCCAGTGACAGAAAAATGAATCTACAGCAGTGTCAATGCCTCTCCTAATACTTTTTTTTTTTCCTTCCAAAAACATCAAGTTTACTATTGGACTATATACCTGAAGAGAATAGTAATAATATATTATTTGACATTAGTCAGTAATTAAACTGATTGAATTGCCTTTATTTTTAAAATCATGCTAGCTAGCTACATCTTGGATCCTTGCATGCACTGTGACTTAGAGAGAGGAATTCCCTTCATTTTCAAAAAGAACAAAAATGTTAAGCCAATTTTACTAATGAAATAGTAAAGTAAAAATGACTGCTCATGGGAGCGTAAATTCAGGGAGTCAAACTGAGCATTCTTTGATTCCTGACTTCTTCTCAAGGCATACTGTTTTTTTTTTTTTTTTTTTTTTTGGGGGGGGGGGGGGGGGGGGGGGGGGGCAGAGAACTATAGCTAGAGATCAACTGTTGTCGTTGTGTACTGAGGACTCAGCATCAGATCTTGGGAGTTGAAGTACTGAAGTTTGACCTGCCTCTGCCAAACCAATAGAGAAAATACATAAAAGCCTTGTATCTTCACTGAGGCTGTGATAGCCCCACCAGAAAATGCATCCTCTAGCAATCTGTGAGACTAGTTGTGGATTAGTTCAAATGTGTGCGTGTGGCCATTTACTTTTTCCCACTGTATCTATGTTCATGTTAGCCAAAAGAAAGAATACGAGGAAGTAATATTACATTATAAACTGCTGTATGTCTGCATCACTAGAACAACATTGACAAATACATATCTTCAGTTATGAAGTGGATTTGGCCCTGCTGGGATTTTTCGACGAGAAACTCGATAAATTGTGTCTGACTCATCTTTGCTAGATCTCTCTCGAACCATTTCTTTGAATTTCCATGAGAAGTGGGAAGAAAGATCAGTTTCGACTGTTTTCCCAGGTTCTTCACTTGTTCTGCTGTGAATGAAGCGGCAACTTGAGAGCTGATTGACTACTAGCATGATCATTAGCACGAAAAATGAGAGCCTGGGGTATAGAGTAGTAGTACCCATGGATAAAATGGAGAGGAAGAGCAGGAAAAACAAGTAGCTTAGGAATCTAGATTGATCGATCACTTTGTTTACTGACACTGACCGGCGAAGTCTATTTATGAAATCTGGCAACTTCCGACAGATAGAGCCAAGAGGCCCAAGACTCAAGATTCATCCCGTCAAAGAGGCAGAAATGCTCTGCATATTTTAGTCTGATGGTTGACGATTATCTCTGGTGTAAGCACATTTTTACAAGAACCAGATTTATGGCAGAAATGCTCTCCATTCTCTTCAGTGATCACAGAACGAACCAAAAGTGCTCACAAGGAAGCTGAAACATGCCCTGGTATATCATCCAAATTTATAGCCATAAATCTCAGAGGTGTTAATTTACTTCAATTTGTGAGGTGGGCTAATTTCGCTCTTCTAGCATTCAGTGGAATGCTAATAATGTAGTCGTGAAAATTGAAAACTGTTTCTGGTGGGCTAGGGCAACTATGAGAGTTGACTTCACATTAGCTGGTCCTGTCTTATGCCCATTTTTGTCATGATAGCTTCCCTTCTGGCCCTGGCATAATTATTCATGGAGAGACTTGAGGCACATTAAGCGATACGTGGTGCAATTACGAGCTGACAAGTGGACAGCAAAGCTGAGCTTGATCACATGTTTTCGTTCGCAAGCTATTGATATAGTACGATATGATTGATATGGGGCAACAAAGCAGTGCCTTCCCATGGTTTTGATGCTAACTTTGTCACCATCGAAGACAAGGTTGTGCTGTAACCTTGTGTCCACACGTCTTCCAACTAGGAGCTCGGAGCCACCTACCCAATTATATGCACGGCGGGTTAAAATTGACCGGCATCAAAATGAAGCACAGCTTGAAACTTAAAACCCTAGTTTCGAGATAGGACTGAGAAGTTAGGCCAACTCTTTACAAGCTCTAGTGTAAAGAGTTGGCCTAACTAACCTTTGCGAGGTTTTTAAGGGCCGATCCCTAGCCTTTGCCTCTAGGATATCAAGAGCACCTAACGATAAGTAACTCTGAGCGTGCATGGATTGTTTATCGAGAGGACGATAATGGAGTTGTCCCATTTGTTTTATTTTCGGGATAAGCTTCAGGAAATATCCTTGAACCTTTTCAATTGGCTTCCTCTCTTTCTCTTGCCATTGCCTTGGGCTACTAGGTAGCGTAGTGAGCTTAAATAACTCTCTCTTTTTCTTGCTAATTAGCATTTTGTATCAGTGGTCTTACTTTGCATCATGTTTCTCATTTTTCACAAAATTGGTTCCTTTTCTTTACAGACTCTCTTGCTTGATTTCTGGAACTTCTTTGGCGAGATATAATTTAGGAGGCCAAAACTCTGACTAGCATGTGTAGACACGTCCTCGAGTGTGAAATTGTTTTAACTCATCAAGAGTTAATTTAGGGATCATAGTGTTCTTGACTCATAATTCAACTGGAGTAAATCATTTGTTTAGGGATTGAATTGCGTGTTGGGAGGATGCAATTGCATTGATGTGTGAGGCTATATTGAGACATTCTCGTGACTCAATTAGAGAGAAGATTGTTTTTACTTTCCAAACAAACTTAAAAAACCTAAGCATCAAATGGAATTTAAGGTGGAAATGTAGGTGAGAAAAAGGAAAAGTATCATTTTCTAAAAGATGTTTTGAAAATATAATAACGGTTGTGGTTCAAAGTATTTTTAGTTTAGAAATATATTAAAATTATATATTTTTTTATTTTTTTAAAATTATTTTTAATATCAGTATATCAAAATGATCTGAAAAAAAAATCTTCGGGGAAACACACACTACAAATATTGAACAAAATCTTGAAAGATTCACTTGTTTTTAGTGGGAGGATGACACATTAACCTTAAAACTTTACTTGTGGAGGAAGGTTTTACCATGTCCCCGTGGTAGTTTCTCTCAATAATTTTTTCTTTACCAAGATCCACTTCTCTTTTCAACTTCTCTCTTGAATTATTTTTGAGAATGTTTGAAAGTATAGTAATAATTATTTTTTAAAATATTTTTATTTTAAAATATATTAAAATAATATTTTTTTAAAAAAAATTATTTTTGACATTAGCATATTAAAATAATCTGAAAACATAAAAAAATATTAATTTTAAATAAAAAAATTTAAATTTTTTTTTCAAAAACAATTCTAAAACACAATAAAGACACACCTTTCTTCTACTTCTTAGAGTGTGTTTGGTATTGTGGTTGCTGTTGTGGTTGTGGTTTTAAAAAAGATTGTTTTATAAAAAGTACTTTTAGTTGAGGTCGGTTTGGAAAAATATACGTTTGGTTAAAACTGTGGTTGAAATTGAGGTTGGACAAAAAGTAGTTTAATGTGTTTGGTTAAAAAAATGCTTTTCAAATTAAGGTTATAAAATAATTAAAAATATTTTTAATTTAAATATTGTAGATTTAACTACCATTATTACATCATGAAATAAATAATATTTATATCAAAATTTATTTATTATTCCATTAAACTACATGCAATGTCATTACATACGAAATCTATCCAACAATGACTATATTTTTCATGGTTTCTTAAGCACGCAACAACAAAAACTGATTTTTTTGTTACGTCATCAAGTGATATCCTTCTAATTTAATGAATAAAACACAATTAAAATAAAAATAAAAACTGAATTTTTTTAACTGGGTCGGACCCGGCAAGAACATAATTGGAATTGCGATCAAATTCTAAAAATGCTACGTCATCATGCGATATCCTTCTAATTTATATAGTGTTATTAAATAATATGAAATACTAGTTTTTCGAGTAAAACTCAATTTTTTTAAAAAAAATTTTACAATTTCATTACGTACAAAATTCATTCGACAAGAACTATAGTTTTCATGATTTTTTGAGCGTGCAATAAAATTAGGTAATATATTATCAGGAATAAAATTGATATTACAGTACGAGTAAATTTAATTCATCTTAAACTAATTTTTTAAAAAAACAAAAAAAAATAAAAGTTCATGTTCACGTGGACAGTGCGAGTGAATTAGAATTCACTCGTATTATTTACTTTAGTGAACAATGCAACAGTGAAGCATGACTCCACTGTTCACTGCATACTCCACAGTTAAGTGGAGCATGACTCCACTGCATTCTCCAAACCTGTGGTGCAACAGTGAAAATTGATGGGTCTCATTAATGAAAATCATTTTTTTTTTGTTACCAAACATTGAGATATGTGATTATAGATGAACCTCACCCGCAACCACATTACCAAATAACATCTTAGCCTCCAATTTTGAAACCCCAAGTTCGCTTTCATTCAATTCTTTCATCTTCCTCCTCTCCTTTCGATATTTCAATCGCCGTCCCAATCAACATCAACAAAATCCATGTCTCCGTGGTAGTTTCTCACAAAAGATCACTTTACTTGTAGCTTCTATATCAATTTAATGCTTAATTTAATACTATTTGTTATATTGGCTTCTTTTTTTTGTATCATATTAATTTTTATTATTACGTTAAACCTCATATATTACATTATTTATTTATTTTAATTTTATAATTACATTTAATAAGGAGGAATAATATTCAATCATTTATAGTTTATACTAGTATTATAGCCCGTGCTATGCTGCAGATAAAATTCTAAATTAATTTTTATTGTTGAAGAAAAATGTTTTTTTATTATCGAAATATTTTCAAGTATCATGATTTTTTTAATTGATAAATAAAAATATGTTTTTTACAGTTATAAATCAAAACAGAATTGTTGATACAAACTATATATATACACTAAAATGAAATACAATTTTTTTTTTTTTGTAGAAATGACAACTGAAATTCTCTCTAATTTTTTCACTATGGTGGCAAATTTATAATTTATAATTTTTTTAGAAAACAAGTTTTTCTTGTATTGTTTTCTCTTTATACTTGAAATTTTTATCATTTTAAACTTTGCCTATTCATCACCATTTTTTTTTTCTTATCTTTATTTTTTATAATATTTTTTTTATTTTTCCTTTTTTTCTTTACACTTTTTTATTATTTACACTTGGAATATTTATCAATTTACACTTAGCCTATTATTTTGTAATTTTTTTTTATTTACATTTTTTGGTTTGCAAAAAACTCTTATACAAAAACTACGAAAATAATGTTTTAATATAGAAATTGTAACATTGTCTTATTTTTCTACTCCATTAAAAATGAGCTTAAGAACTTACATATGTATTTATTAAGGTATTTAATTTTTATTATATTTTATTATTTGTAATCATTAATTTTTTATTTACAATTATATTTTTTACTCACTGTAAAAAAAATTTAATAATACCTAAACAAATAAAAATAAGTTTTCTTTTAATTTTTTTTTAAAATATTTTCCAACCGCACCTTGTGCCAATCACTGCAAGATCTAGAAGGTTTGCTATAGACAGTGATGTGTGAAAATGTTTTAGGAAATAGAGAAGAAATAGTTACACGACCCGCGCGATGTCGCAAGTCAATGGTTTTTGCATAAAAAATATTAAAAAAATTCAAGATCTAAAAGTATTAGGTCTTTTTACAAAACTATACCCAAGAGTCTTGGGTGTGGCTGCAACGCCTGACCCAAAAGTAATATTTATAATATTAATAATAATATTAAACTTGCATGACCCAAGTTTAAGTGGGTCTGACTGCAATACCAGACCTAATAGTCTTGGATGTGGGTCTGGCTGCAAGGTCGTGTCATAAAAGTGTGATAATTAAAAAGAAAAAAACCAAAATGAAGAAAAAAATTAATGAAGAAAAAGAAAAAAAATCTGAATTAACCGGGCTAACCCTTCAAACTAGGTTAACCCGTCAAACCTTAGATTCATGTCGTGAAAGTTTGATAACTAAATAGAAAAAAAAATTGACGGGTTAACACAAAATTAACTGGGCTAACTTGTCAAACCCGGGATCTGTGTCATGAAAATTTGATAACTAAATAGAAAAAAATTGAACATTAACAAACTAAATTAAACAAAAAAAATTAATTAAAAAGAAAAAAACAAAAAAAAAAACATTAGCCTTTTCATCGTGGACTACAGTGTGCGGTCCACAGTTAAAGGCGTAAAAACAACAAAAAAACAAAAAGAAAAAAAAACTAAAGGCATCAGTCGATAACTAAATAGAAAAAAAATTTAATATTGATGAACTAAATTAAATAAAAAAATATTAAATAAAAAGAAACAATAAAAGAAAAAAAACTTATAAGAAGAAAAAAACTAAATAGAAAAATGAATTATTATTAATGAAATAAATTAAAAAAAGATTAATTAAAAAGGAAAAAAGAAAGAGAAAAAAAACCTACAGGAAGAAAAAAACTAATGAAGAAAAAGAAAAAAATCTGAATAAACTAGGTTAACCCGTCAAACCTGGGATCCATGTCATGAAAGTCTGATAATTAAATAAAAAAATTTAATATTAAGAAACTAAATTAAAAAAAATAATTAAAAAAAAAGACAAAAAAAAACTAAAGGCATAAGCTTTTTCACTATGAACTGTATTGTGCAATCCACAGTAAAAGGCTTAAAAATGAAAAGAGAAAAAAAAAACAAAGGCACAAGCCATAGGTTAAATTTTTTTTCTTGTATAAAAAATATCAAAAAAGGCTAATATCTAAGAGTGTTGGGTCTTTCTGCAAATATATGCCCAAGAGCCTTTGGTTTAGCTACAAAGCTTGACCCAAAAGTAATATTTATAATATTAATAATAATATTAAACTTACATAACTCAAGTTTAAGTGAGTCTGACTACAACATAGGACCCAAGAGTCTTGAATATGGGTCTGACTGCAAGGTCATGTTATAAAAGTGTGATAATTAAATAGATTAATTAAAAAAAAAAAGAAAAAAAAACCAACAGGAAGAAAAAAACTAATGAAGAAAAAGAAAAAAATCTGAATTAACTGGGTTAACCCTTCAAACCAGGTTAACCCGTCAAACCTGGGATTCGCGTCATGAAAGTTTGATAACTAAATAGAAAAAAAAATTGACGGGTTAACCCGTCAAGCCCGGGATACGTGTCATGAAAATCTGATAATAATTAAATAGAAAGAAATTTAACATTAAAAAAGTAAACTAAACAAAAAAAAAATTAATTAAAAAGAAAAAAAGCAAACAGAAATTTCAGGTTAACTCATCAAACCAGGTTAACCCGTCAAACCCAGGATCCATGTCATGAAAGTCTGATAAGTCAAAAAAAATTAACATTAACAAACTAAATTAAACAAAAAAAATTAATTAAAAAAAAAGCAAAAAAAAACCCATAAAAAGCAAAAAATAAAATAAATAAAACAGAAAAAAAATTAAAAAAAAACAGTTTAGCGTTTCACTGTGGATTGCACAGTAAAACACTGAACAGTTTTAGTATATGTTATTAATTAAAAAGAAAAGAAAAAAAATTCGGGTTAACTTGTCAAACCAGGTTAACCCGTCAAACTCAGGATCCGTGTTATGAAAATCTGATAAGTAAATAAAAAAAATTAACATTAACAAACTAAATTAAAAAAAAAATTCATTAAAAGAAAAATACACAAAGAAAAAAGCAAAAAAAACCCATAAAGGCATAGAAAATGAGAAAAAAAAAGAAAAATAGAAGGAAAAAAAAACAGAAAAAAATGAAAAAAAAAAGAAAAAGAATACTATTCAGTATTTTACTATAGACTTGTAGAGTGAAACACACCGAGCAGTTTTAGTTTATTGGTAATAATGTTCAGTGAGCGGTAAGCGTGCGATCTAAAGCCCAGTTGGAGGCGGCTGATAACTAGCTAGGCTTGATTTTTTGGACTTCATTTCTCACGAATTCGTGGGTTGTCTTGCAGTCCTTACAGCTAGAACCTATGCATTTGTGGGACCATTTTGGTTTTGGTTCTGAATTGCTCATATCAAAATTGAGGACTAAACCCTGCTGCTATAACTCAAAACTCAAGCATCTTCTGTTGAAACAAAAGAAAAGAATGATGCACGTCTTCCACCATGTATATTGTAGTACTGAACATCAACTAGATATTAGTCTCTAAGGGTGTAGCCTGATCATAAAAGATTTAAGATTTACCATGTCTCGACTTCGTGTCAAATCATGTATTTTTTATAAGAATTTAAAATAGCTAGAATTTTACCTACTCATCTAGATTCACAGAAAACACTTTCTAGGAGATAGGTTTCCTCAAAAAAAAAAAAAAAATCAACTAGATATTACATGTAGCCTTCAATTTGATTGGAGTTTTTGTTTTGTGTGCGATGCAATGTTACGGTAATATTTCTAGTTGATTATTGAACAATGGATCATAGTACAAAAATTCTTAAAACTTTAAATATTCAGGTTAAATCTATTGAATAAATTCTTAAAACTTTTAATATTCAGGTTAAATGTACAAAAATTAAGCTTTATGGTAGGTTATCTACTCTAAGGTTACTCCCTTCTTTAGAATTTTTCAAAATTGGATTTTTAATTATTTATCAAAATTTCATTTGTTGATGCTATTTTGGACAATTTCTGAAACTGTCATTGCTTTGGAGAATATAAAAGTCCATATAATTGAAAATGAAGTGGTAACTAATTCAATAATTGAATATAAGATTGAAAAATTAGTTTTTCAAATGTTCTTTTTTTTAAAAAAAAATTGGATGAATATTTCTAAACAGTGCTAAAGAGAAATGTGTTTAACAAAGTTGGATGAAAGCAATTTGTAGAAATGAAAAACAATTACGAATTAAAATCTGCCATGTGTCATTTTTACATAAAAAAGATCAAATAAAACTAAAATAAATGACATAGAAAAAATTGGGCCTTCATATATTTTTTTGTCAATGAAAGGTTGACATATAAAATGACATATTTAAGATATCTTGTCATAAATACTTAATCCCATAAATAAAAGTCAACCAATAAAATAATATCATGTATCATTGCAAATATATTTAAGATATCAGGTATTATCAAAGCATCAAATCACCAAATATCACTATGCAATACACGTCTAAATTCAAGTTCTTGCAAAGCACAAATCTTGGCTTGATTTCAAAAATGAAACAAGTCACCACATATCAAATTCAAGGGAAGAGCTACGGGATTTCTTATTCTTTTCTAAGAATATTTTAAATGGAGATTGTACCCAATCATATTCATTAAATCAAATGTCTGTACACGTGTGCTTGTTTAGTTCTAGGTTCTCAAAAGTTATATCTACAAATTTCTAACTTCATTAGGACATCTCTACCTCTTATCTCTTCCATTCAAGAAAGAATTTTCAACAACCTCTTAATGGCAACTAGAAAGAACATGATCCCCATTGTCGCTTAAAAAAGAAACAAGGCTACTGATTCAAGTCGCTAACATACCGTTAAAGATTTCTCAACTCAACTATTGAAAACAAAATCCATCGTTGAGTTGTATGTGCAAACTAAGCCGATTCCTGAGCTAATGTCAACATCGAATGTAAAACGGGCATGAGAGGTTGAATGTTAGAAATTGTGAAAATTAAGTGTTATTCTGTCAAAAATTCATATTTTAGTGTGTTACGTATGTAAGTTGTATGATTTAGGGATTGATCTTGAAGGTAAAACCCAAGTTGGTTTTAAGGGTGTAGATTTTAACCAAAAAAGAAGAGAACAGAGAAATTTTCCAATTGCAAAAACAACCTAGCTATTTTGAGAAATGACTAGACCGATCTAATGGTCAGACCGTTTCTCAAAACGGCAAGACCTTTTTTGGCTAGTGTTTTGAGGTAGCTCAATTTTATGTTTTGGTTTCTTGTTTTTTATTTGAATAGTTGGATTATTTAAAGGATATAAATGATTATTGTATGGAGATGAAAACTTAATGTGTGTGTATGCTTGAAATTAACTTGCTTGATAACATTTCATATGTTGAAACGTTAAGAGATGAAAAAGTTTGTGTGAGGATGTAAAGGACTTGTATTCACGAGTAACAAATACTTGGAGTGTTAAAAGATTACTGAGATGTGCTTTCTTAATATTTTCAAGGAAAGAATATGATGTAATACTTGGTGTGATACAGGTGAGGCATCAGTTGTGGGACCCCGAACAAGTGAAATAGGACTAGCGAGAGGAACATGTAGGTGCTTGGCACCTCAACCTTTTTAAATTACAGAAATTATTATAAGTTGTATTTTAAATATTATGATCATTGATTTATACAATACGTGTTTTAGAATGAAAAAGGCTCATGAAATCTCGATGTGGAGATTTGTTTAGATAAATAAGTGTTGGGAGTATAAGCCAAGTACATGAGTAGGGCTTAGGTTGATAAGTTTTTACTTATAAAATACCTGGGTGGTTGAATGAATAACCAACCCTACGAGTGAGGCTTAACTGAATAAATCTGAATTGCTAATACAAGTGCATATGGATTTTGTGTACAATAGTTGACCACATGTGTGGGGCTAAAGTCAAAGTCTAATGGGGCGCAAGATGGATTCATTTTATGCATGGAAGTCAGCCACAAGAGTAAGGCTCCAAAATTGTTAACATCAAGTCGGTCATGATAAAATAGGGACGTGATTTAAAATTAATGTACTGGCCATATGTGTTGGGGTAATGGACAATTTATAGTCAGCCGCATAAACGGAGACTAGGAATGTGTTGGACTTACACCTTAAGCATTGAAGCTAGGTGAAATTAAGGGTTAGGTGTTGTTTATATCAATGAACCTTTAAAAGAGGTATGAAGGGTTGATCATGATAATCCTTAATGTTAAGTTTGCCTTTTTGATATTCTTGGGTGGAAAACAACATTTAGAGTTTAATGTTATATGAAAAAGTTAGCCTAGAGATTGGAGCTTATGCGTTGATTGATTGGAGTGAAAGGTTTTGATTGGTAAATTATTGCTACTAATAGATGGTAGGGGATATGTTTATGGTGAAGGCTATAATAATGAAATCTATGTGAAATTTGTTAAAGAAAATTTAAATTTATGTATGATTTAATAGTGTCATGATGCAATGATGAAATTTTTATTCTAAATTGTTAGTATGTTTATTTTTTACATGTTCTTCATATGCTCTTCAAAACTAGATTGACATGATCACTACTTTTAGTTGTAGGACTTCAAATGTTGTCATTTATCTGTAGGATTTCTATGTTTATGTTATTCTGTTAACCTTGAAGGATTGTACTAAATAAATTATAGAAATATTATGGTTTAATATTATTCTCATTATTGTGAAATTATAAAGATGATGATGACATAAACTTAATATAGTTAATGTAATAACTTGTGGTTTGCATTTCTATTTTAAGTATATGATGCAAATTTTGATGTTTTATTCTTTTTATCGCACGTGTGCGGTGTTGCGGCGATTGTCCATCCTCTCAAGGAAAATGTATAGGTCTACCTGGCAAATATGGAGAGACATGGAATTCTTGTCTCTTATCAGTAAATTATGGATTGGGAGTCGCCACCTAGTATTCTGGTCACTAGGAACCCTAACTGGTCTCGGAGATGGGGTACGGAGACTGGTTGTGTAAAGAGAAGGTATTAGCACCCTAGCTACGCCCTACCTAGGGTAAGATGCATTGTTTTATTGTCTGATAAAATCTAAGGTTTTGGTTGTGTTTTGTAATTGTTAGTCCGTCTAAGGGGTCAAGAAAAGTCCTCTGTAAGGAGATCCTTATCTTATCAGGTAAAACCTAACTATTTTATGTCATAAAAATAAATAAATTAATATCCGGAATACGTATTACGTGTAATGTCGTACCCCGGATACTAAAAGACAAACAAAATAAAATTTTTGTTGTTTTTGAAATTTTGGCCAATGTTCTCTTGACTTTAATAAATTGGTTATTAAAGCCAAAATGCATGCTAAAACATTGTTTTTTGGTGTGTGAAAAACACAATATGATTTTTTAGCTTTGAGACACTTGGTCGTATGCACAAAAACATTTTTTCTTTTTTCTTTTTAATTTTATTTTTTGGAAGTTTTGATGAAAACCAGGTATTTTAATACCGGATTTGTATTTTTACGGTGTAAAAATACAGACCAATATTAAACAAATAGTGTAAAACAAAATACGAGGAAACACGTAGAAATAGCGTAAACAGATTGATATTTTTTTGCTAGGCCGTACCCGGCCCACCATTGATGGGTTGGACCGGACTCGGCCCAAGATCCATGGGCTGGGCTCAGCCCAGTCCACCTCGGCTGGTTATTATGCATGAGCATAGTAACCAGCTTCACATTACCTGCAGAGATGTGCATCGCGCACGTCCTGCATGGCGAGGAAAGAAACGAAAGCAAAGGAAAAGGGGGCATAGTTTTTACCTGGAGAAGTGAAATGCAGCCTCAGTCGTCAGTGATGGCCAACAGTGGTGATGGTTCCAGCGGGAGCGGTGTTGGTGGTAGCTTCTTTTCTGTTTTTTCTTTTTCCTCTTTGAGTTTTTTTTTTCTTTCTGTCTTTCCACCCTCTCTTTCTGTGCTCTCCCTTTTTTTTGGCTTTCTTCCCCTGTATTTATAGGAAAAACAGGGGAGAGAGAGGCAGGGGTGGCCACTATGCAGCCGCCCAAAAAAACCGCCAGAGGGGCACGCCCCCTCTGTTTTTTATCGCTTCGTGGTAGGCCACGGGTCAGAGTTTATGCAAGTGGGGTTATGGAAGACGTCTTTTTGATGTTTAGGAGAGAGAGAGGGAGAGGAGAAAAGTCGGTGAAAATGCAGGGGAACACAACTCCCTTCCCTTGTTTCTTTGCACGTTCAGGTAGAAGAAAGTCTAAAGTGCCGTTCAAAACGGCACCGTTTCAAGCTTTTTTTTTTTAACAGTATATGAAACGACACCATTTTAGCCAAAACGCACCATTTTATTTAAATGAAAACGACACCAAACTTATGTCAAAGTCCAAATCAGTCTTCAATTTGTAATTTGTTCAATTAAGTCCTAAATTGCAATTTTGATTTAAAAATCAATGTAATTGCATCCCTGTAAAAAAATCAGACAGCGGCCCTGAAGTTGGCCGCCTTTTTCACTTTGGTCCTTGGTCTTGAATTTATGCAATTTGACCCTTAATTGATCAATAAACTTCTAATTTATTTAATTTGGCCCTTGATTCGGTTTAATTACAGCTCCTCTATTTACACTTGTTTTTCATTTTGGTCCTTGGTTTCAGATTTCATCAATTAATTCTTTAATTGGCCATCAAACTTCAATATTTATGCAATTAACCCCCTAATTTGACCAAATTAACTTTCAAAAATTATATTTTAACCTCAGAACTTTAATTTCTTCAATTAAAGCCCAAATTGACTTCAAAATCAATTTTTCTTGCAATCAAACCCTCCATAAATTCAATTAAACCTTTAATAAATTTAATTGAGTCCAATAAACATTTGATTTTGGACATTTCTTCCTCAAATTAAATTTTCTTTGTTAGTCGGGCTCTAATCAGTTTACAAAATACTGTCAAATTTCAATCTTTGTATTTTTGAACCTCCTCAACCTATTTTTGACTCTTTTCTAAGCGTTCTGACATCCTCTTTTCACTGTTATATTTTTTTGATAATATTTTTTTGTATTTGTTTTTTAAAGAGAGAAAACATGGGAATTAGGGAATAACCCAAAAATGGGTTATGACACTTTTATGTTCATTATCCTTATTGTGGCAATGTATCGAAAGATATATTTATGTTATTTGGTCAAAAAATATTATGAACATTTATGAATAAAGTCTTGGGTGGACATGATTCACCCAAGGTAAAAACAAATCTCCATGATTTTTAAGTAATATGATATTGATTATCTTGTGTATCCATATAGTGAGTATGTGTGGAGTGTTACAAAATACTTCAACAATTCACCCATGAAGACTTCACAATGCCAATCACCAAGTAAGGAATTGAGTTTTGGCACCATGTGAATGATGACAACCGGGACTACATCTTTGGAGGATCAAGTAACTAACTTGACAAGACTCATTGAAGGTCTTTCAACTTAACTCAAGGAAAATATCATGAGATAACGAAGTTGATGAACAAACTTGAGAGCATAAATGAGGGAGGCTAAAATTTGGCTACCAAGGTTGTGCAAGTAGATCAACTAGATGTCATCGAGGATTCTACAATTAGAGCTATAAGAAACATTCACTAGTTGAATAGTCTCCAAGGAAAGTTGGCCTATATACAAAGATTTATTACTAACTTAGCTGGTCGATGTCAACCATTCACTTACCTGATGAAGAAGGATACATCATTTTATTAGGACGAAGCTTGTACTAATGCCTTCAATAAGATTAAAGAGTACTTGCTTAATCTACATGTTCTACAAGCACCAGTACCAGGATGTCTATTTATCCTCTATATTGTAGCTTAAGTGCATTCCTTAAGAGTGTTGTTGGCATAATAAAATGATGAATCCAAGGAAAATGATCTCTACTACCATAGTATGATGTTAAATGGGTCTAAATCGAATTATTCTCCAATAATTTGAGAAGACATGTCTAGCATTAATTTTATGATAAAGAAGTTAAGGCATTATCTCCAAGTAGTATGACTAATCTTTCAAGTTGACCCTTTTAAATACATTATTTCAAGTCTGACAACATAAGCTTTATTGCCTCAAGAATTTGAAATTGTCTACGTCTCATAAAAAGCAATCAAAGGGCAAGCATTAGATGTTTTTCTTGTTGATCATCATATTCCCAGTGAATGGAATTTCTCTGAAGACTTGCCTGATAAGGACATCTTGTTCATTAAAAATGTCATAAACATGGAAAATTTATTTTGATGGTATAGTATGACAAAATGGAGCCAAAGCTAGGGTGATCTTTATTATACCTAAATGAGAGGTCTTGCCATTTTCCTTCTCATTTACTTAATGTTGTTCCAATAACATGGTCGAATATCAAACTTTGATTATTAGGATGAAGATGACGGTGAATACAAAGATGTCTCACCTTAAAATGTTTGGAGATTCTCAATTATTCATCAAGCAACTCCTCTCACTTTATGAAATAAAGAAGCCAGAACTTGTCCCGTATCATAAGTACCAATTAAAACTAATGACATCACTTGATTACATCACTTAAGAACATATACCTCAAAATCAAAATAAGCAAGTTGATGCTTTAGCAAATATGGTGTCAAAATTAGCGTGATATAGTGAGGAAATAAAAGTCCTTGTATGTTAAAGTAGGTTGTTATATCGATAACTCATGATGAAGAAGAGAAAGAACAAGTGGGTGTAGTTTTTGTTTATGAGATTGAAAAAGAAGAGTGACACCAACTATTTATCGACTATTTAAGACATAATAAACTACCTAAAGACCTATGTTATAAGACAAAGGTGAGGCAAAGAGCTTTTTGCTTCATATACTTTCAAAACACTTTTATCGATGCTCTTTTGATAGTCCTTTTGTGTTGTCTTGGAGAAGAATAAGTTATAAAAGCATTAGAGGAAATACACTCGGGGATCTACGGAGCGCACCAATTAGGTCTTAAAATTCACTTTCAAATCAAAAGAATAGGGTACTACTGGCCTATGATGGTGAAAGACTATATAAACTATACTAGAAAATGTCAAAGTTGTTAATTGCATGTTAATTTGATCCACTAGCCACCCGAGCCTTTACACTCGATAATTGCTTCTTGGCCCTTTAATGTTTGGGGATTTGATGTGGTAGAGCCATTATTGAAAAGCTCAAGAAGAATCTTTATATTTTGGCAGTAACTACGAACTTATCATACTACATTCCAAACGCCAACTCAAGCTACTTCATATTCCTTGGCATATGGTGTTGAAGTTGTTTCTCCACTTAAATGTCAAATTCTATTTTTAAGGATTGCAATCCACGAAGGACTCTTTAGTGAAGACAATGTTTGTCTATGCCTCGAAGAACTTGAAGCCTTAGATGAAAACCTCCTTGAAGCAAAATAATTCTTAGAATGTTATCAAGCTCAACTTTGCAGAGCTTTCAACAAAAAGGTGCGATCGCACTTATTCCAAGTAAGAGGTCTTGTCTTGGCAGTTTGATGCCCCATAATCATGTTAAAACACATGGACAATAAGTTCCTCTCTAAATAATAAAAACCTTATATGGTTAAAGAAGTTTACACCAATAGATCTTACAAAATCATCTATGAGAACAAATTAAGGATTGGGCTTATCAACGATAAATTCTTAAAGAAATACCATGCTTGAAATTTGATGTAGCTCTTAGCCTGCAAGAGCTAAAATTATGAATGGCATAAAAAAAATTTGATCCTTTATCCTTAAAAATATGTAGGCAACTTGAAACTTGTTTTGATTACATTCATGTAAAAAACAAATAAGCAAAAAAAAAAAAAACATAAAAAAACTTTGAACTACACTGTGACTTGATCATTTGTCCATAATAGTACATAGGCAACTTAAAAATTATTCTAAGTATAGTCATACCATCCCTTAAAACTATCTGAACTCATATGATTGTTCACATTAAAAAAGTAAATAACCAGACAACATAATCATAATAGGTAACAAGACGAGAGCAAGGGCAAAATATAGACTTTATTGATAAAAGGGAAAAATAATACATCAAGTGTGTATTATCAACATAAAATCATAAGCTAGTGTTACCAAAACTAAAAAGCATTCCAAGAGAAAGAAATGATATAACAAATAAAAGGGTTTAAGATATCAACATACTATGGTTTCGAGATATGTTCTTCCAACTCCTTTTATTTAGTCTCTAATAGTCCTCTTAATTTTTTAAGAATGAATGTGTTGGCTTCACTTATCATAAGGAAAATCGATATTATGGTGATCTCTGATCGAATGCTGGAGATGACGACTTTTCTCTTAGAAAGCTATTTCTTATGCACCTTGAGGGATCACACTATCTCGATCTTTTTATGCTGGAGCTCCTTAAGTTGTGCCTCTATTTTTGTTATATCAACATGAGTGATGGAAAAAGATTTATAGGGCTCCTCTTCAAGGGCTTCAAAATCTTTGAGTTACCCTTCATGCTTTTAAATTTCTAAGGTTCGTTACTCTGATGTCATCACAGAAGATAATGGAGGCTCTAAATGGTTAATCTTTTTAGAATCTTTAATTACTTTAGTCACCATTCTTTTAATATAGGAGCAAAATATCTTCTATAGATCAAAAGATCTTCTCAACTTTAGTAACTAAGTTTGAAATGTAATGAATAGTGTACGAATGATATTATTTCTGATGCTCTTCCAACACTTAACAAAAAATTCAGATCTTATCTCGCATATTATATCATCAACATAATACCTAGTTACTCTTAAAGGTTCAAAGGAAGTAGTAGCTTTAGGAGTATACAAGTTACTCCCTATATTGTTGAGGATTGGTAAGGGTGGTGCCAAGTTGAAAAAAAGAACAATAAAAAAGGAAAGGTTAATATATTATAAGTAACATGAATTGAAGAATACTTCCTACATGGACACCTAATATCGCCTCTAGTAAAATATTTGAGAATAAATATTGATAAATTAATAAAACCCTGAACCCCGCTACAACAATCCATCCTCCGCAATCTTTGGGGTGAATCTCGATACATCCATGAATGATCATCCATAACTTCTATCGAACCTTTATAAAATTATGATGACAACATGTATTAATTAACTATGTTAGGTAAATAAATTTACAAAAATATTGATTTACCTCGAGATTATCTAACAAGCTAATTACAACTTTTCATAAATATTTATTATCAATTATCAACGTCCATACAAATTTATACATATAAATTTATGGAAATTACAACTCTGCAATAACATTGATAAAAATTAAAACGGACTCGTTAAACAAGCTATTAATTATTTCACCATAGCACATGCAATTCAATAATTTAACAAAGTTTCAACAATTTACAAACAAATACAATTTCACAAAATCGAAAACAAACCATAACAAGTACCAAATTATACATTCATACTACAAGTTTGTTTGAGAAATAACAATAAAACATGTACATACACTAACAAAATACATATACTAAAAAAACAATAAAATTGACATTTAAAATTAACATTTAAATGTTAGAATTAAAAAAGATAGATTTATTTACAAAAAATGATAAAATCCATAATAAATCAGAACACAGATGTTGTGACCACAAAACTTAAAGAAATATGACTTGTGTTGAGAAGAGGGGGATTTTTTTTTAGGGGGGTGGTTGTTTGCAGTTTGGGAGGGGAGAGTTGGGATGGGGAAAGCGAAAGAGAAATAGGGGAGGGGAAGGTTGGCAGAGTGGTGATATATTCATTCTTGCAGATGGAATCACCGAAAGACTCCTTCTGTCGGTGATTTCATTAGCAATTCTGACGGTGAATTGGTCACATAACTATACAAAGATCCCGATTTGAATCCCTCGATGATTCCATCGGTAAAATCATCTGCAAAAACTTCCACATCAATGAACCACCTTTTTTAAAAATTTTGACATGTCATTTGTAATTCCATCGGTATATACCGACCGCAGTATTCCGTCAGTATATACCGACTGAATTATGAACGGAATAGTGTCCGTTGGTAATTATCACCACAATTTACCGACATAATTATTCCGTCGATAATTTCCTTGGTTTTAGGTGAATTTATGATAGTGTATTATCAATTTAATTCAAATCATATATGAAATTGAATTTGATGTAACCATATTATTTGAGAGTTTTGCCCAAATTTACCTAGTATTTTACCTATGTTTTATATATAAAATGTTATATTTTTTATTTTATGTTTTGAAGGCACTTTTGGATGTAAGATTAAAAAAGAAGTAAATTGAAGATAATTGGCAGATTTGAAATGAAGTGATTCCAGTGACATTAGAAATCTAACATCCATACTCCGATCGATGTTTTGTACAGAGCTTGAGCTCTAGAGGTCGAAATGAAGTGATTCCAGTGAGATTAGAAGTCTAACATCCATACCTTTCTATACATATATGACAAGGAAAAAAAAAACAGAGCATGGAAATCGCAGCCTTCAAAGTCAAATCTCATATTCTGCCAGTATTGACCTTTGACCATTCCGACTTGAATATCTTGAGCTATAGAAATCCATTTCATATAAACTTATTTTTTTTGGATTTCTAACTCGAAGACCTATCATCCTACCAAAATTTAGAAGAAAAAGATCTCATATGAGAGAGATATGATTTTTCTAAGAAGACATATGAATTCTGTCAGTAGATAGGTTTTGTGAAGAAACAAGTCCAAATTACATCCCAAAGCATCCAAATTGACATCCAAGTTTTTATTTTGGCAATTTAGCTCCTCTAAGTCAAAATTCAAAGCTTGAATATTTTATACAAGGTTATTTCTCATTTTTAGAAAAATAGTTATTAAAATACATAAAATATAAATTCTACTTAAGCAAGAACTATTTTGTAGAAAAGGGATTAGGATTTCCTATGATATAAAAAGAAAGAGAGAAAGGAAAAAAGGGGCAGCCAGAAAAGAGAAGAAAAATGCCCTTTCCTCCAAAAGAACCTGAAATCATGCATTCTTCTTTCTTTTTGATAAGTTGTTTAATAGACATGCAAAGCTAAACTTTTTTTCTTGGCTGTAAGGATACAAAAACCTTTAGATTTCAAGAACTGTGAGATTTATTTTACCTTTTCTTTTCAGTTTATATGATGAATGAATATGTTTGTTTTCATATGTTTATTTCCTATGATTGTTTATTTTAATTGCTAGAGCGGATTCTAAGTTATTATTATGAACAATCTATTGTTAAATTTGTTATCAAAATCGGAGTTGTGGTATATAAACTTGTGAAGCAACTGAGTTTAATAAATATGACAGATTTACGTTATTAATCTTAGGAAGAACATTCAAACAAATCAAACATGAACTGCAGACAGTTATGTTGTCTAGATTAATCAATTTATCTAGTTCTTAAGGCTGTCATTGAATTTAATTACTAGTGCGGACACTGTGATTGTTTGTTTGTTAGGGTTAGTTGTACGCCGGATCTGTTAATTAACAAATGTTAAGAAAAGATAAAGTTCAGAATATAAATTAATGTTTTTCTTCAATGATTGGTTCTGATTTCTGTAGGTGGATATTTACTTGAAACCAAGGTTTGTTCTCTTGATAATTCTTTGATTTATTTAATTTCCCTTAATTGTTTAATTCTACTATAATCTAGATACTCTCAAAACCCCTCTCAAATTGCATAACATCTAGTATAAAAATCTAAACTAAAACTTTTTTATGGGATCAACCTCTTACTTGCTCTATACTATCTTGTTTATTTAAGTTTGTGTAATTAATTTGTATAACAGTGACATTGCAACAAAATTCAATGTTAATTTAATTGAAGAAAAATCACAAAAAAAAAACAAAACTTAAAAAAAAAATCATCTTAAAATAAATCAATAATATATATATATATATATATATATATATATATATATATATATATATGTTATTGAATCTTTTTGGCCATCATATTTTCTACTAATATAAAGACATTTTTGAAACTGCGGTCAGCAAGAGAACTTTCATAAAGGATTTTCCCGCAACTTCGTTTTTTCACGGAATCTGCAAGAATTTCTCATAAATTATTGATTAGCGGTTGACCATCCAATTATTGGTTAGTAGGTGAATTGGCGGGTGGAGCATTTATGAGTTTTCAGCAGGAATATCTCCATGCATGCACACGAGAAAAGGCAGCAATTGTTATGGGCCAAGGCAAATTGAATTCCCTTAGATAATCAAATCGATTGCCTCTCCACTTGGGACATGATCATATATGTTAAAATTGAGATTTTGAAGTTTGAACATGTAGCTACTAGCTAGTGAAAGAGACTTATTCGTCTTATTTTCCTCTTTGCATTTGGAAATATAGTCAACTTTCCTGATGTGCCGTGCATGAGAGGAAAATAAAAGCTGAAAAGATTAGTCATCATGAAGAATAAAATGGCCTCGTTTTCTGAATCCATGCAGAACTGAAATGGTTGATTACTAATATAAGGTTGTTTGGTGTTCTTATAAATGCCCGAAGTGGTGGTGGACATTTTGGCTTTAGAAGAACTTGATTGCCGTTAACGTTCAGACAAGGAAACACAGAAAAGAAGGGCTTTATTGCGAATTAATTTCTTAGTGACAATACATAAATCCGAGTAATTGGGAAGCACCAAGGAGAAATTTATGAGAACACAAGTTTACAACATTAAGCGTAGAAACTGACATAACAAAAGATGCTTTAGAATTCAAGCTGATATTTTTCTAGTTTACTTGCATTGTCCATTTCATATTGCCAAAAAGCTTGGTTTCCAAGGTAAAGCATGTTTAGTGTCCACCGCCACCACCGCCCGAACCACTTCCAGACCCGTGGCCGGCACCAGCCCCAACTCCTACACCAATGCCAATCCCAACTCCAAATCCTCCACCAGCTCCACCACCATGCCCACCTCCTGCACCTCCACCTCCACCGGCACCACCACCTAAACCTCCAGCTCCACCTCCTAGACCTCCACCCGCTCCAAAGCCACCACCATGGCCTGATCCACCACCTAGACCTCCACCTCCTCCACCACCTCCACCACCACCTCCTCCGGCACCACCTCCGAGGCCACCACCTACACCACCTCCAGCTCCAAAGCCCCCACCGTGACCTGAACCACCACCAATACCACCGCCACCACCTCCTCCTCCACCTCCTCCACCACCACCAGCACCTCCAGCTCCACCTCCTACGCCTCCTCCAGCTCCAAAGCCTCCACCATGTCCTGACCCACCACCAACACCACCTCCACCACCTCCACCAAAACCACCACCTCCACCAGCACCACCTCCAGCTCCGCCACCTACACCTCCTCCAGCCCCAAATCCTCCACCATGACCAGCTCCACCTCCAACACCTCGTCCTCCACCACCACCAAAGCCACCACCTCCTCCAACACCCCCTCCAGCACCGCCACCAAGCCCTCCTCCTCCTCCAGCTCCACCACCAAAGCCACCACCTTTACCACCACCACCACCAAGTCCTCCTCCTCCTCCAGCTCCACCACCTCTACCACCACCACCACCAAGCCCTCCTCCTCCTCCGGCTCCACCGCCAAAGCCCCCACCTTTACCACCACCACCACCACCACCAAGTCCTCCTCCTCCTCCAGCTCCACCACCTCTACCACCACCACCACCAAGCCCTCCTCCTCCTCCGGCTCCACCGCCAAAGCCACCACCTCTACCACCACCACCACCAAGCCCTCCTCCTCCACCAGCTCCACCACCTCTACCACCACCACCTCTTAGTCCTCCCCCACGTCCACCACCAAAGCGGCCTCCACAACGTCTTGGATTCCACCTACAATCATCGTCTCGATATCTAGTTTTGTCAAGCTTGTCATCACCAAGGCTGATTGCACTCAAATGAAGGACAATGCACAAGAGAAGCAGAAGAAAAGAAACCCATTTTGATGAGATCACACCCATGGCCTTGTGCTTATGCTATATTAAGAAGGTTCTTTGCAAGCATTGCATGTTCTTCTTTGCATGAAAGTGTCCTATATATAGGGTTTATCCACTACATTATTTGGGCAAGTTCACTGAAGAGCCTTCAATCGTTGCATCTTAATGTGACGCGTTGGAACCGTTGGGTCAACGGCGAGAACATTTAATGATCAAATTGAAGTCACAACCCAAGAGTACTTTACATACATACAACAATGGCGGATTCGGGGCAAGTGGGCCGACCTCTGCAAAAATATTTAATTTTTTCTAGAATTATATACATATATTTTATATGTGTGGCCCTATATATATATATAAAATAACCCTCCTTAAAATTTTATATGTATCTATATATAAACTCACAAAAAAACTGCCAAAAACATCAAATTAGAAGTGGCAGATTCATTCACATGCCTTGTTGTCTAGCATAATTAGAGTATTAGATTTCTTTTCTAATCAGGTTTTACCTGTGTTTTTATTCACGTGATTTTATCTTATTACAACTCTTTTAGTATTTAAACTCTTTAATTAAGATAACACGAAGAGTAAATTCGTTTACTAACCAGATTAAGTTTCTTAAGACAACACTGCACGCGTAAATATTTACATATAAAACGAGAGTAAATCATTTTCAATAAATGCAAGCACTTTTTTTTTTCAACTCACGAGTTTAGAGCTATGTCCACTGTGCAGTCAAGATTAGTTTTTGACTACAGATTGGGTACGTAGCTCTCTCTCACCTTTAAATTACGTACTATCATGTTTCAATAATGACTTGAACTTAGAGACCTTTAGATAAAACTTCGATGTGTTGATGCTACTAGCTAGACTTTAGCTATTAAAGGAGAAATTATAGAAATTACATATAGTTCAGGGATAAGATGGATATCCCATATAATAATGCCCAAAGCAACAATAAATTTTCTTATTTAATTCTGAATTTAATCATTTGCGTACATGGATAAGCATGTAAGCTATGCCCAGTTGCCCATACAAGTGGGTCTCTGTGTGTGTGTGTGTGTGTGTGTACTTTTACGTTCTTAATTAGTCAATTCTGGCAACTCATCTCTGCTGGAGCTAGCTGCGCATGGAGTATTTATCATGTATACCAATTCTCAATCTGTCTGTGCAAGAGTTCCACCGACTGCATTAATGAAATATTGAACATAAGGGATTGTTTATCAGATACATGATGTGGTCTTTGAAATATAGTTCAAAGACAAATAAAGTAATAGTATTTCTTCGCAGATTCACGTCTTCAACGTCCTATATAGTTATTGCACTCGTTCATCGCCCATGCTTGTGCTTCAAAGTGCAAACATTTCTACGATGGTTTACTGACCAGACCATCCGTATACTGACATGTTTGGGAGCCACTAAGTAATTTGTACATGCTCCATTGGATCTCTAAGAAGATTTCACTTTAATAAAACTAAAGTCTATGAAGAGATGAGCGTTTAATACATGTTTTACAGATAGAGGCCGGACCCTTACTTGGTGAATGTTGTACACTAGGACCCCTATCACCATGGAATTAACCTCCATCTGGATTTGCTTCCTGTCTAAGCTACCCAATGAAATCCTAAATGGAGAATGATGGTGACGGTCAGGGGCGGAGCTAGAATTATTTGTTAGGGGAGGCCATAATTAATATAATAAAATATAATATTTATTTTACTTCCCTTAACGTGCTGATAGTGATGGCCACACTCATGACCGTTAACGTGCTGATATGTCCTAATTTAACTTCCCTTTGTTGCATCTCGAGCATCCACTTAGAGAGCACTCTTTGTGACAACAAGTATAGTTTTTACTAGGCTTGTGAGAGCATGGAGCTCATTTATATAATCTCTTTCATATTATTTTGGCTTGTTTCCTCTCAAAATAGAGTTGTCTGCACACAATACGGGTATAGCACCTGTTATGAAAGAGGTATGACCTTTAATTGCTTTTGTGTTTAGATAAAGAGTCTATGGGCATTCTCACTTGATGGGCTAACTACTCACATTGATGAAGCGCCCACAATACAAAGGTCAATGACTATCCTATTAAAGAAGGTGACACAAAGTAAAAATCAATTTCAAATTCACAAGAAATCTGGAAGTGATTTGCAGCAACAACCAAGCCTAGAATCATGCCTGGTAAATTGATACATTTAAGAAAATATATTCTGTCCTTAAGTAACTTTTGATAGCTATATTTTTTCTTAGATGGATTTGTAAGGTTAGTATAAAACAACATCCTAAGGATCAATGAAAGCATGTTGAATTAAAATTCCATTGTGAACTCTTGAATAATATTACTACTCTATACCTCCCATGCTTAGAATTTTTTGGATTGTCAACTATGGAAGGAACTGAAAGATATGTTAGAAGAAAGGAAATTAATGGGGATTTTATTCAAATATCTTCATATATGCATCACTGATGAGGTTCATAAAAACCATTAAGGTTTTTCTAAGACTAGTGAATGGATTGGAAGATTGAGATTGTTGGACTGCCAAATTAAACAAGTCCCTTTGTTAAGTTTAGATGACCTTGAATGCTTAAGTTATCATTAGTGTAGGAAAAATAAAGCATTAGAGGTTATGATGTGTGTTTTAATAGAGAGGATGTAAAGAAAAAAATGAATCATGAACATTTATACAGCTATGAGACACACCATGAAACCTATTTTAGAGGCCATCATTTGAGATAAAAGCTTGTTAAACAGTTAAATAATTTTCTAGATCAATTATGTCATATATTCTTCTTCTTTTCCTTCCAATAAAAAGAACTATAATTAGAAACATGCATGTAAAGATAGGTAACGTCCTGCCTCATACATAAATTAAATAAAGTGTGAGTGTTTGATATATTATTCCCTAAGAAGGGATTATTGTTCTAAGTTTTTTTCTGGTAAAAAAGAAAAAAAAGGTAATAAGAAAGTAAATCAACTGGAATTTAATGAAAGCTTGTAAATAAAATCAATGAAGTAAAGGGATAAACTGTAGAAAAGTTGTAATGTAAACCTCCGGCCTAAATTTTGCAGTATTAGTGAAAATGTAAATTTAATCCGCGTTTAAATGGGTTAATTAGAAAATAAAATGAGATATTGAATAAATAGGTAAAAACCAGGGAGAAGGATCAATCCCATCCTGCGCATATTAATACAATCAGCTTTTCTGAATTAACAGTCAACGCATCAGGGAAGATGATAGGGATGGAACGATAGAAAGGTTGAAACCAAAAAACAAGGACCTGGTATATGCTCACAGAGGGCATGTGAAGTGGATAGAACTGGTCAATGGTCATCTTCTGGGAAGGAAGTTAATGTCTAAACTGTAAATGCATTGATGCAGATGGAGTTAACTGTCGGCAAGGTTGTCAAGATATCTTATTTATTACCAGACAGGGTGATTGAAAGTCCAAAAGCAGAGTTATGATCAACTCAACTTGTAGTTAACTAGAACCACTCAGGTTTTCTATGCGGTGAGGGATGCTCATGAAGGAAAAGGAAATATTATACTCATTCATATATCTATTGAATCAATCACAGGTTCTAATAGAAAATGAATCCAAGGAAATTAAGTTAGGAACAAATGACAACAAAAACAATAACGTTGTGTAAAATTGGCTCGATAGAGTAAAGCCTTCGGCATATCCCGTCGAAATCTACTACACTAGATTACAACTGACCAAGTCACGCCTTCGTGACAGTCTGCTATGCATGGTGCTCTATACAGGCCGAGTTAGACGTCCTGCTGCTCGACCACAAAGAAGAGCATTTGTGGGGATTGGATATTCATCTCTCCAGGAATTTGCTGGGGAATAGACTCGAAGATAGAATTGTTGTCCTAAGTACTGGCGTGCCCAGTTCTCAGACCTTACGTTCCACATTCCCACATTGTCTAAGGGCATGTAAACTGCAGTCCATGACTCCGGATAGACCTGTATTTCATCAAATATTGTAAGATGTCATATAAATGCATCTTCCTTTTAGGACGAGGATTTCATAAATAAGGAGAGCCCATCTCAGTGCTGACAGACTAAAGCATGGTGAAGGGATCAAGGAATTTTGAATTTTCACAGCCAACATACAATCTGAAAGTCAGAAGATTGCTCAGAAAGTAATGAACAAGTGGGAAAAGAAGCCTCATGTAATTCATCAAAGGAATGAAAAGGAGAGGTTTCAGAAGCAGTACAACTATACAAGTGCTGGTTGCCATTGAGATAATGTGCCCTTGTGCAGAATACGCTGAGTAATTTTAAATTCAGGGCTATTAACCATGTTAAGTACAAACTTTGCGTACTGAAACATGAAACACAAAAGGAATTTTGTCCAATCACAGAATATGACATGCTTCAGGAAATTGACATACCGAAGGCGAGAAGAAAAATTAAATAAGAACTTTCCAGCATTCTGAAATGTTGTAATATTACTACAGCAATAGAAGACGCAATCATACCTCTTCTAATGCCACTGATCCAGATTAACAAGAGAATAAAGGGAAAAAAATCTTATGTTCCACAAGTTTTCTGATAATAATAACAATTCTGTATTGTACCTGAACAGTGCAACGAGAAATTGTGTCTCTCAGATTGTAAGTTAATCTGCTTGCGGGTGACCACTGCCCTCCATCCATCCTGCTCACCAGAAAAAAGTATCCATACTGAGGAATCCAGCAGAAACATTACACGATGTAATTAAGTTATGATGACCTTACCCCACAACAAAGAAGTTGTGGCCATCAATGTGCCAAGACTGCACATTATCTTCTGGATTCTCAAAAACAATCTCAGCATAACCTCTGAAATCAGCAGCCATGACAGAAGTCTGGCGGTAAGCACCACCACCAGTGGGGTTGTTCGAGATGCTTCCTAGGGAGAAAACTCCAGGGATATTGAAATGGTCCGCAAGTTTAAGTGGAGTATCGGCAGGGATGAAGGACACACTATTGACAGCATACCTCTGCTTGCCATTAATAATTGGAGCAGAGTTCTGAAGTCTAACTGTATGAGTTGTGTTGATCAATCCATAGTGGTAAGAACCTTGAGGGTTAGGTCTTGGGCCACTTGCGGTTAGATTTCTCCTGATAAATATGAGGGGACACAAAAATCAATAAGAGAACTCCTGTAGTATGAAAAAGACACTCTCCTTGAGCAAACAAAAAGATATTACACCTTTCTTACCATTATTCATTGTAACAACTATGGATACCATATATGTTGTAACAACCACTATACGTGAAGTTTATTGCTGTATGACAAATATATGGGACAATTCTCAGATTTTCAGAAATCCATTGTTTCTGATTTCATCTCGGGTAATTTACAACACCACTATGCAAATGAATGTCAATTTACACTCTGTAGGAGCAAAGATCAGCATGAATGCTATAGTTATTACACCTTTGAGGACCTCAACAACAGGAATTTGGAAATACCTTAAGGATCGAGCTTGTTCAACAGACCAGTCAAGCTGAATAGTTGGTCCACTGGGCGGAGAACCTGAAACACTTCCTGCTGAATTACTGTAATGAAGAATGGAGGTCGTAGTGAGCACTTGAGAGGTGAAGCGTGTTGAGACAACAATGAAGTAATCTTGTGCTGCTTGATCAGCTGTAACCAAAACAGAATAGGATTGCCCCAAATGGATATCAAGGGAATCATAAGTGTTTTGCAGTGAGTGAGTTCCTTCGACCTCCACCAGCAACATTTTATGCCCCTGAATTCTGAAATTGATAGAAGTGGTGAGCCCCACATTTGATATCCGTAACCTGTAAGTGTTGCCTGGCCAACATGCAACACAAAATAATCCCAATATGAGAACTCTCTTAATGTTTAAATTCATACAGGAGTGACTGCTGATAATAATTGATTACCTTGATCAACAGTGAATGTGTAGCCATTTGATCCACGACCATTGATGAGAAGCCCATCTGGAAAGGGAAGATCACTGCCACCATCTAAAATTGCTTTTAAATCCTGCAAGGTCGAACATAAGCCCATTGATGAGCGCATATGGCATTGAACTTGTCGAAGCTGTATCCGTCACTCTTTTCTACATTAAATTATGTGTATTGGGTAGTTAGAATTTGCTTCAAGCATGGTGCTTACTGTATGATTCTTCTTGAACCAATCACCAGCCAGGATTGTGAAATCGCCGGCAGGAGGAGGGAATGGTACAGGAATGACAGAACGGCTTGCGATTTTGAAGCCTCCAAAGCCTCCTGCAGCCTTGTGCATGCCAAGGGAAGGGAAATAAAAGTAGCTACCAATCTGGTCCTTCACCTGGAGCACATAAGTGAAGTTCTTCCCAGGTGGGATGGGGCAGTTTGTACCATAGACTCCATCTTGCCATGAATTCCTTCTCTGCTGCACACCATTCCTAAACGTGAATAAGAATACTTCTGATTAGTAACGAAATATCATCCTAAGCACTTTCTATCTTCCACACATGCACACATGAAAATGCATGATCATGGTATCCTATTAATTGAGATGAAATTAGAGTGTCAAATCCTTGTTGTGTGCAGTTTGCATTCCACAGGTTAACGCCCTGGATAGCTCTCCTCCCACTTGCCTAATGGCAAGTATATGTATATATTTCAGACCATATCCCAGCAAGGACATAAATTAATAAAATTTCCTATATCCATTCTGAGATATCCAGATAAGACGCAAAGTCCATATTGTATATTGATCTAGATCTGAGCAGCCTGCATCAACTCATAACAAGTTGAGAGCTCTAGCCGAACCCTTTCTTGTGCATGAATCAGATCCGGGCATACCATTTACTTATTAGATACAAGTTTCATAAACAAACCAATTCAGCAATCCAATCATAAAGAACCCTTTTTTTTTTTTTTCAGGATATCTATGATCTTTGTTCTTTGTCGACTTGTGCATGAATCAGATCCGGGCATACCATTTACTTATTAGATACAAGTTTCATAAAAAAACCAATTCAGCAACCCAATCATAAAGAACCTTTTTTTTTTCTGGATATCTATGATATATGTTCTTTGTGGACCAAATTATGGATGTCCTATATAACAGGCAGAGTGCTTGCCAGAGAAAACTTAGTCCAGTCTTACAGTTTGACCACAGGAACCCAAAACAGCCACAAGCCCTTATCTACAGTGGATTGTTCCCAACCAATGCCTAACGTGCCTATAAGTTCGAGGCACTGTGTGTGCGCTTGTCTGTACGCGTGTATAACCCGTAGCCTTACAGGGAGGGCATTTAGTGGACCATCTGATTTGAATAACAGGTAAACGGCTTGATCATTCATGTTTGCAAATTGAACAAGAAAAAGTGGCATTCTAATAGTAGAAAGTTACCGAAAAATTGAAGTCATTTCCCCCTTTTCTTTTGAACTTCGTTCATCAGGAACGTCTAGATTTTCTACATGCACATATTTATAGATACTCAAGAAGAGTTTGTGAAGATTATAAAGGGAAACTAACCAAGAGAGGAGGAAAGGTTCATCCAAGCTATTGAACACGCTGATAATCAAGTTATCATTTGTCACCGACTCAATCTGTGGGCCTGGAAACTTCCCATTTATCAATATCCCCTGCCATTAATTATATACAAAACTCCATATAATCAACGTCTTAAAAAATTAGAAAAAACAAAAAACAAAAGGAGGGGGGGGGGGCGGCTGGGGGCCTTGTCGCCTCACCTGTTGCTTCACTCCAAGAGGGTAGATATCACCATAAGTAACATTCCATGTGTAGAACCTATAAGGGTCTTCCGCAATACTGAATGACACTAACAACAGGACCACTAGCGTGAAAGACCACATGCTCTTGTTGTAACACTCATCCACCATCTCTCAGACTCAACAGAACTACTAGCTCTCTCCGAAGAATACAAGTACGCAAGTAATGACAACTGGAATGGAAGAAGAAGAAGAAGAAGAAGAAGAAGAAGAAGAAATCTTGTAACAGAGGACAACTCCCTCGTCGACTTTAAGTCTGTAAAGTCACTAGAACTAATTAAACTTTTCCTTTTTTCTTTTTCTTTTTAGCTTTATGGAACTTTTCTTTGTTCGGACTAATGTCGGTGGTTCAGATTCTTGTTTTGGTTTAGAACTCCAAGCAGGTCAGGTTATGGCTAAGGCCCTCCCTTATAGTCTTAAGCTGAAATCAGTGTGCAGTAATGAGCTTCCTTCACTGCTGGTTGCAGTACCTAAGGGAGGAGTACTATCTGCTCTAGCACAGTGGCAGTGCACATCGCGTTGGAAACCTACTGCTATTTAATTATGGATGTCATAACTCATTTTTCAGTTATTCTTCAAAATTTATATTTTTTTATTTTAAAATTAAAAATAAATAATAATAGCAAGAAGACTAATATTTTAACAAAAATAATTTAGAAGAATTTCAAATATATAAAAAAATCAAGTTGTAATTTTAGATGAAACTAAGAGTTTAATCATACCTTATTTGTATTGAAGATTGAGATAAAATACAGATTTAAGATCAAATTAAATGATTATTGGATGAATCTGTATAAAAATTAAGTCTAGGAACATAATTAAATTTTTAATAGGTGAATTTGATTTAATGATGGATCAAATTAAAGTTTAATTATGTTTAAGAGTTAATTTGGGTCAAATTAAAGGATTTAATTAAGTGCAAGAACTTCATTATATTTTAAATGGGTCAAATTAATTTTGTTAGGGACTTAATTGGTGAAAATTTAAGTTTGGGAGCCCAATTTAGGCTTAATTGAGAAGATTGAAATTTTAGAGAACCAAATTTAATTTTTACAAAGTTAATTGGTTCAAATCAAGGGTAAAATCGCAAGAAAATCAAAGTTTTTGGGTCAATTAGGGGTTAAATTAAAGAAATTCCCGATCAATGACCATTTTGAAAGAAAAAAAAGTCGAACTCTGAAGACCCAATTGATTGAAATCAAGGGTAAAATTGAAAAGAATTGAAAGTTTAATGGTCAATTGAGGGTCAATTTGTATAAATTCAAAATTAAGGACCAAAGTGAGAAGGCACTGAAATCCAGGGCTGACATTGAAGTTCAACAGGAGCAAAATTATATGAAATTGAAAGTTGATAGTCAATTAGGGGTGTAATTGAAAGAAATTAAAAGTTGAATGACCAAACTGAACTTTGTTCAAACCCTTAAATTAAAACCCTAAAATGTCCAAAACTACATTGTTTAGAAGAATGAAAAAAAATTAAAAGTCCACACAACATGTTGTTTGGTTGCTGTTCATCATTTTCTTCTTCTTTTAGCCCAAAAAGACTGCTTAGATACTTTTCAGGTGCATTTGATGCTTTGTCTCTTTATCAAATTTGATAAAAACATGTACCACCATGATAGCCTAACATTTTACTACACCCTAGTATGGCTCTCTACGACTGATTGACACCACAGATGTGATAGTGTCACCCTAGAGAAGCCAATCATACAACTTTGAGTTGTCAAAATCTGACAGTTCTTGATAGCAACTTTGAACCAACGGTTGGGATCCTTCTGGTTCAAGTCAAAGACCAATATTTGACATAAGTAAAGACAAAATATCCCTCTTCCATCCCTTATAAATAAAGGTGGATTTCATGCCTTAAAAGTGGAGAAATCTAAAGCCAAAGATGGAAAATTATCAGCTCTTTTCCCTAATTTTTTTCTCCTCTCTGGGCCAACATTTCCCCTCTTACTCTGCGCGTCTCCATCGTCGTTGCCACCACTACCCACATGTCGATCTTCCCTGCACCACCAGGAATGCCACCAATAACCCTCTGTCTCAAGCCAAACAAGATTTCTCCTCCTGAATCTTATAATCATAATTTTATGATTATATCCAAAACCCCTTTTCACACACCTCTCAAGAGGTAGACTCGTCGTTGCTCGACATCGCATGCCTCGCAATAATTGACATTATCTATCATAGAAAGCATGCAAAAAAAAAAAAAAAACAAAGCTCAATCCCCAACAAAATAAATATTGAAGCATAAATCGAAAAAAAAAATTAGCTTTTAAAAATGATAAAAAAAAAACAAAAACAAAAACAAAGTGGAAAGCTCATGAAGCCATGTTAATTTTCAAAGCTTACAACCCGCGAGATTTTAGACACAGACTTAACGAAGGTCAAATCCAAACCAATTAAACATTAAAGAATTAAATTGGGTAAAGAAATTCAAATTTTGAAAATTTTGCAAAGTGAGAAAAAAAAACATCAATAAAAAGAATGAGACCTAAATTTATATAAGAAGCATGGAATTGTAAAAAAAAAACAATTCTAAAAATTATCTCATACAAAAAAAATAGCAATTAAAAAATCGAGAACAAATTTGACAAAGCAAAAAAATCAATGAGAATGAAATTGAAATAAAAAAAAAACTATTTCAATGAATTATTATAAAAAAAATCATAACCAAAAGTAGAGGTGCCAAATAAAAAATACATTAAAGTTTAGAGGCTGGCTTAGAAAATCGAGTTGGAAGGCGTAAATATTGAGGCAGAGGGGGGGAAGAAAGAAGAAAAAAAATGGCCTTTGATGATAAACCGAAAATCCTATTGATCCACATGTCACATATCCATGAAGGAGACACCAAGATGAAGTTGATGTCACCTCAGAATAACCATTTTGGCTGCTTTATTTAGTTGTATGCATCAATATTTTTTTTCTCTTAAATACTTAAATAACCTCACCCTTATTGATTAATTACAAAAAAAAAAATCATAAACAAAATGACATGAATACCCTTTAATTTAAGAGTTAAATTATTTAATATTAAGAGCTCAGATGTCTTTTTACTATGCATTAAAATTGGAAAATCATAAAATGGCCCTCCCTTGCTTCCAAGGGTTAGTAGACTATTTTACTATGCATTCATTATATAAAAATACGAAACTAACCCTAATTACACAAAAAGCAAATTACCCATGTTGCCTCCACTCAATCTAAGAACACCGAAATTGTCCCTATATAAAGATAATTATACCCTCAAATACTTGGCAAAGTTTTTTTTTCTTTAAAGGGCAAGAGAGTGAAAACACTATTGTCCTCCACATTGACATGTGTCTGTGTGAACAGTGTTTTCCCCTTCTCTTTTGGTTTTTTTTTTTGTAATAGCATAATAATATTTTTGCCATCAACAATATAAGTTGAGGAAGTGCAACTTGGAGGGTTAAATGGTCTTTTAATAAGATTACCTTTAAAAAGAAAAATATTTTATCCTACTGTACAGGGGCTTCCTAGTCTTTTTTTTTTTCAAAATAGTTAAAAGATTAAATTACCCTTGAAAAAAATAAAAAAATATTTTTCCTTCAGATTTGGTCTCTATTCTTTCTATTACTAATTTTTTTATTTGAAATAATTTATAAAATTAGAATTGTTTTTCAATTGCATCCTTTAATTTTTTTTCAGCTATCAAATTTGGTCCCTATTCTTTTCATTTCTATATTTTTTGTTTTTTTTATCATTTTCTTGATTTACTTTATTTTTCAATTTCACCCCTCATTATTTTATTTTATTTAATATTTATATCAAATTTGGTCCTTATTATTTTAATTATTATTTGTTTTGGTTTTTTAATTTTGGATAATTGAGAATTTTGCTTCATGATTTTTTCAAGTTTGCCTTTTACGGGGTAATCCAGTCTCATGACCTAAGTCACGAGTTTCAAAAATTAACTAAATTTGACTTCGGTCTTTTTTTAAGTTTTTTTTTAAATTAATTTTTTTTTCAACTTCATCCTTTGATATTGTATTATTGGGCCTTCAACTTTATGAGTTTTGTTGTTTTTCTTTTCACGGAGCTATCTTGATCTCATACCATGGATCTGGAGTTAATCAAGTTAACTAGAGTCTTTTTTATGTTTTTTTTTTAGTTTTTTCTTTTTATTATTTTGTTTGCTTGAGAGTTAACCTTCATTATTTTATTCAATTTCTTCTGTATAATCTTATCTTGCCTTTATAAACGAATAGCGAGTTTGGCATGCTAATTAAAATCAAGTTTTTTATCCTTTTTAATATTGATTTTATTCTTCATTTAGTGTTTGATTTAGTGGTAATTAAACTTCAGATTTTTTCTTTGTCCTTGTCATTTTTTTTGGTTTTTTGATTAATGCTGTTTTTTTTTTTTAATAATCATATTATTAAATTAATCAAGCCTATTGAACTTATTCAAATCAATGACTTGGGTTCCAGATTTATCTTGTTATTTTAAAAACACTATCATCATCTGAGTATCATTTTTTTATGTTAGGAAAAATTTGACCTGACCTATAGCATAACATAAACCATATATCTATTGATAAAAACTGTATCACATACACACACACACACACTAATTATCATATAGCCTTTTAGATGTATTCATATTTCATTTGTATATCAGTGTATTCATACTCCATTTGTAATGGTGTCTGTAAAGAGACAATATATCAAAGCTTCAAATTCTATAAATCACTATTTTTTTCAATATTTTCTCTTGATAGAAACAATATATGATATTAAAATTAATTTGTATCATATATAATAGCTTAATGAGTTGATCTGATTAGATGAACTAGGTTTTGATCAAGTTAATGAGTTTAATTCGATTAGTTTCTTAACTAATTGAATTTTTAACTTAACCTATATTATAATCTGAGTTTATAGCTCAACCTCTAAGCGTAGCCAAGTTTGATAACTATAAATAAATATAATCAATAATAAAATATAATGATACTTTATTTAGAAAAATTAAAAATATAGGTGAGATACATCTTATTCCAATGATTTAAAGATCAATAGTACTTTATATAGATAGATATGCTTTGGTACATTACTAGGATTGTTGTTTTTCATATATTCTATATTATTGGACTGATCAAATTGATTTTTAATCCAGTTTATCAAATTAAATTGAATACATGGTTTTATTTGGCTCGGATTTGGAGTGACCCATCATCCTTTTTTATATTACAATTTTTGTTTTGAATTTTTTTGTTTAGACATATACATTGTTTTTTGTATTGATTTGGATTTTAGATTTAATATTATGATTTACAAAAGGATTTTATTTTATGATTTTGGTTTTCTAATTAAACTTTTGAGAATGTTATTTCATATGGTTTTAATAAATATTTTTAATTAAAATTTTCATATTGAATTGGATACTCATATAAATAAAATCTTCTATCCCATCTAGGGAGGTACTTGTTCACTTGAGGAGGAGGTTGCTATTAGTTAATGAATGTATTGATATTACTAGATTTATGGCCCGTAGCTAGTTTTTTTTTGTCGTAAAAAAATGCTAAGAAAACATTTGAATAAATAAAATGGGTATAAAAAAATATAAATAAAATCCTCCATCCCACCAAGTCACCGAACCAATTGATAATTTTAATAATATGAATAAAAAATATAAAAACAATAAATAAAATGATAAAAAATATAACAAAAAGGTAAAAAAATAAAAACAAATCAATATGAGGCCATTTGGAGTATAAAAATTCAATTTTAAAGGGCAAAACTGGAAAAAAAAAAGAAAAAAAACTTAATTAAACTACGTTAACTCATAAACTTCGTAAAAATAGATATAAGATTGAGATAACTTCATAGAAAAAAAATAGAAAGAAAAGGGCCACTTGGAAGGAAATGGAGAAAAAAGCATGAAGATCAGTTTTCAATACATCAAATGGTGAATGGTCAAAATAAATAAATAAATTTAAAAATGAAAAAAAATTAAAGTCAACCCATGAAATCTCGAACCCGATTTGAATCAAGAAGTTGAATTCCAACCAAATTTATTTTTGAGCGATGAAATTATGAAAAAAGAAATATCAATTTTGAAAACTTTCAAAAGCAAAAAAGATAGCAATCAAAATAATAGGGATCAAATTTGATAGAACAAAAAATCATGGAAGATGAAATTGTAAAAATAAATCTCAAACAAAACAAATAGCTATAAAAAAAGAAGAAGATTGAATCTAAAACATAAAAAAATGGAAGATGGTGAAATTGAAAAATATTTGTAATTTTATAACGCAATTGTGTTTTAATGTTTTTTTTTTTAATATGGCTTGGAGCTTGACTCGACCAAGGAAAAAAGACTGATATATGGATATGCAAGAAAAAAAAAACGACCAGAAATGCACGATTAAAAAAATAGTATAGAAGGCATATATATTAAAAAAATAAACAAAGTCTTATCATTAATGATGTAAATATTGAATGACAAAATTGAAAAAGAATAACAGATTTAAAAAAGGGCAAAAAACCTAAGAAAACTAATATAATCTTCTAAACCTAGATAAAGATCTCAAACTAGCAACCCCTTAAACCTTAGACTTAGGCTGAATCAAGAAGTTTAATTCCTAACTAGTTAAATATTAATTAGCCAAAGTAAATCCAACAAAGAGCAATAATTAAAAAAACCCTAGAAAACTCGGATTATTTTTAAAATAAGTGGAAAATTAGAGAGGAAAAAAATAAAAAAAAATTATCTCAAATAAAATAAATAACAATAAAAAGAGTGAGAATTAAATCCGAATAAAAAATAAAATAAAGAGGATGAAATAGAAAAATAATCTTAACCTTATAAATTGTTTAAGAAAATCGATTGAAATATTGAAAGAAGAGATCAAGAAAAAAAAATAAAAGTTTAAATAATTAACAAAAAAAAATCAACAAAGAACAATAAACAAAAAAAACTTAAGATAACTAGGTTATTTTAAGGACCAATAAAAAATTCCACTTAAAGCAAATTAAGAAAAATAAGTTAAGAAATGGTCACTACTGTCAAACTACTGTGAATCTTGGGATATGTGCCACCTCATCTAGTTGGCAGTGCTAAAACCTTTTAAATGTCACTCCAGAAGATATTATGTGGTTGTTGAATGACCCCTCACGTGCTCCTTGACCAAAGAAAGGGGTGTTTATATACCTTGTGTGACACTAGCATTTTGTTTTTAATTATATTTAATATATATCAACCACCAAAAAAAAAAAAAAAAACACTTAAACAACCTTTAAATCTATAATAAAACTAATGTAAAATTATATATAAAATATATTTGTAAGAGAGTTAAGTTAATTTTATCTTTAAAGACATAAAAAAAATTAAAAATACCAAAAAATTCCTAACTAATAGATATTATATTTTTTTTATTTTAGGGTTAAATTTATATTTGTACTATGCAAAAAGAAATGATCAATCTAATCTCATATAATTTATAAAAAAATAATTATATCATGATAAAAATATCATTTTATTCTTCATATTAAATTGAAAGGTTTTTTTGAGTTAGAAAAATATTGTTATATCACTATTTTAATAAATAAGTTATTTTAATAATGGATACATTTTTATTTTGTCGTGTCAGTACGGCCTGCAAGATTATAAGTAGCTGACACTAACTTTTACTCCCTACGTACCACCTAAAATATTCAGCATCAGTACAGTAAATAACAAGCCAGTTATTTATGTGTTTAAGGGTCTAGCTGCTGTGGTTAATCGTGTGATTTGTTCCGTCCCCGTCCTGGATTCGACCCTCTATGTGCACGCCTGTCATCCCCGCGGTGCCTTACATGCTCCTGGGCTTGCAAGATGTCCAACGGGCCGTGGGGAATAGTCGTGGTGCCCGTAAGCTGGCCCGGATACCCCACGTAAATCAAAAAAATAAAAAAAACAAGCCAGTTGCCTGCGATTAGCACGACATTAGGCAGATCTCTAATCACTCGTGTATATATGTGTTTCCTGGACATTCAACACGAGCTCCACGTTTCAGTTCTTTTTTGTTTTCTCTTATAAAAGAATTCTATTAGGTTTTTTTTATGTATTTTTATACCAAAAAAAACTTTAAATATAAATCGAGTGTGTGTGTGTATATATATATATAAAATAAGAATTATATGTATTAATAAAAAAAATATTAATGATAATTAAAAATAAAATTTAAAAAATAGAAAGACAGGTATAAATCAAGATATTTAATCTTGTAAGAAGGAATATTTACTTGATTATATTTACTGAATTTGTTTATTAAAATTAATTTTTTATTCAATCAAATGACATTAAAAATAGACTTGTCGCACCCGACATCGCGACGGCTCTAAAAATAATCGTTAATTGTGGAAAAGAATAGATATCTGGTATCTGATTCTTTTAGGAAAAAGGTCTTGTTTAAGGAGTCGTCACCTAGTATTATGGTCACTAGGAACCCTAACTGGTCAACAGAGATTCTATGGCTCGGGATTGGTTACGTAAAAGGTAAGGTATTATCACCCCTTAAACGTTCTGCCTAAGGCAGACTGCATTACTGGTTTTGTCTTAAATTGCTAAACATTTATTCGCTTATGTTATGATGATTTGTTTATAATATTCCTGACTCTGGCGCCAGTGAATATTCGAGCTCGAATAATTTCAACTCTGGCGTTGGTAAAAATTCATAGCTATAAAAAAAAAAATTAGATCAATATATTTTTATTCTCTACTCTAGCGACAGTGAATAAATAATAAAAATACATTTATTTTTATGCATGCATATATTTTTTATTTTTCTAGCTAAATAAAATAAAATAGAACGAATAAAAATAATATAAATTTAAACCGGTATTTTTATTTCTGACTCTGGCGTCAGTGAATAAACCAATAAATGTATATTATTTTTATTAATGCATACACATTTTTTATTTTTTTATTTTTTTTACTTTTTATTTTTTTATTTTTTCTATTTTTTTTTGTTGGGCTGGACCCGGCTGGGCAACATGAAGCACGCGTGAACTAAATCACGCGTGCATGAGCGGAAGGAATTAAAATTAGAATGTACAATAGGAATTGAATTAAAATGAAAATCAGGGAAAGAGAAGCTTACTTACCTGGTTCTGGAAACACCGAAGGCAGTAGCAACAATGGTTCTGGTCTCGGTGGCTCTGCTTATGTTCTTCCCTTCTGCTTGTTTTTTTTTTGTTTTCTTGCTCTGTTTTTCTTCCCGTTCGTCCTTGGTTTTTTTCCTCTGTTTTCTTGTTCCCTGCCGTTCGTGGCTTTTTCCTCCGTGGCCTTCTCTGGCTTTTATAAAGCCAGAGGACGGCCTCTGTTTCTTTGAGAAGAAACAGGGGAACGATGGTCTGCTACCCTAGTTTCTCTCGGTTTTCCCCTGGTCAGGACGAAGAAGATGGTAATAAAGGCATGATGGGCTGCTGGTTGTGTTCGTCGAAGCCCTGGTTTTGTTTTTTCTTTCCCCGTCCTTTTCGTCTGTCCCTCTCCTGGTCTCTCTCTCTATCTACTCCCTATCTATTCCCCTTGTTTATTTTTCTTCGTCCCTGTTCTCTGAGAAGAAACAAGGAAAATAGTTTCTATTCTGGTTCGTCCTCTCTCCAGTTTTTTTCGTTCCCAGTCTCTCCGTCTTGCGTCTCCTGCCTCTTCCCCTTTCCCTAGAGCACATGCTCAACACACCAAACGCACCAGACAAAGAAAATTGGAATCCCCTAAGCTGGAGTTCTGAAGGAAGGCCAGCAATCTCTCTGGCCTGTTTTAGCTTATTTTCACTTTCTATCCTCCTTTGGTTTTTCACCAGTTTTTTTTTTGGTTCCCCCCCTTTCAGTCCCCCTTTCTGTGACTCCTTCCAGTGCCTCTTTTTTTGTCTCTTCCTTGCGTTCTTTGTTTTCTCTGGCTTTATAGCCACAGAATTCCACCGTTACCAGGTAATCAATCGACTATTATTGCAGGAGTAATGGTGGCGGTGGGCAGCTGAGGTGTTGAAGAAGATGAATAGTGTTGAGAAACGGCACCGTTTTTGGTGTTTTGTGTTTTGATCCTTGACATTTTGAATTTTCATAGTCCAGTCCTTGGGTAAATTGTAATTGAACCCCTGCATCTCAGTGTCATTTACACATTGGTCCTTGGATTTTAAATTCTTTTAAATTTGACAAGAATCAGCCCTATACTTTGATAATTTTTCAATTAAGTCCCTGATTTCATTAATTAAATTAAATCCAAGTCCAATTAAGTCTTAAAATTTATCAATTCTCCAATTAAACCCTTAATTGGATTAATTAAATTAATTCCAAGCTTAATTAAGTCCCAAAACTTATCAATTCTCCAATTAAACTCTTAATTGGATTAATTAAATTAATTCCAAGCTCAATTAAGTCTCAAAACTTATAAATTCTCCAATTAAACCCTTGATTGGATTAATTGGATTAATTCCAAATTTTAATTAAACCCTAAAACTTCCAATCATGTTGCCTTTAACCCAAATTTTAATTCATTCTTCATTTATTTCATTTTACTTGTTTTTTCATCATTATCATCATTTTTTTTTATCCTTTTCAGTAAAAAAAAAATAATAATAATTAAAATAAAAAAATGGTCAAAAATTGGGTTATGACAAGACTCACATATTAAATTGATTAAATAAAATAAAAGTGAAAAAATATTATACAAGGTTGTATATATAAAAATATTATTTGAAAATAAACATGTTTTATTTTCAAAAATAAAGTTCTTGTATACAAAAACAATATATAGATGAATCAAAATAATCTTTTTTAAAAATAAATATACACAACATAAAAAATAACAATCTCTATACAATAAAGATTAAATAAGCAAAACAAAATTACAGATGAGGGATATTAATTAAAAAATAAATTTAAAAAAGATATATCAAAAAACGATATTAGTAAAATAAAAAGCAATATCATAAGAAAAAAAATAGCCTAGTTGCTATGATTTAACTTGTCAAATTTGTGACCTGGACCACAAATTCAGCCAGGTTCAATATTTTTTCCACATAAATTTATATTCAACCTTAAAAAGAGGGCCAAAAAGAGCTCGTGGACCTAGGCTTATTAATTTTTAAAAGGGGCATATGACATGTCATCCGCTTCAATGTTTTTGAAAAAAATTAAGTAAGCGACACATCATCCGCCTCAATATTTTTGAAAAAAAATTAGTAGGTGACACATCATCCGCCAATGCAAACAACGTGTCATTTGCAAGCCCAGAATTCGACCACGACTATGGTGGATGGAAAATCAGACAGCTAGTCTTTTGCCCAAAAAACCTAATTTTCAAGCTACTTCAACCAAAAAAATATCTTACCAAAAGAATAGGGACCGAAATTGAAATCTCAAAAGAGTAGGGGCCAACTTTGAAATTTTGCGTGGGTAGCACGATTTGTTAAGAGAGGAGAGAAGAAAGTGCGGGAGAAGAAAAAGAATTTGTTGGCGACAAACTACGACACTCCCGACCACATATAACGTCTCATAAGGAAGAAGACGTGGTGATGCATCTAATAACACGATAAAAGATGATTTTTGGTCGATGGGAGGCACCGCTAGCAGTGCTCAAAAGGCATGGGTGACTTCCACTTGATGGCGCGTACCATTTTTTTATTATTTATTATATTTATTAAAATATCAACTTTCTCCTTAATCCATTTCATTATATAAAAAAACTAGTGGGAAAAGATAAAAGTGCCTTTAAACTTCAATTTTTTTTTTTAAGGATATTTTAATTGTTTTATTGTACTTTCAAAAGAGAAGGAGGAATATTTAAGCTTTTGGGGATGAGTACCTGGGGATAACTTGTTATTATGTCATATTCACTTTATAAAAGATGTGTGTTGTGATGCTTGGAATAATCCAAAGGTGTGTAGACACCCCACTACTGTCTCATGACTAAAGCTTGAAGAAGGATTTATTAAACTGGATGTGAATAGCAGCTCTTTTAGGAACCCGGGGAGGATTGGATTTGGGGGTCTCTTGAGAAATTCTGAAGGGAGATTGTTGATGAGTTTTACAGGTTATAGAGGTTTTGGTTCTAATTTACTTCCAGAACTGCTAGCAATTAAATATGATTTATTGATGGCATGAGATATATATTTTAGAAAGGTCATATGCAACACTGATTCTATATATATTATTCGATTGATTTATGATAATTTTAACAAGTATTACTTCTTCAGAACTGTTATTTTTTACATTAAAGAACTCCTGATATGAAATTAGAAAGTTTGTCTCCTTCATACTTTGAGAGAAACTAATTTATGTGCCGACTATATAACTAAGTTTGCAACTAAAAATAAATTTATATATTTGGGAGAACCCTAGTCCAAAAAATTATTCTTTGTTGTTAGCTGATTTTCTAGATTTATAACAGAGGATCCTAGTTTTTTTTTTCACTGTAAAAAAAAATAGAGAAAAAACCATTTTACTCCCGGCCGAACCACCAGGTTTAAAAGTTTCTAGTTGGAAGGGCACTACCATCACTCCTCTTTCTTGGATACGGGTCAAGGAGTTTTAACTTTTGTTTGTATAACAAATTAGTATTAAGGTTAGATGAGACGGCACTAACCCAAAAAAAAAATAGCAACTTTTTGGAATTGATGCGTCAACCGTCACTCTGCCACATTGGCGGCCAAATGTCCACAAGGCGGCGGCCATAAAAACAAAGGAGAAATCTCATTATAACCCACGAAGTTGAGAGAAAAATAAAAATTTATTATGATCTGATGTTAAAAGTATCATGAAAAATAGGTTGGGGCTTGTTTTAGCATAGCGTAGGGGTGAAATTGGTTGGTATCCAAGGGTTTGGAATATATTAGTAGGTAATTTGAGGTTTTGTAAAATAAAGTAACCTTTTTAAAAATGGTAGCAATAGCATCTCGAATCAGGAGTCAAATATTGCTGTTTGTTTTTCCTTCCTTGCCTTGCCTATCTTTTGTCTCATAATTTAGACCATACAGGAGAAGGACCAAGGCAGAGAGAGAGGGAGAGCGCCTCCAGTTGTTGCTTCCGGTGCTACGGGTTAGGTAGAGAGAAAAACCAAGGAGAAAACGAACGAGAGATGGGAGCAATCAAGGGAGCCATAGTAGATGGGATTTTGACAGCCATGTGGGTATTCAGCGTTCCTTTGCTGGGTGTTTTCTCTCCATCATAGCAACATATGTGGGTGTTGAGGCCATGTCAATTGCAGGTCTTTTCATAACCATTAATGTCGCCGCTCTTTTTATGCTAACTTTCAGCTTGATAGGAGCTGCCTTCGGTGGTGCCAGTTTCAACCCTGCCACGACGATAACACTCTACATAGCTGGCCTAAAGCATGATGCATCTCTCATGTCGATGGCTTTGCGTTTTCCTGTTCAGGCAGCTGGTGGGGTTGGTGGTGCCATGGCAATTAGGGGAGTGATGCCAAAACATTACAGGCATGTGCTCAAAGGAGGTCCTTCTTTGAGGGTGGACTTGCATACAGGGGCGATTGCTGAGGGGGTGTTAACTTTTCTGATCTGTCTTACTTTACATTTTCTTTTGCTCAAGGGCCCTAAAAATGTTGTGTTGAAGGTGTGGTTGCTAGCGGTGGCTACTGTGGGATTGGTCATGGCTGGAGGTAAGTATACCGGCCCTTCAATGAATCCTGCCAACGCTTATGGATGGGCTTATTTGGGCAATAGGCATACCACCTGGGATTTCTTCTATGTCTATTGGATTTGCCCCTTTATAGGGGCAATTTTAGCTGCTTTTGTTTCTAAATTTCTTTTCAAGGCAGCACCGATCAAGGAGAAAAAAGCCTGAAGAGTAGGCATAGATGCAGTAGTAATTAAGATTAGTATTTAGTTTCCATCTTTAATGTCGTGTTTTCCCTTGCTTATGCCTATCTTCTCTTCATGAATTGATCTCTTTAATTGGGATGATTAGCTAAAAAAACAGAGAGAGATATTTCAGCTTGAGCTCCGTAATCTGTTCTTCATGTTATCAACTACTTGTGGCTTCGTTGGGTTTTTGCAGACCCAAAGTTTCAACTGTTTTGTTTTTTTTTGTATTTTAAAATTAGTTTTAAAAATTTTTAAATATTTTTTTATTTTAAATTAATATTTTTTTTTTATGTTTTTAAATATATTCTATATCAAAAATAATTTTAAAAATAAAAAATATATTATTTTAATATATTTACAAATAAAAAACCCTTTAAAAAAACAATGAAACCACAAAGTTGGCATTGATGTAAACTCTCAAAACAAGTCATCGAACAATTTCTCCATTTCCCCTCTTTATTTCGTGTTAAGATGGGCTTTCAGCACGTAGGTTTCTTGAGATGTAAAAGTGGTAGGGAATGCCAGTTGAGTCTGAAATCCACTTGTTCATCTCCCATTCTCACCGTTTCTCCCTAATCAAGGTTTTCTTTGCTTAAATAGATTCAATTAGGGATGTTTTAAAAACCAATTAAACTAAAAAAACTAAAAAAAAATAACCGAAAAAACTAAACTAATAAAAAAAACTAAATAAACCGATTAAAAAATTAAAAAAACCACCCGAACCGGTTTAATTAAATCTAAAAAAAATATAAAAAGAAAATCCTAACCCTAAATACCCTGACCCTTCTAGCCGCCCCCTCTCTTTCCCTCTTCCTTTTCCCTAACCCTCCCAGCTGCCCCCCTCCCCCCCTCCCTCCCTCCGGACTCTTCTAGAAATGTGCTTTTTTAAATGACATTATTTATTTTTTCTATTATAAGATTGAATCTAGTTTTGTATGGTCTCAATCTTTAGGAGAATATGAATAATCTCGAAGGGTCAAATCTAAACTTCTAGTTCAGGTAGATGGTGTAAACAATAGTTCCATTTATGAAGATGGCCATCGAAAAATAGTGATGGTTTAGACAACTACAAACTTTTCTTGGGATATAGATGAGGCACTAAGATTGGTTCATTGTCTTCTGGTAAATATTTTTGAGATTTTTTTGCCTTTTGGAATTCTTAGATCCATCCTAAATAGCAATCTATCCAAGATATAATACAACATCTCGTTCTGGTAAATATTAAGGTATACAATGGCAGCAACAAAAATGTTTCGGTTTTTTTGGTTTTGAATGCTAAAAACCAACCTGAATCGAACAAAATAGGTTCAGTTTGAACCGATTCTTGGTTCGGTTCGAGTTATATTAATAAAGACTATTATTTTCTGAGTTGGTTGAATTTTTAGGTTAAAACCGGACCGAACCGGACCGTGAACACCCCTAGATCCTATGATATCCTCGTCCATTTAGGTGTCGCGGAATAAATTCCAGTTATTTCTAGTAATTAAAAAGCAAGGTTTTAGTTTTTGGATTCCACAACTTAATTTTTAACATGATGTCACCTACTCAATAACTCTATTGTCAATTTCAAAATACCATTTAAATAAAAAAGAAAACCCTTTTTGGATTTCAATATAATTTTTCGGTATGGTTAAAGGCCAAAAGCAACTTTATTAAACTCTATAGTACATGGAAGAAAATGATAAATGAGTTTTTCTTATGTCAAAATATTTAAAGATAAAAAATAATATAACTATGAGAAGATATTCAGAATATTTAATTTTTATTCTTTTACCTCTCCACTAGCTAAAAGAAATTATTACTGATTTATAACAGAAAGGACAGAGATATTAAAGAAAAAAAATATATTTGATTGAAAAGATAGAGATAAACAAAAATAATTGTTTTTGAGATAATTTTAAAATGAATTTCTATATTTTTAAAATAAGAGATATAAATAAAATATGTCTTTAAAGAATCGTTGAGATCTTATACCAATTGACACAAACAAAAGCAAATGATAAAGAAGTTTGTCACATGTCAAACTCTCAAAGACTAAGATTAATATGATTATGAGAAGATACCCAAAATATTTAATTTTTATTCTTTCTCCACTTGTCAAAAGACTATTTAACTCTTTATATAAAAAAACTAGAAAATCCTAATAATACTAAATAAAAAAAAAGAAAAATATTCACTTCAAATAGAAAAAAAAACTAAAGAAGCATCATAATAAAAAATAGAAAAATAAAAATAAAAAGAAATAAAATTAACTAAGAAAACCTTTTTTTTTTTTTCTAAAAAATCTCCTCCATAAAACTTCCTTCTCTAACATGAACCCATTTACTTCAAGATTGATTTTTTCATGATTGGAATGCGGTTAGTTCAACACTCTCTCTCTTTCATTTTTTATTCACTCTCACTCATCTCTTGCTTCAAAAAAACTAAAACGTGAGAGAAATAAAGTTTAAAATCGATACGTTAATATCTAAAAACACAAGGACCACATAACAAAAAATTCTAAAAATTCAAGGACCAAAATATAGCATAAAAAATACACGTTGTTCCTCAAACAATGACGTCCATGATAGAATTGAGTCATACGTTACCGTAATGAACAGGGGAACCTACTTTTGTTGTAGTTTATTACTTCAATTTAATAACAAGATGGATCAATCAGAAAAAAAGTAGAAGAAAAAGCTTAGTTCGAGTTGACACGACTGGAAGCGTTGTAGAAGCTTGGATGCCTCTGTCAAGCAAGCAAGGTTTTCTTTGTGGTGGTACAGCAATGAAAATATGCTAGTACCTTGAAGTTATGATCTGTGAGGATTTAGCATTCATGGATGTCTCTTTTCCTTCCTTGAAGAAATTAATAGAAGCAAGCAACCGCTCAAGGCCATAGTGGACGACCACAAAAGAGTCGATAAACAGAGCAGAAATAAAGTCCTGCAATTTTAAGACTAGGATTGGGAGTAAATGATAACACCAGAAGTTTAAACAAGAGTGGGGGCTCTTATCTTGTAATTGTGAATTCGAAGCAAAATAAAAAATACACGAATGTTAAATTCATTGATACATTTTGGCAAAAGTAGCGGCAATGTTAAAGAAGAAAATATTTTCAGCTACCACACTCCATCTTGGCTTTGGCTCACCATTGTCTAACAGCGAAGTTCATTTTATGCCAAAAAAACTTGGTGTATGGATAGGACTGACTTCAACTCACGGTTGAATATGAGGAAATCTGAAGTCTCAAAGGGGAACTCTTAACTCTCACCACAAACGCAAGAACACTGAATCTTTGTGAAGAATATCAACATGAAAGCAGTAAGCAGATCACTGACACTCACCTGCTCCCTGTTTTTGCTCTATGCACTCGGCTCTAGTTCTTTGCAAGTGGATAAGTAAGGGTCTAAGCATGCTCTTAGGGATTGAAGCGAATTGACAAAAGCCAGCAGTGAATCAATATCACTCTTCTCCGAGGAATATTTTACAGGCTTGGAGGCAGGGAAAATTTTGTAGTGATAATGCTCCAAAGCTGAATTTTCTGCTTTGCAAATGCCTTTTGCTCACCATCTACCCTGAAATTCCCAACCTTGACCTTAGCATTCACTGGCTTAGCTGCCAACTCTACATATGAATCTTCCATGGCCTATGGAGTTTAAAATTGGAAAAGCGAAAAGAAATTAAACTTTGTCATGCGTTGTCTTAATACTGATCAGTGACTTGCAATTAGGTGAAGGTTATTTATGAAACAAACTTTTACCTGGAAAAAGCGACGCCAAGGTGCATAAAACACAACGAACCAACGTTCATTTCTGATCTCTAACCTAGCAAAATTTTCTATCCCAGGCCTGCTCAAAGAGATCAAGTTTTGGGAGTTGAAAACATGAGCAACTCGGTCTCCATTTGTGAAGGGAGCAACTCCATTTATGTGCTCATTGGATAGTGCATCTTCAGATTCAATATTTCCCTTATGTAGTCCACGCTCCTTCGCCTTGCCCTCCTCCCTCCAACACCTCCCTTCCTTCTCATGCTGCCAGGGCAAGCCCGGTCTAGTGCATGGCTCACAACCAGTTGAGACATATACTTGAGCATGCAAACAATTAACAGGCACACATATGGTGTGGAGGAAGTGCCATATAGCCTTGGTAGCCAAATTTGCCACCGGGTTCCCCTTCACAATGCTGATGATTCCAGCCCCAAGTCCTTCAAATGAAGTGTCTATTTGAACAGCAGAAGTATTGGCTCTAGTACCTGGAGACTGATCTGTTCTTTCGCCTGTGATCCGAGCACGATGACCCTTAAGGGCCTTTCTAAGAGGTCTCTCCTTCTAGTACTTGACAGCATTCTTTCACTACTAGAAAATCGGATAACACCAACGGAATTACCGACGGAAAGTTTCCGTCGGTAAAAATTGCCGACGGAAATAATTCCGTCTCAAATTCCGTCGGAATTCGCCGACAGAATAATTCCGTCGGCGATACTGCCGGTATATACCGACGGAAGTATTCCGTCAGTATATACTGGCGGCGAGAAATGTTTTTTGAAAATTACAACGGCGGGATGGCGTGGATTTTATTCAGACGAATTTACCGACGAAAATACCGGGGGATTCAAACCCGGACAGCCAAGCAGGGACGTGTCGCTAACACCGGCGAAATCACCGACGGTGTTACCGACAGAATATTTCCGGTGGTGATTCCGTCGGTAAACGCCAGTATATACTGCCTCTGCCGACACTCTCTCTTCTTCTCTTCCTCTGTTTCTTCTTCTTCTTCCCCTTCTTCTTCCACATCCCACCTCTCCCCTCCCAAACTGCAGCCAACCACCCATCTCAACTCTCCCCTCTTCTCAACACAAGCTAGCACTCAAATTTCTTATACTTTTGTACGTGGTCACAACATCCGTTAATTCTTGTGGATTTTATCATTTTTTGTAAGTAAATCTATCATTTTTAGTTTTAACTTTTAAATGTGAATTTTATTGTTTTTTTAGTATATGTATTTTGTTAAAGAAACTTCTTGTATGAATGTATAATTTTGTAGTTGTTATAGTTTGTTTTAGAATATTTTATCAAATTATATTTGTTTGTAAATTGTTGAAATTTTGTTTGAATTACACCGAATTATATTATAGCTTGTTTAACGGGTATGTTTTAATTGTTATCAATTCTACTGCGAAGTTGTGATTTCTGTAAATTTATATATGTATAAATTTGTATGTATGAATGTTGATAGTTGATAATTGATAATGAATATTTAACATAAGTGTTTTTTTAGTTTGTTGGATAATTGATGGTGAATATTTAACATAAGAAACCAATTTTTTTTTTTTTTTTTATGTTTTATAGAGATTCAACAGAAGTCATGGATGATCGTTCATGGATGTATCGGGACTCACCCCAAGGATTGCGGAGGATGGATTATTGTAACGGTGTTCAGGGTTTTATTAATTTTGCAACATCTATCCCGAGGAATTTTACTGATGGCGGTATTAGGTGTCCATGCAGGAAGTGTAAAAATTTAAAGTTTCTGCATCAAGATGTTGTAACGATGCATCTTCTAACCAAAGGGTTCATGCAGGACTACCTGTGTTGGTATGCACACGGAGAACTATTTGTTCCTAATGAGAGCATGGTTGAAAGGGTGGTCGGGTCAATTTCTAGTGCTAGCAACATGCATGAAGTTGGAAATGAGAACAGTAATCGTTACAGGAATATGGTTATGGATGCAATGAGAATGAGTGAAGGTAATGCCAGTGAATTTCCAAACATAGAAGAAGAACCTAATGCAGATGCAGTAAGGTTTTTTGATTTGTTGAAAGATTCTGTCGAGCCATTATGGGATGGCTGCACGAACCACAGTAAATTATCGGCCGTAGCACAGGTGTTCACCATCAAGTCAGATCACGGGTTGAGTGAGGCCAGTTATGACAAGATTATCGAATGGGCGAGAAGCATTTTACCTGAGGGGAACAAGCTGAAAGAGAACTTCTATGCTGCCAAGTCCATGATGAAACCCCTCGGTTTAGGATACCAGAAAATTGACATGTGCCCTAACTTTTGCATGTTATACTACCTTGAAAATGCTGAGCTGACCGAGTGCATGACATGTGGGCATTCCCGTTACAAACCCAGAACTGGAAGAGTAAAGACTCTCGTGGCATATAAAAAACTTAGATACTTCCCAATCACACCTAGACTGCAGAGGTTATTCATATCACCAAGGACTGTTGAGCACATGACATGGCACCAATCACATCATGCGGTTGATGGAGTGATAGTGCATCCTTCTGACGGTGAAGCCTGGAAACACTTTAACAGTGTGCATCCTCACTTTTCAGCTGAATCAAGGAACGTGTGTCTTGGGTTGTGTACAGACGGATTCAACCCATTCGGGTCATTTGCTGCTCCTTATTCTTGTTGGCCGGTCATACTGACGGTTTATAACTTGCCACCGGGGATGTGTGTGAGGCCGGAGTTCATGTTTCTATCTATGGTCATACCAGGTCCGAGCAGTCCGGGTCGGAATATAGATGTTTGTCTTCGTCCGTTGATTGATGAGTTGACGCAATTGTGGTCCTCTGGAGCTTTGACTTATGACATCTCGAGGAAACATAATTTTGTTATGAGAGCAGCTTTGATGTGGACTATCAATGATTTCCGAGCTTATGGAATGGTTTCTGGTTGGAGCACGCATGGAAAGCTAGCATGTCCATATTGTATGGAGAACAACAAGGCATTCACGCTAACAAACAAGGGTAAAGCTTCTTTTTTTGACTGTCACCGTCGCTTCTTGCCGCCGAATCACAGGTACAGAAAGAACAGAAAGGATTTCTTTGTTCGCAGAGTTGAAAAGGATGTTGCACCCCGCGTCTTTCCGGTGAAGAATTTCTTGATGTTGTTTCAGAGTATGGTGACATTGTGTTTGGTCTCCAATCAGGGAAGCAGAAATTTCCTGGTTTTGGTTTGACCCATAACTGGGTGAAGCGAAGTATATTTTGGGAGCTTCCTTATTGGAAGACCAATCTTCTCCGTCATAACCTTGACGTCATGCACATTGAAAAGAACGTGTTTGAGAACATTTTCAACACCGTCATGGATGTGAGGGGAAGACAAAGGACAACATCAAGGCTAGATTGGATGTAGCGTTGTTCTGTAACCGTAAAAATATGGAGTTGGTTTGTGATGGGTCACGGGTCGCAAAACCAAGAGCAAGCTTCGTGTTAGAGAAAAACGCACAACTACTAGTCTACAAATGGCTTAAGAGTCTGCGTTTTCCCGATGGACATGCCTCGAACATATCAAGGCTGGTTAATACCGAGGAATGCAGATTATATGGAATAAAGAGTCATGACTGCCATGTGTTTATGCAAACACTCATCCCATTAGCTTTTCGTGATTTGTTGCCAAAGGGGATATGGGATGCATTAACGGAGATCAATTATTTCTTCAGAGATATATGCTCCAGCAAGTTGAATGTTGATCACATTGAGAGGCTTGAAACGAATATCGTGGAGACAATATGCAAACTTGAGATGATATTCCCTCCATCATTTTTTGACTCAATGGAGCATCTACCCGTACATTTACCATTTGAGGTAAAAGTTGGAGGACCGGTCCAGTACAGATGGATGTATCCATTCGAGAGGTTAGATATTACAGTTGCTATGTAATTCATAATTAAATGTTTTTTTTTTATTTATAATTTTTGATTAATTCTATATATATATATATATATATATATATATATATATATATATATATATATATGCAGGTACTTGTTCAATCTTAAAAAAAAGGTTAAGAACAAGGCGCATGTTGAGGCGTCAATATGTGAGGCCTATATTGTTGAGGAGATCTCAACATTTATCTCATACTATTTCGAACCTCATTTGAGAACGAGGATCAACCGTGTTCCACGGCATGATGATGGTGGTGAAGTGCCTTCAAGTGGGAACTTGTCAATATTCTCTAATCCTGGACGACCCACACCTAAAAATGCTGTGAGGGGAAGATATTTGTTTGAAATAGAGTTCAGACAAGCACACAATTATATCCTATTTAACTGTGATGAGCTGAGACCTTTTATTAAGTAAGTAGATGTTCGACATAAACTTTGTCAAGAGTGTATTATTTATGTTTTGTGATACTATAAACTCATATAATTTGAAACAACCTTGCAGGCAACATCGACGATACTTACTGTCCAATAACTCACAACTGACCGAATCCCAGATCTTTCAATTACAAGATGAACAATTTGCCACATGGTTTAGAACACATGTAAGTCCTATCACAAACTCATAATCTCTTGCAATGTAATTCACTGTACGTAAATATATATTACATAATATTTGTTTATTGATTATTGTTGTATTTATTATACAAGGTTTATCAAATGGGAGTTAGTGCTACTATTTCATTGTCTTTACTAAGCTTGGGCCCTGAAAGAAAAATCAAGTGCTATAACGGGTATTTTGTCAATGGATATATCTTTCATACTGAAGAATATGGGCATAGAAGAAAGACATACAATAGCGGTGTTTGTATTAAGGGATCGACTTCTAGTGAGTTTGAAGTTGACTACTACGGTAGATTGGAAGAGGTCATGGAACTACAATATCATAGCGAGCAGAATAGAGTGTTTTTATTCAAATGCTATTGGTATGACACAACTGACAGAGAAATCAGAGTAGATCCTCACTATGGTCTCGTTGAAATCAACTCAAAAGCTAGACACCGCAACGTAAACGACATCTTTATTTTCGCAAAGCAATGCCAACAAGTTTATTACACATACACCCCTTTCTTTAGAAGGGACCGATCAAGAGTTGATTAGTTATTCGTTTTAAAAACAAAACCAAGGGGTCGTGTCGAGGTTGTTCAGGATGAGAACGAAGACACAAGTGTTATAGATGAAGTCTTTCAAGCTAGTGAGTTGGTTGAACCATACCGAGTTGCTCCTTCGATTGACTTAGAAGAAAATTCAAATTTTCGTGTTTTCGATGATAGTCTTGTTGATGTTGACGCAGAGGAGATGAATGCCGTTTTGAGCTCTACTAGTGCAGTACAGAATGTTGATGAAGAAGATGATAACCACATTGAAGAGCGCGATGAAGCGGGTGATAACTATTCAATTGAGGACGAAGATGAAAATTCTGACTAAACATGCTGTTAAACCTTATTTTTATAACGTAATATTTTGAAACATGAAATATTTATTCCTTTTTAATTGTCAGCTCCTGTTATTGTGCCGTGTGTGATCTAAGTGTGCAGGAGGATAGAAGAAAATTCATGTAAATATTGACTGGTTTACCGACGGTAACACCGATGGAACTATTCCGTCGGTATTTCACAGAGAGTTGGAAAAAAATTACGGGTTTGTGCCACAATTGCCGACGGCATCACCGACGAAATAGTTTCGTCGGTATCTCACAGAGAGTTGGGAAAAAATTACGGGCTTGTGCCACAATCGCCGACGGACTCACCGACGGCAATCACCGATGGAAATCACCGATGGAATGGTGACATAAATCACACTTCCCAAAGCGCACGCCTGTCAGAGGCGCGCTATTACCGACGAAATTGTAGGCCGTCGGTAATTCCCGATAGAATTACCGACGGATAAAAAAAAAGGCGGCAGTTTCGAAAACAAAAGACGGAATTACCGTTGAATTTTACAGATGGAATATTCCGTCGGTAACTTGGTGGCGGGAATTTATTTTTTTTGGCGCGCTTATCCGTCTGTATGTCCGTCGGACATTCCGTAGGTATTTTTGTTTTTTTATTACCGACAGAAATGGCGACAGAATTAGAATTACCGATGCTCATGACTCCGACGGATTTTTTTCATCGGAGATACCGTCGGTAATAATTTTACCGACGGTTTGTGTTCCTTATATCGATGGAATTAATCCGTCGGTAAAACTGTATAATGGCGTAGTGTTTTGAAAAAGAAGAATAGGGTGTGGTAGGTAATTTAGAAGAATAAATTTAAAGAACAAGAAAAAGAATGAGATGAATGATATTTTATTAAGAATTCTCTTAAAAGATACACCTTTCTAGCTCTTCTTTATATCTCTCTCAACTTATATGTAATGCTTAAGATTACAAGCCTATTTATAGGCCTCAAGTCCTAACTAATCAAGAAATTAAATTATTCAAAAGAAATTCTAATCTAATAAGGAATCTAACATTCTAATTAGACAATGATTGTAATAAACTAGTTTATTACAAATCCTTTTCCATCAATGATTCCTCCTTTAGCTAATATTAAAACTCTTATAAATTATCAACTGTATCATTCTTCATAACTCCTCGCATATCTCTCATCTTTGCAAAAACATCATATTTGAGTGGTTTTGTGAAAATATCTGCTACTTGGTCTTGAGTCTTCATATACTTGACTTCAACTTCCTTGTTTGCAATGCAATCTCTTAGATAATGAAATCTTGTGTCAATGTGTTTACTTTCTGTCATGAAAAATTGAATTTTTAGCTAATGCAATGGCTGATGAGTTGTCCACACAAATCCATTCTTCAAGAAATAGCCATCAATGCGACTATACCAAGCTCATGGGACTTGCTTCAATCAATACAAGGCTTTATTTAACTTTAAAACCTTGTCTTCATGTCTCTTTACTTCAGAACTCATAGGTTGCTCAATGTAGATCTATTCTTCAACAAAACCATTAAGAAAGACTAATTTGACATCCATTTGATAGATTCTCCATCTATGTTGGGCAGCGGTGGCAATGATTAATTGAATGGTCTCCAATATAGCAACAAGAGCAAAAACCTCTTTATAATCAATCCCAAGCTTTTGACTATAGCTTTTTGCCACTAACTGTGCCTTGTATCTCTCAACTTCTCCTTTAGCATTCTTCTTTTATTTGTAGATCCCTTTGACACCTATTGATTTCTTTTCATTTGGTCTAGGAACCAATCTCCATGTGTCATTCTTCTCAATTGATGCAATCTCCTCATCCATAACAATTCTTCATTTTACATCCTTTATTGCTTCTTCAAACACTATAGTATCACATGTAGCAAGATGACAATATAGTGTTACATTATCAATAGGATTAGTTACCTCATATAAGTCATCAAGGTTCCTCATCTTTCTTGGTGGACTTAGTGAAGTGTAACTACTTGAGCTTTCATTACAAGAAAAAGAAGAAGTTGAGCTCATTGGTGTTTGTGGAGGTGTGACTATAGGTTCTTGATGATCTTCATATCTTTCCTCTTCTTCATCAAGAATCGATAAGAAGTCATATTTCTCATCATTATTTACCTTCCAATCTCATGCTCCTTCTTCATTGAACTCAACATCTCTACTAATCACCATTTTCCCTTCAATAGGGTTATAAAACTTCTATCCTTTAGATTTTTGGTCATAACCCACAAATATCATCCTTTTGCTTTTGTCATCTAGTTTGGTCCTTACTTGATCATCTACATGCACATAACCAATGCTCTAAAAAACTTTCAAGTGAGTGACATTTGATTTTCTTCTACTCCATACTTCTTGTGGAGTCATGCCATTTAAGCTTTTAGTAGGACATCTATTTGACAAGTAGATAGCACAATCTACAGCTTCAACCCAAAACTTTTTAGGCATTTTCTTGATTTTGAGCATGCTTCTCGCCATGTTGAGGATGCTTTTATTCTTTCTCTCCACCACGCCATTTTGTTGTGGGGATCTAGGCACCGTTAAGAGTCTATACCATGATCTTCACAAAATTTATTAAAATCATTATAACAAAATTCACCCCCTCTATCTGTCCTAAGTGATTTTATAGAATAACCACTTTCTTTTTCAACTAATACCTTGAACTTCTTAAAATAACTAAACATATTAGACTTTTCTTTTAAGAAGTATACCTAAGTCTTTCTACTATAATCATCAATAAAAAGTAGAAAATATAAGTTTTTACCAAACGAACATTGTTGGTGATTAGTACTTAAAAGTGCATTTTTATCAAGGTTTTATATCATCATTTTGCACTTGAAGTATCAATAACTCCTTAACTAGATCTTGTTTTATAATAACAAGTCTGATAATATAAGATACCTTTAATTTATGGTAAATGTTCATTTTAAATGCAGGCCTATCATATAAATCAAAGGATTGATTTGTAACACCCCACCTCACTAGCAAGATATTGTCCGCTTTGGGCCTCCCAGTCCACACAAATCCAGGGCTTCCACCCAGGTCCCCCTCACGGTTTTGTTCTTGGTAGCCACGTTGACCCCAAAACGCGTCTTACTAGTCAGGGTGAGCATGCACTTATAAGGCCCTGGCTCTAGATGCTCGCTTTCGATGTGGGATCTTACAATCCCCCCACCTTAAGACGAGTCGCCTTCGGCTCTGATACCAAATGTAACACCCCACCTCACTAGCAAGATATTTTCCGCTTTGGGCCTCCCAGTCCACCCAAATCTAGGGCTTCCACCCAGGTCCCCCTTACGGTTTTGTTCTAGGCAGCCATGTATAACCCCAAAACGTGTCTTACTAGTCAAGGTGAGCATGCACTTATAAGGCCCTCGTTCTGGACGCTCTCTTTCGATGTGGGATCTTACATGATTGATGAGTTTAACTACTGAAATAGAGAAGACAAAGAGAGGGCTAAGCTTAGAAAAGAGATGCTGATTGAATTCAAATTAGAACACCATTTGGTTATTGGATCATATCTAAAGCTGTAGATCTTGGATTTAGGTCTGGTTTATATGGATAGAAAGCTAAGACATAGGCCTAAAATTTTCATGAAGAGTCCAAGATTTAAAATGACCGTTTTCAAGTTCAAATTGTAGCAACAACAGAGAAGTCAAAATCTGTCCTGCAGCCCAGATACTATTCAGTGTTCAGCCCATATCTCACGTTCTAGAAGTCCAAATGACCTCATTCTTGTTTTGTTGGAAAGCGGAGACAATTTCCTAGAACTTTCATGTTTAAGTCTGTTCAAATTATGACGTTATCAATGATTGTTTTGGCAGACAAGAAGATAAGGATTGTTACCAAGTCAAGATGTGGCCACCCACTCAACAATTAGTCAACAAATCAATAGTTCTGAATTTTGACCTATAAAAGGAGGCATTTGCCATGTATTTAGGCATCTTGATTTTCAGATCAAGATCATGCTCTTGCTCTCTCTTTATATTTTGTAATGCTTAAGTTCTGCTCATATTAATCTCTTGCTTATGCTTTTCATTTCCTTTCCTTGTTTATTTATGTTTCTCTCTTTTATTATGTTTAGCTAAGTTTATCATGTCAAAGTGAAAAAGTTACATTAATGGTGTAAGAATAAGTATAATATAAACTCAACATAGACCTTAATGTTTGATACTAACATGTTTTATATTTGTTATCTTGTTCACTTTTAATACTTTGCTTGTTAAATGGTTAATCTAGATTTATGTTGTATAACCCTTGGTACAACAAATACTTGACACTTTCATAGCCCAATCGTATGGTATAACAGACACCTGTGCTATGAAAGGAACTTGATTTGTTGTTAACATAAGTTATAATCATAAATGTCTGACAACATTTACAAGTATTAGCATTATTCGAATAAGATAACTAATGTAATCATGTTAACAATTTATAATCCGATTGGAACCTCTTTTGTGTGTGGTTTCCAATTGAGTAATAAAAAGAGTATAAATACTTGTTTGAAATACCATTAGTGGATCCTTTAACCTTGACAATTGTTTTTATCCTTGTTTAATCCTTACATCAATATCACATCTCAAAGCTCTCTTTAACTTCTTGTTGTTGTTATTTATAATTTATATAGTTAACCTCCCTGTTGTTCGACCCCGGTCTTGCCGGGTTATTTATTATTTCGACACTCCTACACTTGGGAGAAGACATCAATCTTTTGGTTGTGTCATTTTGTATTTTGTAATGTTTAAATTTTATTTTATGTTATATTAATCTCTTATTTATACTTTTCATTTCCTTTACTATACTTAGTTAACTTATATCATGTTTATGTTCTTATATTGTTTATTTATGTTTTTCTTCTTCATAATGTTCAGCTAAGTTTATTATGTCAAGGTGAAAAGGTTACACTAATGATGTAAGAATAAGTATAGTATAAACTCAATATGGACTTTAATGTTTGATACTAAAATGTTTTGTATTTGTTATCTTACTCATTTTTAATACCTTGTTTGTTAAATGGTTAATCTAGATTTATGTTGTATAACCCTTGGTACAACAAATACTTGACACTTTCATAGCCCAACCGTATGGTATAACCGACACATGTGCTATGAAAGGAACTTGATTTGTTGTTAACATAAGTTATAATCATGAATGTCTAACAACATTTACAAGTATTAACATTATTCGAATAAGATAACTAATGTAATCATGTTAATAATTTATAATCCAATTGGAACATCCTTTGTGCGTGGTTTCCAGTTGAGTAATAAAAAGAGTTTATATTATACTTATTTGAAATACCATTAGTGGATCCTCTAACCTTGATATTTGTTTTATATTTGTTTAAATCCTTACATCAATATCACATCTCAAAGCTCTCTTCAACTCTTTTTTTGTTATTATCTATTTCTTTATTTTTAGTTTATATAGTTAACCTCCCTGTGGTTCGACTCCGGTCTTGCTGGGTTATTTATTACTTCAACACTCCTACACTTGGGAGAAGAAATCAATATTTTGATCGTGTCAAGTTTTTGGCGCCGAGGGAAGGTAAATTATTGTATAAATTATATATTTTATTTTATTGTCTTTTCTTTTCTTTCCTTTTATCTAACTTTTGTTTCTTTTTGTTTGATTTCTTTTTTTTTTCTTCCATTTTATTCTCTTCCTACATGTGCATGAGAGTTTGGTCACATACATTAAGTGGTAGACTTTGTAGGGTATCCTCATCATTTTCAGAAAATATGGCCGAAGAAGATAACCAGTCGCTTCATAATGAGAATAATGAGAATAATCGAGTTAGAACACTTAGAGACCACATGAATCCTACAAGAACAAGTGCACCCTCATGTATAGTTTTCCCTCCTGATGCATCTCACTTTAATTTTAAGCCAGACATTATTCAACTTTTACCTTCTTTTCATGGCTTAGATATAGAAAATCCATACTTGCATTTGAGAGAATTTGAAGAAGTTTTTAACACTTATAATGACCCAAATTGTACCATGAACACCATTAGATTAAAGCTTTTTCCCTTTTCATTAAGGGCCTGTTTGGCATTGCGTTTGTAATTGCGTTTCATCAAATTTTGAATTTTTTTTTTTGCTAAAATTGAGTGCGGTTTGTACTTTTTGGATCGTTTTGATGTGCTGATGTCAAAAATGATTTTTAAAAAATGAAAAAACATCATTGGCATGTATTTCGGCACGAAAAGTTTCGTGCTTGGGATGAAATGCAACAACAATTTTTAAAGAAGTTTTTTCCGTCTCACGGAACAAACTCTTTCAAAAGATAAATCACCACTTTCACTCAAAAACCAAGAGAAACATTTTACCAATGTTGGGATAGGTATCGAGACTTGCTTAATACTTTTCCTCATCATGGTTTTTAAACATGGATATTGGTTTCACACTTTTATGAAGGGTTAACACCTAAAGATAGGCAAATGGTGGAATTGATGTGCAATGGAACTTTTGAAGATAAAGACTCTGATGAAGTAATGGATGAAAATGCTCAAAATTGGGACATTACAGGTACTTATGAGGCACCAGGTAAAACTCAACCTCATTCATCTAGTGGAGGTATGTAGAACCTCAGGGAAGATCATGACCTCCAAGCCAAGTTTGCATCTTTAGCTAGAAAAGTCGAGGCACTTGAATTTAAAAAGAGTGGTCAATTAAAATCAGTTCGAGACATTGTGCGTCAAATCTTTGAAACCAATGAACACTCAACCAATGATTGTCCAACTTTGCCTTCTTTCAAGGAATGCCTCCATGAACAAGCCCATGCTTTAAACAGTTTCCAAAGGCCCAATCATAACCCATACTCGCAAACATACAATTCTGGTTGGAGAAATCACCCAAATTTCAGTTGGAAGAGTGATAACAATAATGCACAAACTTCACAGCCACCGTTTCAAACACACCATAATTTTTAAAATTCTCATGGATATGCACCTCCTTATGCTCCCCCTCATAGAAGAAATCTTGAGGAAACATTGCATGCATTCATTGAAAAGCAAGAGACAATCAACACTCAAAATGCTCAAACCATGGCAGATCTAAAAGATGCTCTTGCAAAATTCACTTTTGCTCTTAGTTTTCAAGAGAAAGGTAAATTTCTATCTCAACCATAGCAAAATCCCAAGGGGCAATACAATTCAAGTGCAAGTAGCTCCGGAAGCCAACATATAGATCAAGTCAAATCAGTCACTGCTTTCCGTAGTGATAAGGTTATTGAAAAACCCATTCTTAAACCTTGTGAGAAAGAAGATGAGTTAGTCTCTGAGGGTAAGGAAGGGGTTGAACCTGAATATTGCAAAGAAAATATTGATTCCTCACCAGCACTTCCATTTCCTCATGCCATTACCAAACAAAGGAGAGCCAATCACAATTCTGAAATCTTTGAAACTTTCAAACAGGTAAGGATCAATATATATTTATTGGATGCTATTAAACAGGCACCTTCCTATGCTAAATTTTTGAAAGATTTGTGCACTGTGAAGAGAAAACTGAATGTGAAAAAGAAAGCCTTTCTAGCTGAACAAGTAAGTGATATTCTTCAAAACAATAATGCTTTGAAATATAAAAAACCTGGTTGTTCTACAATTTCATGCTTTATTGGAGAATATAAAATTGAAAAAACTTTACTTGATCTTGGAGCTAGTGTGAATTTACTTCCATATTCGGTTTTTCAAAGTCTCAATCTATGTGAGTTAAAACTAACTTCTGTAACTCTTTTACTTGCTGATAGATCTGTAAAAGTGCCTAGAGGAATAGTTGAAGATGTGTTAGTACAAGTTGATAAATTCATTTGTCCTGTGGATTTTATTGTCTTGGATACACAACTTGTTGAAGCATGTAATTCAATTCCAGTTATTTTAGGACGTCCATTTCTTGCAACCTCTAATGCATTGATTAATTGTAGGAATTGACTGATGAAGTTATCTTTTGGAAACATGACATTGGAGATGAATATTTTCAACATTTGCAAGCAACCTAGAGATAATGATTTACAGGAAGTAGATCTTATTGAAGAATTAGTTTATGATCAATTTGAATCTACCTTGAGTAAAACTGAGTTTGATGAATTTCAAGAATTGCAAATGATTTATTCTCGGGAAGAAATCAAGGACAAGAAAGGCACTGACAATGTTGTTGCAGATCATTTGTCAAAATTGACAATTAATTCGACATCTGACATCCCACCAATTGATGATTACTTTCTTGGCGAATCCTTACTTTCTCTTAGTCCAATGTCTTGGTTTGCTAATTTTGCTAATTTTCTTGTTTCATGACATTTGCCAACTCATTGGAGTACCCGAGACAAAAGAAAGTTCTTGAACGAAGTGAAGAACTTTTATTGGGATGACCCTTATTTATTCAAATATTATCCTGATCAAATATTTTGACGATGCATTCTTGACAATTAGGTAAGTAGTGTCATTAAATTTTATCATTCTGAGGCATGTGAGGGTCATTTCTCATCAAGAAAGACAACTGTAAAAATCTTACAAAGTGGATTTTACTGGCCCACCATATTCAAGGACTCACATGCATTCTACAAGACTTGTGAAAATTGTTAAAAGTTGGGATCTATTTCAAAACATCACATGATGCCTTTAAATCCTATTCTTGTCATTGAGATCTTTAACTGTTGGGGTATAGATTTCATGAGTCCATTTCCTCCATCATTTAGTTTCTTGTACATATTAGTCATAGTAGATTATGTTTCAAAATGGATAGAGGCAATTCCAAGTCGAAACAATGATCACAAAACAGTGATAAAATTTTTGAAAGAAAATATTTTGAGTCGATTTGGAATCCCTCGAGGCATGATAAGTGATGGTGGAACACATTTCTACAACAAGCCATTTGAGTCTTTAATGAAGAAATATGGAATCACACACAAAGTTGCCACCCTTATCACCCTCAGACAAGTGGAAAGGTAGAACTTGCTAATTAGGAGATCAAACAAATCTTGGAAAAAACAGTGAACCCTAATAGGAAGGACTAGTCTTTAAGATTTAATGATGCACTTAGGGCTTATCGTACTGCTTTTAAAACATCATTAGGTATGTCACCTTATAGGTTGGTCTATGGAAAATCTTGTCACTTGCCTGTAACTTGAACATAAAGCTTATTGGGCTATCAAAGCTTTTAATTCAAACCTTGATGATGCTAGCCAGCTGCGTAAGTTACAAATAAATGAGCTTGAGGAAATAAGAAATGATGCATATGAGAATTCAAAAATTCATAAAGCAAGAATCAAAGAGTTTCATGACAAGAGAATCTTGAGAAAAACATTTGATGTTGGTCAAAAAGTTTTGTTTTATAATTCTCAACTCCATTTATTTCCTGGAAAGCTAAGATCAAGATGGAGTGGTCCATTTATTGTGAAACATGTGTATCCTTATGGGGCCTTTGATATTGAGAATTTAAAGAATGATAATGTTTTTAAGGTAACTGGACATCATTTGAAAGCTTACTTTGATAATTTTCCTAGTGAAAATGAATCTATTGGTTTGAATGATCCTGTATATTAAGGTTGATTTTTTTTTCTCACATTATTTTTGTGTTTCTTTTTGGTGTGACTCTTGTTTTGTTAGTCTTCTCCAACCCTGGTCAAATGGCGGATAACAGTACTCCGTGACTCTTAAGTCGGTTCTTTTAGTTTCCCATGATAACTGATATCTTTGTATATATTTGTTCAATTTCTTGTTCCTTCTCTTTTCTTTGCATCTATTTTCCTCTTCTCATCTAAAAAAAGGAACACCACTCTTGAAAAATTGAAAAAGTATTTTCCCGCTTTGCCTTCAAATGCGATTGCAAAAATTTACCGTATTAAGTGTGAAGGATTAAGGTTGTTAATGAACTATGGAATTCTTGAAGATATTCGTTGGATGATTGAAGCAAATGTCTGATTATTAGGTGAGTCCTCAATTCTTTCATTTCATACATGTCTAGGATAAGTAAAAGTACTTTTGCAAAGAAATGTCGTGTAAAACGACTGGAAGTTTGTCACCGATATGCCAGATGGACTTGTAATGCACAATGTCATTCGTTAGGAATGATATCTATAAACCGTGAAGATAAAATACAATTCATTAAGGATGGCCTGAGTAAGGAGTCTTTAGATAATCTTCTGTTGACTCTTGAGACGCACCCTAGTGGAGATGTGCGTCATGTAATTCATGATTTATGACCCCATTTTCATAAAGAACATGAACGACTTAGTCTTGGGAATTTAACTAAAAAAGACCCTGTTTGTCAATTTTTAAGAAAATTGGATGGGAAGCTGATCCCCGACCCATAAAGGGTGTTTAAGCCGTTCTTGGACGTAAAACCAAGGGAAGATGTGAACCACAATCACAACTACTTGTACATACACATGTTTTGACCAAAAATAAAGAGAGAGAAAGTGAGACTGTAGTTGGCCTACATATAGCTGGTATGATTGTATTTTCAATTTCTCCTCTATAAAATCTTCTTTTCCTTCCTTTCAACCTATACATTCAACAGATATAGAAGTGTGTAGAAATGACAGGTTCCTCAAGTCATTAAATAATAAATATTTGTGTTGTTTTGTGGATCCAATCCTGGGAAAGAAAAAGAGTTTTTAGAATCACCAAATCATCTTAGTTGGGTACTAGCTGAGAGAAAGATTCATTTAGTATATGAGGGAGGCAGCCTTGGGTTAATGGGGGTGTGTCAATAGCTGTATTTTTAAGAGGCAGTCAAGTTTTGGGGGTCGTCCCCAAAGCTTTAGCAAAAAGGGACTTCATTAGAAAAACAATTGGAGAGGAACTATAGGTCTCCACAATGTCTGATTGAATGAATATAATGTTTAACCATGCTGACGCCTTCATTGCCTTACCGGGTGGTCTAGGCACCTTGGAAGAGATCTTTCATATTTCCTCTTGGGCTCAACTTCACATTCACCATAAACCTATAGGTTTGTTAAATGTTAATGGTTTTTATGATAATTTGTTGTCTTTTCTTGATCAAGCTGGGGAACAGAAATTTCTAACACCTTCAGCACGACAAATCATAATCTCTGCTGCTACTGCTGAACAACTGCGTGATCAACTATAGTTTTTCATCCTTGTAATTGATCCCTCCACGAGTCGCATAAATTGGTCAATTATGGAAAGTTGTAAAAAGCTTAGATTGGATTTGAGCCTTCATTTGTGAAACCTTGTGTCTTTTGGTTTTATTAATAGCATATTATTTTATTTTGTTATTTCTTATATTTGTTTAAGTGTGTTTCAGGTTTATCAGTGTTCGTTGTTTCAAGTGATATCTTCTATACTCTATCTTTCTACCTTAGGATATTGAGGACAATGTCTTGTTTTGGTTGGGTGGAGAGGGTAGTAATTGACATAAAAAAAAAACTAACTTACGAACTGTTTTTTTGCTATTATTAAAACCATTTGACAAAACTGTTATTAGGATGGCAGAGTAAGAAGAAATTTTTATTGACTCTTGAGACATATATTATTAAATATTCTTATCAAGGTCTATCAGAATACTTCTTGAAATATTCAAGTTTACAAACTCTCGCATTGTTATCACTTGATTCTGCTCATATACTCATTTAACAAGTATTCTTAAACCTTCATTTTCACACACACACACACTTTAACATATGATTGTGGGTTGCATATTGGATTATTACATTATTTATGTTTTTTTGTTAAAGGTAACAACTAAGGGAAAATGATAGTATATAATTTGTTAAAAAAAAACAAATTGATAATATTGATGATAATAAAAAAGTAGATAAGTTTGGTTTCGTACCCTCCCTAACCTAAGTAATTAAGCCCGAAGGGGTGTTTTAACACCTAATACCCTAAAGTCAACTGACTTGGGAGCTATTAGCCCAGTGTTTGTTACACGGGTTAAAGAGAAAAGATTAAGGAAATCAAACATTGCACTATCTACGTATCAGTATCTGTAACCCGACTTACTAAGCTCGTAAGGGTGTCTCAACACCTAATGCCCTAAGACCAACTGGTCTGGGAGTCATTAGCTGAAAGCTCGTTACATGAGTTAAAGATGCATTGTGTTTTAAGTTATATGTATATATATTAAAAAAAAGAGACAAAAAAAAAGATAATAATCTCAAGCCAGGGAAGTTAATCTTAGAAAAACATTAGAACATAATATTGTTTTCTTCCAATAAAAGCCCCGTCATCTATGTTTTCATACATTAAGCACATAAAAAGAAGGTTTATTAATATCTTGTTTCAACAGTATGAAGCAGATATATAAATTTAATGAGAGTTTGTTTATTTCGACAGATTAATGGAAGTTGAATGATGAATGCCTTGCTTTGTGGAACTTGCAAATTGTTTTTCTATTTTAACACTTTGATTACTAGGGACTAGTAAAAAGCTGGTTGGGGGGGTGTGATTAGTACTTTAAAGTCCATTTTTATCAAGGTTTTATATCATCATTTTGCACTTGAAGTATCAATAACTCCTTAACTGGAGCATGTTTTATAATAACAAGTCTGATAAATGCAGGCCTATCATATAAATCAAAGGATTGATTGATGAGTTTAACTACTGAAATTAAGAAGACAAAGAGAGGGCTGAGCTTACAAAAGAGATGTTGGTTGAATTCAAATTGCAACACCATTCGGTTATTGGATCATAATTAGAGCTCTAGAACTTGGATTTAGGTCTGGTTTATATGGATAGAAAGATAAGACATAGTCCTAAAACTTTCATGAGGAGTCCAAGATTTAAAAGGACCGTTTTCAAGTTCAAATTGTAGCAACAACAGAGAAGTCGGAATCTGTCTTACAGCCTAGACATTGTTCAGTGTTTAACCCATATCTTGAGTTCTAGAAGTTCAAATGACCAAGTTCTTATTTTGTTGGAATACGAAAAAATTCCGTCGGTAATTTCGTTGGTAAATCATTTTTTTTTCCGACTGTAATTCCCTCGATATTTCCGTTTGTATTTATCGATTTTCTAGTAGTGATACACTAAGTTTGATAGTTATCCTTTGTCAATCTAGAACATTGAAGTGGAAGGTTTGAATTGGTCATGTTAAATAACCAAACCTAAGCTTTGATACCACTTGTTGAAAAATAAGAATAGGGTGTGGTAGCTCATTTATAAGAATAAAACTAAAGAACAAAAAGAAGAATGAGATGAATGATATTTTATTAAGAGTTCTCTCAAAAAATATACATTTCTAGCTCTTCTTTATATCTCTCTGAACTTATATATAATGCTTAAGATTACAAGCTTATTTATAGGTCTCAAGGCCTAACTAATCAAGAAATTAAACTATTCAAATGAAATCCTAATCAAATAAGGAATCTAACATTCTAATTAGACAATGATTGTAACAAACAGTTTTTTACAAATCTTTTTCCATCAAGAATTTTTCCTTTAACTAATATTAAAACTCTTATAAATTATAAATTCTAGTTGATATTTCAACGTATTCTAGATACATGTATTCCATGTCAATGCCATAGTACTTCTCCACACCATCCAAAAGCTTGTTGGTTTCTTTCAACCTCCTTGTCTCCACCCCAATGGGAGTGTCAGACGCCCACAGCTTCACTGCATGATTTTAAATTCTGTGTTCTATTCATAATACTGACAAAGGCATTATGATAAAATTTCCACGACATTTTAAATACATTCACACTTCAACAATAAAGGTTCAATGATTCAACTGCCATCGATAATTCAATTGGAGAGGAGCTTTTCATGCTAAAAATATTACTTGGACACAATATATACAGAACTTTTCATCAATGCTATTCTTTTTTCAGAATTTGGAATCAGATCTCTCTATTAATTGATCGCATTTTTCTATTCACATTATTTTATGTTAGAAGCGTGGCAATTGAAACTAGAAAAAATAATTTATTTAAATTTATTTTTTATATTAGCCAAAAAAATAATTTATTTGTCGTTTTCAGTTTTTTTTTTTTATTAGGCATCTCCCGTGGCTGTGAGTGGCTGTGAATTGTGGTAGCTGAATGAAAAACCTAAAGAGATTAGAAGACAACACAGCTACGATGATTGTGGTAGCCATACATATCTTTGGTACTCCTGCTGCAAGGACCCCACACATGTCGTTATTGTTGAATACAAGCTACTCTTGGAGACTTTTTTTTATAGTACTATGTCTGCGTAAGTAGTATAAAAGAGATAGAGAGAAGACCGGTAGGTTTACAACCAAAGTCATGTTTTGATATAGAAACACAATCACATTAACAAATTAGTGTTGTTGTATATTTGTAAAGGAGGGCAAGTTTTGCAATAGAAATTAAATGAGAAAATTGTAGGGGGAAAATAATACATTTTTATTTCTAGCAAAATGAAAAAAATATTCATTTTGAATACAAGTAATTAGCTTTAAACACTTATGATAAATAAACTCTGGTTGGGAAAGACATCTATATACTAAATCTGTAATCTACAAGTACCAAATCTTTTTTTTTTTTGTGTAATTAAAATATGATCAACCAATTCGGATTAAAGATATTTTGAATATAGGTAAAAAGATTTTTTTTAAAATCAATACCCTTTTTCCAATTGAAATTGCCTTGTAACTTGACTGAGAGTAATTTGTTTTTCAATTTTCAATCTAAATACCCATTTGTTATTGAGTGCTCTTTTGCTTTTACGAAGCTTCACTAACTCAAAAGTATGGTTCTCATGCAAAGCTTTTATCTCTTTTTGCATGGCTTACAACCACTTATTTTTCTACTCATGTGACATAGTTTCATCAAAGCATTTTGTCTCTCCCTTATTAGAGACCAATAAATACTCATAAGGAGAATATCTGGTGGAAGCTTGGTGAGGTTTAGTGGATCTCCTTAACTATGACTCATTTAGAGCTTCTAGAATAATTTGTTCAGAAATAACATCATCATCATCACCATCCACTGGCTTAAGATCCTCAACTAATGACCTATAAGGAAAATAATCATTATCATCACTTTGCAAATCTCTCTCATGATTAAAAGGCATAAAGGGTAATTGCGGAGTAGGTTTTGAATCCAAACTAGCAGGAAAAAATTAGTAGATTCTATTCTCTTTTTGTTTCAAGTCTTCATTGGTTTGATCTTCAAAGAAAACTATATCCCTACTTCTAACAATTTTTTTTCATTTTTGGATCCTATAACCTATAGTCAAACTCATCATCTTCAGAACCTAAGAAAACACATTACTTAATTTGTCTTACTATCAAGCTTAGACTTTTCATATTTAGAAACATATACAAATTCCCTGCAACAAAACACTCTTAAGTATGCTTAAGAAATACTTTTTCCTTTCCATACTCTATCTAAAACATCAAAGTTAAAATGAACTAATGGAGAAAGGCTGATTATGAAAATTGTGGTCTTCATTGCCTCACCTAAAAAAGATTTAAACAACTTTACATAAGAGAACATATATTTAATTCTTTCACTAATGGTTTTGTTCATTCTCTTAGTCATTTCATTCTATCATGGAGTCTTTAGAATTTTCTTCTCCATCTTAATGCTACATTCCCTAAAAATTTTCTCAGAAGATCCTTCTCCATTTTAGAATTGAGCTCAAATATATTTAAGTTTTCTATCAGTTATGCTTTCAACTTTGGCATGGAATCCTTAAAGATACTAATCACTTGATCTGTGGATTTTAAACAAATGGCCTAAACTTTCCTATAATTGTCATTACCTAATTATCAGGTTTTCTCCAAAATTATCCTTTTCTTTTAAAATTCAAAACAAAAACAAATGAAAATAAAGACTAACAACGTGGCAAAAACAGGATGAGAAGGGTTTCAAATGCATGAAGGAACCAAATTGGAGTTTTAGATAAATATTAGGAGCCAATTGTACCCTATTGTACCCAAGACTAAAAAACAATGCAAATTCAAGGTCAAATTGATTGATTATTAGATGAATCTACATAAAAATTAAGTCTGAGGAGTTAATTAGATTTTTCATAGGCCAATTTGATTTAATCATGGGCCTAATGAAAAGTTTAATTAAGTTTAAAAATTAACTTTGATCAATTTAAAACATTTAATTAGGTGCAAGGATTTAATTATACTTTTAAAGGGTCAAACTAATTTTATTAAGGACTTAATTGGTGAAAAATTAAATTTGGAAGCCTAATTTGGGTTTAATTGATAAGATTGGAATTAGAGGACCAAATTTAATTTTTCTAAACTCAATTGGGTGAGATCAGGAACAAAATTGCAAGAACATCAAAGTTAGAAGATCAATTAAGGGCCAAATTGAAGAAATTCATAACCAAATACCTTTTTGCAAAATGTCGGAAATTCAGGGGCCAAACCCAATTGAAAATAGAGGTGAAATTAAAGAAATAAAAAATTTAAAGGTCAATTAGGGATGAAGTTAAAAATACCCAAGACCAAGGACCAAGTTGAAAACACGCTTATATCAGTGGGCATTTTTTAAGCTTTGCAACGGTGAGATTGAATCGATTCTTGAAATCAAAATTAAATTAGGAACCTTATTGAATAAATTAAAAGATTAGGGGATAAAATAAAAAATGAGATTAATGACCTAGTTCAAGCTAAAACATCAAAATGACGCAGTTTCATTTAAATAAAACAATGTCTTTTGGCTATGTTTTGACCAAAATGACTTGTTTTGTTTCAAAAAAGCATTGTTTTGGTCAACGCCAAGTAAAAAAAAATTCAAACGACACGTTTAACTACTACTCATTATCTTCAACCTTCAATAAAAATAAAATGACAGCTTTGATGTCACATTTAAGCCTTGAAAAGAAAGAATTGAAGATTAGACCCTTATTACAGCCAAGGAAAGAGATGGCCTAATCTTTATGTTACATGAATATACAGATTTCTTTACTTGGAGTTATGCATATATGCCTGGTTTAGACACCGACATAGTGGTACACATGATTCCCTTAGTGGAAGGAAGTAAGTTGGTTAAACAAAAGACCTGATGAATGAGCCGAAATGTGCTGCTTAAAGTGAAGGCAGAAATATAGAAACAGTGGGATGCATGATTCTTTGATGTGGTCCATTATCCTCAATGAGCTAATGTATTTGTAGTTCCCCAAAATGATGGTAGGATTAGGGTGCGTGTGGATTACAAAGACTTGAGCAAAGCAAGCTCGAATGATGACTTTCCTCTACCATAGATGTCTTAGTCGACAATGTTGTGAAGAGTGTCATATATTGATTCATTGATGGGTTCTCAGGATATAATCAGATTAGAATGACAGAGGAAGACAAGGAGAAAACTACCTCCATCTCGTTTTAGGGAACCTTTTGCTATAGAGTGATTCCATTCAGATTGAGGAATGTTAGTGCCATGTATCAAAGAGCAATGGTCACTTTGTTCCACAACATGATGCATAAAAAAGTGCAAGTCTATGTGGATGATATATTTGCCAAGTCAAAGAAAGAAGAAGATCATGGGCAAGTATTGAGAAAATTGCTTAAAAGGTTGCGGAAATTCTGATTAAGATTAAATTCTGCAAAATGCTCATTTGGGGTAAGGACCGAAAAACTATTGGATTTTGCAGTAAACAGTCGAGGAATAAAAGTTGATTCGAATAAAGGAAAGATAATATAGGATATGTCGGTGCCAAAGATAAAATCATCTCACAAGATAAGGATTCATGGAGAAATACTTGTGTTGGTATGCACACGGAGAACCATATGTTCCTTAAGATACCATGGTAGAAATGATGGATGGGTCAACTTCTAGTACTAACCACATGTATAGAGTTGTAGATGATATTACTAATACTTATAGGAATATTGTTATGGATGCGATGAGAATGAATCAAGGTCATACCGATCAATGTCCAATCATCAATGAAGAACCTAATGCAAGTGCGACCAAGTTTTTTGATATTTTGAAAGATTTTAATGAACCATTATGGGATGGTTGCATAAATCACGATAAATTATTGACCGTTCCATATGTGTTCACCATCAAGTTAGATCATGGGTTGAGTGCGGTCGGTTATGACAGAATTATCGAATGGGCGAGAAGCATTTTACTTGGATGGAACATGCTGAAAGAGAACTTCTATGCTACTATGTACATGATGAAACCCCTCAGTCTAGATTACTAGAAAATTGACATATGTCCAAACTTCTGCATGTTGTATTATCTAGAAAATTGACTGAGTGCAGAACATATGGGTATTCTTGTTATAAACCCAGAACTGGCAAGGAAATGACTCTTGTCACATAAAAAAAACTTAGATACTTCTCAATCACACCTAGACTATAAAGGTTATTCATGTCACCAAAGACTGCTGAGCACATGACATGGTACCATTCATATGATGTTGTGGATTGAGTAATGATGCACCCTTTCAATGGTGAAGCCTGGAAATACTTTAACAATGTGCATCCTCAGTTTTCAGTGGAGACTAGGAACATGTGTCTTGAGTTAAATACATATAAATTCAATCCATTCGGGTCATTTGTTACTCCTTATTCTTGTTGGCCGGTGATACTCACGGTTTACAACTTTCCACTAGGGATGTGTATGACGCCATAATTTATGTTTTTATCTACGGTCATACTTGGTCTTAATAGTCCAAGTCAGAATATAAATGTTTTTCTTCGACCATTGATTTTATGAATTACACACTATCTAATCTGAGAAATATTAGTGGAGACGGTATTAGATGTCCTTGCAAGAGGTCTAAGAATAAAAAGTTTCTTGATCTAGATGTTGTTACAATGCATCTTCTACAAAAAGGAATTATGGAGCTATACCCATGTTGGTATGCACACGAAGAACCATATGTTCCTTAAGATACTATGGTAGAAAAGATGGTTGGGTCAACTTTTTGTGTTAACAACGTGTATGGAGTTGTAGATGATTGTAGTAATCCTTGTAGGAATATTGTTATGGATGCGATGAGAATGAATCAGGGTTATGCCCATCAATGTCCTATCATAAATAAAGAACCTAATGCAAGTACAACCGGGTTTTTTGATATTTTGAAAGATTCTAATGAGCCATTTTAGGATGGTTGCACAAATCACCGTAAATTATTGATCGTTGCATAGGTGTTCACCATCAAGTCGGATCATGGGTTGAGTGAGGTCGATTATGAGAGAATTATCAAATGGGCGAGAAACATTTTACCTGAAGGGAACAGGCTGAAAAAGAACTTCTATGCTATTATGTCCATGATGAAACCCCTCAGTCTAGGTTACTAGAAAATTAAAGTGTGTCCAAACTTCTGCATGTTGTACTATCTTGAAAATATAGAGTTGACTGAGTGTAGAACATATAGGCATTCTTGCTATAAACCCAGAACTGGCAGGGAAAGGACTCTTGTCACACAAAAAAAACTTAGATAGTTCTCAATTACACCTAGACTATAGATGTTATTCATGTCACCAAAGACTGTTGAGCACATGACATGGTACCAATTACATGATGTTGTGGATGGAGTGATGATGCACATTTTCAATAGTGAAGCCTGAAAACACTTTAACAATGTGCATCCTCAGTTTTCAGTGGAGACTAGGAATATATGTCTTGGGTTATATACATATAAATTCAATCCATTCGGGTCATTTGTTGCTTCTTATTCTTGTTGGCCAGTGATACTCACGGTTTACAACTTGCCACAGAGGATGTGTATGAGGTCATAGTTTATGTTTTTATCTACGGTCATACCTGGTCCTAATAGTCCAGGTCAGAATATAGATGTTTATCTTTAATCATTGATTGATAAGTTGAAGCACTTGTGGTCATTCGAGTCTTTGACTAATAATGTATCAAGGAAACATAATTCTTTGATGAAGGTAGTTTTGATATGGACTATGAATTATTTTTCTACTTATGGAATGGTTTCTGGTTGGATCACACATTGAAAACTAGCATGTTCATACTGTATGAAAATAACAAGGCATTCACGTTAACAAACATCTTATCTCGTACTATTTCGAGCCTCAACTGAGAACAAGAATCAATTGTGTTTTAAGTCTTGATGTTGGTGGGGAATTGCATTCGAGTGGAAACTTGTCAATATTCTCTCATCCTGAACGACCCATACCGAAAAATACTATAAGCGAAAAATATTTTTCTGAAATAGAATTTAGAAAAGCATATAATTATGTGTTATTTAATCGTAATCAACTTTTTATTCAGTAAGTATATTATTTAACATGTCACTATTTTTGAACAATTTATCTCTTATAATATCATAAAGTGATACATTAATGAATTCCTCGTAAGCAACATCATCAATATTTGCTGTCCTAAAATTCACAACTAACTAAATCTTAAATCTTTCAATTAAAATATAAACAATTTTCAAAGTGGATTAAAACAAATTTAAGTATTGTTTAATTATTCTTATCACTTAGTGTCGCACGTGTGCGGCGTCGCGGCGATCGTCCTCCACACTCACCAATGTGTGTATCTGGAAAATATAGGGAGACAAGGAATTCTTGTCTCTTATCAGTGGAAAAATGAAATGGGAGTCGCCACCTAATATTTTGGTCACTAGGAACCCTAACTGGTCTTAGAGATCAGGTATGGAGACTGGTTGCGTAAAGGGAAGGTATGAGCACCCCAAATACGCCCTACCTATGGTAAGCTGCATTGTTTTATTTGTCTGATCAAAATCTAAGGTTTGGTCGTGTTTTCTAATTGTTGGTCCTATCTACCTAAGATTCAAGAAAAGCCCTCCTCAATAAAGAGGTTCTTATCTTAATGGAGTAAAAACCTAACCGGTCTAATGTCTATAAAAGAACTACCTTTTTAATATCGGGAATACGTTTTACATATAAATTCATAATCCCAGACATTAAAACAAAACAAAATATTTTTTTTGATTTTTTTAAAATATTGGTCAAGTTCTCATGACTTAATAAACTGGTTATTAAAGCCAACATGCATGCTAAATAATTTATTTATTTTTTGAAGTTTTCTTTGTTGTATATAAAAAATACATTATGATTTTTAGCTTTAAGAGACTTGGTCATATGCATTAAAACAAAAATATTTTTTTTTTGAAAATCAGGTATTTTAATACCAGATTTGTATCTTTACGATATAAAAATATAGACCGATATTAATCAAAATGGCGTAGAAAACAATCCATGGGAAAATCACAATTTTCAAATATATTTATAAAAAATGAACTGGGCTGGGCCTGTATTGGCCCAGCCACAAGGCTGGACTCAGCCCAACCGCGTGGGCTGGGCTGATGTTCCAGCCCGCAACAACAGGGCTGGACTCAGCCCATCCACATTGGCTGGGCTGGTGTTCTAGCCCGTAGAAAAACATGTCTAGTTACTGTGCATGAGCACAATAACCAGTTAATTAATTAGCCGGTTACTGTGAGCATGCACAGTAACCGGCTAATTATTCTTCTTGCATGCAGAACGTGCACAATCTGCAAGCAAGAAGATGAATAATGGTCGACGACTATGAGGGGGAAGAGAATTACCTGAGGCGATGATCTCGGACAACTGAGCTGACGGTGATGCTGGTGACCGTTCTCGGTGGTGTTGCGGTGGCGATGACTGGGAAGCCCGATGACAGCGGCGGTGCTTCTTCTCCATGGTGTAGAGACACCAGTCTGTGTCTTCTCCCCCCCCCCCCCCCCCCGCCGGTTTGCTTCTTCTGTCTTCTGTTCTTCCTTCTCCGCGTCTGTCTCTCCACCCGACTTCTTTTTCCCTCTCTTTGTTCTTTCTTTTTCCTTTCTTCTTCCACCTCTGTTCTCCCCTGTTTTTTTTCTTTTCGTTTCTGTCTCTCTCTCCCTCTCTAGTTCTGCTGGCGTTGGCAGAGCTGATGGTGGCGAAATGGCGGTGCTGGATGGTGGTGGTCAAAGGCCACGGTGGAGAGAGAGGAGCAGCTGCTAGGAACCCGAAAAGGATGATTTTTTTCTAACTTTGGATCTGCTTCTTTCCCTCTCTTTTTCTGTTTTTCTTCTCTTCTATCTGGCCTCTTTTTTCTATTCCTTTCTCCCTTCTCTCATCTTGCTTCCCTCTCTGTCACTGCCTTTCTCTATTTCTCCAAAATTTTGCCCCCCTGGTTTCCTTTTTTCCTTTTTCTCCACCCCCCTCGTTTCATTCTCCTCCCCCTTCTATTTATAAGCAGGAAGAGAAGGTGTCGCCCTGCTCTGTCCCATCGTGGTACAGGGGGGAAACGGGCTGCCTTACCTCTACAGGGTAAGGTGACCGGCCGTGTTTGCAGGGCATGGTGTCCCTCTCTGTTATTGTCATGTTGGCATGGTATGGTTGTGTGGGTATGGGTTTTGGCAGGTTTTTATGCAAGTGGAAGGGAGAGAAAGTGAGCAGGAAAAACATTTTCAAAAATCTTCTTCTTCCCTGCCTTTGCATGCGCAGGGAAGGAGGAGAACAGTGCCGTTCAAAACGGCACTATTTCGGTTTTTTTTTTTTAAGAAAAGAAAATTGTAATTTGGAAGAACCCAAAAATGGGTTATGACACTCAGGATACTTAATTTCATTACACATTTCTCGTTAACTGTTCATGGTTGTACTTCATTTACCAGGTTTATCAATTGGGAGGGAATGTTAGTTTTACTTTCTAAGTTTGGGTCCTAAAAGAAATATGAAGTGTTATAACAGGTATTTCGTCAATGGACATGTGTTTCATACTGAAGAATATAGGCAGGGTAAAAAGACATATAACAATAGAGTTTGTGTTAAGGGATCGACTTTTAATGAGTTTGAAGTTGACTATTATGGGAAGTAAGAAGAGGTAATTGAATGGCAATATTATAGCAAACAAAATAGAGTATTTTTATTCAAATGCTATTGGTATGACACCACTGACAGAGGAATCAGAGTAGATCCCTAACATGGTTTGGTCAAATTAATTCAAAGGCTAGACTCCACAACATGCTATTGGTTCGACGATATCTTTGTTTTCATCATGCAATGCTAGCAAGTTTATTACACATACACTTCTTCCTTTAGAAATGATCGTTCAAGAGTTGATTGATTATTCATAGTGAAAATCAAACTCAGGGGTCGTGTCGATGTTGTTTAGGATGGGAACAATGAATTAACTGTAAGAGATAATGTCTTTCAACTTTAGAAAGGACAAGTCAAGTGACGAAGAATAAGACATTTTTGATTAATTTGCAAAACACGAATGTGTAATTCCATAAACTATAATGTAATATTTATGGGCGAAATTCATTTCAATGTAATAACAATGATGTTAGTTTATTATTCAATGACAAGTAAATATATTTTTTTATTGTGATGTGAACTAGTGTTATTGTGTTATGCATGCAACTATCAGTTTAAGTATTTACAGGATAGATAAATAAGGAATATAGATCTAGTTTGGCATCAGACACTATTTTTACTCTGATGGAATGTGTTTGTCGGTATATTCTAGTGGCGATGAGAATTCTTCCCCTTCTCCCTAGCACTATTTATGGTGTTCATTATACACGGGTATACCGACATAATATTTTTATCGATATATCCCAAAGACTATGGGAACTGTTCTCCTTCTCCCTAACATTGTTCACTTCTCAAGACACCGATAATTAAAGCTTTTTTCACCAACAAAATGCTTTTTTTTATTATTATTGTTGACTGTTTACTCTTTTACCACTGACATCACCGATAAAATGAAAAGTTGTCGATAATATGTGGGTAGTATTTGGAGGGTTTCTGAAAATTGTGCTAAATGAAAATTTCAACTTGACTTCATAAACAAAATCACCAACAAAAATCTTAAATATATTAATATTTAATATTCTTTCGGTCTTTCCATTGATAAAACCTAATATAAAAGACCACGAGCATAACATACGGGGCTTCATCTTCTTCATTCTTCTTCTTTCTTACTCTCTATTCTTCTCTTTTATATTCTCTTCTTTACTCTCTCTCAACAATTCATGTTATTTTTCTCTTCTCATCAAGCATCATATTCTTTTCTCATCCTAAGGTTTGTTGTTTTTCTTCATTTTTCTTCTCATTTTTCTTTTCTTTTTTGGTTTTTTAATCCTTTTTCATTTATTTTGTTTTTTTTCTTTCTGAGCTGAAACTAAGCATGTCAAAAAGGTAAGAATTTTTCATTCCTTTTTCTTCTTTATTTGTGTTTTTTTGTTTTTTGAATTATTTTTGTTTTTTTAGGTCATTATTTTTGTTCAATTTTGAGTTCTTACTAATTTTATGAATTAATAGTTGTGTTAAATTTTATTGTTATTGAAATATTTTTTGCATTATTTTGTGGAATTTTAGTTATTATTTTATTCTATTTAGAATTATTATTTTTTTGTAAATTTAGGACCACAAATATTACCACTTAAAAAAAATTGTGTTGAATTTAGTTGTTATTGAAATAATTTTGATGAATTTTAGTTATTTGTTTTTCAATTTTGTTGTTCAATTTCAATTAATTATGTTGGATTAATTTTAATTATTATTTTTAATTTTTGTAAATTTAGTTTATTTTTTTTTGTAAATTTAGTATTATATATATTACCATTTAGAAAATGAAAATTTTGTGTGAAATTAAATTATTCTAAGTTGTTGGAAGAAATTGGATAAAATCAACTGGTTTGTGGCATATATATTGTGTATTTATAGGTTTAAAAATTTTAGGTAGCCTTTCGTATAGGGGAGGTGCTGCTAAATGTTTTTTAAAAATAAAAATCGTTTAATTTTTTATGTTAAATTGTGGAGATGCCTAGGAAAAAGTTTATTACATATCGTGAGGACATGATCGCTGCTAATTCTTCTAGCAACAATATTGATGATCACAAGTCATTAGGTTCCGACCAAGAACAAGCACCTGAGGCATAGACATCGACTCATGACGTGGGGTCGTCGAGTGCGATCTCGCAACATCGGGGGGTCCCTTCATATTGAAATCCATTTCCCCGTAAGTATGAGGCTCAGTAGAAGGACAACTTTTTAATGTAAGTTTTGTTTTGCTTTCACAACATGTTTAATAATTTTTTTAAAAAAATAATTTTATTTAACGAATGCAATTTCAGGTTTACAGAAATTAAGGCTCCAAGAACAATAGCATCGGCCTTTAAATCATCTATGGAAATTCTATTATTTCAATGGAGCCAGGTTTGCAAATATCTTGAATGGAAACTGCAAGTTGATATATGGTTTTCAAGGTTTAAGGTTAGTATTAACTTAATTATTTTTTATTATTTTAATTCGGTTAGTTTATTGAAATTACTAAAATTTTTGTTTTATAAATTTTTATTACAACGAAAAATTTGAATGGGAGAGAGCTGATGAGGAGGGTATAGGAGAAGTATGCTACAACTACATTAGATCAAAATCAGGATAATGTTTTTAATATTAAAATTTTATTTTTCATTTAGTAACAGATAATTTATTGATATCATATAGGTTGCGTGATTTTTGGCACAAGACTAAAAAGAAAGCAAAAAAAAATACGCGAGAGAAAACGAACTTCCAGCCTGGAATGACGTGGTGGTTTGGGAGGATTTCAGACTGCCATATATCTCGGAGGCTATATGGACAAAATAAGTTCAACAAATGAAGTCTGTATGCTTCACGCGACGATCACAGTCCGGTGCAGAGAACCAGCATTGGCATGTTCCTGATTTCATTACCATGCACACCAGCAACTCCATTATGTTTGTTTCACATGGAAAGCAGATGGTAAGATTTTTTTATTACATCCATTTTTTATTTGTTATTTTTTTATAAATATATTTAACTGACAATATTTTTATCTTACAATTTATGGTTTATGGACACGAGCCAAGCCCGATGGAGTTTTTGTTGAAACACATGTGCGGAGTGATGACTGCCAAAAAAGGGTGCAAGAGTTCATGGATAGTCGAGCTTAACACTTTGTGGTATGTTAGTTTTCAACCATTTTTTTATTAAGTTATAATTTCCTTCAATTTGATGAATTTATTTTTTTCTTTCCGTGATACATATAATAGTCATTTGAAGGAGAGATACGGGAACAATCCTTCGATCCATCCGGATATAAATCCAGATTTGTGGTTGGAGGGAGAATTGTTCGGTGGGCTCAATAGAAATCAGGTATACAGACTCTCTAGCACTATGACAGAAAACTTGTATACGACTCGTAGTGTCTTAACTATTGAATTCTTGCAATCAGTTCCAAGCACTAAAATTCCAGAGTTTGGGGCGATATTAGACCAACAAACACAGGATCAGACAACCCATCTTAATGAAAAATATAAACAACTCACTACGGATTATGAAGAACTTCATTGAGTGGTAATTGAGATGAGATCACATATGGATGATCCATGTGCTCCTCCTTAATAGCCCTACGATCCCAGCAATGACCATCTCTATTTTAAATTTATTGTATTTGAACCTAAAAATGTTTAAATTTGGAATAAATATTTAATTTTTATATTTTAATTTCTTTTTATATATTTGATTTTTTTAATTTTAATATATTTTAATTATTTTTCTAATTATGTTCAATATTTAAAAAAAATATTTTAAATTATTACTAACGGGGTTACCGACGGAACACTTCCTCCAATATATTCCAAAGAGTTGGAAAATAATTACTGCAAATATCATTGCTATTGTTAACTCAAATGAAATTACAGATGATATTCTGTTAGTGATAAGTTATATTTGTCAATGAATATATCAATGGAAAAATAAAAACATCAATGGAATTACATACGGTTTTCTTGTCGGCAATATGTTAAATTTATTGATAGATTTACCGATGAAATGAAGCGGTTAGATTTTTTTTGGTTTGCTTTATTCTTATGTAAATCCATCGGTAAACTTATTATAGCTGGATTCACTGACAAACCATGAATTATTGATAAGGATTTTTCCAACGGACTATGAGAGTAAATACCGATAGAAAATTCTATGAATAAAACTAATAAATCTTGTAGTATTCAAAACTACTAATATGTTCATTCGAATTTCAAATGGGATCCCTTTGTCTTGTTATTGTATCAACTAACTGGATAGTTGAGGAAAAGTGTTATTTAAAAAAAAAAATCCATTCAAATTTTAAAATCGATGTTTAAATAATATTATTTTAAGTGTACAAGATTGATGCAGAAAGATTGCTTTTAAAATTGTTAGAAAATAAAATATAATCTAATAAATAAATTGGTTGAAAAAATTCTATATTTATCAATAAAAAATTTCAATAGATATTATAACTTCACTTTCTCCTAATAATAAAAAAAAAAAAAAAAAAAAAAAAAAAAAAAAACTGACACCTATCAATAATGCAATCAGTTCCGTTTTTTATTTTTGTTTTTCTCCGAGTAGTACGACGTGTTTTCATCGCCCATCATTTAAAACTCACGGTCAGAACTGCAAGATATTTATAAATAAATAAATAATCACAGCCATATACATCGTCACGCACTCCACATATGTGTGGATATATTACATTATACCGAAACGTAACAAGTCCATAATCCTAGCTCAAGCTCTAGCTCTAGCTCAAGCTCAAGGCTCTATCTTCAATGGCCAAAGCAATCTCCTCTCCTAATTTATATGACAAAGTTGCTCTTAAATACCCTATATATAGAGCCTTTGATATTACAATCTTGGTTCTTCTCATATCTCTCCTTGTTTATCGTCTCCTGTATATCAGCAACCATGGATTTGCCTGGCTTCTCGCTCTCCTTTGCGAGACATGTTTTACCTTCACTTGGGTTGTCACTGTCAGTACCAAATGGAATCCAGTGGAGTACAAAACATACCCAGAACGCCTTTCACAAAAGTAACACTCTTTTTCATGTAGAAACAGTACCGTGCAATTTTTAATTATAATAATATAAGAATTGATTCGTTTGAATCACTTCCTTTCATGCATATACATAACCTCATGTTCTGAACTTTGTTGCTGTCAAATGTTTTTCCTTCACCAATTAATAGGATACAAGAGCTGCCTCCTGTGGATATATTTGTTACAACAGCAGACCCGGTGCTAGAACCGCCGATACTCACTGTAAACACTGTCATATCCTTATTGGCAGTCGACTATCCAGCCGATAAACTAGCCTGCTATGTATCGGATGACGGTTGCTCCCCTACCACCTACTATTCTCTTGTTGAAGCATCCAAGTTTGCCAAGCTTTGGGCTCCCTTTTGCAAGAAGCATAATATTCAGACTAGAGCTCCTTTCAGATACTTTTCTAGTGAGGTACCTCTAAACAATTCCTCGGAATTCCAGCAAGAATACAACAAGATGAAGGTAATCTTCAACTCGGGAATTAGTTAATTATCTGGAATTCGTCAACTTCGCGTCAAGGTTTTCTTTCTTTTCATTTGCTTGAGTAACAACACTCTGTGCAACGTACACTTGATTAGATAGACTCCTTTTCTTCCTTTTCTTGATAGTGAGTGCATTAATACAAATTAAGACAGTCATTTAAAAGATGAACTCTGAAAAGTTTATTAATGGCTGTTTAAAAAAAATAAAAAATCTGCTTTACAAATGAAATAAAAAAATATAAAATAAAATACCTCCGTATATTATATATGTATATATATAATGTTTTCTAAATTGATTGAGGATAAGGTAATAAAACAAACTGGACGTGTATTAACTACGAACGGTAAAAAACTAGTGTTGTTTCCATGTCTGGTAGGATGAGTACGAGGAGCTTGCCTCCAAGATTAACGATGCAGACAAGAAATCCATCGAGAGGAATCCAAGTGGTGATTTCGCTGCCTTCTCAAATATAGAGGGCAAAAACCATCCAACTATAATCAAGGTAAAGTCACTCCTTACTGTTATTATAAATATTTTTGTTTCTTGGTGCCTTCTAATTATATATGATGATGATGCTCTTTTACCGAGTAATTTTGTTTTTTTCTGTAGGATTTCACAATATTTTGAACTTGCCGATAATTTTTGACAAACGTTTTGTAGGTTGTGTGGGAGAATAAGGACGGCATTTCCGATGAGTTACCGCATTTGATTTACATATCAAGAGAGAAGAGGCCAAAGCATCCACATCATTATAAAGCAGGTGCAATGAATGTGCTAGTAAGTAAAAATCTGTTCTACACTATAAAGTATTATAGTACATAGTATTGTTCTTATAAATAAAGATATAGCGACACAAACTCTTAATTCAAATTCTTGATCCGCGCGCTCACGTGAATAAATCTCTTTTTTCAAGGAAGTTATATATTCGAGGTTGGATTTTATTATTATTACACTATTAAAAATTTGATAAATACAATAAAAAAATATACCGACATAATTTTTTTTATCTGTAAATTATAATAAATTTTACCAATGAACTTATTCCTCATCGCTATATCTCTCAATAAACAACAACAAAAACATTCAATCGGTATATATTAAGGGAATTGCATGAGAAAAGAAAGAATAAAAAAAAATACGATGATGTGTAACTTTTATTATTGGCTTTACCGACAGAATTAACCAGACAATAAAGTTCATCAGTAGATATACCAACAAAAATAATTATTAATTTTTAGGAAAAAGGAAAAGGGATAAGATAGACAATAATGAATTTACACACTTAGATTATTTTTTAAATTCAATTAAAAAAAAGTTCAACACATTATTTTTCTAATTTGATTATTGTACTTATTGTTTTTTTGGATTTTCATCTTTTTTTTTTGGTTAATTTTCTAATTTATATACGTAAGAAATTGGAACGTCTCAAAAGTTTGGATCACTCCATCGTGATCATATTTTTATTGCACTAGTTCATATATCTTACAATATATTAAACGCCAGCATGTAATATTATTGATCAACTTTATCGTTTAATTCGGTTAGAATTTAATTAATTTTCTTGTTGTATGATGAACAGACTAGAGTCTCTGGAATGATGACAAATGCCCCATTCATGTTAAACCTAGACTGCGATATGTTTGTTAACAATCCACAGATTGTTTGCCATGCAATGTGTCTGTTGCTTGGTTTCAGAAACGAAATGGAAAGTGGATTTGTTCAGTTCCCACAATATTTCTACGACGGACTGAAGGATGATCCATATGGGAACCAGTTCGAGGTTTGGCACAAAGTAAGTGCGTCCAAAATCCTATATATTAAAATTAATTACAGAACTTTTCTCTATACTTTATTAATGTTAAATTAATAAATCAGAGTAATCAGACCCGACCCGGGATTGACCCGTCTCAGGATCTGGATCCCGGGTTATATAAGTTGACTTGAGTCAATTCAAATCTATCCGAAAAAATTTAAAAAAAAATATTTGAAGTTTTTAATATTTCATATAAAACAATTAAGAAATAATCCTTATGAATATAGACTATATATATATATATATATTATAAATAATGAAGTTTAAAAGGTTATTTATCTCACATTGAAAATATATTATATTAGTATGATATTCTTTTAAGTTGAAGTATTTAAACCAAAAAGATTTTTTATCCCACATTGAAAAAACATAATTCTTTTCTTGTGAATATAGAGTATATATACTAAAAGACTTCAAATCCAATATTAAAAAAAAAAATTTCTTATGAACATATACTAATTAAAGGATTTCAAATCTCACATTGAATAAATAAAATATTTTTCTAGTATTTATATAATAAACTTTGAATAGAGTTAATAACCAACTAAAAAAATATAAAAAAGAGAGTCTCTGACTAGGAGAAAAACACATTTGAAAACAAAACAAAAAAACTTGGGTCTCATCTGGGTTTTGCCGGGTCGACCGGGTTTTTACTCATCCAAATCTTTTGTCTTACCTGGACCGGTCCAGCCATCGGGTCGACCGGGTCCCGGTTCGACCTGCTGGGCCGGTCCAAGTTTAATAACTATATAATAAATTTCTTAATTTATTATTTTTTAACATTTAAAGATTTGGATTCTTAAATGCTCGTTATTAAAAATATCATGTAAAAAAAATGTTAATCTAAAAATTTAAATCTTTAAATAAGATTTGAGCACTAATGGTTTTATATTATTATATTTACGAAGAGAGTATTATTTAATTAAATTTCAATGTTTAACTTAGCGCTAATTCATTATGCTGTTTTGGTTTTATCTTAATTGTTGATTAGTATTTAGGGAGCGGAATAGTTGGAATTCAAGGACCTTTCTATCAGGGAGCAGGATGTTTTCACAGGCGTAAAGTCATATATGGTTCATGTCCCCGTGATGTAGGAATTCAAGCAAAAAGTCTCACTCCTGTTCATGGTAATGCTTAGTATATAGATTTTTTTTTTCTCTCCTCTTGCAACTATCACCACATCTTTTCTTCTCGTGTTTGTGTAACAAATTTCCTTTTTCTTTTTTTTCTGAACAAGGTGATTTCACTGAGAAGGAGCAGCTAAAAATATTTGGCAATTCAAAGGAGTTCGTCAGATCAGCTGCTCATGCATTACAAGGAAAGGCAAATATGAGTCCTAAAATTCTTCCAAACTTAATTGAGGCAGCACATCAAGTCGCTGGCTGTGGCTACGAGTATGGTACTAGCTGGGGTAAAGAGGTAAGTGTGAACACAAATTGAGGGCTTAATTGCTAAAAAATTGTCATTCACTCTTTGGAATTTTCTCCCTTTTCATCTCATGTCTGGAATGCTGTCAAGAATATTGTGATCATGCTTGTAAAATATGCACCTTTGAATTCAGATAAATGATTAGGATTTTCATACAGTAGATTAGTTATTCTACATATTGAGTTATCTTAAATTATGGGCTCAAGTTAAAAAAAAATACTCATATAGTTAAAAAAAATATACTCATATACTTAATTCATATAAAAAACTAAAATTATCATATTTTAGGAAAGTCTTATTTTATTATTGTTTCTATTCTCTACATTTTGGTGGCCAAAGAAAACAGAAAAAAAGTGTGTTTTGGATTACTTTAGGATTTTAGACGAGAGCAATTTTGTGTAAAACTTTGTAATATCTCACTTTCTCATAGTGAATTTCTATGATCGTTTCACCCATTGAATAGGCCTAATAAGTTGTCGAACCACGTAAATTATGTGTGTGCTCTTGTGTGATTGATTGTGCTTTTCTTTTATATTTCTCTATTTGCCAATAGATTTAAGAATTTAAGGTTGTTTCCGCTATAAATTTATATAAGAGTTTGCCTGGTTATCAGTTAACTTTTGAGATGGTGACAAGAGTAACATCGGTGGTGAAGTTTGATGTAGATAAATTTAATGGTAATAACGACTACAATATGTGGTGTATTAAACTATGCGCTAGCTTTGTTAGTTCAACAAAGTTTTTTTAAGGCACTGAAAAGTGTAGATAATTTGCCTAAAGAGATGAATGATGAAGAGAAAGAAGATCTCATACGACGGGCACATAGTGTTATTCACCTTTGTTAGTTTGTCTGATGAGGTTCTGAGAGAAATTGCAGAGGATATTAGAGCTTTTTTATTTAAGACAAAGTCATAAACTCTTTACATGACCAAATCTCTGATAAACCGATTGTATCTGAAGCAGTTGTGTACTCGCCGGATTAAAAAAGGTATACCCGTTAAAGATCATTTTGATGAATTAAATAGAGTTAGATTTGTGAAATATTGTTGTTGTGGTTGAAGATGAGGACCGAGCTTTGATTTTATTGTGTTCATTACCGTCATCTTTCTTCATCTTATGATCATTATATTGATACTTTTTTTGTATGAAAATGATATTCTTAGTTCAAAAGATGTCAAAGCTTTCTTAAACTCTATAAAGTTCAAAAAAGCAAGTGTTAGAGAGTCATAATGTTTATCATGTAAAGGGCTTGATTATGAGGGGTATAACAAATAATAAGGGTTTGGGTAGTAAAGGCAGGTTTAAATCAAAATCGAAATCTAGAAAAATTAAATGTTTTGAATGTTATAAAGTATGACACTTTAGGAAGAACTATCCTAGGCAAAAACATAAGAAACAGGAGGAGGAAACCTTTAATGCTAAAAAATCTTATTAGTGAAGGGGGAATTTTTTATGATATTGAAAGTGTTTTCTTTGTGTCTATTGGTATAACTCAGGTGATTGGTGAATTTTTTAATTCAGGTTGCACATTTTATATTTATTATAATATAAGTTGATTTGACATTTATAAAGTTATAAATGATACTATTTTACTAGGAGACAACAAATAAATTTTTGTTATTGATGTGAGGACAATTCAAATTAGGATATATGATGGTGTTCTCTCTAATTGGGAAGCATAGTTGTTTTTTAGAAATGCTTGCTATGATTGTTTTGTTTGATTTAGAGCTTGAGCAATTGGATCTTAAAACACCTTTATACATGGTAAGCTAGAATAGATGATCTATATGCATTAGTTAGAGGGTTTCACTACCTAAGGTAAGAAAGATCATATGTTCTTATTGAAGAAGTCATTGTCTGACATAAAGTAGTCACCAAGGAAATGGTATAAATAGTCGATGAAATGGATATTTTGTTATAGTTTCTTATGTGAATTTCTTTTATTTTCTTGCACATGAAGTAGGTTTAAGTTGTCGAACCACATAAATTATATGTGTACTTTTTTATGATAGATTGTGTTTGTCTTTTATATTATTCTACTTGCAAATTGATTTGAGACTTTAGGGTTGTTTCCATTTCACATTCAAATATATAATGGACGACTTATTTGATTTTAAATAATTACCTTGGGTGCCAACTCACCTTTCTTCATTGTTCATATGAACATGAAAGAATGTGGCTTTTATTTTGCATTTCCCCTCTCTTTTTTAATATTTTTGTCATTTTTTTTTCAATCTCATCCTTCAACATTTGCTTAATTTTAAATTTGTCTTCATAAATTGTTTTGGTTTGCTTTATATAAGGTTATCATAGTTTCAAACAAATATCTCGATAATTGGTTTGTGCTCGACTTTTTAAGCATTTATTTTTGTTATCATAGCATTAAGTAAAAAATAATTTTTTTAAATAAAAAAAAAAACCAAAGTTCTTAAACCCAATGGAGTTCATCACTCGAATCCTAAATTTGACGGGTTAAGCAGCGAAACCTAAGTCCATCAAATATGTCACATCTCAATATTAAAAAAAAGATCATTTTAAATTTTTTTAAAAGTCAAACAATATTTTTTACTGATTTGATGTTGGTTTTGGAGTTGTCAAGTTGACTATGTTATGTTGGAATAACTCTGACATAATTTAATTTTAATTCTATATTGACAAAAGATAACATCGAGAGGTTTTAATGTTAATTCATTGAAACAAGTTTAATAATAATGTTAAATATTACATGAATATTTTTGCTTACATTCAATTTTTTGAATCAAGCTGCAAGTGTAACGCTGCCTAGTAAACTATTATGATGAGGTGTCAATTTCAAGTTATATCCTTATATTCAATTCTTTGATAATCTACTCTTAAAAAAAAAAATCATTGCAAGTATGTGTGTGTGTATATTTGATTGATTGATCGATCATGGCAAGTTTTATCCCAGGTGGGTTGGCAATATGGATCCGCAACAGAAGACATCCTCACTGGATTAAAAATCCATGCAAGGGGTTGGAGGTCCGTTCTTTGCACGCCAGATCCTCGAGCCTTTCTGGGGTGTGTTCCACGGGTTGGACCAATCTCGATGACCCAACAAAAGAGGTGGGCAACAGGTTTGCTTGAAATATTGATCAGCGAAAGAAACCCCATTATTGCCACCCTTACTGCTAGGCTTGAATTTAGACAGTGTTTGGCATATTTCTGTATCCTTATTTGGGCGTTACGCTCTATTCCTGAGATTTGCTATGCAGTGTTGCCAGCTTATTGTATCATCACCAACTCCAGTTTCCTGCCCAAGGTGAGCAAAAATCCTAGATGCTCCCTTTACGTTCTTTTCATGAACTTCAATTTAGCATTATTTCTTCTAAAACTTAAAAATGGCCGGTGAACGCAGGCCCACGAGCCAGCCATGTATATCCATGTGGCCCTTTTCCTGAGTTATGTCATTTACAGTCTATTAGAGTACCTTGAAACTGGATTGTCAATCCGTGCATGGTGGAATAACCAAATGATGGCAAGAATGAATGCAACAAATGCGTGGTTATTTGGAGTTATAAGTGTATTCTTGAAGATTTTGAGAATTTCAGGGACGGTTTTTGAAGTTACACAGAAAGACCAATCTTCAAACAATGGTGGCGATGAAGGCAGGTTCACCTTCGATGCTTCACCAATATTTGTGCCTGGGACAACCATTCTGCTGCTGCAATTGACGGCATTCGTCATGGGCTTTGGAGGCATGCAATTACCATCCGTTGACGATGCCTCAGGGATGGGAGAGATATTATGTAGCGTCTTGGTGGTAATGTGCTTCTGGCCATTTGTGAAGGGACTGTTTGGCAAGGGAAAATATGGGATTCCTCTATCCACAATTTGCAAGTCATCTCTTTTGTCATTATCTTTTGTGTACTTGGTCACGAGTACTTCGATGGGTCAACTCTAATGACTTCAGCTGATGATCTTCGAACCTGGTAATCACTTGGATTTGGTTGATGTCCTTTGATACCTTTATCTGTTTGATTTTATTGATCCCTTTACCGTTTATATAAATAGTGAAGGAAGTGGACGATTCTTCTTCTTTTCCTTTTTTTTTTATCTTCTTTTTTTAATCTCTTCCTTTCACTTTTGCTTGATTTTAAATTTATTTTCATTAAATTATTATAATCTCAAACAAACATCTTATCATTTAATTTGTGTTTGATTTATACTCATTTTACTAGCATTTATTTTTGTTATCGTATAATTAAATAAAAAAATTTAAATGAAACAAAGTTTTTAAGTCCAATGGAATTCATAATCTGGATTGTATATTTGACAGGTTAAACCATAAAATTTAAATTAATATAATATATCGGAATCTCAATATTAAAAACAGTCATCTTGAATTTTTTTTAAAAAAGGTTAAATCATGATTTTTACTGGGTGTCCAAGTTGCTTCTGAATCTGTTAAGTCGATAGAGTCATATCATAACAACTCCTACTCAATTTCATTTTAAACATGGCCCAGAAAAGAAGTTAGGTTAGAAAGTTCTAAGATTAACCTACTAGGCCAGATTTAATAACAACGTCAAATAATTTTTTATGATATAATTTTTTTTACATTATAAAAATTGATTCGATCTACAACATAACACAACTCTATAAACTAGTTTTTTTAAATAAAAAAAAATTAAGACATTAAAAACATTTAAAAGAACAATTCGATTTGCAATGAGTTTTTTCACATAAGCCATGACAACATTTTCATTAAAATTTTCATCTATTAGCAGGGCGATCCATCTGCAATGCAACGCCTGCAACAGTTATTTCACAATGTCAGCAGCAGTACCCCTTGATTACCACCGATTGAGCAGCTGATTGGGCCTATAGTCGGAGGATATATCCGGCTAGGCATAGAATGTAGTCGCTGCTGTCCGAGGAAACCAGAGAGATATCATACCATACACATTGATAGCCAAAGAAAGAGAGTTTGTTGTATAATTCAGCACTTCGTTGTATGTGATAGAGATGCTCCTTCATAGTTTATAAGCTAAGCTAGTGAATCTTTTATATAGTTGAAAATGATTAATAGAACAACTTTCTAGACAGGATATAGAGTGAGCTGTAACAAGAAAAAACACAGCTTACTCGACAAAGTCATCTCTTCAAGAAATTGTAGGATTGATTCTCACAATAATAATAATTAAAAAAACAGCCGAAAAATTGGCATTTCACAAACGCCTATCTGTGGTCATTATATAGACAGAATGGAGCTGTCATATAAAATGGCTTCGACCTCTTGAAAAGGAAGATTACTGCAGCTATGGACCATTTAAAACTGGAGAGCACATCAGACAACCAGATTATAGCTTGAGAATTCAAGAGACAACAGCAGGAATTTTAATCTTTTGAAGATGAACTAAATGGTTCTATCTTTTGTGGCACTGATAGATTGCTTTCCAGCATAAATGAGAGATCATGCATCTGCGACATAAGCATCTCTACTTCATCAGCCTTGGATCTCGTATTCTCACCTTTCTTAAGATCTTCAGTGTTCCCATCATCTTGATTCACACTATTAATCCTGAAACATTCAACAGAAAATTCAATAACAGTTGCTTCGTTCAGCAATTATGAACAGAAGATCTAAATAAAACCATAAGAAGAAAGAAGTTGGTCGCCAGATGGAGCCAGTATCATCTAAGATAAAGATTTTCAGGTTAGGGTAATACTATACTACCAAAAGGAAAACTACTTCAAGCAGCCAGGGGAGTCCAGACTAGTCTCTAAAGAAACCCATGAGAGATGTCTTACAAAAGTTAGTAAAAGTTCATCCATCTAGTCGACTCTGTAGAAATCAAGACGGACAATCAGATATGATTCCATATAGAACAGAGAATGCACTCTTACAACAAAAAATCTTTCACGAACGGTTTTAATTTACCAAAAAAAAAATTAAACAGGAGGAACTTCAACATAATATTCCTCATGTAGAAACACCATGTACACATCTAGGTAATTTACCTTGAACGCAACCTTTAGCAAAATCATTTGCTTTTCACATAACTTCTTCACTCTATAGGTATGCTTCTCTCCCTTACCACGAGGACCACAAACACAGTTCTCATTTGATCAGTAGAAATGCTAACCATATTAGAAATGACAAGAAGGGAGTGGAACACTGCTGATAAAAAAGTGCTAAGAAATCTGCCTTCTTAACAAAACAGTGTATTGTATGCCAACAGTCTCACCCCCAAATATACTTGGAATGAGGAAATCACTCTATAGGTATGCTTCTCTCCCTTACCACGAGGACCACAACCACAGTTCTTGTTTGATCAGTAGAAATGCAAACCATATTAGAAATGACAAGAAGGGAGAGGAGCACCACTGATAAAAGAAAGTGCTAAGAAGTCTGCCTTCTTAACAAAAACACTATTGTATGCCAACAGTCTCACCCCAAATACACTTTGAATAAGGAAATGAAGACTCATGTCCCTCAGACACTTGTTTTACCTCACAATACCAGAAATAGCTTGATGCAAAGCTCCAATCTTCTTGTAAATATACTCTCCATGCATCTAACTCCACCTCAATAGAACCTCAATAGAACATCGCATGACTCCTAGTCCAAACCGATTATCTACAACCATGTCTAACCAAACACCTCTTTTCAAAAGATTGCCTACTCCTATCCAAGTTCATATCCACAATTATTTTCCTAGAAGCAAAATAGCAACATCACTAAGCATGTTGTGCAGCAACACTCAACCAATCTAACAATAACAATAGAGATTATGGATGAAAACTTTAAAGTGAATTCCTCAAGAAATCAATTAGTTAACAATTTTACTCTCTCTAACCAACCTAATCCCAAATGATATCTTCTGTTCAGGGAATATATAGAATAGGATGTTCAGTACTAAATAGGAATAACCTAAACATAGAAAATCCCACTTGGGATCTTTCATACTATAAAGAAAATTAACCTACTGAATAGAATTCCTATTCTTCTTATTTTTCTTTTCTGCCTTCTGTGACTGATACTATCGGTAACCTCTTCATGCATAAAATTTCATATGATATCAATGTGGAAGAAGACATCAGTAATGAGGTAAGACCAAAGGATTGAATTTTCTTTCAAACGAGGGAATGTGTACTCTTCCAAATGTATATTTCTTTTACACTCTCCAATTATATTATTCATCAGAAAGAAGTTCACAGAAACAATGTGATACAACATGATGAGGAAAACGTAACAAGCAAAAAACAAAATCAATTGCTATACGTCTCTAACTGGGATTCACACACTATTCTCATCAGCCTTCTGATGGAAAAATAGAAAAATAAAACACCAAATCAGAGTCTAAAAACCCCAACCACTTACAGTCCCACCAACTGAAGTTGGAGTTTTGAAGGGAAAATTTGGAACAGTCCCACCCTACTGAATTTTTGCATTTACTGCCTGTTTTCAAGATTCAGACATAGCAGCCTAAGTTTTGGATGCCTTGACAAAAGTTATTAAGGCTTGGATGAGTTGAGTACAGAGGAAATTGAACATTGTACTTACCTATCTGAAACAGAAGTTTCTGCCTGCATGACATTCACTTCTGAAGAACCATTTTGATTGTTTAATGTTCCTGAAAAGAAATCCGGCTGGGAAAAGCTACCAAGATCAACATCCTGTGAAATACTACTTCCGCCAAACAAGTTTATTTCAGATACCTGATCCACAGACGGCAAAATGTGATTAGCATCTTGTTTCAAAGAATTGTTTGAAGGCACTTGTGCACTAGTTGAGCCACTAAAATCATTCCAAGCATCAAATGAATCGTCATTTTCATCAATGGTTTTATTCTCATCTGACTTGCTGGTGGTGGTGGTGGTTTGCCACTGATTGTCTTCAATCCAATCAACATTCATCATAGAAGAATTATTTGTGGTCCCCCTTTTTCCACCACCTTCATCATTTATGTCTAGTTTAAATAGATCATCCTGGCCAGTTACCCCAGTGCCGGGAATACTCCATAGATCATCCTTAAAAGCACTGGATGCAGAAGAAGTTGCATTCTCATTTGTTTTTCCTTCAACTATGTCTTTAGCAGGACCAAAGACAGAGTCCATATGGGCAGAAAGATCAACTGAGGAAGAACTCACAAAAGGATCCGATGTTTTGGATTCCCGATGTTGGGTTCCAGAACTAGCAGATTGAAACTCAGCCTCCCAACCAGAAGACCAGTCACCACTTACATCTTTGTCAGACCCTCCAATTGTCTCAGAAGGCTGAACATTCTCAAACAAGCTAAGATTTCCATGACCTTGAACTGCATTTCGTCCCGTAGCTTCCATATCTTTGTTCAGCGTGAGCTGTTCTTGAGATAAAGCAGGAACAGAGTCTACCTTAGGTTCACCAAAAAAGTTGTTAAGATCAACTCCACCCAAATTCAAAGTACTCAAATTTTGAGCAGGAGTCTTGTCTGTAACACTAGTTTCTGATCTCTCGGACTCAGAAGGCCATCTTATTTCCAAATCTAAGAGATCAGACAAGGGAAAGTTGTTTTGAGAAGTGCTCTGTCTTCTGTTTAATTCCTTCGCTTCAATAATCGATTCCACAATCTCCTGCAAACAGCAAGCCCACATTTACCAAAAAAATCTTTCTAAAACACAGAAAAGTTTCCTGCTGGCAACACATCCAAAGGAAAGGCCGTAGTATCACTTAAGCTCACAAAAACACTAGCTAAAATTCATCCCCATAAACCCACGAAGTCTAAACCTTTCTGATTAAGAAAACATCATAAAGTGAGCAATAAAGTAACTGACAAGACAAAGAAAACAAAATAAAAATCAAGAAAAACAAGGAGAGGACTGACCGATCCATCTAAGTGAAGAGATTGGAGAAACCAACGGGAACCGACAGTAGACATGAACTTGATTGGGTCAGGAGGGATATCCTGATTGTGCTGTCTCCCACAGAAGACACAAATTGTGGAATTTACACCTCTGAGCAGCCTACCTTTGCAGTTCTTGCATCGAAGGTAAGGTGGAGAGGGGTCAATGTCGGAAATTGAGGAGTCATTGAGGGAGGCCAAATCGGGAAGCCAATCATTTTCTTCTAGGTTGTAAGAAGAGAGACCCGCCTCTTTACGCAGAGACATCTGCAGCTCCCTTATGTCATCGTCCGGAATCTCGAACGCCATTGCAGTAGCAGCACTGTCTGTCTTCGTTCCTGTGGAGATCTCTGATTCTTTTTTCAAATGATGAAGATTGAAGAAGACGAGATGTTTTCGTGGATCTGCGGGCTTCTTTTGAACGCCAACGTTTTCCCGAGCTCAGTCAAAACGCATCGTTTAAGTTGGTGTTTTGGGGTGTTCTGGCCTCAGGCCCATCATACTCGCTGTGGAAACCGAAGAGCCTCTACGGGTTGAATTTGGGTTTCTTTTAGGTGACCCAGACCCATTGCCGGGCTGGTTAGTCCACCTATTCTTATTGGTAGAAGGATATCGTGTGGGTCCAATTTTTTTAATTGGGAATATACCCATTAATAATAATAACAATAATAATAATAATTGTGACAGAAGGCACGTTTATGTATGGGTAAACATTTTTTTTTAGTTGAGTTTTTTATAAAAACAAATAAAAAATAACTAAACCGAAAAATATTCCTGCAAATACTTTCACCGTATTCTACAAAAGAGCAAATCAACTGTCAATATATTATTTAGGAATAAGGGCATTATTGATTACACTCACTCAAAAAATCAAAGTTAACTATCTATAAATACCCTTAATTTTTTAGTTAATTATCTCTTGTTATCATATGCAAATCAAACATATTTGATTGAAAATGCATTAATTAATAAATTATTAAATAAAACATGTTAGTTTATAAAACAAATTACTTAACTCGAGGTTTTCGTGGGTTTCAATATCATTTATCAAGGTTCTAATATCAATTGAAATTGATCCATGATGCAATCAATTTTAATAACAAAAAAGTACTTAAATTATTGTTGGATATTAGAAGAAAAAAAAACTTTGATAATCGAGTATACAGTCGTCATTGCTAAAGGTTGATTTGAATCCAATACGTTATTAACAAGTTTCAAAAATTATTTTTATTTTGTTTTAGAAATTTTTAGAGATAAAAAATAATTATGGCTTATTTTTTTAGTTTTTTCTCCGGGCCTATCTTCTCATGCCTGTATGACAAGTCTATTCATGCCAATATTCTCCAAGTCCGTTTTACTCCTACTTCAAAGATTTTTGTCCATGTAATAAGACAAGTTTTTCTCTACTTGCAAATACAACAAATCACTGCTAGTGTGGGAGAAAAGACAAGCAATTTCATCATATAACCTTTTAAAAGCCTAATAATTACAAGAGTTTGTAAAATTTTAAATTTGCCATTTTTTCCCTGTAAATAGGGCTCTCTTTGTTTAAGAAAGACAGCTTTCTCTAGATAACTCTTTAGTATGAGAAAAAAACCCTTCTTTTGTTTAAGTAGAAGTATTTCTTTACTTTTTTATTTATTTTATACTTGTTTGAAATGGTAATAATAAAGTTATGTTTTAAATTATTTTTTATTTAAAAATATATTAATATAATATTTTTTATAATAATATATTAAAATGATTTAAAAATATTAAAATAATAATTTAAAACTATTTTTTTTTCAAAAACACAATTGAATTGGAATCCTAAATACCAGTTTTATATACAAAAATCTTTCTAGTATTAGTTTTAAATTTATTTTAATATTTTTAACCATGACAGAAGCTAAACACACATTAGATTCATGTTTGTGTTTGCTTTTCAAAAATATTTTTAAAAATATTAAAATTTTTTATTTTTTATTTATTTTAAATTAATATTTTATGATATTTATTTTCGTATCATTGGGATATACTAATATAAAAAATAATTTTAAAAAAATATTATTTTAATATATTTTTAAATAAAAATATTTTAAAAATAACTACAGAACCAGCCAAACATCATAACCGTTGAAATGATGAAAGACACAGATGGAAAAGAAAAGGACAATATTTTAAAGGGCGGTAATATCACCGACTACTAGTAATAGAGTCGACTCAAGAAAAGGTTGTTTTGAGAGAGAGAGACAGAAAGTCAATCAGTTTCAATGACTCCATACCAGTTGTCATTTTTTTTCCTTCTCCAAATAAATTAACTAAACAGTGTTATTTAGATTTCAAGAAAATCTTGCTCGAGTAGTAGCAGAAGAAAGCACAAGTAATTGTGATTTCTTGAGAAGGAAATCTTACTAGTAGTAGATACTACATACAGATAGATAAGGAATGGCAACGAAGCAGCAGCAAGCGGCAGCGGTGAAGGTGGGGCTGGGGTTAATGGCGGTGTGTATAGCAGGATACATTCTGGGGCCGCCTCTTTACTGGCACTTGAAAGAAGGGTTTGTTGCTGTTGCTCGATCTTCTCCAATTTGCTCTCCTTGTGACTGTGATTGCTCTTCTCAGCCTCTCCTCTCCATTCCTCAAGGTTAATAGATCTATCGCTACCTCTATCTTTATATCATTTCTTTCTTCACTCCCTCCATCACTTTTACTGTAATTCTCAAATAAAATGGCAAATCAGACAACTTCTTACAGAAATCTAAAGGTACACACTTTTTTTCATGTTCAAACAATTCTGGGTTTTAGTTGTACTAGTTGGAAGCCTAGTTTTAGTTAGATTCAGATCCATGCCAGACAGATATCTTCAAGTATTTTACTTTGAAATCCAACCTTCATGTTCATGTGGATGCCGGTGCTATGTTTTGGATTCTCGAACTATTCAGTGTCTCGGTAGTGTCAAGCATCAATCCTTTTAATTTCATAACCTAGTATGTGTTTTTTTTTTGTATCCAAGGAGATACAGCATTTAATCATGTTTTAAATGCTTGTATTAGGATATGTAATTATTTGAATGCTAAAAAATGGTGCTAGAGAGTAATGGAAAACCATTCTTGGACCTAACGGCTTTAATTTTCAGATTAAGATGGTTTTTTATCATAGTATTAGAACCTTAATGAAGGAGCACAAGGTGCTGATGGACTTGTGTAAGTTTTCACGCTAAAGACTTTTCACTTGAGGGGTGGGTGTGGTAGATAAAACAATTTTTAGAGCCTCATTCAATAGCTTAATTTTTTGGGTTGAGATGGTTCTCTTTTCAGATTTTTATTAGGTGAAGACCATGGTTGAATTTGCTGCACTAAGTTATGTAGAGACATTTTAGTGAAGCCATTTAGATGATTTTCTGTTGAGACACACATTTGGCTATGGTTCCCGTCTTGGTTATCTGTGGTACTTGCTCTTGTGATTTTTTCCATGCTTGGATATGCCGAGTGCCTTTTGATGGTCTGAAAGCACTGGTTAGTACAATTGCTTAAATGGATATGATAACGTGAAAAATATAATTATTGGCAGTTCAAAACGCTAATCAACAATATTTTGCCCGTGCTTTGTTATTCAATTGAAACTATTTCTTGTTCTTCTTTGAATACCTCAAAACTTTCTGGTTTTCTTAACTTTGATCAAAACCCTTATATAGTCCTGCTCAAGAAAAGGTTGCCCCATGCGGCATTTTCTTGAACAAATTAATGTATTCTCCAATAGCTCATGTGAGACATTTATCTGATAGTTTAGATATAAATGCGATAATCATACATACTGTTATAGCATGTAAAGCCCCAAACTTTCTGGATCATCTATGTTGGGATGCTTTGGCTATGGTTGTGTAACAGGATGAAACATTTTTGAGACAAGTTACACCTGTTGTTTGTGTTTGTTCATTTGTGTGCTTGTTCTTTGTCTTTTGACCTGGCTTTTGATGCAGAATACCAAAATTGTATTGCTGTAGCTTCATACATAATCTGCCTACTGAATGTCACTCCCACTGAATTATTTGCATGGGTATATTGGTTTCTAGGTCAATTATGTCAGTTTGAATTTTGTGCTGGTGTATTTGATAAGTTACATAACTCGTCATGTTTATACTTACTTCAATTCTTTGTCCATTTTCTGCAGGATTGAGCAATGCATCATCCTTCACAGGTTAGTTTATCTGTCTTGAATTAACTTTATTTGAGTGGGAGATCATTTGTAATTTCAAAACCAAACAGCCTAAGCACTTTCCTTTTCTTGGTTCTATATGCATGTGCATGAGAAGGGAAATAGAAGAAATGTTGCTACAGTCTACCTGCATTTAATAGCTTGTTTTCTGTTGAAGTATGATTTATATTTTTAATTGACGGAAAAATTTTACTAAACTCCTTCAGACTTTGGCAAAAATGCAGAGGCTGTCCCATGAATTCTGAAATTACCCAGAAATTTACTTATCACAGTTGTTAACTATATATATGATGTTATCAAAGGATGATTTCTGAAATATTTCCCTCATTCATTGGGGAAATGGATAAACATTACTAAGACACAGTTAACACCTTTTCTATTTTATTTTCTCTCTGCAATCATTTCATCAGGTGCACTTTCCCCCCAAAATGTGGTTAGAATATATAAATTTTTGTCTAGTTCAGTGAATGTGATTTTTCCAATTATTGTGACAATTTAAGTTGTTTTTCCACTACATATTTTCTTATTTGTTGACCCGATTTCAGAAACCAATTTGCTTTTTAGATGGCACGTATTGCAAATGATAATATTGCTTCATATGACGAAATTTTACTCATATTTTTTCACTGTTTCTATAAAGCTGTCTTATGCTATAACAGAGAGGTATTTGCGTTTCTCTTAGTCACATGAAGAAGGCTGAGAAGTGTGTTAAGTTAAAATATTTAAGCTTCTGTGCAGATGTTTCTTTTCCTAAGTGACATTTATTGTTATTGCAAATAACTATCTTGCTCTTAGAGGCTGTTAAACCTAACAGGCTTTTCTTTTGATTGGTTGCTTGTCTTTTTCCTTGAGCTATGCCAGCTTGTTTGTAGAGGCATGACCATCTGTGATCCATAAACAATCCTTAAGTCATGCAACATTATCAAACCCCTGTGAGGAAATTCATAATTTATCATCTATGCTGTTCCTATCAAACATTCATGCATCCTCTAATGCTTATGCTTTGTTCTTTTATTTGCGTGCGTTTTATGGAAACTGGAAAGTGTTGAGGGTATTATAGCTATGCTAAGAAAAACAATAACAAAAGTCCTGTTATCTGTCATTACTTACAATGACCATCTGGCTCTTATGTTGTTTAATTTTATCTGCGTACTTGAAAGAAACTTCAAAACAATTAACGGAGCATGGTTTTCTGGTTTAACTTAGGGTGCAGTGCACATATGTATATGTATTTCAAAATAATTCTCTTATCAAACTTCATTTCATTACGTGCTTTATGTTTGGTATTCAGTAATAAACCATAAAATGTTATGTGAATGATATGATTGAACCATGGTGTCATGGTTTCTCATTCTGCCTGGCATATATTATGCAGATTGTGCGAAGCATGACCCGGAGGTGAATGAAGATACTGAGAAGAATTTTGCAGAGCTACTGAAAGAGGAATTGCAGCTGCGGGAAATTGAAGCACTAGAGAATCAGCGGCGGGCTGATATAGCTCTGCTTGAGGCTAAGAAGATTGCATCCCAGTATCAAAAGGAAGCTGACAAATGCAATTCAGGGATGGAAACCTGTGAAGGAGCAAGGGAGAAAGCAGAAGCCACATTAGCAGCACAAAAGAAATTGACATCAATCTGGGAGCTAAGGGCGCGTCAAAGAGGATGGAAAGATGGGGCTGCCAAGTCCCATACCTAATCTCAGGGAAATGTCCAGTCTCTGTAAAAGATCTGCCGTGGCCTCATCAAACCTGCTCCTCTTCTCGGTGCTATGGTATTATATTCACAGCCAAGTCAGCATTATACGAATATGATTTATATTTGAGATTGTAACAGTCAAGTATACCGTTATCAAGAAGCCTTTTGAAACTATCAAGCTGTTTAAAAAGCCCCAAAGTGCATTCCTGCTATTTGTTTTAGTAAAATGTTTTGCTTGTAAAACTCTAGAAGTACAGATTGATTTATTTATTTTAATGAAAAAAATAGCAGATAATATGTCTGCAAGTGTCTAGCTTGCCACTGCTGTGATTTTTCAATTAAATATATTCTGTGCTCTGGGATTCATTAGCAGTTCCATCAAGCTATTCCCGTAGCAAACTAGGTAAAGATTCCAAGCCGATCATTACAGTTTTCTTAAAGTCCATGTTCTATGTTACAGGAATACTATGCTTGATGCTACCTATTGCCTAATGATACATGCTACGCGAGCAGAGCTACCTAGTATGTCTTCCAAGTCTCGTTTTAGCATAGCAATTAACAAATGCTATGTGATTTTTGTTCTATTAGCATCTACAAGCATATGTGCGATCTTCGCTGTTACCAGTCTAATCAAGATGGCAAGAACACAGATGGGATCCTCGTTTTATTTCGATGTTCAGGCGATGCCTAGGCATCGGATACCTAGAGGCCCTAGACCGTGTAGCCTGAGCAAATTTCATTTAAGCTCGCTGTACAAAGTGGGACTCTTTGCATCTGTAAGCCAAACCGGTGCCATTTCTTCCGAGCTTAAGTGCTCCAAACCATACTTTTATTTCACGTGGGTTCCACTCAAGAACTGAGGTTCAACCTCAGTTTTTGAAAAGCAATTTATAATTGCTTTTCTGTCTGTGTTCTCCTCTCTTTTGCTGACTGCTAATTAATTAACATCACTTTTCCAACCCGAGCTAACATCCTCTGTTCCCTATGCATAAGTTGAATGATTCTAATTTTTCTTTTTTAATCACTTATTTATTATCACTATTATTTTCTTTATTTTTCTTTGGTCAACACCAATATAAACTCTTGTATCACTATCACTATTACAAGTTGAAAAGTCAAAACCCATGTCATAACCAACACGGCAACATCTCACACATGAAAGCTCTCATATTATTTGTTCAATACATATATATATATCGTTCAAGACATTTTATATTTAGAAATTATATGTATTATAGTTAATTATGTATTTATTAATTGTTAAATAATCTTAAATAATATAAGGTACTATGTAATAATTTTATTTTCAAAGACAATTCTTTAGTTCTTTATTCTTCGCTTTGATTAATAGATTAACTAGAGGTTAATTATATACACACACGTGTGTGTGATTAAACAAACCTATAGTTTTAATTAAACACATCAAAATTAAAAATAAATTTCACAAAAAATATTTTTTATTAAACTATTATTTTAAAATTACAACCACAACATCAACCACAATAACAAACAGACTTAAAACTCATTCAAAAATTAATCTTTAATCATAAATTTTAGATTTTATCTTCCTCATGTTTTATTTATATTCTTTACAGCGAGCCCGAGCAACCACCCGCCTTAAAAGCGTTGTCGAGGGGTCTCACAATCTGCATGGCGGAAGGGTGATTGGCGACGAATGTAGCGAGATGCCTTTTTGTTCTAATATATATATATATTCCCTTTTCCTTTAATCATCTTTCACTGAGCACTGGTTTTTTAGTTTTTGGGACAAATACATTCTGTCAAGGCTAATTCGTTAAAAACTACACTGTTAAGAAAAGATTAGTCTCCTATTTTATTATGATTTGGATCCTCAACCTATTTTTTGTTCACCAGATATGCGATTTTTTTCCATACTTAGGTAATATTTGTTTTTGCATTTTAAAAGTGTTTTTGAAAAAAATTAAATTTTTTTTATTTCAAATTAATATTTTTTGGTGTTTTTAAATCATTTTGATGCACTGATGTCAAAAATAATTTTTAAAAATAAAAAAAAAATATTATTTTGATGTTTTTTTAAATGAAAAGCATTTTAAAAAACAACCGCACTCTCAAACATCCCTCTAAATAGTAGTTGTTTGATAACTGACACACACACACAATGGCGGAGACAGGGGGGCTGGCAGGAGCCTCAGCCCCTACAAGAAAATTTTTCTCAACCCTTTTCTTGTATAAAATAACTAAAATTTTAATTTTTTTAAAATAATTTTTTTAATTTTACTCTTTTTAATTTTTTTTTTCTTGCTCCGCATCTATAATTTTACTTGAAAAAGAAAAATGATGGACAATAGACCACTTAAATGGTTTTGATTTTGGTTGAAGGAAGCAAAATAGTGCTTGGATTTAAAAGCATAACATATATTCTTTTAAAGAGTTAAAGTGTTTTGTTATCAAAATAAAACCTTAACCAAATACAAAAACCGCAAATTTGTAAAGGCGACATCAAACAAGCTTTATGTGTTGTAGGTATTTTTCAAGAATTGAGTGAACAATTTTCCAAAAAAACTAACAGCATTTGGAAGTTCAAAAATGAAACGTAAATGCAGAACAACTATTGTTGTCCCTTTGATCTATAGAACCATTATTGTCTGCAAGAATATGTGTCACTAATCTTTTGAATTCTTGAATATCATATACGGAAAAAATAAAATAAAATTATTTGGAAGTTTCTGGGATTCTGTTGGACAGATCTAGAGTTGTTTAAATATTTATTATCTGAAGATCTGATCTTCTTCGGCTTTGAATAATTATTTAAAAGCTGAGTTGTAAAAAAAAACAAGTTGTTTACTTGTCCAACCTCCAATGTTAGTCCACATAAACCACCGGTGATAAATCTCTCAAATCTCTATTTAGAAGAGAGAGATTGCTATATCTATAATGCTAATTTTTCATTATGTGACTTATGTAGTTTTTCTGTTTAACAGAAAATCATTCAAATATAAGAGGCAGAACTTTCTATTTATAGGAAAATATGAAAAACCTTATAAATCGATAAAAAGTCAATTTATCCCCTTACTAATACCCATATATTAATTCATAACAATTTTAGAAATTAACTCAACCAAGTCTTTACTTGATTTTTCTAGGTCTAGCTAGAAATATAATCCATGTATTAATTATATTATAGTCATTAATTTCTAAAATATATTATAATCAAGTCATACTTAATTAAATCATCCCATTTTAATTTCTGACTAATGGTTCTTAATGTATATAACCTATTAGGTTCCTAAAATGTTGGGTCAAATATAAATTCTAATTTAAATTAAATAAATTAAACAATTTAATTTATTATCAATTAAACAATTGATTAATTTATATTTGAAAATCAGGTGCATCGTTTAGTAACGTGTTATGATCCCTTGTATATTAAAAAATTTATTAATGATTTGATTTAATTTTTTATTGACCAATTTCTCAATATAATTAAAACATGATATATGCTTACCATATTAAATTATATTTATTTTTTACATAATACACATTTATCGTACATATAATCATTATATGTAACCCAAGAGAGTGAAATATAATGTGACCCCAAATTTATAGTAAGCCAGTACGATTCTCGTCCCCGGAGTCACCACAAGTTATAGCCTTGCCCGGTACTGAAGAAATAAAGATGCACGAAGAACAGATGATATTGTAACTTTTATGCTACAATTTATTTGATATATATTGATGGAATTTTTCTATTAATATTTACTAATAGATACATGAATATAAAATTTTATTAATAAAATTCATAGTAATATATCAATATAAAAATTTCATTAATATTTCTATTATATTTATTAATTTTCAAGCAGTGTCATAAGAAATTCCAGTAACTCAATGAAAAGATTTATTGATAAAATTTTGGTATATATTGATAGAATTTTTCTGTTGATATTTACTAATAAATACACAGATAAAAAATTTTATCGCAAAAATCATCACAAAAAGAATTTTGTTAATATTTTTATTTATATTTATCAATTTTTTAATAGAGTTATAAAAAATTAGATTTATTACGTGGATAAACATGTATGAAGCTACTTGAAAAAAGAGTTCATAAATCAATACAAATAGAAACCACTTTGGTACTGAAAGCTTAGTAGTCCAAGAACAAACAAAATCTCTACAGTAGCACATACTATTTCTATAGACAAACTAGCACTAGTAATGGAGTTGTTCATGGTGGTATGTTTTATGATGCAGTAGAATTATATAAACCAAGCAAGTCTTGAGTCAAGAGGTGTAAAGCCGCTCCATGTGTGAATTTTCTTGCGAACAAAAAACAAGGCGTATGTCTGTTGTTGACATGGCACATCTCATTTTGATTTCCTTGTTTACGGGATATAGAGTTGATAACCTGTGATTGGATTGAAGAAACAAAAAACAAAAGAAGAAGAAGAAGAAGAAGAAAGATAAGTAATGAGATTGGATGATATCAAGCCATGCTTTTGAGTGTGTGAAGCTGTCAAATACTAGCTGCAATGTGTGCCGTGAGCCAACAGTGTGTTTATGTAGCTAAGAACTGGACTTACTTTTATTTCTTTGATTTTCTTAGCACTGGCATCATCGTAATCGAAAGTTACAGGGTGCCATGACGTTTGCGCCTTTGTGACAGAGTGATTCCACATGGTAAAGGTCAGTGTTCTTCTTTCAAGTTCATCTTCAAGCCCATTCATCTTAATGCAAATCATAAAAAAGATAAACTGAATGCATATTGTAAAGATCATAATTAGACATGAACAAGACGTGATGGCTGGCTGCTTACAGCAAGTAATGTCTGCACATAATGTTCGTCTGGAATACAGTTGCGATGCTGTTTAAAGATCCGCAGCAAGCTTTGCAAAGAATATTGTGCTAGGTCCTACGCATGCATGAACTGAGACAATCAATCGGTTATTTAAACAAGCAAAAACACAATCATGTTTTTCTTTTCTTTTCTGATATGAAATTATAAATAGCAGTCACTTACAAGTATTTGATGAATCTCCTTTCGATCATCCACATCCTTGGGAGGCCATCGCTGGAAGAAGTTAAACATTACAATATGGATTGCTGATAGAAATCCCACGAGCAAAAAATGATATGGTAGCGTTCTTCATCATAGCTTTCTTCATAAGAATAAATAAAAAGCTTCAAGGCCCTTAATTATTTATATATATATATATATATATATACCTTGCAAAATTCCTTGAATATAGGAAAAACAAAGTAATCTTCAGCCACTATCTTTGCATGTCTTCTAACCAGAGTGATCCACTGCAATCAGAGCATTAATTAACTCCAATATTTGGTGATTAAATGTAATTAAGCATTTAAAAAGTATAGAATTAAGAACCTGAGATCCTTTTCGCCATTTGTCCCTTCGTATAACAGGTGACATCTTGGGACTATAACGATCTTCTTCAACGTCAATGAAGCTAGAAAAACATATATCAGAAACTCAACTTCAGTACTAAGTCTGTGTTAGAAATTAAAACTACGTACCAAATATAAGAACAAATTAGCAATTTTTACGTATCGGATGTTTTTTCAACACACCTATCGACAAAGCTTTTTGAAGAAGACATTAAATAGCTATACAAATAGCTGAAGTTGTACAAAGGAACACAGCTGCAAAGCAAACAACTATGAAGTGAAAAGAAGTGACAAAGGTAAATGAGAAGCATGTTCTTGTTAAATTTATGTAAAATATGCACAAGAAATCCATTTCGAGTGCATAGAAATGCACCTGTCTGAAAGGAGAACAAATCTTTGATTAGCAGGATCATGGAGAGCTGCTAAAAGTAGTAGCTTCTCTGCTTCTATCATACTTGATTCTCCCCATATCACCTGCAGCAAAAATTTGTGTGATGCATAAATTCGAATCTACTTTTATTTGAAAATCTTAACGAGGAAACATGATTGGAAATGAAACCAAATTAAATAATTAGTGAAAAAGAGTAAAAAAGAACAAGAAAACTGAGTGCAATAGATTGAATTGAATGAGTACCTGAATACTATAGTTTAGTTGCTGACCATAAAAAAATGCAGACCTTGTTGTTGTTTCATTGAAGACAAAACCAGGTGTGGAATGAATATAAATTGAGAATTTCGCTGCATCAACATTCTGAAATACTCATCAAAATTATTTCCAAAATTATACACTTCCATCCATTTTTTCCTTTTGAACCATCATATGATAAACAAGAGAGAAATACAAACCTTGAAGAAGGAATCCCACAGAAAATCAAGGGGGAGGTCACGCCGAGCAAGAAACAGAAAAGCAATTTTCGGTGTGCCTTCAAAATGATGATACCTTGAAGAGGGAGATGTATGAAAAGCAGGAGGACGTAGGGAAGGAAGCTTGACATGGGAGTGAAGCTTGAGATAAGCAAAAAGACCATATGACAAGAAACAGAGGGCAATCACCATCTTGAAGCCAAACCAAAGGAGATGGCGTGGCTTCGATGATTTCATTTTTTTCATCATGTCATGGCTTACGCTATGAAACTCCTTATACATTGTGTGAGTTCAGAGAAACAGATCGTAAAGAGATATATTAAAAGAGCGCTTTAAGTGTGAACTTTGAATAAGAGAGAGGAATATTTATTTAATAGCAAGAAAGTTGAAACTCCATGAAGAAGAAGCAGAATTGTCAAGGAAGTTCATCTTCTAACGTTTTTCCGAGATTTATTTTGAACGAAACTACTAGAAAATTAATGGCAACAAATTATTACAAGAAGGGAGCCGTTTGGCACACCTAGAACAAACCATAAAATGGGATTTCATTACTTTCTCATGACTCATGATCACAAAAAAAATAAAAAATAAAAAAGAAGGAAAAGATGGTGAGCATGATTCATATCCCAAATCTTTATCCCACCAAGATAATTATACAGCCACAATAAAGAAATGGGCTTACTAGGATTCTATTGTATAAAAAATGGAAATTAGAATATTAATATAATTAAAATAAACTATGAAAAAACAAGAAATTAATCTAAAAAAATTCTTGTCTAACCTGTTCGAAACTCAAAATTCATTATTCCCCATTAAAAATATACGAGATTTTCTTACAAAGTATTATACCGTGGGAAGTTGAGAAGTTGACATTAACTGTGGGACACCCAAAGCTTTTAAAATAGAGAGGCCCTAAGCTGGCGAAGTGGATTTTCAAGCTTAAACCACATATGTGGTCTCGGCCCTTCAACCACAAGCCCCAAGTCCTCGGCTTGGGTTTAGATTCAGCTTGGCTGTAAAATAATTTTTTAACTTTTAAAAAATTATTTTTCTCTAGTCCATTTTGTTTATTCAGTCCATGAATAAATAGTTTAAATACAATCCATGAATAAATATTCTAAATAATAAGCTTACAATTCCTAAATAATGTTATTTTTTAAGTAAAAATATATAGTTTTCAAGGAAAAAATTGTGAGGTTTTTATCTATTCTATAAAAATATATAATTAAGATAAAATGAAGGGAATTAATTATATTAATTGCTAGAATTAATTCTATAATAGTTTGGATTAAAAAAATATGAATAAAATGAGATTGAAGGAGAGATGTTTTGTATACTTTGTATTAACTTATTTTCCTTCTTTACTATTTTCCTAGCTTCATTTGCCTCATTTGCCTTCTTCTCTATAGTTTACAGTAACTCATTTGCCTTCTTCTCTATAGTTTTTTCAACTTCTTTTGCCTCTAGTTATGGTTGGTTTTTGCTTCCTTTTCTTTTTGTTCAAGAGCCTAATTCTAGTTCTTTGTATAGAGAAAATTTGTTTAATTTTTTTTTTTTTGGTTTGTTGATTTTCCGAGGAAATGCATCATTTAAAGGTTAATTTGTTTTAGAATCCTACGAGATTACTTGTGTTAGGTGGCGAGCATTCTAGTCTCTTGAACAAAATATTTCGTATACTAGTTTTAGTATAATGATTATTTTTGTATTTGTTAATACTCATGCTAAATCTTTGTTTATTCAAGTACAGCCTTAAATATTCTATTATTATATGTCTAGTATACATGCTAAGATTTTATTTCAACTCTATTGAAAAATTGTCTACTTCTACCTTGTTTTATAATATTGCATGCGAACAAAACTAAACAATTGCAACCTCTAAAATATCACCAGTAGTTTCTGTCTGTTGCTTGGTTCAAGATCCAAGTCAGAAACAATCGAAGAAGCATTTAAGTTGGACTATGCAGGAACCTTTTGGCTCAGATTTTTCTTCAGGTGATGTCCAGAATGGCTCTGTTGTTACGCAAGCAGATGAGCTTGCAGAGGAAAGCTCTTCCCTGTTCGCCAGTATGCTCTAGAGAAAAGCAGAACTATTATCAGTAGACTGTCACTAACCTGCCTTACTGCGACGCAAATAAATCACCAGGTCGCCATGGAATCCAGCGGATAAATGAGCAGACAAGCTCAACGCAGAGATGCCAGTTTCATTCTTTCCAGCAAGTTCATTCTGGAAGCATTGTTTATTCATGAACGTACTTTTACATATATTACAAAATCCATAAAATTCCAATAACACAGGCATCACTCCCAACAACTGGAACTACAATGTACAGCAGCTCTTCCACTCTTCTTTGTTGGAATTGCTGCGGGCCGCTGAATAATAAATGATGGAAACACAATCTGCTAATTAGTATTTCTCATCAGGTAGCCTACAATGAATCCCAGGATAGCTCCGGCTACAACCTGTCCAGAACAGTAAGTTGGTTATCTGCACCTGAACGTCAAAGTCAATACAACTGACAAACTTCTACCCGAACTGGTATTACTCCAGCTATTTGACCCCCTGCGGGTCAATTTTTTTTTTCTTATAAAAAAAAATTGTATTTGTACATAAAAAAAATTGTATTCAAAGCAAAATTTTGAATAGTAGGTCTATAGTAAAATGTAAGAGGATGAGCAATGGCATGTGCACAATGAAAAAGCCATGCCTTTTAGATTTTTATTTATTAGCTAGGCCCATACTTTGTTGCGGGTTGTACCAAAATGTTTTTGAATGTAAAAAAAAATGTGCAAATGATATCCAAAATAATTGAAGAAATCAAGGAAAAGAATTAAGATGACTTGGGTTTAGAAAAAAAATTAAAGGAAAAAACTGTGAGAGAATTACTATTATAATCCATAATTAACTTATCTGTGCTCTGCAAAAGGTCAAATAAAAAATTATTTTTTATTGTAAAAAAAAAAGTATTTACAGGCACTATTACTGTTTTGATAAACTTAAGTAAACTAGGTTAGAGTTGACTTTTATGTCACCTGATCAACTTAATAAAAACTCGATTTGACTTAAAAATTCAAGGCAATTGCATTTTAACATTTTTTGAACTGTCTTCAACTTTCAAGAAAGTTATCTTCCCTCAGCACTTAATGATAATGTATACGCCAAAACTTGGCTATCTCTTTATCAATAAAGCCTTCAAATCACAAAATTTGGTTTATAGACAGTTCTATCTACTTTCTGTCCTTGGGATACAAGGAAAACGCTCTTACTATATTTATGACCTTGCTTAAGTCTCCATCTCTCAATTCTCCTTTTCTTTCTCCTATATTTATTGTTCTTAATCTTGCTATTATAAGGCATTTCATATTCTTTCTTTTTTTTCCAGACATTTCCAACTTACTTTGTCTAAAGTGTGAATAAAGAGGTACAGCGACAAGCCTTGCAATACCTAGTCAACTACAACAAGCATCTCATCCGGGTGAATACATGAACCTCGAAAGGGAAAATGCAAGCACAAAAGAGAGAACTTGCTTGTTGAAACAAAATGCAGTAATCATGCAACAAACCTGAAGGTGAGTATGCCCAAGTAATTCACGCAGAGGTCTAACACTGGATAACGGGTGTTCTGGAGGAAACTCACAGACAATTTGGTTCAGCAACTGTAATAGGCACAAAAACACAACCATGTAAAGCAATAAAAGCAAGAAGACACCTATGAATATTCACTTGCAAGTTGCAATATTAGAAGCAAACAAAAAATGCAGTCTAGGTTTACACATTTGTGTCAAGATGACTTACTTCAGCTTGCCGACCAGCATGAAGTCTGACCCCTGAAGCATCATACATCACCTGCAGAAAATATAAAAGTCAATCATGCCAAAACAGAAAAAGTAGCAGTTCCTAGCAATATATTTGGGTGAATCAAACTTCATGATTAATGAGAGATTACCACAAAACAAAGAACAAAATGGCATTACAGCCCTATGAATTCTATAGTTAGTGTGAAATCATCCAGATCAAAAGCTGAATAACTCAGTTTAAATCATAAACTTCAGGTTTCTTGATGCAACCCAGCTAAACCAGCTTTTAAGGCTGCCCAGTAACAATCCACTAAAACCTAGATATTAGAATAGGAAATTATATATGGAATCTTGCTACATATTTTGGCCTATAGCATCTTGAGATTGCAAAACTCTCTTGATTATGAGAATTGAGAAGGGAAATCAACAAATATCTTCGCATGGAGAGTTAGCAGTGTCTATCAATGAACTTTCCACCGCCTCCAATCAATTATTCATAGGATCTTCCATTACATCATTTCAGTTGCATATTGACCACTTCTTGAATACCTGAGACTACTTCCTCACATACCATTTTCATATTCCTTTGGTTCATACAAGGAAACATACTAATCTAACCCTAGATTTTATATCAAAGGAGACTCCAGGTCAAGAAATAAAATTTCAATCAAGTAATTCCTTACAGAGCCAAGATTTTTTTACCCTCCTTTTTGGTTGGAAGCTATTGAAGTAAGTCATCATGGCAGCAACAATAAAATAAGTTTATAGCATTTTACGTCAGTAGTGCCAACTATAAACCTTTTAGCAAAACATACAACATAGTTTGATCCCTGAATGAAGCACAAAACAAGTTAAAGTAGAAATGCCATCCATTTCATCACCAAATATGCATTTCAAGCATGAAGAAAAAGCATAAATTCGTTTCACACCACTAAAATTTCCTATAAACCTCCAAAAAGTTACGACTTTTTTACTGAAAATTTTACTAAAGCTTCAAACTAACCCACCGGAGTGATTCTAATTCAAATCAGTACAAAGAGGGCAAAAAAAAAAGGCATTTTAAACTAATCAAGTTCTGAAGAAGGTTGAACGACAATGTTGGTAAAATTTATCCAAAACAGCAAGCAATCAGCCCACACCACCACAGCGGGAATAGGTATAATACAAGCGAGCAAACACCAAGGGGTGAAAAAAGAGAGACTCACAACACAGGCCAAGACAACAACAATGGCAAAAGCAGGCGATCCCGTCCCTTCTTGCAAACCTATAGCCACTGCTAGAGCTGTGACAGTTGCAGAATGTGAAGATGGCATTCCACCAGAATCAAGCATTCTTTTAGAATCCCATCTCTTTTCTTTAAACCTGAGCATCAAGGACAAAAATGTTGAAAATTTGAGCTACATGATAGAATCTTAAACTCAACAAATTAATTACAGGCATAAGACAAAGTCATATTTATTCAAGTTTATATCCTTTTATCTCTCCCGTTGCAGAAATGGATGGTACAGTCCCTATGATGGGTGGCATGGAGAGAAAAATTAAACTCATTTAAAAGGAGAGAGATATTGAATAGGGAAATCTTTAGATTAAAAAATTTTGATCCTTTAATCTTCAATAAAACAAAATAGCTTGAAAAAAATCAAATGAAATTGAGATGGGTCCTTTTGATAAAAAGAAAAGAAGGGGAGGGGAAAGAGAATGACCAGGTGGTGAAGAGCTTGAGGAATTGAGCGAGAGCAAAGGAGAGCAAGGCAGAGAGGAGAGGAAGGTTGTACAGTAGCATTGCGGACGGTGATGATGAAGAAGACGCCGTCGTCGTTTGAGGCCCAGCTCTTCCTCCAACCTCCATTCTTTGCCTAGTGTTTTTTATTCAATTATTTAGACGATCCTTCCCGATAGCCTGTCTTTCTATCTCTTCGTATTTGCAGAATCCTCCTCCTTTCTCTCTCTAGACTTGGGAGGAAGGGGAGGATGAGAAATGGGGAAGAAAGAGGGGGGAAGAAGAAGGCCGGTTGTTGATGCGAGAAACTGGACGGTTTTTATTATTATTTTATTTTCTGTTTAGGACAAGGAAATAAAGAGAGAATATTAATTTGTTGGCATGTCAGGCTAAATCCACCTAATAGAAAATTATAATATTTGGTTTGGTCAAATTCATAGCTAATTTTATGATTATTTTTTCATTAAATTAATTTGATTGTAACTTTAACTTTCTTTGACTATATATTAAAAAAATGTTACACAGTACAAAAATCTCATCTTCTCACATTTTTCTCTGCCGTCTCCATTAGAGATGAGCAAAAAAACCGAGAAACCGAGTAAACCGAAAAAAAAACAACTAAAAAAGCAACACAGAAAAAAAAACCGATTAAACCGATTATTTTTTTTGTTAAAATTTTCGGTTCGATTCGGTTTCGGTTTACGAAACCGGAAACCGACAAAACCCCAACCGAACTGAACCGGTTCGGTTTAAGGGGTACTATAAATACGAAAAAAAAAACACTTTCTAATTTCTAAAACCTAATTAACCCTAGATTCTCTCCTCCCCAGCGACTCCTTGCAGCCGCTCCCTCAATCCTCACAGCCGCACCTCACAATCCACACTCTCACTCACAGAATCACAAAATCAAGTTAATCCATCTTCGATTCTTCATCCATACCCCTCTCTGGCTCTCCCATACCATCTTCTTCTTCAAAACAAACAACCTAGCCAGTAGCCAGTCAGCAACATCTCTCTCCCACACGGCCACGAGTCGCACGGCACACACCACACCGGCACACTGAATCTCCAGAGTCCAAATCTAGCGAACCAGTCCCTCCCTCTTTCACACCCAAACTTGAATCGCGTCCCAACTCACACCAGGTATGATTTTTTTTTCTGTCAATCTCTGTTTTTATTTTTTTTAACATATGCTTTGTGATTCTATGTATTTTTTAGTATATCCTTACAAAAAAAAATCAGTGTTGGAGCATTCTGTGTATTTTTTGTTGATTTTTATAACTATGCCATTTTTCCTATTATTTTTTCAAATTGTTTCTTGCTGTGTGGTGAAAAAAACAAACTCTGTGTTTGAAGGGAAAACATGATCAACCTGCGCGCTGGTTTGAGACCATAAAGTCTGTTATGTTGCTGCCTCAAGTTGCCTTTCACACCCGAAATTGAATCGTGTCCTAACTCGCACAGGTATGATTTCTTTTTTCTGTCAATCTCTGTTTTTATTTTTTTCCTTTTTATTTAGTTTCTTGGTTCTTTTAATTTGTTTTTGTATTTTGTTTCCCTATTCTTTGTCAATCATTTTGGGTTTGTTGCTGTAGTGTGTTACTCTGTTTTATGTGTATTTATTTTTTTTCTTCAAAATTAGGGTGTATTAGTATCTGGGAGTTGCATAATATTTTTCTTTTGTTTCTGTTTCCTGATTGTTTGTTGATTTCTCATCATATGTCTCTTCATAGCATTGAAATTGCTATTGGATTTTTCTGGTTGCCATCTTTACAGTTCAAGTTCTGGAAAAGCATTGTGTGATTTCCTCTTTCGTTTTGATGTTGGTTGGAAGGAAAAGATATAGATGTTGTGAAATTGGTTATGTTTGGCAGCATGTTTCATTTTGCACAGACATTGTTAGGATTGTCTTCAAAACTGGTTTCTATGAATAAGAATCTATTGCTTTTATAAAATAGGATGTAAATTTGTTCTTATTGCATCTCGAAATAGACTGTTAATCAGAATTTCAAGGACAATTTGATGGTTGGCAGATGGCAGTGAACTTAGGCAGTGAAGTAGTGAACTTAGGATTGGTTGGCACTTGGCAGTGAACTTAGGCAGTGAACTTAGGGTTGGCAGATGTTTTGGCTGATATTACTTTCCATTTTTTTTTTTTTGCCTGACATTTAAGTTTCTATTAGTTTGATAATTTCTTTGAATTTTAGTACATTTAAGTCTATCATAAATTATGGGTTTTTAACATGTTTTCATTATGTAATAACAGATGGAAACTACTCAAATTCAAAATGTTTCATCCACGGGCACTACACCAACATCAACCACTTTTCCAACTTCAAAAACTAATGCAGAATCAACCAATGCAGCTTCCACCACAAATACAAAAGGTAAACAACCTCAAGTCCTTGCATCTAGGAAAAGAAATGTTGAGGATAGAAAAAAGTCACAAATTTGGGATCACTTTACAAAACTTGATGTTGATCTTAAAGCCCCTAGAGCTGAATGTAATTATTGTAGAAAACATTATGCATGTCACACTATTATTAATGGCACAAGTAATATGTGGAGTCATTTAAAAGTGTGCAAGAAGTTTCCTTTTGTGGTTGATAAGAAACAAAAGGTTTTGGTGTTAGAACCTAAGATAGAGAAGGGTGAATTGGGAGAACAGAATGTGGGAAGTCTTAAGGCAATAAGTTATAATTATGATGAATGTAGACAAGCACTAGCAAAGATGGTTATAACTGATGAGTTGCCTTTTAATTTTGTGGAGGGTCGGGGATTTAAATTGTTTGCTAGGACTATGCAACCTAGATTTGACATTCCTTCTCGTTTTACAATTATGAGAGATTGTTTGAAACTTTATATTGAAGAGAAGGATAGATTGAGGACAGCTCTTAGGGGTCAACGATTGTGCTTAACAACAGATACATGGACATCAATCCAGAATATTAACTATATGTGTTTAACAGCTCATTGGATTGATAATGACTGGAATTTGCATAAAAGAATTCTTAATTTTTGTCAAGTTTCCAATCATATGGGTGAGACAATTGGCCAAGTTATTGAGAATTGTTTGTTGGAGTGGGGAATTGATAAACTATTGACTATTACATTAGACAATACAAGCTCTAATAATGTGACCATTTCATATTTAAAGAATGTGATGAAAGATTGGCCAACTAATATATTGTCAAATAAGCACTTGCATGTTAGATGTTGTGCACATATTGTAAACCTCATTGTGTGTGATGGCTTGAAAGAGATTAATGTTTCAGTTGTTAAGATTCGAAATGCAATTAGGTTTGTGAGATCTTCACCGTCGAGGCATCTTGCATTTAAGAAGTGTGCTGAAAAGTTGCATATAGAGTGTAAGAAATCATTGTGTTTAGATGTTGCAACTCGATGGAATTCAACTTATCTTATGCTAGAAGCTGCTAAAAAGTTTGAAAAGGTGTTTGTGAGGTTAGTTGAAAAAGAACCTAGGTATATGAGTTACTTTTTGGAGGTTGATTCAAAGGGGAATAAAAAAAACATAGGGCCACCTGGTTTGGAGGATTGGGAAAATGCAAGAACTTTGGTTAAGTTCTTAAAGATCTTTTATATGGTTACATTGAGATTTTCTGGCTCATTGCATGTCACATCAAATTCTTTCTTCAATGAATTGATTTACATGCATACAAATTTGTTGCAATTGTGTAAAAATAAAGATAGTATTTTAAGTGGAATGGCGATGAATATGATGTCAAAGTTTGAGAAGTATTGGGTTTGTGAAGTAAATTAGAATTTTTTGTTATATGTGGCTAATGTCTTAGATCCACGTTTGAAGTTGAAATATATGAAATTTTATTTTGATGACTTGTATGATCATGACAAAGCACAATTGCTAACAAATAAGGTGAAAGATACTTTGGTGAGCTTGTATGAGTTTTATTTGAAAATTGATGAAGTTGTGGATAATAATAGGCATAAACAGGATAGTGTTATTGATGATGTGGAGGTAGATGTTAACACTTTGGCTCGATTCAAAAGACATTTGCAGGAGGAGGATAGTGTGGAAAATAAAAATGAGGTTGAGAGGTATTTGATTGACGGTTGTGAGGATCCTAATGATGATAAGTTAGATATTTTGGGTTGGTGGAAAAGTAATGCTTTGAAATATAAGACACTTTCAAAGGTTGCCCAACATGTTCTGGCTATTCATATATCCACAGTGGCTTCTGAATCAACATTTAGCACAGGTGATCGTGTACTTGATCAATTTCGAAGTTCTCTATCTCCAGGAACTGTTCAAGCACTCATTTGTTGTCAAAATTGGTTGCATCATGGATCAATTTCAACTGATATTAGAAGCTTGATAAATGATCTTGAAACCTATGAAAACCTTGAGTCAGGTAATTTTTTTAATAAACTTGCACCTTTTATTTTGTAATTTATTAATTAAATTGTTTGCAATCATCTAACATGTCTAATTTTTTATTTTGTAGAATTTGGTGGAAAGTTACATTTAATAACGGATGATAATTAGTTCAAAAGTTACTTTGATGGTAAAAAACTACTTTTTATTTTTACATATTCTAATTTATTTTATCATGTTATAATTTTTTATCTTGATTTTCAGGTTTTGATGTCAATGGTATTACAGAATCAAAGTGCAATGTTCTTGTCATTTTGATGTACTTTTTGATTGGGATGATGTGCACAATGAAGATTTATATTTTTTGCATGAAGTGTTTTATTTTTATGGTAATGTTATTTGTTGTTTTTTTTAAGCCCTTTTGAAGGCAATGCTTTGTAATTTAAATTTTAATTTGGTGTGTGTTATTTAAACTTTGATGCATGAGGAGTCCAAACTCCAAAACACAAATATTAGAAAGACTTGCAACATATTAAACACAATATTAGCACTAATAATTTAATATAAATGAATATTTAGTGACAAAAAATATTAAATATATTATAGAATTTTGTAACAAAATTAAATAATATTTACATTAATTACAAGCCTATTAGAAAGCCCATCAAAAAACCCATTAGAAAGCCCAAAAAAGCCCAAAAAAAATCATAATACAGGTTTTCTGGTTTTTCTATTAAAAAAATCAAACCGAACCGAAACCGGTCGGTTTGAACCGGTTTCGGTTTGAATTTTTAAGTTTTAAAAAATTTGATTTTGGTTAGTTTTTTAGTAAAAAACCGGACCGAACCGGTTTTGCTCACCCCTAGTCTCCATTCCTCGTAGCCACTTTTTTCTTTTCAAGTCTTCAAAATTTTTAGTTTTATATTTCTGCACCTCCAACATTCAACTTTATTTCCTTTCAATTTCATCCCTCTGAATTATGATAAAATGATTTTATGTATATGGATTTATTTCTATTTGCATGTTATTGAATATTCGATAGATAATAGAATATTTCCACGCCCAATCATAGTTTGATTCTATATAATAAAATTTTAGATTATAGTTAATTAAAAACTTGAAATAACAATGACCAAATAAAAAAATAAAAGACAATGAAAACTTTAATTTAGCCCCTAAAGTTTCAAATTATATATAGTTGATCCCTATTGTTTTAGGTTTTTATGTTTGAGTTTGAAATTTTATTTTTATGTTTGCTCTGGTCCCTCGATGTTGAGGAAAGAAAGAAAGTCACTAAAAATAGGAAAAGAGAGATAACGTATTTGAACGGCCACAAAACATGTTGAATTTGGTATCAATGAGTTTGTTTTAGAAATGAGAGTTCAATAAAGGTGGTTTTTTCCTTTAACATGCTAGAAAAACTAAATCGGGACATGTGATTTTTTTGTTTGATTTTTAATTTTATATTCTAAATGGATTAGAGGGTGTTTTAGGGTAAAAAATATTTTATTGAGGTTTATAAGGTGTTTTTTTTTTGTCAACCAAGTTGAAAAAATGAATTTATGAGGTCCAAAAACTCAGACTTTAATTTTTTCATCAAAGGTGATCGAAAAATAATCCAGCGAACGATATATTATCTACCATGATAAATGACGAGTCTAAGTCACCTACTAAGATAAACAAAAACTTCTAGAGCAGATAACATGTTGTCTGCTTATTAATAATAATAAAAAACTAATGCAAATGTATGGGCCTAACCTTTTATTATTTTATTTTTGACCAGGTACATGATTTTTTTAAATTTAAATCTTAATTAATACTCTCTCTCTCATTTTTGTTTTATAAATTGTTTAGTTTTAGTTTTTTTAAAAAATAATTGATTTTGTGTATTGTTTCTATAATTTCATAATACTTCAAAAAAATTATTGAAATTTATCTTTAAACTTTTTTCTCTTAAAATTTAGATAAATCAGTTTTATTTGCACGATGCATTATAAAAATGAAATCAAATATATTTAGAGACCAAAATTAACTTCCAAGATAATGTTTTTTTTATAAAAAAAAAATTTAAAATAAAAAGAATAGTTGAAGTAAAATATTTTTATATGCATCTATCTTTTACTTTTTAAAGGAAAATCAACTTTTTGCTTTAGTCTTTAATTAACGTTAACAATAATTATTTATTTGTTAATTCATATATTTTTCAATTTATTCTATTAAATGTAGATGTCATCTTTCTATTTCTCAATTAAAAAAATAATATAAAAAATACATTCATAATGTCGAAACATTCTTATTTTGCATTAAAAATTAAGTTGGAAATTGATACAGATAGAACGACCCAAGAAATATCTCAAGAATAGACAACACAAAATTATACCGAGTAAGGTCAACAGACAAAAATCATAGTTCAAAATTTTATTACTAAATATTTCTCTTTGAATACTCTTCAAATAATATACCTTTTAAAGAGATTTACAAATCCTTAAATAAATTTAAAACTAACCTAAACAACTAGGAAACCAAAAAATAAAGAAAAAGTAATAAAAGTCCTAAACAAATTAGAAAAAATAAAATTGTTGTGCATAATATTTAATTTCCTAAAGTAAATAGGATAAAATAAAAATAACTAAGAAAATAAATAACTTTTCTAAAAATCCTCCTGCATTAGTCTTTCGGAGTTGGAAATAACTCATTCTCAAGTTCAAATTATTGTTGCCTTAATCTCATAGATGTTTAATCAAGAGTTTCCCACCCTTTACATGCTCAATCTTTGTTATTCAAAAAAATCACATATAAAAAGATAATTAGACAAATGAGCCTATTTATTTCGTTTATTATCATGCAAATATATAAAAGCATGATAATCATGCAATTATTACAAAAGCTAGTATGGTTACTATGCAAATATATAAACTTGCAAAAATATAAAGAGAAAAATCCTAGCATGCAAACTAAACAGGTATTGAAATTACACTTAAACAAAATTAGTTAGAGTACTTACTTGTTGAAGTTCTTAGAATATATCCAATATGAAATTTTATTATTGTTAAGAATTAATCATTTTTCTTTAAGACTTTATTGCTTCTCACCTGGTGTCAAACACTTTATTTAATAAGCCTCTAAAGATTCCAACAACTCCTCCTTGTTTAGGTGCACTCTTAACAAGGTCCAATGAACTTAAATGAATAATATTCAATATCTCTCTATAAAAACCCAACATAAGTCCTAGAATATGAAGAATGAATAGAAAAACTAAATTTAGAAAAAAAAACAACAACAAAGAGAGAAAAGAATTCAAGAATTTCATTCATCCATTTCCACTCATCCAAAACACTTATTTATAGGACTTGAAAACCAAAACATTAATACTAATAATTCATGAATGTTTATTAAATATGATCAATGTTCATAGTTCATGAATTTCTTATAATTCTTGAATATTAATAATTTATGAATGTTTAAATTCATGAAACATATTCATCAATATTCACAAAAATAAAATCATGAATATTCATAGTTCATGAATTACTTATAGTTCACAAAACAATTCATGGATTTTAAATTCATGAAATATACTCATGAATATTCATTAAAAAAATTCGTGAATGTTCATTGTTCATAAATTAATCATAATTCATGAATGTTTATAGTTTATAAATTACTCATAATTTATGAGTATTTATAATTCATCAAACAATTCATGAATGTTAATAGTTCATGAATTTATTCATATCACTTAATTGATATATTGGTTCATGTACGAGATATTTTAGAGACTTAAAAGAAATTATTAATCAAACAGGGATTTAAGAGCAAAATATTTTATCGTTAACCAACTAAAGTCTAAACTCATGAGTCCATAAGTTCATAGCTCAATCTACAAACTATTTTGGATTTGAAAATTTTGTTATTCAAAGGTTCATTAAGAACAATTTTTTATTCACCTTTAATTGGTTTTTTTAAAACATGTTAATATTTCATGTGAAAATAGTCATGTTAGATCACAAAATTCAATATGTTTTTAACATTAAATGTGAGTGGACGTTGCCTTAAAAGACCCTCTATATGTTTTATAAACCAATTCTAGACTTCTAGTAGTTTTTTCGTTAGAAACATCATATCTATCACACATATCCTCCCTAACAACATAACAAATCTTAGCATTGGCAAAAGATTTGGAAATCTACTTCACAATTTATATGAAGTGTAAAAACATAAAATTTAACCCTATCAATTACAAAATTCTCCTCAAACATATGTGGGGCACATCATTTGTAATGTGCTTCATAAAAAATACCTCTAGAACCATAACTAAACTTGGTTCCATTCTCATGGACATCATAAATAAAAGATTTTGCATCTAAATCTTTTCATTCAACATCATCCTCATTGAATTTTGGTGTTGATTCCAATCGGCAAAGAAACTAGAATTATCAAAACTTTCAGTTTCAAAATCATATTCATCCTGATCAAGAAGTTGCTTCCTCTACTCATGTCTCTAAAATGGTTCTCAAAATTAGTCATGGATCCATGATTACTCTTCTCACGATCGTTTAGCCTCTTTACCTTCACCAACTTACGAGTTAGTTTTGCAATTTATCTCCACGTGTCTTTTATCATCATTCCTGAATACCTCTTTTTAATTTTGTAATCTATATTTACATGTCTTCTATCACTAATTCTTGAATATCTTTGTTTCAAAATTAAAAATAAATTTACTTTGTTAACTTCAAGAAAATGAATATGAATTTACATATATAAAAAAGTAGAGCATGTAGAATTGAAGATAACAAATTGGGCTTAATTACTAAAGTTAACATGACGATGAATTAATTTTTTTCTTTTTATCTTTAAAATATTACTCATTCATATTTTTTATGAGATTAAATGAGGAAGTATGGTTATGACTTTTTCGCTATGGACATCTTAATTTGAGCAAATTGAGAATTCTACATCAAAAAAATATGGTGACATGCATTTCTAAAATTCCAACTCCTTCTTAGGTTTGTGAAGAATTTGTTATTAGTAAACATTGGAGCTTGTTCATTCTGATATTTATGGGCCAATAACTCCATTTTCTATTAGAGATAAAAGATATATAATCACCTTTTTTTATGATTATAGTAAGGAAATTTAGGTTTTTTTTTGCAAGAAAAATCTAAAGCTTTTGAAGCTTTTTAAGAGGTATAAAACACTTGTTGAAAATGAAGCTAGCCAACCAATAAAAGTTTTTTGAACATATTGTGGTGGAGAGTATAGCTCACAAGAATTTGCAAATTTTTGTCAAACCCATGGAATCAAGAGGCAACTTACCATAGTCAATACTCCGTAACAAAATGATGTTTATGAAAGGAAGAATCACACTGGATATGATGCAAAGTCTTTTAACAAAGAGTAGCCTACCAAAATCTTGTTGGATTTAAGTAGTAAATTGGAGCATTCATGTTTTGAATAGAAGTTTCAAACTTGTCGTTCAAGATAAAACACTAGAGGAAGCTTGGAGTGGACGAAGATCGACGATTGATAATCTTAGAATTTTTGGGTGCATTGCCCATATTCCAAATCAAAAGAGGAAAAAGCTTGATGACAAGAGAGAAAATGCATTTTTCTTGCTATTAGTAATTATTCAAAAGCTTATAAATTATATAATTCTAACACCAATAAAATTATTATTCGTCGTAATGTTATTTTTTAGCAATGATGGTGTTAAACAAAATATTCTAGTGAATTTAGATGGTGAAAATAATGAAAAAAAAAGAAGTATATGGATAAAGCACCACAACGAGTAGATGATCAAAGCACACTACCACAATTAATAATCAAATGTCATAACAAGTTAGAAGAAGGCCTACGTGATTGAGTAATAATAGATTGATCCACTTATTTCACTCTATTCTCAAAATATGATCCTATAACTTTGGAAGATGTCATTAAAGAAACAAAATGATAAAATGCTATAAATAATAAAATTGATGTCATTCAAAAAAACAATAGCTGGGAGTTGAAATAGCTTCAAAAGAACAAAAAAACATTGATGTAAATTATGTGTATAAGACAAAATTAAAAAAGAGCGATGAAGTTGATAAATATAAAACACGCTTTGTAGCTCAAAGGTTACAAGCAAAAATACATAAAGAGTACAATGTTTATTACAAAGAAGTTTTTGCTCCAATTGTTAGGCATTATACAATGAGATTGTTTATTGCTTTGATAGCTCAAAATTCAGGGTCTATTTTGGATGCAAAACTATCATTTCTACATGAAGATCCAGATAGAGAATAGCCCCGAATTGCTAAACTAAGTGTTTAAAAACTTTAATATAAGATATGAATTGTTAAATATTAATTAAGATTTTAGTGTAAATAAAAATCCTCGATAAAAAAAAAATAATTTACAACTAGTTAATTATAATATTTATTAAATTATGATAGTCAGAGGTGTAATCTCATATAGATAATTTAATGTGCATGTGTGTGTAGAATTAAGAGTGTTGAATAGGAAACTGAGTGTAATTTAGTATTTTCAACTATTGTTCAACAAATATTCCTACTAGGAACTATAAACAAAATTATGACAAATGCATGAACAAATTATTCTGCTCAACCTTTTAGCTGTTTCCATCAAACTAAAGCCAACCTAATATAAACCAGACGTAGAAACTAAAATTTTCTCAACATCTCTCTCTCTAGTTGTTCCTATTTCCCAGTTGTGTTCTTCTGCACGGCTCACTCAGTCTTCTTAGCCTACTATCCCATGTACAATCTCTTCTGAGCTCAGCCAGTTTAATTTTCCAAGGACTCGCATTTACACACGAGTTTCAAAGTAGTGGATAATCCTGAGCTTCAGGCTGGGAGGATGCAGCTGAGCCATGTTTACTTGGCAATGGTGTATTCCTTCGAGACTGGCGCTTTGTTGGGACCAGATCAGGTTCTTTCTCAAACTCTTCAGGCGCTTCATCGCTGTCACTATCGTCTTCGCCTTTAAATACTGGGTGGATGTAAGCGTTTTGAAGGAAGCTTTTCAAGTTCAGGTTGGGCTCTCTGGCTCGTTCCAATGTATCTTTCATCATTGCTTCCTGCAAAACAATGGTAATGGCAGAAAAGGTGAAGATGAGATTATTCAAGCCGGGGAAATTAACACCAAACGATGACGATATAAGAACACTGAAATAAAGATGGTAAGTGCTCACACAGAGCATTAAAGCATTATATTATGATAAAAGGAATTTGAACAGGCAAAACATGCCAAGAGAATTTTTGAGATTTATACAACAGAAACTGGTTGTATTATTCTGTTTCAGGAAATCTGGAAAAGAGAAAAAGGAAAAACAAAAGAGAGAAGATGAACCAAGCTTGCTTTATTACCTGCAATGGATATCTAACAAAAGCAGGTTCATAACGGCCTTTGCAGAACAAATGGAACCATATTGTCAATACTGGGAGTGCAATGAGCAACGGTGTTGACTGAGCCGCTTCTTTTGTGCTTAACAATCCCATTAGCAGTAGCTGTGAGACAATTACTGCTACTATGATGCGTCCATGGACATCAGGCCAGAATGCTGCAGCACTCTCATACTCCTGATTGTAAACATTTATAATCTACAATTTCATGAAGCAATCTATTTTCAGTGAGGATCCACGCAATCCAATAATGTAGTGCTTGTAATGCATACTGCAGAAACATAACACATGCATAACTGTAGTTTGAATGACAATTCTGGATGTGATTCAGGTTTTTACCTGATGACGATACACAACAAATGCGAGGGCAAAGAATACTATAATGAAAGGAAGTAAGATGGGTGACACCACAGCATAAACGAGGCCAAGTAAGAAATAAAGTTGTATTTGTGGTTCCCCTGTGTTGAAACCAAGAGTTCCTGGATCCATCGCCTCTTCCATATCCTTTTTGGTCTTCACCATGAAAAACATTTTCAGGTGATAGATTATCAAGGGTTTCAATCTTAAAATCTCCCCAGCAACTCCAGCCCACCCATCAACCATGATGTAAGTTATGAAGAAAGTTGCTTTCATAGGTATGGATACTCCGATTGTCTTTGGTATTCTGCAAACATTGGATTAAAGTGTTGAGTAACAATAAAACTCATAGGTAATTATGGACTGATTGAATTGCGAGAAATGTATGAAGCAAAAGTTTTAAGATAATTAGACTCGGAGCATCTACTAAAAAGCTCACCACATACACTTCAGAAGGTCCAATTTCTACTAACACAACATGGGATTGCATAAAATCCCCTTGCATGCATGGCTAAAACAACCAAACACAAAACAAACAGCAGAACTAAAAATTTAAAGTGAAAAAGGCAGTGAATCAAGCTTTATAAGTGATCTTTTCTAACTCCTGGAGCTAATGCACAAAGCACACACAAACAGATGTCGAGCTGCATCGAAAGAACAATTTCGAGTGCTGCATAGGCTAATATATTGGAAACATTGACAATATGAGAACAACATACTCAGTTGCAGACTGGTGGATAAAATTATCCAGTTGTTGAAATGCAGTTCCGGTGATTATGCTTCCGAGAAATACATTAATGAACTGGAAGATATAATATCTAGCCGCAGATCTCCTCTCTAGGCCCGATATGCTAATGAATCCCTCAAATTTAGACATTAGCATCAATATGGAGGGTAGAAAAATAAGAAATATCTTCAAAGCAATTCCAGGAAGGAAACCTTGAATGAATGACTTTATCACTTTCCTGCATGAAATAATTAAATGTCACGCAGCTGTGAAACAAACAAATGATGAACACAGGTATATCTAATAAGAATAAGGTCAAACCTGAGAAGAAGATACTCACATTTCAATTATAGGTTTCAGGAACGGGAGTGCTTTCTCAATTCCTTCAATGTTTGCAAGGGACTGTACAAATGCAATGGGAACCATAAAGAAGAAAGTAAGGAAGAAAAATGTGACAGCGATAACGAGCCTTCTTAGTGCCAGTGAAACAAATGGAATTGCGAGGTTGTCCCAGTACACATCACGGGGTTCAGGAGCCCACTCAGTCAACCACATAGCTGGATTTCTGGATTGTTGTGTTTGTGCACAAACAGCAGCTCCCCATCGAGTTTTGAAGGAAACAAATGCTGCTGGCATGATTGCCTTGGCATTGTTCACAATCTCATCTCTCTCCAAGGAGATCTAGCCATTATTAATTTTGAAAGAACATATGGTTAATTGCTTGCATTAATATTGACTACCTCAACTAAGTTCATATTATCAACATGAAGTTAATTGTGAAGTACCACTTACTTTTCTAGACAGTCTCTCAATCTCAGATGTATAGTGATCAATTGCATCCACCCTAGTCCCGAAAAGGCCAAGAAAACCAGTCTGCTCAATGAAAAATAAATTTGGCACAACCTGTTAGTGATTAGAATCTGAATAACATTTTCTTATACTTTGTCCTGTAAATTGAGTGTAGAAGCACTACATCTGGAAAGGCATAAAAACCAGGTAAAAAAACCAAAAACTGGTGACTTCAATAGGATGTCATCAGCAATAATTACCTTGAGGGAGGGCATTCTGGATTTGTTTCTTGAATATTTGATTTGATAATAGTCAAGCCAGTTCTTCATCTTTTTCTTCTCGTTGACCAGGTGAGAAAGTTGATTAGCATTGTAGACAACCTGCAAGAAAATGTTAAAAACAAGAGAAAAGAATCATAACATGGTTTACCTACCCAGAACAGCTTTTAGGGCCAAAATAGGTGACAGAAGAGATTGAAGCTATTTCATGAAAATGTTTTTCCCGTTTGTTATCAAATAAAAGATCAAACCTGGTAAGTGAGATAATCATTAGGATGGTTGACTAGGAAAAAGTGCTCCACGAGTTCACTAACCGATTCATCAGCATCTGGTGGCACATTTCTAACCAGTACCTGTACCAAAGTACATTACTTCACCAATGAGGAACTGGAAGAAAATAGTTACTAAGAGTGCTCAAAGGAGATCATTAATTTATTTTTTCTGGAAGAATATGCATCCATGTGTCAAATCAAAGCATGGTTGCGGCATGCATCTAGCAGCATCTGATTGGCCCTGAAGATGTTCTCAGTCCTATATATCTTTAATTGATGGTAAACATCCAACCTTGATTTCATGCCACCTTCTTGATTAGTACTGTAGTGCTTTAAAGAAATAGCATTAGCAGAATTGCTCTTACTGTAAATTGATCAGGACGTCGTTTTTCTGATGCAAGAAAATGCAACCTCATTTTAGCCACTATCTCATACTCTTTTTTTAGCACATAGCATGTCCAAAAGGTAGAGGCATAGGCCATCACCAAATGGGTCCAGAATCTGCAACCAAAATTTTACGTTGAGAATTCAAACCTACTCTGCGAGCAAGAAATTCTATTGAAGAAACAAATACAGTAAATTTCATTATTGAAAGGAAAAGGCTATTAAGTGAAAAATTGGCCTAGTTCTCATATATATTGCAGACAGTTCGCAATTGTTAAAGAACTGTTCAACATTAGACTAAAAATATTTTTAAAACTTGATTTAAAAGCAGAAAAGATAACAAAACGAATTGGCAAGAGGTGTTGCATACCTGTTTGATCCAGTGGGTATATTTGAAATAGAGAGCTTATCTAAATCACTGTAAGTCAAATTAGAACGCTCCAAAGTGCTATTTGTCCAGTTCACTGGCACCAGGATAGCGAAGGCCAGGAATGCAATAGGAACAAAAATCTTAAGCCTGCATTTAAGAGGAAATAAAAAGGAAGAGTGAGTCTTTGAGAATAAAGGTTATACAAGTCAATAATATGTGAAAGGGTGGACTAACAGTTTGTAATTGGGGCAGCATCATTCATAAAATCAGAGTAAACCTACCAAACCTCCTAGGAGCACTCTGGCTTTGACTGATGAACAGTGACAAATGAGTATATGTGAACATTTTCAAGGTTAGGTGAAGAGACTCGAGAGAGACATTTCAAGACATCAAAATACCAATTTCAATCGAAATTAGACCACGTATCCATCACAAGCAAATCACACAAAACGCATAACAAAAATTGAATAAAATAACTATCAGATCATACCCTATCAGGTAAATCCTCAAGTAAACAGCAGAGTCCAATCCAGCATGGTCAATGAGCTCAGGTTCCGGCATATGTAATGCCGCAGGCATCCAGTTGAGAAACCTCACATATGACCTGAAGTCCAAATTGACAACCTTGCCAACAAAGGCACCAGTGCCGAAAGGACTGCTCCTTAACCCCTTGATATACCATTTGGGAAAGTAGACCCTATCATTGACTGGTTGAATCCGGAGAATTGCAAATGCGAAGAAGAAAGCAAACGCAGTGAGAATGTTAATAGCTGCTGCTACTCCTATATCACTCAATGTCGCCATATATTTTCTGTCTATCTATCTATCCACTTCACGTTAAACAGCCAATAATTTATCTTCCGATCCCTGCATCAAAGGACAACCTTTTTAGTTTTCAAATTCATAGCAGCAAATCAATGTACAAATTAAAATCGGAGTAAAAGGGAGGAAACAAGGTCTTCAGTCACATGAAAATCAAGCCACCGACAATTATCTGGAATCTCGAAATCAAGGGGCTTACAAAGTCTTGAATTTTCAAAATTTTCATCCCCCATATGCCAGACAATAGCAAACACTAACACGAAATTTCCAGTAAAAACTCCCATCTCTCTTTCTTTCATCCCTACTTAATTTCTCAGCAACCAAACACACACCTAAAATTAAATATATAAAAAATCACACTGCAGTACAGAAGCTTACGAGCAGCACCGTAAAGAAATCAAAGCAAAATAGTGTATGTTTCTAAGGATCCAAACTTGTGGTTGGTTACCTTCGAAACACTGCAGCGCTGTGGAAACGAGAAAACGTTCGCGTTTGAGTGAGCAATGCAAGAGGGAAACAGAAGAAACGTACGTACTTTACAAAGTCTTGAACCAGTAATAGTATTATTGGTTCCTTCTCTCTCCCAGTTTTGTGTATATCATCATCTGGTTGCCTACTTGTCTTGATCGTCCAAAAAGCTAATGTAAGAGTATTTTCACTGTCATTGCACTTTCTTCTCCTTCTCTTTTCGTTTTCCTTATATATATAAATATATGGAAGAGACAGACGCGCGCACAATGTCTGTGTCTGTTTGAGAGATAGTATAAGAGAGTGGGAGGAACAGAGGAGGAGGTGTCTTGTCTTAAACTCTCCTTTTGACGTTACAAAATACAAAGAGTGTCGTCTAGGGTAATTTTCTACTGCCTTTTTCTTTCTTTTTTTGAAGGAGGAACAGGATGGGGAAAGTGGGGGTGGCACTGCCGTTGCCGACTCGGCTTTTGGAGGTTAGGTGATTAAAGATTAGGCTGGTGATAGCGATGGATCTATAACGGCTACTCCTTCCTAGCCATGCCATGCCATGCCATGGTATGTTTGTTTTTTAAAGTTAATAATAAACTATCCATTAATTATTCACTGGTATTTATGGTTTTGAATACGTTATACCATACAGTGCCTTCGATATTTTAATGTTAATGGACCGTTGAGTTTACTCATTTTAATTATTTCTTTTTTAAAAAAATCATTTTTACTATTAAATATCGTACAAGAAAAATATTATAACAACAGTATAAAGTTAAAAATAAACTCACCAATCACTAATTCAATTAATCATTAAAGATTAAAGAAAAGTGTGGTAATAGTTATTTGTTAAAATATTTTTTACTTCATTAAAACTATCTAAAAATATTAAATAAATTTAAATAAATAAAAATTTATTTACACCGCAATAGGATGAAAAACCCAATTCTACAATAACTCCATTACACCACAGGGATAAAATCATAAATAATTCTTTTTTTTGTTCTGTGTCCGTAATTTGAAAGAGGTGAGAAATAGAGAGAAAAGTGGTGGGTAAAGAGTCAAAATGATATCATTTATTTTCTTTTCTTTAATCGTAAGGTCACATGCCAAGACAAGACAATTCAAATCATGTTTTAAACGACCTTTCAAGTTTCAAACCTAAATTTGCGGGCATTCATGATAAATTATATTTTTATAATTTAATTTTTTTTCTTTTTTTTTTCTCTTTCTCTGGTCTGGTGTTCAAAACCTAGTAATTTAATGTTTTTTTGAAATAAAAATTCAAAACCTTGATGTTTTTTAAAATAAAAATATTTTAAAAAATAAATTAAAACGCATTTTTAAATAAACTCTAAACCTATAAAGAATATGTTTGAGATCATGGTAATAATTGTTTTTTAAAGTGTTTTTTACTTGAAAATGTATTAAAATAATATATATTTTTATTTTTTATATTTTATTTTATCAAAAAAATTAATTTAAAATTAAAAAAATTAAAATTTTAAAAAATTCCTATTGAAACTCTGTCGAAGTGTTCGTTTTTACAAGATTTTACTTGGTTGGTTCTATCCTAACAATAACTTTTTTTTCCGGTTACCAATGTATGAAAGTAATAATAAATTTATATGTCGGTGGTGTAAACGTTACGGAAACAATATCAAATTCATACTCTAATTTAATATATGATTTTTATATATAAGGAAATAATATATATATATATATATTAAAAAAAAACTGAATTGGTATGGAATATCTACGTTATTGCTAGAATCTTCTATTTACCTTTTTTTTTTTTCCTTGATTTAGTTTTTTTTTTTGATTTACGTGAGGTGTCCAGGCCAGCTTGCGCGCACCACGACTATTCCCCACGGTCCACTGGACATCCTGCAAGCCCAGGAGCAGGTAAGGCACCGCGGGGGTGACAGGCGTGCACATAGAGGGTCGAACCCGGGACGGGGGCGGAACAAGTCACACGATTGACCACAGCAGCTAGACCCTCAAGTGCTTGATTTAGTATTTTTATTTGTATGATATTGTTGCATTTTCACTTCTGTTCTCTTAATTTAATTAAAGACATTATCTATCATTAAAAAAAAAAACCTTTTTCCTCATCTAAAAGATGTAATTTTTCTATAAACATGGGTTTATGATTCTCAAGAATTACTAAAATGATCGAATAAATTGTTCAAGAAATCTTTCATGGAATGTCAGTGTAATTATAAATATGGAACCTTTGACTGCATACAGAATAATTACTTCCGGTAAGGCGAGTTTTTCACCAGAAAATAACGCTTCTTGAAGACTAGAACCCATTGATGATGGTATTTCTTGAAATGCTAGAGATACTGGTTTTTAGCTCCTAGCAAATTGGTCTAGGAACTCTCTAGCAACCGAGAGCGTTCAGCGTATATCTTGATTAATTTTACAAGTTTTGAAGTTAATAATTATATGAACATTCAATGGTACTGGGGGACTCGAACTCGTAATCATTAAAAAATAAATTTAAAATTTGATTAGTTAAACTACCCCTCGGGATTTTTTTCTTCAACGGATGGATAATGGGTCTTATGGGATTTTGATTTCCAATTTTGCCTGAAAAAAACTCTTGAAAAAATTAAATTGCTTTGCCAGAAAAGGAGAAAAAGGTTTGATATCCTGTGGATCTCTTGTGTCAAGTTCTAAAGAAATAGCTTTGTAATCATATCTATAGTGTTTCCTTTGATAACATATAAATCATTGTATAACCATTGTTTTGTAAAGCAGCGTCTGGCAGTTTAATCCATCATCAACTGGACTCCTTTCCGAGAAAAGAAAATCTCGAAAGATTGCTCTTTTTTCCATCACATGCCCCCTTGAATGCCAAGTTTTTTTTTTTTTTTTAGTCCTCAAAGAGTTTTGAGGATTTTTATTTTAAAATTTCAAACTTAGGTTTTTTATTTTAAAAAAAATACATCATCTAACATTAGATTTACTGGTATTCAACTTTATATTTGTTTTATAGAGTTATCCTGATCTCATGATTCAAGTCGCGAGTTTTGCGAGTTGGTCGTGTTGACTTGTGTTATTTCTTTGTTATTTGTTTAATTAATTTTTTTTCCTCGCCTTTATCATTCAATATTGGATTAATTAATAATTAAGTTTTATAATTTTTTTTATTAACTTCCTATAAGGTATCACAATCTTATGACCAAGTTACGGGTTAAATCAATTGACTCAGGTTTTTTTTTATCTTTTTTTAGTTAAATTATTTTTTTAATTTCATCCTTTAACATTAAATTGATTAATAATTGAGTTTCATAATTTGTTTCGATTTGTTTTTTATGCGTTATCTCTGTCTCATTAAACAGATTTGAAAAGTTAACTTATGTTGACTAGACTCTTTTTTAAAGTTAAATTTTGTTTTCAATTTCATCCATTAACATTGAGTTGATTGAAAATCAGATTTAATGAATTTTTTTTTTTTTTGCTTTCTATAAGGTTATTAAGGTTTCATGATCTAGGTAGCAGGTTTGGCAGGTTAATTTTAATTAATTTAAGTCGATCTAATATGTTATCTTTTCAATATTACAAAAATAAGATGTTATCTTAAATTTTTTTTGTTAAATTATATTTTTATCAGTTGTTTAAATTGTTTTTGAATTTATCAAATTGATCAAGTTATATTAAATCAATTCTCATATAGTTTAATTTTTTTATGCTAAAAAACATATTAACAACTACTAAGTATATTTTATATCTTAAAAGACCCATTACTTAGCATGGGCAACGATCTCAAATTTCTTGTTTTATTTATTAATTCTAAATGTTGCCATTCTTATATTTCTATAGCTTATTTTATAATATTATCTTGTTGCTCTATTTGCATTTAAAATTTTTCAATTTTATTTAATGTCTCAAATAATAAATCGGTATTATGATTTTGTTATGTAGCGATTACAGGTATCCAGACTGGATATAATAAATATTAATAAACTCTCTTTTTTAGTTAAAACGATTATATCGTTTGAGTGATTTGCAAGTCTGAATTAAAAATGATGTAATTATAATATTTTTTAAATTAAAAGATCAAATTGCACTTGTTTTTTTGAATAAAAGGATAAAATCTTGAGATAAAAAGGAACTTGTGCATTCATGGTTGGTGTGTGAGGACAGTGAGTGTGTGAGTGTATCATTTCCCTCCAATCTTACTACATGTGTTAATAAAACACGCAATTTCCAATTAATTATATATTTTTTATATATGTAAATAAAAATTAAGAGATTAATAATTATTTAGGAGAGGAAAAATATGAAAAAGTTTTATTCCAAAACTTTAAATCAAAATTTCTTCCAATATAGATTTTAGTTGTTTTTACTTCAAGTTTCAAAATCACTTTTGAAAAAATTTGAATTTTTTTTTTAATTAATTTTTTTTTGATATTTTTAGATTATTTTGATGCGCTGATATCAAAAATGATTTTTAAAAAATAAAAAAAAATATTTTTTTGATACATTTCCTAATGAAAAATACTTTGAAAAACAACTGCAACTACACTTTCAAAGAACTTTGTAACACAATTTTGTAATATTTTTTTTAAGAAATCAATAACAATTACAAGTTTAAATTAAAACAAGAAATGTGTGTGTGTGAGTTTTAAAATTATTATTTTTTATTTAATTTATTTCAATCAATAAATAGCAAATACACAATGATCATTGAATAGGTGTGTAGGGACTTGATTTATGTAAATAGTAAATATGTCTTGAGCTAACAGGCGACGATTCAAGTTGTTGGTATGTATAAATGTTATAATCGGAAATTTAGATTAAATAAGTTTTGAATTAAGCATTTTAATTTCATGGGCTTCCAATCTGATATTATTCCCATTTAATTAGTACTACTAAGGATAATTATTTTTTAGAAAACTATTTTGACAAAATTATCATCCAATTAAATATTATTAATATGGTAAAAGTTTATTTATTTTCAGATAAATAGACTATCAAAATCTAATCATCCAATGCGTCTTGGGAGTATTAATAAATAATACAGCTAAAATGATGCATGAAATCTAAAAATAAATATATAAACATACAACTTTGTGCTTGCAAACAATTTGAATCTGACTTGTGCTTCTCTGCGGGTTAAATAATTAATATTTTTTTAAAAAAAATTTAAAACAAAATAAAAAAGTGAAGGTTTTGTTTATTATTTTAGTTTTTAGTTTTTTAACCGGTCACGTCACTTTTTTTTTAATTATATTCTTTAAAGTTATATTTTTATGGCAACCATAGTTTTCAAACCTGGCTTGGGGGTTGACCCGGCTAAGGGGTCGGGTCCCGGGTTACACAAGTTGACTAGGGTTAACCCATAAAATTAAAAAAAAAATATTTGAGGTTTTAATATTTTATATGAAAAAATTTAAAAACAATTCATGTTGATATAGGCTATAAATGTTGTCAACAATTAAGTTTCAAAAATTATTTCAAAAGGTTTTTATCCCATATTAAAAAAACATAACTTTTTTTTCTTATAAACCTAGAATGTAAATATTAAAGGGTTTCAAATTCCACATTTCAAAAATAAAACATTTTTTAGTATTTATATGGTGAACTTTGAAATGAGTTAGTAACCAATTGGAAAATATGAAAAAAGAAGGGTCCAGGGTAGGAGAAAAAACATATTTGAAAAAAAAAAAGGTTTCTTCCAGGTTTTTGTCAGGTCACCCAAGTTCTAGGTTAACCCAGTAGGTCAAATGGTTTACTCTAGGCTAATTGCATGCCAGATTTTGAATGAAACAGACTCACTCAACGCTACTAGGCCCGACCTCTTAGCATGACCCTTCAGCCTTTTGCTGAGCATAGCTTGGGTCCCAATTCAAAGGGCCAAAAGATATTGGATCCAAGTGACAACAAGACCCAATTAGTTGTTGGGTCATGGTGTAAGGCAGGACCTAACGTTGTTGAGTTCTAGTGCAATCAGGGCCCAAAACTATTGGGTCCCAGTGGGAGGGAGGCCCCAACGTTGTTGGGTCTTGGAGTGTTGGGAGGCTAGGCCCAACACTGTTGGGTTCTACCAAATAAAGGGTCTAACCATATTGGATCATGATGGAGGCAGGACCCAGGACCCTATATAGTTGGGTCCTACCTAAAGTATGAGGCCCAATGTTGTTGGGTCCTAGTGTGATGGCTTATTAGGTCCTGATTGAGGTAAGACCCAAGACCCTATATAGTTGGATCCTGCCTAAAGTATGAGGCCCAATACTGTTGGGTCCTGGTGTGATGGGAGGTAAGGCCAACGTTGTCGGGTCCTATTTAATAAAGAGCCTAATCCTATTGGGTCATGATAGAAGCAAAATATAGGACCCTATATGGTTGGGTCCTACCTAATGTATGAGGCCCAAAGCTATTAGGTTTTTGTGTTGTGGGAGGTAGGGCCCAATGTTGTTGAATCCTGGCTGTTGGGTCCTGGTATATCGGAGGCAGGGCTCAATGTTGTTGGGTGCTGGTGTGGTGGGAGGTAGGACCCAACCCTATTGAGTCCTGCTAGAGGCAAGACCCAAGACCCTATATAGTTGGTCCTACATCCCAGTAACACCTCATTAGCGTCGAGTCTTGGTGACGCTAGACACAATCTCAATATCATTTTTTTAAAATAATATTTTAAAAAATAATACAAAAACTTTAAAAGAATATTAATTTGAAGTAAAGAAAAAAAATTTAAAATTTTCAAATTTCCTGGGTCTCGCTTCGTAACCAGACACAATGTCAATATATATATTTTTTAAAAAAATTATTTTGAAGTAAAGAAAAAAATTTAAAATTTTCAAATTTCCTGGGTCTCGCTTCGTAGCCAGACACAATCTCAATATATATATTTTTTAAAATATTATTTAAATAATACAAAAACATAAAAAGTACTAATTTGAAATAAAGAAAAAACTTAAAAATCATCAAAGTTTTTCCATAGAATTTTTGAAACGCAAAATCAAACATGTTTTAATTAGAAAATTCAACCCAACCTGAAACAATGTATATATATATAATCACCCAACTTTTATACAATATACAAAAATTTACATCAATTTATCTCATATTTACAATATGAAAAGAAATTAATGAAAGAAAAGAAAAAAAACATTTAAAGAGGAAAAACAATTAAAGCGTTCGGTCCTAGAGAGAGCAAGACCCAATCGCATTGGGTCTAATTGCGCAGCCAAACCCAATCTCAATATAATTTTTTAAAAAATAATATTAAAAAAATAAAAAAATATATATTATTTTGAAGTAAATCAAAAAATTAAAAATTTTCAAATTTCTTGAGCCTGGCTTGTCAAAAGTTAATTCAAAAATTAAAAATTAACGTTGTTGGGTCTTGTTGGGAGGCAGGACCCAACACTTTAGTACTTTTTTGGAAGTGTTTTGGGTCTGGCTTTATCGTTGGGTCCGACTATCAAGCGAGACCCAACAGCTTTTGACAGAGAAGGCAACGCCCCTGACTTTAGAGTCCTGCTGGGGGTAGGTACCAACTCTAATGGGTTGAGCAAGACCTAACGTCATTGGATCTTGTGGTAGGAGGACCCAACACTATTGGGTCCTGTTGCAACGACCCAACAATCCTTTCTGACTTACAAACATACTCTTTACCATATGAAAAAAAAAAAAATTAAAGTCTTGGGTTATGCTGGGGCACGACCGCACGATCGAACTTTAATGGGTTAAGCTAAGCCCAACCCTTTCCAACTTACAAATAGAACTGACAAAGATCCCCTCATACATTATAGTGTCGTCCACAATCAAACACTATGTTGGGTCTTGCTAGGAGGCAGGACCCAATGCCATTGACACGTTTTGGAAATGTTTTGGTTATGGCTTGTCAACCAGACCCAACAGCGTTGGGTTCGGCTATCAAAGTCAGACCCAGCGGCTTTTGGTAGAGAAGACAATGCCCCCAGCCGTAATTCTTGACTAAAAACACAGGAAAGGAACGCCACCTAGGGAGCTGCAGTGCCGTCCACAGTGCAAATACTCTATGGTTACAGTGTCATCCACAGGGCAATGTATCTGTGTCCACAGTAAATCTATAGTGTTTCTATAGTGTTTTTCCATTTGTTTTAATATATAGCAAAGCAATTGTGCAAGTCCACAGTTAACTATCTCTTGGTCCATAGTACATGCATGTATAGTAGAAATCCTACATGTTTTAGTGTTTTGTTAATATATAAATTGTATTGAGAGCCATCTTAATTTCTTGTAACTAGCAAGTGAGATAAAGAGTTAACTACCCCTCTATTATAAATGTAACTAGTTTATTATCATGGGTTGCCCTAAATGTTTTTAATACAAAAAAAAAATTATTTAAGTTGCAAGGAATTTTTTTATATTTTTATTAAATCCAACTCAATAAGTCAACATTAAAACCTCCTAACTTGAATTCTTGACTAGCTCGAGATTTCTATTAAATTATACGGGAGTTGGCTCGAAGTAACCTAATTGACTTGGTAGGTTCAAGAAATAATTTAGAAAACTGATAAAATATGGTTTGGTTTTTTAAAAAATTCAAGATAACATCGTTTTTTTTTAATATTACGACAATAACATATTAAATCGACTCAGACTCCATGACTTAACTTGCAAAATCCATGATCTAGATCATGAATTTTGCTAGATTTAATAACTCAATTAAATCATATAAAGCACGCACCAATCATCTTTTTTATTTATATTTATTCGAATACCAAATTAAACTTCAGTTGACCTAATAATAATGAAAAAAATCATTATAAAAATACAAAAAGAAATCCCTCCACACCAATTTTAAAATTTTTATTTTCAAGGGTATTTTGATCATTTCACTTGTTTTTGAAATGCAAAAAAAATTATTTATCCTAAATTAATTTAATAATAATTTATGAGCATTGAGAAAAGACCTTAATGCTCTATTCCATTTTAAGCACAATTAGGTTTTGTTAACTACATATATATAAAGAAGAATAGTCTAGTCTTGGTATTTTATAATATAATTTTTAGTAGAAGAAAAAGGCGTAATAACCCTATGAATTGAAGGTGCATGGTGTAAAGTTTTCAAAACCCAAGATGCAAGGTGCAATCGCACCTAAAACACAGCGTTGTGAGGCTAATTAAATCGAAGGATTGGATGCCCGATCAGGGACCAAAGTTTCATGTGCGGGCAAGGCAAGATATCAGGGATTTCGCTTCATATTCTGTGAACAGCTTTTCATGAATATTAGAATTGAGAGATCAGGCCAATTTAGATGCCAAATTTCAAAGTTGCACACTGTAAATACAGACAAGGACAGCTCCACATGAACATTTAAGAGAAACAAATAATTATTGCTAGATCATGCATCCACACAACACGACCGCATGGGCAGCCCCTTGCACAGATAACTTGTGTAGCAGTGTAGGGCATCAACTTCTTTGATGAACAGCAATTTGGTGAATGTCCATATCCTTCACATCACAGACCGCCTGCAGGAGTCGCATGGGGCGGTTCTAGATCCATAAACACTCTCATTCTCAGTTAATCCACTCAATCGAGAACACGCATCCATAGCCAAAGTCCCAGCTTGAACCATGTCACCACAAAACCAGCATGTAATAAGAAGACGTTGAGGACAGATTGAAGCCTGGTGTTGTACCTGACATGGCCAAATGACCAAATGAATACGACATTGCTAAGAAATGTAGAAGTAAATAAGTAATCATGCACATGATTTCATGCTGGAGAGATACAACCCTTTAAAAGCTTCCTTGGTTTCTTGAGGAACCTTGGGAAAATAGTCAACAAACTTAAAACACTGCATTTTTACAATTCAATTTTCTTACTTGTTGGGGGGGAGAGAGAGAGAGAGAGAGAGAGAGAGAACATCATGGTATTTATCATCATCAGCCAAATGGAACCAAATGAGACTTCGTCCATTCTAATCTTCCATGCTACGTTATGCCACAAATCATCCAAGCATGGGTTCATGGTTTATTTTATCTTTGACAAGCAATCAGCTGTTCTATGTGCCTTTGGTAACCAACTGGCTATGATACCCCCTTGATTGACAATGTGAATTTACACAAAATCGGACAGTCAAATAAGCCAATGAAGTATCTTAAGAAGAGAAGAACAAGCAAGATTTGTATAGCTTACCATCTGTTCCAAGAACCACTCCACACCGGCATTGAAGTGACTCGTGGAACACTTTCATGTGCTTCTCCATTTCACCCCGTTGAAAAGCTTGCCCACATTTGTCACAGTGCAAATGGTTTATGGACTCTTCAATCCTCAGAACAATTCCACAACCAGGATGCGGACAGACAATATTATGTCTGCTACAAAAGGCTTTGTGCAATGCTATACTTCTGCTGGGTATAAAATGCTTGCAGTTCCTACACTACTGTATCAATGTGCATTGACGATGAAGATCCAGCTTGTTGACCCACTTTGTGGTTTGCTATTTTCTTGAACACTCGCTGATACCTTATACTCTGCTGTTCCTTTAAAACCATGCACACCAATGCTGTAAGCACCCATTCCTAAGTTCTTATCCTTAGAGCTAAGTATCAAAACTTTTGAACCTATATCATGGGAAGACCATTCATGTTGGTGTCTGGTTGGAAACATGCGGGAAGATTTGATATGTAAAGATCAGTATCACCATTACTGGTCAAAGCCTCTATCCTTACTTCAACCCTGATATCCTCAGCAGCAATTTTGTCCCGTGTATCATTATCAATATAAAATTTATAATAGTTATAGTTCCCTTCTTCCACCATCCCAGATTCTGCCTTTCCAAATATAAGAGGCTTCAGCACAGGTTGACTGCTCTCCAGACTTGAATCTGGACCGACAACATCAACTTCAATATCTGTTTCCAAGACAGAGACACAGGATGAAGGTCTCAACTCTAGAACCTGTAACTTGTATGTCAGTATTCCATGGTTGACAGTGATCAAATCACCTTGGAAAGAGTAGCATGCTGCCAGAGGCTTAGCCTTGTGATTGGGTAAGTCAGAAAACCCAAAGACATATGGTTGAAGTTTTGCACAAGTTCCTTTAGGCAGCCAGACATACTGAACCTCAATCAAAGGATCCTTTGGAGAATCTAGGGGGAATAGGTTACTCCATACATGAGGAGGGAGCCCTCCTGAACCTTCCTCTGCAGTAAATTCAAGAACACCTGAGTGGGTCGTCAACTGCTTTGAGTCAGCGTTAATCATCTCTGAAGATCCTTCTTGATGAATCACTGATAATTGGAAATACAATGTTCCTTTATCAAATGCACCTTGATCAGACAATTCTGTGAAGCAAGAAGGCAGTAGTTTAATCTTATCTCCACTACCCCGAAAAGAGACAGCTTCTAGGATGCTAGGAAATACTATTCCTCTCCCTCCAAGCAAATTTTCCTGCATTTGCTCATCAGCCTGCAGAGAAATCCAACTTCTTGTAAGCATCAAAAAGGCCATCAACATTCTAATCTGGAAAAAAATATTAAATTTGGAAACAGAAAACAAGACACGGGAATCTCCTACAGCACTTGCATACACATGTAATTAGTAACAATATCATGTGATTCATGTCCATCAATTATGTCAAGCAAGATTCCGTAATTATGTTAAAAAAAAATTCATTTCATTTTGAGACCAAATGCAGAAACTGGTGACCACTAAGCTGTCAAGAACTTTCTGTTTCTGTAATTTATGGTGAAACGTTGGAATTTCTTTGCAACAATGAAGCGAATTGGGTCAGAGAATTAATATTTCAATAAATCTATAAAAACAAGAAATTCAACCAATCCATTACGACAAAGAGCAGCTTTTTAGTTAATTCGATTATGATGATGATTGAAAGCAACTTTTCAACAACAGATAAGTCATGCTAAGCGCATTCAAATCCTCAACAAACTGCCGATACCGTCATACGAGTGCAAACTAGATGGATAATTGTTGCAGAAATAGAAGAAAACAGGTAGGTAACTGAGATATCTCCAATGCAAATGTTGCCATAATGTCAGTCAAATTCAATTCCTGCTATAAAATCAAGACACTAACATTTCATTTTCCCACTTTTGATCATCTATAGTCCCCTCCGGACCGCAACGAAACAGATATAGCATTTGACAGCAGCACAGATGCAATTCACATGCCACAAAAGTTTAAGGCCAGACAATGCATGTTACTGCTCACATAGGCTCAAAGGTCAAAAGAAACAAGAAAATAATCAATCTTAATTAACATAACAAAATCCCAGAAAGTTGATCAATTTGTTAATCTTGTTTGAAATTAATTTCACGAAAAACAGGGAACAGGGAGAGATTAAACAAGAACATCAAGAAAGAGAGCATGATAATAATTTCAATAGAAGGGGTCTAAGAAAAATCAAGCAAGGAACCTTGAGATGGGCATGAATGGCATCGAGACTACGACATCGATGAACAGCTTCAATGGCTTCTCTTTGCTTTATGGCCTCTTCCTTCGCTTTCCTCTCTCTCTCAAGTTTAAGTTTGGCCCTTTCTTTCCTCTCTGTTCTTTCTCTAACGCCTCTCTCGCTCTTCTCAGTTTAAAATCCATCTTTCTCTCTCTCTACAAGAAAGACAACCTTGTATCTGTATCTGTATGTGTTGGAGTGATTTTAAGGATCAATTGCAAGTTTGGTTCCTCTGTCTTTTCTTCTTGAATTGATGGTCGGTACGGAAAAAGGATGAAAACAAATGTAGACTTTGATGATGACGAGATTTATGATGATTTCTATCACTTCATTTGGAACTAAATTAAATTGAACTCAATTTATAATTAAATTTAAATTTAATTGACAATCTATTTAAAATATATAATTCAATTATACTGTGAAAATAAAATAAATTATTATTATTTTATTTTTAATTTAAAAATCCTTTTTTATACAGAAATCCTTTTTTATTATAAAAATCTTTTATTTATTTAAAATGATATAAAATATGGTATTTTAAAGAAAATATAAATAGATATATCTCTTATTAATTATTTGTTAAATGTTTTTCAGAATATATATATATATTAAAAAAACTTTTTAATTAAAATTTTGGAATGATGAAAGAAAGAAAAAATAAAGAAATGAAAGATTAATAACTTACCGAAATGAGGAACATAAGGATTAATGCAAAATATTTGAAATACAGTTTTAGAATATTAATTTTTACTTTTATATTTTTCATAAACAATTTTTATTTAAAATTCAAATCAATATTCTAAAAGAATTTCAAATATAAAAATTTATTTAATAAATTAACAAGGATTAATTAAAAAGAAAAAATCATTATCCTGAAAAATCATTATTCCCATCATCACATTTTACTGTTCATCTAAACAATATCATGTTTTTGTTTTTATTTAAAATAATTATTTTAATATTAAGTTTATTAAAAATTAGATTTTATTATTTATTTAATTTTCTTTAGACATTGTTATCATGATTTAAAAATATATCATGATATTGGGTCGGTGTTTAGTTTTACGATCTTTTTTTTCCTATCATATTATTAAATAAAAAATAATTAAAAAATTAAATTATTATAAATTGAGCTTATATCATGGTATTGGGTTAGTGTTTAGTTTTACGATTATTTTTTTTATCATATTATTAAATAAAAAATAATTAAAAAAATTAAATTATTATAAATTGAGTTTCATAATTCATTTTAATTTATTTTTTATATAATTATTGTGATTTTAAAAAAACATATCAACAATGAGTTAATGTTTGGTTTTTTAAGCATATTTTTTAATCATATTATTAAATAAAAATAATTCCAGAAAAAACACAGTTATTGAGAATTAGACTTTATATTTTATTTCAATTTATTTTTATAGAGTTACTGTGGTCTTATAAAAAGTCTTAGTATTCAGTTGGTGCTTGATTTTACAAATATCTATTTAATTTTATTATATAATTAAGTAAAAATAATTTAAAATAGTAAAGTTATTGAACTCAATAGAGTTCATGACCCATATTACATTTTTTATAAATTAACCTAGGTTAATCTGAGTTAATTTAATGTATTACTATTTCAGTATTTTTTTAAGAAAAGATATTATTTTAAAAATAATTTTAAAATCAAACTATATTTTTATTGATCTAAATTTTTCAAAATCCATCAAATTAATCAAGTTATATTACAACAATTTTTATATAATTTTATTTTGAATTTAATTTAGATAAAAAATATGATTGGGAAGTTTAAGAAGACCATAATTTACTTTAATTTTAACATTATTTTTTTACAGGTAAAGTTCTTTCAATCCCGCCATGACGTGGCTCTGGGAATTCTAATCTCCCAAATCCGTCTTCTTGTTTTCAAAACTCCAGAAGGATCTGTATCTATCTTCAATGAGAGCAATCTTTCTCACTCAATATTTTTCCAATATTGTTCAGTGCATTCCTAGCTGCTCTATTATGCGCAATTTCTTTCTTCAGGCCATGGCTGCCTCTGCCCACAAACTGGCCATCGATGAAAACATCGAAAGCCATGCTCTCTTTCCACAAATCCACAAATTTTACCTGAAGATTCCGCTTCTGGCACGCTTCATACAGCTCTGTCACTGGATGAACTTTCAGTGTTTCTTGACTAATTATGGGCTCCAACAAATCCTTGAAAATCTAACCAAACACAAACAGTTAGCAAAATCAACTGTTCATACATAATCAAGACTTTGTGCGTTACAATCTAAATGCACTTGCTTTTACCACAAGTTATAAATGATTGTGGTCAATTAAGGGCAATTAAGGGTCTAAATTGAAGAATTTCCTTTAATTTAAACATTATTTTTTTATAAGTAAAAGTTTTTTTTAATCCCGCCATGACGTAGCTCGGGGAATTCTAATCCCAAATCCATCTTGTTGGTTTTAAAACTCCAGAAGGATCTGGGTCTATCTTTCCTCCTGTTTTTTTTTTTTTTCTTACCTTCGTTTTTAAGGGAAGGACGGTGGGACTGATCTGTTCTCCTGCTGGGGCCCGATTATGTAAAGCAATGAGCCTAATTTAGATTCATATGCTGCCCAGACTCTCTTTCCATGTCCATTTTATAAGTTATGAAGCCCAGCAAAAGCTATCCTGTTTTACATCACGCCCAAAAATGTATCGATATCATAAATATTTCTGAATCAATTTCTATAAAAGAAGTTTTGAATCAATTTATAAGTTATGAAGCCCAGCGAAAGCTAGCCTAATTTACCTCTTATAGTACTAGTGTGTGTTTTTTCAGAAAAGCATGCATGCAAGAAAGAAATTTGAGCATGGTGAAAATCACTAAAATTAAGTTCTTCAGCTTTATAAGAAATTACTGTCCTTTCAACCAGGTTTACGGGCTGTAACAAACTGAAAGAGAAAATAAATGATGAAGAGAGCTTTTGCACGAAGGATTTGAGAAGCTTATTTGCATTCAGTTTGAAAAACAATAGTGTCATGTACAATATCACTTATATATACAATTTACTTAACAAACTATTTTGTCTCTTATGATAGAGGGGCCCTTGACTAATTAATCAAAAAAAAATTCATTTGGATGCAGCACATTTGTGCTGCTGGTGTGGTGCTGATAGTCTGTTTATTTGTTGCTTGGTTTACGCTGCATGGCATGCTGTGTTGCTATCTAAATTTTGATCCATATTTTGATAAATAAAATTTAAAAAATAAAAAATAAAAAAAATAAAGATTTATATGTGGCGAAAACATAGAGCATCAAGATTAAAGAAGCAATATGTCAAGGAGATAATTACTGAATCATATATAATTACTGCAATATCATAGATATATGATTTGATTCGTGCTGGTTATGGAAAATAATCACTGCAATAAAAAATACCATATATATAGAATTTGTTGGTGCTGGTTATAGAAGACAATCTCTGCAATAATTATTGTAATATTTCTTTAAATAGAACGTGTAGAGATTTTCTATATAAATGAACATCCAGCCATATGCACAAGGGGGGAAAGAAAATTTACAAGGTAATTTTGCACATTTGAGAAACAACACAAACAAAACCCTAAACCTAAATCCATCACTTACCCAAACAGCCACCCACACCCATTCAGCAACCATCCCCTCAACTCTCACCCACGCAGCCGCTCCTTTCTCCAGTTGAAACCAAAGAAACAAAGACCATCTCTCCATCTTCTTTCCCCATCTCCTTTCTCCCACACACAACACCAACCTGCAGGTTCCCCCACCACAACCTCCAGATGCCGCCCACTGCATTTCCTAACCTCCCTTTCCCGATCTCTCACAGTTGACCCCAACAACCCCGTCGCTGACCTTCACCGACTATCCTCCACAGACCCGAACCAGAACCTCCACATCCACCAACAGTACCACCCCTCGGCTCTTTCAGCCGCCCCCATCTCTTTTAAACCGAGACCCAGCTCTCTCCCCTTCACTCAGCCAACCCGCAGCCATCACAGACCGTTACCACTGACAGGAGCAAAGACCATCTAGCAGCACGCCCACAGAGCCATCAGCGCCGTCCACACCGTCTCCCAGCTTCTCCACCCGACCCTGCAGCTGAGACACCACAACACCGCCTACAGATCCGCAACCGGATCCCATGCCTCCTTGCTGACAGCTACCCGAAGCAGGGAAGAAGAAGATGAAACCCATATAAAAAACAAAACAAAAGAGATGCAGATCTGAAAACAAGGAAAGAAAAAACTAAAATCGATTGTCTGTTGCGTTTTTAGGTGTTTTGCAGGTCATCGCCGGCAAGGAAGGGAAGAAGGGATGGAGCCAAGCCAGATCCACCCCTGTCCCCTGTCTTTCTTGCGGCGGCGCGTGAACCCACGGGCTGCCAGTGACGACGGCGCCTGGAGCAAACGTGCGACACGCTGCATGGCATGCTGTTGATGATGTTTGTTGCTGCTATTATTTTGCTGGTGTGATGCTGGCCATGCTCTTTATTTGTTGCGTTGGAGGACGCTGCATGGCACGCTGCTGATGTGGTCTCTAATATCCTCTCACAAGATGGAGAATAGAGATTAACTATTCCTATGTTGGACAGATGCTGTTGTAGAATAGAAGAAGGGAAAGCTTTGGTAAAAATGTTCACTAGCTGTCTTTGAGAAGCAACATGAGCAGTGGTGATGAGGCCGTCTTGTATCTTGTCACGAATGAGATGGCAGTCCAATTCAATATGCTTTGTCCGTTTGTGAAAGACTGGATTGGCAGCAATGTGAAGAGCAACTTGGTTATCACAGTAAAATTGAGCAGCTTGAGGATGAGAAATACAGAGGTCCTGAAGGAGATATCGCAACCAAGTTAACTCTGAGCAAGTGGAAGCCATAGAACGGTATTCTACCTCAGCTGATGAGCAGGGGACAACAGATTGTTTCTTGGATTTCCAAGAAATGAAAGTCTCCAAGAAATATGTAATAACCCGTGACTGATCTCCTAGTGTCAGGGCATGAAGCCCAATCAGAGTCACAGAATGCTTTGAGTTGAATCTGTGAGGAAGAAGGCAATAAAATACCTTATCCATGTGCAGATTTAATGTATCGAAGAACACGATAAGCTGTGGCGAGATGTATGCTAGTAGGTGTATCCATATATTGATTGAGGATCTGGACAAGATAACAAATATCTGGCCTAGTGATTATGAGGTACAAAAGGTGTCCAATAAGATGATGATATGAGTTGGGATCTGATAAAGGAGCTCTAGAGGTTTTGTTGAGCTTAAAGTTCTGCTCAAGAGGCAGCTTGAGGGGTTTGCTGGCCAAGGTTCCTGAATCAGCCAAAATGTCCAAGGTATACTACCTCTAACATAAATGAATACCTTTCGATGACCTAGCAACTTTTAAGCCAAGGAAGTAGCGTAAGCAACCAAGGACTTTGATTTTAAATTGTTTGTGCAGGAAGGATTTAAGGGATGCGATGGAAGAGGAACAATTGCTAACAACAATTATATCATCAACATAAACCAGTAAGGCAGTAAACGAATTGTTATCCACTTTAGTAAATAGGCTATAACCAGCTTTGGATTGTGTAAAACCAAAAGCAATGAGAGAAAGAGAAAATTTGGAATACCACTGGCGTGAGGCTTGCTTGAGTCCATATAAACTTTTGAGAAGTTTGCAGACTTGATTGGCCCCACCTACAGAATAACCAGGCGGCTTGCGCATATATATTTCTTCTTTCAAGTCACCGTGAAGAAATGTGTTGTTGACGTTAAATTGTAAGAGACACCATCCTTTGATTGCTTCAATGTAGAGTAAGACCCTGACAGTAACAAGCTTTGCGACAGGAGAAAAATTTTTTGTGTAATCAATACCTGCCTTCTGTGTGAAACCCTTGACAACAAGTCTAGCTTTCAATCTCTCAATAGTTCCATCAGCATGGAATTTAGTCTTGTAAACATACTTGCAGTCAATGACTAATTTGCCAGGAGGTAAGTCAGTGACAATTCAGGTGTGATTTTGTTCCAAAGTAAATAATTCATCACTCATAACTTTGCACCAACCAGGATGTTGTACGGCTTGGTTGTATATGATAGGATCAACATGAATGGAGATGGAACTAGAAAAGGCAGTGAATGATGGAGAACATTGCTTATACGAAATAAAGTTTGCCAAGGAGTAGATATTACCAGTGTTGGGAGTCTCAGAATTGGACAATGATTGAGAAGGCACATCAAGTGAGGACTGGTTGCAATGGAAGTCATGTAGATATTGTGGTGCTCTTCTGACCCTGATGGTTCTGCGAGGGACTCCATCAGGAGAGACACCAGGCAGAATAGTAGGAGTGTAAGATGGAGAATCATATGAGGGGTCTATTGTGGAGATGACATGATCGTTTACGGCTGGTGAGTTTATGTTGTGGAGAGACACAAGTATGTTGGAAGGAGCTAAATCATTGGGTGTAAGTTGAGAAGGGATAACAAGAAAATCTAGAGTGTCAGGTAAAGGCTTAGTAAAAACACAGGTTGTGTTGTCAGATGTATCAGTGGAGAGGTGAGGTAAGGATTGAAATAGGAAAGTTGATTAATGGAAGGTGATGTTTTTAGATATAAAGATGGTATTGGTTTGGAGATCAAGTAATTTGTAGCCTTTTATGACAAAAGGATATCCAAGAAAAACAGAAATGCGACCACGAGAATCAAATTTCTTTCTCTAACGAGAGAGAGTGGAAGCAAAACAAAGAGAACCGAATACTTTTAAATGTGCATAAGTGGGCGATTTGTTGAATAAGAGTTCAAATGGTGTTTTGTTTTTAAGCAAGGGGCTAGGTGTGCGATTAATGAGGTATGTGGCAGTCAAGACACAATCACTCCAATATTAAAGATGGAGATTGGCCTGAAATCTTAAAGCTCGAGCAACATTAAGTAGGTGCTGGTGTTTGCGCTCCACAATCCCATTTTGTTGAGGTGTTTCGACACAACTAGTTTGGTAAATGATGCCTTTGGTATGGAAGAACTCTTTCATGTGAAATTCCCCCCATCATCACTTGCGCAAAATTTTAATCCTGTAATTGAATTGGTTTTCAACTAAGTTGGCAAAGGATTCTATGCTATGTTTAGTGTCAGCTTTAGTGGGAAGGAGATAAAGCCATGTGCTGTGAGTGAAACAATAAAATAAGGTCATAAAGTATTTGAAACCATCGTAGGAAAGCATGGGACATGGCCCCCAAAGATCGCAATGCACAATTTCAAAAGGCTGGGAGGCATGCTGCTTACTATAGGAAAAAGGCAGTCGATGAAATTTTGCTAAGGGACAAACGTAGCAAGGTTGTTTACTGATATTTGAGATGTTGTTCTTGACTACAAGGTCTGTGATTAAAGACATAACAGGGGAGGATGGATGTCCTAGACGACAGTACCACAAATTGGCAGTAGTGTGCTGATGTGAGACAAAAGCTGCAACAGAGTCTGTAGAAAAATGAGATAATGTATTGGCCAGAAGAGAAGGGGAGACGGTGTTGACAAAATGATAGAGTCCATTCCTCACTTCACCCTTCCCAATCGTTGTCCAAGATAAAAGGTCCTGAATAACACAGAGATTAGAGAGAAAGATGATAGAACATGTAAGATTAGTCGTTAGTTTTTTGACGGAGATCAAATTAAAATTAAAAGAAGGAACACACAAAACTTGTGTGAGGAAAATAGAGGGAGTTAACTGGATGGTGCCAGTGTGTGTAGCAGGAACATGTGTTCCATTTGGCAATGCAATAGGATGAGAGGGAGTAGAGACAATGGTAGTGGAAAAAAAAAGGGCAGCAGATCATATTGTCTGTTGCGCCTGTGTCAATGATCCAAGGTATATGATGGGAAGAAGATGTAGTGTGTGTGTGAGAGCATTTAAAGAGCAGTGTATACTAGAGATATGAGGAGTGAGAGGTGTATGGAGTCGCGATGAGGTCCGAGCAGTGGTAGATGCCCCTGATGGAAGCAGAGCCATGAATTGATTGTATTGATCCTTAGTTAAACCAATGCGAGTGTCACTGATATCTGCAATATTGGCAGCAGGAGTGGAAATTGACTGTGCTGCAAGAACATGAGAACTTCTAGACTTAGTGAATAATTTGTGGCCAGGAGGGTAGCCATTCAACTTGTAACATTTTTCTACTGTGTGACCAGTGAAGTTGCAATGAGAACATATAGGGGTTTTAATATTGCCAATTTTGAAGCAAGTTTCAAGCGTGTGTCCTGTAATCTTGCAGTGAGTGCAGTAGGTTCTTTCCTTTTTGTATTTAGAATGGGATGGAAACTTGGCAGTGAAGGAGGAGGGCTTTCTAATGGAAAAGGCCATAGCATCATGTTGTGTGGAGTTAGAGGTAAGCTGATGCTGGCATTCTTGTTGTTGAATGATAGAGAAAACTCGAGTGATGGTGGGGATGGGGTCAAGCAGCATGATTTGATCCCATATGGGAGAATAGGAGTCGTTTAAACCCATCAAAAATTGGAAAACACAGTCGCGTTGATAACGTTCAGATATAGTCTTCATGTTGCCGCAGCTACAGGATGGTATGGGATCATAGATCAATGTTTCATCCCAAAGGGTTTTGAGCTTGCCATAGTAAACACTCACGGGATCAGTCTCTTGTGAGAGGTTAGCTAAACTCTTTCGTAGCTGGTAAATACGTGGGCCATTTTGATGAGAGAATATGTCCTGTAAGTCGAGTCAAACATCTCGAGCACTGTCGATAAATGCTATGCTAGACCTGATAGAGTTGCTGATAGAGTTCTAGAGCCATGAAACCACCATGTCATTACATCGCTCAAACAAATCAAAGAGAGGATCTTCTTGATCAGTTGGCTGGCTGAAAATTCCAGTGATGAATGCTAATTTGTTCTTGGCACGAAGAGCTCTTTGCATTGCACGAGACCAGGTTGCATAGTTGTCGCCAGTGAGTAAGTCTATGACCAAAATTATGGCTGGGTTGTCACCAGTATCTAACTGAAAGGGATTGTTGTGACTGTGAAGGTTCAAATATTGATTAGCGTTTGGTGTATGGTTGGTGTTTGGGTTATGTGGTGTGTTTGGGGAAGATTGATCTTCCAATGATACCATGTAACAAACTGAAGGAGAAAATAAATGATGAAGAGAGCTTTTGCACGAAGGATTTTAGAAGCTTATTTGCATTCAGTTTGAAAAACAATAGTGTCATGTACAATATCACTTATATACAATTTACTTAACAAACTATTTTATCTCTTATTATAGAGGGGCCCTTGACTAATTAATCAAAACAAAATTCATTTGGATGCAGCACATTTGTGCTGCTGGTGTGGTGCTGATAGTCTGTTTATTTGTTGCTTGGTTTACGCTGCATGGCATGCTGTGTTGCTATCTAAATTTTGATCCATATTTTGATAAATAAAATTTAAAAAATAAAAAATAAAAAAAATAAAGATTTATATGTGGCGAAAACATAGAGCATCAGGATTAAAGAAGCAATATGTCAAGGAGATAATTACTGAAACATATATAATTACTGCAATATCATAGATATATGATTTGATTCGTGCTGGTTATGGAAAATAATCACTGCAATAAAAAATACCATATATATAGAATTTGTTGGTGCTGGTTATAGAAGACAATCTCTGCAATAATTATTGTAATATTTCTTTAAATAGAACGTGTAGAGATTTTCTATATAAATGAACATCCAGCCATATGCACAAGGGGGGAAAGAAAATTACAAGGTAATTTTGCACATTTGAGAAACAACACAAACAAAACCCTAAACCTAAATCCATCACTTACCCAAACAGCCACCCACACCCATTCAGCAACCATCCCCTCAACTCTCACCCACGCAGCCGCTCCTTTCTCCAGTTGAAACCAAAGAAACAAAGACCATCTCTCCATCTTCTTTCCCCATCTCCTTTCTCCCACACACAACACCAACCTGCAGGTTCCCCCACCACAACCTCCAGATGCCGCCCACTGCATTTCCTAACCTCCCTTTCCCGATCTCTCACAGTTGACCCCAACAACCCCGTCGCTGACCTTCACCGACTATCCTCCACAGACCCGAACCAGAACCTCCACATCCACCAACAGTACCACCCCTCGGCTCTTTCAGCCGCCCCCATCTCTTTAAACCGAGACCCAGCTCTCTCCCCTTCACTCAGCCAACCCGCAGCCATCACAGACCGTTACCACTGACAGGAGCAAAGACCATCTAGCAGCACGCCCACAGAGCCATCAGCGCCGTCCACACCGTCTCCCAGCTTCTCCACCCGACCCTGCAGCTGAGACACCACAACACCGCCTACAGATCCGCAACCGGATCCCATGCCTCCTTGCTGACAGCTACCCGAAGCAGGGAAGAAGAAGATGAAACCCATATAAAAAACAAAACAAAAGAGATGCAGATCTGAAAACAAGGAAAGAAAAAACTAAAATCGATTGTCTGTTGCGTTTTTAGGTGTTTTGCAGGTCATCGCCGGCAAGGAAGGGAAGAAGGGATGGAGCCAAGCCAGATCCACCCCTGTCCCCTGTCTTTCTTGCGGCGGCGCGGTGAACCCACGGGCTGCCAGTGACGACGGCGCCTGGAGCAAACGCGCCGCCACTTTTCCTGCATTCCCAGAAGTGTTCCTCTGCAATTCCTGAATATTTGGGGATCTATTTTTGCAATTTCTGAATTGTATATTATGTGTTTAGATTTGTTTTGAATTTATGTTATTATTATTATTATTTTTAGTTTAACGTGGGTGTCCGGGCCAGCTTACGCGCACCTCGACTATGTTATTTGAATTTATGTTATTTGTAATTACATGTGGGTGTATTATGAAAAACATAATAAAAAGAGGATGTGTGTGGGTTTGTATTTTTTAGGTATGTTATTGAATTATAAAATCAAAAATATAAAAAATGAATTTAATATTTTAATTTGTATATGGTCAAGTATCTGAAGGGCAAATAAAATCACTTTGTATTTCTTGTGGAGATGTAAGAACACGTTTCTATATATATTCTGGGATTTAATAGTTGATTTATTAAAGCTTTAAGAATTTGACTAATATATTTAATTGTGATTAACTATGATGTGTGTTTTACGAAGAAAATATATAAAAAATATTGTTTTGTGTGTGTTTGCATATGGCCAATACCCTAACATGTTTTGAATGTTTTTTTAAAAAAATATTGGAAGTTTCGAAAATGTGTTTTTGCATGGATTTCTTAAACAAAACCAAAATTATTTTCTTATATTTCTGAATTTTACAACATGTTTGTAAAACTTCAAAGGGTATTGGCCAATATTCCAAAAAACACAAAAAATTTATTTTGGGAGAATTCATCTATTATTCACCGCTAATGTTTGGATAAAGAAATCCCTAAGGGACGAATATCCAAAATATTATTGGGAATAATTTGTTATTATTCACTGTTAATATTTGGATAAAGAAACCCTTAGTGGTAAATATCCAAAATAATTTTCTATGAATAATAATTGAGGACATTTCAATTATAATTTTCTAGGAATAATTTTCAAACTAAATCACACATCCTTGAAAGAAGCCTCAATTATAATTGAGGACATTTCAACTTTTGACTCTCACGGTTTACGAGCCATGAGAATATGAAACACTAAGGCAAAAAAAGGCTTTTAAAGCGCTCTGAATTTCCTTAGATTTCTAAATATTTGTCCTCCCTCCTTGCGATTTACGAGTCGCAAACTTTTGAAATACTAAGGGAAAAATGAGCTTTTAAAGCACATGAAATCTCCTTTGATTTCTACCTTAATAAATTTAGTTTGAATCAAACCTAGGAAAACTGATGGGATTAGAAAACACAACACCATAGCTATTATAAGGCAAACCAAACACCAAGCAGCTTACCTTAGGTAGGGTGTACTAGGGGTGCTAATACCTTCCCTTTACGCAACCAATTCTTTGCCTTAGAATCTCTGAAAGACCAGTTAGGTTTTCTAGTGACCATAATACTAGGTGGCGACTCCTTTATTCACAAAAACAAATAAACCTGAAATCAAATAAAAAATCGCCATCAGACGCTGCGCGGGGGACGTGCGACACGCTGCATGGCATGCTGTTGATGATGTTTGTTGCTGCTATTATTTGCTGGTGTGATGCTGGCCATGCTCTTTATTTGTTGCGTTGGAGGACGCTGCATGGCACGCTGCTGATGTGGTCTCTAATATCCTCTCACAAGATGGAGAATAGAGATTAACTATTCCTATGTTGGACAGATGCTGTTGTAGAATAGAAGAGGGGAAGCTTTGGTAAAAATGTTCACTAGCTGTCTTTGAGAAGCAACATGAGCAGTGGTGATGAGGCCGTCTTGTATCTTGTCACGAATGAGATGGCAGTCCAATTCAATATGCTTTGTCCGTTTGTGAAAGACTGGATTGGCAGCAATGTGAAGAGCAACTTGGTTATCACAGTAAAATTGAGCAGCTTGAGGATGAGAAATACAGAGGTCCTGAAGGAGATATCGCAACCAAGTTAACTCTGAGCAAGTGGAAGCCATAGAACGGTATTCTACCTCAGCTGATGAGCAGGGGACAACAGATTGTTTCTTGGATTTCCAAGAAATGAAGTCTCCAAGAAATATGTAATAACCCGTGACTGATCTCCTAGTGTCAGGGCATGAAGCCCAATCAGAGTCACAGAATGCTTTGAGTTGAATCTGTGAGGAAGAAGGCAATAAAATACCTTATCCATGTGCAGATTTAATGTATCGAAGAACACGATAAGCTGTGGCGAGATGTATGCTAGTAGGTGTATCCATATATTGATTGAGGATCTGGACAAGATAACAAATATCTGGCCTAGTGATTATGAGGTACAAAAGGTGTCCAATAAGATGATGATATGAGTTGGGATCTGATAAAGGAGCTCTAGAGGTTTTGTTGAGCTTAAAGTTCTGCTCAAGAGGCAGCTTGAGGGGTTTGCTGGCCAAGGTTCCTGAATCAGCCAAAATGTCCAAGGTTACTACCTCTAACATAAATGAATACCTTTCGATGACCTAGCAACTTTTAAGCCAAGGAAGTAGCGTAAGCAACCAAGGACTTTGATTTTAAATTGTTTGTGCAGGAAGGATTTAAGGGATGCGATGGAAGAGGAACAATTGCTAACAACAATTATATCATCAACATAAACCAGTAAGGCAGTAAACGAATTGTTATCCACTTTAGTAAATAGGCTATAACCAGCTTTGGATTGTGTAAAACCAAAAGCAATGAGAGAAAGAGAAATTTGGAATACCACTGGCGTGAGGCTTGCTTGAGTCCATATAAACTTTTGAGAAGTTTGCAGACTTGATTGGCCCCACCTACAGAATAACCAGGCGGCTTGCGCATATATATTTCTTCTTTCAAGTCACCGTGAAGAAATGTGTTGTTGACGTTAAATTGTAAGAGACACCATCCTTTGATTGCTTCAATGTAGAGTAAGACCCTGACAGTAACAAGCTTTGCGACAGGAGAAAAATTTTTTGTGTAATCAATACCTGCCTTCTGTGTGAAACCCTTGACAACAAGTCTAGCTTTCAATCTCTCAATAGTTCCATCAGCATGGAATTTAGTCTTGTAAACATACTTGCAGTCAATGACTAATTTGCCAGGAGGTAAGTCAGTGACAATTCAGGTGTGATTTTGTTCCAAAGTAAATAATTCATCACTCATAACTTTGCACCAACCAGGATGTTGTACGGCTTGGTTGTATATGATAGGATCAACATGAATGGAGATGGAACTAGAAAAGGCAGTGAATGATGGAGAACATTGCTTATACGAAATAAAGTTTGCCAAGGAGTAGATATTACCAGTGTTGGGAGTCTCAGAATTGGACAATGATTGAGAAGGCACATCAAGTGAGGACTGGTTGCAATGGAAGTCATGTAGATATTGTGGTGCTCTTCTGACCCTGATGGTTCTGCGAGGGACTCCATCAGGAGAGACACCAGGCAGAATAGTAGGAGTGTAAGATGGAGAATCATATGAGGGGTCTATTGTGGAGATGACATGATCGTTTACGGCTGGTGAGTTTATGTTGTGGAGAGACACAAGTATGTTGGAAGGAGCTAAATCATTGGGTGTAAGTTGAGAAGGGATAACAAGAAAATCTAGAGTGTCAGGTAAAGGCTAGTAAAAACACAGGTTGTGTTGTCAGATGTATCAGTGGAGAGGTGAGGTAAGGATTGAAATAGGAAAGTTGATTAATGGAAGGTGATGTTTTTAGATATAAAGATGGTATTGGTTTGGAGATCAAGTAATTTGTAGCCTTTTATGACAAAAGGATATCCAAGAAAAACAGAAATGCGACCACGAGAATCAAATTTCTTCTCTAACGAGAGAGAGTGGAAGCAAAACAAAGAGAACCGAATACTTTTAAATGTGCATAAGTGGGCGATTTGTTGAATAAGAGTTCAAATGGTGTTTTGTTTTTAAGCAAGGGGCTAGTGTGCGATTAATGAGGTATGTGGCAGTCAAGACACAATCACTCCAATATTAAAGATGGAGATTGGCCTGAAATCTTAAAGCTCGAGCAACATTAAGTAGGTGCTGGTGTTTGCGCTCCACAATCCCATTTTGTTGAGGTGTTTCGACACAACTAGTTTGGTAAATGATGCCTTTGGTATGGAAGAACTCTTTCATGTGAAATTCCCCCCATCATCACTTGCGCAAAATTTTAATCCTGTAATTGAATTGGTTTTCAACTAAGTTGGCAAAGGATTCTATGCTATGTTTAGTGTCAGCTTTAGTGGGAAGGAGTAATGCCGTGGTGTGAGTGAAACAAAAATAAATAAGGTCATAAAGTATTTGAAACCATCGTAGGAAAGCATGGGACATGGCCCCCAAAGATCGCAATGCACAATTTCAAAAGGCTGGGAGGCATGCTGCTTACTATAGGAAAAAGGCAGTCGATGAAATTTTGCTAAGGGACAAACGTAGCAAGGTTGTTTACTGATATTTGAGATGTTGTTCTTGACTACAAGGTCTGTGATTAAAGACATAACAGGGGAGGATGGATGTCCTAGACGACAGTACCACAAATTGGCAGTAGTGTGCTGATGTGAGACAAAAGCTGCAACAGAGTCTGTAGAAAAATGAGATAATGTATTGGCCAGAAGAGAAGGGGAGACGGTGTTGACAAAATGATAGAGTCCATTCCTCACTTCACCCTTCCCAATCGTTGTCCAAGATAAAAGGTCCTGAATAACACAGAGATTAGAGAGAAAGATGATAGAACATGTAAGATTAGTCGTTAGTTTTTTGACGGAGATCAAATTAAAATTAAAAGAAGGAACACACAAAACTTGTGTGAGGAAAATAGAGGGAGTTAACTGGATGGTGCCAGTGTGTGTAGCAGGAACATGTGTTCCATTTGGCAATGCAATAGGATGAGAGGGAGTAGAGACAATGGTAGTGGAAAAAAAAGGGCAGCAGATCATATTGTCTGTTGCGCCTGTGTCAATGATCCAAGGTATATGATGGGAAGAGATGTAGTGTGTGTGTGAGAGCATTTAAAGAGCAGTGTATACTAGAGATATGAGGAGTGAGAGGTGTATGGAGTCGCGATGAGGTCCGAGCAGTGGTAGATGCCCCTGATGGAAGCAGAGCCATGAATTGATTGTATTGATCCTTAGTTAAACCAATGCGAGTGTCACTGATATCTGCAATATTGGCAGCAGGAGTGGAAATTGACTGTGCTGCAAGAACATGAGAACTTCTAGACTTAGTGAATAATTTGTGGCCAGGAGGGTAGCCATTCAACTTGTAACATTTTTCTACTGTGTGACCAGTGAAGTTGCAATGAGAACATATAGGGGTTTTAATATTGCCAATTTTGAAGCAAGTTTCAAGCGTGTGTCCTGTAATCTTGCAGTGAGTGCAGTAGGTTCTTTCCTTTTTGTATTTAGAATGGGATGGAAACTTGGCAGTGAAGGAGGAGGGCTTTCTAATGGAAAAGGCCATAGCATCATGTTGTGTGGAGTTAGAGGTAAGCTGATGCTGGCATTCTTGTTGTTGAATGATAGAGAAAACTCGAGTGATGGTGGGGATGGGGTCAAGCAGCATGATTTGATCCCATATGGGAGAATAGGAGTCGTTTAAACCCATCAAAAATTGGAAAACACAGTCGCGTTGATAACGTTCAGATATAGTCTTCATGTTGCCGCAGCTACAGGATGGTATGGGATCATAGATCAATGTTTCATCCCAAAGGGTTTTGAGCTTGCCATAGTAAACACTCACGGGATCAGTCTCTTGTGAGAGGTTAGCTAAACTCTTTCGTAGCTGGTAAATACGTGGGCCATTTTGATGAGAGAATATGTCCTGTAAGTCGAGTCAAACATCTCGAGCACTGTCGATAAATGCTATGCTAGACCTGATAGAGTTGCTGATAGAGTTCTAGAGCCATGAAACCACCATGTCATTACATCGCTCAAACAAATCAAGAGAGGATCTTCTTGATCAGTTGGCTGGCTGAAAATTCCAGTGATGAATGCTAATTTGTTCTTGGCACGAAGAGCTCTTTGCATTGCACGAGACCAGGTTGCATAGTTGTCGCCAGTGAGTAAGTCTATGACCAAAATTATGGCTGGGTTGTCACCAGTATCTAACTGAAAGGGATTGTGTGACTGTGAAGGTTCAAATATTGATTAGCGTTTGGTGTATGGTGGTGTTTGGGTTATGTGGTGTGTTTGGGGAAGATTGATCTTCCAATGATACCATGTAACAAACTGAAGGAGAAAATAAATGATGAAGAGAGCTTTTGCACGAAGGATTTTAGAAGCTTATTTGCATTCAGTTTGAAAAACAATAGTGTCATGTACAATATCACTTATATACAATTTACTTAACAAACTATTTTATCTCTTATTATAGAGGGGCCCTTGACTAATTAATCAAAACAAAATTCATTTGGATGCAGCACATTTGTGCTGCTGGTGTGGTGCTGATAGTCTGTTTATTTGTTGCTTGGTTTACGCTGCATGGCATGCTGTGTTGCTATCTAAATTTTGATCCATATTTTGATAAATAAAATTTAAAAAATAAAAAATAAAAAAAATAAAGATTTATATGTGGCGAAAACATAGAGCATCAGGATTAAAGAAGCAATATGTCAAGGAGATAATTACTGAAACATATATAATTACTGCAATATCATAGATATATGATTTGATTCGTGCTGGTTATGGAAAATAATCACTGCAATAAAAATACCATATATATAGATTTGTTGGTGCTGGTTATAGAAGACAATCTCTGCAATAATTATTGTAATATTTCTTTAAATAGAACGTGTAGAGATTTTCTATATAAATGAACATCCAGCCATATGCACAAGGGGGGAAAGAAAATTTACAAGGTAATTTTGACATTTGAGAAACAACACAAACAAACCCTAAACCTAAATCCATCACTTACCCAAACAGCCACCCACACCCATTCAGCAACCATCCCCTCAACTCTCACCCACGCAGCCGCTCCTTTCTCCAGTTGAAACCAAAGAAACAAAGACCATCTCTCCATCTTCTTTCCCCATCTCCTTTCTCCCACACACAACACCAACCTGCAGGTTCCCCCACCACAACCTCCAGATGCCGCCCACTGCATTTCCTAACCTCCCTTTCCCGATCTCTCACAGTTGACCCCAACAACCCCGTCGCTGACCTTCACCGACTATCCTCCACAGACCCGAACCAGAACCTCCACATCCACCAACAGTACCACCCCTCGGCTCTTTCAGCCGCCCCCATCTCTTTTAAACCGAGACCCAGCTCTCTCCCCTTCACTCAGCCAACCCGCAGCCATCACAGACCGTTACCACTGACAGGAGCAAAGACCATCTAGCAGCACGCCCACAGAGCCATCAGCGCCGTCCACACCGTCTCCCAGCTTCTCCACCCGACCCTGCAGCTGAGACACCACAACACCGCCTACAGATCCGCAACCGGATCCCATGCCTCCTTGCTGACAGCTACCCGAAGCAGGGAAGAAGAAGATGAAACCCATATAAAAAACAAAACAAAAGAGATGCAGATCTGAAAACAAGGAAAGAAAAAACTAAAATCGATTGTCTGTTGCGTTTTTAGGTGTTTTGCAGGTCATCGCCGGCAAGGAAGGGAAGAAGGGATGGAGCCAAGCCAGATCCACCCCTGTCCCCTGTCTTTCTTGCGGCGGCGCGTGAACCCACGGGCTGCCAGTGACGACGGCGCCTGGAGCAAACGCGCCGCCACTTTTCCTGCATTCCCAGAAGTGTTCCTCTGCAATTCCTGAATATTTGGGGATCTATTTTTGCAATTTCTGAATTGTATATTATGTGTTTAGATTTGTTTTGAATTTATGTTATTATTATTATTATTTTTAGTTTAACGTGGGTGTCCGGGCCAGCTTACGCGCACCTCGACTATGTTATTTGAATTTATGTTATTTGTAATTACATGTGGGTGTATTATGAAAAACATAATAAAAAGAGGATGTGTGTGGGTTTGTATTTTTTTAGGTATGTTATTGAATTATAAAATCAAAATATAAAAAATGAATTTAATATTTTAATTTGTATATGGTCAAGTATCTGAAGGGCAAATAAAATCACTTTGTATTTCTTGTGGAGATGTAAGAACACGTTTCTATATATATTCTGGGATTTAATAGTTGATTTATTAAAGCTTTAAGAATTTGACTAATATATTTAATTGTGATTAACTATGATGTGTGTTTTACGAAGAAAATATATAAAAAATATTGTTTTGTGTGTGTTGCATATGGCCAATACCCTAACATGTTTTGAATGTTTTTTTAAAAAAATATTGGAAGTTTCGAAAATGTGTTTTTTGCATGGATTTCTTAAACAAAACCAAAATTATTTTCTTATATTTCTGAATTTTACAACATGTTTGTAAAACTTCAAAGGGTATTGGCCAATATTCCAAAAAACACAAAAAATTTATTTTGGGAGAATTCATCTATTATTCACCGCTAATGTTTGGATAAAGAAATCCCTAAGGGACGAATATCCAAAATATTATTGGGAATAATTTGTTATTATTCACTGTTAATATTTGGATAAAGAAACCCTTAGTGGTAAATATCCAAAATAATTTTCTATGAATAATAATTGAGGACATTTCAATTATAATTTTCTAGGAATAATTTTCAAACTAAATCACACATCCTTGAAAGAAGCCTCAATTATAATTGAGGACATTTCAACTTTTGACTCTCACGGTTTACGAGCCATGAGAATATGAAACACTAAGGCAAAAAAAGGCTTTTAAAGCGCTCTGAATTTCCTTAGATTTCTAAATATTTGTCCTCCCTCCTTGCGATTTACGAGTCGCAAACTTTTGAAATACTAAGGGAAAAATGAGCTTTTAAAGCACATGAAATCTCCTTTGATTTCTACCTTAATAAATTTAGTTTGAATCAAACCTAGGAAAACTGATGGGATTAGAAAACACAACACCATAGCTATTATAAGGCAAACCAAACACCAAGCAGCTTACCTTAGGTAGGGTGTACTAGGGGTGCTAATACCTTCCCTTTACGCAACCAATTCTTTGCCTTAGAATCTCTGAAAGACCAGTTAGGTTTTCTAGTGACCATAATACTAGGTGGCGACTCCTTTATTCACAAAAACAAATAAACCTGAAATCAAATAAAAAATCGCCATCAGACGCTGCGCGGGGGACGTGCGACACGCTGCATGGCATGCTGTTGATGATGTTTGTTGCTGCTATTATTTTGCTGGTGTGATGCTGGCCATGCTCTTTATTTGTTGCGTTGGAGGACGCTGCATGGCACGCTGCTGATGTGGTCTCTAATATCCTCTCACAAGATGGAGAATAGAGATTAACTATTCCTATGTTGGACAGATGCTGTTGTAGAATAGAAGAAGGGAAAGCTTTGGTAAAAATGTTCACTAGCTGTCTTTGAGAAGCAACATGAGCAGTGGTGATGAGGCCGTCTTGTATCTTGTCACGAATGAGATGGCAGTCCAATTCAATATGCTTTGTCCGTTTGTGAAAGACTGGATTGGCAGCAATGTGAAGAGCAACTTGGTTATCACAGTAAAATTGAGCAGCTTGAGGATGAGAAATACAGAGGTCCTGAAGGAGATATCGCAACCAAGTTAACTCTGAGCAAGTGGAAGCCATAGAACGGTATTCTACCTCAGCTGATGAGCAGGGGACAACAGATTGTTTCTTGGATTTCCAAGAAATGAGAGTCTCCAAGAAATATGTAATAACCCGTGACTGATCTCCTAGTGTCAGGGCATGAAGCCCAATCAGAGTCACAGAATGCTTTGAGTTGAATCTGTGAGGAAGAAGGCAATAAAATACCTTATCCATGTGCAGATTTAATGTATCGAAGAACACGATAAGCTGTGGCGAGATGTATGCTAGTAGGTGTATCCATATATTGATTGAGGATCTGGACAAGATAACAAATATCTGGCCTAGTGATTATGAGGTACAAAAGGTGTCCAATAAGATGATGATATGAGTTGGGATCTGATAAAGGAGCTCTAGAGGTTTTGTTGAGCTTAAAGTTCTGCTCAAGAGGCAGCTTGAGGGGTTTGCTGGCCAAGGTTCCTGAATCAGCCAAAATGTCCAAGGTATACTACCTCTAACATAAATGAATACCTTTCGATGACCTAGCAACTTTTAAGCCAAGGAAGTAGCGTAAGCAACCAAGGACTTTGATTTTAAATTGTTTGTGCAGGAAGGATTTAAGGGATGCGATGGAAGAGGAACAATTGCTAACAACAATTATATCATCAACATAAACCAGTAAGGCAGTAAACGAATTGTTATCCACTTTAGTAAATAGGCTATAACCAGCTTTGGATTGTGTAAAACCAAAAGCAATGAGAGAAAGAGAAATTTGGAATACCACTGGCGTGAGGCTTGCTTGAGTCCATATAAACTTTTGAGAAGTTTGCAGACTTGATTGGCCCCACCTACAGAATAACCAGGCGGCTTGCGCATATATATTTCTTCTTTCAAGTCACCGTGAAGAAATGTGTTGTTGACGTTAAATTGTAAGAGACACCATCCTTTGATTGCTTCAATGTAGAGTAAGACCCTGACAGTAACAAGCTTTGCGACAGGAGAAAAATTTTTTGTGTAATCAATACCTGCCTTCTGTGTGAAACCCTTGACAACAAGTCTAGCTTTCAATCTCTCAATAGTTCCATCAGCATGGAATTTAGTCTTGTAAACATACTTGCAGTCAATGACTAATTTGCCAGGAGGTAAGTCAGTGACAATTCAGGTGTGATTTTGTTCCAAAGTAAATAATTCATCACTCATAACTTTGCACCAACCAGGATGTTGTACGGCTTGGTTGTATATGATAGGATCAACATGAATGGAGATGGAACTAGAAAAGGCAGTGAATGATGGAGAACATTGCTTATACGAAATAAAGTTTGCCAAGGAGTAGATATTACCAGTGTTGGGAGTCTCAGAATTGGACAATGATTGAGAAGGCACATCAAGTGAGGACTGGTTGCAATGGAAGTCATGTAGATATTGTGGTGCTCTTCTGACCCTGATGGTTCTGCGAGGGACTCCATCAGGAGAGACACCAGGCAGAATAGTAGGAGTGTAAGATGGAGAATCATATGAGGGGTCTATTGTGGAGATGACATGATCGTTTACGGCTGGTGAGTTTATGTTGTGGAGAGACACAAGTATGTTGGAAGGAGCTAAATCATTGGGTGTAAGTTGAGAAGGGATAACAAGAAAATCTAGAGTGTCAGGTAAAGGCTTAGTAAAAACACAGGTTGTGTTGTCAGATGTATCAGTGGAGAGGTGAGGTAAGGATTGAAATAGGAAAGTTGATTAATGGAAGGTGATGTTTTTAGATATAAAGATGGTATTGGTTTGGAGATCAAGTAATTTGTAGCCTTTTATGACAAAAGGATATCCAAGAAAAACAGAAATGCGACCACGAGAATCAAATTTCTTTCTCTAACGAGAGAGAGTGGAAGCAAAACAAAGAGAACCGAATACTTTTAAATGTGCATAAGTGGGCGATTTGTTGAATAAGAGTTCAAATGGTGTTTTGTTTTTAAGCAAGGGGCTAGGTGTGCGATTAATGAGGTATGTGGCAGTCAAGACACAATCACTCCAATATTAAAGATGGAGATTGGCCTGAAATCTTAAAGCTCGAGCAACATTAAGTAGGTGCTGGTGTTTGCGCTCCACAATCCCATTTTGTTGAGGTGTTTCGACACAACTAGTTTGGTAAATGATGCCTTTGGTATGGAAGAACTCTTTCATGTGAAATTCCCCCCATCATCACTTGCGCAAAATTTTAATCCTGTAATTGAATTGGTTTTCAACTAAGTTGGCAAAGGATTCTATGCTATGTTTAGTGTCAGCTTTAGTGGGAAGGAGATAAAGCCATGTGCTGTGAGTGAAACAATAAAATAAGGTCATAAAGTATTTGAAACCATCGTAGGAAAGCATGGGACATGGCCCCCAAAGATCGCAATGCACAATTTCAAAAGGCTGGGAGGCATGCTGCTTACTATAGGAAAAAGGCAGTCGATGAAATTTTGCTAAGGGACAAACGTAGCAAGGTTGTTTACTGATATTTGAGATGTTGTTCTTGACTACAAGGTCTGTGATTAAAGACATAACAGGGGAGGATGGATGTCCTAGACGACAGTACCACAAATTGGCAGTAGTGTGCTGATGTGAGACAAAAGCTGCAACAGAGTCTGTAGAAAAATGAGATAATGTATTGGCCAGAAGAGAAGGGGAGACGGTGTTGACAAAATGATAGAGTCCATTCCTCACTTCACCCTTCCCAATCGTTGTCCAAGATAAAAGGTCCTGAATAACACAGAGATTAGAGAGAAAGATGATAGAACATGTAAGATTAGTCGTTAGTTTTTTGACGGAGATCAAATTAAAATTAAAAGAAGGAACACACAAAACTTGTGTGAGGAAAATAGAGGGAGTTAACTGGATGGTGCCAGTGTGTGTAGCAGGAACATGTGTTCCATTTGGCAATGCAATAGGATGAGAGGGAGTAGAGACAATGGTAGTGGAAAAAAAAGGGCAGCAGATCATATTGTCTGTTGCGCCTGTGTCAATGATCCAAGGTATATGATGGGAAGAAGATGTAGTGTGTGTGTGAGAGCATTTAAAGAGCAGTGTATACTAGAGATATGAGGAGTGAGAGGTGTATGGAGTCGCGATGAGGTCCGAGCAGTGGTAGATGCCCCTGATGGAAGCAGAGCCATGAATTGATTGTATTGATCCTTAGTTAAACCAATGCGAGTGTCACTGATATCTGCAATATTGGCAGCAGGAGTGGAAATTGACTGTGCTGCAAGAACATGAGAACTTCTAGACTTAGTGAATAATTTGTGGCCAGGAGGGTAGCCATTCAACTTGTAACATTTTTCTACTGTGTGACCAGTGAAGTTGCAATGAGAACATATAGGGGTTTTAATATTGCCAATTTTGAAGCAAGTTTCAAGCGTGTGTCCTGTAATCTTGCAGTGAGTGCAGTAGGTTCTTTCCTTTTTGTATTTAGAATGGGATGGAAACTTGGCAGTGAAGGAGGAGGGCTTTCTAATGGAAAAGGCCATAGCATCATGTTGTGTGGAGTTAGAGGTAAGCTGATGCTGGCATTCTTGTTGTTGAATGATAGAGAAAACTCGAGTGATGGTGGGGATGGGGTCAAGCAGCATGATTTGATCCCATATGGGAGAATAGGAGTCGTTTAAACCCATCAAAAATTGGAAAACACAGTCGCGTTGATAACGTTCAGATATAGTCTTCATGTTGCCGCAGCTACAGGATGGTATGGGATCATAGATCAATGTTTCATCCCAAAGGGTTTTGAGCTTGCCATAGTAAACACTCACGGGATCAGTCTCTTGTGAGAGGTTAGCTAAACTCTTTCGTAGCTGGTAAATACGTGGGCCATTTTGATGAGAGAATATGTCCTGTAAGTCGAGTCAAACATCTCGAGCACTGTCGATAAATGCTATGCTAGACCTGATAGAGTTGCTGATAGAGTTCTAGAGCCATGAAACCACCATGTCATTACATCGCTCAAACAAATCAAAGAGAGGATCTTCTTGATCAGTTGGCTGGCTGAAAATTCCAGTGATGAATGCTAATTTGTTCTTGGCACGAAGAGCTCTTTGCATTGCACGAGACCAGGTTGCATAGTTGTCGCCAGTGAGTAAGTCTATGACCAAAATTATGGCTGGGTTGTCACCAGTATCTAACTGAAAGGGATTGCTGTGACTGTGAAGGTTCAAATATTGATTAGCGTTTGGTGTATGGTTGGTGTTTGGGTTATGTGGTGTGTTTGGGGAAGATTGATCTTCCAATGATACCATGTAACAAACTGAAGGAGAAATAAATGATGAAGAGAGCTTTTGCACGAAGGATTTTAGAAGCTTATTTGCATTCAGTTTGAAAAACAATAGTGTCATGTACAATATCACTTATATACAATTTACTTAACAAACTATTTTATCTCTTATTATAGAGGGGCCCTTGACTAATTAATCAAAACAAAATTCATTTGGATGCAGCACATTTGTGCTGCTGGTGTGGTGCTGATAGTCTGTTTATTTGTTGCTTGGTTTACGCTGCATGGCATGCTGTGTTGCTATCTAAATTTTGATCCATATTTTGATAAATAAAATTTAAAAAATAAAAAATAAAAAAAATAAAGATTTATATGTGGCGAAAACATAGAGCATCAGGATTAAAGAAGCAATATGTCAAGGAGATAATTACTGAAACATATATAATTACTGCAATATCATAGATATATGATTTGATTCGTGCTGGTTATGGAAAATAATCACTGCAATAAAAAATACCATATATATAGAATTTGTTGGTGCTGGTTATAGAAGACAATCTCTGCAATAATTATTGTAATATTTCTTTAAATAGAACGTGTAGAGATTTTCTATATAAATGAACATCCAGCCATATGCACAAGGGGGGAAAGAAAATTTACAAGGTAATTTTGCACATTTGAGAAACAACACAAACAAAACCCTAAACCTAAATCCATCACTTACCCAAACAGCCACCCACACCCATTCAGCAACCATCCCCTCAACTCTCACCCACGCAGCCGCTCCTTTCTCCAGTTGAAACCAAAGAAACAAAGACCATCTCTCCATCTTCTTTCCCCATCTCCTTTCTCCCACACACAACACCAACCTGCAGGTTCCCCCACCACAACCTCCAGATGCCGCCCACTGCATTTCCTAACCTCCCTTTCCCGATCTCTCACAGTTGACCCCAACAACCCCGTCGCTGACCTTCACCGACTATCCTCCACAGACCCGAACCAGAACCTCCACATCCACCAACAGTACCACCCCTCGGCTCTTTCAGCCGCCCCCATCTCTTTTAAACCGAGACCCAGCTCTCTCCCCTTCACTCAGCCAACCCGCAGCCATCACAGACCGTTACCACTGACAGGAGCAAAGACCATCTAGCAGCACGCCCACAGAGCCATCAGCGCCGTCCACACCGTCTCCCAGCTTCTCCACCCGACCCTGCAGCTGAGACACCACAACACCGCCTACAGATCCGCAACCGGATCCCATGCCTCCTTGCTGACAGCTACCCGAAGCAGGGAAGAAGAAGATGAAACCCATATAAAAAACAAAACAAAAGAGATGCAGATCTGAAAACAAGGAAAGAAAAAACTAAAATCGATTGTCTGTTGCGTTTTTAGGTGTTTTGCAGGTCATCGCCGGCAAGGAAGGGAAGAAGGGATGGAGCCAAGCCAGATCCACCCCTGTCCCCTGTCTTTCTTGCGGCGGCGCGTGAACCCACGGGCTGCCAGTGACGACGGCGCCTGGAGCAAACGCGCCGCCACTTTTCCTGCATTCCCAGAAGTGTTCCTCTGCAATTCCTGAATATTTGGGGATCTATTTTTGCAATTTCTGAATTGTATATTATGTGTTTAGATTTGTTTTGAATTTATGTTATTATTATTATTATTTTTAGTTTAACGTGGGTGTCCGGGCCAGCTTACGCGCACCTCGACTATGTTATTTGAATTTATGTTATTTGTAATTACATGTGGGTGTATTATGAAAAACATAATAAAAGAGGATGTGTGTGGGTTTGTATTTTTTTAGGTATGTTATTGAATTATAAAATCAAAAATATAAAAATGAATTTAATATTTTAATTTGTATATGGTCAAGTATCTGAAGGGCAAATAAAATCACTTTGTATTTCTTGTGGAGATGTAAGAACACGTTTCTATATATATTCTGGGATTTAATAGTTGATTTATTAAAGCTTTAAGAATTTGACTAATATATTTAATTGTGATTAACTATGATGTGTGTTTTACGAAGAAAATATATAAAAAATATTGTTTTGTGTGTGTTGCATATGGCCAATACCCTAACATGTTTTGAATGTTTTTTTAAAAAAATATTGGAAGTTTCGAAAATGTGTTTTTGCATGGATTTCTTAAACAAAACCAAAATTATTTTCTTATATTTCTGAATTTTACAACATGTTTGTAAAACTTCAAAGGGTATTGGCCAATATTCCAAAAAACACAAAAAATTTATTTTGGGAGAATTCATCTATTATTCACCGCTAATGTTTGGATAAAGAAATCCCTAAGGGACGAATATCCAAAATATTATTGGGAATAATTTGTTATTATTCACTGTTAATATTTGGATAAAGAAACCCTTAGTGGTAAATATCCAAAATAATTTTCTATGAATAATAATTGAGGACATTTCAATTATAATTTTCTAGGAATAATTTTCAAACTAAATCACACATCCTTGAAAGAAGCCTCAATTATAATTGAGGACATTTCAACTTTTGACTCTCACGGTTTACGAGCCATGAGAATATGAAACACTAAGGCAAAAAAAGGCTTTTAAAGCGCTCTGAATTTCCTTAGATTTCTAAATATTTGTCCTCCCTCCTTGCGATTTACGAGTCGCAAACTTTTGAAATACTAAGGGAAAAATGAGCTTTTAAAGCACATGAAATCTCCTTTGATTTCTACCTTAATAAATTTAGTTTGAATCAAACCTAGGAAAACTGATGGGATTAGAAAACACAACACCATAGCTATTATAAGGCAAACCAAACACCAAGCAGCTTACCTTAGGTAGGGTGTACTAGGGGTGCTAATACCTTCCCTTTACGCAACCAATTCTTTGCCTTAGAATCTCTGAAAGACCAGTTAGGTTTTCTAGTGACCATAATACTAGGTGGCGACTCCTTTATTCACAAAAACAAATAAACCTGAAATCAAATAAAAAATCGCCATCAGACGCTGCGCGGGGGACGTGCGACACGCTGCATGGCATGCTGTTGATGATGTTTGTTGCTGCTATTATTTTGCTGGTGTGATGCTGGCCATGCTCTTTATTTTTTGCGTTGGAGGACGCTGCATGGCACGCTGCTGATGTGGTCTCTAATATCCTCTCACAAGATGGAGAATAGAGATTAACTATTCCTATGTTGGACAGATGCTGTTGTAGAATAGAAGAAGGGAGAGCTTTGGTAAAAATGTTCACTAGCTGTCTTTGAGAAGCAACATGAGCAGTGGTGATGAGGCCGTCTTGTATCTTGTCACGAATGAGATGGCAGTCCAATTCAATATGCTTTGTCCGTTTGTGAAAGACTGGATTGGCAGCAATGTGAAGAGCAACTTGGTTATCACAGTAAAATTGAGCAGCTTGAGGATGAGAAATACAGAGGTCCTGAAGGAGATATCGCAACCAAGTTAACTCTGAGCAAGTGGAAGCCATAGAACGGTATTCTACCTCAGCTGATGAGCAGGGGACAACAGATTGTTTCTTGGATTTCCAAGAAATGAGAGTCTCCAAGAAATATGTAATAACCCGTGACTGATCTCCTAGTGTCAGGGCATGAAGCCCAATCAGAGTCACAGAATGCTTTGAGTTGAATCTGTGAGGAAGAAGGCAATAAAATACCTTATCCATGTGCAGATTTAATGTATCGAAGAACACGATAAGCTGTGGCGAGATGTATGCTAGTAGGTGTATCCATATATTGATTGAGGATCTGGACAAGATAACAAATATCTGGCCTAGTGATTATGAGGTACAAAAGGTGTCCAATAAGATGATGATATGAGTTGGGATCTGATAAAGGAGCTCTAGAGGTTTTGTTGAGCTTAAAGTTCTGCTCAAGAGGCAGCTTGAGGGGTTTGCTGGCCAAGGTTCCTGAATCAGCCAAAATGTCCAAGGTATACTACCTCTAACATAAATGAATACCTTTCGATGACCTAGCAACTTTTAAGCCAAGGAAGTAGCGTAAGCAACCAAGGACTTTGATTTTAAATTGTTTGTGCAGGAAGGATTTAAGGGATGCGATGGAAGAGGAACAATTGCTAACAACAATTATATCATCAACATAAACCAGTAAGGCAGTAAACGAATTGTTATCCACTTTAGTAAATAGGCTATAACCAGCTTTGGATTGTGTAAAACCAAAAGCAATGAGAGAAAGAGAAAATTTGGAATACCACTGGCGTGAGGCTTGCTTGAGTCCATATAAACTTTTGAGAAGTTTGCAGACTTGATTGGCCCCACCTACAGAATAACCAGGCGGCTTGCGCATATATATTTCTTCTTTCAAGTCACCGTGAAGAAATGTGTTGTTGACGTTAAATTGTAAGAGACACCATCCTTTGATTGCTTCAATGTAGAGTAAGACCCTGACAGTAACAAGCTTTGCGACAGGAGAAAAAATTTTTGTGTAATCAATACCTGCCTTCTGTGTGAAACCCTTGACAACAAGTCTAGCTTTCAATCTCTCAATAGTTCCATCAGCATGGAATTTAGTCTTGTAAACATACTTGCAGTCAATGACTAATTTGCCAGGAGGTAAGTCAGTGACAATTCAGGTGTGATTTTGTTCCAAAGTAAATAATTCATCACTCATAACTTTGCACCAACCAGGATGTTGTACGGCTTGGTTGTATATGATAGGATCAACATGAATGGAGATGGAACTAGAAAAGGCAGTGAATGATGGAGAACATTGCTTATACGAAATAAAGTTTGCCAAGGAGTAGATATTACCAGTGTTGGGAGTCTCAGAATTGGACAATGATTGAGAAGGCACATCAAGTGAGGACTGGTTGCAATGGAAGTCATGTAGATATTGTGGTGCTCTTCTGACCCTGATGGTTCTGCGAGGGACTCCATCAGGAGAGACACCAGGCAGAATAGTAGGAGTGTAAGATGGAGAATCATATGAGGGGTCTATTGTGGAGATGACATGATCGTTTACGGCTGGTGAGTTTATGTTGTGGAGAGACACAAGTATGTTGGAAGGAGCTAAATCATTGGGTGTAAGTTGAGAAGGGATAACAAGAAAATCTAGAGTGTCAGGTAAAGGCTTAGTAAAAACACAGGTTGTGTTGTCAGATGTATCAGTGGAGAGGTGAGGTAAGGATTGAAATAGGAAAGTTGATTAATGGAAGGTGATGTTTTTAGATATAAAGATGGTATTGGTTTGGAGATCAAGTAATTTGTAGCCTTTTATGACAAAAGGATATCCAAGAAAAACAGAAATGCGACCACGAGAATCAAATTTCTTTCTCTAACAAGAGAGAGTGGAAGCAAAACAAAGAGAACCGAATACTTTTAAATGTGCATAAGTGGGCGATTTGTTGAATAAGAGTTCAAATGGTGTTTTGTTTTTAAGCAAGGGGCTAGGTGTGCGATTAATGAGGTATGTGGCAGTCAAGACACAATCACTCCAATATTAAAGATGGAGATTGGCCTGAAATCTTAAAGCTCGAGCAACATTAAGTAGGTGCTGGTGTTTGCGCTCCACAATCCCATTTTGTTGAGGTGTTTCGACACAACTAGTTTGGTAAATGATGCCTTTGGTATGGAAGAACTCTTTCATGTGAAATTCCCCCCATCATCACTTGCTCAAAATTTTAATCCTGTAATTGAATTGGTTTTCAACTAAGTTGGCAAAGGATTCTATGCTATGTTTAGTGTCAGCTTTAGTGGGAAGGAGATAAAGCCATGTGCTGTGAGTGAAACAATAAAATAAGGTCATAAAGTATTTGAAACCATCGTAGGAAAGCATGGGACATGGCCCCCAAAGATCGCAATGCACAATTTCAAAAGGCTGGGAGGCATGCTGCTTACTATAGGAAAAAGGCAGTCGATGAAATTTTGCTAAGGGACAAACGTAGCAAGGTTGTTTACTGATATTTGAGATGTTGTTCTTGACTACAAGGTCTGTGATTAAAGACATAACAGGGGAGGATGGATGTCCTAGACGACAGTACCACAAATTGGCAGTAGTGTGCTGATGTGAGACAAAAGCTGCAACAGAGTCTGTAGAAAAATGAGATAATGTATTGGCCAGAAGAGAAGGGGAGACGGTGTTGACAAAATGATAGAGTCCATTCCTCACTTCACCCTTCCCAATCGTTGTCCAAGATAAAAGGTCCTGAATAACACAGAGATTAGAGAGAAAGATGATAGAACATGTAAGATTAGTCGTTAGTTTTTTGACGGAGATCAAATTAAAATTAAAAGAAGGAACACACAAAACTTGTGTGAGGAAAATAAAGGGAGTTAACTGGATGGTGCCAGTGTGTGTAGCAGGAACATGTGTTCCATTTGGCAATGCAACAGGATGAGAGGGAGTAGAGACAATGGTAGTGGAAAAAAAAGGGCAGCAGATCATATTGTCTGTTGCGCCTGTGTCAATGATCCAAGGTATATGATGGGAAGAAGATGTAGTGTGTGTGTGAGAGCATTTAAAGAGCAGTGTATACTAGAGATATGAGGAGTGAGAGGTGTATGGAGTCGCGATGAGGTCCGAGCAGTGGTAGATGCCCCTGATGGAAGCAGAGCCATGAATTGATTGTATTGATCCTTAGTTAAACCAATGCGAGTGTCACTGATATCTGCAATATTGGCAGCAGGAGTGGAAATTGACTGTGCTGCAAGAACATGAGAACTTCTAGACTTAGTGAATAATTTGTGGCCAGGAGGGTAGCCATTCAACTTGTAACATTTTTCTACTGTGTGACCAGTGAAGTTGCAATGAGAACATATAGGGGTTTTAATATTGCCAATTTTGAAGCAAGTTTCAAGCGTGTGTCCTGTAATCTTGCAGTGAGTGCAGTAGGTTCTTTCCTTTTTGTATTTAGAATGGGATGGAAACTTGGCAGTGAAGGAGGAGGGCTTTCTAATGGAAAAGGCCATAGCATCATGTTGTGTGGAGTTAGAGGTAAGCTGATGCTGGCATTCTTGTTGTTGAATGATAGAGAAAACTCGAGTGATGGTGGGGATGGGGTCAAGCAGCATGATTTGATCCCGTATGGGAGAATAGGAGTCGTTTAAACCCATCAAAAATTGGAAAACACAGTCGCGTTGATAACGTTCAGATATAGTCTTCATGTTGCCGCAGCTACAGGATGGTATGGGATCATAGATCAATGTTTCATCCCAAAGGGTTTTGAGCTTGCCATAGTAAACACTCACGGGATCAGTCTCTTGTGAGAGGTTAGCTAAACTCTTTTGTAGCTGGTAAATACGTGGGCCATTTTGATGAGAGAATATGTCCTGTAAGTCGAGTCAAACATCTCGAGCACTGTCGACAAATGCTATGCTAGACCTGATAGAGTTGCTGATAGAGTTCTAGAGCCATGAAACCACCATGTCATTACATCGCTCAAACAAATCAAAGAGAGGATCTTCTTGATCAGTTGGCTGGCTGAAAATTCCAGTGATGAATGCTAATTTGTTCTTGGCACGAAGAGCTCTTTGCATTGCACGAGACCAGGTTGCATAGTTGTCGCCAGTGAGTAATTCTATGACCAAAATTATGGCTGGGTTGTCACCAGTATCTAACTGAAAAGGATTGTTGTGACTGTGAAGGTTCAAATATTGATTAGCGTTTGGTGTATGGTTGGTGTTTGGGTTATGTGGTGTGTTTGGGGAAGATTGATCTTCCAATGATACCATGTAACAAACTGAAGGAGAAAATAAATGATGAAGAGAGCTTTTGCACGAAGGATTTTAGAAGCTTATTTGCATTCAGTTTGAAAAACAATAGTGTCATGTACAATATCACCTATATACAATTTACTTAACAAACTATTTTGTCTGATAAAGGGGCCCTCAACTAATTAATCAAAACAAAATTCATTCGGTTGCAGCACATTTGTGCTGCTGGTGTGGTGCTGGTAGCCTGTTTATTTGTTGCTTGGTTTACGCTGCATGGCATGCTGTTGATAATGTTTGTTGCTGCTGTTATTCTGCTGGTGTGATGCTGGCCATGCTTTTTATTTGTTGCGTTGATGGACACTGTATGGCACGCTGCTGATGTGTTCTCTAATACGGGCTTCGCTACCATTAATTTCTGGTCAAGAAACTGATGTTTACATGCACCGGCATCATTCGAGACTGCGCTATCTTAATTTATCATTTCTGCAAGAGTTCATGAGAATTCCTTGCCACTATTCTAGTAAGCACTTGAAGCTTGAAGAGAGTTGCGCCTCTAAGCACCATTCCCCTCATGAAAAATGCAAGCTTATCTTCCCTAAACATCACTACTCAATCCAAACATTCCCAAAGATTATCATTTGTATGCATAACAATTCTTCTCATGTTCCAAAGATATCTTCAAGCGGAACCTCTATAAAAGAGAATTTTTTCCACAAAAGTTCCTAATAAACTAGGAAGAACATATCCATTGTAGAAATAAGGATTTTTTATTATTATTATTTACTAGTAAAGCATAGCATGATTTCGGCATGCTCATGCATGACAAAACTAAGGTGATACTACTGTTTTTCAACAGTGCAATGAGTCTACGTGATGTTTATTCAATTTTCTACACGATAAATATTCTGTTCATCAACATCAGAGCAATCTTTCTCGCTCAATATTTTTCTAATATTGTTCAATGCATTCTCCGCTGCTCTATTTTGCGCAATTTCTTTCTTCAGACCATAGGTGCCTCTGCCCACAAACTGATCATCAATGAAAACATCAAAAGCCATGTTTTCTTTCCACAAATCTACAAATTTTACTTTAAGATTTCGCTTCTGGCACACTTCATACAACTCTGTCACGGGATGTACTTTCAGTGTTTCTTGACTAATTATGGGCTCCAACAAATCCTTAAAAATCTAACCAAACACAAACAGTTAGCAAATCAACTGATCATACATAAGTTATAAATGCACTTACTTTTACCACAAGTTATAAATGATTGTGGTCGATATTTAAGGGCAAGGGTCTGAATTTTTTTCTTCTTGTTAATCATGATTTTTTTTCTAGAACCCTGTAAGTGGAAAATAAGGTACGTACCTTCCAGACAACATCAATGGAGAAATTGCTGTCAATGAAAACGGCTCCTATTGCTGCTTCAACAATGTCAGCTAGTGCTTTCGGTGCATCAACAAGACCGTTAGAGTGCAAGGGATAGTCCAAGATTGCTTGCGAGAATTCCCGAATCTGTTTTGTGATCAGTCGTCGTCAAAACAAGTAAAAAATCTATTGATTTTAATCATTATCATATGCTTGATCCACCCAAAATTAAAGTCGGCTGCCAAACATGCCCCAAATTCTTTTCAGAAATGACAACTGATAAATCCAAAAGTATTACTTTAGTGGGTTAGTAATAAAATGATGGTGATTTAGCAATATATTCCATAAAAAAAATCAAGGGATTTCTTGGGATCTACAGCATCTAGGAGCAAAATTTTAGAAAAAAGATTAAAAAATATTACAAGATTGGTTAGGTGTTGCATTTTCAATCATCCAAATACTATATATATATATATAGTATTTGGATGATTGAAAATGCAACACCTAACTAATTTTAAATGATTTTTTTAGGTATCGTAACAAAGTTTGAGAGCACTTCCAACTTATCTTTTTATTTTTTAAACATAATTACCTGCTAAGAAAAATTAAAATAGATACTTGCCAATCTCGAAGACTTTTGAAATTATATTAAATATTCCTCAAGTGCTACGAAAGATTTTATATTAAATCATGGAGAGCCACGCAACTAGGGTGGAACTTCTAGCTTATTTGACATATTCAAAGTCGGTCTCAGAAAACAAACTGAAAAACACGTTATAAGAAATTAATAAATGAGAAGACTATATCGTGCGCTACTGTAACTTACTTGTTCCTCAAGGAGAGGCATCTTGTGCCGTAAATACCGATGTAATTTGTGTTTGATGGCAACACGAGCTAGCTTCTCTGTATCTACGTTGACTGATCTGAGTCGGGTTAAAGCCCCCGGTGGCAAATCCGGGTACAAGAAGTACTGTTCTTTTGTGAACAGCAGGTTTAGCACCGAATCACCAACGTACTCTAAACGCTCGTAAGAAAAGCACTGATCGGAGAATGAGGCATGTGTAAGAGCCTCCTCTAACAACTTCTTGCTCTTGAACTTGTAGTGGAGAATCTCCTCCACCTCGTCAAGATCCGTCAACCAATCCGTCGTCTGTTTCCCAGAAGCAACCTCTGACCGATCATCAGAACTTCCCTTCGTCCCCTTGTGACTTTCTGATGTTATCTCAAGCACTTTTATCATGTCAAGTGCTGCTGCTGCTGCTGATTCTTCTTGTTGTGACTCCATATTGCCAGCTTAAGAGATCTATGTAAGAGTGGAGAGAACTCTTAAGAGATTGGGACTCTGTATATATATATATATGCCAAAAACCTCTGATTGGAATGTGTCAACAAGAAAGTTAAAAAAGAGATAGTTCTTTTGACAGGCCAAGTCGTTAATTATTATTTGGTGGGAATGGTTAGGGTTTTTCCAGTTTTTGGCTAGGGAATATATAGGAAAAGAAAAGTTGGAAATATTGACTTTTATGGTGAAAAGGAAACGACTCTGGCACGTCATAGGGTGAGTTTTTAGGATGCTTGTGCGCCATCAGACCACCAGATCGTGCTTCGGTCAAAACAAAGTCGGCACAGCAACAAATTTTTTTTTTTAACTTGTGATAAATTATTGTTCATTACAAAAAAAAAAAAGGTTAGAAAAAAGGACTTTTTCTAGTAATATAAAAACATATGCACGTTAAAAGATATGCACGTTAATGGATTTTTGTTTGATTGAGATTGTGGTAGTAACGATTTAAATTATTTTTATTTAGAAATATATTAAAAAAAAATTATTTTTTAAAAATTATTTTTAATATTAGAATATTAAAATTATCTAAAAATATTAAAAAAAATTATTTTAAAAAAAATTAACTTTTAATGATGTATCGGCAATAAGTAGTTTCTGACCATAAAAATATATAATTAAAAATAAGGATACATGTAAAAAGTCTAAATATTATCAGTACAAGAGAGTCAGGTTGGGTAAACTATTTATATGAATAGTAAACCAGATAAATATATATTTTTTAGTAATTTTGATAATAATTCTGTGGAGTAGATCAGTTGATTAGTGTGTTGGTCGATTGTTGGAGATTATGCATTCAATTCCACCAGGAAGCAATAGTTTCTTTCAAAATACAGATGATATGGAGTTTCTTTTTGGTGTATTTTTTTAGTTTCATTTTTTGATATTGGTTTTTTATTATTTAGTACTATGTTGATTGTGAATTGATTTTTATATTTTTTTATCATAAAATAAAAAAAATAATTCAACTTAACTAATGAACACTACCAAAGAATTGACAAATACAAACAGAGACATTGATAAAATGTTTTCGTCGGTAAATTGTGATAAATTTTTCCGACTGAATATGCCCTCGCAGTATCCATCAGTAAACACCGATGGAAATATTCCTTCTGTATATACTAAGAGAATTACAGTGAGAAAAGAATGAAAGAGAAAAAAGTCAAAAAGTATGATGATGTGTTATTTTTACATACATAATTACCGATGAATTTAAATCTGTCGATTAAATCCATCGATAAATCCGTTTATAATATTTAATTTAGGACCTGACAAGCGACCCTCCTTTCTTCCTCCCCCATTTCTTCTTCTTACTTCATTTTTCTCTGCAACAAATAACACAACCCCCCTTCAATTTTATCACAAATCAACTTCCAACTATAAATTTAGCCACAACAACACTCGATTTATCAGCATTCATGTTCTCATTCAAATTTTAATCCTTTTATTCACGATATAACTAGGTAACATTGAAATTAAGATAAAAAAAATTTAATCTTTTTATTCAATTTTATTATTCATTTACTAACAGATAATTCATTTTTAACTAACAACAATTTTCTCTTGAAGGCTACGGTTCTTAGACGCAAGCCAAGCTCGAATGAGTTTTTTGTGGAAAAGAACATGTAGATTGAAGATCGTCAAAAGGGGTGCGACAACTTGTGGATAGCTGTGTGGTATGCTAGGTTTCAACCTTTTTTTTTCTTAAGTTATTATTTTTTTGAACTTGCTTACTTTTTTTTTTAGAATACATATAACACCCGGTTAAAAAGAGATACAATGATGATCCTATGACCCATCCATATCTCAATCTGAATTTATGGTTAGAGACACGATCATCTGGTAAACCCGAAAAAAATCAGGTATATGTATGGTCTCTCTAACACTACGACTAAGAACATGTGGATAGCCCGCAGTTTTCAACCATGGGATGCTCACAATCGGTTTCGAGCACTCAAACTTCAGAGTTCGAGGCGATTTTAGATTAGAAAGTTCAAGCTCAAATGACCCATCATGCTACTAATTATGAACGACTTAGTGCTAAGACAACCAAACTTCACCGATTAGTAATGCAAATGAAATCACAGATGGGTGGTACATGTGCTCCTTCTTATTCGCCCTACGATACCGGTGAAGAGTCGTCTCCTCCTCCTCCTCCTTCAGTGCCTCTATTTTAGATTAATTGTATTTGAACTTATAAATGTTTAATTTTGTAATAAATATGTGATTTTTATATTCATTTAATTTATTTTAATTATTTTCTATTTTTGTTTAATAGTTTTTTTTTAAAAGAACTATTTTTAAATTATTATTAGTGAGGATACCGACGGATTTAGTCTGTCAATATATTTTAGAGAGTTGGAAAAGAATTATTACAAATGTTATTGCCATTGTTTAATCACCGACATAACAACAGATGATTTGTTTGACAGTTATATGTTAAATTCATCGAAGAAAATACCAATAGACAACAAAAAAATCATCAATGGAATGGTATATAGTTTTTCTGTCGGTGATATGTTATATTTATTGATAGAAAAACCAAAGGAATGAAGCGAATAATGTTTTTTGCACTTTTTTTACGTTAGTAAATCCATCGATAAATTAATTACCAACAGATGCATCGATAAATCACAAATCACAAATCACTGATGAGAGTTTTTTTGACAGATTATTTCTGTCCATAAGCCTGTCGGGAAAATTTGTGCTGATAAACTATGAGTATAAATATCGACAAAAAATTCCGTCGGTAAATCTAAAAATTCTGGTAATGAGAGTCCTTCAATTGCACCAGGGAACAATATTTTCTTTCAAAATACAGATGATATAGAGTTTCCTTTTGGTATTTTTACTAGTTCCATTATTTAATATTGATTTTTTTATTGAATTTTTATTTATTTATTATTAGGTTTATTGTGAATTGGTTTTTGTATTTTTTTTAATCATAAAATAAAAAATTAATTCAACTTAGTAAAGTTCATGACCCGGATTACAGGTTTTGTAAGTTGACTAGGGTGAAATTGACCCTTTTTTATTTCTTTGGATTCACCCTATCAACAAGGTCATGTTAACTTTCACACGATTTAATTTAAAACGTGAGCTAAGAAAAGAGTTAGGTAAGAATTTTTCAAGTTTAAGCTATTATACCAAATTTAATAATAATACTGAAAATTTTTTGACAATCTAAATCTTATTTTTTTATATTCCTAAAAAAATTGATTTGCAGTAAATAAACTAAGTATATAACTATAGCGTTATCATTATCACAGGAACTCATACAAATAATAATAAAAAAAAAACCTCTTTAATATTACAAATATTCGAGCTGAAAAATAAAGTTTAATTATTTGTATTGTTATCATTTTAGTTCACCATGATGAGATAATTTATTCACACTTATATATACTATTAAAATTTTAATACGAATTGTACCATAGTACTATAGTAATCAAGTTAAAAGAAAAGGAAAATGCAGTTATATATCCTTGAAATATCAAGCTAATTGCAATAAAACCTTCTTCATTTATTTAGTTATTGTGTCTTTTGAAATAATTAAAGCGTTCTTCTAAATGCGTGGCCATTTTTTTATATATATATCTTCAAGATAATTAAAGATGTATATAAGTTGCATGCTCACATTCTTTAATTAATTATTAAGGGATAAAATGCATGCGTGGTTCGGTGATTTCTTGGTAGTTACCACTTTAAAATATTAACGTGGCTCGTGGCGGACCGTGGATCAATAAACTATGTATCAATAAATTAGTATATATAATTATCTAGGTGCTGACCTAGTGGTAAGAGTTTGGAATCAAGAGGTTTGCTCCTTTTGTGGTCTCAGGTTCGAGCCATGTGGTTGCTCATATGATGACCACTGGAGGCTTACATGGTCGTTAACTTCAGGGCCCGTGAGATTAGTCGAGGTGCACGCAAACTGGCCTAGACACCCACGTTAAACTAAAAAAAAAGTATGATAGTTTGGAATTTATTTCTTATTTCAGATGAAAAAATCGATTAAAAGATGTAAAAAACATCATTTTAACAACTTCAATCAAAAATACTTTTTATAAAACAATTTTTTTTAAACCACAACTATAAAAGTTACCATAATACCCAACACATTATAAGAAATCACTTCTCCCCTCCGTGCAATTATTGTTTTGGAATAAAAAAAGGAAAATTGTTAAAATAAAAAAGATATATATTTTTTATTTCTTAGAAAAGAAGAATTCACTGCATCGCCATCTTTATATATATATATATATATATTTTTTCAATCTTGAAACATTTGCCCTCACAGAACTAAAAAGTCATTGACCAAAACTCTAGCTTGGTGGCCAAGAGTTTGACATGTCCATTTCAGTGCTTCACGTAAATCAAGGTCTGACAAATCATTTTTCTTAATAGAGGAAGTGTGTGTGTGTGTGTGTGTGTGTGTATTTTCTTAGTACCTTGAATCGGGACAGTCTGTGTTGCACTTTCGTCTATCAGCTTCTGTTGCTTGCAGCCAAAGAAAAAATGGTGCCTTGTTGCCATAAATGTGTGAAGTCACTTTCTCATGGACGGCCTTCTGTATTTTGCTGCTACATTTTGTCGATTCACCTTGACAAGATGGCAATTATAACAAAACCTAAAATATATCCATACACTCGTATTTCACTTATCATTTTACCCTTAATAATTTAAGTTTTATAGCATGTATTCAATGATAATACAATATTTTTCCAGGGATACATTTACTTTTACAGGATTGAATGAGGACATAGTGCAAAAAATATAATCAAAAGTTCAATTTTACTAACCATAAGGGCAAAGGTGCATGCAGTTTTTTATTCTTCTTGGCACAGTATAGTTATTAAAGTGTCATTTGAGTCGAATAATCTATAGCTAAAATTGAGGGTTTTTTTATTATGTTTTTTTTTTTGTTAATATTGTGTGAGGTCGGGGGTATTTTAGTATTTTTATAATTAAAAAAAAAAACAAAAACTACCAGCGTGTGGAAGGCGCTCGCGCCCTTTGGGTGGCACTTGCGACGCCTCCCAGTGGATGAACACTATATTTTATCGCGGCATTTGATGCGTCTCGTCACCCTTTTCACGGTGATGAGACACATGCAACTGCTCCATGCACAGTGGAGCTTTAACATCATTTTTTTCTTTTCCTCTTATTTTCTCTCTTCACCTTGAAAAATGTGTTGCCCTAGCAAAAAATCAGAAGATTGTGTTAGTTGTTAATTCTATCACATTTGATCACTTTTTTTTTTATTGTATCAAATTTATTTTATATTTTTTAATTTCATCATTTAACATTTTATTTTTATATCACATTTGTCCTTTTATTTTATGATGTTTCAGGTTTGACTCTCAATGTTTTTATTTTCAATTTAGATTATTGGCTCCTTTATCAAATTTTAATTTCTTTTTAATTTCATCATTTGATCCATGATCTTATTTTTATTTTTTCCCTCATATTTGATCTTCATTCTCTTTATTTTTATTTTTGTTTTGGATTCCTTTTGTGAATTTAATTTTTTTTTAATTTTTCCCTTCAATTTAAAATTTGTTGATATTTAAGATTTGACCCTCAATGTTTTGATTTCTAATTTTGATTTTTAGCCCTTTATCAAATTTCAATTTATCCTTAGATCTATAATCTTGATTTTTTTAATTTGATCCTCATTCTCTTAATTTTTATTTTGAATTTATTTGTTACTCTTTTTTTTCAATTTTTCTCTTGAATTTAAAATTTTAGGTTGTCCTTTCATTTTGTTTTCTTCGAATGAGGTTTTTATTCTTTTAAATGCATTTTTTTATCTTTTATTTTTTTATTTATTTTATCATTCCATATTTGATTTATTAAGACTTGATCTTTTTGGTTTTTCCCATTATTTTTAGGCCCTACCCAATAATCAATATGGGAGAAGTACCGGGTCATGGAACAAGTGGATTGACCCGAGTTAATCTAAGTCAACCATATCTTTATATTTTATAAAAAAAAGTAAAAATAATATCATTTTGAACTAAAAAAAAGTCAACGGGTCTTGACCCTGTCTTTACTGGATTTACCCCAAGTTAATCGGGACACGGGTCAACCCAAGTTTTTAACCGTCTTAGACTGGATTAATTCTCACCCAATTTTTTAAAAAAACCTAGCCTGATCTAAGCCACTTAAGGTCGAACCGAGATTTAAAATAGGGATTTTCTGTGCCAGTCATATTTCAATTCTCATTATTTTTTCAATTCTCTTTCACGGAGAAGCATGTGACAACTATCTATTTCATACTAAAATCGTAACTTCGACATCCTTGCCTTCAGTCCTCTGTAGATCCTTTGATTCTAACGATTGTTAAAGCTGGAAGATTTTCTAATTGCAGCAGATATCAATTAAGCAGAAGCTAAGCCAATTCAGTGGCTGATTGGATAGCAAAGTAAGCTAAGCCATTCAAGTTGATGAATGAACTGATATTTCAGATTTCAACCAAAAAAAATATATCATTCGGAATTTTATGTATTCATCAAATGATTAATGCTACAATTTATATTCCCTCCAGATCAATTTCCAACTATCAAATTTACAGATTAACGATATATGTATACATCTACATGAAAAGATTTTGGTGTATTCGCATAATCATTTCAAAAGAAGTGATGACCTTGCCTTCTATCTTCCTGACATTAGATTGACAAGAGCTTGATTTTCATAGAAGGAGCCAACATCCCAATCCTCTGTCGAGGATGAAAGAGTCATTAAAGCAACCACAATGGATCTCATACTCGGCCGCAACTGAGGATTCTCTTGGGTGCATGCCTTGCCAAGCTGGGCCATCTGGAACCAAAATAGGCACACAGCTCTGATTTAGACTGCAAAAACAGGATCTTTATATGTGTATTTCCAAAAGAAGTTTGTTTGTTTACCTTGCGAACTGAATCGAGTGGATAGTCTTCTCCGAGCCTTGGATCAACTACTTTGCGAAGGTCTTCCCTAGGATCAGGCTGATTAAGAACATCCTCAAACTGTAGAATGGAGTAATAAAAAAAGGTCAGCTTGTGGGTGTTTTCTGGATGTATTCAGAAGCAGCACATATATAGGCTTGAAAGTTAAGTCTAAGAGATAGCCTCAATTGTGCTGGTAAAATTCATTTCAACTCCACTAAGCCTTGTCAGATGCCAGAACCATACGAAAATTGTTATTCAATTTTCCTGGTTCAGCACTGAGTCAAGCTTCAGCAGAGCTCGAACTACAGTAAATTAAGTACATCTATTAGCATCCAGAAATTAATAGATATAAAGAGGAATGGCAGAAAATTAACCAAAGCAACAAGGCCCCTTGATTCAGCACTAGAACCATTTGACTTGACGATAGCTTCTTTAGCAGAAATAAGTTCATAGAGGACAACCCCGAGTGCGTAAACATCTACTTTCGGAGAAACATCACCATATTGAGCATATCTGCACAGAATCATGGGAAATGTCAATCCATGTTTCATAAAAAATAAAGAAATGCTCTCATTTAAGTTTTTGGCCCTTGTCCTGCTAGATGCATAAAATACACTCACATCTATTCTCAGAAACTAAACATGACATTAAATTTTCATTTTCAAACTATAGTGACTTCATCAGATATACTTCTAAAATCCTTAGATTTATAATTACGATCATGCAACCCAAAAATCTTAGCTGCAGCAGTGCTACGCAAATGTGTCTTCCCACAATAAAAACAACTCTTTTGCATCATAGTCAGAGTCCGACATACAACTCACTCCATTTTTTGCCACACTGATTTCATGCCCGACATCCCTTTTTTTTTATTTTCTATTTTTTCCTTGTTCTGGGTCATGAATTTATAAACTGGGAGATCAACCTCCCATCCCAAACCCCTCCCTGCCTGGTAACAAAGGATTTGGAAAACTTTGGATTTCACAGGGAGGTTTACGCCATCCATGTAGATGGGTAATAGAAGCAACACAAAATTCTCAATAGCCTTCCATTAGAATATTTTTAGAGCCACCTACCGCGCCATTTACTGACCCTAATTCAAAATTCTATCAGATGTTCCAAACAATGACATCCACAATTATGCAGGTAAGAAAAAGGTAAAATCACACAGCTCATAAACACTTCATTTGCTCTGACACAGAGTTTGGGCTCTGTGTCCAAACAGTTATAGACAAGAAACAGATGCTAAGAAATTGAGACCAGCCAGTTGTTTAGCTAAACAGGATCCTATCTGAAACCAATTCCAAAGTTCTTATCTTCTTATAGAATTGTTAGAAAAGAAAATGTCTTACTCTGGCGGCATGTATCCAAATGTACCCACAAGACGTGTAAGGAGTGATTGACTTCCAACCTCAGTTAGTTTTGTTAATCCAAAATCTGCAACCTGTATCATAAAGTTTAATACAAATATGCGAAAAAAAAGCTTGAAATGGAACACAATCATGACAAAAATCAATCCAACCTTTCCCCGGAAGTTCTTGTCAATCAGTATGTTTGCCGATTTAATATCACGATGAATATAAACAGGGACAGTATGCTCATGGATGTATTCAAGGCCTCTAGCTGAATCAAGGGCAATTTGCACTCTTGTAGACCATGGCAATGGATCCTTCTCTGCAAACAAGCAACACTTTTATCACTGCCATTCAACGTGTCTGCTACCACCAGAAAAAATGTTCAAAATGGACATGTAGTCTCACCAGAGCCACGCAAATGTTGACTTAAGTTTCCATTTTCAATAAATTCGTAGACAAGGAAAAGAGAACCCTCAACACAATATCCTATCAATCGGACCTGTATTAAATGTAGATAGTACTATTTAGTGCATAGAGTACATGCGAACATTATTTAGTGCATCACAATTTATAATAAAAAAAAACTTCAAAATTTTACAAAGCCATCAACTCGAGTGTCTAGATACACTTTCAAGTGCACATACATGATGCGATCCTGGCTCCTGACTACCACATCAAAGGATGCATTAGGAGTGTTTATTGGATTTATTTTAAGGCCTAAAACGAAATGGATCCAAGAGAAGTTTAATGGATTAAGTCAAGAGGCTTGGGTTAAAAATGTTCAAATCTGTCAGGCTGGACCTTTGTCTACTCTTCGGGTCATATCTGAAGCTACAGGAGGAGTTTGAATGCGATTTCAATTGGGTTAAGAACTAGACATTTGTACCTTTCCAACGATATATGGTAGGTCCGCTGATTCATCGAGATGAGAGAAAACAACATGTTTAAAGTTGGGTCTAGAATCTGCCAGCAAAGTGTGAAAATAAAAAATACATTGTTTCCTTAAGAGTTATGGATTTCATTCACTACAAGGAATCCTTAATGCTATTGAGAACTTATATGGCAGCTTTCGGTTACTTATTTTACAGGGATTCCATATCAAACAAGAAGAATTAATTGGTCAGAAATTAATTCCTATTTTACAAGGCATCATGCTTTTGTTCAACAATGATTCTTCAACAATTATTTCTCTTGAATAGTTTTTACTATCATATGTGGCAAATGGTGAAAAATAATCTTCGACTATTTTTTATTTTAAACTTTATTTTAATTAGTTTGGGTTTTATTTAAATTAGGTGCATGTCTGACCCATTAATTTTAGGGTTTACATAGAAATACTCTTATGTAAAAAATTGTATTCAGATGATGAATTTTTATCTAAGATTGCCGCAAATTGTGTGATTTTTTCTCTATGTGGTTGAACGATTCTCACACTAAGTTCTTGATTCAAATTGTAAACTCTTCAAAGGATTGATCAACTTCGTTGTGATTTATATTTCTCATTCGTGTCTCGTTATAGGCGTAGGGTGAGGTTGATCAACTGCATATAAATTTGGTTTTTCAAGGGAAGGTTCTTGTTGGGTCAAGTTGCAAACTTTTTTTCAAACCTCAAATTAACAATCTAAAGGATAATTCCGTATCAATATGGTATCAGATTGTTATAAGTAATGCTAGGGTTTTCTTTAGATCTTACTATATCTAGGGTTTGTTTCTTCTTTTTTTTTTCTCTCTCTCTCTAGGGTTTCAGCTAGTACAAAAAAAAATTGAATGTTGATTAATCTTTGTGGTGTTTAGGTGGAATCTTGATTAAAAAAAAGAAGGAAGAAGAGAATCGGTTTTTGATAGGAAAAGAAAAAAAAAGTCTTGAAGATGCCGGAAAAAAATTGCATACAAACAACAAATTGTGTTTATCTTTAGACTTGAAAAATTCGGCACCTATTAAAATAAAAAAGAATCAAAATCGCAAATCTTGAAAGGATTTTTAGAGAAGCAATTCAGGATTTTTAGAGAAGCAATTCAGAAATTTTGGATCTTGCATGAACTAGGGTTTAGCCAAAACTTGTTTTGGAAATTCTTGGTGATCTTGATTGATTTCTTGCAATTTGAGTAGAATAAAATTATCTTGTATCAATTTCTTTAGTTTCTTGATTTCTTGCATCGATTTCTTTATTTTCTTGAATTTCGTTGTTTCTTAATAATAATTCTTGCATGTATTTCATGTTTCATCATTATATTCGCACAAATTTACATTGCTACTCGTAAATTTGTCCTCAAATTTTGTTTTGAAAGTTTGAATAATTATTGATTCATAAGTCGTTAAATATAAAATAAATCATTACGTAGTTTGGTTAATTGTTTAATAAGTTATTAAGTTACTTCTAAGAACCAAAGTACGAGAACAGCGTGGTAAAAGACGTAGCAAGTCCATTAGAGTGAAAAGCCTAATAAATTATGTAAAACACGAGTGAAGTAAATTTTATTGTGAGGGTAAACACATGAGGTTTGTGTGAGAAAAAATAATAATTTTTTTTATTTACTACTAATCGTTATTTCAGATATAAACAATGTCTTAAAAAAGTATTGAACAAAAAAAGATGAGAACTGTAGAGGAAATATAGGATAGAATGAAAGCTATGATGGAGGTGTTAATGATTAAGTTTGATGAGATGATTAGTAGACAAAGAGTTCCTAGTCGTAAGGAAAAGGAAGTTGAAATGCCTACTATTAAAGCTACAATGAATGATGATAGTGTGGAAGATAATTTTAAAGATAAAGAAATGAAGTTTTCAAAGGCTGATGATCAGAAAGTTGCTATGAAATTGGTAAAGAAACAACAAAGAGAGATCTTCCATACAAGATGTCACATTAGTAACAAAGTGTATGGCATGATTATTGATAGTGAAAGTTGTGTTAATGTTGCTAGTACTATACTTGCTAAGAAATTGAATCTAAACACTATTAAGAATAATAAACTTTATAAGCTTCAATAGTTGAATGAATGTGGTAAAGTTATAATGACTAAACAGGTTTTGATTTCTTTTTTGATTGGAAAGTATAAGAATGGGGTTTTGTATGATATGGTTCCTATGCATGCTACTCATTTATTGTTATTGTTGGGGAGACCTTGACAATTTGATAGGAAGACCAAATATGATGGATTTAAAAATAGATAATTCTCTTGAGAAGGATGAAAGGGCATGCAAACTTGCATGATTGTCACCTAGACAGGTTTATGAAGACTAATTGAAATTAAAAAGGAAAAGTAAAGTTGAAATGATAATACAACAATGTGAGGCCGTGGTTACCATGCAAAAATATATACAAAAGTGGTTGGTAAGGCGTGTGGTTGGTAAGGTGTTTTTATCTGAAATTATTACCAACTACTATTTTTATACAATGTCATTGGAAGCAAAAGTTGACAAAAGGAGAGCTTTAAAGACTTAAACAAGACCAATTAAAGCTGAAAAGAAAAGGCAAAGCCAAGGAGACAAATAAAACATGTGAGGTCGTGATTTTAAAAAGTGAAAATAAAATGAGCCTAAAAGAAAAAATAAGAGAAAAAACTCAGATTCGGCTAAAAGAGAAAAAAAGTCAATTGAAACCGATAATGGAGAAAAACAAATAAGGATGAGAAAAGAAAAGAGTATAAAATATAGGTAAACACTTGAGTTTCTATACAAAAAAAAGTGAGATCAAGAGTGTTTATTTTTCTAACATGCCTATGATTTTACTTATGTATAAAGAGACATATTTTAACACTAACAATCTTAATTATTTTTTTTCTAGTGTTGCTATATCTTTGTTACAGGATTTTGAGGATGATATAGGACAATTAAATTCAGATTTGAGCTTAATTTGTTCTACCATGTAGCTTTACGCCAACAAGCATAATTTTTTATCCGACCATTGGATCGAGCTAAAATTTTGCTAGAAGTTTTCAGAGATTTGTTTTTTATCTTGGGTTAGAATTTCAAGGTGATCAAAGTTTGGTAAGGCTTTTTGATAAAGGGTTGAAGTTGTTGTTTAGATTTTACCGTGTATTTTATGATGAGATCCATGGTGGTTTGCTATTGATAAATAATGTGATCAACAATAGTATGGTAAAGTACAAATATCCTATCCCTAGACTTGATGTTATTCTTAATGAGTTTCATGGATCTTGTATGTTTGAAAAATAAGTAAGATTGATTTAAAAAATAGTTATCATCAAAATAAGATGAAAAAAGGTGATTAAAGGAAAAGTAACTTTAAGACTAAATGTGAATTGTTTGAATGATTAGTCATGTTGTTTAGTGTTACAATTGCACATATTAATTTAATGAGATTGATGAATCATATATTGTGCGCATTCACAAGAAGCTTTGTTGTTGATTACTTTAATGATATTTATAGTAAGAATTTAGGTGAGCATATTGAGCATTTACAATTTTTGTTTAATAAGTTACAAAAAAATCGTTATGTGCTAATCTATTAAATTGGAAAAATTATTCACAATTTAAAATAGCTTATGGTTTAACTCTATTAGATTTGATTTCTATACTTGTTGATGAGAACGTTAGATTTGATGGCAATAGAAAAGCACGGGTGATGAAAACATTGTTAAAGAAGGTACGACAACATGTTCAAAAAAAGAATGAGAAGTATGCATTCCAAGCAAACAAAAGATGAAAAAGGATTGCCTTTGAACCAGGAGATTAGGTTTGGGTGCATATGCACAAAGAGAGATTTCTTGAACATAGAAAATCAAAATTGATGCTTAGAGGAGATAATTCATTCAGATTCCTTGAATGAGTCAATGCCTATAAAGTGAGTCTAAAAGGTGAGTATAATGTTAGTATTATATTCAAAGTTTCTGATATTTTTTTGTTCGATGTAGGTGATGATTCGAGGTTGAATTCTTTTGAGGGGAGAGGGGATGATGCGATCTTGGCTACAACATCAAATGATTCATTAAAAGTGTCGATTGGATCTATTCTAAGGCCTAAAACAAAGTAGATTCAAGAGGAGTTCAATGGGCTAAGTCAAGAGGCAACCTTTGGGTTAGTTATTTTATAAGGATTTCGTATCAAACAAGAAAAATTAATTGTTTAGAAATTAATTCTTATTTTACAAGGCATCAGGCTTTTGTTCAGCAAGAATTCATCAACAATTATTTCTCTGGGTAATTTTCACTATCATATGTGGCAAATCATGAAAAATAATCTTAGACTATTGTTTTATTTATTTTTATTATTTTAAACTTTATTTTAATTAGTTTTGAGTTTTATTTAAATTGGGTACATGTCTGACCTATTAGTTGATGAATTTTTATCTAAGGTTGATGCAGATTGTGTGTTTTTTTCTCTATGTGGTTGAGTGATCCTCACACTAAATTCTTGATTGAACTTGTAAACTCTTCGAAGGATTAATCAACTTCGTTGTGATTTATACTTCTCGTTTGTGTCTCTTTATAGATGTAAGATGAGGGTGATCAATTGCATATAACTTCGGTTCTTCAAGTCAAAGTTCAAACCTTCTCTAAGTAAAGCAAAGATGCTATCACCTATTTTTGTTCATAAGCACAATCTATATTTCTTGTGATTGCAAAAAGATGAGCACATTACCAGGTTTAGGTGGTGAACATGTGTTAAAACGTTGAGCTCAGCAAAGAATTCTTTTGATGCTTGCATGTCCATCTTCTTAATGGCAGCTTTCTGCATAACAAGTCAAAAAAATAAATTTTAGAATAGAAACACACATGGAAAATATATAAAACATTTGCAGGCACCGCAGTTTTGGTCAGTTCAGTTGGAAATGTCTTATCTTTTTTCATTAAAAAATTTCCAAATGCTAGAAAGCTGAATGCAAACTGAATTGAATCAATTCCATCCAGTCAAATTTTGAAAAATAGACATCAATTAAAAAATGCATGACACATTGATTAAGGTTCTTTAGTAGAGGTACATCACTTTAAGGCTCTTTAGATTTTCCAACCCATTTTTATGTTATATATGAATTATAAACTGATTAAAAATAAATAAATTTCAATTGATATCACTAAGTTTGTTAGGTCGTTTTAGTTCTTCTCCAAAGGCAACAGAACAGCAGCATTTGAGACTATATATTTTCCTTCCAAATTAAACCAAAACTGAAACAACTGGTCAGAATGTTTTCACTTGAGTCAGTTCAGATATTCATTTTTGACAAAATTCCGCTCACTCTTTATGCCGACATAATTTAAGAAAAGATAAGGTATGGACCTCAATCCTTAAAAACACAAAGGTTGCTAAAAAATGTAGCCGCAGCAACCACTATTTCAATTCAACCTAAGCAGACGCTACCAGTTAATGTAGTTGCTCACCCACCTGTTCCATTCACTCAGTAGAATACTTTTCATTCATTTCTATAACTTGGATTCCCAGTTCTAATTAACTAATGACTAGGCTTCACAGAGCTTATTTGAAGGTAGCTCTAGAACTGCTATGCTCTACTAACATAAATCTCTCTAGAGCAGGTAAAAGTATATGATATGACATGTTCAAATTAATAAATCAAAGTGTTATCAGTTCACATCAAGCGTTTAATATAAAAGCGGCAAAGTAACATTATCCTAAACTCAAAATATGCTGAATAATCTTGTCCTCAATAACATAACTATAAATGGCCTTCTACTATAGATGGATCTGCATGGCTGTTTTATGTGAGATCCATTGCTATGTAGTAGGATGCTAGATTATAACTACCTTCCAATATAAACACAGGAAAAAAGATCAGGCACCTGCTCTTATCTTTAAAAGCTCAGCAAAGGTGCCAAACTAACTCAAACTCAATAACTAACATTCAATACCTCACAGGAAAATGCATGATGTTTTACGATTACTTTAACAATGGGGATTATAAATAATTAAAGATTACAGTAATTACAGACCTCGCCTCTCAGTTCTGCATAGTATACAGACCCAAAGCCTCCTTGACCAATCTTATTTGCCAGACTAAAGTCATCAGTGGCCTTAGCAAGTTCTTCATAAGAGAATTTCACAGACTTGTCCACAGTTATACCTGTAAGACCTTGGGACCCAATTGCATCCACAGGTTTATTGGAGTTACTTCCAGGTACTGAACCAAGACAAAGGAACATTTAACATGTTTAGTCATCTGCATGATTTCACTTTCTCCAGAAGTAGAAGAAAATCTAGAGCTGGTAAGATGAGATGATTATATTTCAATGCGTTCACTCAATGTAAAAGAATTAACCATAAATTGGACCATGATGGTCACGGTCCTCAGAAAAAGAAACATTGAAAAAGAACCATCCTAGTGTTCTCTATGGAAGAAATAATGCAAGAGAAATCTGTTCAAACCAGTGATCGTTGAGAACTCTTCAATCATGAATAGAGGTCAGGGATAGTGATAGAAAAACCTTGAACAATTCGTGGAGAGAGTTCTTGAGACGCTGGCAGCAATATTGCCCCCTTCACCTTCTTCTTTCGGTAAAATCCCACATATATAAAAACTGCCAACAACAGTGCCACGGCTACTGCTATGCATATGCCAGCGACAACGCCACCTGCTATTCCTGGTTATAGGAAAGTACAACATTAGTTCAAAATAGTACGAAGCTTGCATGATAGCATCTTACATCCACGCCCAAATATCAAAAAATCGACACGCAAAGAAGCCCAACGCACCTGTGCTGCAAAAGGGGAAAATGAAAAGGGAAGGAAATTACAAACATTTAGTAATTGTAACATCCAAAAATGAACAAACAAATTTAGAATACAGTCTATGTACAAAAAGTTACCTCGACTTCAAGGGCAGGTAGCTACCATCTGCATCTGTAAATAAAGAAAAAGATATGGTAAGGCAAATTCATAGCTTCAAACAGCTAAAAACAAATATCTTTAGAATTTAACAAACGGGGCAATCCCTGCCATAACATCACGAATTCTCTAACATAAATTCTTCAAACAAATGTCCCAGTATTTAGTGTGTATTTTCTGAACTAATTAAATCACTCCAACTAATTATCAAAACAAAAACATTATCTATCAAACTCTTTCTAAAAATAACAAAATACCTTTGGCTGGAATATAAACCACACCACTCCCTTGATTAAAATCGAAACCAACATTATAACGCTGCAGCAGCGACTGCGTGAGATTGGTCTGATTGGCAATCGACGCCAAAGTATCATCGGGTCGGAGCGGGTACGTCATAAACAAGCCGTAATCCTTAGAAACCGAGCTATCCCCACACGAACAGTTAACACTCACATTAAGCACTCCGTTATCGGGTATATTAACCTCAGGGTAGCTATTAAAGTTTATCAACGACGGAGTCGTGGTCAAATTGGCATAGTATGTATCGGCGACCGTTCCATAAGTGTCTTGACTTCTGACGTTGTAGGTGAAGAAGTGGCCGAGGAATTCATCGTTGATGCAGTCACAGGGGAAAGGGATGCTGATCCTGATGAAAGATGGGAGACTGTCTTTGTTTGTTACTTGAGGATTGTAGCGGAGGATGGTGTCGAAATCTGTTGATTTTAAGATGCTTGATTGCATAACTTCGGCGATGAATGAAAGGTTAGCTCCTTGCCAAACGTAGTAGGATGCTAGAGCCAAATCGCATCCTTTGCTGCATTTCGAGTCGATTGAGTAGCAGAGTAACAGTAGAAGAAGAAACCCAAATCCTAATTTGGGATTCATTGATTCGAGAACTTCCTGTTCAGAGCAGGAGGAGGAAGATGAACCGGAGAAACTGATTCTGATTTGTTGACGGTTGACTTGAGGGGGGTTAGTTGTCGATGATAATGGTGATAAGGTAGTTAAGCAATTAATTAATGGGTTATTAAAAAGAGATAATTAGTGGCTGATGCTCGACGTTGTCGTGTTCAGTAACTCGGTTTTGCGTTGAGCTTCCAGATAGAAAAGAGCTGGAGAGTGAAGAACGCGATGGCTGCTTTGCTCTCTCACCTCTTCTATCTAATTGGACACGCAACGCAGTCAAAGCCTGCGGGTTTTACCATTTCTTCATGTTCCAAGAGTCTCTCTCTCTCTCTCTCTCTCTCTCTCTCCTCGAGAATTCAATTGTCAAATCTTTGCCTAATTGTTTTCTTCCTTTCATGTTTGAACTTGGAATATGGCCATCTAAACTTTTTTAAAATAAATAAATAAAATAAAATAAAATAAAACAACATGAGAGTTCATTCCAATCTCCTTCTTCTTTTTTTTTTTTTTTCTGTTGAAGAGACGTGTATTATACACTTGTTTATTTTGTTTTACGAGGAAAGAAAGTTTGCTGAAAAACACGAAGATAAAATTAACCAGCATTTGACTTGTCTTCATGGATGTAAAGGTAATTTAAATAACTAGTAAATTAATTGGATTTTCTTAAAAAAATTTCAGATAATATTTTTTATATTAAAATAATGATATAGTAGATAAATTTAATTTTATAATTTAATATGTGAAATGAGCAATTCAAATTATGAGCTTTGTTAGGTTCAAGAACTTTGTTTTTTTTAATTATTTTACTTAATAAAATAATAATAAAAATAGATATTTGTAAAATTGAGCAACAAATAAATATCATGATAATTTTATTGAAAGAAAACATAAATAAATTATTAAGAATAATTCAAAATTAATTAAATATTAAAGAATAAAATTAAAAAAAAAATAGAAAGAATTAAGATGGATTTTTTTTATAAAAAAAAGAGCTATTTAACATTATTATTAAACTTAATCTAGCAGGTCAACTTTAAAACCTCTTGACTTAACTTTTTAATTAGCCCAAATTAAAATTAACCAACATGAGAGTTGTTTCTACATAACCTAGTCGACTTGACGGGTCCAACAACAATTTGAACGATTGGTAAAAGCATAGCTAGGCTTAAAAAAAAATAAAGATGACTTTATTTTTTTAATATCGAGACAACAATATATTTAATCAACTGGGTTTCATGACTTATTTCATCAAACTCATAACCTCATTCATGGACTCCATTAAATTTAAAAATGTTTTTACAAAAATTATTTTTTATTTAATGATATAATAATAAAAATAAATGCAATGTTATTTTAAGATTGTGATGATTTAAAAAAATAAATCAAAATAAATTATGATGATCAATTTAAAAATTAATAAAATATTAAAGAAAAAAATTAGAAGAAAAAATAAATAAATAAACACTCAATTGGAAGGAGAAAAATTAGAAGATATATAGAATTATAAAAAATAAAGAAGGCAATAAAAAGAAAAAAAAAACACCTCTTTTATTGTTCTGAATCATGGAGAGAAACCTCGAGTTTTTTACTTGAAAGATTTCTTTTTAATATTTGTGAGGCAAATATTAATAATATAGATATGACTAAAAATAATTATATTAAATTTTAAAATAGGTATTCTTTTAATATGTTCGAGTTTTCCAAAAACAAAAATGCTTTCGTCTACTTGAGTTTTTTTAAATATAAGGAATAACCAAAGGATTATATTAATTTAAAAATATAGGCACGTGATGTGAAATTTTTTTTTAATATAGGCACGTGATGTGAAAGTTTTTTGCTCTAAAACTTAAAACATGATAATTTATAATTTATAATTTAATTATATATTTTTTATTATTCATATTTAGTGATGTTTATATCAAAAACCCTTGAAAACATTCCAAGGAAATAAAAATCTATAAAAAACTAGATCTCGAATGCTAATAGTTATAGTTTAATATTATAAAATTAAATTGTCTTCTTTTACTCAATAACTATTATAAAACAATATCTTTTTTCTAATTGGTTTTTTTATTCAAATAAAATCTATATATAAAACAAATGTAAAGTTACCTTTTGTGAATTTTGACATGACTATATTAGCATTATAGTTTCTATAATTGTTTTTTTAGTGGGTTTCTTTTAATATATGCGAGACAAATATCAATATTATATAAGTAAGTAAAAAAAATCATGTTATCTTTTAACTTAGGTGTTCTTCTTATAGGAGTGATCTTCATATAATTTTAGTTTTATAAATTATTTTGTTTAAAGGAATCTTCATATAATATTATAAAAACGAGTAAAAAATAACATAACAATAATGATTTAAGTATTTAATAAAATTTTATGTAAATTTATTGCTCTTAACTTTTAATTATGGCTAAAGTGTCAATGGAATATCATATAGGTTAGGGGTAATTTAAGAAGCTTATTTTATATTATTTATAGTTTTATGCGATGTACAAATAGTTATATATTGGGAAAATAAGATTAATTAATTTTAAAAGAATTATATTGATGTTTTAGTCTCTTTTCTTATTAGTATTGACATATATTTTATATTATAATAAATGCAAGAACATATTTTTCTTATACAAAAACATAAACCCTAAAAAATGGACAAAAAAGCACCGGCGCGACGGCCAAGACAGGCTGGGACGGTGTTGGACTTGGGAAGGGCCAGTCTTTTTTTTTTTTTTGATTTACGTGTGGTGTCCGGGCCAGCTTGCGCGCACCACGACTATTCCTCACGGCCCACTGGATATCCTGCAAGTCCAGGAGCAGGTAAGGCACCGCGGGGATGACAGACGTGCACATAGAGGGTCGAACCCGGAACGGGGGCGGAACAAGTCACACAGTTAACCACAGCAGTTAGACCCTCAAATACGGGGCAGCCTTTTCTCTAGCCAGGTATTGGTGCATATAGTTTTTATAGGTTATTTATTTGGTAGGGAGGGGACCGAGTCAAACAAATTCTTAAATAAACAATTTACCATCCCTTTATTATATTATGCTTTGTCATGTTATCGTCGTCCTTTTTTGAAGGGTTCGTGTTCATTCTTACACGTTCCTTTATAATATTTTTTATTACAAATATTATATTTGTATTTAATTGAAAATAAAAGGTTTTCTATGGTTGGTTCATATTTGAAAATCTAGGAAGGATTTAAACAAATTTGTTGTAATATTCATAAAAAGACTTTGAGTATTTAACTTGATTGTTTGATATTTGTCTTTTTTTTCCTAATATAATTATTGCAGCCAAATTTATTATCCTTTGTATCACAATTTATTATGGATTAGAGCAATGAATTTTTTATTATTATTAAAAAAAATTTCTTTTTAATTTTATCTTTTAATTACAAAATTGATGCCTAATTGCTTCTAACTCGATATGGAATAATGATATTTAAAGAAAATAATCAAAGTAAAAAAATAACATAGTAACTAATCGACTCTTTAAAAATTGAGTGAAAAGTTTATTTTTGTTCTTATATTATTCACTGAAAATATTTTTTATCTTTCTAGTTTTTAAAAGTTATTTTTTTTATTTAAAATTTTATTTTCATTGTTTTCTAGTCATTAAGTTTGAGGGAGAGAGTTACTGCATTTTAATTGAAGAGAGAAAAAATATCAGTTGATATTGATTTTAGTCAATAAAATAATTAATTTTAATGTCAATAAATATTTTTTAATGAGAAGATTTTTAATTAGGTGTCCGTTGACGTCTGGGCTTAAAAAGTGTTTTTAGATTCAAATTAATTCTTGGTTTATAAAATGATTAGTTGCTAATTTGGACCCATAAAAGAGTTTAAGAGTTTATTTAGGCTTTTATGATTTTTTTTAATGTATTTTTGGATAAAAAATTATTCAAAATGAACCTGCAAAAAAATCGTTGGCTTGACTTTCTAGCCACCCGAGGTGCCTGACAGTCGAACCACAGGTGATGTATTGTTTGCTAGTGTAGATAATGTGTTGTTTAAATGTTTTAACCAGAAAAGAAAATATTGGCTCAGCGAAGCCAAGCAAAAAAGAACAGTTTGGACAGTTTAATCATAATGGGCATCATTTTAGGTTGAGGAGCTGGTTTTAAAAAATATTATACACAAATAAAATTGTTATTTTTAGATTATGATGGGACTTTTTTTTTTTATCTCTAAACTTAAATAAAAAAATATAATTTATTTTAATTTATTATTTTTATATAGTTATTCTCATTGAGTTTCGAATTTAACTTATTAACTTAGTTTTTTTTTTTAATTTTTTTTTAATTTTATCATTTGATATTAAATTGGTTAAAAACTAGCCTTTATATTTTTTTATTTATTTTCTATTAAGTAATCTTGTTCTTATAAGTCGGGTCATCAATTCGGTATGTTTACCTAGATTTACTCAAGTTAATTTTAAATTTTGTTTTTTTGGCACTTCACCATTTTATTGGTTGTAATTCCTAACTTTTTTTTTTTTGGGTAACCCGGGGTGTTCGGGCCAGCTTATGCGCATCACAACTAATCCCCGGACCCACTGAACACCTTGCAAGCCCAGTAGGTATGTAAGATACTGCAGGGGTGACATGCGTGCACGCTAGGGCTCGAACCCATGTGACAGAGGCAAGAAAACCTTGCCTTTACAGCTGGACTAGAAACCCTGGTGCGGAATTCCTAACTTTTAATCTATGATTGACTTGAATTTCTAGTCACTCGAGGTGCCTGACAGTCAAATCACAGGTGATGTATCGTTTGTCAGTATAGATAATATGTTGTCTGATAGTTTAAACAAAAAAAATATTGGCCAAGTGGAGTCAAGAAAAAAAAAAAACAGTTTAATAGGCATCATTTTTGGCCAAGGAGCTGGTTGATTAGCCCCAAATTCTTGGGTCCTTTTTAAAAGTCATTGCTTTATTTATTTTTAAACTTAATTTAAATAAAATCAAAGAATTTATTTTAAAAAAAAATATTATACACAAATAAAATTATCATTTTTAGATTATGATGGGACTTCTTTTTATCTCTAAACTTAAATAACAGAACAAATTTTTTTTTTGAGTTTGTTTTTTTATATAGTTATTCTGATCTCATGACTTAAATCACGGGTTTAGTTTATTGACTTACTTTAAAAAAAACTTGATTTTTTTTTCAATTTCATCATTCGATTTTGAGTTAGTTAAGAATTAGCCTTCATATTTTTTATTTGTTTTTTATTAAGTAATCTCGTTCTTATAAGTTAGGTCACTGGTTCGGTATATTTATCTAGGTTTACTCGAATTTTCTTTTTAGAATTTTTGTTTAAATTAAATACCTTTTCTTTTTACTTTTGCACTTCACCATTTTGTTGGTTGGAATTGAAATTCCTAAATTGTTTCAATCTATTTTTTATGATGTTATCATGGTTTTATTATCCGAGTTATAAGTTTTTAGATTAATAAAAGCTAGCCCTATATATATATATATATATATATATATATATATATATATATATATATATATATATATATATATATATATATATATATATTACAATATTAATATTTTTAAAGTGTGTTGTCTAGTCTACATCTAGTTTTGGAGTCATGATTAATTATTATTATTATTATTTTTTACAAAAAAACAAGTTGATAACATTTTTTACAATAAAAAAAATAATCTGATCCACGATGAAACGTGAACAAAAAAACTAGTGTATTTTAAGTTCTAACCTTTGTTTAAGAGTAATATATTTAATGTAATTTATAAACATGGTTTGTTATATGTAGGATCGACATTTAGTACCAATCAAGATCATTTTTATTCTTAAAAGCTTGTTTGATATTATAGTAGGAGATACTTTTCATAGTGTTTTTGATTTAGAAATACATTAAAATAATATTTTTTTATTTTTTAAAATTTATTTTTGACTTTAACACTTCAAAACGATTTGCAAATTTTTTTAATTTAAAGTAAAAAAATAAAAAAAATTAATTTTTTTTAAAAGAACTTTTAAACACAAATAAATAGGCTCTGAAACCCAAAAAATTACTATTTTTGAATCCCTTTTATTCCAACTCAGGCGGTATACTTTATTATTTAAACAATTTTTATGCTATTGGTAATAAATTTTATGATATTTAGATTATATTAAATTAAAGTTGTTTTCAACATTTTAGCTATAATTTTAAGATTTATTAAATCTTGATTTCCCTTTTCCCTACATGTTGCGTCAAGATCCAATCAGCATCAGAGTTCTTAAGGGACTCAAGCTCTTTTTTCAAGTTCAGCTAGTTTCTTAGCAAAGTTAGAAGAGCCATCCTTGGACCAATTAACCAATTCATGATGGCATCGTTTATGTTCAGTAAAGACTCCGAACATGTTGAAGCCTTGAACTGGTGAAGACCAACTTGCTTGAACGATGGAGTTGGCTGGGGAATTATTAACCCATCGAGAATCAATTTTGAAAGTTCTTTGAGCTCTAAGGCACCAGTTGGTGTCAAGAATGGGTCTGTGGTCAGAACCCAGTTCTGCCAAGTGGAGAACTCTCATGAAGAATTAGCCAGAAATCTGTCAAGCCTTTCATGAACGTTTCTCATGCCATTCCTCCGATTATTCCATGTGAATCTAAAGCCAGAACAGCCCAAGTCCAAAAGGGACAAGGAATCAACGAAGTGACAAGAAACAACTACTTTAGAATGATTGTAAAGTGAGCTAGCACGATGATCATGCTGATGCAACAAGGCATTAAAATCTCTACCCAGTAGGAGCCGCCTTGTAATGTTCTGAAGTGAGGAAGACAGTGAAAAAATTCTATCTGGGTCTGTCATCACAACTAGCATGGATGTTGATAGAAGTCCAAGAAAAATCAAGCTGTGGCTCAGATAACTGACACCAAATATAGAAATCATCAAATTGAATAACCTTCACTGAGCTATCATTAGCCATTACAAATCCCACTTGCATTGCTCGATAAACCATGTATGTTGGGACCATTTTGGGCTGCCTTCCTCCACCACATCAGATACGGAACCATCAATGCATGCTCATTTTCCCATACGAGAAATTTCAGAATTCTCTTTGGAGTGATATTTGTTAAATAATATATTTATTTTGTTTTATTTATTAAGGGTAGAGTAGTATTTTTAGTTTAACTTATATATAAACTTTTCGTATTCAGGTTAAAGTATGCACTTTTACAAATTAATTAAAGAGAATTATAGCCTCCTTCTCTTTCGTGTTCGTATTTATTTTGTGTTAATTGAATTGTTTTAACATGGTATTAGAGCTAGTTTTATGGAATGAGGCTTAATCTCAAACACAGCTTTCTGAAATTAATTTTTTGGAATAATATTTTGACTTCCGCTTCTGTAAAATCTGGTATTTCGTCTTTCCTTCAGCTTCTGCAATTTGATATTTGCGTTGAGTTTCTGCAATTATTTTGCTATTTCATCTTCTCTGTTTAGTTTCTACAATTTGGTATTTTTTTTCCGCTGCTTTTGCATTCTGGTTCTCTGTGATTGTTGATTATGGCTACTGAAAGAGATGATTTGCTTCAGTTTGTGAGTGTGAGGTTGGATGGGAAGAACTATTCGTATTGGAGTTATGTAATGAGAAATTTTCTTAAGGGTAAAAAGATGTGGGGATATGTCAGTGGAAGGTATCTAAGAATACTGAAGAAAGGGATGTTGCTTTGATAGATGAATGGGAAGCAAACAATGTAAAGATTATTACTTGGATTAACAATTCCGTTGAGCATTCTATAGGTACGCAGTTGGCGAAGTATGAGACAACAAATGAGGTTTGGGATCATCTGCAAAATTTATTCACGTAATCAAATTTTGCAAAGCAGTATCAATTAGAGAATAATATATGAGCTCTTCTTTAGAAAAATATGAGTATTCAAGAGTTTTATTCTGCTATGACATATCTCCGGGATTAATTGACTCTTACAGAATCGGTAGAATTAAAGGCATGTGGAGCCTATATTGAGCGTAGAGAGCAGTAATGATTGGTACAATTTTTAATAGCACTTCGCAGTGATTTTGAAAGACTTAGAGGTTCAATTCTGCATCGTTCTCCACTGCCTTCTGTTGACTCTGTTGTCAGTGAGTTATTGGCTAAAGAAATACATCTTTAATCTTATTATGAAAAGGGAATTCTTTCTGCTTTGAATCCTTATGTGCTAGCGGTACCCTCTAAGCCATTCTCTAATCATCAGAATAAGCTTTACACAAGGGTTGGCTTCAACGAATGCAGTTTATGTAAGCAGAAAGGTCATTGGAAAGCTTAGTATCTCAAATTGAGACAACAAAATCAATCTTGGAAGCCTGACAGCCAGTCACAACCTAATGCTCATAGACCACCTCAGGGTTATAAATCACCACATCATAATACTACAACAGTAGCTTTATCAGGCTCTATCACTGATCCTAGTACTCTGGCTGTACAATTTCAGAAGTTTCTCTCTTTATAGCTACAAGCAATGTCCGCTTCTCATTTTATAGGTCAGTTGTCTCATAGTTCCTTAGGTATGTCATATTCTGAATGGGTCTTGGATTATGGTGCCTCATATCATATATCTCCAGATTCTTCATTTGTTACCTCTATATCCCTTTTACCCTCCATTTCTATTATGACTGTTGATGACACTCCTATGCCCTTACCAGGTGTTGGTTCTGTTGTCACATTTCACTTGTCTCTCCCTAATGTTTATCCTATTCCGAAACTCAAATTGAATCTTGCTTCTATTGGTCAATTATGTGATTTTGGTGATTATTTGGTCATGTTTTCTGGTTTTTTTTGTTATGTACAAGATCTGCAGTTTCAGAAGCTGATTGGGACAGGCTGTAGGGAGAATGAACTATATATTTTGGATGAGTTAGAAGTGTCAATTGTCGCCGCCGCTGCTGCTACTACTATTGATTTGTCTTCTTTTCATTGGAGTCCATCTTCTAGTTTCTATTTATGGCATTCTCGTCTAGGTCATGTTTCATCTTCTCGTTTAAGATTTTTGGCATCCACAAGAGCTTTAGAAAATTTGAACACTTGTGATATTTCTGATTGTAGTGGATGTAAACTGGCAAAATTTTCCGCTTTACCTATTAATCGAAGTATTTTTGTTTCTCCTTCACCTTTTGATCTGATTCATTCTGATGTATGGGGACCTTCTCCTGTTGCCATAAAAGGAGGGTCTCGATATTGTGTTACATTTATTGATGATCATACTCGTTATTGTTGGGTTTATTTAATGAAACAACGTTCTGAATTCTATAAGATATATATAGCCTTTCGAGCTCTTATGAAAACTCAATATTCTACTGTAATCAAATGCTTCAGGTATGATTTGGGTGGGGAATATACTTCTAATAAATTTTGTTGGTTGCTTGCTTTAGATGGAACCATTCACCAAATTTCATGTACAGATACTCTTGAGCAAAATGGTGTTGCTGAAAGAAAACATATGCACATTGTCAAAACTGCTCATTCTCTCTTGTTGTCTGCTTCTGTTCCTAGTGAGTTTTGGGGATAAGCTGTCCTTACTGTTGTTAGCTTGATTAATACAATCCCATCTTCTCATAATTTAGGTTTTTCTCATTTAAAAAAATTATATGGGTATGTTCCTGATGATTCCTCCTTTAGAGTTTTTGGTTGTACTTGTTTCGTTCTTCTTTTCCATGCAGAACGTAGTAAGTTGTCCTCTCGATCTGCTATTTGTGTCTTTCTGGGTTATGGTGAAGGTAAATTGGAGTATCGTTGTTTTGATCCAATAACTCAGAAACTTTATATGTCTCGTCATGTTATCTTTCTAGAGCATATACCTTTCTTTTCTATTCCATCTACTACTCATGGCTTGACTAGACATGATATTATTCGTATAGATCCATTTTTTGAGGATTCTGATAGTTTATCATCTCAGGTTCCTAGCATATCCTATGTTCGACCAATTTGTACTCATCATTCTGCAGGTACTGACACTTTACTCTCTGGCACGCCTGAAGCTCCTTTCTCATCTACAGCCCCTCAAGCTTCTTCTGAGATTGTGGATCCACCTCTACGTCAATCCACATGCATTCACAAGTCCACAAAACTACCAAATTTTGCTTATTCTTGTTATTCTTCATCTTTTTACTTCCTTTTTAGCTTCTATTCTATAAACGCCCAAATGAATATATATATATATATATATAGAATTGATGACGACTATATATAGAATTGATGACTCCACCATCGCTGTCGATTTCTGAATCGGCAGCGATGCAGTTTTCGCTGCCGATTTTTGGATCGGCAGTGACGCAGTTTTTAAACTGTCTTAAGAAGCTAGGAGGGAGGGGTAAAACCGGTTTTAGATAGACCAAAACAAGGATAAGAACACATCTAAACCAACCTTAAACACCCCACCTCATTAAATAGGGAGTATAAATATAAGGAGGAGAGAGAAGGTGACCCTTACTCTTCCCAAAGTTGTCTGCTGCAGCTGTATGTCCAGCTGCATGTTGCTCTTCCTTTTCTCTTTCCCAATAGAAACCTAAACCAAACCAGTAGAGAGTGCCTTGTGAACGTGTGAGGGAGAGATGAGACCTTGAGAGAAGATTGAACAGCTGCCTAGAGGGAAAGGAAAAGGGGGCCAGAAAACGTGAGAGGAAGAAGAAGGAGGAGAACCAGCAGGAGAGGAGAAAGAATATTGTCAAACCTTCCTCAAACTTAGTTAGATTCGAAAGGTATGGGTCATGAAACTCCCTTCCTCTTCTCCTTAAGACCCAGAACCAGAAATGAAGAAGAAGACCCTAAGAAAATTGACCTAAGACATAAGCTAGCTGTGAAGGAAACTGAAATTTACTAAGAGGACAAGGAAACAGAAACGAAATAAGGCCAATTTCAGAACATCTAAAAAAGAAAAATGAATAAAATGGAAATAATAAATCATGGTAGAGGGCTGGCTTTAAATATGGGGTTGGCCAGCATTTATGTGTGTGTTCTACTGGAAATTATTGAAAGATTATATGATGTAATTGATGGTTTTCAATGTATGTGTTCTGGTGGGATTTGTTGAGGGATTATGTGCTGAAATTGATGGTTTCAATACATGTGTTCTGCTAGAAGTTAGTGACAGTTTATATGCTGGGGTTGTTACAGCATGTGTGGTGTGTGTTCATGCCGAAACTGTGTCGGCTACAGCGAATTAGCATTCACTGCCGAAATTGAGTCTTCTGTAGTGAATTAGCATTCGCTGCCGAATTGTGTGTTCTGCAGCGAAATTGTGGTTCGCTGCCGAAATTATGTCGGCTGCAACGAATTAGCATTCGCTGCCGAAACTGAGTCTTCTGCAGTGAATTAGCATTCGCTGCTGAATTGTGTGTTCTGCAGCAAAATTGTGATTCGTTGTTGAAACTGTGTCGGCTGTAGCGAATTTGTGATTCGCTGTCAAAACTAAGTTTGCTGCAGCGAATTAGCATTCGCTGCCGAATTGTGTGTTCTGCAGCGAAATTGTGATTCACTGCCGAAACTATGTCAGCTGCAGCGAATTAGCATTCGCTGCCGAAACTGAGTCGTCTGCAGCGAAATTGTGATTCGCTGCCGAAACTGAGTCTTCTGCAGCGAATTAACATTCGCTGCCGAATTGTGTGTTCTGCAGCGAAATTGTGATTCGCTGCCGAAACTGAGTCTTCTGCAGCGAATTAACATTCGCTGCTGAATTGTGTGTTCTGCAGCTAAATTGCGATTCGCTGCCGAAACTGAGTCTGCTGCAGCGAATTAACATTCGCTGCCGAATTGTGTGTTCTGCAGCGAAATGGTGATTCGCTGTCGAAACTGTGTCAGCTGTGAGTCGTCTGCAGCGAATTTGTGATTCATTGCTGAAACTGAGTCTTCTGCAGCGAATTAGCATTCGTTGCCGAATTGTGTTTTCTGCAGCGAAATTGTGATTCGCTGCCGAAACTATATTGGCTACAACGAATTAGTATTCGCTGCCGAAACTGAGTTGTCTGCAGCGAATTTGTGATTCGCTGCTGAAACTGAGTCTGCTGCAGCGAATTAGTATTCGCTGCCGAATTGTGTGTTCTACAGCGAAATTGTGATTCGCTGCCGAAATTGTGTCGTCTGCAGCGAATTAACATTCGCTGCCTAGTGGCGTGTTCAGCGAACTTGCAATTCGCTGCCAAAGGGAGTTGCCTGCAGCGAATCGCTGCCGAAGTTGAGTTGTCTGCAACAAATTAGCATTCGCTGCCGAATTTCATGTTCTAGAGCGAATTTGTGATTCGCTGCCGAAGTCGAGTTGGCTACAGCGAAATTATGATTCGTTGTCGAAACTGAGTTGTCTGCTACGAGTTAGCATTTGCAGCAGAAATTATGGCGCCAGCAGCGGAACAATTTTCGCTGCCGAATTGGCAGCCTTCACCGAACCAGTTTTCGCTGCCGAATTGGGCAGCCTGCACCGAACCAGTTCTCGCTGCCGATTTCTACAATAAGCCTCATAGGCAGAAATGACTTAACTGCTAGTAACAATTTCATGGTATGATGGTGTAAAATGTGGAACACTTAAATGTGAACATATGAACTCTTGAAATAAGTGTGGTGACGAATGTGATTCAAAAATACAAATGTACTGATTTGTGACCATTGATGTCTTAGGTGGTGCGGTCGGGATTGGACCATCATCAAAACAAGAACAACCCACAGGTGGAGCAGGTAGGTGATTTTCACCTTCTTTTTTCATACGTTAAATAATGAGATACTTTATCATGAATGTTACCGTATTGTGTTAGAACAGATTTCAGATTGTCAAGCATTTAAATGTTGACAAATGGTTGATTAGCTTTGGCTAATGGCATCCGAAGGGATGACCGGGATAAAGGAATGATTAGCTTCGGCTAATGGCATCCGAATGGATGACCGGGACAAACGACTGATTAGCCTCGGCTAATGGCATCCGAAGGGATGACTGGGACAAAGAAATGATTAGCTTCGGCTAATGGCATCCGTATGGATGACCGGGACAAACAACTGATTAGCCTCGGCTAATGGCATCCGAAGGGATGACCGGGATAAAGGAATGATTAGCTTTGGCTAATGACATCCGAATGGATGACTGGGACAAATGATTGAGTAGGCTCTGCTATTGGCATCTGAATGGATGACCGAGACAAATGATTGATTAGCTTCGGCTAAAGGCATCCTATTGGATGACCGGGACAACGGTTGATTAACTCTGGTTGATGGCATCCGAAGTGGATGACCGGGGTGAGTGAACGGTTAATCTTAGCAAATGATGCCTTAAAAGGATAGCCGGGTTTAAGTTATGGTTGATTGCAAGAATTGGTGTATCTATATGTACTACAAGTTGTTTATACCAAGTACATGAAGAAACTATAAATATCATGCATCAAACATGGGATAATGTTAATGTTTCATTAAACTGCCAGACCGTTTAATTATCATTATTATTATTAAGTAATTGCATTCTCTTAAATGTTTTGTACTGCAGCAGGAACGTCACATCAACGAGATGCCTAGGAAACCCAATACACGGGAACTTACTTTTGCAAGGAATCATGTAGTTGCATTCTAAATCACAATGTATTTTGTATGAATCAATGTACTAAACGTATAATTGGATCCTTTTGTTTAAATTCGTGATGACTATTAGTAGGATAAGAATGCAAACTCATGCCTATGTATGTATATTTTAATGTGAACTTCTAATCATGCAAACATAATATTATATGTTTATGTAAAATTCAATTTTAAATGAAATGTTGATTGTTGTTGATGTATGGATTGTATCTTGATGATGAGAGGAAACAGGTTTGTCGATTACCGACACGACGTGTGTCAAGTATATATAAAATTTTTTTTACTGTTGTTTGGGCTTGAAAAGCCGGGCTGTTACATATTCATTGTCTCTCTGAGCCCTCTTCCTATAAAGAGGCAATTCTTGATCCTCTTTGGCAGCAAGCTATGGATGGGGAATTTTCTACTTTGCGTAAGACAACTACTCAAGATTTGGTTCCTCTACCTCTTTGTAAGAGTGTTGTTGGTTGTCATTGGGTGTACAAGGTCAAGACTAATTCTAATAGGTCTATTGAGCGATACAAAACTAGGTTGGTTGCAAAAGGATACTCTCAACAGTATGGTATGGATTATGAGAAGACATTTGCTCATGTTGCAAAAATGACTACTATTCATACTCTTATTGTTGTAGCTTTGGTTCGTTAATGGCATATCTCACAACTTGATGTTAAAAATGTCTTCTTAAATGGATATCTTTAAGAAGAAGTTTATATAGTGCCTCCTCCTGGTGTTTCACATGACTCTGGTATGTATGTAAGCTCAAAAAAGCGTTATATGGTCTCAAACAAGCACCTCGTGCTTGGTTTGAGAAATTTTTTGTTGTGATCTCATCTCTTGGATTTCTTTCTAGTAGTTATGACTCTACTCTTTTTATTAAGCACATTGATGCAGGTTGTACCATTTTGTCCTTATATGTTGATGACATGATTATTACTAGTGATGACATTGATTGTATCTCAGTTTTGAAGAAAGAGCTGGCTAGACAGTTTGAAATGAAGGATTTGGGTTCTCTTTGATATTTCATGGGTATTGAGGTAGCTTACTCACCTAGAGGTTACCTTTTTTCTCAGTCAAAATATGTTACAGATATTCTTGAGCGGGCTAGACTTACTGATAACAAGACTGTAGACACTCTCATTGAAGTTAACATAAGGTATTCTTCTTCTGATGGTTTACCATTGACAGATCCTACTTTATATCGTACTATTGTTGGGAGCTTGGTATACCTCACCATTACTCATTCAGATATTGCATATGTTGTTCATGTTGTTAGTCAATTTGTTGCTTCTCCTACTACTATTCATTAGGCAGATGTTCTTTGTATTTTGTGATATCTTCGGAGTACAGTCTTTTAGAATCTTTTACTTTCATCCACCTCTTTCTTGGAGCTGTGTGCATACTCTGATGCTGATCATGACAGTGATCCTACAGATCACAAATCGGTTACTGGTTTCTGTATCTTTTTAGGTGATTTGTATATTTTTTGGAAGAGTAAGAAACAATCTATTGTTTTTGTCAATCCTCAATCAAAGCAGAATATCGTGCTATGACATGTACTACTAAAGAGATTGTTTGGTTACGTTGGTTACTTCCGGATATGAGAGTTTCACTCTCTCATCCTAGTCCTATGTATTGTGACAACTAGAGTTCTATTCATATTGCTCACAACTCAGTTTTTCATGAACAAACTAAGCACATTGAGATTGACTGCAATCTTACTCGTTATCATCTCAAGCATGACACCATTACTTTGCCTTTTTGTTTCTTCTTCCTTGCAGATTGCAAATTTCTTTACCAAGTCGCATTCCATTTCTCGTTTTCATTTTCTAGTTGGCAAACTCTCGATGCTTGTAACTGCTGCATCGTGAGTTTGAGGAGAGATGTTAAATAATACATTTATCTTGTTTTATTTATTAAGGGTAGAATAATATTTTTAGCTTAACCTATATATAAGCTCTTTGTATTTAAGTTAAAGTATGCACTTTTACAAATCAATTAAGGAGAATTCTAGCCCCTTTTCTTTCGTGTTCGTATTTTTGTGTTAATTGAATTGTTTTAACACTATTCTCATCATCCCAGCAGCATTTCATGGTGTCGTCTTCTATGAAAGATGAGTTCTCAGCAGAAGTAACGGTAGAAAAAAACCCTACCTCCTTATACATGAACTTTAGGCTGAGGCTTTCCATTCAATGGGTTTAGAAACACTCTTTGCTGGTCCCCGAGAAAGATAGCGCATGGGACCCCTTTTAAAGGCGAGCTCATTCAACCTTTCTTGGGTAGTTTTCTAGTTATTATGACTATATTGGTTCGTGCCCTTTGAAATTTTTTTATTTGTGTTATTAAATCAGACCAAATAAATGAATTTTGAAATTTCTTGATTAAGCTCTTTACTTAACTTAAGTTTTTTATTAAACTGTGTGGGAGCTAACTCGACTTAAATCAATTGATTTTATAAGTTCAAATACAACTTTGATGATCGATAAAAACATGACTTAACTTTTAAAAAACTTCAAGATAACAATTTTTTTTAAAAAAATATTAAGACCAAGACAAATTCGATCAACATCAGTTGCCCCATGACCCAATTCATGGACTCTATTGGGTTTAATAACTTTTTTATAATTTTTTAAATTTAATTATATAATAAAAATAGATGCTCATAAAATTAAGCAACAACCTAAAAATAGACACTTATTTGAGACAATTACCCCTATAGAAAGCAAATAAAAATCCATAATGCAGTCTATTTCTCAATCAATCTAATATTAAAGGATAAAATCGAAAAAGAATAAATTAAAAACAATTAAACGATAAAAAAAGAAGCATATCCTATCAGTGGGTAAACTCGTTAAACCCATGAATCGGTGAAGCGGGGCTAGTACGCCAAACCTGTGAGAGCTGAGTTATGAACTCCACTGGGATTATAATTTGTTTTTTTAAAAACTATTTTTTATTTAACTATATGATAACAAAAATAGATGACCAACCCCATACCGGTATTTTTTTTTAGATCGCAATAACTTCATAAAAAGAAAACGAAACCAAGTATAAAACTGAATTCTCAATTAACCCTTTATCTAAGGATGAAATAAAATAAACTAATTAAAAACAAAGTTAAACTTGCCAGATCTGCAAATCAAGTCAACCAGCCAACTTGTGAATAGGTCCATGAATTTTATAAAGTTTAATAACATAACTTTTCATTGAAACTATTTTTTTCAACTATATGAGAAAAATAGACAATAAAAAAGTCAAGTTTAATTTTTTTTTAAAGATACTCCTCCATACTTGTAAACCAAGGCAGACCGGGTTATCCTGGCAAACCTACAAACCATGCTAATCCTATAGAAATGTAAAATAAAAAGAAACAAATTATGAAGTCAAATTCTCAGTCATCCCAATATTAATAGATGAAATTAAAAGAAATGAATTTGAAAAAAAATCATAAAAAAATTTAAAAACAAAAACAAAAAAAGAAGAAAAAAGAAAAACATTGTGAATTACTATTGTCATATGCGGTGCAATATGTGTGGGTGAACAGTGGTTTCCTCACATCCTGTAATGTTTTTACTTTATAAAGTTTAATAACATGACTTTTCACTAAAACTATTTTTTTAAAATTATATGAGAAAAAATAGACTATAAAAAAAATCAAGTTTAATTAAAAAAAAAAGAAAAAAAAAGACAACCTACTAAACTCGTAAACCGAGACAACCTGGGTTACCTTTGTAAACTCATAAACCACACTAACCTCATATATTGGCAAAATAAAAAGAAGTAAATTACGAAGCTAAATTCACAACAATATCAATTTTAAAAGATAAAATCGACAAAAACAGATTTGAAAAAAATCATAATAAAAATTCAAAAAAAGAATATTATGAGGGGAGAATGTAAACCCCGGGGAAAAATAAAGATTGCTTAGATTGCAAACTAACTACATGAGAAATAGAAGTGAAGAAATTCATGCATATGGTTAAATAAAAAACATGAATTCAGAAATTTTTGGATATAAGTTTCTGGACGAAATATTTCGAGACATTATAAATCAACTCGAAAATGTTGAGGGTTGGATTAAATTAATGAAAATAAACTAAACTAAAAGTTGTGGGGTGAAATAATAAGAAATGAAAAGAGGTATAACTTAATTATAAGAAGAAAAAAAGATGTGGGGGCATAAATGCAAATAAAAAAAATTATAGAGCATAAATACTCATATTCTCACCAAAATTCTGCAGCAATCGTAAGGAAAGAAAAGAAGGAGTTTTTGTATCCATTCTTGCAAAATCAAGAGAGAAACACCAAAATTTCAAGAACCCATCCAAGATTAAAGGTTTATAGATGGAATAAACACTTGTGGGCAAGGGATTAACAAGAAAATTGAACAAGAAGAGAAGATAGAGGGCTGGCTGTCATTAGATAAGAAAGGAGGGAGTTGAAAATCTTCAAATGGATTGAAGATCAAAACCTTAATTCGTACCAGGTAAGGTGTTCTAAACATGATCTTATAAGTCAATTCAAATTCAATAATGAATTGATGTCTTGATGTGAGTTATAGATTAGGGTTCTTAGACTTGAATTGGGGGAAAAGTATTTGTTGTTAAAATTAAGTTAATTCCTGTGTGGTATGTGATTGGGGATTTGAAACCATGATAATTTACCCATAAAATATTTGTTGATGAGCGATTTTGACTATCTTAGAAGCAGAACTAGGTTCTCCTTTATTTAGAGAACTTGTAGCCTCATGTTTAGCTTTCCAACGAGACAAATCTCGCTTGAATCGGAGTTCTATAACTCCAGATATGGTTAAAAATCTGAGGAGAGGTCAGACAGTAATAGTTCAAAAACGAGATAGTAACAATTAGACAGTAACAGTCCAAATGTTTATTGATGAACAATTTTGACTGTCTTAGAGGCAGAACTGGGTTCTCCTTTATCAGAGAACTTGTAGCCTCATGTCTTAACTTTCCAACGAGACTAATCTTGCTTGAATCAGAGTTCTATAACTCCAGATATGGTTAAAAATCTGAGGAGAGGTCAGATAGTAACAGTTCAAAAACAAGACAGTAACAGTTGGACAGTAACAGTCCAAATGTTTATCGATGATCAATTTTGATTGTCTTAGAGGCAGAACTAGGTTCTTCTTTATCAGAGAACTTATAGCCTCATGTCTTAGCTTTCTAACGAGACTAATCTCGCTTGAATCGGAGTTCTATAACTCCAGATATGGTTAAAAATCTGAGGAGAGGTCAGATAGTAACAATTCAAAAACGAGATAGTAACAGTTGGACAGTAACAGTCCAAATGTTTGTTGATGAGCGATTTTGACTGTCTTAGTGGCAGAACTGGGTTCTCCTTTCTTCAGAGAACTTGTAGCCTCATGTCTTAGCTTTTTAACGAGACAAATCTCGCTTGAATCGGAGTTCTATAACTCCAGATATGGTTAAAAATCTGAGGAGAGGTCAGATAGTAACAGTTCAAAAACGAGACAGTAACAGTTGGATAGTAACAGTCCAAATGTTTGTTGATGGGCGATTTTGATTGTCTTAGAGGCAGAACTAGGTTCTCCTTTTCTTCAGAGAACTTGTAGCCTCATGTTTTAGCTTTCTAATTAGACTAATCTTGCTTGAATCGGAGTTCTATAACTCCAGATATGGTTAAAAATCTGAGGAGAGGTCAGATAGTAACAGTTCAAAAAAACAAGACAGTAACAATTGGACAGTAACAGTCTAAATGTTTGTTGATGAGCAATTTTGACTGTCTTAGAGGTAGAACTAAGTTCTCCTTCCTTTAGAGAACTTGTAGCCTCATGTCTTAGCTTTCCAACGAAATCGATCTCACTTGAAACAGAGTTCTATAACTCTAGATATAGTTAAAAATCTGAGGAGAGGTCGGACAATAACAGTTTAATGTCTAGACATTGACAGTTCGGGATTTAAACAGAAACAGTTCAAATATAAAGAAATGAATGATAACTGTGGTTGGATAAAGAACGACAATATTAATGGTTGAAATGAGAAAAACATAAAATATTAAGAAATGACTGAAAGAAAGACTTATTGGTTGTTGATATGGTTATTATAAAACATATCCTTGAGCGAGAAAAATTTATGAGATAAACATGTGAATTGCAGGAGGGACCACGACATGGTGCAACAGCAGTAGTAGGGGAGCACAAGTAGAGCTTCTATTGCATGTAGGTGATCCGCACCTATACTTTCTAGTTAAATTCTATGATTTAATATGTTATTGATGTGAGATGTGAATTACCGAACGTTGGATATTAGGAGAAAGGAGAAAGTTTGCGTAATGATGCCGATATTTTGGATAGTATTCTGAATGTATGTGTACTCAAGGTGAACGGTTGTTGTGTGAATTGCCAAGTGATGAAATTATCATTGACAAAGGAATTATGAGAAGTGTGATTTGGGGCGTGAATTAGCATTCATTTAGTGTATGTTAGGATCCCGGGTAAGGGGATCGCCATGTTTGGACTAACATATATTTAGTGTATGTTAGGATCCCGGGTTAGGGGATCACCTTGCATCGACTCCTCCGTGGTGATGATGATAACAATGAAATTGGTATCGGTAATGTGTTAAGCGAAAATAATCATGGGTGGTCTTATGAGATCTTAAATGGAGGTTGATAATGGAAGAGGGAAAATGCTTTTAGTAGTTGAAGGAGAAAGTGTTTCCAATGAAAACCAAAAAGGGAGAAGTGAATAAAATATAAATGCATGTTTGCCTTTTTAAATTGCTGGATATTTGTATTGCTATACTATTGTGATATTCATATTTCAATAATATGTATTTTGTTTTCAGGGCCATCGCATGCACGATAGGAGTAGATTCTAGCTTGGGTTCACTTTTTGTAATTTAGGTTCTAGGGAGTATACCCTTGTATTTGGTAATATTACAACTTTTATATAACTCAATTTGTATAATTGATGTTTAAACTTGAATATATGAATTTAATTATGTAGTTTGTATAACCATTCCATGTATGCATGTTTACATCTTTATCCATCCATAATCAAAATTGTTGTACAATGTATATCATAAACATTGTGGTTGATATGAATGATGATGTTTGTAGGATTGAGACCCAGGATGATTGGGTTGAATTGAGTTAGGAGATGCAGTATATTAGAAGTGTAAACAGGTTGTATGTCGATAACTTGGGACCTCCCAGTATAGGGGAGACTCCGTCAAAATTTCGGTAGACTTTTATACGAACACCATGAATAGATATATAAAAAAAATTAATCACTCTGTTTATCAGTTAACATGAGATCGTTGCAGGATCCCGGATATCAGGATGTTACAGGTTTCCCCATATTTTTATTACTTTATATAGTTTAATAACATGATTTTTCTCTAAAACTATTTTTTTAACTATATGAGAAAAAAAAAAGACTATAAAAAAGTAAAGTTTAATTAAAAAAAGAAAGAAACTCCACCAAACCTATAAACTGGAGCAACTTGAGTTACCTTGACAAACCTGCAAACCATGCTAACCTCATAGAAAGACAAAATAAAAAGAAAAAAATTTAACAAAAACAATTTTGAAAAAAATCATAACAAAAAGGAAAGGAAAAGGAAAGGAAAAGAAAAAAAAACGTGTTCAAGGAACAAAAAAAAAACAATGGGGAGAAACATTGTAGCAATCTACAATGTTTTATAAAAAAGCTATGGTGTTTTCCCACCTGCTTCAATTTATTTTAATTCGTAGTCCAATCCCCTGCAAGAGTTGGGCTTGGGACTTCCACATCCGAACTCCGTATGCTATCTTGCCTAAAAAATCAACCCTATACATGGTTGTCATTTAATGTCATGAAATCATCAAGATAGGCTTAATTTAACAGAGTCATTGTACAACTTGCCCATACCTAGCCCACCTAGTCACACTTCTCCATACTAAATGGCACAACCTTTCTTGATAATGTCAATTATATCAAATGATTATCCCTAAAATAGGACACTGAGTCTTTTCTTATATACCATTCATCCTATGCAACGAGAAAAAAATGAACGAGTAGATGAACTTTAAGAAAAGAGTCTTAAAGATAACACAAGAACAACAACAATAATTACAACCTTAATGAAGGAGAAGGAGGTTTCTCATTCTTTTATCTGTAAACAATCTTAGTTCATATCATTAGACCTCTTTAATGAGTACCTTAATCACTTATATACACTATATGCCTTTTACCTTATTAAATGTTGCTAACTTAAATATGAGAAGGTCTCTTACTCCAAGTGAGGAACTTGTTTTGCAGGTAACACTAGAGTGTCAAGTTTTGCTAGTCCAATAAAGCTCACTCAATTGTATAGTAAGGAACTCCCAAACTTTCTCTCAAATTTTTCGAGTCATTTTCAAATCTCAATGTTCAAAATCCATACCCACCAACATAATAGGAAAAGGCACATCAATCTTTAAAGTTTGAGTCGAGAGTTTTTTTTAATGGTGGTACATGTGGGAAAAGAATAAAGGCAAGTTATATTCCTTTTTCTATACCATCTTTTATTATATTTTAGCTTTTTCTTTGACAATTATTCTAAAAAGATGGGATACAAAAATGATGCTAATTTCCCAACTAAGGATGCTCTATTAGGATTTTTGAATCTCCAATAACTCACATCATAAAAGGAAACCTTTTCATAAAATAAAAGATTAAAGTATGCTTATGACATTTTTTTGGAAAAAACCCTTAAGCCATTAGACCAACAACATCATCATATCCATCTAATGAAGAAAATTATTACGAAAACATGTCTCCATGACAAGTCTTAGGGAAAAAACTTCATAAGCAATTCCTATGAAAATATACTTTGTTAAGTATCTTTTTAAAGATTAAGCTTTACAAGAACCTCTGTGAGTACAAAGTATTCACCATTAAACCGAAGGCTACATAGCTCTAAAAGAACCTATGTTTAAGCAAGGGGATAAATCAACCTAAAAATGATATATTTCTTAAGGAAAAGGTTACCTTACTTAAACGGGCTGATTTCCTACAAGGAAATCCACAACCTTCATGCCTAGTCTATAGAACAAACACCATCAGATATAAATTTTCAAGCACCTAATGAATAACCTCGCTCATATATATCACTTACATCTTCATAGACAAGATAATCTTAGCTAATGCTAGGGGACACCACCTTACACCCTACATGCAGGTCATACCATACATATCCATTAATTATCGTGTACCATTAGACTAAGGTTCATCTTCTTTTGCACAGGTCTTAAACCATTTGCACGTAAGGAAACTTTAAATTCCCTAATTGGGTCATTAATCCCTAAAAATCACCACTACTAAAAATACAATGCTATAAAACTAAAAACTATTAGTGAAAAATAATGTTAATAACAAGATAAATGAGATAAAATAGTCCTAAATTGGGCCAATATTTGGTACACATCAATAGAAACTCATATGATCGGGCTTAAAATTATAAAAATTATTTTAGTAACATCATTCTTCTATTTCTACTTGAGGGGTCTTTACTATTGAGTTTTCTCCAACTATTTCCAAGTCAGATCTTCTTTTTACCATAATGCTAGTAACATCGATATTAAATACATGTTGTTTTAACACAATCTTGCTCTGTAAGGGTCTCCATGACTATTTTCACCTCATTTGAAAGGTGTCTTTTTTGCTCCATAAGAGCCTCCGCAGCAACCATCTCCATCTCTTTTCAAGAAGGCTCTCTTCATTCCACTAAAGGATCTACCTTTAAATCCACCCCTTTCATGGGATGCTCTCCATGTTTGTCTCTTCTAAAGGCTTCCTCATCCTCAACTCCTCATCTAAATATTCACCCCGAGAAGCTACACTCACACACTTCGAATAAACTTTTTCAAATTCTAAAACTTTTAAAAGAGAGAACATTTATAAGAAATCTACATTTGCCCTTCGAGATAGGTTGAAGAAATAGAGTTCACTCATCAGGCCTACCAAGTTATCATTTAAGATGATTAATATAGAATTAATCTCCCCGTATATGGCTAACAATTCTTCAAGAAAGTCTTTAAGAGATCTCATTTAGAAGTTTTTAACTCGAGCATTGTTGGCCTTAACATTGGCCCTATTTACTTCACTTTAGCCTATAGTAAGGTTAGCTCTATCTCCTTTACTTTTAACTAGCAATTGAAAATATCTTGATTAGCCTTTTTAATGCTCAACCTACAGACCTCAATTCGTATTGCCTTGGTAGATCTTCTCATAGAAATTTTAAGAGTTACGAAGTTGGATCTTTAACTATGCATATATATATATCCTTATTGTCTCAAAGAGCTTGAAGATTCTTTTTGGAAACAACAAAGGCCCAAATCATTTTCTCATACTCGGCCTCTCAATGCTTGAAAATAAGGGATTGAATTTGCAAAGTCTACAATTGTCACTTTATAAAAAAACAAAAAAGTAGTATTTGGAAAAGAAAAGATGAATAGTACTTATATGAAACATTACCTGTATATAAAGCTTTATCCTAAAGCTCTAAGTCTCAGACGATTTGAGATTTGCTCTTAAACATGCTCACCATGAGAATGACATTGTATCCTTTCAAAGAAGGGTCAGCTTCCAGTAAGGTCATTAAAACATGTTTATTTTTTCCTTTCTAGTTCACTATAGAGTGAAAAGGTATTCCACTCTAGCCTTTTATGGTTGGGAATATGAAGCAACAATCATTATAGATGGTTGAGGAGATGTTGGACTTTTTTTCTGATGAGGGTCCTAGCAGGAACAATTACAACAGGAGAGGGTAGTTAAGTCTTGTAGCACCAATACTAAAGGATAAGCAAGAGTTGCCTTCTTTAAATAACAAGTGCCTTCATTTCTAAGAAGATAATCAACGTATGTGTGTGGTGTCGTGATGATTATCATCTCAGATTAGGATCTTATTCTTTATTAGTAAAAAAAAGGATAGAGTCATCATCTAGTATTTCAGTTATTAGAAACCCTAACTTATCTTAGAGTCTGGATAAAGAGACTCATTATGTATAAGAATGATGTATCGCATCTAAGATAAAATACATTGTTTATCTGTCTGATATAAACTAAAGTGCTATTATGTTTTCTAACTGTTGGTCTATATAATGGTTAAAATCAGTCCACCCTAATAGAGTGAACCATAAAATTAGGGTCAAGCCTAACAATTCTAGAGTCAAAACATGTTTTTGTATTTTTCTTTAAAGAAGGAGATTTTGTTGCGGTTGTTAAAAGAATGAGTATTGGACCTATATGGATGATAAGAACCAGACTTTGGACCCCAGGAGTGGCAAAAATAGGCTTTTACCCTTTTTCTTTCAAAAATCTAGTAAATTAATAATTCTCGTCATTTTTGTTAAAAGAAAACATAGATTTTTGTTTTTTTGGTATGTAGGTTTAATGAGTCAATTTATTTGGGTAAAGTCGTAATGGATTTAATAAACTTGTTATTAAATCTAAATATACATGCAAATTATTATTTTTCTCCATTTTTTATGATAAATGCTAAAACAAATATTTTTTCAAGTGCTAAAATATATATACAAAAATTGACCCTTTTTTTTAATAACAAACAAACTAGAAAAACATATTTTTTTTTGTAAGGACAGAATATGTAGAAATAATTTTTTTTATAATGATAGAATATACAAAAAGATTTTTGAAAAGACTTGGCCCTAATGCACTCCAAATAATTCTTCACATAAATTTGATGTTATTTTATTATTTATTATTATATTTTTTACTTATTTTTTTTATGAGAATGTCACTACCAATAATAAAAAAAACTGGACTTTCACGATAATAATAAAACAAAAACATCAATACATGAAATTTAAACCCACGACAAAATTTCATTCGGGTTTAAAATTGACGTGGGAAAACAGCAAAGATTGCTGGCAAAATCTCATTGGACCACGTGGAAAGCGTGTCATACACGCACTTCCTTATAATAACGTTATCATCACGCGCCTAATTAATAACCAGCAGTGAAAGTCAAATTGATGTGGGGCTCTTTTCTGTTTTCTTTTTCCAAGCTTCTTTCTTTTAGAAGGAATATGGTTTTTCTCCTGTGTGTTTGACCAAGAGAAGCTTTCGCGGGTTGGGGAGGAAGAGAGTTAGGCTGCCATTGGTGGACCGTGGTTGGTTGTGACCGAGAGTGGGAGAGTTTGTAAGGGAGGTTTCTGCTGGATCACGGTTGAGAGGCTGGGAATGATTTTGATTTTTGTTTGGAAGGGGAGAAACAGTTTGATGTGGCAATTAGGCTGACGGGTCTGTGGTGAGGAAGGAGGAGAAATACTACCAGTGATGGCACGACCTTGTATGGCGGGAGCTTCTGATGGCCACGGTGAAGGGCTGGAGGTGAAAGTGACAATTTTTACTGGGATGATGAGAAGGTCTTGGGTTGATGCTGGTGTGGGTTAGTTGTTGGTGGTTTTGGCGAGTATGCTGGATGGTAACATGTGAGGGAAGGTGTTACGTGCTTCACTCAATCCATGCATGCAACGCATGCATGGTAGAGGCGCACTGAACGTGGGTGCAGATGGAGGCATAGTTAATTACATTTCAGTTACTTTCATTCAATAAGACAGAGGAATTGTTTTAGTTATGAAGTGGTTCCTATTCTTCAACGGCAGTTTCATTGTGCAGCAATTACTTGTATTAAGTGCTTTATTTATGTTATTTGTAATGGCTATTTATATAGCCGGTTGAATTCAATTAAGGGATATATTGTCCAGAACTCTACTCCTCGTCTTTCTCCTCTTTTTGTTTCACAAATTTCTGAATTAAACTCATCATTTGGTATCAGAGCCGTTTCGGTCCATGAACACTCGTGAGAAATCTAATGTTGAATTCCGCAACGAAGTCAAGGAGACTTTGGTTAGGCACGAGGCCGACTTTGATCAACTCAATGCAGCCTTACAAACTATTCTCACTGAAATACAGGCTATTCGTACCACCCAACATACGCAAGCCATTCCTCTTGACATCAACCCATTTGCACATGAATCTTCTTCCCATCGAGCAACCGGCCCTCCTTTTGTTGCTAGTTTTGATCACCCACATCCACCACAACTCAAGCTGTATTTTCCAAAGTTCAACGGAGAAGACCCAATTGGTTGGCTTTAAAGAGCTGAACAATACTTTGAGTTTCAGAACATTAGAGCTGCACAACGTGTACAGTTAGTTGCATTCCACCTGGAAGGCATTGCGTTACAATGGTTTCGTTGGCTAACAAAGTTCTGTGGGCCACTCACTTGAGATGAACTTACACAAGCCATCTCACTGAGATTCGTACCAACCGAATATGAAGATCCCTCTGAAGCTTTGACCCGATTGAAACAAACATCAACTGTTGCTGTTTACCAGGAAGCCTTTGAAAGGCTCTCCCATAGAGTTGATGGCCTCCCTGAAACATTCCTAATTGGTTGTTTTATTGCAGGATTACGAGATGAAATTCGATTAGATGTCAAGATTAAACAACCCAAAACCTTGGCAGATACAATTGGAGTGGCACGATTGGTGGAATAGCGCAACCAACTGCAGCGCAAGCCTTTTTTGAATACTCGTTTACTGCCAGTAACGACATTTCAGAGAGGGCACTCCAATCCTTCTCCTGTTATTCTAGGCTTGTCTCCTAATCAACGAGCAAATATTGAATCCTCACCTTCAACTACTTTGATCCGAAGAATTACAAATCAGGAAGCTAGGGAACGACGAGGGAAGGGACTTTGCTATTACTGTAATGAGAAATACTCTATAGGCCATCGTTGTGAATGGCCACAATTGTTCATGATAGAGGACTCTCTCTGCGATGAAAACTCTGAGGAAGACCAGCTGGAGGCGGAGCTTATAGAGGTGACACCTGAGATTTCCTTCCATGCTATTGCTGGTGCTGAGCATCCCCAAATAATTCGGGTCTTGGGAAAACTACAGAACAAAAGCTTGATAGTGTTGATAGATGGGGGTAGCACTCATAATTTCATTGACCAAGCCATTGCAACTCGGTTTGGCCTGCCGATCGTTAAAGACAGGAAATTTCAGGTGGTGGTTGCTAATCGGGAATGTGTAGAATGCGCAGGCCATTGCCAAGGAATCAGGTTATCCATCCAGGGAATTACCATCACGGTTGATTATTATGTTCTGCCTATGGCAGCCTGTTAGGTAGTTCTAGGGGTGCAATGGTTGGAGACCCTGGGACCAGTGGAAACAGACTACAAACAACTCACCATGACCTTTAGAATCGGCGGGGTCAGGCATACTTTGCAGGGTCTTGGACGGGAGGCTGAAGTATCTAGCATTGAGGTTCTGTACAATAAGGAGTGTGCGGGTCTGCAGAGGATAAGATTCTTCTTTCAAATTCAACCACTTAAAAACACGCTTTCAACAAATACGTACCCTCCAGCGATCCAATGTCTATTGGAGGAGTTTGCAGAGGTCTTCACCCCTAACCCTAGTCTTCCCCCTCAACGCCAACATGACCATAAGATTCCACTCCAGCCTAGCACAGTTCTAGTAAGTGTGCACCCTTACAGATATCCATACTACTAGAAGACAGAGATTGAACGTATGGTAAATGAGCTTTTAGAATCGGGACTCATACGACCAAGCAATAACCCTTTTTCCTCACCAGTTTTGTTAGTGAAAAACACCAATAGCACTTGGCGATTTTGCATTGACTACCGGGCTCTCAACAAGATCACCATAAAGGATAAGTATCCTATACCAGTGATTGATGAGTTATTAGATGAGCTCCATGGAGCTAAGTTCTTTTTGAAATTGGATTTACGGTCGGGCTATCATCAAATTTGTGTGAAGGAGGATGATATTCCGAAGACAACATTTCGAACTCACGAGGGACACTATGAGTTCATTGCCATGCCTTTCGGGCTAACTAATGCCCCAACGACTTTCCCAAGCCTCATGAACGACCTTTTTCGACCCTACCTTCGGCAATTTATTTTGGTATTCTTCGATGATATCCTAGTTTATTCCAAGTCATGGGAAGATCACCTAACTTACTTGCAACTTGTCCTTAAGATTTTAGCTGCTAACCAGTTGTTTGCCAAAGAGTCCAAATGTCATTTTGGAGTTCAACAGGTTAAGTATTTGGGGCATTCTATCAACAAAGATGGCATATCTGTGGACCCCTACAAAATACAAGCAGTGGTGGCTTGGCCCACACCCACTACAGCAAGGGAAGTTCGAGGATTCCTAGGCTTAGCCGGATATTACAGGAAATTCATTCGTCACTTTGGCAGCATGACAGCTCCTATGACCAAACTCTTGACTAAAGAAAAGTTCTATTGGACTAACGCGACGGAGGTAGCATTCAATCAACTCAAGCAAGCCCTCACGACTCCACCCATCTTATGCCTTCTGGATTTTTCTCAGCCCTTTGTAGTTGAATGTGATGCCAGTGGGTTGGGAATAGGAGCCGTCCTTACTCAAAACAGCCACCCCGTGGCTTATTTTAGTGCAGCCCTTAAAGGATTGTCCCTCACTCTTTCTACATATGAAAAGGAGATGTAAGCCATTGTCAAAGCAATCTGAAAGTGGTGACCTTACCTACTGGGAAAACCATTTATCGTGCGGACAGACCATAAAAGCCTCAAGTACTTGCTGGAGTAGCGCATTACCACTCCTGCCTAGACACGGTGGCTTCCCAAGTTTCTGGGATACGATTACACTATTGAGTATAAGAAGGGGGTTGAAAATTAGGCTGCAGACTCCTTATCATGTATAGAAGAGGTGCACTTCCTTTCCATTTCAGTTCCCCACGCAGATTGGTGGCCCCAACTATAGACGGAGGTGAAACAGGATCCCTTTTATGCTTCGTATACCAGCAAGAATACCTCCCAACCGATGACCCTACGTGATGGGGTTTGGTTCCACAATGATAGAGTTTTTCTAAGTCCTACCTCCTCCTTGATTTCGTTGATTCTAGCTGACAGTCACTCCTCTCCTGTGGGGGGCCATTTCGGGTTCTATAAAACCCTTTCTCGAATCAGCTATAGCTTCTTTTGGCTAAAGCTACAATAGACAGTGAAGGACTACTTGCAAATGTGTGCGGTCTGCCAATAATGCAAATCAGATTGCATGAAACTTGCAGGATTGCTTCAGCTCTTGCCTATTCCCACTCAAATCTGGATAGATATTTTAATGGATTTCATTGCAAGCCTTCCCATTTCAAACGGTCATTCTGTCATTATGGTAGTGGTAGATCGCCTCTCCAAGTATGCTCATTTTATTCCCCTAAAGCATCCCTTTACAGCTGCTTTGGTTGCTAAGACATTTGTGGCGAATGTGGTTCGTTTACATGGTATTCCCACCTCCATTGTGAGTGATAGGGATAAGGTCTTCATTAGCTCCTTTTGGCAGACCCTCTTTCAGCTACAAGGGATGCAGTTATGTATGAGTTCTAGCTATCATCCCCAGACCGATGGACAAACAGAGGTCGTTAATCGCGTCCTGGAGCAATACCTTCGCTGCTTTGTTGGCCTACAACCAAAGACATGGATGGACTGGATACCTTGGGCAGAGTTTAGCTATAATACGTCGACCCATTCGTCAACCAAAATCACTCCCTTTAAGGTTGTCTATGGAATTCCACCGCCACACCCGCTCACCTATGTTCCAAGGACTGCCAAGGTTCAAGCTGTTGAGGAATACCTCCAAGACCGAGACTCCCTCTTACGTGATCTTTGTAGAAATCTCTGTCTTACTCAAGAGAGAATGACGAGCCATGCTAATCAGCGGAGGCGAAAGGTCTCATTTGAGGTCGGTGATTATGTATACTTGAAGTTACAACCTTATCATCATACTAAAGTTGCATTCAGAAGTTCCTTAAAGCTCTCCCCTCGGTTCTATGGACCATTCCAGATACTGAGCAAGGTCGGTCTTGTGGCATACCGGTTGGACCTCCCCAAAGACTGCCAAATTCATAATGTTTTCCATGTCACTTTGTTACGGAAACATTTGGGATCAATCACGCCTCTATCATCCCAACTTCCTCCTCTCACAGACGATTCTACCATTCTTCCCCAACCTGCTTCCATATTGGCCAGACGCGAAATTCAGAAGGGAAAATATCGTCCCAAGGTAGAAGTGTTAGTGAAATGGGTGGGTGTGTCAGATGATGATGCCACTTGGAAAAATGAGTGGCGGTTTTTTAAGTCTTACCCCCATTTTCGTCCTTGAGGACAAGGACAGTTTGAGCGGGTAAGATTGTTACGTGCTTCACTCAATGCATGCATGCAACACATGCATGGCAGAGGTGCACTAAACATGGGTGCAGACGGAGGCATAATTAATTGCATTTCAGTTATTTTCATTCGATAAGACAGAGGAATTGTTTCAGTTATGAAGCGGTTTCTATTTTCCAACGATAGTTTCATTGTGCAACAATTATTTGTATTAAGTGCTTTATTTATGTTATTTGTAATGGCTATTTATATAGCCAGTTGAATTCAATTAAGGGATATATTGTCCAGAACTCTACTCTTCGTCTTTCTTCTCTCTCTGTTTCTCAAATTTCTGAATTAAACTCATCAGAAGGCCGATGGAGGGTGACTGGATGATTTCCATTGTTGGGTGTCATTGATTGGGAGAGAAGAAAATTTTGCAGATGATGTTTTGGTTTGGGTTTTCTCGGTTCCCTCTCCAGTGTTCTTCCTGGTGAATGGAAGGCTGGTGGTGGTTGTGGTTGGGTTACGGTTGGTGGATAAAAGGCAGGTGTTTGTTTGTTGCTCTAGGTTGAATCTTGCTGAAGCTTGTGTCTGGGACGGTGAAGGACGGTGAAGGCTACGGGTAAATGGGACAGGGGTTGGTGTGAAAAGACAATGATGGTGTTTTTTGTATGAAAAGGAAATGGGTAAAGGAAGGGGCAGTGGGTAGTGTTTTATTGTTGAAGTGTTCTTGTTTGGGAGACAGGGAAGGTGCCGTGGTCAATGCCGTGGACATGGGAATGGAACTTCTGGGTTCTGGTTTGTAGATGGGGATGAAGGCTATGATTTTGTTGCAGTGGCATGGAGAAGAGAGGCCATAAGTCTGTGCTGTGGTTGATTTCGTGGTTCAGTGGGTTTTTGCAGGTTGTGTATGGTGATGGTCGCTGGGATTGGAATTTGAGAGATTGAGGCTGAGAGGTCTCCTTCCGGTTCTTTTGTTTTGTTCGTCCCGAGGCTGGATTAATTGCTTGGGATTGCAATAAAAAATATGAAATTAATTGCTGGATTTTGGAGTTTAATTGGACTAAAATGAATCAATTAAGAACAATTGGACTGAAATGGAATTAATTTGGCACTGAATTGAATCAACTTAATTGGAATAAATTGGACTGAATTGACTGGATTAAAAAAATAAGACTGATATGAAGTTATGTAGATAGATTTGATTGGTCCTCAAAATGTTCTTTCCTTTTCATCTCAATCCTTGAATTTTGAGTTTTTTTTTCTATTTCATTTAATTAAGATTTTTAATTTTGAAATTCTTTCAATTTAAATCCTAATTTAAATTAATTGATATTTTTAATTTTAATTTAGTCCTTAATTTCCTAAAATCTCTTAATCTCATTTTTCTTTTTGATTATACCTCTAATTGAATCAATTTATTCCTCTATATTTAACTATTTATTGCAAAATAGAGATTCTTCCAATATTAATTTTTAAACCAAATTGACTTACAATTTCAAATTACCTTTTCAATTAAACCTTTAATTGACTCTTAACTTGGTTATTTGTTTCAAAATCATCATTTAACTTCAAACCTTTTCCATTCTTAGCCAAATTAAATTAAATTAAATTAAGTCATTTTCATCAATTTCCTTTTCAATTCAAATCTCAATTTTGGCCTAAAAATTCTCAAACCTCATTTTTGCTTATCATGCTAAATTATTGATTCAATTTTGACCCCAAATATATTTTATTATTTTTTTAACATAAAAATAATAAAAATAACAAAATCTATAAAATTAACTAAATTTATTGAAAATACATATTGTTTTTTGGATTTTTCTATTTTTCTCAAAATATATATAAAAAATAGAGGTAAAAAATTGGGTTGTAATAAAACTTGAGTAAAAACTTGAGGTTTTGTGTGAATTTTTTTTTCTCATCTTTAACACTTATTTTGTCAGCATAAATAATAACGAGTAGTTTTGTTCGCAATGTCATGATTTTTGTAAAAAAGTTCTTTCGCATTTTGAGAACGTCATTTATTGATTCAAATGACTTGCTTGCTTGACTAGAAGAGCCTTTTAAAGACATGAAATGTATTATGACTTTTGACTATAAAAGAAAGAGATTTATATGCTTAAAAAGTATTTCAAGGTTTTAAAGACCTAAGATCATTGTCATAATGTCTTCTTTTTTCTTTCATCGTGTTGCTTTGATTTGCCCTTTTATTTTTTTTTGGTGGGGCATCCTTATTTTGTTTTGACCTTGACTTGGTAATATTTGTTATTTCTATTTGGGTATGCCCTCTAACATTTTGATTTCTTGGGCTCTTTAAATTTTTCATGGCATCTCCTCAGTCTTTGACATGTGAATTTCTGTCTGCCCCTTAATGTGAAGGTATGATCTTAGTTAAAATAAACTATTGATATTTGAAATTTTTATTTGTCCCTATTGCGGGGTGTGATTATAGTCAGAGTTTTTACAAAAAAAAACTTATTCAAGTTTAAATAGGAACCACAAGTAATATATTTTTAAAATATGAAGGGATAGAAAAGATGACATTTCATCATTCAAAACGCAAACGATTGGAACCAATAAATTTTGTATTCATTTAGTGTAATGACTGGAAACTTTTGCATAAGAATTATGTTTTCTTGAATCAATGACTAGCAAATCAAACTACATGTGATCATGTGTACAATTAAAATATAGTCTAAGAGCAATGGAATGTGAGCACACTTTTTTTTATTTTTTATTTCTTGGTTCAAAATTATTTGGTCACCTCAAAATAGGAATTGCTTGAACGATTCGCTTGTCAAATATCAAATTATTTCTAAAATCAAAAAGCAAATTCAATTTTCAAGATTATTTTGGCAAAGGGTTTTTTACAATAATTGATTTCATCATAATATTTTTTAACAGAGCCATGAAATCAATTACAATGATAAATTTTATAAGTATAAAAAGCATAAGGATAACATCTTGGTATCTTGCATAACACACCTTAGGGTTTGATCATCTGTGGACAATAATAAAAATGCCAAATACTATTTTCATAACAAAACATTTCTTGATTTCAATGCAAAGATCAGACTATGAAAGACACAATTAAAAGATATGATTGAGTTCTTACAAAACATCTCAACATAAAACATGGTTTTGAAGACTTTGTTTACAAAGTTATAATGTCATGGCCTCCAAACTAGCACCAACAACAACTTAATACCAACAAGTAACCAAACCCACTATAGAGAGCAAGAATTAATAGAGAGAAGTTAGATCTAAGAGAGAAGAAAGGAAAAAAACCAAAATTTTATATGTGAGTTTCTCTTTTTTACAGGTAACGGTTAGAGGCACCATCATTACAAGAAGAAAAACAAGATGAAAAAGCTCTCGATTGGCAACATGGCAAGGGTAGTCTGAGAAAGGTTCCAAAATTTAAAATTTTGGATAAATTTAGGAGCCCAATTGTTCCCCATTGTACCTAAGATTGAAAGATAATCCACATTCAAGGTTAAATCAAATGATTATTGGAGAAATTTGCATAAAAATTAAATCTCAGGACTTAATTAGGTTTTAAATAGGCCAATTTAATTTAATGATGGGCCCAATTAATGGTTTGATTAAATTTTAGAATTAATTTGGGTCAAATTGAAAGAATTAATTAAGTGTAAGGACTTAATTAAGCTTTTAACGGGTCAAATTAATTTTATTAGGAACTTAATTGGTAAAACAATTAAGTTTGGAAGCTTAATTTGATCTTAATTAAAAAGATTGGAATTTAAAAGGACTAAATTTAATTTTTTCAAACTCAATTAGATGAAATCATTGTTGAAATTGCAAGAAAATCAAAGTTTGGGGGGTCAATTAAGGTCCAACAAATTCAAGACCAATGATCTATTTGCAAAAGGAGCGTGGATTTAGGGACCCAATTAAGTGAAATCATGGATGAAATTGAAGAAATTAGAAGTTTGAAGGTCAATCAAGGATGAAATCGAAAATATTCAAGACCAAGGATCAAATTAAAAAAGGTGGTAAACTTATAGGGTCATTTTAATATTTGATAAGGGTGAAATTGAATTGATTCTTAAAATCAAAATTCAATTGAGGACTTAATTGAATAAAATCAGAAGATTGAAGGCTAAAATTGAAATATGAAAATTTTTAAACCTAAATTAACCCTAAACTCCAAAAAAGGCGTTGTTTCATTTAAATGTAACAGTTTGTTTTGACCTAAACGATGACTTTTGGATCAAAACGACATCATTTTGGTCAACAAAAGTAAAAAAAAATATAGTGCCAGATAACATGTTGTTTGACACTGCTCATCATCTTCAACCTTTGTACTTGAAAAGCTACCTGAATGACTACTTTCCAGAGACATTTAATGCCTCATCTGTCTACCAAACTGAACAAACAAGCCATCACTCTCATGGCCCAACACTGTACTGCACCTAGCTTGATTTCGCTGGGCGGTCGTCTCTGTAGCCACTGCGGTGGTGTCCCACAGACAACAACCCGATCAGCCTATGCAACCTAGCTTTAGTAGCTTGTGATGTTGACTTTTGACCAATAATTGAGATCCTTCCCTTTTGAATTAAAGGTCATGATTCATGCCAGATAAACACCCTATACTCTTCTTTCAAACCCTATAAATAATGGTGAAATCCATTGAGAAGAGGAGGAGAGACTAAAGCACAAACCTATCATGTGCATCTGCTTTTCTTTTTCTTTTTCTTTTTTAAAGGAGAAGAACACAACCACCACTCTTTCTCTATTTTTTCATAGATACTAGAGAAAATCACCTTTGGTCTAATTCCATGTTTTTCCTTAAAGGCAGGTTTAGCCCACCATGTTTTTCCTTAAGCAATAAGCTCTTGTTTGGCTCTTAAAAACATGTTTGCCAAACACGCCCTTATAACATTTTTAATGCCTCTAATTTTAGGCTAAAGACGTGTTTAGTAAACACATCCTAAGCATTTTTCCTTAAAGATATGGACCCGATATTAAAATTACTTAGTTTTCTCTGAAATTTCAAAAAATAAAAATAAAAAAATGCCTTATTTCAAAAATACAAAAAATAAGTTTTGATTTTATGCATATGACCAAATTCTAAAGGTTTTTTCATGCATATTTTCTAAAAGTTAAAATCATATTTTTATCATATTTTAAAAATACAAAATGGATATCGTAATTAGTTTATGATTATCTATTATGATTTGACCAAAATATCAAAAATCCCACAACAATTAGTTTATTATTTGTAGTGTTAAGATTTAGATGTAGACTTTAATATTTAGGAGTATAAAATTACACTATAAAGTATACCTTCAAGTATTAAATATACGAAATAGAAAATAAAAACAATGCTAAAATTAGGGTCTTAGAATGATTAGGATTTAACCTGATTAGGTAAAGACTTCTTCACAAAGAGAGATTTACTTTGAACCTTAGATAAGAGTAGCAAATAGAAATATACATTAGATTAACAATCTATCAATAATGCAACTTATCATAGGTAAGGTGCACTAGGGGTGACACGTCTTTTCCTTTCACAACTAGTCCTCTTACCTAGACTCTCGCAGACTAATAGATTTTTTAATGACCATAATACTAGGTGGTGACTCCTGAACACTCTAATCATAATTTTTATGATCAAACCTAAACACCCCCCATTTCCAAGAGGTAGCTTCGCCATTCGACATTGTGCACGTCACGACATGATGACGACTCCACTAGGGCCTTGTTTGGTCGGACTAAGCTTTGCTTGTTTAAATGTTTGCCTGATTATTTTTGTTGGTATTTTTAATTTAATTTTAGCATGTATTTTTATATACTTCTCATGCATAAGTATATTAGGTATGAATTAATGTCTTCATGTATTTTAATTTTTGAATAAACCCAATTCTAGGTTAGGTGAGGGTAGCGGTCTGCCTTATGACTTTTAATGAGTTCAGATTTGTGAAACATCCAATTATGAGCTGAGTGTTTACTTGGTAATGGTGGTCACGCTGTTCCTTAATCATTCATTGTAAACCCCTACACTGCATTCACGAAAGATGGTCACTAGGTAGATCATGGACTCTTTTGAGACCAGATAGTGAACTTACCCTTCATGTAATAACTTAAAACCAACCTTTAAGGTGTGGACTCCTTAATAATTCATTTTGCATTAGGGCAAACCCGATTAAAATCCTTAACTTTGCAAGTTTTTTTTTTTAAAATCTAAGATCATGACTTCCATGACTTTTTCTAAGTACGGGGAAAGATTTGAGAATATGCAATTTGTTGAAAGAGATTGCCTACGAACTGAGGTCAGGGAACTACCGTATATGACTAAAGTACATTACTTCTTGGATAATATAAAGAAGCCTGTGTCAATCTTAGGATATATGGATGAGACTTTTTTTGAGAGAAAGTATGGGAGAATCACCCACCTAATAAGGATACCGATTCAAATTTCTGAAGTCAAGGTCTTAATGCATTTCTGGAATTTAGGTTATAGATGTTTCATCTTTGGGGATATTGACATGACCCCCACCATTAAAGAGTATGCACAGATCTTGAACTTCCCAAATGACCTTCACAAAGTATATTTCAGACAAAGAATTGAGAACACAATTGCCAAGATCGTAAAATTATTGCATCTAAACTAAGTTAATCAGTACATGATATCTAATTGAGGATTTAAAACAAAGTTGATTGAGAATAAGTTGAATGCAGATAAAGACAAGGGAAAGCTAGGAGAAGAGAAATACCAAGTAGTTTCTTTTATCATCTTTGGGTTAGTTTTGTTTCCTTTGAAAGCTGCTGGGATCATCAGTATTGGAGCTGCCAACACCTTCGTTGAATATGCACGGATAAAAAGTAACCCTACCTCAGTTGTCTTGGCTGAAACTCTTTTATCCCTAAAGAATTATAGACTGCATGGAAACGAAGTGATGTGGTATTGTGTTACTCTACTATTTATATGGATAGTCAGTCACTTGGAGACACCTAGAGAAGTTTTCAATAATTTCTGGTGGTTCAACATGAGACCCCTCAGGCTGATTTTGAGTGACGAATGGAATAATGAGAAAGCATAGGTAAAACAAAAACCAAGCACTCCCTCTAAGTAATTTCAGGTGGAAATCCCATTGGGTAGGCAATTTGTCTTATCTTATGAGTTTTAGTGATAAAGCATGGGTTCCACTGATTGTTTTGACTGGTTACATCAGTTATTCACCCTTACTGGTAGCTAAGCAGTTTAGAGGCATTCAATATGTGCCGAGGACCTAAAGATTAACCAAGTATACCAGTTTGTTCAAAGAGGCTAATTTTTTAGTTGAACTAGATGCCATTAGATGTAATTGAGGGCATCTTGTTTTAGTCTATGGAAAGGAACAACAAAGAGAATCCTCAACCAGTCCTAATTACATAGTATGAAGGAATGATGAATTATCCATGGTGTTCAGAAGCATGAGAATGCAAAGTCAAATATCAGTCGGCAAAGAGGGATCATCCACCACCATAGAACCTAAGAGAAAAAGGGTAAATAATGAAAAGGATTTACAAGATGAGTTAGATAAGTTGAGGTTTAAGTTGAATAACAATAAGAGTCATCATAAATTCTTAGAAAACCAGCCTTTAAAAGAAGAAAAGATGAAGGCCTTTCTGAACTAAAGATGAGCGGATAGTTGGATTAATACAGGATTCAGATTAAGAAAACAACCACTAAAAGATAGATAAGCAGTTTAAGAAAATTGTGCATGGAATCAAGGAACAATTGAAAGAAAGAATAGTCAAATATGATGACATGGTGAACAAACATATGATGATGGAAAAAGAGTTGATGAATATAAGAAAGACCTTTAAAGGTAGGAGACGTGCAGACAAGAGTCAATAGTTTCTTTGGAAGAAAAGGGATCACAATAGAATGAGACTGGAAGTTGAAAAAGAGAAGAACATATTTGCTAATATGATTATTAAAGAAAAAAACTTAAGAGCTCAATATAAGGGATGAAAGAGAAGCAAAAAGGGCAATCAAATCAGATATAAAGGAATACCAGAATAGAGTAAATACCTTGAGAGACTAGGTCTATACAATCCAATATAAGTTGAAGTTTCAGGAAAAAGAGGAGAAGAAAATGAAAGAGCAATTCAAGAAGTGACAAGACCACATCAGGATTTTTAATGTACAACTAAATACAAAGATAGTTGAGCTTAATATCGAGAGGGAAGAACGTCAAAGGGTTAGGAACCACATCCAGCAGTTAGAGAAGACAATTTAGATGCTAGATAGGAACAATGAATCACTAGTCGCAAGCAACAATACATTACTTCAAGTTAATACTTTGTTCCATTACAAGATTAAATAGACTAACAAGCTGATTGATATGGTGGCTCAGAAGACAAATGAGTTGCGAGTAAAAGCCTATATGAAATCCTTATATTAGCTACTTGCTTTTGATAAATGAAAAGGGGTGACAATGTTAAGCTGATTGATATGATCGGTAACAATGTTTATAAGTATGAAGAGTATTTGAATGATGTTTCAGCTTTCATCAAGAATGTAGCCAATAAAGGGGTGACATTTGAGAATGAGTAGAGATATAGGGAAACTCCTTATATGAACTACTTGCTTTTGATAAATGAAAAGGGCGTAGACCCATTTTTTATAGTACTTTTTAATGTGTATGAGATTCAACCGATTTAAGGACTCTAAGAAACCTTTTCAATTCTATCAGATTATGGATTCTACTAGGGCTTAACAAAGAAGTCATGGATTAACTCTTTGAACGGGTTAATCCATACTTGATGTGTATGTACATATATTTGCATTCAGAAACACACATGTATTCATTTTTAAATGACATGAATACATGTCAAGTTCAAATACAAGTCCCCAAAGAGCTCTAATTTGTAAAATCTATAACACCTGACTCCGACAAAGAAATATAAAAGATGAAGAGCGCTCATTGTGATGCTTATTTCCAAGAAGAATTAAATTTTATAAAGGTTTGCACGGGCATCGTTAGCTGACTTGAATAAGCACTTAGAAATGCCTCTGGTGAAGGCCCTTTTAATCAGCCTGTCATTTTTGTTTAAACTCAAGCAACAACTCAGATCGAATAGAAGATGGGTAAATAGAGTCAGAACCCCCAATATAATACAACATTTGTGCAGTTAACAATACTAACACTAACCCCTATGATGGCAAGAGCATATAATGGCTCACTAAAGCAGATAATTGAGACATTGAAGATGGAATTGTATGTGGGGTCATAAATGTTCTTAGTGATATTACAGGTGATAGACATTCATCAATCTTACAACATATTATTGGGAAGACCATGGATCCATGTGGCTGGAACGATAACTTCCTCACTACATCAATGCTTGAAATAACTGTCAAGGTTGATGAGATAATTTCCATGATAAAAACATATGGTGTATGGTTTATCGAGGCAGAAGATTGTAGAGATGAGAACATTCACGCTTTTGAAATCGTGAATGTTGAGTGGGTTCCTAAAGGAACGATGATGAGAAGGTTCAAAATTTTAGAAGCTACAAAAATGACTTCCAATTGCTTTTTGAAGAATGGGATTCCTTTATAATATAATTAGAACCAGGATATCTAAGTGAATCAATGTGATGAAATTGAAATGTACAGACTAGAGATTTAGGTTTGGATATAAGCTTAAGAAAGATGACTACAAGCAGGTTGCCAAGATAAAAAAAGAAGCTAGAATGGTAAGGATGAGGACCAAAAGACGAGGAACTCGTTATCCCACCACCTTGAATGACCTTTTCAAGGTCTGTAAAGGTGATTGAATCAGGCATGACAAATCTTTACATCATTACTTTGAAATGTCAAGATAAAGAATAGATTGAGGATGTAAAGGTTGAAGTAGAAGATGAAATTCCGCTGTAGCTGTATGTTCACACCGTCGATGACATCTTTACAAAGACTTTTGTGAAGAAGTTGGTTAAAGGAGAAATATATCAGAATTGAAAGATGGAGCCTTTTCATAATATGTTCAAAAAGTAATTGCTTTTGTTTAATCATATCTACAATAGTGTTTTGACTTACCTTTATTTTCTATTATCTTGTTTTGCTATATTGTTCTTACTTGTTTTTAGTCTTGATGGTAGTTTGACTCATAATGCCACAAAACCTTTTCTGTCAAATGATTCTATTTTATTTTATTTTAATAAGATCATGCATTTTCTTATGTTCATGATGTGTTTTTGTTTTTTTGTTTCATACAAATAACACGCTTACAGGAGCATTCCTTACACTTTCAGGAATCTTGAAAGTTTCATCAATTCACAAACCCACTACACTAAGAATAAGTGGCCAAACTTTGATAATAATATTGCAATGGGTGATGAAAATTTGGAAGAAGAGGATATAAAAAAAATACTAGGTTGGTGGAAAAGTCTGAGAAAACCTGGAAACTCGCTAGTGAAGAGCTAGAAATTATAAATCTAGAAACTAAACAAGAAAAGAAAGAAATGAAGATTGACACCCTTATTACAACCAAAGAAAGAGATAGGCTAATCTGTTTGCTACATGAGCATGCAAACATTTTTGCCTGGACTTATACGGATATGCCTAGTTTGGAAATTGACATAGTGGTACATAGGATTCCCTTGGTGGAAGGTAGTAACCCAGTTAAATAGAAGACCAGACAAATACGCCCCAATATGTTGCTTAAAGTAAAGGTAGACATATAGAAACAATGAGATGCAAGATTTTTGGATGTGGTCTACTACCCTTAATGAGTGACTAATGTGGTTGTAGTTCCTTAAAAGGATGACAAGATTAGGGTGTGTGTGGATTGTAGAGACTTAAACAAGGTAAGCCTGAAGGATGACTTTCCTCTACCTTATATAGATATCTTGGTTGATAATGTTGTGTAGAGTGCCACATATACATTTATGGATAGGTTCTCAGGTTATAATTAGATTTGTCATGCCATGAGGAACCTTTTATTATAAAGTAATGCCATTTGGATTAAGGAATGCTAGTGCCACATATCAAAGAGCAATGGTCACTTTGTTCCATAATATGATGCACAAAGAAGTGGAAGTATACGTAGATGATATACTTGCCAAATCAAATAAAGAAGAAGATCATGTACAAGTATTAGGGAAATTGTTTGAGAGGCTACAAAAATACCAATTAAGATTGAATCTTGCAAAATGCTTGTTCAGGGTAAGAGCTGGAAAACTATTAGGTTTTGTAGTAAGCAGTCGAGGAATAGAAATTAATTCGGATAAATCAAAGGCTATCCAGGATATACTGGCGCCTAAAATAGAGAAAGAAGTAAGAAGTTTTCTTGGGCATTTGAACTACATAGCTTGATTGATATCTCAACTAACAGTAATGTGATAGCTAATTTTTCATTTACTCGGAAAGAAAAGTCCTAGGGCATGAAACAATGATTGCCAATAAGCCTTTAACAAGATAAAAATATATTTGCAAAACCCGCCATTGATAGTGCCTCCTACATCAAGAAGACCCCTGATCTTATACTTGATAGTGACAGAAATGACCATAAGATGCTTGTTGGGCCAACGCGATGAGTTAGGGAAGAAAGAACAAGCTATCTACTACTAAATTAAAAAGTTCAATGACTGTGAATCCCGGTATATAACAATTGAAAGGCTATGTTGTGTCTTGGTGTGGAGCGCAACAAGGCTCAGGTAGTATATGCTACACTACACAACCTGGTTGATCTTAAAATTGGATCAACTCAAATACATTTATGAAAAGCCTTGCCTGTCAAGTAATATAGCAAAATTACAAGTGTTATTAGCAGAATATGACATTATTGTTATGACAAAAAGGGTTATAAAAAGAAGTATGATTGGTGACCATCTAACAGATCATGCTATGGAAGATTATGAGCCATTGAATTTTGACCTTCCTGATGAGGATGTGCTAACAGTTGAGGATAACAATGAGATGAATGACTGGTGGACCTTGTACTTTGATGGGGCAGTGAATGTATTAGGAAATGAGGCTTGAGCAATGATAATTTTCCTAGAAAAAAGCAATACCTTGTTTCAATAGTTGCAGTTTGAAAGCACCAATAACATAGTCGAGTATAAAGCCTGCGTTATCAATCTAAAAGTTGCTTAGAACTTAAAGTTGGGAAGCTTGAGGTCTAAAAGGATTCCTTACTAATCATTTGCCAGGTAAAAGGGGAGTGACAAACCAATGATGAGAAGTTGAAGACATATGAGAATTATCTCTTGAGATTAGCTAACGAATTCAAAGAAATAAAATTCACCCATATGAATAAAGATAATCAATTTACTAATGCCTTGACAACCCTAACTTCGATGACACAAATCATTACTGGAGGCAGGATCCAACCAATAAATATCGAAGTCAGAAATTTCCAAGCTTATTGCAGCACAATTGAAGAATTAGCAGACAGGAAACTATGGTACAATGGATTTTTATGGCAAAATCCTATATAAAAACTCGTTTGACGGGACTTTGCTAAGGTGTTTGAATGAGAAAGAGGTTGAGCAAGCATTAAAAGAAATCCACGAGGGAATTTGTGCCATTTATGCCAACAGACATACAATTGTAAGACAAATATGAAGATTTAAATACTTCTGGTTGACTATGGAAAGAGACGGTGTAGACTATGTTAAAAAATACCACAAGTGTCTGATATATGGTGATAAGATAAATGCATCTCTGACACTGCTATTTAATATGACATCGCCTCGGCCTTTTGATATGTGGGGGTTGGATTTTATAGGACCAATCAATTTGAAGGCTAACAACGAGCATAAGTTCATTTTGGTGGCTATTAACCACTTCACTAAATAAATGGATACCAACTCTTCTGCACATGTGACACAAAAAGTAGTTAAGAGGTTCATGGAGAAAAGATCTAATTGGTCGTTACCAGCAAGATTGATAACCAATAACGCTTAGAATTTCAATGGGAAGCTGATTGCTGAGCTCTGCACTAAGTGGAAGATTAAATACCTCAATTCTTCTCCTTACAGACAAAAAATGAATGGAGTTGTCGAGATAGCTAACAAGAATCTCTAAAGGATGATCTAAAAAATGACAATCACCTAGAAGGATTGGAATGAGATGTTTCTGTACACACTTCACGCACACCACACCACAGTTAGAACTTCTATGAGTGCAACCCCTTATTCATTGGTATATGGGATAGACGCGATTATGCCTTTAGAAGCAAAGACTCCATCATTAAGGGTCTGAAATGATGCAAAATTGGATGAATCAGAATGAGAAAAACTGATATTTGAGGAATTAAATTTATCAATAAAAAGAGACTTACAGCTATTTGTCACCATCAATTATACCAAAACATAATGGCTAAGGCATACATCTAGAAGGTCAGACCAAAAGTGTTTAAAGAAGGAGACCATTCGTGGTGAAGAAGGCATTTTTTAGAGGAGCTTTAATTTTAACCAACATGGATGAGGATGATCTGCTTAGACCTATAAACTCTGATATTGTAAAGAAATACTATGCTAGATGTACTTTTTTTTTTTATCAATCAATAAAAATTGAAGTTTGGCCAAAAATTCTTTGATGTGTTTTTCTTTTCTCCAAAAACTCTACATGATCTCATAAGCTTAAGAACTCTGTTCTTATGTTTTCACCAAGGTTTTTGGAAAATAAAAGTTTTAGTATAAAAGCAGAAGTCAAATTGATGTTTGTTTTAACAAACGAGTTCTGAGAATTCAAGTGATCTCTTAGAGAGGTGAGTAGACACTTAAGAACCTGAAAAACAAACCAAACACCATGAAAAAACTTTGAAGCTGACTTTTAACTGAATGAATAATGATAATGAGAAATCATTTAACATATTCAAATGAAAAAAAGTAAAGCTTATTGATCCTAAATGCAAGCGTTTGAAATGAGAAAAACCATATTTGATCTTTTCATAACACTAAAAAATACCCTTTACGATCTCTATTAAACATAGTAAGTTTTTCTTAAGAATTAACCCCAACTACAATCACACCCCACATCAGGGGCAAGTACAAGGATTAGAAAAATAATTCAAATGTATATAATGATCCTTGATGACTAAAGGTGCCAAAACAAAGCTGAGGAAATGAAGAAATTTAGAAGGTTGGAGTATACCATACAAAATAATGAATATGATGATGATGCTAAAAACTAAATGAAAAGAAACAAAGACAAGAAGCCCAGGCCTGATATTAGGGGGCACAACATACCATTTTGCAAGTCAATCCTAAGTACTAGGAATCCCTACACCAAAAAAAGGTCTGAAAACTGGCAATAGTGATCTTTAGTTTTGAAATCCCTTAAATGCCTTTTGAGCCTACAAATATCATTTTCTTTTATAACTAACAACCAAGGCCTATGTTACGTGTCCAATCAAGCCCTTTATAATCAAAGATAAATAATTTGAATTGGTAGACAATGTTTTTCCATGCGAAACGAGTTTTTCAAGAAACTTTGGTTATGCTTTATTATTTATACAAGTAAAATGAACACTTTAAAGACTTTTCTTTCCTTTGAAACTCTCAAGTCAAAACTTGAACCCTTCTAATCAACAAAACATGAAACAAAAGGTCACTTCATATTTTCACAAAAAAACCAAACAAAAATTTTCAACTCTTATGAAACCCTGTCCATAGGAATTAGTTGAATTCTTTTCAGAATAAGTTTGCTTTAAACCGATATCAAAATGGTTTTTCTGTTTCGAAATAACTTTGAAATTTCAAAAATTTTCCTATAAAAGCAACCCCTTGTAAATAACCAAACTCTCTTTCGCATAACATCATCCCTAAAGAAAACTTAAAATAAATAAAACTGGATAAAATACTTGGTGGTATGATCAAGCTGGGGCAATCTAAGAAACATAATAAGGTTAGCTCCATGATTACCCTTATACAGAAACAGAGAATGTAAAGTAAAACTTACGATCTTTAAGATAAAGTTTTTTAGGAAATGAGGTATGTCGATATCATATGAGACCATCCCTTCCAAGAGGTCAATATCATAAGTTGTTACTCGTGTATACGAAAGCAAAAAAGTCATAAGAGCTTGCTACAAAGATCGAAACTTTAAAAAGGGAAGTCCATGAAGAATGGGGACCAATTTTTTTTAAGTAAGTATACATGCATATTAATCACAATACATTACACTTTGATCTTTATAGGAAATCTAATGAAAGAATCCTTGATGGATTTGTATTTTACAAGCAAATCTTTTCTTTTAAGTGTGCATTTGAGCCCTCATCACCTAAATAATGCGTCTTTGAGCCCTGCCTTGTTTCTTTTGAATGCACATTTAAGCCCTCATCACCTAGATCGTGTGTTTTCAAGCCCTATCTTGTTTCTTTTGAATACGCCTTTGAGCCTTCATCACCCAAATAATACGTTTTCTAGCCCTATCTTTTTTCTTTCGAATGTGCCTTTGAACCCTCACCTCTTAGATAATGCACCTTTCGACCCTATCTCTTTTCCTTTCTAAGTTGCACCTTTGAGTCCTCATCACCTAGATAGTGCGTCTTTAAGCCTTTTCTTGTTTATTTTGAGTGCACATTTGGGCACTCATCTCTTAGATAGTGCATCTGTAAGCTCTATCTCTTTTCTTTTGAGTGCACCTTTAAGCCCCCATCTCCTAAATAGTGTGCTTTCTAGCCCTATTCTTGTCCTTTCTGAGTTGTGTTTTCAACCCGTCACTTATAATGTGTTTAAAAGGACTGACCATTTTTTGATCTAGTTAATCCACAATCTCTCATCTTTTCTTCTTTACAAGTTTATTATCTAAAGTCCTTTACGAGATTTCTAGTCATAAGCATTGTAAAGAGAAGGGGCAACTATTATAACCCAATTTTAGGTTCCCTTAAATTTACCATTTTCTTTTGAAAATAAAAAAAAAAAAAAAACAAAAAGATTAGCAACTTGGCAAGAGTAGGTTGAGAAGAGTTTCAAATATATGGAGGAACCAAGTTGAAATTTTAGACAAATTTGAGAGCTTAATTGTACCCTATTGTATCCAAGATTGAAAGAAAATGCAAATTCAAGGTTAAATCAAATGATTATCGGATGAAATTGCATAAAAATTAAGTCCAAGGACTTAATTAGGCTTTTAATATGCTAATTTGATTTAATCATAAGCTCAATTAAAGGTTTAATTAAATTTTAGAATTAATTTTGGTTAAATTAAAAGAACTAATTAAGTACAAGGACTTAATTAGGCTTTTAAATGGGTCAAATTAATTAGGCTTAATTTGGGCTGAATTATGAAGATTGAAATTTTAAAGGACCAAATTTAATTTTTTCAAACTCAATTAGATGAAATCAGAGTTGAAATTGCAAGAAAATAAGAGTTGAAGAAATTTAAGGTCAAAGACCTTTGAATAAGGAACGTGAATTTGGGGACCCAATTAAGTGAAATCAGGGATAAAATTGAAGAAATTAGAAGTTTAAAGGTCAATTAGGAATGAAATAAAAAATATCCAAGACCAAGGATCAAATTGAAAAAGGCACTAAACTCATAGGGTCATTTTAAGATTTGGCAGGGGCTTAATTATGAAGACTGAAATTTTAAAGGACCAAATTTAATTTTTCCAAACTCAATTAGGTGAAATTAGAGTTGAAATTGCAAGAAAATCAAAGTTGAAGAAATTTAAGGTCAAATACCTTTTTGAATAAGGAACGTGAATTTAGGGACCCAATTAAGTGAAATCAGGGATGACATTGAAGAAATTAGAAGTTTAAAGGTCAATCAGGGATGGAATAAAAAATATCTAAGACCAAGGACCAAATTGAAAAAGACGTTAAACTCATATGGTCATTTTAAGATTTGGCAGGGGTGAAATTGAATTGATTCTTATAATGAAAATTCAATTGAGGAATTATTTGAACAAATTAGAAGATTGAAGGCTAACATTGAAATATGAGATTTTTTAAACTTAAATTAACCTTAAATGCCAAAATAACATCGTTTCATTTAACTGAAACGATATGTTATGGTGTTGTTTTGATTAAAACGATGTGTTTTAGATCAAAACAACATCGTTTTGGTCACCAAAGGTAAAAAAAAGTTTTAGTGCCACACGACATGTCATCTGACACTGTTCATCATCTTCAATCTTTATACTTGAAAAGTTGCCCGAGTGGTTGTTTTTCAAAGGCATTTAATGCCTCATTTCTCCACCAAATAGAATAAACAAACCATCACTCTGATGGCTCGACACTATACTACACCCCGACTTGATTTCTATTGGGTGATCGTCTTTATAGCCACCATAACGTTGTCCTAAAAATAACCACCCGATCAGCTTGTGCAACCTAGCTATAACAGCTAGTGCAACCTAGCTTTAACAGCTTGTGACGGTGAATTTTGGCTAACGGTTGAGATCCTTTCCATTTGAATTAAGGGTCATGATTCATGCTAGATAAACACCTCATACCCTTCTTTCAACCCCTATAAATAGTGGTGAAATCCATTGAGAAGAGGAGGAGAGATCAAAGCATAAACCTACCATGTGCATCGACTTTTCTTTCTTTCTTTTTTAAGTAGAAGCACATAACCACCACTCCTTGTTTTTCATAGACACCAAACAAAACCACCCTTGGTCAACCCCAACATCACACTTTTCAGCCTCTTCCCATTTCTTTTCCACTATCTCCACTTACACGAACAAAAAAACCAACTCAAATACCATTTTCTTCTCATTTCATGACAGCATCGCCATCAATCTAGGCAGCACCACCGTAATTGGTACAACTTTCATTCGACAGCTCACTACCAACAACAACAAAAACACCATTACCAATAGCTTCTTACCCTTTTGGCTGAGTCATTCAAATCAGTAACATGAATTCCAACACCAACCGCATCTAGCTGCAGGTACCTCTCCTTCCTTATCATAGCTTTTTCAGCTTTAGCAACCTCTACTGTGAGCTCCACAAGCAAATCACCGCGCCAAATCTAAGGCTCACCAGCTAGCCAACTTCCTTTAGCCAGGTAACCTTCTTTTCTTTTATTTCTTTAGCTGAGTTTCATTGCATGTAGGACATGAATTAATTCGTAGCAATTGGTTTTCTCTCCAACAAAGAGAGATGGGTTGGACCTTCAACCCAACCCACACAGCTAGGTTGGGTTCAACCCATCTTCACATAAAAAAGGAGCTTGTTGGTTCGACAATCAGATTAGGTCATGTGGCTAGGCCAAGCCTAAACCCTTCCATAATGACATGTTTGGCCCGCCATGTTTTTCCTTAAGCAATAAGCCCTTGTTTGGCTTTTAAGGGCGTGTTTGCCAAATACACTCTTAAAACATTTTTAATGCTTCTGATTTTAGGCTAAGGGTACGTAACAAACCTTAAACCTTTTTACTTTTAGCTTTAATTTGTCTATATTTGCATGTTTAGTCAAACAACCCCTTAAAAATTCAGAGACCATCTTAAAAATACTTGTAGGTCCCTTACATGATTTTCCAGCATTTTACCTCATATTGGACTGTAAAGTTACAATGTAAGATACAGACCCGATATTAAAAATGTCTGATTTTTTCTCCAAAATTCCAAAAACAAAAATTCAAAACAAAATTCCTTTGTTTCAAAAAACTTAAAAAATGTTTTTCTTTAAAAAATTATTTAATATTGGGTTGTAGATTTACACTATAAGATACAAACCTAATATTAAAAATACCCGATTTTCTCTGCAATTTCAAAACAAATCTAAAACAATTTCAAAAAAATTTCTCATTTCAAAATACAAAAAATATGTTTTTGGTTTCATGCATATGGCTAAATCCTAAAGGTTTTTCATGCATATTTTCTAAAAGATAAAATCACATTTTTATCATGCTTTAAAAACACAAATGGATATCATAACTAATATATGATTGTATCCATTAGGGTTTAGCTAAAATACCAAAACTCCCACAACAATTAGTTTGTTATTCTAAAATTGGGGTCTTAGAACGATTAGGATTTAACTTAATAAGTTAAATATTTCCTCACAAAGAGAGATCTCCTTGAACCTTAGATAAAACCAACAAATAGAAATATGTCTTAGATTAACAATTAATCAACAATACAGCTTATCGTAGGTAGGGTGCATTGGGGGTGATGCATCTTCTCCTTGCACAACTAGTCCCCCTTACTCAGACTCTCGTAATCCAATAGATTTTCTAATGATCATAATACTAGGTGGAGGCTTCTAAACTCTTTAATCATAACTTTATGATCAAACCTAAACACCTCTCATTTTCAGGAGGTAGCTCTGTCATTCGACGTCGTGCATGTCACGACAGGGTTAATACCCAAAATATTATTAGAAATAATACAACCCATTCACTTCTAATATGAGGATAAAAACTGCAAGGAGTTTTATCTGAAATATTATTTAAAATGACACAGTATCTAAGAATCCCAAATCTGTTTGAAAGAAACCTAACGATAATTAGAGATATCTCAACCTGTGTCTCATGGTACAAAAGTCATGGACATTCCAAATACCAAAAGGAAAAGTGAAATTTCAATAATCATCAATTCCTTTTGAATTTCTAACTTCAGCTTCTTCGCAGCATATGAGTTGTGAATGAGCTTGCTTTCTTCTTATATTTCTTTAAGATAAGACTTTTTAGATCAAGTTCTTGATCTAGAAAATCAGGATTTGTTCATTGTAGCAATCCCACCATAATAGGCTGATAGAATTTAGAAACACCATCAAACCATAACATCTACAAACAAAAACAATGCAACTTACCTCAGGTTAGGCGTACTAGGGGTGCTAATACATTCTCTTTACGCAACCAGTCCCTTGCCTTGAATCTCTAAAGACTAGTTAGAGTTTTTAGTAACCATAATATGAGGTGGTGACTCTTTATCAAAACAAAAACCTCTCAAACCCATTCGGGAAGGGTCGCCACTGCATCACGCTCTCGCAAGAAGGGTATGACACTCTTCAAATTATGAGTTCAAGTACATAAAATTTGGAATTTATACAAGTTCATGTATCCTTTAAAATATCATGTTTTTATTAATTGAAGACAGTCCCTAACATACAAGATTATAAATTATTAACAAAATCCAAAGTGTGGTGATTTTATTATGCACTACCTTACAAAACACTGTTTATTGCAATACTATTTTTTTTCTTTTTTTTAATTCTGTGTTTTTTGTCTTAATTTTATCCATTAACATTTGGTTTATTGAAAATTGAGCTTCATGACTTGTCGCAATTTGTTTTCCATGTGGTTATATTAGTCTTATAACCTATGTTATAGGTTTGACATGTTAACTTGATTGACTCAAGTGTTTTTTTCCTCTTTTTTAATTGGTATTTTTTATTCTAGCTAGTTTCATCCTCCATCATCTTCAACATTTGCACTACCAGAAAATCGATAAATACAAACGGAAATACTGAGTGAATATTTCCGTTGGTAAATTTCCGAGGGATTTTACCGACGGAAATATTCCCTCGGTATATACCGAGGGAATTACCGTGGGAAAAAAATAATTAAAACAAAGCAAAAAAAACAAGACGACGTGTCATTTTTACCAACGGAATTACCGACGGAATAAATTCCATCGGTAATTCCGTTGGTAAACTGTGAACACTGTTCATCATGTCAATTACAAAGGGAATCACCGATGGAAATTTCCGTCGGTATTTTCCAGAGAGCTCCAGAACTGTTCACTTTCCAATTGCACTGTTAATTGTTGTTCTTTACGGACAAAATCACCAACGGATTGAAAAGTCGTCGGTGTTATTTGGCGGTTTTCTGAAAAAATTCAATTAATTTAAAATTTTCATTTAAATATTACAGACGGAATCACTGACGGATTGAAAAATCATCGGTAATTGTTGGCGGTTTCTAAAAACGTTTTACAAAATTGAAAATTTAAATTAAATATTACCGATGGAATTACCGACGGAATAATTAAAAAATATTAATATTCAATTATCCGTCGGTAAATCCGTCGGTAACGCACCCCAATAAAAAGTCTCGATCCCTTTATTTCATAAGAGACAGACTCATTTCTTATAATTTTTCTTCTTCTTCTTCTTCTTCTTCTTCTTCTTCTTCTTCACTATATGTAAAAAACATAAATATCTATTTCTTTCTCTTCTTTTCTCTCCTCATCTCCTTCTCTTTTCCTCCATGTTCGGGTATGTCTTCTTCTTCTTTCTTCTTTTATCTTCTTAGTTTTTTTTTTAATTAATACGCTTTAGGAAATGTTTTTTCTCTCCTTAACTTCACTTGCAACTACATTAAGGTAATATTTTTCTTTTTTCTTCTTTTTTCATGATTTTTTTCACTATATTTGTTTTTTATTTTATTTTTAATTGTTTTTGTTCCTAACAATTGTATAAATTTTGTTGTGAGATTTTTTTTCAATATGAGACCAATTTTTAGTTGATTTATTTATAGGGATTTTTAAATTTTTAGCAATTGCAACTTCATTTTTTTCATATGAATTTTTTTAGTTGAATTTATTTTTTTCATTTTATTTATTTGTTGCAAATTTGTTTGAGTTGATTTTCTTATTCTTTTTCCAAACATTTTGAGTATATAATATACAGTGTTGATTTATGTTAATTTAATTATTTTATAATTTTATAAAATAAATTTTTTAAAAAATGTTTTTATATAATTACCGACGGAAATTTTGTCGGTAATTCCGTCGGTATATCCCTCAGTAATTCCGTTGGTAATAAAAAAATTATTACGACACGTCTGTTCCGTCAGTAAATCCGTCGGTAATTATATTACCAACGGATTTACCGACGGACAAAACATTACCGACGAATGATTCACCGACGGATCATTTCCGTCTTTGATTCCGTCGGTAATATAATTACCGATGGAATATGTGTCTTACACCGATGAAAAAATTCCGTCGGTAAAACTGTTAAATCTTGTAGTGTTGGTTGATTAAAAATTAGGATTTGTCATTTATTTCTGTTTGTTTTCTATGAGATTATATCGATCTTATAACTTAGATTACAAGTTTTACGACCTAAATTGGATAGATTCAGATCATTTTATTCTGTCCTTTTTTATATTAATTTTTTTTTCAATTTCATTATTCAACAAGGAGTTTTTGAAGGATTTGACTTTATAATTTGTTTAATTTGCTTTCTATAAGATTTTTTCAAGACTCATGATCTATTTGAAAGAAAATTTTATGACAAGTTAACACGAATTAACTCATGTTATTTTTTGTGTTTACTTTCTATAAGGTTATTTTAGTCTCATAACTCGGATGAGACTTATACTTGAATGTTAGCTACACTTTCTAGAAAAACTTTAGTGACACTAAGAATGCTTTTTTTCTACATTACTTTTTTTTTATCCAACCTACCAATCTAGTCATGAAATTTACCATGCAAGGACGGTGATATTCAATACCACATTGATATTAGTTAGGACTCTGATATTCAATGACTCTTTGGATTCCAATCAAGAAAATTACAGTACGAGTGTGCATAGTCAAAATGACTACACCACCCTAAGCACGTTGGACATGGAAAGGGAGTGGGAGAGGTGGGGAAAGGGAGCATTAGCAATTGGTCCACGCACAAAATCATCCCCAAGATAACTAGTAGTAGAATGCATATTTAATGCTCACTATATTCCTACTTGGAAAGAATTCCTTGCAAAAAAGAGTCGTTAGGTATTGAGTTTAGGTCTTGATACGAATGTTTTTATCATGTGATATAATATTTTTACTCTATTAGTTTCATTTGCGAAGCCAAAAACATTTTATTTAAGATCTTAATACATTTTTAATTATAAGGATTCTATAAGATGTATGCAAGTGTAGAATATATAATATTTTATGTTGGGTAGGTAATCATCTTGTATTATCTATTCATTTTATATATATATATATATATATATATATATATATATATATATATATATATATATATAAAAAGAAGAAGAAGAAGAAGAGTCGGTGAGGATCTTGCATGTTGAGACCATTAACACCTCTTTGAAACTTGAAAGAGAAAGTGAACTTTTACAGGTTAGAATTTCATGGTTGAATGAGAATGATGGTGCAGACTAATAAACACGTGCCGTACAAAGAAGATGGGATCCCTTGACCTTTATATATATTTGTCTTGATAAATATTGTAGGCTTCTCTCTTCTCGAGTAGGTTAATGATAAAAAACTTGTGATAGGCCCGATTTGATTTGCCTATTTGTTAGTTGAGAGTTGACTTTTAACTTTCCATCTAAGAATTCTCGTCTCTCCTTGCTCTAAAATTATGATTTCCCGATCTTCATCTGGCAAATAAAATCACATTTGTGTAGAAAATTGTTGCCTAGAATTGTTGACTTGTTCTTGGATGAAGTTGAGTCGAGGGCTATATATCTATGAATTAGCAAATACTAAAAGTGGAATCAAGAATTATAGCCACCAACCCTAAAAAATAACTTAATTAGTTATGTCTTGAATTTTTTTTTTCTAGAAGTTACCAGTTCAAGAACCACAAATATCAGGATTACCGGAAGTTTATCTAATCGTTAACTTTAAAATTTTAAAAAATTAATCGAAATATATATATAAACTAATACAGACATCTATAATTAATAATAATAAAAAAATTATAGCCACCCTCACTGTGGAAAAAAAAAAGATGATACTTTCATACACTAAAATGCTCTTCCTTCTCATATATTTCAGGAGAGTTTTCTTGCATTCAACACTACATCATTTAGGGCATGAATATTCCTTAACTTCGCAATAAAGAACTCACACACACTAATAAATGTATTGTTGTGGGCAGTCGGCTGAAGGACTTTTTCCCAGGAGCAATTTGTTTATATTGGAGGTAACTATTGTCAGAAACTGCGTTTGGACAGCTAATCCTACGATCCCATGTGTTCCTTTCCTATAAAACTTGTCTTTTTTTTTATTTTAAAATATATTAAAATAATATTTTTTTTATTTTTTAAAAATTATTTTTATATTAACTTAAAATGATATGAAAATATCAAAAAAATTAATTTAAAATAAAAAAAATAATTTTTTTAATTTTTTAATTTATTTTTTAAAATGCAAAAACAATATGCCGTCAATCTTGATACATGTCATAGCCGACTTTTCAGTACGTGTCCATACTGTTAGTAGTTTTCCATATTTAAGCTTTGCATATAGACATGACCTTCTAGTTGGCCATTAATTATTTCAAGCAACTTATTTCTATTAGACTAATCGAGGGTGTCGGCATTGTCCTTTTGACTATGATGTCCAAATTCAAGCAGAAACTTTTTTATTATTATTATTAGAATATATATAATATTATGATAATAATTATTTTTTAAAGTAAATTTTTATTTAAAAATATATTGAAATAATAATTTTTTATTATTTTTAAAAATTTATTTTGCATATCAACACATTAAAAATATTAAAAAATAAAAAATATTTAATTTAAAATTAAGAAAATAAAATTTTTTTAAGTTTTTTCAAAAATATTTTTAAAACACTAAAATTTATTACTTAAAGTCCAAAAGCAATCGTCATTTACGTCCTTGAATAGAAATCTCAAGCCACAGCAAGCGATGCCCCCAATTGCCTTCACCTTCATGTGTTTATTTATTTATTTATTTTTCTCTCACCACGCCTATGTATTGACTTGTGACCTAGCTAAGCCAGTAATGCTATATTAATGTTTGAACGTGGTTATCGCTAGACTCAATATACACAATTTTTCTATTTGACCAGATGGTAGGAAGTCCGCACATCTTAATCAATGACTAAGAAGATGTTTTAAATGTGGTGCCCGGATTAATTTATGTGTATCTCGATTAATTTTACAGGATTTAAAATTAATAATTATATAAGTCTTTAATGAGTTTCATATTAGAAACCAAAGGGCTTGAACTTGAGATCACATGGGGAGCAAACCCCTTGGTCTCAAGCTCCTATTACTACGTAACTTATTAAATGGTTTAAAAAAAAAGAGAGAAAGAAAGTGTTTATCATAAATATTTTAGTTTTTTGGAAAATAAGAGTTCAAAAAATAAAAACTAGAACTTAATATTTTTTTTTATTTTAGATAATTGAAAAACTAGATTTTTCAAATTCATATTACCCGTTCGGTAAATACCAATAGTTTATGTTTTTTAAAATATTTTTTAAATTATTTCTTACTTGAAAACGTATTAAATTGATTTACTTTCAAGTGTTTTTTTTATGGTTTTAATGTGCTTCTATAAAAAAAAATTTATTTTTTATATATTTTGAATTAAATATTTTTTTGAAAAGTACATTATATTACATTACCAAACACATGTATGGAAAACACATTTTTAAAGGTTCTCCATGGTTTTTTCTTCACAAGCATTTCACTGATTTCAAATAAAAAAAAACTTGAAGAATATTTTCTTTTTATTTTATATACAAACACATTTTACCAATGTAAAATATTAAAATTGTTTTTTATATTTAGATCTTTTTTTATTATAAATCTAATATAAAGATTTTTTTTAGTTAGCAACATAATTTTTTATGATAATTTTTAATTTTAATGAAATAAAATTAATATTTTATAATTAAATTATCACAAATACAAAATATCAAGGTAGCTCTGATTATTTTTATAAAAAATAGTTATAATCTTGATGTATTTCCAAAATCCATCTTTATTTTTAACAAATGAACACATCATTTAATTTTCTACTAAAAAAATGAAAAATGAAAATGAAAAAATAGTTTTATGTTATTAAACAGATCCTAAGTACTTACATGAACACAATTTACAAACTTTAGAAATGGACCAGCCAATCCATATTGCCTCTGAATGTGTATATATACAATAACAAGCTAGCAAGGCTCGCACTCTGCCTTTATATATATCCACATCTCTTTCAAAAAACTGAGAGAGTCTCAAAACATGAAACTCTTTCAACTCTGCCTCATCGTTGCTCTTCTGATTTTCTTTGGCAGCTCTCCGAGGAGGAGTCACGCAATCCGGGGGAGCTTTTCTGCACCTTCCACAAGCCAGCAAGTCTTTCGCTCTCCATTTAGTCCTTCGCCCTTTGCACAGAGAGCTGAAGAATTCGCGTCACAGAAGCGCAGGGTTCCTACAGGCCCGAATCCATTGCATAACAAGCGATAATTTTTGCAGGTTTTCTGGCAGAGTACGACCCTTGTTCTCCTTTGCTTCTAATCTGTATACCCTTAATACAGGATTTAACAGCAGAAACGTAGGTAAATTATATGCTTACTTGCATAGATTAGGAGCAGTTTGATATTTAATTGTACACTTTGTAGAGATATTGTTGTGCAGATCGTAATTAAATAAATATATTAATGTTCGTCTGAATAATCCTCTCGTCTATATACGAGTGATTAATAATATTCATTTACGAGCATACCTTTATTGTAGTTGTTCGTATCTATTGTATACGTCTGTAAAACGTTATAAACATTAATTAATGTTCTTTTCATCCATCTTATTGTATCTGATTAACGAAATCTGAAATCCCTTTTCTGGTTTGGAACGTATGATCCAAGAGAAGGCTAAATCTTGTGTGGCTGTCGACTTTGAGTGTGTGTGTGGTTTTATGTTAGCCTCTAAATATGGTAAGCTGCAACAACAAGGTTGATTTGCAGGGTTTCTTTCACCTTGGTTTTCGTAGCTACTAGTGCCTGCACCGATTGCGACTTCTTTTTTGATCTAAACCTAGTATACGAAGGACCTTGATGAATCCGGTTTTGGTTGAGCCTGGTTGGTTCTAAACCTAGTATTTTAGAGTTTATTGGACCTCGATTAATCCGGTTTCGGTTAAGCCGGCCAGGTTGGTTCGAGGTAAAGCTTTTTTATCGTGACTTCAGGATATAAAATATATATTAATTCTCTCGGCAATAAATCATGGTAATAGGAAGGTCATCAACATCGAACAGCTGCGCACAAATCAAGATTTATACGTATTAGTTGCAACTTGCAGCATTATCCTGTGAAATGGTTACTTTTGAAAATAGACCCAGTTCAGTTTAATTTCCTGACAGGAACCTTGAGAGCAGATGCTGACCCAGAGACCCCAATTTTAATGGCGACTGCAAATACCCTTTATTTCATACAACAACCATCCAATTAAGAAAAATGGAATATTTGTTGAGTGTTGCCACCTTTTCTGTTGGGTCCTCACCACTCTGAATTATCAAGTGCTGCAAGTATGGCAGCACTTGCACCTTCTCAGACTGTACCAGAACTCTCGAGTATTTTTGCTTCTTCTTCCTTTTTTTTCTTTCTCGAATTTTAAATAGTAAGTTTATCTTGGGTCAACTTTGCAAACCAAGGTGAAATCTCTTAAAGTGAAATCTCTCTTTAAGAAGCCGTTTACACATCCGAAAGCAATAAACAACAAGGTTAATCTGTTTGGCTTAGTGTTTCAATCTGTGTTTCCTCAAATTTAAAATTTTTTTTTTTATTAAAATTGAGTGTGGTTTGTATTTTTTGGATCGTTTTGATGTGCTGATGTTAAAAATGATTTTTAAAAAATAAAAAAACATCATTGACATGTATTTCGACACGAAAAGCTATTTGAAAAGCAACCGCTACCACACTGCCAAACACACTTAAATCTCTCTATTGTAGTATAAGTTGCGATTCAAAATATTTTTTATTTAGAAATGCATTAAAATAATATATATATATTTTAAAAAAATTTATTTTAAACATCAGCACATCAAAACGATCTAAAAACATTAAAAAATATAATTTTTAGCAAAAACAAAATTCAATCTCTATGCATTTAAAGTGGTTTTCAAATTATTTTTTACTTGAAATACATAAAATTGATTTTTTATACGTTTTTTTTATGAGTTTAATATACTTATAATCAACATAGAAAAATCTAAAAAAAAATACTATTTTAATATATTTTTAATTTAAAAAATACTTTGTACGCATTACTAAAAAAAGAAAAGAAGCCATAATTTAGGTTTTATGTGGACTGTCGGAGGTGGGATGTGGTCCACATTGTAAGTGCAGATACTGGTTATTACACCCACCAAGCCTTTAGGGGTGTATATGCGCATGTAATATTTGAACTTTAGTTGAACAAATTATTACATAGTTGAAAAATATATTTAGCTTTATTATAAAGTCAATTTGAGAAATGTTAACCCACGCACCAATAAAGGAGCGTGGAAACCCGCCGAGTGATGCGACATAATTTATCGGCTCCATCGGAACATTATACCATTTTATTTTAAATAATTCTATAACAATAAATTAAAACTATTCTATGAAAAAGTGACATAAAAACTATATTTGGTTATATCTTCTAGGTTTGTTTTTGTGTTTCAAAAATATTTAAAAAAAAATTTAAAATTTTTTATTTTTTTCTTCACTTCAAATTAATATTTTTTTAGTATTTTTAAATTATTTTAATGTGCTGATATCAAAAATAATTTTTTTTAAAAAAAATCATTTTGATATATTTTTAAATAAAAAACACTTTAAAAAATAATTACAACCATATTTTCAAAAGAAACAATGTTTGGATGTGTCATTAAAATAAGTTAAAAAATATTACTTTTAAGTTATTAAAATTTTTTAAAAATAAAAATTTTGATTTATCAACTTTCCTTCGTATTAACCTTGAAGATTAATTACGACGTTCACAGCTACTTTTTTATTCTATTTTTTAAAAAGAAGAGATATGGAGTATTTAGTTTTATTAACCACGAAGATAATTCTTCTATATTTTTCTCCCTTTTTTTTTATAAGGATAAATTATACTCAGGAAACTTAATCCTAAATGGAGGCCTTATTCCTTGATCAATTCGTAAGGATAAATTATACGTATCTTGCTTGGAGGAAAAGATATTGGAAGCAGGACATCCACCACGGGTGTTTTTAGCCTTATTCCTTGATCAATTAGCTGGAGTTGCTTTGGTTTTTGGGAGTGTTAATGGTGAAGTTTATAAATGAATAAAGAAGAAAAAGATGTAGATGTAGATGTAGATGTCTATCTCGTACCGGAAAGAAACACTACCTTCTAAGTGTTTATAAGTATGTGTTACTATTATATAGTAAATTAAGTGAAAGTCATGGTGGATGAGTTCTTCTAATGAATTTTCTAATAATATTATATGAATATTTATAATATTAAAAAATGACATTTGACACTTATAAATTGTATGTTCATGTTAAAACGGCTTTCTTAAATAGAGATTTAAAGGAGAAAATTTATATGGAGCAACTTGGGATTTTATACTTCTTGTAAATGAGAAAAAAAAATCTATAAATTAGTGAAGTCTTTACATGGTTTAACACAAGTTTCGAAACAATGGCATGAAAAGTTTGCCAAAGCAATTTTGTTGAATAGTTTCATCACGATGCTGTTAATACATATATGTAATTCAAAATTCACAAAAGATTTTGGTGTAATTATTTGTCTCTACGTAGATGACATGTTAATCTTTAGCACCAAGTGATTGGAATAGTTGAAACCAAAAGGTATCCCACTTCTATTTTTTAAATAAAAGATCTTGGTGAAGTGGATATAATTTTAGGTATCAAAATTTAAAAACATAGTAGTAGTTATGCATTTAATCAGTCACATTATATTGAGAAAATATTTGATAAGTTTGAGCATCTCAATATAAAAGATGTTAATATCTCATTTGACTCTAATATGAAGTTAAATGATTATTGTGATAAAATGATAGCACAACTAGAATATACTAGTGTCATTGGAAGTCTTATGTATGTTATGCAGTGCACAAGACTAGATATAGCTTTTGCTATATGCAAGTTATGAAAATATACAAGCATGCCGGATACGGATCATTGAAAGGCTATTGCAAGAGTTTTTGGTTATCTAAAAAAAACGATCGGTTTGAGATTGTTTTATTTTGACTTTCCGGTAGTGTGAAAAGATATTGTGATACAAGTTGGATAATTAGTTTGAGTGATAATAAGTCCACTTCAAGATGAACTTTCTTACTTAGAGGAGGTGCAATATCTTAGACATCTAAGAAACAAATATGGATTTCTCATTCTACCATGAAACCAGAATTTATTACTATGGTTGTTGTAGGTAAAGAAGTTGAATGACTAAAAAATATGTTGTTAGATATTAAGTTGTGGCCACAACTTATATCAGTTGTTTCTTTATATTGTGATAGTGAAACAATTATGTCTCGACCTCAAAGTAATATTTATAATGGTAAGTCAAGACATATAAGCATTCGACATGGATATGTTCGAGAGTTGATTACAAATGAAATAATTATCATTGTCTATATGAAGTTTGTGAATAATTTAGCGGATCCATTCATAAAAAGACTATCTAGAGACATGGTAAGGAAAAAAACTAGTGGAATGGAGTTAAAACCCGTTATTAAAGATACCAGTAATAGAAACCCAACTTCGGATTAATAAGAAGCTTATCTCTAAGTCTAATGGGTAATAATAAGTTATGGTTTAGTATGTGTTGGACATTGATAATTAATTTTGAACCTTATTATGATACTATTTAGTGCATTCTAATATCTAAAAGAGGATAAGCGTAGACTTGTAATCGAATTTAAAGTTTGTTTTTAATGTAATAGAGACATATATAATTCCACCTATATGAATATAGAAATGGTGTAATTTTTTACCTTGATAACAATGTTCTTTATTTTCTTCTTTTTTCATTCAAAATTCTACACATACTTTATTTACATTGTTCTAAATTATGTATTTATTTTATCTAATATTCTTGGAATATATATAATTCTTGACTTTTATATATAATTCTTGACTTTTAATATTTTAGTTTAATTTGACTATTGTTAATTACATTATTTATTTAAGTATTATTATATAAAGAATAATCCAATTATTTTTGGTTATTATTGTAACAAAATATGAGTTATGCTCAAGAGAATGTTGCTTTAACAAGTACTATTTTGGCATGGAGGATTCCACCATCATCTTTTGTAATGTATAATGATACACTTGAGAAGTTCAGTTTTGTGAACTTAAAAAGATGGAAAAAAAAATATATGGTCTTCTATCTTACCACCTTGAACATGGTAAAATTCTTGACATAAAATACGTCAAAGTTATTAGGTGAGGAGTCTGATCCCACTGTTATGGTAGTTGTTTAACATATGGTAGCATAACGATTTCATGTAAAATTATATCTTGAATAGTTTGAATAATTCACTCTATGATGTGTATAGTTCCATCAATAGTGCTAAAGAATTATGGGTTGATAATGCTAGTATGAAAAAAATTCATAGTTGATAGATTTTTTGACTTTATAATGGTCAATTCAAGGACACTGATTAACTAAGTCCAAGAATTTCAACTCATTTTGCATGAATTCATGTTTAGCAGATGATTATGAGAAAGTCATTCCAAGTTGTTGCTATTATTAAGAAATTGCTACCATTTTGAAAAGACTTTAAAAACCACTTTAAACATAAGCTAAAATACATGAGAGTTGAAGATTTCATTCAAACATTGAGGATAAAAAAGGAAAAATAAGTTATATAAAAGGATAACAAGTTTTTCCTCAATGGCCCTAAAACAAATGTGGTTGAACAAGTGATGAAGTCCCATAATAAAAATTGAAAAAAAAATATTGCTCTAGAGGGTAAAGGCATTACTAATAAATTCAATGGAAAAATCTTTATCTATAATAAGATTAGATACCAAGTTGAAGAGTGTAGAAATAAGTTTCAGCAAGACAACCTTAAAAAGCAAGGGTAGCTTAAGCCAATGTCATTGAATTTGAGAACCTCTCGAATAAAGTGTAAAAGATGAGCTTGTCTACAATCATCTCTAAAGTCAACCTTGTAAATAATCCCAAATAATGATGGCTTGATATTGGTGCAATAAGACATGTTTTTGCTTAGAAGATGATGTTCTTCCCCTACCAAGAAATAGATAATGAACAACTATACATAGGGAATTTTTCAACCTCAAAAGTACTGGACATTAGGAATGTCATATTGAAGATGACTTCTGAAAAGATTCTCACCTTCAATAGTATGCTTCATGTTGCTGACATCAAGAAGAACTAAGTGTCTTGCTTATTATTGAGCAAAAATAATTCAAAATAGTCTTTGAAAGTAGTAAATTTGTGCTCATAAACAATCAACTGTTTATTAGAATAGAGTATCTATGTGATGATATTTTTAAAATGAATGTAATAACCATTGTAATCAAGGCTGAGAATAATAATAAGATTGTCTCTTCTTCATACTTACTTAAGTCTTATGATAATTGGCATGTTATATTGAGATATATGAATTATAATTCTATATAAATATTGACTAATGTTGAATTATTATCAATTATGAATTTTAAGAGGTATGAAATTTTTATAGAATCAAAATTCATGAAGACTTTATTTAAAAAAAAATAAAAGAAGCAGTGAACTTCTAGATTTAATTCACTTTGATATTAGTGATTTAAAATTTATGCAAACTAGAGATGAAAAAAATATTATATTACTTTTATAGATTATTATACAATATTATTATACCTATTTATTAAGAAGTAAAGATGATACTCTTGAAATGTTTAAGCATTACAAGATTTAAGTTGAAAATCAAATTAATAAAAAGAGAATATAAGGCACCTTTTGATGAATTTTGTATTTAAAATGGCATTATCAGCCAAACTATCATTCTTTATTCATATCAACAAGATGACATTACTGAATGCAAAGATCAAACTATGAAAAAAGTAATGAATTCCATGTTGATATGTTTAGGAGCACCCCAAGAATTATAGAGGGGTGCAACTTTGACTATTAACTACATAATTAATTAACTGAGTACCTCATATGAAATTAAAAAAAATTAAATGAGATAAAAATAAAAAAAACCTTCTTACAAATATCTCAAAGTGTGAGAGTGTTTTATAAAAGTGGCAATACATGATCTTAAAAAGGTCAAAATAAGATCTAAAACTATGAATTTCATATTCATTAGATATGTATATAATAATAGTGCATATCAGTTTCTTATATATAAGCCAAGCATCAATGATGTTCATCTCAATACAATAATGGAATCGAGGAATGCTATATTCTTTGAAGATATTTTTCCTTAAATTGAGGCATAAGAAATTCATTTTCTTAAAAGAACGAATGAAGAAAGCTCAAGTGATTTTCATTGAGCTATAGATTAAATATCTATAGGGAATGATGAAATTAAGAAAAAAAATATAAAAATATATAAAATGTTCGTCCTTGATTTTTTAACTTATTCGTTTGAAAATAAGCCTCGAAGATACTTTAAGGTAATATCCTACCCTGAAGCTTCTTATTTTGAAGAGTTAGTTAATAAGAAGATTAAGTCCATCATGTAAAACTATGTATGGAAACTAGTGGATCTTTCACTCGGAAGAAAAACATTAGGTAGTAAATGAAAATTTAAGAGGAAGATGAAAGTTGATGGAACTATTAAAAAATACAAAGCGAGACTTATTGTCAAACGTTTTAAACAACAAGGTCTAGACTATTTTAATACATACTTACATATTCAATAATAACTTGTATATGGATGGTAATAGCCATTACAACTATTCACAAGTTAGAAATACATCAAATAAAAGTAAAAATAACTTTTCTAAATGATGATCTTGACAAAGATATTTATATAAAATAATTCGAAGGGTTTGTTGTTAAAAGAAAAGAAAATATATTTTATAAATTTGTCAAGTCATTGTATGGTTTGAAAAAAATTCTAAAATAAAGATATTAAAAGTTTGACAATGTTATGTTATCAAATAAATTTAAATCAATAAAATTGATAAATATTTTTATATAAAAAATATAAATAAAAGTTATGTTATCTTTTTATATGAATGAAACGTTAATTTTAGATAATAATAAATACATCAGCTCAACTAAAATATTAACTACTAAAAAGAAAATTAACTACTAATTTTGACAAAAAGTACTTGAATGATGCAGAAGTCAGAGCGCGTGGTGAATTCAAACCACATGTATTTTTGGCTCCCTTCAGGCACTACCGTCACCTCACCTTCCTCCACCTGCCAATCGCAGGTAAATTTGCATTCGTCGGTCTTCAACACTGACCATTTTTGAAACCCCAAGCTCTTCCAGTCGCTATCGTCACACTTTCCTTTCCACCCTCACGTTGTCCAACTCCTCAGGAGGCTTCTCGATGTGCATTATTGAATATGAAGATGTAAACTGAATTCTTCTTATACATTGAATTGATTGATACAATATTTATAGTACTACCTTTAGTATAATAACAGAATCAGTTATAAAATAACAAACTTTGTAACAGAATACAACTGAATATAACTGCCTGCCATGCTTAGTATAACAGCTTTAGTATTCCACGTGTTCTAACTTATCAGTGCAGCAGCCTTAGCTTTAGTAGTTTCTTCCCAATGCAATATCTTCATTGTGTCAAGCCGTAGACGTCTGCTTGACTAAATATATTCAATACGCCCCCCTCAAGATGAGAGTCATGAACAGGCCAAGGAGAATAAATGTTATGAACACTCATCTTGGATAATAAGGGATGAAAAAGAGAGGAACCAAGAGCTTTTGTAAAAATATTAGCCAACTGGTACTGAGAAGAAACGTGAAAAGTGCGAAGAACACCGGATTGAATTTTCTCACGAACCACATGACAATCAATGTCAATGTGTTTGGTACGCTCATGAAAAACAGGATTGGCAGCAATGTGAAGAGCAGCTTTACTGTCACAATAAAGGAGAGCAGGTTGGAGTGGAATTTGCAGGTCAGTGAGAAGGTTTCGAAGCCACACAATTTCACAGCATGTGGACGCCATGGCTCTGTACTTAGCCTCAGCAGAAGAACGGGAGACTGTGGTTTGTTTCTTGGATTTCCACGAAACCAAAGAATTATCCAGAAAGACACAATAGCCGGTGACTGATCGTCTAGAATCCAAGCAACCAGCCCAGTCTGAATCACAAAATGCTTTCAGTTGTAGGCTAGAAATGACTGGAAAGAACATGCCCTGAGCTGGAGAGGTTTTAATATATCGTAGAACTTGAGTGGCTGCATCAAGATGAGGAGCCCGAGGTTTATCCATAAACTGACTTAAAACCTGAACAGCAAAAGAAATATCAGGTCTACTAAGAGTGAGATAGAGTAGTCTGCCAACAAGGCGTCTGTAGGAAGTAGGATCAGCTAAGAGTTGGCCAGAATCTTTAGAGAATTTCACGTTAGGATCCATGGGAACTTTGGCTGGTTTGGAAGCCAACAAGCCAGTAGTCTCAAGTATTTCCAAGGCATACTTGCGCTGACAAACAGAAATCCCAAGCTCACTGCGAGCGATTTCCAAACCAAGAAAATACTTCAACTGGCCAAGGTCTTTAAGCTGAAATCTGTCATTAAGCATGTGATGCAACCATATTATTCAATAATTTCACCCACATTTAACTAGTGTTTTGCCTATGTTTTATATATAAAATGCCTTGATATTCTTTGTTTATGTTTTGAAGGCACTTTTGGATGAAAGATGCAAAAAAGAGTAAATTGGAGATAATTGGCAGATTTGACCTTCAGTCGATGTTTTGTGCAGAGCATGAGTTCTAGAGGTTGAAATGAAGTGATTCTAGTGGCATTAAAAAGCTAACATCCATACCTTTCTGGACATCTAAGGCAAGAAAATAAAATAAGGAAGAGCATGGAAATCGCAGCCTTCAAAGTCAAATCTCGCAATCTGCCAGTGTTGACCTTCGGCCATTCCAACTTGAATATCTGGAGCTACAGACGTCCAATTGATGCAAACTCAATTTTGTTGGATTCATGACTCAAAGGTCTATAAACGCTCCAAATTTCAGCCAAAAACGATGTCATATGAGGGAGATATGATTTTTCAAAGATGACATCTGAATTCTGCCAGCAAACAAGTTTCGTGAAGAAACTCGTCCAAATTACGTTCCGAAGCATCTAAACCGATATCCAAGTTTTTATTTCAGCAATTTAGCTCCTCTAAGTCAAAGCTTGAAGATTTCATGCAAGGCTATTTCTCCTTTTTTAGGAAAATAGTTATTGAAGTACTTAAATGTAAACAGTCTACTTAATGGAGGACTATTTTGTAAAATAGAGACCTAGGGTTTCCTAGGATATAAAAAGAATGAGAGAAGAGAAGGGGGGCAGCCAGCCAAGAAGAGAAAAACGCCCCCTTCCTCTAAGAAACCCTAAATCATGCATTCTTCCTTCTTTTTGATTAGTTTTTCAACAAACATGCAAGGCTAAACACTTTTTCTTGGTTGCAAGGACACGGAAACCTTCGGATTTCAAGAACTGTGAGATTTATTTTACCTTTTCTTTTCAGTTTATATGATGAATATGTTTGTTCTCCTATGCTTATTTTTCCTATGATTGTTTATTTTAATTGCTAGAGCGGACTCTAAGTTATTATTGTAGACAATCTATTGTTAAGTTTGATATCAAAACCGGAGTTGTGGTATATGAACTTGTGAAGCAACTGAGTTTAATAATTGTGGCGGATCTACGTTATTAATCTTAGGGAGAACATTCAATCAAATCAAACATAGACTGCGGACAGTTATGTTTTCTTGATTAATCAACTTATCTAGTTCTTAAGGCTGCCATTGAATTAAATTACTAGTGCGGACACTGTGGTTGTTTGATGGTTAGGGCTAGTTATACGGCGGATCCGTTAACTAACCAATGTTAAGAAGAGATAAATATTCAGAATATAAATTGATGTTTCGTTTCCATGATCAATTCTGATTTCTGTAGGTGGATGTGTGCTTGTGACCAAGGTTTGTTCTCTTGATAATTTTCTGATTTTATTAAATTTAGTTTGATAGTTTTCTGTTTTCTTTTGCTTTAGCCTAGATAACGTCCAAACCCCCCCCAAATTGCATATCATCTAGCATAAAAATCTGACTTGAATCTTCCTCGTGGGATCGACCCCTTGCTTGCTCTATACTATCTTGTGTGTTGTGTTTGAAGCTAGGGTAATTAATTTGTGCGACCGCGACATCGCAACAGCATGTGAATGAATATGGAAACTGCAGCTGAATTATCACTAGCAACAACTATATCATCAACATAGACTAATAGAGCAATGAATGAATCTGGCAAAACTCGAGTAAACAAAGTGTAATCAGCCTTGGACTGCACGAAACCAAACTCGAGCAAGGCAGAAGAAAATTTGGCAAACCATTGCCGCGAAGATTGCTTTAAACCATAGAGTGATTTATGTAGTCTGCAAACCTTGGACTCCCCCGTTTTAGCAAGCCAGGAGGTAATGTCATGTAGACTTCTTCAGCTAAATCACCATGAAGAAAGGCATTATTTACATCCAATTGATGGAGATGCCAGTGTTTGACAGCAGCAACTGCCAAAAGTGTTCTAACAGTGGTGAGCTTAGCCACAGGAGAGAAAGTATCATAATAGTCCAATCCTTCACACTGATTATACCCCTTGGCAACAAGTCTGGCTTTATACCTCTCCAAAGTGCCATCAGACTTCAACTTGACTTTATAAACCCATTTGCACCCAATAGTGTGTTTAGAAGCAGGAAGATCAACAACAGTCCAGGTTTTATTCAATTCAAGAGCTTTGATTTCAGTATCCATAGCCTCACACCATTCCTTACATTGTAGAGCTTGAGTATAGGAAGTAGGCTCAGTAAGAGCAGAGACAGAAAGACTAAAACATTTCTGAGCAGGAGAGAGATGAGAATATGAAAGGACGGATGAAAGAGTATAAGGAATACCTGAAGCTGAAGAAGAAAGTGCAGGTGCTGAAGAGGAGGTGGCAATATGACAATGATAGTCATGCAAATATCCAGGTTTGTGTTTTATCCGAGAAGACCTCCTGCATGGCTGGGGAATGATCTCAGAAGGAGATGCTAGAAGTGGGGCTAAGTCAGAATGCAAAGGAGGAGAAAGTAAACCAGAATTGGAGGGTAAGGGAGGAACAGATTGAAAAAGAGAGGAAGTGGAAGTCATGGGATCAATGAAAGGAGCTACTGATTCATGCAGGGGGAGAGGTAAGGGAAGGACAGAATCAGTAGAAGAGATAGAGTGTTTGAGTGCAAAAGGAAAGATAGCTTCATGGAATATAACATTTCGGGAGACAAAAACAGTATGTTGATGTAAATCATAGAGTTTGTATCCCTTGATGTGAGACGGATAACCAAGAAATATACAAGGTTTAGCTCTAGGGTCAAATTTATGTCTATGTCTAAGGAGAGTAGTTGCATAGCAGAGGCAACCAAACACTTTCAAATGAGAATAGGATGGACGAGAATGGAACAGAGTTTCATAAGGGGATTTGTTATGTAAGACAGGAGTGGGAATTCTATTGATTAAATGCACTGCAGTGAGCACACAATCTCCCCAAAATGGCAAGGGTAAATGGGATTGAAAACGAAGGGAGCGAGCAACATTCAAAATATGTTGGTGTTTGCGTTCAACAGTTGAGTTTTGCTGAGGTGTTTCAACACAGCTCAGTTGATGGATTACACCCTTCGATGCATAGAATTGACTCATGTGGAATTCAACACCATTATCTGATCGGAGGGACTTGATTTTGGCATTGAATTGTGTCTCAACCATAGTAAAAAAAGATTGAATATGAGTGCTGGTTTGAGATTTATTTTCCAAGAGATGAATCCATGTGAAACGACTATGATCATCTACAATGGTTAAAAAATATGAAGAACCACTAATAGACTTAGTGGAAAAGGGGCCCCAAAGATCACAGTGAATAAGATCAAACGGTTGTGCAGAATTAGTAATGCTGTGAGGAAAAGATAAACGGTGTTGTTTAGCCAATGGACAAATGCTGCAAGTTTTATTAGTTTCATGTAACACTTGAGGAATTACACGAGAAAGTGATTTCAGGGGAGAGTCTGAAGGGTGGCCTAATCTGTAATGCCATAGACTATTGTTTACAGAATGAACAAAGAAACTGGCAGGAGCTAGATCAGGGATTGTAGGCTGAGACATGGATTTAACAGGATTGAAAAACTTAGAGGTCCTAGATAAAGCAGAAACTGGAATTTGCAACAAATGATATAAACCTCCAGCTTCTTTACCCACACCAATCGTTCTCCAGCTTATAAGGGTCTGAACAAAACAGAATTTAGGTAAGAAGATGACACAGCATTGTAAGGTTTGAATGAGCTTGCTGACAGATATCAAATTGAAAGAAAAAGAAGGAATGCAAAGCACATCGTTTAAGATAAAAGAGTCTGAAATCTTAATGGTACCGATGTGAGTAACTGAAGCATGTTGTCCATTAGGCAATCTGACTGTTTTAGAAACAACAGAAGTAATATGTGTGAAAAGTGTTGTGGAACAGATCATATGATCTGTAGCTCCAGTATCAATTATCCAAGGAGCTTTGATAGAATTTGTGAAAGGAGTTGAATGAGTGAGCGACAAGACAGACGCAAAAACAGAATGTTTTGGATCTAGATTAGAGAGTTGAGATATATTGAAAAGAGTACCTGCACGGTTCATAGTGATTGGAGTATCACCTTGAATAGGAATTTCTGATTCTAGATTGGCAGATGAGGAAACTTGATTGACAGAAGATTCAAGTTCTGAGATGGATGGTTTGAACATCTCCATGAGTTGTTGACATTGTGCATAGGTAATAGGCAGCTGAGGGGCAGTGATTTCAGAAACCTGATTTACACTGTGAGATACATTCTTTCCTTTGGTAAACTTGTAACCAGGTGGAAATCCATGAATTCTGTAACACTTTTCGATAGTGTGGCCATGAACACCACAATGAGAGCATATAGATCGATCCTTGCGGGGATAGAAGGATCGGTTTCCAGCAAAACGAGTTGGAGGTATTGTCCTAGTAAGTAATGCAGTGGTGTTTTGATTGAAAGAAATACTGGAAGAGGAAATCATACGCTGCCTCTCCTCTTGAATGATAAGTGAAAAAACTTTGTTGATAGATGGCAGTGGATCAATCAGCAAAATTTGTCCTCGAATATGTGAATAATTCTCGTTCAATCCCATGAGGAATTGATAAACATGTTGCTGATGATGATAGGATAGAATAGTCTTCAATGCTCCACATGTGCATGTAGGAATTGGTTGATGATTTCCTAACTCATCCCATAATCCTTTCATAGCAGTAAAATATGTACTTACAGAATTATTTTCCTGTGACAGATATGATATGGACTTCTGGAGCTGAAAAATGCGTGGTCCATTATGTTGAGAGAACCTTTCCTGAAGATCATTCCATATGTCAGATGCATCATCAATGTAGATGATGCTGTTGGCAATCTCTGTTGAAACAGAATTCAATATCCACGAGAGAACCATATTGTTGCAGCGAGTCCATGCCAATCCTTGAGTGTCAGACAGATTGGATGGTTTAGGCAGGGTACCGTTAACAAAATTGAGTTTGTTCTTGGCTGATAAAGCCATCATCATTGCCCTCTTCCATGAGTTATAATTTTCACCATTGAGCTGCTTTGAAACAATCATGGCTCCAGGACTGTCACCATGATGCAGAAAGAAAGGATTGGAAGGATCCATTTCTGAGGTAGTTTCAGCCATTGCCAGAAAAGAAAGAGGAAGAATGCAGAAAAGAAAATGAAGAAGATGAAGAAACTTGAAGGTGCGGAAATAAAATTCAGAGAGAATGCTCTGATACCATATTGAATATGAAGATGTAAACTGAATTCTTCTTATACATTGAATTGATTGATACAATATTTATAGTACTACCTTTAGTATAATAACAGAATCAGTTATAAAATAACAAACTTTGTAACAGAATACAACTGAATATAACTGCCTGCCATGCTTAGTATAACAGCTTTAGTATGCATCGCCTTTATACCAAAAGTACTTTTCCAGATTTTATAATCTCTGCTGCTTCAGTTGACAGAGAAGAAGCCCAAGGTTGGAGATGATCATGCTTGCCATAGCTACATACAGTTTCTGTCTTGCTCCTCTGCTGAATATCGCTAGAGTTGTGTGGAAGGACTGACACAAATTCAAGACATATAAATTAGCAAACAATTTGACTAGTAGATTCAAAACTCTCTTACAAATACTATTCAAGTGTATTCCTAGGTGTTCCCACCACCTACACGATATAAGGAAACTCAGTGGAACTTGGTTGTTCCTTTGTAATATATTCCTTTGAGTTGTAAGCTAACAAGTTGAAATTAGTAATTAATTAATATAAATTTAATAATAAAATAAATTTTTAAACAATGTTTAAAGTGTTAGAAAAATTTAAATTAAAAATAATTATTTAAAAATAAATAAATAGAATAATGAAAAAAATCTTCATGTTAAAATTCCTTCATATAGCCTGAATCTCTAATTTTTACATATTTTTAGCAGATTTGAGTTCTAATTTCAAACATGTCGTTCTCTTTCGTTTGGATGAATTATTAGGCCTATAATAAATGGTTGGAAAGTTTCAGATATCTAGTTTCTATCCCAACTTTAATCGAAGCAAAATTCCATCGGTAACTCTATATACATCCCAAACAGTACACAAAGGTCTTGTTTGATATATTTGACAATATTAGTTTACTAACTTTTACCCTCTGAAATATAATGTTCTCTAACTCTATTTAACTTGAAAATTTACCACAATATATTTTCATGTATTTAATATTTCCCTGTAAAATTTCAGCTTTATCCAATAAACAGTTTGAAAGATATGTTTAATTTTGCAAAACTAGTCAGCAGATATTTTAAGGTCAAAATTTGGATCTGACTTGGTTCATATTACAAATTTAGTAAATTTATGAAATCAAACCGTGTTCACCGATTTTACTGATTTTGTACGAATTAAATCTGATTTTACTGGTTTCAAGTTTTTAGTTTGATTTAGCACGTTAGATATATGTTGACTCGTAAAATTATAAGATATTTTAAGAATTAACTCGTAATTAAAAAAAAAGATGTTACAAATATACGTGTTATCCAATATAAAGCAAGATAAAATACAGCAATTTTTCGAAGAATACAATTATCAAGCCTGCCGGAATTGTTTCAATATTAAATGTGGGTTGCACTGTGGCGCAATCTCAAAACCAAACCAACATTAAATGAGGGTTTAATAATATGCTATAATGTAATTTTTAAGAGTTTTTTTTTTAATTTAAAATATATAAAACAATATTTTTTTAATTTTTTGTATATTAATATATCAAAATCATCTAAAAATATTTTAAAATTTTAATTTAATAATTTTTAAGATAAAAAACAATATTAAAAACAATTTAAAAAGTAGAAGATATCGCAAAGCCAAACATTAACTAAATGTCCAGGTATCATCTAACCCTCGCCCATTTTTCCCCTACACAAGTAACTTGAGTATTCAATTCAAGTAACAACAATAATACAGGAATGCAATAAATTCTTGTATTCAATTATCTAGGTGGTGATCCAGTAATAAGAACTTAGGATCAAGAGGTTTGCTTCTTCTATGATCTCAGGTTCGAGCCTTTTGGTTACTCATATGATGGTCACTAGAAGCTTATATAATTGTTAACTTTAGAGCCCATGAAATTAATCGAGATGCGCGCAAACTGGCCTAGACATCCACATCAAACTAAAAAAAAAAAATTCTTGCATTCCAATAACTTCACGAGAATGCACAAAGTTCATCAAAAACTAAAGAAAAGATAAAGAAAATCATACACCAACAATAGTATTTTAAACTTTTGATATCAGCATATTAAAATAATTTTTTAAAATATTTTTTATTTAAAAATATATTAAAATAATTTTTTTATTTTTTAAAAATTATTTTTAATATCAGCACATTAAAATAATTTAGAAATTTTTAAAAAAATATTAACTTAAAAAAATTAAACTTTTTAAAAAATATTTCTAGGCAGTCACCCTCGAATCTATGAAGGTTTGATTTCTCTGAACTTGCCTGCCGCTAGAAATCTTGATATTTGTGTTTTTTTATAAAATTTGTCGGTATCAATAGTTGAGTTATTTGAATTAGAATTTAGGCAAAGCCATTCAAGGACAATAAAATACTAGATTTGGCCCACACCTTCCATTAGTAGGGGTGTTAAACAACAACAAATATTTATAATATTTGTATTATTTGAAATGATTTAACCTATATAATAATAAATTAAAAATTCTAAAAAATAGATATTATAGATTAAGTGACGGATTAAAATTTTTGAAATTCAATCAACTCGACCTAACTCGTATATTTTATACAGCCCACTAGCTAATATTCCTTTCATTTTAGTTAACCGACTTAGTTGATATATTAAGATTAAATTGTTAGTTGTAGCATATAACATGTTTTAGGTTAATTTATTGAGCTCGACTCTTAGTTCTATTTAAGCATAACCCATGAAAATTAACAATATAAACCCAACTCGTGGATATTTGTAAAATCTATAAAAAAATTAGTTCAACCTGATATATATTCAATTTACTCGGATGCAAAAAAAAAATTAAATAGATTGAATTTATAATTTATAAAATATCATAAATTGGATTAAATACAATTATGTACTCAAATTTGACCAACTATATCCATAAACCCCCTTGTTATTAAAAATAACTATGACTGAGAGAGAGAGAGCGAGAGAGAGAGAGAGAGAGAGAGAGGATCTTTCTTCAATTAATTTACATGCCTCTATGATTGATTCCGTGAATTCATAATATAATTGAAATATACATGCATAGACCAGGTATTTCGTCAGCTTCGCTGGGGGTAATAACCACCACCAGAATCTAATTGATGGCCACGAAGAAATACCATAATATTCAAGGTTCAAACAAGAATTAGTCCTTTGATTACCCCTGCCATGCTGACCATGAGAAAGTATTTTCAATTTTTTCACTATGAACTTTAGACTGCACTCTTTATTGGGCTGGTTTTTTAAATGCATTTTTGAAACAAAATAATTTTTTATATATTTTTATTTTAAATTAATATTTTTTTGATGTTTTTAAATTATTTTAATGTACAAATATAAAAAATATTTTTTAAAAAATAAAAAATTAAACCGCTCGATAAACATTGATGTCATCATCTTGAAATTGTTGTCGTGAGTTATAGAAACCACGTCAGAAAATCATCTTTAGAGGCTACAACTTCCTCAGGACATACAGAACGGTCTCTACTGAACAAAATTTTGCCTCTCCACAGACTGCTCCAGGTTAGCAAACACCCACCAGAAGTGTTGACAAGATGATCGTGCTAAGGCCCGAATGGCAATCAGTGAGCCATGGACGGAAGATTGTAACAATGTTTTGGCTTAAATGGTTGCGGTTTAAAGAACTAGTAATGTCATAAAAGTTGAAGAATGGAAGGAACAATCTTCTTTGCATCATTACAGAAAATCAATTTTACAAGGTAGGAAATACGAAGGACTACCTCTATGAATCAGATCCTTTATAATACACACTTACAATTTCATGGATGAGAATAAAAAAGGGAAGAGCATAGAAACCAAAAAAATAACCTCAGTGTCTCAAAACCGAACCTCCGTCTTCTGCACTGATGAAATATGGACTTGTGAGAGAACCATGCGAAACAAGGCCAAACAATTCCTACTTGCACCAAGGAGGTCACCAGTCAACACCTTTATATCCTGCATGAAGGTAAACTCAGTTTACACCAGTCAGAGCTCTCAACCAGCTGCAGTGGCCCGAGGACTTGTCCCACTGGCAATGGCAACAGATGAGATGAACTTCGAGACAAGCACAGCTTCATTGCTTACAACCTTAGAGGTCGCCACATCTTCCAAGCACTTCCAAGTTAAATCTCTTTTCTCCCGTGTCTCCATCTGTTTGACTTCATCTTCTTCAAATTTGACCAAGCATTCATCAAAAATTTCTTGATCAGCGTCTGAGAATATCTTCTTGACATTCAGAGTCAAACTCTGAACAGCTTGGTTCCAATGCCCCCTTGTATTTCTCTCCAAAGCTGGGAAGATTATAGGTAGTATCACTCTGCGATTCTGCGTGATCAAATTTCTTATGTGATCATTGTTCCACAAAAACAAAGTGCGTTCTGCAACCTGCCACAATACCAGATTCCATATGAACAACCCAAAGTTCAAATCCAAATCCTTCAGATGGAGCAGAAATTTAGTTAATAACAGGGCAAATAATATGTAAATCCATATGATTCTATCAATATAGATTTCAGCAAGCCAGCGTAAGCTCTAAAGTGAAAATATCTACTACAACGGATGTGAAACTCGCTGCACGCATGCTGGAGTGAGTCTCACTCCAGCATCCTTCATTTCTTCATATTAAAACCTCAATATAATACACATGCAGATTTGAAAACTGAAAAGCATGCTTATTGTGCTAAAACTTCAGCAAATACATCAATGACCAAAGACAGATCATAGCAAACCACGAGTGATTTGCACTTCGAGAAAAACCAGACGTAGAAGCTTCCTCAAACAAGGCTAAAGGTGAAAACCATATTCACGGCACAAAATACTCTTTACATCCTCTACTACAATACAAATGCTGAACTTTCAGCATCTAGACATTCAACATATTTTCAGAACAAGAAGTCCATTGGCTTTTTCTTCCAACCATTGCCCCACCTGGAAGCATAAAATTACAGTGGGAGTGCAGAACAACACATACCTGTAATCATAATGATAATGCAAATGTATAGAAATGATTTTGTCGCTTGTAAATTGTTAAAAATAATTTAGCTTCTCGGCCTCATTAAGTGTCAAAATTATCTATTAGTGCTCATAAGATAACCATTTAATTGAGGGGTTTTGACAAGAAAAGAGAGGTAAAAAAATTTTACATGGCCATGTGGGTAGTTCCATGAAAAGGCATCTGTAAGGTGGACACTTAAGCTAGCCTTTTTTTACTTGGACTGCTGCTATAGGGAAGATTATTATGGTGATAGCATAATCACAAAGAAACATACTACTATTGAGTGGTGATGTGTGAAAGAGATGTGAGGATCTGATAGAGGATATGGTGGAGAATATAGAAAGGCAACAATGTAAATTAATATTTGATTATTTACAAATTTTAATGTTGTATGATCATTCTAGATTTTTATTATTAAATTCAGAAATATTAGCATTTATTATTTAGAAATTAAAAATTCCCAAATAATCAAATAATTAATATTATACCTTCTGCAGTAGCTAAGGAGTTATGGTTGCGAGATTTCTTTTAGAGTTGGATTTGTTGAATTATGTCTAAATCAGAGACACAAGTTCCTAGGCATGGCAGGGGACAGCAGGGGCACTTGTGAAAGATGAGAAGTGGAGAGCTATTGTGTTATTCATTTCATGGACTATTGGCGTGAACAAAATGTCACCATTATGGAGTGGAACTCCCATCATAAAGACATTAGCTCAAGTTGTAAGGCCCTTGTACAGATGGATGCTTCCATAATACCTACTTTTTTTCCATTATCATGGAAAGTATCTCTAGACTTTTCAATTAACCTCGTAATGGTAAGTTACGCTTCTCGTTGATTTTATCTCAAGGGGTAATCTTATATACTTCCCATGAGCTGAGTGCACCCCTAAGTTTATCTCAGAGAGAAAAATCATGGCACTTTACACAGCCTTCTTGATTTGGATGTCAAATAGCAAATTAAATACAACAATGAAGGAGTCTTGAAAGAGCATATTGAAAGGTTCTTTAAGGTATTGAATACTTATTCACATGAGAAGAGGATACCCTATCAAAGATGCATGATAAGAAAAATATGGCAAATGACGTGGAAAAGAAAAGCTCATTCTGTTAGATCCCTTTATGATTTCACATTATTTGCACATGTTAATTCTTTATTACATGGAAAACCCAAGAGCAAACAAAGTTATCAATGGAATTGCATGTTTTTTAAACCAAGACAGATGTCTACACCTCTCTTCATCAATATCATAAACCCAACTTGTACAATTCAGTGCAGAAAAATTACCGCAACCAAGTAAGCACATAATTGCAGAAAAACACAAATCCCTTGTAAAATACTGAAAATCCACAAATTTCTAACTTATTACGAAGTGATCACAAAGATATCAAACTCTCAATTTTATACACACATAAAAAGTGGTAGAAATAACTAGGTGATAAACTACACGTGCAACTATCCAATTTGGAATTCATATATCCTCATGAAAATTATTAAAAAATCATCTAATGTGAGATGGAAAAAATAATAATTAGACAAGTTTCAGTTGCAATGAAATGAAATGAAATGCAAGAATGATCAGTAATTACAAATATAATGTCAATAATGAGATGATAAATGAACTTACTAAGCAGCAGCAGACACAATAAAACAGTAGAAGCTAAAAAAAAGGCTTAATATTTTATCAACACACAAACACAAAAATAATAACCATTCTAAACCCAGTACCTGAAAATGTGAGCTGTTGAGGCAGCGACCAATTTGATGGAACAAAGGGACCATGCACCGCTGAAACTCTGCTGCCTGAGTAGCCTCTAAAACTTCCTCCAACTCACCAAGAAACATAACTTCCTTGGAACTATTAGTCATGGGCCAATACTTCAACAGACCTCGGACTACAGTATCAGCCAGCTTGAAATCTTTCTCCACAAATTGAGTTATACAATATGACAGTTGCTGATGATACATTGATACACATTTTGGCTTGTGAAGTGGAATTAAGGCACGGAGAAGGAAAAGCTTGTGCTCTTCCTTCAATGGCAAAGCAAACCCATTAATAATGCTGCCCAATATCTCAAGCATTTCTGCAATCCCGTTATGCCTCTCTGTCTCGAAAATGAATATGTAAAAGATATTGTTGATAGCTTTTCTAATGAATGGTCGATGTACCATGAACTTTCCATAAATACGGTGGAGTATCGTCTTCAAATACTCCCTCTCTCTTTGGTCTTCAGAATCAAATAAGTCCAGCAATCTCAACACAAATGAATGGTCAATGTATCTCTTGGCGAGCTTGGCATCAGTCTCTGATGAAGCCACAAATCTAAGCAGAAAATCATACACAATCTGAAGATGAGGCCAAGCAGGCTCCATAGCTGGTTCTTCATCTTCAGGGTCAAACATTTCTAGAATCTTTTTATCGTGGTTCATAGATGGAAGTGTTCTAAACAAATTGGCTGCCACCATCCTCGTAATTTCTTGCATTGCAATCTCATTGAACTTTGAAGTAACAGTTGAAATATAATCAAGAAGCTCATGCAAAGTCTGCCTCTTAATGTCCTTCTCTTTAAGATTCTTAGAAGGATCACTAAAATCAAACACAACGCAGCACATATTCAACTTCTTCATAAAGAGATTATGCTTCTCCGAGTTAGGAACATCACGAAAGCTAGGCAATGCCTCATAAACCCCAGAAGTCATCAAAGGATCCAATTGAGGAGCTGACTTTTTCCCTTGATTCCCTTTGCTATTCGGCACCAGGCTCCCATTGTTCAAGCGTGAAGCGCCCGAACTCGGATTCAAAGATTTGGACGAATTGGAAGAGAGCTTTGAGTTGTTAATGGAACTGGGCCCATTAGATGAGTTCAAGGACGAGTGGGCATGGAGTCCACCGTCATTGTTTGAATCGTTACTGGATGGTTTTGAGGGTTTTCGAGGTAGCTTACCCAATATCTGTTTGATCATATCTGTTGCTAAGCCAAAACCTAAGCCCTAACCCTAATCCTAATGTATTCCCAGCAAATAAAAACCAAAGCTTCCACCTTGAAAACACCTCAAAACTAATCCATTTTTCACAGCTAGGCAACAGAAGAAAAATCAAATTTGTACATTTGAAAAAGGCTATCCATGTAAGACTCTTAAAATTCAAATTCCTAACTCAGGATTCATCAACAAAGCAGGGGAAAAAAACCCACTTGAGGAAATTTCATATACAGAGGGGGAAATTACTTACATTGATGACATGAACAGAGAGATCTGAGAAAACCCTAGAAATTTGATCTGAGATTGATAAACCCACAATTTGATTCGAGAAAGAGGGGGGAAAACAACATGAACAAGATTATCAAATAAAAAAAAGTCAAATTAAAATTTTACGACAGGAAAAAACAAGAAAGTGGGAGTTGCATTTATAAAAATAGTCAGATTTTTTTGTTTCTTGCTCTGTGTGCCAAGTTTAGGAAAGGGTAAATTTTAGATGGCCCAAAAACAAAAACATAAGAATTGAAACTCCGGACTGAACCCAGCCCGGCATGCTTAGCCGCAGCCTAACTCGGATCCAGTTTTACAATCAATAAAAAAAATTTGAACTGGTGTGATTTTGTCAAAGTATAGATTAATTTCTATTAGAATTGATTTGGTTAAAACCAAGTAAAGAAGAACACATTAATTCTTTTTAAAAAATAAATTTAGATTAATATGTTTTAGATTCCAAAATAAATTTAATAATTATTTTTTTTGTTTTATATTTTTATTTTGTTAATAACTATTTTTAGATCCTTTCTGTTTTCTTTTTCTAAATTATTTATTTATCTTTTCCAACCTCATCATTTATTTTGCACAGGTGGGTAAAGGATTACAATGGAACCCATTATCTAATGTCTTCATATGAGGTTGACTTATTCATTTGACTAACTTCTCCTCCCATCCAAGTCATCATATGATATTTATTTGTTACAATGGAACCCATTATCTAATGTCTTTCATTTTTTTAATGAATATTGTTAAATTTCTTGCCTTCTTGGATTGACCGACAATTGACATTCCTTTTCATCTTTACTATTTTGTTTTTAATGGGAATCACTAGTATAAATTTATTTTTATTGTTTGGTTGGAGTTAAATTTCTCATGGTTATTAAATTTAACTGACTTGATAGATTGATTTAAGAAATTCAAGATTCAAATATGACTTATGTTGGATTTTTAGCTAAATTAGATAAGATATTGATTCAAACAAACTTGTTTGACCCCATCAAGTTTTAGTAACCTGGTTGACTCATAAACCCAAACCAAACCCGGTTGGGTAAAAAAACATGAATATTTTAATAAAAACAGTTGATTAAAGCTGACCCCGTGATCTAAAGGTTAATCGGTGAGCTGATAACTTGAGCTTTTTTCAAAGTTAGTCTCTGGATTGGGTTTGACAATTTTGGAATTTCTTTCCTAATATTGCAAATGCAAAATTGGTTTTTATACTAATTTTGTTGATATGTATGTTAATAATGATATTAACTAGTGGAATTTAAGATCCAGTTATAATTTTTTAAAAATAAATAAATAAAGATTCTCTTTTCTTTTCAAGTATTTTTATTAGTTTTGAAATTATAAGTTGACACAAATAAAGTTAAAACTTGAGATCTCACCCTTTTCTTGTTCTCTACAAGTCTTAGTGAACTATAAGTTCATCTCCCTTAACAAAAAATGAAAAACATTTCATGAAAGCTAGCCCCCTCAACCTCATTAACATCTATCATCATGAACTCTTAACGAGCTTACAAACAAGCCCCCTAAGGATACGAAACCACTCTCTTATCTTTTCTAAATTATTGTCTAGTACATAAAGCACAGACCCATGTCACATACTTCCTTCTCTCTAAATGAATGACATGCTCCTCCAAAAATGTTGTCATCGCTCTCACTCATACTATCTCTCATACTCTTGCTAATACTTATACCATTTAGGGATGTAGCCTCTTCTCCATCCTTGTCTAATCATATCCAAGTTTCTTTTTTTTTCTTTATCATTTTAAGCTAAAAAAGGATAAATCTAAAAGGCATTCCTTCTTTTAAGTTGATTGGGTCAATATGAGATACATGTAGTTAAATTTGATCAGTGAAAAAAAGTTACCTGTAATTTGTCATCACTAGTTATATCAACAAAAAATGGTTAAAGCATATGACAAGAAAGTCAGACCTAGGGTATTTTATGAAGGAGATCTAGTGCTGAGAAAGATCTTACATCTACCGGGAGAAGATTAGAGTAAGTGGGCACCTAATTACGAAAGCCTATATACAGTGAAGAAAACATTCTTTAGAGGAGCTTTGTTTTTTACAAGAATGGATTGAGATGACTTGCTTAGGCTTGTGAACTTTTGACTCTATAAAGAAATACTATGCGTAGTGTACTAATCTTCTTTAAATCAATAAAGTTTGGATATTCATTCACATTACATCTTATATATTTTGCAAATGATCTCTAAAGGCTCAACGAAAAAAAAACCATTTTTCAAAAATCATTCTCTTAAACAAAGGTTTTCAAGATTGGACTTTGACTAATGATTTTAAGAAAAATAAATGATCTGTTAAGAGCAACGATTCACCTAGCAAGTTCTTAGGAGATGGCTAAATACCTAGAAACCTAAAGGAATGACTTAACTATCAAAGTTTGCTATGTAAAAGCTACATGAAAGAAAGACAATAAAGTTTTCATGAGTCATGAACTCGCAAAACAATTTTGTGCAAATCATTATGGTAATGAAATCAAAATGTATCGGTCCTAATCAATCTTTCTTGAAATGAGAAAAGGCTATTTTTGGTATCCCCTAAAGATGAATATGTCTTTTGTAGTCCTAATTTAAGCTGAAGTGTTTTTTTCCTTTGTAAAATAACCTTGGCTAAGATTACACCCCATATTTGGGGCAAGTATTAGAAAATGATAAGAATGAAGGTATTTGAGAATTTCCACTAATGATGAGAAACTGGTCGGAAAACACAAAAAAAAAGGTAGAATACCTGTGAACAAAATCCATGAGATCTTGATTGAGGTCGCATAATAGAAAAGTCCAATAACCCCAAAAAGAAAAAAAGGCTTTGATGAACAAAGCAAAAGCTTCTCCTGTTGAAAAGACACATGAGTATTTAAAAACCAAGCAAAAGCTTCTCTTGTTGCTTCGATGAACAAAGAAAAGGAAAATCATTAAGGAACTCGTAAATGGAATAGAAAAAGGCATTGATATTAGTATCTTGATATGAGCAAATAAAGACATTTTAGAAAAGAAAAGTTGATTAGGTGTTCGATTAAAGGTTTAGAGTGAAAAGAAAAACCTGGAAGGATCCTTTGTCTCACTTCTAAAAATGAAGGTATTTGACAGCATAACATATACTGGAAGAATAGGAAAAAAAGAAGAAGAATGAAAGGGCATAGAAGAATGAAAGTGATCCTAGACCCATAAAATCCCTCAAACATTATTTAAGCCATTGAACTCCTTTTCTTTAGTAGCCATAAAACTCAGTCTTCATTACGTGTCTTGAAAAGTTTATTCTAATCGAGCAAGCAGGAAAAACTAATAAATAGTGCTCCCAAAAAATAAGGAACCATTTATAAGAGTCATGATGAAGTGAGTAACTATTCGTCTTTGTTCACGTTGAGAAAATCCAAACATAAAACTTCAAACAAGTATTTGATCTTTTTTGAACTCAATAAAAAATGAGGCCATCTCCTGTACCAAAGCACCATACTAAAATATCTTCTTCAAAAACCAATACAAGTTATGAGAGTTGTAAGAACATTGTTATTTAACATGACATTGAAAAATTCTCAGGTTTTCAAAGAGACAAAGTAAATCTTGTGAAGTCTTTGTTAGGGACCCTAAAAAAAAACAAAGCATATTTCATGAGTATTTGAAAAAATCATAAAAAAACAGCAACGTTTTCATAAAACAAAGAGTTTTAATTCATTCCCAATTAGAAAAAAAAATATAATAGCATTCACCATGACCTAAACACTCATAAAATAAAAAGGCTACAAAGGCGACTCGACACTCAAGATTAGGATGTAACTTGCACGGACTTGCCCGAGTAAACTGGAAGGGTGAGCCGATAAAAGTGACCATCTTAGAAATTACAACCGTTAGCAATAAAAAAAAAGATTGTGAAGAAATAGAGGGTTATATTTCAAAAGACATGTATTGCATATGGTTTAACCTCAACTTTAAAATAATATTGGCGCGGGATTCATCAATCAAGAAGAAAGGCAGTGGAATCTGCATAGGTGAATGGAAGCCAAGAAATGGGGCTGGAATCGAGTCGAGTTTAAAAAAAACTAGCCAGGAATTTGGCCCGGCAAAACCCGATCGACCCGAATGGTTGACCTAAAACCCGTAAGACCTTGGTAAACCCAGTTGTTTATATATATATATATATATATATATATATATATATATATATATATATATATATATATATCATCATTGTTGTAAAAAAAAAGTAAAGGAATTTAAGCCACACGCAAAAGACTTCAAGGCAAGTCATACCAGGTTTTGTAAATAAAGTAAGTAAAAAGATCAGTCAACTATTGCCTATTTGCCTTTGCTTTCTCCTCAAATCTTAAAATCTTCTCAACATGCAATGGGGAGAGAGATGCTAACGAGATGCTACCAGAATTAGAAGGTGCAAAGCCGACAAATCTTGTGTTTTGGGTAATACACAAAACTATTTGTTGTTACATGTTTCTCTTCAGTTTTCTGTTCTTCATTGCTTGATTCTTCCAAGTAAAACAGTATGATGGCTATTAAATCACCAATGGATCTCTGTTGTGGTTTTTTGGCTTTTCTAGTTTCTAGTTTTTTGGTTATTAATTCATTGTCATTTAATTACATGGGTAATTCATGTTTCCTGAATTAGTTCTCTATCTGCATCTTCCTAATTTTAGGCAAACTAGTCTCTGAACATTTTCTGATCTGCCATACCTGTTTCAAGAAGCCATCAAAATTGGTCACTTCAATTGTTGGTTTTTGTTTATACTGCACAAAGGTGCGAAAGTAATAATGCAAGTCCTCTTCAATGGAACAATTTAAACACGAAACAAAGGGATCTAAACCATTAGGACTTATCATAATTTCTATTTCTGTCTTCAGCAATAAAAGCATGCATTATGCAGAATATATAAGATCTAGTTTAATAATTTGTTATTGTTCAACATGTACATATTGATGAAAGAGAAAAATGACTAGACACTAAGATTGGGAATGCTTGAAGCTGCTGGTAAAGCATTGCATTGGAATTCTTTTTTTTATGTTGACTCGGGTCAACCCATCTGACCCGTGACCCGATCATTATACCGGGTCGACCACTGGGTTGGGTTTAAAAACTATGCATAAAACAAGGCATTCGTTTAAAGAGTTTACTCTCGGCTATTTTGTTTTCAATTTCGTTTTAGATCTCACTATTTGAAATTTAAAAAGGGTAGGTCATCCATGAAAATAGAACAATTTTTTAATTTCAAAATAGGTAGGTTGCTGATGAAATTAGACCAATTTCAAGGAAATATGAAAGTTTGCTGAAATTATTTTTGGAATTTAAAAAAGGACAAGTCACCTATGAAAATACACCGATTTTTTAATTTCAAAATAGGTAGGTCGCTAATGAAAATAGACCAATTTTATAGAAACATGGAGGTTGCTGAAATTCTTTTTGGAATTTGAAAAAGGATAGGTCACTCGTGAAAATAGAATTTTTTTTTTTAATTTCAAAATGAATAAATCATCCATGAAAATAGACCAATTTCAAGAAAGCATGGGCTTGCTGAAATTCTTTTTAGAATTTGAAAAAGGTTAATCATGAAAATAAACCAATTTTAAAATTTTAAAATGAGTAAGTCACTCGTGAAAATAGACCAATTTTGAATTTTAAAATGGGCAAGTCACTTGTGAAAATAGACTAATTTCAAGAAAGCATGAGGCTTGCTGAAATTCTTTTTAAAATTTGAAAAGGGATAAGTCACTCATGAAAAAAAACCAATTTTTTAATTTCAAAATAAGCAGCTCATCTATGAAAATAGATTAATTTCAGGGAACAATGGAAGTTTGTTGAAATTCTTTTTGAAATTTAAAAAATGGTAAGTCACCCATGAAAATAAGTCAATTATTGAATTTGAAAATGAGCAAATCACCTGAGAAAATAGACCAATTTTAAGAAAACATGAAAGCTTGCTGAAATTCTTTTTGAATTTGAAAAGGGGTAGATCACCTATGAAAATAGATCAATTTTTGAATTTTAAAAGGGACGTGTTACCCATGATAATGAAACCATTTTCTTTTAAAAAGCAAAGTCTTTGGAATTCCAAGATGGCTGAATCACCAAACAGGTCTGATAGACACTTTTTTTCACAAGCTCACTATACAAAATCTTGATGAGATTTTGCTTCGTAACTATTGTAAAGAGGGAGCATTTGTTGTTTACCTAATTTTGACCCCACAAAAAATAAAAAAAATACAAAATACAAAATACAAGATGATGTACATAAAGAAAGTCTAGAAGATTATCCAAGTTGGTGGTGAAGGACCAAAATGACAAGTGAAAAAGTTGGAGGACTAAAATGTATAAAATTGACAACTAAATTCTGATTGACAAAGAGCCTCATTAGTGGAAAAAAATTTTAGCTAAATAAATACAAATTCGAATAGGTAAGGACTTAATAAGAATTTTAAAAGGTTTAATTAATCTTATTGGGGACTTGATTGCAAGGAAAATTAGTTTTTGGAGTCAATTTGGGTGTTAATTGGAAAAATCAAAGGCATAAGTGTAAGAATATTATAGTTTGATGGGCAATTAGGGACTTAATTGAAGAAATCCAAAATTAAGGACCAAACTGAAAAAAGGCGCATGATAGTAGTGACTGAAATTGATTAAACTAGAGGTCAAATTGAAGAAAATTAAAAGTTTGATGGTTGATTATGGGTCCAAGACCACAAATCAAAAACTAAAAACTAAGATGAAAATGGCACTGAACTTTGGGGCTGATGATTGAGTTTGGCAGGGATGAAATTGCATGAAATTAAGAGTTTGGGAGGCAATTATGGGTGCAATTAGAAGAAATTAGAACAACATGGACTAAAGTGAAAATTTTCAGATCCCAATTAAAAACCCTAATTTCTAGGGTTTAACATAGACAACGTGTCGTTCGACCATTTTTTAGCTTTTTCTTGACAGTTTTGGTTGACCGAGTAAACACTTTCAGACGAGCGAATGTGACGTCTCCAACCACCTCTAGGGCTGTAACTACCATCATTGAACTGAGAAACACCCCCTCTACAAAGATCAACTACTCTCATCAAACATTTACATCCTATTTTATTCAAGGAACTCAACAATATCTTATCCCTAATTAACCATTACTGTATTTTTAGATTCTCGGTTGATTGAGTTGGCTCCTTTAAATGAATGAATGTGAGGTTACAAACCCCTAAATTGAGCAAGAATGGATCCAACCCAAATGTATGTTTCTCATTTACCAAGTTCAGGTCTCTAATGATGTTTACATCAGAGTTGCTTCGACGAAACCTCAAAATTGGTTAGCTCAATTAGTCTTGACTGAGATACCAATTTGTGCAAAACCATTTAATTTTTGTATGTGTTCACATGTAAATTCTTAAAGGGTTATAAATCTTTAATCCAAAATCATAAGGTGAGGAATGCATGCCTTTGTCTACAAACAAAAGAAAATCACCTAGACAAATTTGTTATAAAACCACCATCCTAAAACCATTGAAGAATAGAGGTTCCTGTTGTTAACATTTGTCTAGAACTTTTTCATTTTGATCAAAAGACTAAGTTTTGATCAATCTATGTTTGAATCCATCAAGAACCTTGGCAAAACCCTATAAATAACCCCTGAAAAAAAAAAAAGGAGAAACATGGAGAAACACACTATAAAAAGATCCTAGTGTGAAGGTTTAAGAGCCTAACATAGAGGGTCTAACAAGCTTTGGAAGGAAAAGATAGTGAAAGGGAAAAAAGGAAAGAAAAGAGAAGGAAAATAACAGTTCATAGCCATCCAGCTTAAAGAAGGTATAACCATGTAAAAGTTCAAGTGTGAAGTCCATGTGACCTGCGTATTCATGCTTTCTTAATGTTTAAATCTCTTTTGATGTTGTTTGAGCTTATCAAGGATTTTTTTGTTTGATTTTGGTGCTTGAATTAACTAATGTTTTTTAGCTGAGTTTTTTTTTTCTTGTTTTAAGGATGGTTTAGATTGCTCGAGCTTTCGTTATGATAGTTTGTTTTAGTTTTAGTCAATAATGAGTTAGAGAGGCTTGTACTAAAAGCATGATTCTTGGTTTTGATACTTATTTGATTCTGTGTTTTTAGCCCAATAGCATGTTGATGATGTATTTGAGATATTTTGATTGGTTTTTTAATCTCTTTTATAATAAAACAGTAAGTTGCTTTTGTTTATGGGTTAAAGATTTTAAAAGCATAATAATCAATTTGATATCTTTTAGTGTAAGTCCATGGTTCATACAAGTATGTTTTGGCATATAGATGTTAAAAATGTCAAGTTTTGAATTCAAATAGCATGAATATGTTTATTGTTTAGCTTCGGCAATTTTGAACTTTGAAACTCCATGCATGTTATTGATGATTTAATATTATTTGTTAGTTCTTTTGATTTAACTATGCTTAATATTGGTAATGTGGTTTAGGAGGATCAAAAGCAACATGTTTTAGAAGTCTAAAAGGCTAGTTTTAGGTTTAACAGTAGGTTGGGACTGGGTTCCCAGGTTCGGTTTCTTCATGTGCTTAAGAAGAACATTATCTTGACCTTATGATTTGGCCCAGCTTTGGTCCAATGTTTTACACTAAACCATTTAGGCAACTTGACTAGTATATAATCTAGAGTTTATTTACATTAATAACAAGTTTTTACGTGTTTTAATCCTAGGATTTTGGTTGTGAACCAAAACCTATTTTGACAAAAACGTGTTACTTATTTGATAATCAATGTGAATGCATGCTAGATTATGGATCCTTACATGATTTCGAATAAAACCCTACCCTTGATTGCATGAAAACTTGTTTGGATTGAGATTTGTGTTTGTTGAGTTCATGATGAATGTTCTTCGTGTTCTTCATGATTTGAGTGTTCGATCCATTTTTTTGTAAAATGTTTATGTTTTGTGTTCATTTTCAACTTTGGTTTTGTTTTGGGTCAAACCTTGGTTTTTGGTTTCGTTCATGATTGAACCAGTGTCTTTGGGTCTACCCGTTTGGTTTTTTTTTGGGTCAAACACTTAAAGCTTTGTTTGTATAAACAACTTTTTGTTAAAGGTTTTTTTTTTTCCTAAGAGGGTATTTAGCAAACACACTCTCAAGTCCATTTGGCAATTTTCTAGGGAAAGAAAAATATAGTTTTGTCAAACATGACCTCACAGAAATACATATTAATAAAAAAAACCAAAAAATGATTTTTTTTCTTGTTGCATACAGCCCAATCCTTACAAAAATTGCATTTTATTTATAAAAAGGAGATAAAAATGTTTTTAACATTGTTTTAGAAATTCTGTGTTTTTGTTTTTGCATTTTTTTTTAATTTACAATAAGTTTGTAAAATTGCTTAAGTATTTGACCAATATTTCAATAACCCTAAAAATTTTAATTTCTAAAAATTAATGGTTGATATTTTGGTATAAATGTTAGACCTACGAGGAGGCTGTTATTTAAGTACCAAGAGTTGACTAGAAAATTCTTAGAATTATTTTGGATATTCACTGATTTCAATTAGGAGTGTTTTTTCACCACAATACACAAGTTGTGAAACACTTTCGTCTTTCAGGATAGATGAACCCTGTTAGGGCACTTACATGGATTTTTCCTATAAAAATTTACTTGGGCATATGAGCTCACAATCAATTTAAAAGGCCAGATTTATTCATAAGCGTAAATCTTTGTTCTGAGCTATATACGGATCACCAAGTAGGAACCCATCAAAACTTTTAAACCACATAATGCAGTTTACCTCAGGTAAGATGCATTAGGGGTGCTAATATCTTTCCTAGCTACAATCAATCCCTTTCCCTAAAATTTCAAATAAGACGAGTCCACTCGGGTCTTTTAATGACCCTGACCCAAACAACTAGGTGGTGATTCCTTGATCTCAACGTCACAATGTTGTGCACCCATATTAGACAAAGAGGAAGATATTCCAATTGAGAAAGTGGAGGATAAGGGTATTATCTAACAAAAAATTAGGGTTGTAGGAAATATTGAGTTTATAGAAGCTTGAAGGCCATTTGCACTTTCTCTATTCTTTATTAAGCTTATATCTTACTCGTTCATGTATTGGCTACCATTTTATTTGAGTCAAGAAGGTATGTTTTTCTTTCATCAAGTATGTAGTTAATAATTTTTATTTGAGTCATAGAAAGTTATGAATAATGACTCTGGAGGCCTTAGATGACTTTCTTGATTCTACAAAATAATAGTATGTGATGAGTTGTGTGAATGACATTTTATTTGATACTCAAATAAACATAAAACAAAAATATGTTGTATATTCAATTTAACGATGAATGTATCATGATACGAACCAAGTCAGATCTAAATTTTGCTTTAAAATATTTGTTGACTAATTTTGCGACATCATGTATATATCTCTAATACATTAGAATGGTTTGAAATTTTTCAGGGAGGTACTAGACACATGAAAATATATTTTGGTAAATTTTCAGGTCAAATAAGGTTCAGGAATATATTATTTTATAAGGTTGATATTTCTAGACAAATCTTGTTAAATATGCTAGACTAAAATTTTATGTGCTGTTTAGGACATAACTGGAGCTATATGAGCAATTTTTCTGCGATTCAAATTGGTCTGGAAACTAAACATCTCAAGATTTTCAATCATATATGGTAGGCCCAGTAATTCATCCAAACGAGAAAGAATGGCACGTTAGCTTAATTATAGATGGTAGTAGTTGCACTAATATAGCTAGTACTGAATTAGTGAGAAAGTTGAACTTGCACACTAACAAACATCACATGTCTTATAAATTACAGTGGTTTAATGATGTTGGTGAAGTGAAAGTGAATAAGCAGGTTTTGGTTTCTTTTTCTATTGGTAAATATTGTGATGAGGTGTTATGTGATGTTGTGTCAGTGCAAACTAGTCACTTGTTGTTTGGTAGACCATGGCAGTATGATAGGATAATTATGTATGATGGTTAGTAGCTTGTACCTGGTGCCTAGTAGGCCAGGGTGGCTGATGACTAGTACCTATAAAATATCTTCTTTTATAGATTGCGAGACTCTCAAATGCTTAAGTAGGTATCATTTTAGAAGGAGAAAGTACAATGATATTTTAAAGAGATAGACTTTAAAAAATATGTATGCTAAAAATGTTAAGAATGAAGAGATTGTGAATCTAAAGCTTGAAGAATTCATAAGGTATTTATAGCCCATGAGTCTTGTCATTTTTTATGGGAAGAAAGGGCTAGAGAGTAATTTTACCCTAATTATATTAATGAGGGATAATATGGTTTTAGAAAAATTCTTATACACCTAAAGGTATAAGAGGAGTAAGATTCATAATATAGCTAAACTCATGGCATTGGGCTCTTCCCCAAGGTTAAGCCCATGAGGTAGGCTCTTTCTAAGGCAGAGCTTATGAGGGCTGGGATCTTCCCTAGAATGAGCCCATGAGGTTAGGCTCTTCCCTAGGCGAAACCCATGAAGACTGGGCTCTTCCTCTAGGTTGAGCCTAAGATGTTGGGCTCTTTCCTAGACTAAACACATGAGGGCTAGACTCTTCCTTTAAGTTGAGCCCATGAGTTTGGGTTCTTCCCTAAGCTGAGCCCATGTGTTTTTTGGGCCTTCAGGTTTTTTAGACCCTTAAAATTTAGGTTCATCAGTAGCCCTCCAAGTCTTTGTGATATTGAAATGTAAAGACTTGTAAAAATACTTGGTTACCATGACGAGTTTTAGAATTTTCTTTATATGAGAAGAGGGATAGAAACCCCGAGTAATATATGAAAGAGTATGTTTGTAAGGGTATACACCATTGTTGAAAACAAATTTATAAGTATGTAAAGGGAACCATGAAGGAACTCATACTTAGAAATTTTTTATAATAAGTGGAGAAACTCGTAGAGAACTCTATTGGAGGAACCCAATATAGAGGAACTCATTCTATTAGCTATTGAAGGAACTCATATCAATAGAGAAACCCATTTCATTGGAGGAACTCTTATATTCAAACTCATTAAGGAAACTTTCTTTAGAGGAATTCTCATCTTCAAACTCATTAAAAAAACTCAACTCTCATTGGAGGAACTCTCATTTTCAAACTCGTTAAAAGAACTCCCATTAGAGAAACTCCTACTGAAGGAACTCTCATCTTCAAACTCATTGGAGGAACTCAATGGAGAAGCCAAACCCAATTGAGGAACTTATTCCATTAGAAGAACTCCCATCTCTAAACTCATTGAAGAAACTCAACTCTAATAAGAGGAACTCTTATCTCTAAACTCATTGGAGGAACTTAACTCTTTTTGAAGGAACTCAATAAAGAAACTTATTTCATTGGAGGAACCCAATAGAGGGACTCATTCCATTGGAGGAACTTTATGGGTGAAACCCGTATTTAGAGAGTTTATAAGTGTTTAGGAGGGACCTATGGGAGGATGAGCCTATACTTAGAAAATTTCTAACTGGCTAAGAGGAACCCAAAGAGAGTGGTGCTATTGTACTAGAAACACCAAATTAATCTCTTAAAGAGTGTGTTATCACACTAGGGGGACCTCATACCAATCCCTTTAAGAGTGGTCAATAGAGTATGGAAGGTATGTGACCTTTCTAGAATGGCACGAGAGCCCTTTAATGAAGAGAGGTTGTACCTAAAAGTAAAAAATCCAAGATCATTCCTAAAGATAATATAAAGTCTAGAAGCCTCATTAAAGAGTCTTGCCATTTTGAGACTACATTGGAGAGGCGAGAGATCCAATATCAATCATTGATAAATTGGTGAGAGGTTCTTTCGCATCACCTGGAGAATGTGTTAGTCCGAAACTATACTAGAGAATAGAAGATTCAAGATCAACCCCTGGAAAATTAGTGAGAAGCCTTTAGACATCACTTGGAGAATGTATCAGTCTGAGACTGCATTGGAGAATAAGAGATCTGAAATCAACCCCTAATGAATTGGTGAGAAGCCATTTATACATCACTTGGAAAATATGTCAGTCTGAGACTACACTAGAGAATGGGGGATCCAAAATCAACCCCTGGTGAATAGGTGAGAGGCTCTTAGGTATCAGTTGGAGAATGATGTTATTGTAATAAAGAGACCTCATACCCATCCATTGAAGATTGTGAGCCTCTGAGGCATCACCTAGCCTCTTCCACCTGTGTGTGATTTTTTATGACTTGCTTCACCTTGAGCAAGCTTATGTCTAGTAAGGCATAAAGTTTTTTCTAGAGAGCATATTCTCTTACCCCTCTTATCAAGGCATTTAAGGTTACTAGCTCAAGCAATGTCTTCACCTTGATCATTTCCTCATTAAACCTCTTTAAATATATCCATGTAGACTCACCATCTTATTAAATAACACTAAATAACTTCGTGAAGCTTTTCTTGGAGGGTATGTTGGTGTTGAAACATGTCACCAGCTTGGCATGGAGGTCATTAAACCCTTCAATGGAGTTTGGATCCAAATTATTGTACAATGCACATGCATACCCCTGGAAGGTTATGGGGAGGATTTTTCACATTAAGTTATTTTCCTGGATGATCAACTCTAAGCTACCACGCAACATGCTCTCTTAGATCAGTCAGGCCATCATAGTTATCCAGACTTATTTTTGTTGAAATATAGTCCTTAGGGATTCGAGTGTTCAATATTTGTTTGAACAAGGGAGAACCTCTCCACTAACAGGGGTTGTAGTCATTCTCCTAGGTATGCTCATGTATAGACTTGTTGGGGTGGAAAGGTTTGATTTTGCCCTTAGGTTATCAACACAACCTGAGTAAGGTGTTGTACTTGACTAATGAGTTGTTGAAGGTCTGGTTAGGTAGAAGTATTCACGGTAACAAATAGATTTGTCTTGCATCCTAGCCCAGGCATGTCTTGGTTGTGTGCCATGAAATGACCTAGAAATATCAAAAACAAGTCTTAGAAACTGGTGGTTCTTTTTATCTCTTTTCCATAAACAGCACCAATGATGAGGTCCCAAAAAATCCTACTTTAGAAGCAAAACTTATATGTTGGATAATCAGTTAATCTATTGATTCTAGCAATTTGATCCATTTTTCCTAGTCAAGATGGTTGGTAGTTTGTACTTGGTGCCTCGTAGGCCAAGGTGACTGGTACCATCAAAAGGTCTTTTTTTTGTAGATTTGAGGATTTTCATATACTTAAGTAAATATCTTTTTAGAGAAAGGGAGCAATGATATTTTAGAGAGATAGACTCTGAAAAAATATATGCTAAAAATATTAAGAATGAAGAGATTGTGAACCTGAAGCTTGAAGAATTCATGAGATATTTATAGCTCATGAGTCTTCTTCTTTTTTTTTGGAAAGGATGGGCTAGAGTATTATTTTTCTCTAATAGTATTAACGAGGGATAATATGATCTTAAGAAATTTTTTATACACCTAGAGATGTAGAAAAAGTAAGATCCATAATGTAGCTAAATTTATAGCGATGGGCTCTTGTCCAAGGTTGAGTCCATGAGGTTGGAATCTTCCCTGGATAGAACTTATGGTGTTGGGCTCATTTTCAAAGTTGAACTTATGAAAGTGAGGTTCTTTCCTGAGCTGAACTCATAAAAGTGAGCTATTCCTCAAGGCTAAAGTGAGGTTGGGCTCTTCTACAAGGTTGAACCCATGAGGTTGGGCTATTCTTTATGCTAAGCCCATGGATTTTTTGCGCCTTCTAAAGTTTTCAAGACCCGTTAAATATGGTTCATCAATTTCAATTGCAGTAATTAAGAGGAGAGGTCATGCCCGCAGAGAAAGCTGGAAATTTCTGTATTCTGTTTCATGTCGGGCCCTGTTTGGTGGAGTTGTTGCTGGTTGTATATCTGACAGATATGAAGCTCCAGCTAAAATAGCAGCCGGTTTCATGTCTGTTGCAATTCCTTCAATCTTACTATACCAAAATTTTGGAAGGGTCTTGCAGCTTGTGAACTCTACACTTATGGTGATCGCTGGCTTCTTCGAGGTGGGTCATTACTCTTTATCACAACTGCAGTATCTGCTGACCTTGGCACACATGGTTCTAATAGAAGGAATCCTCGCGCCCTGGCAACAACGACTGCCATTATTGATGGCACTAGAACAATTGGTGCAATTTTTGGCCCTCATCTCACTGCGCTTATTCTTCCAACAAAGGGATGGAATGTAGTTTTCGCGATGCTTGCAGCTTGTGTTATCACTACACTGCATGTTTTAACACGTTAAATTTCTATATTAACAAGAGTGTTTGTGTTTATGGTTAAATAAGGGTTTTGAAAATTTTTAAAATCTTTTTATTGTTTCCAATTATTATTTTTTTGTTTTTTAATCGTTTTAATGTGTCAATAACAAAAATAAATTAAAAAAAATATTATTTTGATACAAATTCAAGTAAAAATTCATTTTAAAAAACAATCATTACCACTATCTCAAATATTATCTTTCCAACAAGAAAAAAGGCATCAACGTGGAGGTGAGGTAATGAAATGCACAGAAGACACATGAGCAAAGACACATTATACCATTATTACTAGCATATTGGCTCGCGCTCCGCGGCACCTTTTGAAAGTAATTTAGGTCTGGCTGCCAAGATAAAATTGTATAGGTTTTTCATGCATATTTCTTAAAAGATAAAATTATATTTTTATCAAGTTTTAAAATACAAAATGAATATCGTAACTAATTTATGATCATCTATTAGAATTTGGTCAAAACATCAAGAATCACACAACAACTATTTTGTTATTTAGAGTGTTAGGATTTAGTTGTAGACTTTAATATTTGAGGATATAAAATTACACAGTAAAGAATAACCTAAGGTATTAAAGATACAAAATAAGAAATAAATGCAACGCTAAAATTAGGATCTTATAATGGTTAGGATTTAACCTAAGAAGGTAGAGATTTTTTCATGAAGAAAGATTTGTCTTGAACCTTAGATAAAACCAGCGAATAGAAACAAGACCTAGATAACAATCAATAGATAATATAGGTTACTTTAGTTAAGGTGCACTATGGGTGATACGTCTTCTCCTTGCACAACTATTTCCTTTACCCAGACTCTCACAAACCATATGTTTCCTAGTGATCATAATAACTAGGCGGCGAATCCTCTAATCATAGCTTTATGATTAAACCCCAAAACCCTTCATTCCAGGAGGCAGCTTTGTCATTCAACGTTGTGCATGTCACAATAATAAAATTGTGTTTTTATCTCTTATACAATATTATATATTTATTTAGTATGCATGCTAGTATTTTTGTTTTTATTACAAGTTTTTCTTGAAATATAATATTGCATACATATAAACTAAACATTTTGAAAAGTAGTTTAATAATTTCGGCTTAGAAATTTAAGTTTTTTCTTTCTTTCTTTATTTTAGAGAAAGAGAAGACTAATTTATTCTTTATTTAAAGAAAATATTTGACCACCCCTCCCATTGAAAGGTAAATTGATATATTTATTTAAGGATTTTTAGATATACGGTGAGTTTAGTTTTGATTTTTAGAATATCCAAGTATGGATTTAGAATATTGAATTATTGGATACAGATATACTTTGCATTTTTTTTCGCTCTTTATTTTCTTTTTTATTTCTTTTTTTGGCTTACACTTGATTTTATTTTCTCTTTTTTTTCTTCTTGTTTTTTTACCTCTGCTTGAAATAAAAAGAAAATATGCAAAACGCTAAAAAGATTAAAAAGTACATAAAATAGCAAAAATTCAAAGAATTGAAGAATTTTTCTTAAAAAAACGTGTATTTTGAAAAAAAAAAATTACAAATGTTTTTAAAAAATAAGGGATTGAAAATGTTTAATGTTTAAATCATTAAACATTAAACATTTGAACACTTGACTCGTCCACCAAGTTTGAACATTCTTACAAATTTGAAGACACGTAAACCTAACTTGTTTTCTGGTTGCCCACTTGACTCGTCCACCAAGTTTAAACGTGTTTGACCCTCTAAACATTTTAATTAAAAAAAAAAAAAAAAGAAGGTTGAGATGGTCATTGTGAGCATGGGAAAAAACGAAAAGAGTCTCAGAAAAGAATTGGAAAAAAAGAGGGTTTTTTTTTCTCTGTTTGTTTCTTCATGTTTGGTTTGCCTGGATTTTCCAGAAAGAATTTAATCATGTGATATTCAAGGAAATGAGAAGGTGTCATAATAGAATCCTGACATGGCACGAGACATATAACAAAAGCCTTAACACAAAAAAAGTTTAAATTGAATTGATATCTTTTCAAATCATTCTAAAAATCATATTCACTATAAAAATAAAAAGATGAGAGATGCCCAATTTCAACCCAAAAGTTACTACTTGGAATTTTCGTTATTTTTTTAGTTGTATTTGGGTTATTTTTTCTATTTAAATTATAAATTTCAATTTAATTAAGGTTTTACTACTAAGGATGTTTTCCTTGTATTTAAATAGCCTTGTATGCTATTTAAAAAAAAATATCAGAGTTTACTCTTTATTTTTCTACATATTAAGGTTGGAATTTTGAAGTTTAAAAAGCCCTAATTTTCATTCACGTTATATCGATCTCTTTGATGACAAAAATGGTAGCAACTCATTTTGTGAGCCATCTAGGACACTATAAGGGCTCATGAGGCAACAAAAGAAGCTCAATCACAAAAGTTAGATAGTTTGGAGCAAACATTGACAATAATTTCAAATAACTAAGGCAACATTTGAAAATACAATGCAAACCACCACGTTCGATGAAAATTTAATTATTATTTTTTTGCTTAAATTTTTTTTTATGGTTTCAAATTGTTTTAATGTGCTGATATCAAAAATAATTTTTTAAAAAAATATATTATTTTGATGCATTTATAAACAAAAAACACTTTAAAAAATAATTATTACTACACTCTCAAACACCCTTTTACAACATCTAATTCAACTTGCAGAAGGTGCAAACAGGAACTATGATGGGAAGAAGAATATGCTTACCTCAGAGCAAACCAAACCTTAGATCTATTCAGGCATCATGTTTATATGGATAATGATGCAATCAAACTTTTCACTGACGTTCTAAAAAAATTATTAAAAGATTGTTAGGGATGAAAACTTATTTTTATTTTCACAAGATTTCTTGTTATCAAAAAATAGGACTTGTGGTGTTCTAGAATATAGAATTTGTATAAGTAAGCTTTTTAATTCTATCATGGCAAGCTTTGAGATAATTATTAATTTTAAAGTTTGTATAAAATAATTATGAAGAGATTTTATACTAGAAAGATATGCAATTAGATTGCTATTATTAGCCTTATATACAGTATTATAAAATACCAAGGATAAAAAACATAAAGAAGATGTCATATCTTCAAAGTAGAAAGTTTTTTTTTTTTTCTGGTAACCTGGAGTGTTCGGACCAGCTTACGCGTACTACAACTAATCCCCGAACCCACTGAACACCCTGCAAGCCCAGTAGGTATGCAAGACACCGCGGGGATGACAGACGTGCACGCTAGGGCTCGAACCCAGGTGACAGAAGTAGAAAGTTTTAATATCACAGTAGTGATAACAACAACCATCACATTACTGTAAACATTGCTATGCTTGTTGATGGAAAATTTCATCTATTAATGGTGAAAAAAAATCAAACCAGCTCCTAAATTAGTATCATGTACTAATTTTCAATGTCTTGAAACATTAAAAAATATTAAAAGTCCTTCAAATCAAACAATCTTCGAGAAAAAAATAGAAAGGCACAACCGAACATCATCAATCACGTTGTTCTCCATGAAAAGAGACATTAGTACATGTAAGAAGTAGAAGTATTGGTGGAGGTACAAAATTCTTTTTTATCAAAGACAATAGAATATGCATGCTTGTATAAAGGAGGACATACCAATAAGCCAAGAATTCTAATACAAGACTTGAAAAAACAAATATGTGGGATGAGAGTCTAGTAGTGATCTAATCAGAATCCAGAGGTGAAACAAATTGAAAAGGATGTTGATGATGTAGTAAGAGAATTTTTTATTTTTTTTCAACATACAATTGGCTGGAAATTAAAAATGGTATATTCAAAGTATATATTCCTTTAAAATGGAGGATTTCAATTTCTAACTATAAAATTGAGGATGAGTTCTTGAGTGTGAAAGCTTGAAACAGGTGACAAAAATCCTAGCTGAAGAAGAAGTTTGGACAAGTCATATGATTTTTTTGACCAAAACAGGCTATAACTTTTAATCCAATTTTTTGATTGAATTATTTTAAAATTTCTAAAATATTCTAATAGCTCTATTCTCTATAAAAATAAGATGGCTTAAGATAGCTTCATTCATGTGAGTAACATGCCCAAATTCAGTGTGGAAGCTACTGCTTGGAATTTTTTTATTTTTATTTGAATTATTTTTTTTCTATTTAAATTAGAATTTTTAATTTAATTAAAATTTTACTAATTATAATATTTTTTATATTTAAAAAGTCTCTATTTTTAATATAAAATTATTAAGTTACAAACTTTTCAGGAGACATCAAAATTTTATCTCTATTTCTCTACAGTTTAAAGTAGTAGTTTCAAGGCTTGGAAAACCTAGTTTTTACCTAAACTATATGCCACGTCGAATCATGAAAATAAATTGAGTTAATTATATCTAGTCCTATAGTTTAGCAAAACTAATTATTTAGTCCTTATGATTTTAGAAACTATATATTTAATTCTTGTGTTTTTACATTCTTTTTCCGTCATTTTATATTGCCTTCCAATTTAATTTCATTTTTTATTTTAAGAAATAAAAAAAGAAGAAGAAAAGGCAAATAAAATGGAAAAATTGAAGGTATTTTTGGAAACAAAATACTACCCAATTAAATATAATCAAAGAACTATTTAATTAATTTTTAATACTCTAATAATTACTTAATTTGTTTCGATAAACAACAGAAACCAAGTTATAATTCACTCAGAAAAAATGAATTGATCTCAAAACTAAAAAGTGATTCAAAGGCTGCCAGGATGATGTGCGGGGGTGTGTTTTTTTTTTTTTCTCTGTTAACTACATTGTCCATTTTATTTTGTGAAGGAAACTCCACACCCACACCCCCCCCAAAGACTGCCACCTCAATGGCATGTTCTGCATTTGCACTTTTGCCCTAAGCTTATCAAATCCTACCATCAATGAATAATGTAGCTCTGGATTAGTTATTGGAAAAACACAGAATGTTTTATATCTCTTTCTCATATGAGATTGAAACTATTATTATGCATCAAATTCTATAAAAGTTTTGGTAACAGCAGCACGCATTTCCTTGGTGAATCTAACTTCCCAGAGATGTAAGCTTTCCCAATAAGTAGTTTAGGAAACTTTTCCAGCTGATAATATAAACTCTCCCCCTTTTCCTTGGCTTGTTGAAAGCTACAGGTATTTCACCTCAATGTTTTCAGATCAGCAAAGATGAAGCATGTGGAACATATTATTCCAAATTAGACAATGGAAACCTCTACAGAACCTATAAAAAGAACAGTACACCCTCTTGTGATTTGCTTCAGAGAGGAGATTCCATCAAAGCTCTTGCTCAGCTCCAATCTTATCTATTTTTATCTCCCCTTTACTAATAAAAGGAAAGGAACAAAGAACAACAATGCTATCATGACAAGAGTTGCAGAAAATCACAAGAAAACCTAAATGTTCTCTAAATTCTCAGTTCACTGTCGTCCTCGGTCCCTAAGACGCAGCACCTTCTTTTTTGGGTGGAGACTCGCAAGGACATCAATGATCACAAAATCATCTCCGAAGCTCATTCACACATACAGACACTAGAACACGATAATTAATAGAAAGCCTCTAGTTTGTGCAAGCACAACAATTCCATAGCATAACAACAAGGATGACAACGATGGTGGAGCTAATGCAAGAACGTTTACTAACCCTTTGTTAAGCACCACAACTTCAGTCACCTCTTCCTACGTTTTGTCTCCACCTAGCACAAGAGTAAAAGACAACCACATCAGAAAAAATTGAGAATAATAAAGCAGATTCAGCTAATTACTTTTTGCGGGCGACCAAAGACAACCAGTGAAACAATTGCTACGATCAAAGACATTCAGCAAATTAAAATTGTTTCCAATTACATATTTTCCTTTCCTTTTCACCTGAACTTTAAGAAGTCACATTCTTACAGCCTTTACACATCTATTGGTTGACAGCTTTTCAGTGATAGTTGTGCAATAGTTCCATTGTTTGAATAATCCATCCCATGCGGTTTCTTCGTCAAACTACGATTTTTAAAATAGCGAAAATCATTTTTCCTTCAAAGAACTTCCTTTTCATGAATCAGAATTCCAGAAAAATGCAGAGAAACCTATATGCACTCGGTTATTAAAATCCATTGTCCAATCTCTAGGTTGCTGATCAACATTAATCAAGCACGCATTATTTTTAGTTCAAGTAGGTAGTTACAATTTAACAAAAATCAGAGATCATCAATACCTAACCCCATGTCAGTTCTTCCCTCCATTTGTTTTTTCTAGCTTGTTAAGAAAGATGAGCTGCAGCCTAAGGCCAAGACATCATGTCATGAAGAACTTTAGGAATACAAACACGCATGCTTACAAATTACCAGGACAGCTTTTTAAGATCAAATTGTAAAGAGCTTTAGGCATGTCTATAGAATTAGAAAGAGAGCACACTGTAACTACCACCCCTTGATAGGCTAAACAGAAAAGGCAGAAGTCTGTACTCTTTTTTTTTTTTTTTTGACAACGCTCAATCTTTTTTTTTTCTTTCATGTGTGCTTGTGTGGAAGGGCTTTCACCAGTACATTTTGACCACAAACCATTGTGCTCGTAGCTATTTCGATTATACCCAACTTCATGAGAAATATCTTGCACATGCATTAAAATCTAATATAGCTATGCCCATGTGATTGAAGGCAGAACTAAACATAAATTGAACAATACATGCTCACCATACAATTAATAAAATCCAGGGCAGAGATATAGAGAACTGTGATATTTTACAGAATAAACATTACACTATCATGAAGACATGATAGTGCAGCAATAATTCATTTTTTGTAACAATTAGCATAAAAGTAGCCATAAAAGTAAAGCTATGCAATTTCTATCTGGTTATATGAGAGAAAGGAGCAAAGACCCCAAAAGTTCACATCATGTCCTCCAAGCCAATAAGGGTATGGGTGATCCTATATCTTGACTAAAACAATGAGTTTTGTCTTAATGCCTCTCAATAGAGAGTTCCTTCCATTATATAGAACCAAATAGCATAATACATCCCTAATTACAAGGCTGATTTCCAACTCCAACCTAGCTAAATATGGAAACCATATACACAACTATATAATTAGCATACAATTAGAATCATATAACTAATATAGCCTTAAATAATGTCAGCCCATACCCTATTGACATCCCCTCTTAAATTGATGTTGGTTGATCAAGAAGCATTGATTTACCAACCAAAAATTAATGACGTTGTCGGGTCATAGCCTTGGTAAAGATGTCAACAACATGAAGATCAGTGGAAACATGCGGAAGAGTGATGATCTGGGTATCCATGGCTTCCCGAATAGAATGGCAGTACACTTGAATATGCTTCGTACACTCATGAAAAACAGGATTGGCCACAATCTAAATGGCACTAGTGTTGTCTGCATGAAAAGGAGTGGGGTTAAGCTGGGAGAAGCCAAGCTCAGCTAGCAGTCCATGTAGCCAAACAATCTCAGAACAAGCAGCAAACATAGCACGGTATTCGGATTTTGTAGAGGATTTGGACATGTGTACCTACTTCTTACTCTTCCAAGAGATCAAGGAGTTGCCAAGAAACATGCACCATCCAGTAACAGAGCAACGAGTATCAAGACATCCAGCCCAATCAACATCACTAAATGCAACAAGGCGAGGAGTACCGGCAAGAAAGAATAACCCACGGCTAGGTGAGCCTATGAGATATCGAATGATACAACAAACAGCAGCTAAATGTAAATGACGCAGAGATTGCATAAACTATCTAACCTGCTAAACCGCAAAAGAGATAGCAGGTCATGTGATCATCAAATAATTCAAGCTCCCAACTAGTTGACAAAACACAGTAAGATTAGGAACGAGGTCGCCTTCCTCGTAACGATATTTCACGTTAACCTCCAAAAAAGTATCCACGGAGGAGGTATTCTAAAGACCTGCCAAAGTAATCAAATCCTACGTATATTTATGTTGATTCAAGAATATACCAATGTGAAGCTCCAACCCCAAAAGTATATAAGCGAACCAAGATTCATCATATGAAATGAGGCCTGAAGATGCTGCTGGAGACGGGTAATCAAGATGGAATTTGTCCCAATAATAACAATATCATCAACATAGATAAGGAGAAGAACAATACCCATAGATGTCTTGCAAAGAAACAAGGAAGAGTCATACTTGCTTTGCTGAAAAGAAAACTAAAGCAAGGTGGCTCGAAATTTGTCAAACTAGGCTTAAAGAGCCTATTTCAGTCCATATAAAGAGTGCTTCAACTTTCAGACATCCAAGGAAGAATTGGAGATCACACTAGGAGCTAGTGTCATGTAAACTTCCTCTTTGAGATCACCATGGAGAAAAGCGTTTTTGACATCCATTTGATGAAGCGGCCAACCTTGTGAAGCAGCAAGAGCAACCAATCATGCTTTATATCGATCTACAGTCCCATCATAACGGAGTTTGATTGAGTAAATTCACTTACAACCAATAGCTTTAACAGTCACTAAGCAAGGAACATCATCCTAGGTATGATTATCATTAAGAGCGTGAAGCTCATCTATCATGGCCTCCCACCAACATTCATGCTTAACTCATGGCCTCCCACCAACATTCATGCTTAACTGCCACAAAATAACATGTAGGAATTGGAATAAATGACAATGTAGAATGAAAGGATGCAAGGGAAAATCCATATCAATCAGGAGGGCGAGAGAATCGTAGAATGCCGAGAAATAGGGCCAAAATCCAGCTCAGTCACGAAAGGCATCATCTGAACAGGCTCAAATGGTGGGTCGGGCTCAAGAAAAGGCAAAGTTGGGCATCGTCATTCATACACAAATCCAGGCTTGAACCATTCAAGAGTAGAAGGCAAGTCGTCAAAGTATGGAAGAATAGGTATCTCAGGCATGGACGCAACATGAGCGGAAAAGAAATGTTGATTTTCAAATAAAACAACATGACAAGATATATGAAATCTATTAGAGCATGGATCATAGCAAACATAACCTTTGATAGAAATATTATAACCCATAAAAGCACATCTAACAGATTGAGCAAACAATTTGTTGTGTTGATGAGAAGGCAAATGAACAAAACAAACACGGCTAAAGGTATACATGTCAAGATAGCGATGATGCTATTGATAAAGACAATAATAAAGAGTCTCAAATTTCAAAACATTGGAGGGTAATCTATTAATTAGATGGACTGCTGTGGATACGACTTCAACCTAGAATTTAGGGGGGACAGAAAATTCAAGCAATAAAGTACGAGCAACATCTAGCAGATGACAATTCTTACATTCAACAACACCATTTTGTTGAGGTGTATAGGGACAAGAACGCTGGGAGACAATGCCTTTTTGGTTAAGAAACTCATGAAATTCACAAGACATATATTCCCCACCTAAATCAGACTTTAACGCTTTTAACACCTAAAGAAGATTGAGTTTCAACATAAGCAATATATCGTTGAAAGATAGAAAATACCTTAGATTTAGAATGAAGAATATAAATCCAGGTATATTTGTTGTAATCGTCGATGAATGTAACAAAGTATTTATAATACACATGAGATATAACTGGAGAGATACCCCGCACGTCACTACGAACCAAATCAAAACATTTTTTAGCACGAGTAATTGTGAGAAGGATAGGAAAAAGACTTACTTAATTTGCATGTGGAATAATCAAGAGAAAAATGGGATGAAAATTGATCTTTATTGCCCAAAAAACCGGAGTTTATTAAATAAGATAAGACAACAAGGTTAGGATGACACAAACAATTGTGCCATGTTTCACTTTTATGGTTTACAATAGTACAAACCATAAAAATAACTAGAGGAATGGGAAAGTGTAGAAAAAACAATAATCCAACTTTGGGCCCCTTCGCGAGTATCTTCCCCGACACCTGATACTGCACGAGACAACCATAACGAAAAAACAAAACATCACAACCATCATCAACCAACTAACCTACTGATATAAGACTAGTGGAAAGTTCAGGAGATACAAATATATCTCTAACAGAGGAATTAACATCTCCAACATCATGAATAGGTAAACTGACTACCATTAGCAATCGTAATTTGTAAAAATGTTGTATATGGCCGAATATTGTGAAAAGTGTCATGATTAGAAGCACCAGAATCAACAAGCCATGATTTTAATTGTAGGAAACTGTTACCTTTAAGTCCTAAGGTTGAAAAGGCAAAAATAATCATTTGTTTGACCATCGTAGGAGTAAGGAAATATGAATCACCAACAGCGAAAGATGAAGAACCAACTGTAGCCTAATAGGCATTTGCTCAATGATTCTAAGGATGGATAGGGCAATCTCTAATAATATGTCCTAGCTTTTTGCAGTAATTACAATACTTCTTCACACAGTGGGTAGTAATATGTTTTTATTCCTTGCAGCTATAACATTGAACTTTTCGCATGTCCTTACCTTTCCCTTTCACTTGAACAGCATAGGCAACAATATTAGTGGGTAATTTGTCTTGCTGTAAGGTAGCCTGTGTAGCAAGATGTTGCTCTTCACAAAGTAACTCCTCAAAGCACATATATAAAGAAGGAGAGGGATCGCAATTCATCAAATTAAACCAAGCAGCCTCGAACTCAAGTCGCAATTTCATCAAAAATTTATCTCTCTTGCTCTGCTCATGAACCTCTTAAACTGCAGCGAGAGAACCATCAAGTACCTTTGCATAGATTATATCAGCAAATTATGCCTATAAGATCTGAAATCCAGTAAAAGACTCCTGAATAGAGAGACCTCCCTGAGTATAATTTGCAATTTCATACTCCAATTGAAATCGTCAGGCCGTGTTGTTCTAACTATAGACTTTCTTTAGATATTCCCACATACTCTTGGCAGTCTTATACGGCCTCAGATTTAGAGCAATCAGAGAGTCAACATAGGCTAAAATCCAGGTCATGATTCTAGCATTTTTGATCTTCCACTGAGCCAACTTTGAATCCTCGGTAGGAGTCGGATCACTTTCATCTATATGGCCTCATAACTCTTTCCCCATAACAAATATAAAAGAAATTGGAATTCCTAGACAGAATAATTATTGCCCATAATTTTCACCTCGAAGGACTTTGAATTACTAGTGGTCATGATACCAAAAAATAATAAGTCCAAAGTCTAGTAATTAAATAGCAAGTTAGCAAGCCCAAATCACCAAAATAACAACAAATCACTAGAATAAAATTAAGTTCAAACTTGGTAGATGACAACCCGAAAAAACCCAAGCCACTTTGACACCAAATATCAGCAACAACACCTTCAAAGATTGCGCTGACAACTAAACAGAGCTACAAAATTTGCCGACAGCAAGAGATCAATGGAATGATCCCAAACCATCCTCCTAGCAAACACTCAACAATTCTAACCCTTGATAGTAACTATAGAATGAGACAACCCTAATTTGAATGTTTAGGCTCTGATACCATGATAGAAACAATGGGTTTTGTCTGAATGCCTCTCAATAGATAGTTCCTTCCATTATATAGAACCAAATAGAATAATACATCCCTAATTACAAGACTGATTTCCAGCTCCAACCTAGCTAAATATAACCAAATATACAACTATATAATTAGCATACAATTAGAATCCTATAATTAATATGGCCTTAAATAATGCCAGCCCATTTCCCACTCACATCTTAGAGATATAGTGGTAATTTATCAACATCTAACTTGGAATAAAGCCAGCTTGAGAAACCAGACAATGTTAGTTTTCGTAGTGATGCACACAAATTGCAGTAAAAGATGTTACCACATTGTACAGCTAAACTGGTTCCAGTTTCCTTAATGATTTGAAACAACTGGAGTACCTTCTTACCTTAGCTTCAAGGGATGGAGATACTGGGAATACATTCATAGATCTTTTCGCATCATCTTCAGATGAGCAGTCAGAGCATAGAAAGTGATCCAATTTTTTGGCTTCTTCAATTGTCATACCCATACAAGATGGATGAAACCTGCAGCAGATCAGTAATCAATGATCACGAAACAAACGCTTTTGTGTTGTTATTGCATAACCCTTGAATTACAAGAGAGCACCAACATGTAGCATAAATCATGCTTAGTACATAAAATACAGAATATCAACAAGCAGTTGAATACCAACAAAAATTGTACTACTAAACAAGATAGATATTCTCTCTTCTTACAGAGCAAACCATTCATGAACTTTCAGAGATGACTACAATAAAAAATTATCTTGATTAGCTCCTGCTTGGACATCATTAAAAATTGCATTTAATAGAAAGTGGTTGTTTATCCTATGATAGCACAGGATTAGCATTTTGAGCCTTTCCACAACCTTTTCCAAACTGGTTTTATACCGTTAAGACCGAAGAACAGAAGGATAATGGAGCTAGATACAAACCAGCTAAAGTGGCAACTTCAGCATCAAATCCTCTTAGGCATCCTATCCAATGCCTAATTTAATTTGTAAAACAATATAGAGGCCCATATCTCCTCCCAAAGCTTTTGTTCCCCTCCTCGTTTTGGGCATGCAGGCTTTTTGGAAAATCCTAGCATGAAATCTTTTTTTTTCTGTGCATCAGACACCCTAAAATGTCAATCTACTATTACATTGGGTTTGCTTTAGGGGTTTTGCACAATGAGCTATGGAAATTCCTATGCTCATGGTTAAGTTAGTAGACTTGGAGTTTGGAAAGGGTGGGTTTTTGTATATGAAAGAAAAGGTTGTATCATGTAGCAATATTAGTCAAATAATGAAGGACCACCAGAAAAGTGCATTTAAAAGAGAAGAATCATCTCTAACCTCTTTGAAGGATATTTGAGAAACACTACACATTGCAGACATACAGAATGCTTAATGAGATGGATTTCTTAGAGATATTACTTATTTATTTTGTTTAAGTTCAGTATATAGTTTGATTTGTAGGAGTTCTTCACTTCTACTGATCAAACAACAAAATACAAGGTGCTCATTTTCTCTCTGTACGAGCCTGCCTTCAAATCTATACTGTTTTTAACAATTAGATAAGTTCTCAACCATCAATTCCAGTTTTTCAGTCCTTTCCAAATACACAGCAAACAAAGGAAATTGAACATCTCTATAGATAGTATAAATACAGCACTTCTTTTATAAAATTGGAAAGAAAGCTCTTATAGCCAAAAGAAAGAAAAAAAAAGAGTTCCTTTTATTGTATCATGCTATCTACGAATCAACCAGATTTGATGATCGCGACTTGATAAAAAGAAATCTAGTGAATCTATTCAATCATCATCTTTTGATGATGCTATGAAATAATATATTCATGAATTCATCAATAGCATTAGTAAATAGCATTGCACCTATGCCTAAAGAGTATCTTCTTGTCCAAACTATCTCTCAAACCTCATTATAGCATGTTTAAGATGTAAATTTTACAATTTTCCAATTTTGAAATCACCTCCTGTATAACATCAGTTTCCTAATTGCATGTCAACCTTGCCTGCTACATTCTTTAATCACTGATTGTTGAAAAGAATGTTAAAAACCACGCTTTATGCTCTCCATAGACAGCTCAATTCCATACTTCATTTAGATGTTGATAGCACAGAGTATACCACATATGTTCTTTGGTTTCTTTCTTCCCCCACCCAACCCCCCTTTTTCCTTATCTATAAGGAGCCATTCAACCTTGATTTGTACTATTTTGCAATAGAAAAGGCAATGGTAATTGGTGCCAATTTCAAATTCCTCAAGCCATCTTAGCTTTATAGTTCTAACATGGTCCTTAAATGGAAGAATGAAATTTGTAGCAAATTTAGATATGCAAATTATTCAATGAATGATTTCAACAAGCAACAGAATACTAACTGCAGTAAACTGGAATTTTTTCTTTCACCCTTCAGAACTAGGAAATGTATTAACCTCGTCTTTGAGAGGATCCTTTTCTTACTTTAAGCATCTTTCATTTCTTCAATTGTTAATACTTAATGCTTTACCTACCATGTTCAACCACTAAGAACTTCAGAAATCAAGCATATTCAAGTTTGAAGGGGGGAAAAAGTGATAAATGAGATATCCACTTGACAGAAGGGAACAAAACAGAAATTAAAAAAATAACTAATTTGATGTCCAAATAGTTCATCCTCAGCATGTGTTACTGCACACAAAAGTCCTATACTAACAGATTTCTGCGTTTTCAGAACAGTATTTCAATCAAAAATTCTGTTTAAGAGATTCAACACTGCTAGGGTTTTTTGTAATTGACAATGAGGATCTGACACAGAGCTCCATATAAGTAGTAACATGCATGAGAACAAATAATCTACAGCCTAAAAATGGCTAAATAAAGCCTGCAGTGTGTTAAAATTAAGTGTTTTTAGTTCCATAAAAGAATTTCTGCTAGGATGTAAACTTTCTATACAAGATACAAGGTACAACTTCTATTCAAGGGAAGCCACCAGTAGATATATTAACAAGAAGAAATGACCTTATGCAACTTGATAAAACTAGATAAATATCACAGATGCTACTTTTCATGTAATGCTCTATATCCTTTGCTGATCCCTATAAGCTCTCATGAAGTTAACATGTCTGCCCAACATAAAACAGAGTTTACAGTAGGCCACTTAATCTTACAAGCAATAGAAAAATGGCTACGCATTCTCGAAAAGGATCCCTATCTATCACACCATAGTTTTTCTTGAAGTTTTAGAAGAATAAAACAAAGGGAAAAGTCATCGTAAGTACTAATCATGAAGCTACAACAATTCATTCGATTGAAAACAACACCTGTCACATTGGTTCTGACAAAGGTAGCTCGAACAATTTCAAAGATTAGATGAGATAAAATGGAACTAATCTCGCAGTTACAAAGCATAGAATTACAAAAATGAGTGTGGTATCAGCAAATTACCAATCTTTGCATCCCTCGCATTGCACCATGAGATCGTCTGGATTGTATGGCATCTCGCACTTACAGTACCTTCAAAGACACCAATTCAAAAGGCCATTCAATTCAACACTAAACCCCAAAAAAATCAACTCAAAATTACATCAAAAGAACAAAACTCACACAGCTACACGATCAGGAGTGAACCCACCGGTGGAAGCCTTGTACTCGAACCTACAAAAGTAATCCTCAGCTCCAACATTCTCAAGCTTACTATAGTTCTTGAAGGAGTGCACTGTGCACTTGCCTTCGATTGTGTGCGCACTTTGCATATCATGGTGGTCTGACAAGAATAACTCTTTGGCTCCGTGGAATTGACGGCGTCCCCCAATGGATTCCTCCGGCCGGTAGTACCACCGTACACGAACTTTAACGTTGTTTCTATGATCTGCCTCGATTTTCTCTACAAGTGCCACGTATGGAAGCTTATCGGTATCCGATGGGCGCATCAACACACAATCACCAGCTGCAATAACAAGCATGAATCCACCCAAAATCAGAACCCCCAACAAAAAGGAAAGGATGAAAAAGAAAAAGCATTTGGGTTTCGTTAAAATTAGAAAAAAAAATGAAAAACAAAACAATAGGTATATAAAATTGAAAGAAAAAGGAGACATTTTGGCAATCAGGGTCTTAAAGGCTGAAACTTTAACCAAAGAAATCGATGGGTTTCTAGTTCGATAGTAAAAAAAAAAACAGAGAAGAAATTTGTAGCTGGAAATTATGGGTTTAAACAAGGTAAATGCTTACGTCTAACAACTTTGTTGGTGCCTTTGATAGTGTAGGAATCAAGGTCTTTTTTGCCAGGTTTGGTTTTGGCCATGAATTGCTTGGTTTTAGCCGGTAGTCAAGTACTGATTTTTTTCTATTTTTTGTGAAATGTGTACGGATTAAGAAAGGTTTTGTAAGGGGTTAAGGTTGGTTGACATAGAAGTGGAAGGCAAAGAAACCCTAGGGCAGGGCAAGCGCCGAGAAATGGGGGGCAGTGAGTACAGAGAGAGAAAGGAACTAGTTAAGATAGAGATGGAGATGGATTTTGTTTGTAAGAAGAAACTAGGTGGAGGACACATCATAATCATCATCATCATCATCATCAGTCTTTTTCTGCTTCTTTTTTTTTTTGTTTAATTATGTCCATGCATGCATGGTATACAGGACAAATACAGTATTAAAAATATTTTCCGTGCTCTACATGTTTACAAGATTAGGCTGCTGTAATATCCCGCGACAGTTTATTACAGTGTTATTTAACCCGAACCCGCTTGGCAAACAAAATATAATGACCAAATGATTTTATATTTGAATTGGGTCAGGTTTTATTAGAGTTGATCATTTTTTATTCGATTCGGTTTTTATCAAAAAAAAATAACCAAACCAAAATTTAAAAAAAAAAAACCAAAACCTGTTCAAACCGACCGGTTTCGGTTCTTTTTTAGTACAAAAACTTTTTCAAACCTGTTTTTTGGTTTGGCTCGGTTTTGGCTTGGTTTTGGCTCGGTTTTTTGTCGATTTAGCTCAATTTTTTTCGGTTTGGGTTTGGTCCGGTTCAGTTTTTTCGGTTTTAGGCTTATAAAACCGGAACCGAACCGACCGGTTCTTTTAAAATTTTAATCAGTTTTTTTCACGGTTCGGTTTTTTCAATTATTTTTTTTCCAGTTTTCTCTGTTTTTAGATTTTTTTACTCACCCTAGGTTTTATATTAAACTAAGTAAAAATTAATCCAATTAAAATCTAATTAATTCAGTAGATCAATTTATATCATGTTTAAAACTCAATTAAATTAATCATAATTAAATCAAAATCCAAAACCAGAGGTTAAATGTCTTGATTAGTAGTCAAGTATAAATAAAATAACATCATATCCAACTTTACATTTATCTTCCCATGTAATGATTGATGATTTTTGTCATTCAATTTGAAGTTATAAAAAGAAAACAAAATTATCTAACGCTTTTGAATCATCAATTCTGCATCTATATTATTATTCTGTTTTAGAGTTTGTTTAGTATCTTAATAATTATTTTTTAAAATATTTTTTTCTTGAAAATATATTAAAATTATATTTATTTTATTTTATAAAATTTATTTTTAACATCAGCACATCAAAACAATCTAAAAAACACATAAAAATTTAATTTAAAATTAAAAAATATATCTAAAAAAATCTAATTTTTAAAACACAAAAATAAACAATAAGTTGTTATAGTTTTGCTCGGTAAAAGTCAACATTGCATATCTCCCAACTTTAATTAAAGCGTATTTGGAAGTGTGGTTGCGATTACTTTTCAAAGTGTTTTTCACTCATAAATATATCAAAATAAATTTTTTTATTTTTTTAAAATTATTTTTGATATCAGCGCATTAAAATGATCTAAAAACACCCAAAAAATATTAATTTAAAACCAAAAAAAATAAATTAAATTTTTTCAAAAACATTTTTGAAATGCAAAAATACCATGCCTAGGAGGCAGTGAATGGGAGTTCTTGCTCACTTCATTCTTTACTTTTAACATGTTCATCCGTTTCTTTACGAGAGACGAAAAGAATTGTGACTTTTTATGGCCAATTGCATGATTGTGTTATATAATGAAATTATCACCTTATGAATAATAACATTAATCTTAGCTTTACAATTTGATTGATTGAAAACCTTGGGTTAGAATAACTTTTTGTCGTTAACTTTATTTTCCCTCTTATTTGGGTTTCCAACATCATTAATTTTTTTAATTTTTATTTTATAATACCAAATCCTTGTTGATGAGCATAGGCAGCAAAACATTTCCGAACATCTTCTGAATTGTAAGCCATCTTTCTTTTTGGAATCAACTTCTCGTGATCATTTGACGAAGTTAGAAATGCTTTAAATGAATCTAAGCCTTTACATGGCTATTTAACATGCTTAATTTTTATTTTATTTTAGTTTAGCTTGGATTGATAATCCATATTCTCTTACAAAAACAAGTTTCATGTGCGGAATAAAGAACCTTTCAATGTCTAAATTAGTGAAGCATGGGAGGTAAATAGTATATAAAAGAAGGAGAAAGAAAAATGTAGGAGAATATGTGTTGTTTTTTATCCATTTTCTACTAACAACTTGTAAAACAAGGATAAGGCATGTGCCCAAGATGATAACCTATAAAATGAAGAATTCATGATGGTGGTAGTATATTGAGGATGCCTTAAACCTCGAGTCACTTGTCAGTTTGGGTTGGCCACCTTGTCCCTTTCTTTCTCTTTTACTTTTTTCTTCTCCTCCTTTACTTTTTTGGGTAGGTTTTGATTGGGTCAGGGTTGTTGGCTCTAGTTTAACAATTTTTATCTTTCTTTTCTTTCTTTTTTCGTTGGGCCTTTATTAGGCTTGGTTAGGTTACCTTTAGGGATTGAATTGGGGGTTGGTGAAGAAATCATGTATTAAATCAAAAGAAACAAATATATATATATATAATACATGTGTTAGTGAATACTTAACCTCGCCGTCTTCAAACAATGCACGAGCCTTCTCCCATTGTTTGATTAGTATCTTTTTATTCCAGTTTGCTTTATTACAGTGTGGGCAATTTTCTAAATCGATGCTCGTCAATGAAAAGTCACCGATGTAGCTCCTATAATTTGTTTTTCTTCTTCTTTTTTTCTTTTCTTCTTTTATCCACACTTGCTTTCCTTTTTTTTCCCCTTTCTAGTTTAGTTAGGCCGTTTGACCTAACAAGTTGTTCAACTTGCTTTTTTTTCTTTCTCCTTTTCTTTTGTTTCTCGATTGGGTTATTAGCAGAACTACTAACTGATCGAGCCATTAGCCTGACTAGTGGCCAAATAGGCCTTTCCCTTCCTTTTATGTTTTTCTTTTCTTATTTTTCTTTCTCTTCCTTTTCTATTCTCTAGTTGGGCATTTCCCTTTCTTTTCTCTTTTTTTCTTTTCTTTTTCATCTTCTTTTCTCTTCATCTCTAGTTGAGTTAAGTCTATTCGATTAAGCCTTGTTAAGCTCTTATTCTTTCTCTTTCTTTTTTTTTCTCTCTCCTCTTATTCTTCCTTGAACCTAGTTATGCTACTTGATTTTTCCAATGCCAATTACCTTTTGAAGCTTCTTATCAACTTTAAGTTTTTTCCATCCTAAAAATCAAAACATTAATGATTTATCAAGTAATATTGCTACAATAATGATAGAATATATAAAAACATGTAATGGGGACATGAAGAAAACATTTTTTATAGGCTGAAGTAGTGAAGACAATTTGATTGCCATGTAATTCTAACTCATTTTGTAGTATTACTTGTGAATTTATATACTAATTATATGCTATATTGCCAAATGATGAAGTTGTGAAAACTGTAGATTGAGTGTTGACTTTCCATGGCTACATTGTAGGTTTGTAATTGGTCTTTTTTTCCCCGCAAAATAAGTCCCCTGTCAGAATAGGGGATTCTCTAATACTTAGGTCAGTAAATGTAGGAGGAGGGTGATGTATGTGAAGAGAGATTATGTGAACATGATCTTGTGTCTAGATAAGTCAACGTATAGAGTTTGGTATAGTATTTATCTCTTATTTAATTTATCTGTGACCTAAAAGGTATTTATAGACCTGGTCATGTTGACATACCGCGTGGAGAAAGATTGTGTGCCATTGGTGGAGAAGTTGGTGCTCATCGTTGTTATGGTGTCTTGTTTTATTGGTGGAGTTATTGGTCTGAGATAATTTGAGAGAGATAGTTATTAGCTAGATGGGTGGTAGGCCATGAGAGTTAGCGTTGTAGTCAGGTTGAGGGGAGACCATCGGTGGAAAAAGTGTTATGGTGGGCACAATAGGTGGTGTATTTTGGCTCTATGAAACTAGATACATTTAAGGTGTGTATCTAAAAGAGTAAGTGCATGAGAGAGAAAATATAAGAAGAAAAATATGTGAGAGAGAGGGATTTGGCCATTTAGATTTGCCTATTTGGCTAACACCATTTGGCTAATGTGTTTATTATATGCACTAGGCGAGTGGGTCACCCATTACCTTTTAAACAACGCATGTGACCCACTATGGCTCTATCAATTACCTTTTTTATGTTTATAAATTTGTATTATCGAGATCTTTTTTATGGTACCAGGGTCTCGTTATTGAAGCTCAAAATGTCTCTATTGTCCTTTCTTTATGTCTTTCTTGTTCTGTTTTTTTCTATCTCGCGCTTAAAATTTCATGACTGCCTATTTCTCATCTTCTTTCTTCCACCATTTGATCTTCCTATCTTTTTTTCTAAGTTGTTAGATCTAATTACTTTTGTGATTTGATTATGCTATATTATGCATTCTTAGGAGGGAAAATACATTTATTTGTCCAAATCAGCTCTTGCATGTATACTTTTTAATTGTTTTTTTTTTAGAGTCTTTACGTTTGGGCTCAGCCTACAAAAATACGATGTTAAGCCGTTTTAGGCCTAGTCCAAATGTCTCATTTTTAATTTTTTTGCTCTATCACAATCACCATTACTATCATCAAATATATAGTTGTCCCTACATTGAGGGCATTACTCAACTCATAAGATAAAAAAGTTTTGCCTTACTTTTTGAGAATTTTTATTTTCTACATGTAAGAATGGAGACATAAATTAAATATACCATGAAGGATTGAAATGAAGAAACAACATTGAAGTCAAAATCATCCATCACGATAAATACATACTAAAATCCGATCGGGTGAAACCAAATATGGAGAGCCTTTCTTTTTATTCATAAAAGAAAATAGATGGAGAAATATGCTACCAACTCATGAGAAACCTAAATATACTTATATATACTTACATTTAATTATATTTTATAAATAACTTATGTTTTAAAATAAGTTTTTAGTTTGATTGACTTCCAATTATTTATTTTTAAAGAAAAATGAGAAGAAAAAAGAAAAAAGAAATATAAATTTAATATTTATATGAACTTACATATTAACCCTTAAATATTATATTGCAAATACCAACTCGGACCATCTTGAATCCAATCTTGAAATCGAAAAAAGTGGAATGGAAAGATATACAATCCGTTACATTGTCGTCCCTAGAAAATAGTACCATTTTTTTAGTTAATCTATGGAAACAATTAAACTAGTTTTTTTATTCCATATACATGGACTTTTCATTTTTGTGGAGCAATTTGTAGCCGTTAATCTATAAATACTGATTGTTTAATATTCCAAGTCAGTTATTTAATTAAAAAAATGACGAAGAATTGCAAACATATCATATTATACTTTAAAACGTGTGAGAAAATCATTATGCTGGTACTGTATAAATAAAGTGTCTGTAATATGGAACACACTGTAGACATAGAGTGTTTGCACTGTGGACCACATTGTAGATGTTCAAAGGAGTATGAAGGCGTTGTCTTTTCTATTTTTATTCCAAAAGCTAATGGGACGTGTTAGGTCAAGGCATGACCACTTGACTCAAGTCTAATGGGTTTGACATGGCCGCCAGAACCAAGACTCTTGAGTTAAGCGTCAATGTCAAACTCAAGAGTCGTCAATCCCAAAGCTTCTTAGGTCTGGAATAGCCGCCAGACCCAAAGCTATTGGGTCTGGCTGCCATGCCGGACCCAATACCAAGGGTCTGGCAGGCATGATTGCCATCATAATTATCAAACCCGGCTGGTCAACCCAGAACCCGGGTAATTCGGGAGACCCGGCTGGTCAACCCAGAACCCGAGTGACTCGGGAGCCTAGCTGAGTCTATTTCATTCAAAATTTAGTCTGTTTCATTCAAAATTTAGTCCTATAATTGGCCCAAAGTAAACCAGTTGACTCAACCCGGAACTCGGGTGACCCGATAAAACTAGTTTTTTTTTCAAATGTGTTTTTTCTCCCACCTAGAGAACCTTTTTTTTTTTTCATATTATTCAGTTGGTTACTAACTTATTTGAAAGTTCACTATATAAATACAAGAAGAATGTTTTATTTTTTCAATGTGAGATTTGAAGCCCTTTAGTATATATATTTTATGTTCACAAGAAAAAAAGTTATATTTTTTCAATATGGGATAAGAAACCTTTTTGGTTTAAATACTTCAGCTTAGAAGAATAAGATAGTATCTTTTTCAATGTGGGATAAAAATCCTTTTGAAATAATATTTTAAACTTAATTATTTACAACATATATAGCATATATCCACATGGATTGTTTCTTAATTTTTTCATATAAAATATTAAAACCTCAAATATTTTTTTAAATTTTTCCAGGTTGACTTGAGTCAACTCGTGAAACCCAAGACCTAGTCTAGTATGGCCGTTTGACCTAACGTTCTTGACTCTGGCTTGGCCGTCACACCCAACGATCTTGACTCTGGCTTGGCCGTCAAACTCAACGCTATTGGGTCTGGCTTGGGCGCCAGACCCAAGTGTCTTGCGTCTGGCATGACTGTCAAACCCAAGGCATACCATACTCAATACCATGGGTATGACATTCAGCTAGACCCAATACCTTAGGTCGGGCTGGCATTCCAAACCCAATATCATGGGTCTGGCAGGCAAGCCGGAGCCAAGGCATACAAGACCCAATACCATGAGTCTGGCATGGATACAAGACCCAATATCATGGGTCTGACCCTGCGGGTTAACCTAGGACCCGGGGCCTTAGTCAGGTCTATTTCATTCAAAATTCGGCCCTGCAATTGACGCGGAGTAAACTAGTAGACTTGTCGGGTCAACCCGAAACTTGGGTGACCTAGTAAAACCCGGTAGAGATCTTTTTTTTTTCAAATATGTTTTTTCTCCTACCTAGAGACCTCTTTTTTTTTATATTTTTCAGTTGGTTACTAATTCATTTGGAAGTTCACTATGGATTTGAAGCCCTTTATTGTATATACTTTATGTTCATAAGAAAAAAAAAAGTTATGTTTTTTTAATATGGGATAAAAAAACCTTTTTGATTTAAATACTTCAACTTAAAAGAATATGATAATATCTTTCCAATATAGGATAAAAAATCTTTTGAAATAATATTTTAAACTTAATTATTTACAATATATATAGTTTATATCCACATGAATTGTTTTTTAATTTTTTCATATAAAATATTAAAATCTTAAATATTTTTTTTTAATTTTTTTGGGTTGACCCCAGTCAACCCATGTAACCTGGGACCCGGCTCCTTGGTCGGGTCAACCCTCAGACCGGGTTTTATAACTATAGTTGCCATGAAAATATAGCTTTAAAGAATACAATTGAAAAGAAATAAAATAAAGTGATCAGTTAAAAAACTAAAAAGAAAAAAAAAAGACAAAAACTTCTCTCTTTTATTTTGTTCAGGGGCCTCTTTTAAAAAATATTAATTTTTTTTATTATGTGTTTAATTTTTAAATGATTTTTTCTGATTTATCCATGATTTTATTTTTATTTTTTATATAAATAAATTATATTTCTAAAAATAAAAAATATTTATTTTTAGTATATATAACTTTACTTGTTACTCCTTTTTTTTTAATCAATTTAAAATTTAATATCTTGATTTACATTTATCTCTTAATTTTTCAAATTTTATTTTTAGATATCATTAATAATTTTTTATTAATTTATTAACATACATAATTTTTAATTTATTTAATTACATATGTATATAAACCTTTTAATTTGTTATATTTTTTGAATTACCAAAAATACATTAAAAAAACCTGCATAAATATTTTTTTATGAAAAATAAAAATATTTGACTAAGTGCACAGATCAGATCACATAATTAGTGATGGTATGAATGCTATGAAACACCACCTCTTTAGTTTTTATCAATTTGCATCTCTTATGCGGCATGTGCAATCCACTGCCCTGGGTGAATAAAAGATCATCAATCATTGTAAGGTCCATGCAAAAGCAGCCTAGGAATAACAACAGAAGGACCCAACCCTATTTCTTATGCGAATAGGCCTGAAAACAAATTAGCCTGAAAACAAATTAAACTTCTACCGTATAAACAAATTCCATAACATTTGTAAATAAACGCATTTAACAAGTGTCATGAATCCAATCAAGAGGAAGAAAAGTCCACCAGCAATCCAGTTAGAATTTCTGGATGACAACAGAGCTAGCTATGCCAGCCTCCTCAATCGTCTGATCCGGATCAGTGAGCTGTTTTGGAGGGAATCCCATTGTCTGCAGTTGATAATTGCTTGCCCCACCTGGCCTTGATGCCTCAATGAAGGCACGTATGTCTCTGATAGTATGGTTTAAGTTGAAGCGAGAAACCATGCGCGTGCCATCAGCTAACCTGAGCTGAATTGAGGTTGTTGGTGATGAAGAATCTAGTACTAGACCTGGGGTTGGGACTGGAGCAGCCTTGACAGAAGCAACGGTTGGCTCAGAGGCAGCAGGGACAGTGGTGTCACTGCTGCTACCTAAAGATCTTCCCACACCTTGGAATGAAACTAGAGGCTTCTCTGGTTCCTGCAAAAAATTGGAGGTCGAGGGTACAATGATGAAAAGATAAATGCAGAAAATAAATTTTTATTAGGAAAAATAAAGTGGAAAAAGAAGAACTCACAGAGTAGTTTTCCTCTCGCCGCATGAGATCAAGATGCACTTGAGTCCCCCTATCCAATGGTTCAAGCTCTTTTGGACACTCAGACCGCTTGATGCTCTGCACAAGATACATTTAATAAATGCGGTTTTCCATTAGAGGTTAAACACTAAATGAATTGCAAGTCCTTCCATTATAGGAGGATAAACTTCTCGCATCCAATGGAAGTTAGATAAAGCAGAATTTACTACGAAATTAAATTCTGCTGTTAACCAGAAAAAATATCACTGAACCAACACACAAGTGAATTTGACCATAAAGCACTACCATCACCCCAGAAGTAAGAAAAATACTTGCAGGTAGAGAAACTTAAACCAAATAACTTGATCTACTGCTTTATATAATAATAATAAAAATGTATAATTTTGCTCATCTGACATAGCTTGCAAATCCAACTAGCACTCCAATAATATATTACTCTGCTTCAGCACCAATTGCAATGACATTTTACCTTGTTAAATTTACTAGCATTCCTCCAAACCTCATGTATCAGTATCAGCTAGACACCATTTAGAATCATTCATTTCATGCATACTTCAATGATTTAAAAGAAAGTTAGCATGGTTAAAAAAATCACCTCCAAAAAGGAGGCATTAGCAGGATCATCAAACCTCCTTAAAGGACCATCATCCACTGTGAACCCGTTCCTCCATAGAGTAACAGCATGATTGACAGCTGCAGGTGGTTGAGGAGCAGATGATACCATTGTATCCCCTGAAAGTAACCTCCCCGTTCCAGGGAAGCTTCTCGAGCTCGAAGACGGCTGATGGTAATCAGCAGGTCTTTCTACAGCACCTGAATGTCGAGCTTGATCAAAAATTCCATCCACATCATAACGTTTGCCAGGGTCTTGAACCAGCATTCCACTGAAAACCAAAAAATTTATAACCAGTTAACATTTTTTTCAACAACAACAACAACAATAATAAATCATGGTTGATTAACACAATAACTGAACTAACCCTAACCCTAACCCTAACCCAACAATTCAGCTTAATTAATTATAATTGGCTTCCAAAATCTTAGGGTTAAATCAAAATTAAAATAAATAAATAAATTGACGTCACCTCTTTTCACCACCAGTATAATACTGCTGCGGCTCGTCATCGTCATCACTATCGGACCCAGCATTAGGGGTCCGATTAAGATCAGCTAGCGTTCGGACTCCGCCACGTGTCCGATTAGCGCTGGGCTTCTTACCCCTCGATCTTAGCCGGTAGGGAGCTCGAGACGGGATTGGAGAAGGAGAGCGAGACCGAGATGGAGACTGGGAGGGAGAGTAATTGGGGGAGTGAGACTGCGGAGGGGACGGGGAAGGAGAGGGAGAGGCAGAGTTAACGGGGTGAGAAGGAAGAGGAGGGATTGCAGTTACGGGGGGAGGGGCGGAGTCGTTGTCGAGGAAGGTAGAGACAGCGGAGTCTAGATCCCATTGGTGACTTTCTAAGAAAAAGAGGGCTTCTTGTTTGGAAGAAGAGGTGATCTCGCAGAAAGCATCGACCAAGGCGGTGTTGTTGGTGTCGTTGAGATCGAAATTTGGTGGCTGAGGCGGTGGTGGTGGTGCTGCTCTTGTGTTGTCTTCCATGGATTTACGATTACGGGACTTTCTTTGTGTTTTTTGGGATTAGCGAATGGGTATTGAGACTAAACAGTGACTCGCTGACACTATCTAGTCTCTACGGTGCCTTTCCTCTTGAGCAAGAAATGTCCATGGGGAAGACAACGGTGCCTAACATCCACGAGCCCTTGAAAAAAGAGATAGCCCTCTGAAATAAAAATATCCCAATTCTTTCCCCATTTACTAATTTCATTTTCAAATTTATTCTTTTTTTTTTGTTACTGTTTATTAGGCATTGTGGCTGCGATTATTATAAAAAACAGTTAATAAGTGTTTGATTATATATTAACTATATTTTTATTATTGTAAGTCCCCCTTAAAATTGAGATTAGAACTCAGTTTTTTAGAAAGCAATTTGAATTTGTTAACATGTTCTCCTCTCTCCTTTATCGACGGTGCACTAGATAGTCATTGTCATTTTGCTTCAGTTAAAAAACCTTTCAGAACGCCGCGTAGGGTAGCCTTCTTTTTTTTGCTGCATAGAAGCTTTCTTCACTGTTCATTTTGTATACGAACAGTGAGCAATGAAGAGTGAATAATTCACATTTCACTGTTCCCATGAATAATAAAAAATATTTTTATTATTCATGGTTGGATCGGGTTCGGTCCAAATCAAAATATATTGGACCAGATCCAACCCAGTACAATAACAAAATAAAAAAAATCTCAAAAATTAATTTTTCTTTTCAAAAATAAAAAAAATATTTTGTTTTCATGCATACGGACAAATCCTAAAAAGTTTTTAATCATGTACACTCATCGCTCCGTAATGTGATAGAATGTTGTTTTGGAGTATGGAAATAGAGGTGGAGGATTTTACAAAACATGTCTGCTTATCCATACAAAACACAAGTTGAAATTGTAGTGACATCAATGGCACTACATAATTACATTAGAAAAAAAATCACATGATAATGAAGCATTTGTAGAATTTGATCACAATTCCAATTTTGTTTCTAATGATATTTTACATGATGTTGTTGCACACTCAAGAAGCAATGGAAACTAAAGTCCTTATCGGATTGATTTCGTACGTGATGGAATTGCAGATAGTTTAATGGAACAATAAAAAAATACTTTATATAAAGTATTATTTATTTCATGATATAATAACAGTAGTTAAATCTAAAATATTTCAATTAAAAACCATCAATATTAATATGTCTTTTTTAGTTATTTTATAACCTCAATTTGAAAAACATTCTTAACCAAACACATTACACTACTTTTTGTTCAACCTCAATTTCAACCACAGTTTTAACCAAACATATATTTTATTAAACCAACCTCAATTAAAAGTACTTTTTATAAAACAATTTTTTTCAAACCCCAACCATAAAAGCTACCACAATGCCACACTCTTAATATAGGACCTATTTTTATTAATTACATTTGCCCTCTGAAAAATTGTTATAAACAGGGATAAAAAATCTTAGTAATTTAAAGTGATTTTAGATGAAATAAAGTAATAAAATCAACACTTGAAATGTCAACTAGTGATAAATTGCATAAACTTCTTCATGGGGTAAAATAATTATTTTAAAGAAAGAATTTTTATAAAATTAGGGTTAAGATATTTAGAAAAATATAAGAGAATTCCAAATAAATTAATATATGATTTTACATGCAAATAACACTAATTGTTGGTATAAGCTCCTCATACAATCACACAGTTTTTAATCGAAAGGGGAAGAAACATGAGGGGATATATATATATATATATATATTATGAATAAATATGAAAGTCCCTAATGAATTATTTTGAAAATCTTGACGATTTAAGTAAATAAAATAGTACACAAATTTATCTATTATTTAGTTTTACGATATCAATCATAACTCTTAGTCTGATTATTATATCAAGCTAAGACTTTACAAGGAGTCTTTTGACATATTATTATATGTTAGGTTAAAATTGCAGATCAATCGAAGTTTAGGAAGGCTTTACGAGAGCGTCGATGGTCAAACAAAAATATAGAAAATAACACATGGACTTATTAATGGCATTTCCATAATTAAGTCAAAAAAATTCCTTCCCTTTCTCCTTTAAATGGTCGGTAGCAGCTGTAAGAAAGAGGAGATGTTTTTCTTCTTTTCTTTCCAAATAAATGGATTGATCTTTCAAGTATATGAATTGGAGTGTGTATATGAATGATCATTGATGGAGAAAACAAGATTAAAGAGGGAATTGAGGGGGGGGGGGGGACCGAATTTGAGAGTGGAAAAAGAAGAGAGAGACATCTTGGATTCTTGGAGAAGAAAGAGGAAATTGGTGGATAATTGGCAAGAACTCATAAATTGAGTTAAAATGTCTAAGGTAAAAGACTAAGCTTCCATTTATTTATATTTTTAACATGTCTTTTTTTATTGGAGAACAAATCCCTAAATTTCCAATTCTAGGGTTGTTGAGAAATACAATGGGGAAATGGATGTGGCTATCTTTTGTCAATGGTTGGTGCAGCTTCTTTTGACAATATTCAGCTGCCACCAACAACCCACCATTGTTTGGTAGAATTCAGCTGTTATTTTTGAAAAATCACATAGCCCTTATATGAAATTTTTTTTGGCTGAAATTTCAAGAGTTGATAGGTATTTAAGTCAAGAATCTAAAAAAATTGAGTTTGCATCAATTGGACTCCTACAGCTCCAGATATTGAATTTTGAATGGCCAAATGTCAACATTGGCAGAATGCGAGATTTGACTTTGAAGAATGTGATTTCCATGCTCTTTCTCTTTTTATTTTTCTTGCCTTAAATTTCCAGAAAGGTATGAATGCTAGATTTTTAATGCCACTAGAATCACTTCAATTTGACCTCTAAAACTCACGCTCTTCACAAAACATCGACTGAACATCAAATCTGCCAATTGCCTCCAATTTACTCCTTTTTTTGCATATTTCATCTAAATGTGCCTTTAAAACATAAAACAAAGAGTATCAAGGCATTTTATATAAATAACATAGGCAAAACACTAGTTAAATGTGGGTGAAACTATCGAATAATATGGTTACATCAAATACCCTCATGCTTAGCTCTTGCTCGTCTTCGAGAAAGGATAGATAAAATCAAATTACAAATAACTATGACCAATCTTTTAATCTCCCATCAATGTCCAAGAATATATGCATTATAAACAAGAATACAATCAAGAAGGATAAAGAGTATAAATTTTCATGAATTCATTTACATGCAAACTTCACAACTCAATTAATCATCAGGATTTAAATGAAATCTATGTCATGCCAAAGTGATAGGTCCTCTCATTCATATACACTCCAACACTCACGTGTTTAGGGCTTATGTGTTTAAATCTCTCAAATTCAATCAATGAGTATGTTCTACCATAAGTTTGCTTTTCAATCTTATCTTCATTACCACATATTACAAGCAATGCATTAATCAAAAGGTCTTATTTTCCGGTTGTAATGGGGCTAGGGTTAAGGTGAGATAAAAGTGAGTAAAAGAAAAAGTTCAAACCAAAGAAAGTAGAGCATTCTGAAAAATGATATTTCAAACATGATATTCCATCAAAACACATAAATTTTTCATCTTTAATCGCCAATGCTTAACTTCTTTTGATTTCAAGCTCTTTCAACATAAAATCTTAAAAACATAAAGGAACACTTTTTTTTTTTTTTTTTTTACCTTTGATAACTTTGCCCATCTTTTCATCAAGCATCACTTTTTCTTTCTTTTCACATAATTTTCAACCATAATTACATGAGATATCACAAGTATATGCTCTACTAATCCTTGGTCAGGGGAAAAGGAAAACATATATAAAGTTAAGGCTTATACATGGATAAAGCAAAGAAAAGTTAAACAAGCTCAAAAGGGGCTCACTAAGGATAATATGCTTTAGGTTGGCTTTTTGGCTCAAGTGGTTAAAATTTCTAATACCTTTATCATCTTCATGTATATATGTAATGTGAATGTAATCTCAACAAGATATGAAGCAAGTTCTAGAGATACATATCATTGAAAGAATGCACAATCAAAGAATATAATATTGAAGGCTCAAAAGCTTGCATTGGTATAACACTATAAAGTCAACATGACATATTCTCAAAGTCAATCTCTAAACCTATTAAACCTTAAAACTTGCATGCACACTCATTCATTTGATTTATATCTTCATCTATCTCAACTAATTTTCATACATATTACTCATATTCACAAAAACCAATGGGAGTTCAAAAGATCAAACATAAATATTTTTTTTAAGAACAACAAAGAAAACCAAAATTCTCCCAATACCACCACATTTAAAGCACAACATTGTCCTCAATGTTGAAATAAAAGAAAATGAATATAAGAGAATAACAAAGATAAAGTAAAATATGAAAAATAAAAGATAAGGAAAAAGAAAGCAAATCTGAAAAATTTTTTTCTTTTGTTGGGTTGCCTCCTAGTAAGTGCTTTTGTTTTATGTCATTGGCTCGACATGTGGCATTCTCATTCTTCATAGATTGGTTCAGCTAACTCCACAGAAGCAGTGAGTTCTAGCGTCCAACCTTAATAGAAAGGTTTCAAGTGAGGCCCATTGACCTTGAGTACTTTGTTGGTTTCTAAACTTGTAATTTCAACTTTATCATAAGGAAAAACATTAGAAGCAACAAATGGTTCAATCCAACGAGAGCGCAACTTTCCAGAAAAAAGTTTCAAACGCGAATGATAAAGAAGGACTTTGTCTTCAACATGAAACTCCTTTCTTGTAAGCATTCGATCATGAAGATTCTTGGTCTTTTCTTTGTAAATCCTTACATTCTCATAAGCATCATTTTGTATTTCTTCCAACGTAATTCCAATCTTTTCGGTCACCAAAAGGATAGGCGCCACCCATTCACTATCCATGATGGGGTTGATGACTCCTGCATCATGGGGAATAGCTTACAAAGCCAATGCTGATTCATGCACGTTTTTGGGAACACATATATGCCTCTCCATCTTTTCTATCTTGGTAAAATCATAGCTATAGCTCAAAGCTACGCTTAATCCATCCTCACTATCAAAATCACAAACTTGCTGCACACACTTATCAACTTGGTCATAACATGTGATAGAATAAACATTGCTATAAGGATATGTCATTGCATCATGAAAATTAAATTTAATTTTTTCATCTCCTACCTCCATAGACAAAGTATCCTTACTGTCATAACCTAATTTTTGACCCTTTTATTTTAATTATTATTATTATTATTATTTTATTTACTGAAAAATGATAAAAAAGATGATGAAAAAACAAGTAAAAATAAAATAAATGAAGAATGAATTAAAATTTAGGTTAAGGGCAACATGATTGGAAGTTTAAAGATTTAATTAAACTCTTGGCTAGTTTAATTAATCCAATCAAAGGTTTAATTGGAGAGTTGATAAGTTTTGAGACTTAATTAAGCTTGGAATTAATTTAATTAATCCAATCAAGGGTTTAATTGGAGAATTGACAAGTTTTAGACTTAATTGAGCTTGGAATTAACTTATTCAGGGACTTAATTGAAGAAATATTAAAGTTTGGGGTCAAAATTGCAAAATTAAAATCTAAGAACTACATTGAAAATGGCCCGCAATGCAGGGGGCCAATTACAGTTTAAACCAGGGGATTAATTACAATACTTTCGAAACTGCATGGGTCAAAACGTAGAATGACCACCTTTTATCTCCAAACAACGTTGTTTTGAAAGGACGCTGTTCATCTTCTTCTTCTTTAAGCCAGTGACCGTTTTCTGCAGTAAAGGCTGAGAAACGTTGCAGCAGTAATCGTCCGTTGGCTTCAGTTATAGGCGCCTTAATGGTGGTCAACCCTTAGAATACCACCTGTTACCAACCCGTCGGGCTCTATATAAATAGAGGAGCATCGAAAAAACAGAGGTTGGTTAGAGAGAGGGACGAAAGAAACTAGAAAGAAAAGAAACACAAGCAAAGCACAGGAACTTTCAGGTTTATCTCCAGAACTCGCATACCAGAAATAGGCTTCCCTCACCAATTCTGACCTAAGAAAAACGAGAGAGGAAACCGGCCGAGAGAGAGTAGAGACGTGTTCTGAAAACAGAGCAAAGAAACAAAAAAAAAACAAGCCGAAATAGAGACACAGGAAGGGAATATAACATGAGAGACAAGCAGAAGGAGCAAGAGGAAACTTGAAAGCAGGAGCGTCGCCCTCAGCAATCTCGCACAAATTTTCTGCAAAAGAACCAGGTAAGTCTTTTACTTTTTTTCCCCGTTTTTTGTTTTAATTCACTGTTTGCCGTTTACTTTGAATTTACCTACTCATGCACGCGTGATTTGGTTCACGTGTCCTTCATGTGGCCCAGCCGGGTCACTGGCTAGGTCAAGCCTTGCCCATGTGGGCTGAGCTGGGCCCAGCCCCAAAATATAAATAAAAAATAAAAAATATGCATGCATATATTTAAATTTATTTTTATTGGTTTATTTAAAGAACTAGAGTCAGCAACACCATTCATTTTTGTTTCGGGTTACGTAATACTTACCAACGCTAGAGTTGGAAGTATCCGTAGTCGAATATTCACTGACGCTAGAGTCAGGAATATTATAAGCAAAACATCATAGCATAAACTAATAAACATTTAGCAATTTAAGACAAAACCAACAATGCAGTCTGCCTCAGGCAGAACGTTTAAGGGGTGATAATATCTTCCCTTTTACGTAATCAGTCCCGTACCATAGAATCTATGTTGACCAGTTAGGGTTCCTAGTGACCATAATACTAGGTGGCGACTCCTTAAACAAGATATTTTCCCCTAAAAGAACAAGATGCCAGAAATATGTTCTTTCCTTATAAATATTTTTAAGGCCGCCGCGATGTCGAGTGCGACAGAATGATGACTCCACTGAGGACCTTAGGATTAAGCTTTGCCTTTTGTCTTATTATTGCTATCTTTTTTGTGGTGTTTATTTGTTTATTTTTCCTATATTTACTGCTTTGGCATGCATCCTTGTTTATATTGCCATGCATCACTTTGAGAGCACACACTTTACAATTTAGGATAAGTGGTAAAGTAGCGGTACCCCAATGGCTTTAGCCTAGGTAAGACTTATGAAACCATCCAACTCTCGCTTGATTGTTTACTTGGAAGTGGTTGATATGCCAAATTGATATTACTCAGGGCCTCTATCTTCACACTACTTGGAAGCCTCATATCGACCTTTCAAGGACGATTATTGAGCATGCGTGTAACACCCCACCTCACTAGCAAGATATTGTCCGCTTTAGGCCTCCCAGTCCACCCATGTCCCCCTCACGGGTTTGTTCTTGGTAGCTACGCATGGACCCAAAACGCGTCTTACTAGTCAAGGTAAGCATGCACTTATAAGGCCCTGGCTCTGGACGCTCGCTTCCGATGTGGGATATCACAATCCCCCCACCTTAAGACGAGCCGTCCTCGACTCTGATACCAAATGTAACACCCCACCTCACTAGCAAGATATTGTCCGCTTTGGGCCTCCCAGTCCACCCATGTCCAGGGCTTCCACCCAGGTCCCCCTCACGGGTTTGTTCTTGGCAGCCACGCATGGCCCCAAAACGCATCTTACTAGTCAAGGTGAGCATGCACTTATAAGGCCCTGGCTCTGGACGCTCGCTTCCGATGTGGGATATCACAATGCGAGAGACCCTTTAAAACTAGAAAATGACCAACCCCTTGATGCACTCAACAATTAGGATCTTCTTATTAGGTTGTCACTCCGTGAAGGGCAAGTCTGCATTTTATATGCATTTTTTTAATTGAATCAACATTTTTGCATAATTGCATGATTTACATTTAGCAGGTTGAAATATAGGTTTCCCATTGAAACCCATCTATAACACTCATTCGAGAAAAAGACAAACGAAAAATGAAGAAAGAGCCTAGTTGGAAGCCTAACACCAAAAAGAGGTGGACAATCTTAAAGAAGAAGTCGCAAGGCTTACTAGTCTACTCGAACAGGCCTTAAGAGACAAATCCGGAAAAGCAACACATATAGCTCAGCTTGAACCTATGCTTGTAAATCCTTTCAATCCACAGAATCTGGGGGCAAATAGGTTGCCATCTGATTTTCAACAAGCCATGCATTTCCAACCAGCATACCCCACGAGAATGTCGTTGACCATTAATTCTACAGAAAAGGAATCTCAAAAGGGTAAGATGTTAAAAGAAGAGGGTCTAGAAAAATGGACTGCCCTAGAAAAGAGGGTAAGGGCAGTTGAGGGAAACCATTTGTGTGACCTGGTGAAAGCTGTCAAGATGTGTTTGGTACCTAACGTAGTCATTCCTAAGAAGTTTAGGGTGCCAGAATTCGTTAAGTATACAGGAACCCAATGCCCTGTAACTCATCTCAAGGCATACTACAATAAAATGGCTGAGGTGGTTGATGATGAGAAACTGATGATTCATTTCTTTCGAGACAGCTTGAGTGACACTGCCCTCACTTGGTATATGTGGTTGAACAATATCAAGGTTAAAAAATGCAAGGATTTAGTTAATGCCTTCATGAGGCAATATAAGTTCAATATAGACGTGGAACCTGATCGGTTAAGCTTGCAAGCTATGGAGAAGGACAACAAGGAGTCCATAAGGGAATACGCCCGAAGATGGAGTGAGGTAGCTGCACAAGTTAACCCTCCCATGTTGGAAAAAGATATGATCAGTTTATTTTCCAACACCTTTAAAGATCCGTACTTTGAATACTTGGTTGGAAGCTCCGCGCAACATTTCACTGACTTGGTTGTTATAGCTGAGAGGATTGAACAAGCCATTGGGATAGGTAAGATTGCTGACTCGATTGAGAAGAATGGTTTTGGCTGGAAAAGGGAAGGACATTGAAGTTGGTTATTAAGGCACCTACCCTTCCTGTAGCTAATTTCTTCACACTGACTCCCAGAAATCAACTATCTTGAAGAAAAAAGCTATGGTGATACTAGGTCGAGAATGGTCTGCATATGAATTCAACTAAACTGTTGAAAAGATGCCCTTGTCGAAGAGAATGAATGATTGAAAGATTTTGAAAATTCCAATAAATGATCGCTGAATGTTTAGCCCCTTTATGTGTTCATAACCCAAGATGTTGGCATAAGTTCTTTGTTGTTGAATTTCTCTTTCAAAGTTTCAATGAAATAATGAGTTTGTCATTCAATCGTGTTTACGACCAAGCATTATTCATTTTCCTGAGAGACTTTTCTTATAAGAACTCACGAATACACTTTGAAAGCCTCGCGTGATCTCATAGATGCAATTCATCTCTTTTTCTAAAATCAGTTTCCCTATTGGGGTTTTGAAAATTTGATCTGGCATTTTGATTTCAAAAATAATTTGATGTTTGTTCAAACACCTTTACCCCATGACTCTTGAATCATGTGTTTTTAAATGTATGAATAATGGTATGTAGTGAACTCGTTGCTCATGATTCATGAAATGCATCTTTGCAAAGACCAAATCATCACACTAGATGAGGTTAAAGTTTATTGATCATAGCTGTTTGCGCTTGAAATGAGGAAAGACCATCTTTGTTAATTCTTTCACGTTCTGAAATAAGTACATCCCTTATGATCCCTTTTTAAGACTGAATAATTTTTCTTTTGTGAAAAAAAATCCTGACTAGGATCACACCCCACACTGGGGGCAAGTGAAAATTTCAATGAGAAAAGATGAAAAAGCTGTGAGAAAGCCAAAAAAGGCATAAGAGCTCAAGAAACTCAAATGCTAGGGGGCATGCTCAAATCACTAGAAAAAGTGACATCCAAGATAAAGTGAGTATGCCCTAGCAAAGCAATAAAAAAAAAAGAAGCAGCAAATTAAAAAAGAGCGGCAAAAGAAAATATGAATGACGTCAAGAGTCAACTGTTGATAGTGATCCTCAGTCTTTGAAACCCTGAAACACTCTTTGAACCTTATGAATCCTTTTCTTTCATAGCCAAAAACCACAGCCTACGTTACGTGCCTGTAGAAGTCCTTTCTAATCAAGCAAGCAAGCAACCTAGAACAATAAACAATGCTCTCAAAATGCAAAGAATACTTTTTCATAAAATTCATGACATCAAGAACAAACTACTCATTATTATTCATGCTGATAAAAATGAATGTTAAAAAAGAGACAAGTTTTTTTCAAACAAAACCTCGAGCTTTTTCTCGAGCCCTTCACTTTGAAAACCTATAAAAACAAAAGGTTATTTCATGATGTATTTTCACCGAAGACCTCATTGCCAAACACAAGAGCAAATAATATCTTTTACAAGAAAGAAAATAACCAAGGAGTTGCAAGATTTCAAAAGCAAATTGTTTTAAACTCCCATCGAAATAATTTTTGTTTTCAAAATACAAGATCAAGATTTCAAGATTCATTCTAGACCCATATTCCTTCACCAAACTAAAAAGGAGAGAAATGAGAGAATGACTTCTTAAAACCATTATTTGTCTAAGTCGTTGACAAAACACACTTAGAGGCAATGACCAATACAAGGGGGCAACATTGTGTTAGAAGGAAAAATTCTAGAAAATGAGATGGTAATTTCCTTCAACTAGATAAGGGGGCATTTTGGTTTACAAAAACAACTTGATCCTTTCAGCAAGTGACACCGAATGTTTTTAGCAGTGAAACGAGGACTAATGAGTGATCCTCTCAAATTATTTGACGAGTCAGAAAATCTTTAGCAAGCAAATGGGTCACGATGGGCACCACAAAGGCTGAGTTGTGTAAACAAATCTGGAAATAGACTTACATAGGGCAACTCGAGTGGGCTAGAAGCCAAACGATGAAGATGACCCAAAGCAGAGATAGCAAGTCCTCATCAATCAAAGCAACAAGAAGATCAAGAAGAAATGAGGGTCTATATTTCAAATCAGGTAAAGATGCATGTATATCATCTAAACTTTGAGACATTGGACAATGAGTTTTGCAAATTTTATAAGAGAAAATTCTGGCGGAATCCATCAAGTGGAAGGCCACCTTGAAATGGCCAAGATTGAAATTGCTGGGCAGGCTGCCCATGAGAATTAGGCCACCTAAAAAATCTCTGTATTTTTTCCACCACTTTTCATTTTCCATTCTCGAGGTAGTGCGTTTCCTAACCCTACCTCCCTTTTTTAGAGCGCCTTCAAGACTTCATCTCCTTTCAAATGCGCCTTCGAGCCTTCATCTTCTTTAGAGTGCGCCTTTGAGCCCTTGACCATTTAAGGTAGTGCGTTTCCTAACCCCACCTCCCTTTTTGAGAGCGCTTTTAAGCCCTTATCTCCTTTCAAGTGCGCCTTCGAGCCTTCATCTCCTTTAGAGTGCGCCTTTGAGCCCTTGACCATCTAAGGTAGTGCGTTTCCTAACCCCACCTCCTTTTTTGAGAGCGCTTTTAAGCCCTTATCTCCTTTCAAGTGCGCCTTCGAGCCTTCATCTCCTCTAGAGTGCGCCTTTGAGCCCGTGACCATCCAAGGTAGAGCGTTTCCTAACCCTACCTCCTTTTCGAGAGCGTCTTCAAGCCCTCGCTTCCTTTTCGAGTGCACCTTCGAGCCCTCGACCATCTAAGGTAATGTGTTTCCTAACCCTACCTCCTTTCAAGTGCGCCTTCGAGCCCTCATCTCCTTTTGAGTGCGCTTTTGAGCCCTCACCTCTTTTTAAGTACGTTTCGAGTCCTCACTTTCTTTCGAGTGTGCCCTTGAGCCCTCTTCTTCCTTTCAAGCGCTCCTTTGATCTCTCATCTCGGGGATAAGACACCAATGAGACCCTTTCTTTGTATTTGTCAAAAAAAAATCCTCGTTTTTTTCTTCATTGGGCAGGTCACCTGAAACAATTAGACCACTCGCGAAATCTTTCGCGTTTCTTCTTCCTATCAGTCAGGTCACCTGGAACAATTAGACCACTCGTGAAAACCTTTTCGCGTTTTATTCTTCCTATCAGGCAGGTCGCCTTGAACAATTAGACCACTCGCGAAACCCTTTTCGCATTTTATTCTTCATCGGGCAGGTCGCCTGGAACAATTAGACCACTCGCAAAACCCTTTCCGCGTTTTATTCTTCCTATCGGGCAGGTCGCTTGGAACAATTAGACCACTCGCGAAACTCTTTTCGTGTTTTACAAACCCTTTTCGCGTTTTATTCTTCATCGGGTAGGTCGCCTGGAATAATTAGACGACTCGCGAAACCCTTTTCGCGTTTTATTCTTCCTATCGAGCAGGTCGCCTGGAACAATTAGACCGCTCGCGAAACCCTTTTCGCGTTTTATTCTTCATCGGGCAGGTCACCTGGAACAATTAGACCACTAGAAATCCTTATATATATATATTTTGGTGATTCCACTAGAGAGTTAGTGATTATAAAATAATAATAGCCCCTTCCAAGATGATAAAGAAGACTATTAAACCTATAACCAACATATTTGTGCATAATGATAACAGAACCTTACTCAGCTCTAACAGCAATGGTGATAACACCAACTTTCTCAATGTTAAATATAGTGATAACCCTTAAACTTTTTAAATTAGTAGTGCAAACTTCCAACACTTTCAAAAGGTGGCCTACCTCGATCAGTTGAATGATAGGGAGGACATCCCCTCACTAAAACTTCATCGTGCATCCATTTGTAACCATTAAACAACCCACAATATTGGTTTTTAATGATCAATAACACTATCTTACTAAGAGGACTTAAAAGAAAATTTTGAGTAAAAAATGGCAAAATCTACAAGCAAGTTTGATCGTAAACTTTCTTATCCAACCTTTATTTTCATGGGACCTTAACTAAAAGACTATGTCAATCCTAATTCTAAGGGTTTTCAATGGCAAGTAAAGGAATGTTGGTAAGCATATTATAAAGTTTATGAAGACCCTGGTGTTTATAGCCTAGATGATGATTTGAAGTTGAAGGAATTTTCCAAGTCTTTGATTGAAAAAGCATACACCTAGTATGCGAATATAGCTCATTATTTTGTACAGACATGGGCAAGTACATACAAATTATTTACTAAAATGTTTTTCTCTGCCATGAAAAAGTGACAATGTTTGAACTAGGATAAGAATGCCAAAGCTCTAAAGAGATTTTGTTGTAGTAAATTGAACAATTTTGAGATCATATCCTAGACATGTTGGAGGGTTTTTATGAAAAGGAAGATGTCAAGTTATGTATTCAAGGCATGTATATGAAATACATGATATATCTAGAGAATTTAGGTCTGACCACTTTTTCTACCTTAGTGGAAAGTGCTTATTGGACCAATAATTTCATTATCATTTCTAGAAGGAATGATTTCACACCAACTATAAGTGATGCCAAGATAGGTCTTATCATAACCCAATTTTTGACCACATGTTTTTCTCAATATTTTCAAGATATAAAGAATATTAGAAAAACATGTTTACGATGTATTTACATCATTTTCAACGTCTTTTCAAAAGAATTCAAAATTTTATTTTCAACGCGTTCAACTATTAAAGCGTACATTTCAAAATCATTGATTAATTATTCTCATTGAGTCAACGTTGATGTTGTCTTTTTCAAAAAAAAAATCAAAATATAAGAAATAAGAAAAAATAAAAATATATGGACAAGGGGACTAAAAGTGTAAGGAAAAAAATAAAGGACTAAATTGAATTTGATTTGCTTAGTCACCAAGCAATTGAGAGAAAAGAGACAAAAAAGTTTGCTTATAAAATGGTGAAGGAATGTCACACAGAAGAGGGGTAAAAAAAAAAAAACTTAACCTAGGAAAACAAGTAAAAAAAAAACTAGAAAAAAGAGAGATTCTCTCCCATACAAAAAAACCCTAGCCCTCATCTTTACAACACCAATCATCACTACCATATAAAAAAGAACCTTCTCTCTCTCTCGTATCCCTCTATCCTCTCTACTCTAACCACCCAAAGACTTCATTGTCCAAGATTTTTCCAGTCTTCTTCTCAACCATGAATAACCCCTAAATTCTCTTCTATAAAACCATCCCTTTTCTTTCTAACCACGACAACCAACCTCCCATTGACAATTTACCACCCATCCTCACCACCACAAGTTGGCCTTTTCTTGCCTCCATTTTCACTGTAAAAGACATTAACCAAAATCAACCCTAGTCCAACCTTAATATCACTTTCCCAGCCTCTTTCACTGTCTTTTCACCACCCACCATGCCGACAGCAGAACCACCACTAGCCAACCTGGTTCTCCTCTTCTCATTGAAGAACTTGACTGTTCCCCCATCTTAGCCCTGCGTCAATTACCTTTCTTCACAACATTGTGACCTTCTCAGCCACAACAACAGCAACGCAACCTCCTCCATCACCACCACCACCATGGAGAAAACTCATTAACCCAGTTGCAACTAAACCAACTTCTTATTACCAGCATCATCCTCCTACTCTCCTTTATTTCACCTAAAACCGACAGCCTATATCATTGACATCCATTACAACGTACCCCAACTCATCTATTGATGATAGCAACCTATAAACATAGACTTTTCTTCTTTATTTGTCCACCACTAATGTTGAGTTTCGTTATGAAAACCATAATGATCCAATCATCAACAACAATATTAATGACTAGTAGTAGGAAAGAGAAACAAATTTGTAGAGAGAGAGAGAGGAGCAAATGAAACCAAAGCTTTGTTGTGTGGTTTAATGTTTTTATAGGTGACAAATGACTCTCATCACTAGCATAGGAAGAAAAAGAACAAGAAGATGCTCTAGATCCATTTTTTTTGCTTTACCGATGACAACACATGGGCTCATATGCTGCCAGCGGTGGTGGCACATAGATAAATGCGTCATGGTTGTTTAACCACTTTCGGAAGCTTTTCAGCTTGGTTCATGAATTTCCAACAACTTCTCCAAATTATTTCAACCTTTAGATCGATTTTTCAAATCTTAAATGTTTATTATGTGTGTTTAAATTATTGTTAAATTTTGAATTTTGGTGGTTTGTAAACACGTAATTGTGGGGTGCGTGAGTAAAAAATATAGTAAAACAGAGAATGTGTGAGTGTGTTGCATTTTCTTTTCATCACTTTTTTATCTTGTGTTAAATATATGTTAAAAAAAGAAAAAAGATATAAAAAATTAATTAACCAAATGTTTTAATTGCATACGGCTAAATTTTAAAAGTTTTTCATGCATATTTTCTAAAAAAAATAAAAATGTATTTTTATTATGTTTTAAAAGTACAAAATACATATCATAATCAGTTAATAATTATCCATTAAAATTTGGCTAAAATCTTAAAAATACTACAAAAATTAATTTGTTTAATTAATATTCAGGGTATGAATTTTACAACATAATGTATACTTATAGTATTAAATTAAATAAATTAATAGCAATAAACATTAAGAATTAGTTGTATCTAGGAAATAAGTGTGATGCTAAAATTAAGGCCTCAATATGATTAAGATTTAACCGATAAGGTGAAGACTTCCTTACGAAAAGAGATATGCCTTGAACCTTAGACAATACCAACAAATTGAAAGATGACTTAGAATAACAATCAATCAATAATGCATCTTACTTTAGGTAGGGTGCACTGGGGGTGATGCGTATTTCCCTTGCATAACTAGTCTCCTTACTTAGGCTCTTGCAGACCATAGGTTTCTTAGTCGAATCATAACTTTATGATTAAACCCAAACACCCTTTAATCCAGGAGACAAATCTGTCATTCGATGTCATGCATGTCACGACAAGATGAAGACTCCACCGAGGACTTGTCTAGTTGGACTGAGCTTTTTTTATTTGATTGTTTGCTTTTGTTATTTTTATTGGTCTTTATCGTTTAATTTTAGCTTGTATTTTTTTTACATACTATTCATGCACAAGTACATCAAGTATTGATTAATGCATTCATGCATTTTAATTTTGAGAATAAACTCAATTCTAGGTTAGGCAGGGAGTAGCGGTCTGCCTTACGACTTTCAGTCGGGGTTCAGATTCGTAAAACATCCAATTATGAGCTGAGTATTTACTTGGTAATGACAATCATACTATTCCCCGACCATTTGTTATAAACTCCTATATTGTCTTCATGAAAAGTGGTCACTGGGTAGATCATAAACCCTTTTGAGACTAGGTAATGAGCTTACCCTTTATATAATGGCTTAGAACCTACCCTTAGGATATGAACTCCCTAATAATTCATTTTGAATCATGGCATACCTAATCAATAATCCTGAACTTCATAAGATTTGTTGAGCTAAAACTATAATTTTTTTAATACGGGCAAGAATATGAGATGATCTAACTAGTTGGGGGAATTGCCCAAAGACTAAGGCCGGTAAACTATTGCACATAAAAACCATTTTGTCTTTTTTGAATGGAAAGGGCTGAGACCCACATTTTTATTTTGTACTCTCCAATGTGTATGAGATTTAACCAAGATGAAGACTTGTAAAAGATCTTTTCATATTCATCAAACTACAGATTTTTGCTCGTATTCAATGAAAAATTCATGGATTAGTTCTTTTGAACAGGTTAATCCTTATTCAATGCACATGTACATACACTTGCATCTATAAGCATTCATGTTTTGGGGTCTTAAATGTCATGACTGCATTTACAAGTTGAAATATAGGTCCTAAAAAAAGCTCAATTCCACAGAGTTTATAACACCTGACTTCGACAAAGAAACACGGAAGATGAAGAACATATTAACCGTGATGCCCACTTCCAAGAGGAACTGGACTTCCTCAAGATTAACATGGTCCACATCGCTAGCTTGCTCAAGCAAACACTAAAAACTATCTCTGGTGATGGCCCGTCCAATCAACTTGTGACTTTTGTTCAAACGTGAGCAACAATTCAGCTTGAAAAATGGATGTGAAGACAGGCTCTAGAACACAATGTAATTACTCCCATGCCTTTTAAAAGAAAAACACAGCTAATGTCTGAGGGTGTTTTTAGATTTTCATATTTTTTATACAGTGTAATTAACATATAACCCCTAGGATCAATTTGTTTTGCCTAATTAGGTTTTTTAACCTCGGTTTTCTTGAAATTATTCAATGGGGTCAAGGGTGTTCTAGTCTTTTTTATAATTAAAAAGAGTGGTTGGTGTATGCAGAGCACGCGCTAGCAAGTTGAAGACACTCTGCACCCTTTGGACGGCACGTGCGGCGCCTCCTAGTGGCTGTTGGTAGCCTTTCACGGTGGAATCCAAAACATCCCGCCACCTTTTACACGGTGGGCCAACGCGTGTTGTTGCAATGTCGCGGTCGCACAAATTAATTACCCTAGCTTAAAACACAACACACAAGATAGTATAGAGCAAGCAAGGGGTCGATCCCACAAGGAAGATTTTGTTTAGATTTCTATGCTATACGTTATGCAATTTGGGGGGGTTTTTATTTGTGATGATCTAAAATATAGAAGAAATTAAACTAGCAAACAAAATCAATTGAAACCAAAATTTATCAAGAAAACAAACCTTGGTCGCAAGCACACATCCACCAACGGAAATTAGAACCGATCCTTGAAACAAAAATTGCAGTTTATGTTCTGAAATTTTATCTTTTCTTAACGTTGATTAATTAACGGATCCGCCGTATAACTAATCCTAACCACATGGATTGGCATGACCCATTTACTGTCAGTGATGGGGTAAATGACTACTGCATCTAACAGTTTCAAAATTTCAGCTTTCACTACCGCCATCATAGACGGGTTCAACCTCCTTTGCATTTCCCTTATTGGTTTTGCATTGTCCTCCAATAGTATGTGATGCATACACATTGAGGGACTAATGCCCTTGATGTCGGCTAAAGTCCATCCAATGGCCGTCTTCTGATCACACAACAACTTCACAAGTTTTTCCTCTTACATACTTGTCAAACCTTTTGCTATGATAACGGGAAGTGTATTGTTGTTGCCAATGAATACATACTTCAAATTATCGGGCAAAGGTTTTAATTCTAACTCGGGGGCCTGTAAAATAGATGGCAAAAGCTTTTTATATGAGAGTTCTAAATCAACAAAGACATTACCATGAGGAACGATTGTAAAGCTTGTAAGGCCAATACTAGATTTGGTTCTCATTGTTTTGATTACTATTTTTTTTCTTTTTAATTTTTTGATGGTTAAGAATTTTGTTCAAGATTTTTCTTTGGTCTTCTATATGGTCATCTTGATCTCATGACTAAAGTTGCTGGTTTCGAAGATGAACTTGATTTAACTTCGGTTTCTATTTTATTTTATCCTTTAACATTAGGCTAGTGGGCCTTGAGCTTTCTGTTTTTTTCCCTTTCCTTCCTTTGAGGTTATCCTGGATTGCAAGTTAGTCAAGTTAACACGGGTTCACTTAAATTATCATTGTTTGAATATCTTTTTTATGTTAGAAAAAAAATTAACCCCCCACAACGAGTAAAAAAATCTAGTATTAATTAAATGGACTCCAGATACTTTTGTCCAAAAAACAATGATCCCTTCTTTATTAAGGGGAACTTTTTAAAGGACTAAATTAGATTTTTTTGAAATTAGAGGACCAAAATAATAATTTTTAAAAACAACGATAGTTTTGCCAAACTCACCTGTACAAATACGCTAATTTTGGAGGGTGACCATTCATATTGTCACGAGGTGTTGGTATAGTGTTTTTAAGTTAAACCCCCCTCCCCCCAAGAAAATATATAAAGAAAAATAAAATGAGTTTTTCCCGAAAAGATAAATAAAATTAACTATAAATCAAAGAAGAAAATAATTTACTTCCCACGCCGATTTATTCTACGATAATCAAAGCTAATCAATCATACAATAATATGGAAACAAAAATCTTTATTTTTAATTTTGATCTTCCCCTCTCGTTATGCTAAATAAATTTCAGAGAAGTTCAAGCATTGCCATTAGAGGCACCATCTCCTCCATTTGGAAGGCGAGGGAAACCGACTGGTCCGCCTCGAACTCTTTCAAGAGCATAGCTTATCCTCAATGGATGACCTAACAATGCCTACAATGAAATTATTTACTATCAAAGCACCTTCGACCAGTAACAAAAAAAAGAAAGAAAAGAAAATGAATCCATGGTCACCTTCCCATCCATTGCATCTTTTGCAGAAATAGCCTCATCTTCTTTAGAAAAACTAACAAACCGATCTGCCACTGTCTTTATCATACAGTATCCTCACTAAACCATAATCATCCCAATGAATTAGAGATCACCGCCTATCAGATTAGATTGAACAAAAGGGATTGATTGAAATATTCAGTGAGACAATTCATCGAACATGTGGTTCACATAACAATTTGAGAGCCCAAGTAGGCACTAATCAAGGTAATAGTGTTTTGGGATTATTGCCAGGTTTGCCAAAGTAATAGTTCCTTCAGTGAGTCATCTCCAAAGGAAGAGAAAGCATCTCTTAAGGTATGTTTGTTTCCTAGAAAGTGGTTTCTGGAAAACCACTTTCCAAACTTTTCTATGTTTATTTGTCATTAGGAAAGTTGTGATGGGTTTAGTTCAGAATTTTAGAAGCAGAGAGGAGAGGAAGACAATGAGTAGAGTTCTGGACAATATGATACCCTTTATTAAATTCAACTGGCTATATTAATAGCCATTACAACCAACAGAAACAAAGCACGTTTAACTTAATACAAAAGACTAGGAATAATTGCTGAAGAACAGAACTGCTGCTGGAGAATAGGAACTGCTTCTCAACTGAAACAAGACTTGGTCTCCTCTGTATTATTGAATGAAAATAACTGCAAATGCAATTAATTGCGCCCACGTCCAGTGCCCACATCTGCCTTGCATGCATGCATTGAGTGGAGCATGTAACAATCCGGCCCACTCAAACTGTCCTTGTCCTCAAGGAAGAAAATGGGGATAAGACTTAAAAAACCACCACTCATTTTCCCAAGTGGCATCTTCATCTGACGCACCCACCCATTTGACTAACACTTCTGATTTGGGATGGTATTTCCCCTTCTAAATTTCACGTCTGGCCAAAATAGAAGCAGGTTGAGGAAGAATGGAAGAGTCATCTGCGATAAGAGAAGGTGAGATGATAGAGGTGTGATGGATCCCAAATGTTTTTGTAACAAACTAACATGGAAAACATTATGAATTTGGCAATCCTTTGGAAGGTCCAGCCGATATGTCACAGGACCTACTTTGCCTATTATCTGGAATGGTCCATAAAACCGAGGGGAGAGCTTTAAAGAACTTCTGAATGCAACTGTAGTCTGACGATAAGGTTGTAACTTCAAGTAGACATAATCACCGACCTCAAAGGATACCTCTCGCCTCCACTGATTAGCATGGCTCATCATTCTCTCTTGAGCCAGACGAAGATTTCTACGAAGATCACGTAAGAGGGAGTCTCGGTCTTGGAGGTATTCCTCAACAGCTTGAACCTTGGCGGTCCCTGGAACATAGGTTGTGGAGGTGGAATACCATAGACAGCCTCAAAGGGAGTGATTTTGGTTGACGAATGGGTCGATGTATTGTAGCTAAACTCTGCCCAAGGTATCCAGTCCATCCATGTCTTTGGTTGCAGGGTGACAAAACAACAAAGGTATTGCTCCAGGACACGGTTAACGACCTCTGTCTGTCCATCGGTCTGGGGATGATAACTGGAACTCATACATAATTGTGTTCCTTGTAGCTGAAAGAGGGTCTGCCAGAATGAGCTAAATAAGACCTTATCTTTATCGCTCATAATAGAGGTGGGGATACCATGTAAACGAACCACATTTGCAACAAATGTTTTAGCAACCGATGCAGCTGTAAAGGGATGCTTCAGGGGGATAAAATAAGCATACTTGGAGAGATGATCGACAACCACTATAATGACAAAATGACCATTTGAAATGGGAAGGCCTTCAATGAAATCCATTAATATGTCTGTCCAGATTCGAGTAGGAATAGGCAGGGGCTGAAGCAACCCTGCGGGTTTCATGCAATCTGATTTGCATTGTTGGTAGACCACACATATTTGCAAGTATGCCTTCACTGTCTGTCGCATCTTTGGCCAAAAGAAGTTGTGGCTGATTCGAGAAAGGGTCTTATAGAACCCGAAATGCCCCTCACAGGGGATGAGTGACTAGCAACCAGAATCAATGGAATCAAGGAGGAGGTGGGGCTTAGAAAAACTCTATCATGGTGGAACCAAACCCCATCACGTAGAGTCATAGGATGGAAGGCATTCTTGCTGGTGAACGAAGCATAAAAAGGGTCATGTTGCACCTCCATCTGCAGTTGGGGCCACCAATCTGCATGAGGAACAGAAATGAAGAGAAAATGCACCTCTCCTATACGAGATAAAGAGTCTGCAGCCTGATTCTCAAGCCCCTTCTTATACTCAATAGTGTAGTCGTATCCAAGAAGCTTGGGAAGCCACCGTGTCTGGCAGGAGTGGTAATGCGCTGCTCCAACAAGTATTTGAGGCTTTTATGGTCTGTACGAACGATGAATGGTTTCCCAAGTAGATAATGACATCACTTCCTGATTGCTTTGACAAAAGCTAACATCTCCTTCTTATATGTAGATAGAGTGAGGGACGTCCCTTTAAGAGCTGCACTGAAATAAGCCACGAGATGGATGTGTTGAGTAAGGACGACACCTATTCCCAAACCACTGGCATCACATTCAACTACAAACGGCTAGGAAAAATTCAGAAGACATAAGGTGGGTGGAGTTGTGAGGGCCTGTTTGAGTTGATTGAATGTTGCCTCTGTTTCATCAGTCCAATAGAACTTTTCTTTAGTCAAGAGTTTGGTTATAGGAGCTGCCATGCTGCCAAAGTAACGAATGAATTTCCTATAATAGCCTGTTAAACCTAGGAATCCTCGAACTTCCTTGGCTATAGTGGGTGTGGGCCAAGCCACCACTGCTTGTATTTTGTCGGGGTCAACTGATACTCCATCTTTGTTGATAGTATGCCCCAAATACTTAACCTGTTGAACTCCAAAATGACATTTTGACTCCTTGGCAAACAACTGGTTAGAAGCTAAAATCATAATGACAAGTTGCAAGTGAGTAAGGTGATCTTCCCATGATTTGGATTACACTAGGATGTCATCGAAGAATACCAGAATGATTTTTTTACATGTAAAAGATGGTGTATGAGAAAATCAAAATAAAAAGAGATGTGTGTGTGTGTGTTTGTATTTTTATTTATGTTATTGAATTATAAAAAAAAAAGAGAGTTAATTTGAATATGGTTAAATATCTCAAGGACAAATAAAATCATGTTATATTTTTTATGAAAATGTAAGAACATGTTTCTACATATATTCTGGGATTTAATAAATGATTTATTAAAATCTTAGAATTTGATTAATATTTCAAATTTTCAAATTACATCAAACCGTAAAGCAGCTTACCTCAAGTAGGGTGCGCTAGGGGTGCTAATACCTTCCCTAGCCACAACTAGTCCCTTATCCATGAATCTTTGACAAGATCAGTACATCCGGGTTTCCTAGTAGCCCTTAATTAAATACTAGGTGGCGACTCCCAAGACCCCAAATCAAGCAAAGGAACAAAAAATCACCAACGAGACGCCGCGTGGGTGGCGTGCGACAATTTTGATTATTATTTATTTTATTTGAGATAATTTATGAAATTATATTTTTTGTTCAATTTCATTCTCATTCAACTTTTTAATTGGTAAGATTTGTTCCTCATTATTTTAATAAACTTGAAAAAAATAAAACATTAATAAGTCATTTTCCATGACATAACCAAACACTGGAAAGTGTTTTCCAACTTATTTTCTATTATACTATCAAATATCAAAAAATAATTTATTTTTTTAAAATTTATTTTTTTAAAAAAATTACTTTTCAACAAACAAGTAGATCTTTAATTACTTCTCGTGATGATGACAAACCTTGAAAACACACACAAAAAAAATCTACGTACGCAAGGGGACAAATATCATCGTATATGTAGAGACAAGATAGTCTAGATTCTCTAGAACAATTAAAACATGGGCGACAGAGAGAGAGACAGAGACCTGCAAAAATTAGTTTATCAGTGATAGTGAGAGAATTTGGTTTGTAAGCAACTGACATGAGATTTCTATTCATTTTTTGTTCGGTTTCTTTTATCATCAATCACCTGACCTCTCGTTCTTCATTCCTTCTGGGTTTTTATACAATTTTTTGGGAGTACTTATAAATTGGTTCTAGTAGTTCATTAAAAACTAATCAATTAATCCCTATATTATCAAAAATAATTTAAATAATTCCTTGACCAACACCAACCGCTATCAAATTTGATGGGTTTTTTTTAGTTAGTAATATTTCAGGTGCATAAACTTTTCAATAGTTTCCATTTGAATCTCTTTATTTTTATTCCTGCTGCTATTTAAGTGTGTGAATTTTTATTTTTCTAATAAAATATATATGTTAGGTTCATGTCATAATAGGTAATTGGTACGCCTTATGTTAACCGGAACTCAAAAAAAAAAAAGAATATTAAGGTAATGAGAAAAATTTTAACAGTATTATTAAACCTAACTCAACATATCAACTTTCAAACCTCTCGACTCGACTTTTTGCCTCGATTAAACCGTTTGGAAATTACCCAACTTGACCTCATTGACTTAGTGGATCCAAAAATAACTCAAATGATTATAAAAATATGGTTTGACTTTTTAAAAAATCTCAAGGTAGCATTTTTTAAAAAAAACAATATTAAGACGATGATGTATTGGATTGACTTAAGTCAATTAGAGTTAACTATTCAAACTCACGACCCGGATCATGGGCTACATAAGGTTTAATAACTTTGTATTTTTTGTGAAATTATTTTTTATTTAAATAAAAAATAAATGTTCAAAAAATTAAGCATCAACCCAATACTGAGATATTTATTTGAGACCGTGATAACATTACAGAAAACAAATCAAAATAAATCATGAAATCTAATTCTTAACACATTTTTTTAAATTGAGAAATGAGAAAAAAATATTTATGCTTTATAAAATAAATTAAAAATATATGTGAAGTGATAATTTAAAAGAAATTGTTAACACCAATTAAATATTAAATTGAAAAGTTAATCTTCATAATAGATATAAAAAATAGATGCATAACATCAACCCAATAAGGAGATATTTGTTTGAAATCACAATAACTTTACATAAAATAAATCAAAATAAATTATAAAATCTAATTCTCAACAAAAAAATTTATGATTTATTAAAAAAAATTAAAAAATATATGAAGTGATAATTCAAAACAAATTGTTAACTCCAATTAAATATTAAATTAAAAAATTAATATTCATAGTAAAAATAAAATATAGATAAACATGCAAATATTTTACATTGACTGTCTTTTTTTTATTTTTAATGTTTTCATTCAGTTTATCTTAGCAACTAATTGTTGTTACTAATAACAAATAATTTTTATTTTTATAAAAAATTTATTTAAATACAATGAATTTGCAGAAAATATAAAAAAAGAATTCAAGACAAACTAATCCCCTTAAGGAAACTACAAAAGTGTAAGAAAATTAATTACTATAAAAAAAATTCAATAGAAACAAATTAATGAAAATAAATAAAAAAAATAAAAAAAGGGTTAGGCGTTGATGTGCTATACCCATACGCCTAGCCTTAATAAAAAACCCAAGGCGTAGTGCTAAACCTATACGCCTAACCTTAATAAAAAAATCAAGCCCTACGCATGTTTTTTTTCCTTAACCGTCCACTTTTTTTTTTAACCAGGCAACTTGTCGCTTACTATTATATTTTTATTTCTTATATATATAACTAGATGTGATCTAAAATCATGTTTCAAGTTTTTGGATTATAAAAACTCAATTTTAAGTTATTTTTATTTTAAAGTACCTTAAAAAATTCCATAAAAACCTTCATAAACCACTAACCAACCCCAAAACACTTTAAATTCACTAAAAAATCAATTTAATAAAAAATCTAAACGGAATCTAACCTTTTTTTTTCAAGCATGTTTATAGAAAAACCTAATATTATTGAACTTTCTTTGTTTAATGTAACTTGTTGATCCAAAAAACCAAGAGTTTCGTATTTGAAAAGTGACATTTTTTTCGAGCGACTTTCTCTTAACTTTTTTTTTGTAGAAAATGAAAATTTGGACAAAAAAATTAGAAAAACTAAAAGGGCAGAAAAGAAAGAAAAAAAATAAATGGATTAAATTTTTTTTTTCCTATCCAATTTGAAATTGGCTATAAGATTTCTCTTTGTTTTACACTTTGATTCTTTTTTGTTAATTTTTTCTTCAAAATTTTTCAATAAAATGATTATTAATTTGGGCATAAAATACTGTAATTTGTTTTATAAAAAAAATCTAAGGATTAAAATAAAGATTATTGGTGATTGCTATAATATTTTACCTGAATGTTTTAATATATTATATAATATAATATTGACATGATCATTAAAATCATGCATGACATATTTATCAAATCTGTATGATTTTTTTTTAATCTTTAATTTAGTGTTTGAATTTTAAGTTCTTGTGCTTTCATTTGTTGAATTTTAAGTGATTGTGCTTTCATTTGTTTCTATTGAAGTGTCTTACCTTTTAATAATTAATCAATCAAGTGTTTTGTTAGAATCTGTTAATTAGTTGCTAATACTTTCGTTAAGTGTTCGATTATCAATTTGACTAGGTAAAAAAAAAAACAATTAAATGGGGGTGAATTTTGCTTATAAATTCATTATTTATAGTTTTTTTGTTCATTTTTTTCTTTGTTTTTGACTTAGATAAGGGAATAATATCTTTCTATTTGAGTCATGTTGTTAAATGATTGATGGACCTATTAATTCATCATAGTTGAGTTTTCAAGACAAGACTAATATAAAAAAACTCTATAATTAAAGGAGAGGCTATGTTATAAATTGATTTAAAAGTGCAAGCTTTGAATATATAATCTTCCAAACTGTAGGGGCAAACAATTATTTTCATTAAACTATAGACATATAGTTTAATTTAGAAAAATTACCTTAACAATCTTATAATTTAGTCGTTTTTACACTTACTCTTCGTGTTTTTAAAAATTATAATTTATATCCTAAACTTTAATATGTACGTAACAGTTTACATCCTAAACTATCCTATAGTTTAATATATTTTACACCGATAAAAAATATAAACTGTAATTTTTCAAAACACAGAGGGTAAGTGTAAAAACAATTAAACTATAAAATGATTATGATAATTCTTTCTTTAATTTATCTCGGGTAATAACAATATTATTAAACCCAGACTAACGGGTCAACCAGGTGACCCATCAATTTAGAATCCAGCTCGAACATGATTTCTTGTTGAATTGGTGATAGTTTACTCGGTTAAACTCAATCAACTTGATGGGTCAACCCATAATATGATCAATTAATTTAAAATAAAACTAGAGTGAGACTAGGTTTAGTTTTTTAAAAACATATTTTGTAGAATGATATTATTTTATTTTTTTTATAAAAAAATCTTGAAACAAAATATAAACTTCAACCATGCAATTAATACCATCACCTGAGTAATGGGCTAGCTTGGAGATTTAATAAGTATGGGTAATAGGAAAATCTAAAATCAAATATTTGTGAGATGGGCCTACTTCATTGCCTGCATTTATGCTGGGCTTGGGAAATTATAGCCTAGGAGCTACCACAAGAAAATGAGCGTCCTTCAGTAGCTCTCGCAGCCATTTCACAAGAGAACGAGCAGCCTCTGCTGCGGGACGGAGTCACAAGTCAGTTTTTTCTCTGAGTAGAAGAGCTTGGTACATCAGGTACCTTGCTATTTGATTAATTAGATATATCTTAGTCATTTTCATTAGATTTGCGTCCAATTAAACTTGCAACGGAAAGTTTGAAAAGTGGGATTGGTGAATTTTAAACAAACAAAAGCAGGGTTCTTTTGTTTTAGTTGGTTCTAAGTATGCACGCTATCTGTTCGATGCAATGCCACAGTGTGTGTGTGTGTGTGACACTTCTTTGGTTAAGGTGTACTCTGTTGATTTTTGTACTTTGGTTTGAGCTTTGCTATGTCGTCGTGGTCTGTCTTTGTATAGTATTTCTTCTACTCTCTGTTTGTCCCTGTTTCGTTATCTTGGTATTAACTTTGTAGCTAGTTTGGGCCCATGTGATTCTTTTTCTGCTAATACTGTAATCCATTCATAAATTTTGCACGCCAACTTTTCGATGAATCGCTGGATTCTTTCTGTCTATCTTGAATAGAGCATACTTTGTTTATCTGAATCAGATATTTAGCGAGGGGGGAACAAATGTTGGGAAGTTACTATAAGCTGACAATTTGTATATTGGCTGGAAGTTTTATCAATTTTTGGGGTTTTGCCCTGATTTTTCATAATGGAATTGAGTAACAGTTGGGACATCCTTAAATACCTAGATTTGTAAATAGTCTTACTGATTCAATGTCTTGATATTTACTGATAAAGTAGGACAGGATGTGGGTATGTTTGTGATCTCTAGAGATTTTATGAGAGAATAGGTTTCTTCGGCCTTCATTACTTAATAACAGTCAGTTGATATTGATGTGCCTTTTTTTGTGCTTTTCATGTAATATAACAGACAAGGTATTGTTTTCTTTACGTGTTTGAATGCGTTTTCTGTATTTTCATTCCTTTACTTGGAGTCTTCTCTTCTTTAAGTATCTGTCACTGTAGAATTTCATTTTATGTGCAAAGTACCATTGCTAAGATGTTTTTTGGACAATTCAGGCGCAAAAGAGAAAACATGAATGCATTCAAAGCCTTCAAAGCCCAAGTTCCAATTGCATGGAGTCCGCACCTGTATATAACTTTGGTGAGGGGCATTCCGGGAACTAGGAGACTTCATAGGCGTACCTTAGAGGCATTGCGTCTTCGTAAGTGCAACCGGACTGTCATGCGATGGAATACTCCTACAGTCAGGGGAATGCTCCAGCAGGTTTTAATATAAACTCAGATTAAGCCTTCAGTTGCGATTTATCAGAAATATAAGGACTTAAATTGTAAATCATAATTGCTTGGACTCTTAGGTCATTGTTTTGAATGTAATTCTTTTTCCCTTCAGGTGAAGAGGTTAGTTGTGATTGAGACAGAAGAGATGTACAAGGCCCGCAAACAAAATGATGTAAACCACCGAGCTGTACGCCCGCCATTGGTCATAAACCTCTTACCTGCCTCTGCAAGCAGTTCTTAGAGTGAGCTTTTGCTCCATGTAATTCTTCGGAGGTCAGCTTTCTGTTTCTTAAATGGGCATCTGTTTGTCAAGATAACTGTTTTTTCTTTCAGTGCCGTATTTATAGAAGGATGGTTGATTCAGTTAACTGGAATTGCACTTTTCCCTAGTCGACATGCTGGAGTCAGTGGATTATATATCTCTTTTCTTGGGTATTGACATAAATATCAGAATTTTAAATTAGCAACATCATTTGCATCTAAAAGCTTTGTAGTCTAACTGATGCTTGTGTGATAAATACTTGGTTCTAAAATAAGAACCTGAAAATTGTGCTTTACCATACACAGAATGGACACACAACATGGCGTCTTAAGTAGCTCAACTTTCAGTACGTCTGAAAATTGAGTATAAACTACCATCCTCATGTGTAAAGAAATCTTAGAACATTAGGAAGGCCTTGGAGAGCTGTAGACTAGGGGCCTTCCTATTTATTGATGTCCTTTACCTTGAGCATGTTTATGGCAGTTAAATCATTCCCTCCTCCTTCACCATCTCTAAAGCAGTCATATCAGCTGCAGGTTTAAACCCTTTCTCACTAGCGTCCTTCCTATTTATTGATGTCCTTTTCCTTGAGCATGTTCATGACAGTTAAATCATTCCCTCCTCCTTCACCATCTCTAAAGCAGTCAAATCATCTGCAGGTTTAAACCCTTTCTCGTTACAGTTTTTGGGCTTGATATAGTGCTGGACTTTGTACTGATGTCCCCTCGCAAATGCTAGGAAAACGAAGAAGTTCAACCCTCCTAGCACTGCCAGTAACCAATAGAAGTTATTCAACCTCCCCTTGTTCAAGTTGCTCCTCAGCCAGATTTTCTTGGTAGCTTTGTCAACTAAAGACACCAGCAAACTGCTAACAAAGAAACCCATTGAGATGGTGCTGAGGAAAAGCCCAGTGCTCATTGATTTCATCCTTGCTGGTGCCTCTCTGATGAAAAACTCAAGTTGTCCAACATAGACGAAAGACTCCCCGGCACCCACTAGGAAGTATTGAGGGACTAGCCAGAAGGCGCTTATCTTTGTAGATTGTTGAATAGCAGTTTCCCTTCTTTCTTTCTCAATGCTAGCAGCAGCCACCATGGCTAGTATTGAAAGACAGAGTCCAGCTCCAATCCTTTGGAGGCTTGTCAGCCCCTGTGCATTGTGGGTGAGCTTTCGAGCCAGGGGAACGAAGAGCCTTTCATTTAGGGATGTAAAGAGGAGAATGGTGATGAAGAGAAAGGTGGAGTATGAACCTGAAGGAATAACCAAAGAGCCAACTTTTCGATCCATGAAGGTTGCTTGCTCAATGGTAAAAGTAGTCATTTGAGAGTAAACTGTCCAAAAGAGGATACATGTAGACCAAATTGGGATGAGCTTTAGTACCATCTTCACCTCCTCAACTTCCATAACAGTTGATACTATCCAAGGGTCATTTTTTTGTGCACCGATGGAGGTGGGATCATCCATGATTGCAGCCTTGTCAAGACACCTGATGAATAACACATGAGAGGAAATGGAAACTGGTAAATTTCTGCAATAATACTTATACGAGTGGTAACAGTAATCATGGATGGATATAAAAAAGGACATTTTCCTTAAAACGACATGAGAATAATCCAGTAAATCGTTGTTTCTGAAGTAATTGTTCAACTTACTTGAGTTTGTCTGAGTAGGGAACTGTGGCACTATCATACCCATTCAGAAGGCTGGGATGTGAAGGATAAGGATGTCTCCTTTTCTTCCATGCCAATAACGATACCCTCCATATGATAGTTAATGGGCTACCTTGAGGCTTCTTGAAACGGTACCGTGGAGTCCCACAGATCAACACTGCTACTGCGATCACCATTGTCCCTGCTGAAATTCCATACCCCCACCCTCTTCCGACGTTATCTTGTACATATACCAGCACTATAACTGCAAACAATGACCCCATGCTAATGCAAAAATAAAACCGATTGAAGAAGAAAATCATTGTCTTCTCCTCCTTGGGATCTGTTTGATCGAACTGATCAGATCCAAAACCTGAGACATTGGACTTAATTCCACCACCACCAAGGGCTACAGTATAAAGCGCTGCATATAGCAGAACCAGTTGATTTCCTTTCACCTCAATGCACTGATGATTCTGTTTCCTGTAGTCATCGCATGGTGGGGGTCTCATGCTAGGAATGGTTGTGGCTGCTGTTAGCAGACTGACCCCCTGATGCATATGGAAAGGAATCAGCAGCATGGCCTGAAAAGAGAGATAATTGTGCGCAGATTTTGGCAGGCCTAGAGTACCTTAAGATTTTAGGTCTACATAGAACCTTCATCAATGTTTGGCCTCGTGATTACCTAACATGCTACTGGTTTTTTCTCAGCTGGGACTTGGAAGGGTATCTCAGAATGATGCAAGAACAAGTTTCCAGCCCTCACGTTGATACTAAAGCATGATTAATTATCAGAGATAACGTGGTATTTTATCTTCTTTAAGTTAGTGACACGTTGGCATGCAATATATTATTTCGAAACTCACCAAAGCAGTTATTATTGCGAAGATCGCAACTGTCAAGTACCGACCGAGCTTAGCATCTGCCAAGAAACCTCCAAAGAGGCCAAGAAGGTTGAGAGTACCCATGAAGTTGGTGACCATGTTTGCAGATTTTGCCGATGAAATATGCAATACTCCGACGAGGTATGTCACTAAATTCATTGATATGCCCATGACACATATTCTCTCCGAAAGTTCGGTTACTGCAAAACAAATTGGAGTGGAGATTAGCCAAGTGCTTCAGCACATATACTTAGATAAGACATTGACTCTTGTTAATGAGAAGCACCCAGAATGAGCCCCGCAGCAAGCCATCCTCCAGTTCTGGACTTGTCCACAGGAATTCCTCGAAAGTCTACTGCAAGATCATTATGTGCGCCATCTTCCCCCCCCAGGCCTGCTGCTAAAACCTGTTACAGTTGAGGTGATAAGAGAAATAAGCTAAATTAATAACTATGAAATATCCGGTATCACACAGTAGTGAAGATGTTCACGCAAGCAGTTACCATTTTTTAAGGGAGAGAGACAGAGAGCAAGTATCGGTGCTATGTAGACCTTCACTTTACGAACGAAGAACAGAATGGGAGCGCATGAGGAAATAACTACTTTACTTGGTTCTGTAGTGCTCAAGAGAATTGGGGAATGAGTTCGTGATCGGGAGGGGATATAAATATGGTAAGGGCTGGACATTGGAAGAAGGCAACTGTTGCATTTTTTTTTCTACTGGTGAAGAGTGGCTTGTTGATTGTTTGTTGTTTGTACAGTAGAAAAACCATGTGAGCAGCTTGGACGTATTCATCTAGTGGTTTAGGTTCCTGCAGCCACAACCTCGCCAACTCTGGAAAGTGACCATCCCAGCGTTCCAATCTTGTTTCTTGTTTCTTCTTGATCGTACTATCGTTATGGGAATTGAAAGATCATCTAAAACGTCAGACACTTGGACAAATACTTGGGTCATGTGGGGCTGATCAGAAAGCCTTGGCCAATTGGACAGATAAAAGCATATTGATCGAACCATATGCGAAAATTTTCTTTCTGTCGGGTCATGTCCTAGGAAAGCCTACCCTAAACCTTAAGAATCTCGTATGCTGATTGTTACGTAAAAAGAATGCCTAGCGTACTCCCACCATTATTTTAGCCATGATTGCAAAGGAATTAACAGCGTGAGGCTATAGGCTTTACCAAGCAAAAAATGCAGAAGCTATGACGAAAATCTCACTCTTGCGTTTGCTACAAGCCCACGAGTGTGATATCCCCACCCCATTGGATCCAAATTGAACAAAAAGAAGGGACTGAAATTAGACAAGAAAACTTTTATGTGTTGTTTCTTGATGCAATGGAGGAGAATTGGTAAGAGATTCAGTTCAAAAAGCTCAAGTCAATCCACTGATTAAACCGGCTGATATTCATTTTAAGGAAAAACAGATAATACCAGTTTTTTTTTTTTTTGATGAAATTAAGAGATAATAATACCAGGTTGTGCCATCAATCAAGCTCAAAGTAACTCTTTGTGGAGTGGAAAAGTTACTTTGTGAGACTTACTGAGGATGGCAGGGCTTCACTCTCTGATTTTGTGGCTTGGTAAGATGCATTGCTTGGTTAAAAAGTTGTTGATTAAAATTATAAATGTGATTTTTTAAAATATTCAAAAAATATCTTGCTTTTTATATTTTATATTTTATGTATATTTGATAAGTGAGATTTTAAACTATTTTTATTTTGTATTTCTGAGTTTTTTTTTAATTTTAAACGATCAAGTGGAAATAATTTTTATTTTATAAAATATAATTAATAAATGTATGTTTAATTTCTTACATCAGTACTATCCAAATTGCTCGTCCTAGCTGATTTTGCCTAAATAATTTCTTTAAAAAAACAAAGTTATTCCAATTGATCGACAACAGTCGGCCGAATTTGCTGATTTTTCCTCGAGCTTGGAGTTTTCTGGTCTTGATCTTTTTGCCCCCCCCTCCCCCTAAGATATCATGAACTCCTAGTCTTGTCCTATAGCAATCATTAATTAAGATATCATAAAACATCAATTTTGGTTTTCGTTTTCGATTTTTTTTTTAAAAATAAATTTTTTAAAGTATTTCTATTAAAAAACAAAAATTTAATAATTGTTAAAGTAATATATTATGAGTGATTTAAAGCTAAAAACATCATGATAAATTCATGAAGTTAACTCAGTCAATGGAAAATCTTCTCCTTCACGTGAGAAAGAGAATCAAGTAAAACTCTTTCTTATGGTATACGTACCTGATTATTTTTAATCAAAGAGAGCCAACTACAATCCATCCTTTACAATCGAAGAGCCTGTTAAAACACTGTCACCATCACTCCATCTCTTCTACTATGCCATACAGGATCATGTCTGTTCAGTTCATGATTCCCGTCAATTCCCAAGAATCTTTCATCTCTTCAAAGAAAGTAGTAGTTAGCATGGAGAAGCCGTGAGGATTCGAATCCATTAACCCACTTAAAGGATGGGATGCATGGAAAGAAAGCAAAAACCATCCTGATTTCTGACCATTGTTCCTGCAGGAGCTCTATTGACAAAAACATTCTCTAGCTCTACCCTATCAACTATAGTAGTAATTAGGTTCGAGTTCTCGTTAATCAGTATTTCTCGTTTTAGCTCAGTTGGGATCTTCCCATAGCATTCATGTTCAAGTTCGGCACTCTCCTCCTCCTGGTCTTAGGAACCTCCTTTTGCCTAATATTATGAGGTTTCTTTTGTTCGCCATCATCTGTTTTATCAACTCTCTAGACTTGTCAAAAGGAAGAAAAAGAAAAGAAAAGAAAAGAAAGAAAGGTAGTATTAATTATTAGGATGGCGAGTGAGTTGAGTTTAGCTGAGTTAAGATATGTTCAAGTTCAGCTTTCCTAATTAAGTGCAATATCCTGTGTTAATAGCACTTGGGAAAGCTGAACTGTGGGGGTTCTAGAGCTCGCGTACGTAGTCTCTAGGATTCAAAAAACTCATTTTTGAATCAGACTCCACTCTTGCAGCAGAGTTCATTAGAAAATATTTTGTGAAAATGGAGGTCAACTATTCTTTGATATGCTATCTCATATAATTATATTCTAGAATCATTTTTCTTCTAAATTTCATAAACTAAAATATGTATAAATTTGAAATTATAATTAAAATTTATACGAAAACCTATAAGTTTGATATTCAACCTCTGAGCAGATGAAGGAACTGCCATACATTAAAACCATCCATTGAAACCTAACACTAATAAAAAAATTTTTTTAATGAAGAACCAATGTCATGAAAAGGTTTATGAACTTAGTATATCTTATGAATTTTACACAAAATATAATTACATCTAGCATGATTCTTCATACCACACATAATAATTTACGGGCTATGCTACGAGTTGAATTAATTTTTTTTCTTCAAATAACAATAAATATCCAGGCTATAAAGAATTATTTAACATTATTATTAAACCCTGCTTGATGGATCAATTTTTGAGATCTTTCTATTTAATTCCTTACTTAACCTGAATTTAAAATTAAACCGTATGAAAGTTTTTTGACTTGATCCAGTCGAATTGACAGGTTTAAAGACAACCTGATCAACTGACAAGAAAATATAAGGAGAAAAAAAGGATAAAATTGACAAAAAAAAATCTCCCAATCCAACTCTTTACCTAACCATGCTTAAAATTAAATAATATGGGGGTTGTTCCGATGTGATTAGTCAATTTAGTCAGTTTAAAGATAACTCAAATGACTATTAGAAAAGGTTTGAGTATGAAATTAAAAAAAAGAGTATGAAATCAAAAGAAAAGAAGAGAAGAAATGGAAAAAAAAGTTGAATTAAAAAAAAATGATGAAGCGCCACTAAACATGCATCTTTTAGTATAAAAAGGTAATATAATTGGTGAATTTATTGTTAGATTTTAATTCATCATAAGAATGTCATTAAATACTTATAAAAGTTTTTTTTAATGAAATCTTATACACATTTTTTTTCCCTTAAAACTTTTTACATGCTAACAAATTAAGTTATTTGCGTTCTAAAATGAGCTTGTTTTCATATCTAAGTTCAAGTGTCTAATAAAACTCGTTCATGAATCTTAAAGAGGTGAGCCTAGCTAAGCTTAAACTTGAATCATTTTCTTAGAAAAATAAAACATTTTTGTTTTGTTTTTTGAAATGTAATTTTATTTTTGAAATTTTTGATTCTTTTTTAACTTTCAGAAGAAACCGAATATTTTTAATATCGGATCTGTATCTTACAGTGTAAATATACAGTCCGATATTATGTAAAATTATTGGAAAAACATGTGGGGGACCCACAAATATTTTTAAAATGCCCTTTGAAAATTGAAGTTTTTATTTTAATTTTTTTAATATTTTAATATTATTATATTATTAAAAATAAATTGGGCTAAACCCGGCCCGACCATCCGAGCTGGGCTGAAATGGGTCCAACCCAACTTAGTCGGGTTGGGCCGATTGGCGGCCCAACATCCTTTCTCTCTTTTTTATACTGGACCTGGCCCAGCAATCTGGGTTGGGCTGAAACAGGTTTAGCCCTTCTTGGTCACTTTCTACAGGACATGAATTAATTCACGTCCTACATGTATGAGAAAGAAAGAAGAACAAACGTACGAGTGAAGGGATGAAGAAGCTTACCTGGGTTGAGGGTGTTGCTGGTTGGTGGTCCTCCTGGTGACACACGATGTCACAGGTTTGCTGCTAAAGTTGTTGCCGCTTATAAAGGTGCTTCGGTGGAAGCAGAGAAGAAGGAGCTATCATCTTCATCACCATGAGGGTAGAGGCTTCGACTACTAGTTTTGATGGGCTGTAGTGGTTCGTCACGGTGATGCTGAGATTGTTATGGCTGAGGACATGGCAGATAAGGAGGAGTGGCTGAGATCACGATAGAGAAAGGGAAGGATTGATGGATCAATTATTTGCTTTCACAGTAACAAAAAATCTCTAGGCTATAAAGAATTATTTAGCATATTTATTAAACCCTGTTTGATTGATCAATTTTGAGATCTCTCTATCCATCTCTTTACCTAGCCGTGTTTAAAATTAAATAATGTAGGGTTGTTTCGACATGATTAGTCAATTTAGTCAGTTCAAAGACAACTTAAATGACTTTTTTAAAAAAAATTTAAGGATAAAAAAAAATTGGATGAAATCGAAAGGATAAAAAGTAAAGAAATGAAAAAGAAAAAGAAAAAGAAGAAGATATGATGAAGCGCCACTAAACATGCATCTTTTAGTAATATAATTGGTGAATTTATTGTTAGATTTTATTTCATCGTAAGAATGTCGTCATTAAATTCTTATAAAAGTGTTTTTTTTATATGAAATCTAATTAAAAAGGAAATGGATGAAATCAAAGGATAAAAAGGAAAGAAATGGAAAAGAAAAAAGAAAAAGAAAAGGATAAAAAAAAAAAGATATGATGAAGTGCCACCAAACATGCATCTTTTAGTATGAAAAGGTAATATAATTGGTGAATTTATTGTTAGATTTTATTTAATCGTAAGAATGTCGTCATTAAATTCTTATAAAAGTGTTTTTTTTTTTTTTTATGAAATCTAATTATACGTATTTTTTTTCCTTAAAACTTTTTGCATGCTTACAAATTAAGTTATTTGCGTTCTTTTTAAAATGAGCTTGTTAAGAGTCTAATAAAACCCGTTCATGAATCTTAAAGAGTTGAGCCTAGCTAAGCTTAAACTTGAATCATTTTCTTAAAGAAAGCTTGTTTGTAATGGCTCACGAACAGCTCGACTCATTTAAAATATTATTAATCATATCATGCAAGAGAGCTAAATGCCGGCAATATAGGCCGGAATACCCACAGCCGATACTCTAAAGAATGAGTTGTAACAATCAAAGCATGTGAAGATCATGAAATGGGAAGATATTGCCGGCCATTGCTGGTGTACATCTTACCATTTATCTTGAATTCTCAATATCAAGACGAGGGTGCCGTTGCAAAAAGTGTTTTTGGTTTCTTCTCCAAATCAAGAGGAGGTTCATGCTTGTCCTCTTGACTATCCAGAGTAAGTGTAGTCAATTTTTATTTCCTTTCTCTGAAAAATGTTGGTGCAAGCAGCGACAATGGCGACACAACGAAGCCAGCATCTTAAATTTTAGAAGCTTTTATCGTGTGGACGAAAGGAGAAATCTGAAAGATAACAAAACAACTGTTTATGGATGCATGGGGCCGAGTATGGCGTTCCGGGTCAATCCTATCTTTTTCACACAAACAACCTCCTCGGCAACACCCATACACGACTTTCTTTGTCTATATAATATTCATCCTCTACTAATTTAATTTACTAAAAAGGCTTTTATATATGGAAATTCTTTATTTTTTCTTGAAATACTTTGCAATTTTGTGGTTTTTTTAGTACACTCACATATTTCCTTTATTTTAAGGCGGGTAGTGAGAAAACAAAATAGAAAAAGAAAAGGGAAAAAAAAAAAAAGAGCGAGCGAGAAAAATGAGGAGATAAAAAAAATTATAAACAAAAATCAAAACAAAAAAATTTATTGAAAAAGAAAAATTAAGAGAACGGGGTCTAGTATATCCTTACCCCACACTGCCCTATTCTAAATATATCCTAGAATACCTAAAATTCCTAACCAAATATTCTAATGAAGGGTTGCCCTAATTTTTGTCTATAAACACCTCAAACCTTTCAATCCTAAAACGAGCCTGCATGTGGGACCAAGAGTCAAGCCTTGATGGCATAGTTTTGAAACCCGGCCTGACCTGGCGGGTCGACCCGGGACCAGGCCGACCCGAGACTGGAATCGGATCAGGTTGAAGAAAAAATAGGGGAAGAAAAAACCAATATGACCCGGCTAACCCGGCAGGTTGACCCGGCAACCCGACAAGACCCGATTGCAAACCCGTTGACTTTTTTTTTTAACTAAAACGACGTCGTTTTGATTAAAAAAAACTAACCCGGCCGACCCGGTAACCCTGTCAAAACCCGGAACCTGGATCTTGGACCGGGCCGGATCTTAAAACTATGCTTGATGGAGTTGAATAGGCCTTTTTTAAAAAATAAAACAAATGTTCATACAAATAAAATAAAATTGAGAACCACTGGTTAAGCAAAAGTAAAGTTAAATAATTTATAAGAATAAAATTAAAAAACAACACAACAAAATAAAAAGTATAGAGATAAAGAAATCAAATACAATTATTTATCCTCGTTTAACCTTTGTCTACATTCAGTCCCCAGGACTAGCTTGATCTTTCCCAATCCACTATTTGATCATACCTACATGAGCAAGGAACAAGTCTTTTATAACCATATTTTACAGGCTTATGAGCTAACCTAGTGTTGATCTGGTATCCCTCGCACCACCAATTCAAGAGTATTGATATGATATTGATTACAATTCCATAATGATTAGTTTAGTAACCTAACTGGTTATTCTCACTCGGGAGCAAATCAAACAAAACTTAAATACAATAGAAAATATGCAATAATATAACAAATATGTTTAAAATGCTCTTTGGAAAATTTGAAGTTTTTTTTTTAATATTATTATATTGTTAAATATAAAATGGGCTGGAGCCGGCCCAACCATGCGGGCTAGGTTGAAATAGGTCCAACTCAGTCGAGCGGGGCTAACTGGCGGCCGAACAACCTTTCTCTCTTTTTTTGGGCTAGACCCAACCTAGCCATTCGAGCTAGGCTAAAACGAGTCCAGCCAATCTTGGTTCCTTTCTGTAGGACGTGAATACATTCACATCCTGGATGTATGAGAAAGAAAGAAGAACATGCGCAAAAGGGAATGGATAAAAAAGCTTACTTGGGCTAAGGGTGTTGCTAGCTGATGGTCCTCCTGGTGGCGCACGGTGTCACGGGTTTGTTGTTGGAGTTGCTGCCGCTGATAAAGGTGGAAACAGAGAGAAATGAGCTACCATCTTTGTCACTATAGGGGGGCCTTCGGTTGAGGTTGGGAAGTGGTTGGTCACGGTGGTGTTGAAATTGTAGTGACTGAGGATGTGGTAGATGAGGAGGAGTGGCTGAGTTCACGATAGAGAAAGGAAAAAAAAAAAGGTTGGCTGGTAAAAAACAGGGGTAGGGGTTGGTTTTTTTCAAACTTTGGCTTTAGATTTCTTTCCCCTCAATTCCTAGAATCCACCCCTATTTATAGATGGTGGAAGAGGGACATTTTTTTCTTTATTAGGGACAAATCTTAGCTCTTAATTTAGTCCGGAAGGATCTCAACCGTTGGTTTAAAGTGACCATCATGAACTGTCAATTTTTGACAGTTAAAGGCTGCCTAAGTTGGTCTATTTGGGCTAGCGCCGCGGCCACTGCGGTGTCAATCAGCTAGAAAGAACTATACCGAGATATGGTCAAATATCAGGCTATCATGGTGGTCTATCTTTTGTCAAATTTGGTGAAGACACGAAGCATTAAATGCTTTGAAAATATAGTCACCCGAGCAGTTTTTTCGAGCCAAAGGTGAAAGAAGATGAACAGTACCAGATGATAAGTCATTTGAGTTTTTTTTTTTGTTACTGTTTGGTCAAAATAATGCTATTTTGGTCAAAATATATTGTTTCATTTAAATGAAACAACGTCATTTTGGCTTTTAGGTTTTTAATGTAGGGATTTGATTGAAAAATTCAATTTAGTTCTTTGACATTTGATTTCTTTTAATTGCATCCTAAATTGATCTAGAATTTTTAATTTTATATAATTTTTCCCTTGCCAAATTTTAACATCAACCTCAAATTTCAGCGTCTTTTTCATTTTGGTTCTTAGTCCTGGATTTATACAAATTAACCTTTAATTGACTATTAAACTTTGAATTCTCTTCAATTTGACCCCTGATTTCAATGAATCTAGTTCCCAGAGTTTAATGCCTTTTTTAAAAAGGTCTTTCACTATGAATTTCTTCAATTTAACTCCCAATTGACCTTAAATTTTGATTTTTTTTGCAATTTCACCCCTAGTTTCAACCAATTAACTTTGTAAAAAAATAAATGTGGTCCTCTAAAATTTCAATCTTCTCAATTAAGCTCAAATTGGCTCTCATACTTAATTTTTCACCAATTAAGTCCATAATAAAATTGATTTGACCTATTTAAAGTATAATTAAGTCCTTGCACTTAATTAAATCTTTTAATTTGACCCAAATTAATTTTTTAAAATAATTAAACATTTAATTTGGCTCATGATTAAATTAAATTGACCTATTAAAATTTAGTTATATCATTAAACTTAATGTTTTTGTAGATTTATCCAATAATGATTTAATTTAACTTTAAATTTGTATTGTCTCTCTAGTTTTTGGTATAATAAGGTATAATTAAGCTCCCAATTCATTCAAAATTATAGCATGATCTTCTTTTATATTTGAAATCCTCTCCAGCTTGCTTTTCCCAAGATACGAGTCTTCTTGTTATTATTATTTTATTTTTATTTTGTAATAAAATAAAGATAAATTTTGGGAATAAACCAGAAATGAATTATGACAGAAATAATAAATATATATAGGGATTTTAAAAAATAATTCTTTACCCCTTGTATAGAAGTAGTTATTGCACAAAAGCTTTCTAAAATGGATAAAAATCCTAAACGTCTTCTACTTGGTTGGTTCTAAAGGTTATTTGGCTGATCCTGGAGCCTACTTTGCTAATTATAGGATTTTTCAATCTTATTTTTTTTTTCAACTTGATATTTCTCAAGGTTTTCTAACCCAACAAGATTTATATGATCCTCGTATTTATGAATGGTCATTCTAAGGTTTTTTTTTAATACGCATATAAACATCTTGATTATTTTTAAACATATTCTATTATCCTAAACTTAAAAAAAAAACATATTCATGATATTCCTTTCTTGATGTGATAACCTCATTCCATGCATATAAAGTATTATACTCCATACTTGAAATCTTCATCAACAACAACTGTATTCCAATGTTATTCTTACCTAGTTTAAACTTTTGCTAGATATAACATTAAGCATTTTTAAGTATAATAATCTCAAATTAGTTAATTAATTTGTCAATCCATCAAAATATTAGATTGAATAATCCCTAGACCAACACTATATACATAAAAAAAGAAGGATGCACCATCAAGATGAAAAGCCCTAAAAATATTTTCCTCTTTCTTCTCTCCAAGCCACCAATACCGTTCCTAATTTCCCTTTCATTTCTTTTATTCTCTCTCATTTATTTTATTTTCTTTCCTTCCTCTTTTTATTATGTCCTTTTCATTTTGTCCTTCTCTTCCACCAACATACTCAACCACTTTTCCATCACCATAATAACCCTTACTAGTTGTTGTGTCCCTTATCTTCCTCGTCAAAATTCAGCAAACCTTCTTCATATAACCCTATAAAATGAACCAACGAGCCATCATATCAGCCTAAATCGACTTCCCTTTAAAAACCATTCATTCATCCTTCTTCATACATGACTACAAAACATAACCCACTTCTTAGATGAACCTTCCAAAACAACACTTTAAAAATCACTAAACACCCATGATCCACCAACCACCCACCAACACTCATCAAAACCCTAATCCACATCGCTGAATAACCAATACTAAGCTATATTGAACCTCACTAGCCACCACCAACCATACACTAGTTGAGCCATTAACAATCCAAAATGGTAACAATAGTAACAATATTAAACCTATTAACAATGACAGACAACCATGTTGAGGAGGAAAAAAACAAGGGTGCTTGAATACAAACCAACCATAATCTCCTTCCTCAGGTAACAATAAACTGCTTGTAAATGAATAAAGAAGAAAAAGATGTCTATCCCATATTGAAAAGAAACACTCCCTCCTAAAGTTTATAAGTGTGAGTTTCTATTATGTAGTAAATTAAGTGAAAGCCATGGTGGAAGGTTTCTCTAGTAGGCTTTCTAATGCTATTATATGGATATTTATAATATTAAAAAATGGCACTTGGGCACTTGGAACTTTAAACTTAATATGTTAATGGGATTAATTAATGTTTTAATTAATTTTTTTTAATTTTCACAATTAATTTTGATATTTATAATTGCTGGGATAAAACTGAATAACAATTATTCAATTTAATTTAAAATAGAATTATTTTATTAACAGTCATATAGTTTGATTAACAATCATAATATTAAAAGACATAATGTTTCATTATAATGTTTTTTAAGTCTAATACAACTTGTTACTACACACAAAACTATAGACAATAATAAATATATTTTCTTTTTTTTGTCTTATCTTCTCATTTTTTTAGAGGTTTAGAAGGTTTAGTTGTATCCTGGAGGTGTTGTCTTTGTATGAGACAAATAAACACCTTAAAAACAGTGTTTTCATGCCTCTAAGCCAACTCCTTATTTTGTGCATCTTGAAATATTTTGATAACAATTTTAAGGTGTTTAATCTAATGGAGATAAACATTAATTCAAGTGTAAGGTTTGCTAAGGATGTCAAAATTCAACTTGATTGTTTTAATTATATGTATTACACAAGATGGGTGGATAAGATAGTGTTCCTGCTTACTTCATTAAAGATTTTCTACATTCTTAACCTGAATATGTCTGCACTGCCTAAACCATAAGAAGATGATTCTACTACTGTTAAGAATGAAAGACTAAAACGTAAGGAAGATGAAGTGTTTTGTCAAAGGCATATTCTAAATACTCTGACTAGTCTACTTTATGACATTTTCTCTAAATTAAAGTCTAAAAAAAAAATTAGGTTGCCTTGGAGACACATTATAAGCAGGAAAAATCAGGTTCTGATCATTTTTTTGCTTTAATTTTTTTTAAGTATGAGATAACTACAATAAGCCAATTATGGATCAAGTCCATGAAATTCAAATGCTGATATCAAAACTTAGTGACTTGGATATCAAAGTTCCTGATTCATTTCAAGAAGGGGCTATTTTTATCAAAACTTCCTCCATCTTGGAATGAATATAAAAAAAAATGTTGCATTCTACAAACAATTATACCTTTGAACAATTTCAAACACACTTGTAAATTGAGGTTCAATCTTGTATGCATGAATTACAAGCAATAAATTCTAAAGTGAATTTGAGTATTGAAACTAGTTTGACAATGACTCAAAACAATATGAAAGTACAAAAAAAAAAATCAAGAAGAAACAACATGCTAACAAGAAGCATAAGGTTTGTTTCCATGGTAGAAATAAAAGGCACTACATAAAAGAGTGCATATTCAAAGATCAAGGTAGTTCTTTCAAAATGAATATGGTTGAAAAAGACAAAGTCAAGGAGTTGGATGTCATGGTTTCAAACATTCAAATTGGATGATTATTGAATTAAATATGACAACCAATGTTGTGAAGATTTCAGATTGGTGGTTATATTTTGGTGTAATAGTTTATGTCTGCAACAACAAAGCATGGTTTAAGACTTATGAAGAATTGAAGAACCCTGAAGAGGTATTGATAGGCAACCATAATTTTCCCAAAGTCTTGAGAAAAGGATCTATTGAGTTGTACTTTACTTCTGGAAAAAAAATTATCTTTAGTCAATGTGTTTCATGTTCCCGAGATTAGGAAAAACTTGTACCTGCTAGTCTCTTGAGCAAGAAAGGGTTCAAGATTGTTTTAGTGTCTGATAAGGTTATTGTAACTAAAAGTGAGATGTTTATGAAAAATTATTATTCTTGTGATGACATGTTCAAGTTCAGTATTAATGAAATCAATATTATTTCTACTTATATAGTTAAATCTACTTCTTTTCTTTGACATGCTAGATTAGAACATCTAAATTATAGATATTTAAAATATGTGTAAACATGGTTATATCTCATATCAGCATGATAATAATGATAAATATGAAGTATGTATTCAAGAAAAGATGAAAAAAAAGCCTTTTCCTAAAGTAGAAAGAAATTCTCAATTACTTAAGTTGGTCCATTCTAATATATATGAAATAAATGGTATGTTAACAAAGGGTGGGAAAGGATATTTTATAACTTTTATTGATGATTATTCTTGTTTTACCTATGTTTATTTGTTAAAAACTATAAATGAAACCTTTGGAAAATTCAAGGAATTCAAGAAAATGGTAGAAAATAAAAAAGAAAGCCATTAAAATTTTTAGAAGTGATAGAGATGGTGATTACTTTTCTAAGGAGTTTTCTACATTTTATGAGGAAAATAAAATAATTCATCAAATGACAACACCCTATACACCACAACATAATGGACTTACTGAAAAGAAAAACAGGACCTTAGTGAATATGGTCAACGCCATGCTTTTGAATGCTAATTTATCAAATAACTTATGGGGTGAAGCTTTAGTTACTTTTCACATTCATAATAGAGTACCATCTAAAAAATTAAATGTTTCTCCCTATAAAGCATGGAATGGTAGAAAACCAAATCTAAATTATTTTAAAGTGTGGGGGTGTGTAGCTTTTTATAAAGTTTCTGATCCTCAAAGTATAAAATTAAAACCTAGAGGTCTTAAGAGTGTTTTTGTTAGTTATGCATAAAATTCAAAGGCTTAGGCTTTTAGATTTAGAAACTAATATGATTGTTGAATCTGTACATGTTGAATTTATTGAAAATAAATTCATAAGTGATTCAAATGTGTAAGAACCAAATCTAAAAGTAATGACTTCTATCTCAACGTTAAGAGAAAAACATAAAAACCTAGAAGTAATAAGTTCAAGTGAATCTTGAAGAAGTCAAAGACTTAGAAAGCAAAAACACATTGATACAAATTTTATTTCTATTGATTTAATTGTATTTTTAGTAGAAGATGATAAAAATATAGTATTGAAAAGGACACCTATGATCTTAAATGTGGAAGTTGATCTAAAGACATTCCGTGAAGCTATGTCTTTTAGGGATGTTGTCTTTTAAAAAGAAGCAGTAAATGATGAAATGAATTCAATATTATCTAATAATACGTGGGTCCTAGTAGATTTACCTCTAGGTTATAAACTAATAGGATATAAATGGGTGTTTAGAAGAAAATACAATATCGATGGCTCTATACAAACCTTTAAGGCAATATTAGTTGCCATAGGTTTTACTCAAAAAAAAAAGATGTTGATTATTTTGTTACTTATTCTCCGATGACAGAAATTAAATCAATTAGAGTTTTATTTACATTAACATCAATTTATAAATTATATGTTCATCAAATGGATGTAAAGACGACTTTCTTAAATAGAGATTTAAAAGAGAAAGTGTATATAGAGCAACCTGAGGCTTTATACTTCCTGGAAATCAAGAAAAAGTCTATAAATTGGTAAAGTCTTTATATGGTTTAAGGCAAGCTCTGAAACAATGACATGAAAAGTTTAACAAAGCAATTTTGTTGAACGGTTTTCATCACAAGGTGTTGATAAATGTATGAATTCCAACTTTGCAAAAAATTTTGGTGTGATTATTTGTCTCTATGTAAATGACATGTTAATATTTAGAACCAATGTGATTGGAATAGTTGAAATCAAAAGGTATCTCACTTCTATCTTTAAAATAAAAGATCTTGGTGAAGTAGATATAATTTTAGGTATCAAAGTTAAGAAACATAGTAGTTGCTATGCATTTAATCAGTCACATTATATTGAGAAAATGATTGATAGGTTTAAATATCTCAATATAAAGGAGGCTAATACCCTATTTGACTCTAGTATGAAGTTAAATGATTAATGTGATAAAACGGTAGCATAACTAGAATATGCTAATGTTATTGGAAGTCTATTGTATGTTATGCCTTGTACAAGATTAGATATAGCTTTTATTATATGCAAATTACCAAGAAATACAAGCAAGCCGAATACATATTATTGAAAGGCTACTGCAAAAATCTTTGGTTATCTAAAAAGAACAATCAATTTGAGTTTATTTTATTTTGATTTTCCAGCTGTGATGGAAGAATATTATGATGCAAATTGAATAATTAGTTTGAGTGATAATAAATCCACGTCAGGATGAATTTCTCATTTGAAGTGATAACTTTATGTAAAACAAAACACTTAATTCAATTTTTTTAAAAAAATTAGGTCATGTAACTCTAGAACCCATAAAGCAAACAAAGTGACTTCGCTCATAAATGGACGAAACATGCTTTCAAGTGTAATTTTGATATCCTTACTAATTTTAGGTTACAGGCCAAAAAATCAAATAAAATGTGATCAGTAAAAATCAAATAAAATGTGATGAGTTAATTTCTTCATTAATTTCAACTTCACATTCAAGACTTGATTTAAAATAAGTATATGAAATAGGTTTAGAAAATAATTAAGCAAGTAATAAGAAATGAACTCAGGAATTAGAAATATACAAAGTAAACCTTCTTTTTTTTTTTAAGGATGTTTTTAATAGTTTTTATTTTTCTTTAAGCATAATCAATAATTTTTTATATTTGTCTTTAAAACCAATTTATCTTTCTTAAACTTTGAAAATTTCATATGTGAGGTAGCTATTTGTATATATTTGGTAATGCAGAGTAAAATATTTTTCAATTTAAAATATATCAAAATAAGTTTTACAATTTTTTTTTATTTTTTATATTAGTAAATTATAATAATAAAAAAAACATCAATAAAAATATTAATTTAATATTTTTTTCAAATAAAAAACATTTTAAAAAACAGATTTAAACAGGAAATAAACATTCAATCATTCTATCGCTTTGCATTACTCAAGATACATTGAACCTTTGAATAGGAGCATAGGGAAAGATCACACACGACCTGTTCATATACAAACCAACTTTTAAGTAATTACTCGCAGAAGGGCACACCCATCATGCCCACAGAGTTGTCAGATCATGTATGAAGACTGATGCCTAAACAGTGTCTCCACTATTGGTCGGCAACACAAGTGAACAAAAATTTTGATGTGCCTTCCCTTTCCATCAACTTTACTTTTCTGTGCTTTTTCGTGGTTGAAGATAACACTTTCCAGATCTTTTGCGGTGATTTGTAAGGCTTGATTGTATGTTTATGGCCATGCCAGGCCACCCTGTCGAGTCCTTGGAAAAAAACACATCCAATTATTGAGGATCGGCCTAAATTTGTTGATGTTTTGTCCCCAGTGTACGAGTTCCATGTATAAATTTAGTCTCTGTACTGTTTGATAAATTTACTTTACATGTTTTCCATGACTATCAGATTCTCAGAAAAGGAGAACTTTGTATTCGAAGGGTTTTTTTTTTGCGTAAATCCAAGTTTAGCCCCTAACGTATTTCTTTATTATCAATTGAGTCCTAAACATTTATATTTTCCTAAAATCACATTAGATGACGTTACCCCTCTATTTATATTATAATATGCACACGAACTTTAAGAGCTTCTGTGCCAAAATAAGCCTCAATAAGCTCCAAATGATAATTCCACCTTTTAAAAAAATTATCTTATTTATATTTTCCCTTTCGATTTTTCTTTTGATTCAAGTCAAGTTGATGATGCCAGGAAGGAGGCTCAAATAAAGAGGAACGATAGAAAAGCCAGGCTAAAAATGAATGGCTAAGCCCACCCAGGAGTAGTCCAACTCGGGATTAGACATGGCATGTCGGCCTCATCGAAGAATGTGGTCTTGTCACAGTTCTTCGAGACAAGGGATGGCGATTTCTCAGAAAAAAGACTGAAGAGTGGGGAGCAAAAGCATGGATAATTTGCATTAAGTCTAAACTTACGAAAAAGAGTGGCATCAACAAGTCAATTTGGGCACTCTCTTTCTAAAAGTAGAGTCTGATTATATATATCTTTAGTCATGTTCTACCTATAAGTTAAACAAATTTTGATTTAATTTTTAAAACTAGAGGTGTTTGATGTAATGAGCTGATTTTTTTTTATTTTTTATTTTTTATTTTAAATCAGTTTGGCTTTATTTGTTTTCTATTTATCAAACCAAATTAGTCTATGAGTCTTTCAATTGGATTGTTTTTTAGAGATTTTGATGCAACGGGTCAACTTTTTATTTTTTATTTCTAAAATCTAAAATCAAAGTAAAGTGATTTTTTTTTAATTTTCTAATCATTTTTTGGTTTGATCTCCGTTTGGATATTTTTAATTAATTTTATGTCATTTTTTTGTGTTAATTTTGATTACTCGGTTATTTTTCTCACCCCATTCAAAGCTCCATTATTGAAAACCAAATTATTAAGCTCTATACTTTAGTATTATAATTTTTTTAAAAAAAAATATCTATACAAAATGAAGTCTTTCCCTTTTCGTTTTTGCCAAAGGTGTTAAAAAATTGTTTGAAAACCATAATTAATTGGCATATTTAAGAACAAATGGTTCATCTATGTTTTCTTAACAATTTTGTTTACGTAATTTTGCTCAAACATGTTAGATAAGATGATATTTTGTGTATAGTATCTACATGCTTATTTCCTTATTATTATTAAAATAAACAAATATCTAATATGAATCGGCACCAGATTCTTTCTTCTCCTCACTGGAATTTAAACAACAAAAGGGAGAAGCACTAATAAGGCTTGAACCACCTTAGTCCAGCCACCAAGAAAGCAGTCTGTAGAAAATCCGATAGGATATGCTATTTTTATTCCTAAGAAGAAGCTGCCGAAGGCTGATTATGATTATCATCGCTCTTTTGGTCTTCCATTTGCAACAACTTGGCAAAAACTCCAACTAGTGGTGCTGTATTATACGTGCAGGCCTCAGTCTGCATGTAATTTCCTCTCTGGTCCATGAAATTATCTTGGCAATCAGGTCCTCCAACCACTGCCCCGACTACAACATTAGGGTTGGGCTCTTCCCGACCATACCAGAGGTCGAACCCTTGGGTGCACCCAATGAACCCCATGCTCTCTCTGTATGGCACCATTGAGGCCCCTCTATGGTGCACTCTTGTGGGGTATTTAGGGCCATAACCCACTAAATAACTCATGTTCATTGGGTTAGAACCTAGGATGTAATCAACTTGAAATTTAGCAAAATGGAGTATCTCTTGGTAATCCACAGACCCTCCATGGCACTTGAGCTTTTGAGTCGAGTTTCGAAGGATATCGGAGTATATAGTGAGAAGGAAGGCTGCAGTTGAAACATATTGCATGTTGTTCCATTGCCGGATGTGCAATAGACCACCCGGAGTACGATTCACGTTGCCACCGTTATTCTTGTCAAGGCATGAGCATATGTAGTACTCGGCTTTCGATCGGTATTGTTTCAACGTTTCCCTGTGCCCCTTGTGTTTTTCCTCCACGAGCAACTGCAATCTCAATATATATATAATTCATTATTATATATTTTAAATAATAAATTAAAAGATATACTCAAACTAGTTTACATATAAGTCAAGAATCAATCCCTTCTGCACAGATTATTTAAAGTTGCAACCTCTTGATTGACTATCATTCTCTTTGTACAAAAATAACATTATTATAAAATATCACGATATTACTATGCAAATTCAATTCAACTTCTAATTAAAAAAAAAAATATTAATCACATTTGAACTAACCTTTATAATACCATAGAAGGACTTTATTTTGATTATCAAAACTCAAAAAAAAATTAAAAACAAGCCAACAAAAATACTAAAATTAAAATCTAAAATAATATAATTATATCAAATTCATCAAATTTATAAGATTTTATGTTTTAATAAGGGATTTTACTTAACAGTGTCGTAAAAATTAGTTTTGACTTCTTTGGACAAAAGGATTCACAAAACATAGACTATTAATCCTTCTGCTAAACTTTGCTAATAGCTTTTTAATCACTTAACACAAAGGTTTCATAGGAAAAATCTGAAGAATGGATTTTTATGTGATATAAAAGGAAATTATGGAAATAATCATACATATAATTTTTTTTTACCGATATCCCTTATTTCTAATTAGAAAACCTCTATGAACAAGATAAAATAACGAATTCTTTTTCTCTAGAGGTCAATTATTTTTTATGTAATTTCTATTCATGTCTTATATAATTAAAAAAAATCTCTTCAAAATAAAAAAATCTTGAGGAAATAATGAGAATGCTATTATTGACTAAGTTATATGAAAGAGATTTTTGTTCATTTATATTTGATTAAAAAATGCTACTTGAATAATAATAATAATAATAATAATAGTGGTAGAAAAACATTATAATTTTATAATATGAAAGTGTAAATATTAGTTTAATGGGCCTTGAATAAAATGGTCCATTTAGACCAGGCCTCAACGCCTTGAACAAACTAAAAAGCATGCCTAAACATGTTGAAACCAGTCCATTTTGATGAAATGAATCCAAAAATTAACCAAATTGTAGGTAGTCTCTAGCCATTGGCATACGAAACAAGATTGTGCTACATAATTTTCAAGAGGTCATGTTGTATTACCATATTGCTTGTTTCAGAAGTAATTGCAACCTGTAAAACTTTCAAATGTACAAGTCTCATGATTGGTCCACATCTCGGTGAAAGAATATTCGCCTAACCAACCACGTTATGAGATCATTTTTATTGAAGTCAAAATTTCCCTAATTCAATGGCCCACTTAACTAGACGTCTTCACAAGTAAGGTTTGTGGAGAATCTATCTTAGAGGTTGATTAGTCAATATAATCACGTCGTATGATTGGAAGTATGAATTTAGTTTTCTCACAGAACTAATCAATGCGAGAGCCACCTTCTCAATTTTCAAGTATATAATTTTAACATCTAAGAGAACCTTGCTAGTATAATATACTAGTTTCTGGATTCTTTTTTCTTCTCGCATAAGCACAACACTAACTATAAGATTTGCAACCCCTAAGTGAAGGAAAAGCTCTTCATCTTCTCTTGGTTGAGATAGGATCGTTGGAGAGGATAAGTAAGACTTAAGTTCTTCAAAGGCTCATTGATATTTTCGAGTCCATTTAAAATTAAAGATATTCTTTAGAGTTTTGAAGAAAGAAAAGTAATGTTCTCCAAAACGAGAATAAACATGTTAAAAGCTATAATTTTTCCTATCAGCCTTCGAACAACCCTCACACATTGAGGAGGGGTCATGTTTAGGATGACTTTGATTTTCTCAAGATTAGGCTCTATTCTTCTTTCACTAACCAGGAAACCTAAAACATTTTCTCCATTCATAGCAAAGCCATACCGGAAGGGGTTTAACTTTATTTGGTGATGGAATTGAGAATAACTCTTGTAAGTTTTTTAGATGTTGCTCAAATCATGTGTTTGACTAGCATATCATCTACATAAACCTTTATGTTCCTACCCAGCTGACCTTTGAAAACTTTATTCACCATTCACTAATAAGTGGCTCTAGTATTTTTAAACCAAAAGGCATGACATGGTAACAAAATTTCCTTTATTAGTTATGAATACATTTTTTCTCCTTATTATCAAGATGCATAAGTATGTGGTGATCCCCTGAATTAACATCTAAAAAACTTAAGTATTCAAAACCAATAGTTGAGTTGACCAATCGGTCTATTTTAGACAAGGGAAAACCATGTCTAAGACATGCCTTATTGAGGTTAGTGAAATCCACACATATATGACACTTACCATTTTGTTGTTTCATCATAACTACGTTTTCCAACCATTATAGGTACATTACCTCATGAATGAACTCGCCATCAAATAGCTTGTCTATCTCTAATGAGATGACTTTTTATTGTTCTTCACTAAAATTTATTTTCTTCTATTGATCGGGGAAAATGATGGGCATACATGTAAATAGTAAGAAGACATATTTGGATTGTTGTTTGGCATGTTTAATGGATTAAAGATAAAAATATGTATTTGGATATTAAAGAACTCTACAAAGAATTTCTCTTGCCTGGGTTCTAAAGCAAACCCAATCTTAGTGGTTGCATTTTTTTTTAGAATGAAGACTAACTTTTTTTAAAATCTTCCATAGTTTTTTTTTGCATTTCAAAGTTTTTCTTTAAAATATGTTTATTAATCTATCAACAAAATATTCTTGCCCTTTAGATAGATGGAGGTGCATCTTTTAAAAATCAATTGATTCCCTTTAACAATCATGATTTTTTTTTCTATTGGGAGCTTCATTGTCAGATACTTGGTATTGATCATAACATTTATCTTATAGCAAAGAGGTCGTCTAAGTATAGTGTTATAAGACAAATATGTTTTAATCACCATAAAAGTTTATTGTAGAGTGCGACACTAGAGATAAATCACCTTTTACTAGTACACCTTTTCCTTATTTCCTAATTAAAAGGGTCTTCATTAGCGTTAACTTAGATGGATCAACACCTATTTATATCATCGTATATTTAGAGAAAATGTTGACTCGCTCCCATCATCATTTAGTACCTTGTGCATTTTATTATTAGAGAGGACCGTGGTAATTAACAACATATCATCATGTGGAAAAAAAAAAAAGCCTATTGTTTTCTCAAATGGCAAAGAATAAAAGAAAGGCTACATCTACAGTAGCTCGTAGACAAGACGCTTTGCCTGCTCCTACTCCTGGTCCCAAGGATCATGACCATGATGGCGATGGTTCAGGGGTCCTTGCCCTCCCGGTTGTCCCTGTTACCACACCCGATGCAGTTGTCTCTGCTCCCTGCACCAATCCTCTTCCCTTGCTTTCTTCTCAGCCTCGTGATGAGGGTCCTAGTGTGCTTCATCCTACTTCTGTGATGGGGGTTGCTTCTGGCTCTACGTCTTTGGATGCGGTTCTGGTGGAAGCTTGCTCTGTAGCTTCTGATGAAGAGATCCTAGATGAGGATCAGCTGGATTTCAAATTTTCCGATGAAGAGTGTGAGGACTCCCCTCAAGCCCCTGCTTTGCTCCCTACTGCGAAATTGGCTTCCCCACCTCCTCTGCTCCCTGCTGAGACAATGGCCCCCACCCCATCTTGCCCTCCTAAACCTGCACCTTCCACTGTAGCAGGTAACCCTCTCTCCGATCCTGGCAGTAGCAAATGGCGGGATCTTTTCTTTTCCAATAGATCTATTGTTTCATGTACCAAACTTCAAAACTTCTCACTTAATCATCTCTCAAAAACTTGTGCCATATCCCCTGAGGATATCCAACCAAAATTTGAAGTTTGGAACTTTTGTGCTGTGGGTTATGTCTCTGGTAAACGGCCTGGTTTTCGGGCTCTGAATAGCATTATTTCTAATGTCTGGAAGTGTGAGGCAACTCTTACCATGACTCTGGGTGGCTGGTTTATAGATTTAAAACAGAGGAGGATAAGCTTACAATTCTTCATGGTGGACCTTATCTTATGTATGGCAGACCCCTTATTCTATGGCCTGTGACAAAAATTTTTGATTTCTCTAATGAAGAAATGTCATAGGTACCGGTCTGGGTAAAGTTCCCAAATCTTCCTCCCTGCTGTTGGTCTCCTGTTTGTCTATCAAAGATAGCCAGTGTCATCGGGAAACCTATTCAGTGTGATCAGCTTACCTCCAATCTTGCTCGTATGTCTTATGCCCGAGTGTTGGTTGAAATTGATCTCCAGGAGGAACTTCGACACTCAGTAGAGGTCTCTCTGCCTGAGGAACCTACCCTGCATCAGAAGGTTGTTTATGAAACGTTGCCAAAGTTTTGCAATTTCTGTCGTGCTCTTGGCCATTCTCGACTCCTCTGCTCCAAAGCTGCAGCTGCTAACACTAAGGTGCCTAGCAGCCAACCACAGGCTACGACAGTAGAGAAAGGGAATGTTTTTTCCAGAGTGGGCCCTCAGCTCCAGAACCAGGGATCCCCCTCTTCCCCGGTGCTAGGTTCATCTCCTCCTGATCAAGTCATGCCCGTGGGTTCTGGGGCGGACACAGTACCTGTAGCTCATAAAATTGTCTCTGAAGGTTGGGTCTCTGTGGAGTCTAGGCGTATGGCCAGACAACAGACTTGTCGCAATTCCAAGGGGAAGGAGGTGCTTGTAGCAGAACCAGTGCCGGTTGTCCCCACTTGTGAAAACACTCCCCCTCTCGTCTGTGCAGGAGAGGTGCCGCATGCCCCTTCTATTCCCACTGAATTATTGGTTGACCCTCCTTGTGTGCCAGAGGAGCAGCTCACTTCACCTCTCCTCCCTGCCCTACCATCCGCTCATATTGGAGACAGTGCTCCTCCTGTCAATGTTTCTCTCTTGGGTGTCCCAACCAGGAGTGGAGTTCAAACCCGTAGCCAGAAACAGCGTGGTAGTAGTGGAAGGGTCCCCCCTTCCCCTGCAATCTCATGATTATATATAGCTGGAATATCAGGGGACTCAATTATCCCCTGAAACAGCATGAGGTTGTTAGCCTCATGAAGAAGAATAGGATGGATGTGTGTGGTTTACTTGAAACTAAATTATCTTCCTCCAGAGTTGCCGGTATGCATAGACTTCGGCTTGGCACTGGAAATACTTTACAAATGCAGATGCATCAAGTACTGCTAGAATTGTGGTGTTTTGGAATCCAGCTACAGTCAAAGTTGAACTGATTGAATCTTCTGCACAGGCTCTCCATCTTTCTGTTAGCAGTTTGATCTCTCAGTACAGTTTTATGATATCTTTTGTATATGGGTTTAATACAATTTCTGCGCGACGTGCTTTATGGGGGGATCTCAGGCGATGGAACTCTAGCTGCCCCTGGATGATACTTGGGGACTTTAACTCTGTCCTTTCCTCAACAGATAAGCACAATGGTGGGGCTGTTTTTCTCTATGAAACCTCTGACTTCCGTGACTGCTGCTTTGATCTTGGTCTCCATGATGTCAACTTTACTGGCTGCCATTTTAGTTGGACAAATGGGTCTGTCTGGAGTAAGCTTGATCGGGTGCTGGTCAACCCTTTTTGGCCTGCTTTGCAACGCCTCACTCGTGTCCACTTCGGCAACCCTGGTGCCTTTTCTGACCATTCCCCTGCAGAGGTTCGTCTGGATCCGTTTGTGCAGGGTAGACGGAATTTTAAATTCCTTAACATGTGGGCTTCTCATGATAGGTTTTTCGAGGTGGTTTCTTCTCATTGGTTCTCTCCAGTATATGGCACTCCTATGTTCATTTTGTGTCGTAGGCTTAAACTCCTGAAAGGACATTTGAAGGAGCTAAATCGTCTTCATTATAGTCATATATCGAAACGGGTATTGCGGCTTGAATCTGAGCTGGAGCACCACCAAACTGTATTGCAGCAAGACATGGACAACCAAATCTTATTGGCTCAAGACAGGACTCTTCGTGCAAAGTTGTCAACTATTAAGCTTGCGGAGAAACAGTTTTTCAGTCAAAAGATAAAATGCAACTTTCTCAAGCACAATGATAAAGGCTCCAAGTTCTTCCATGCTCTCCTGGGCCAAAATCATCGGAGGAACTTTATTCCAGCCATCATGTGCAGCCATGGCAGCCTTAGCACATCTTTACAGGAAGTTGGCAATGAATTTGTGTCTTTCTACCAACGGTTGCTTGGCTCATCCACGGACATCCTTCCACTTGACAGCGCAGTTATTCACTGTGGTCCATGTCTTCCAGCTAGTTCTCATGCCCTTCTCCTTGCTCTGATTTCTCCAGAGGATATACAAAAGGCAGTGTTTAGCATTGGAAATGAGAAAGCCCCTGGACCTGATGGCTACTCCTCTTTTTTCTATAAACAAGCATGGGATGTCATAGGAGGGGATGTATGTGCGGCAGTACAGAATTTTTTCCATTCAGGCAGCCTCCTCAAACAGGTTAACCACTCAATTATTGCTTTGGTTCCTAAATCAGCACATGCTCCTTATCCATCTGATTACAGGCCAATTTCATGTTGTAATGTTATCTACAAAGTTATTGCAAAGCTTTTAGCAGGTCGCCTAGCTCATCCTTTAAAGGACATAGTTAGCCCCATGCAGAATGCATTTCTCGGTGGGAGATATATGAGTGATAACATAAACCTTGTCCAAGAGCTCCTTCGCCACTATGGCAGGAAGCGCTCCTCTCCCCGTTGTTTGTTGAAAGTTGATTTCAAAAAAGCATTCGACTCTGTTCAGTGGAACTTCTTGGCTAGCCTTCTTCGTCACCTTGGCTTTCCAGCTCACTTTGTTCTGCTTGTTATGGAATGTGTATCCACTGCATCATTCTCTGTTGCAGTAAATGGGGATATTTATGGGTTTTTCTTGGGGTAGAGTGGAGTCAGACAAGGAGACCCCTTGTCTTCGTATCTTTTTATATGTTGTATGGAATACTTCTCAAGGTCACTCAAGCTTGCCTCCCAACAGGAAGGCTTTCGGTTCCATCCAAAGTGTGAAGTGCAAGGTATCAGCCACCTTGCGTTTGCAGATGATGTTTTACTTCTCTCCCGTGGTGACTCCTCTTCAGTCCGTTGTCTTCTACAGCAGGTCGCTCTCTTTGGACAGACTTCTGGCTTGTACATCAATCCACAAAAATCATCCATTTTCTTTGGGGGTGTTGGCCCTTCTCAAAAGCAATCTATCTCACTGAATCCGGCTTCAGCGAAGGGAGCTTTCCCTTCACATATCTTGGGGTTCCTTTAAGTCCTCATCGGTTGCTTGCCAGTCAATTCTCACCACTTTTGCAGGACTTGAAATCTTCAGTCCAAGGATGGATTGGCAAACACCTTACATATGCTGGCCGTTTGGAACTCATCCGGTCTGTTCTGTTTGGGAAAGTCCAATTTTGGCTCAATATTTTCCCTATTCCGAACATTGTGACGAGGAATATAATTAGCATTTGCAGAAATTTTCTTTAGACAGGTGACATTCGCAGAAGTATCTCAGCTTTGGTTGCCTGGAAAACTATTTGTCTCCCTAAGACAGAAGGTGGTCTCGGCTTGTATGATCGTCGGGCTCGTAACCGAAGCTTTCTTGGCAAGCAATTATGGAATATTCATCTTAAAACGGATTCGGTTTGGATTCGTTGGATTCATCATTTTTATCTGAACTCTGGCACCATTTGGTCTGTTCAAGCACACCATTCTTCTTCTCCGCTGTGGAAAGCTATCATTTCTATTAAAGACCTCCTCTTGCAGCGCTGTGGGGACTCTGAGTCGAGTATTACTCTGCTGAGTGGTTGGTCTACTGGTGCAGGTCTATTCCTTTCCCATGCATATGATTTTTTCAGACCTGTTGGTTCAGCTGTCTCATGGAGCCGAGTGGTTTGGGAACAGTGGTCACTGCCTAAATACAGTTTTATCCTCTGGCTGGCGGTTCTGGTAAAACTTAAGACTCGGGACAGGTTGTGGTTCATCCCTACTGATCCCAATTGTTTGTTCTGTAGGCAAGTGGAAGAGTCCCATAGTCACTTGTTCTTTGCTTGTGAATGGACATGTCGTCTGTGGGCTAGGATAAAATCTTGGCTGCGGATTGGGAGAACCATGCATACTTTGGCCAGTGCTATTCGTGGGCTGCACTCTCAGAGGAATAATCTTGAGGCTCGAATGAGAAGGGTTTCCCTGGGTATCACGGTATATATCATTTGGGAGGAAAGAAACAAGCGAGTTTTTGATGGGCGGTCTAGGGAGGTTGATACAGTGTTCAGACACTTTCAAATCCTTTTCTATATTGTCTTCCACTTCTATGAAAAGGACCATTTGCTTCTGCATGTGGGTTGATAGTCTCAGTATGGGTGGCCTGTTCTCAAGTATGCTACTGAATTAGCTTATTCATGTTTACTGGGAACCGTGGCTGCGTGAGTGCATGGTTCATGCACAATGGTTCTACGTGACACAACTCAGTTGTGGAGGCCCCCAGGCTTTGTCTTCGGGTAGCTTTGCTCTTTCATTTATGGGTGCTGGAATACTGCAACATGAGCTCCACGTCATGTTTATCTCCTTAAGATTTTTGCTGCGTGAATGCATGGTTCATGCATCCTGGCTGCACGTGAATCACTATGCTGATGGGTCCTCCTTCGTCCTCACGTGGTTCGTGGTCCCCTGCTTTGCATTATGGAGTTTTATGTTATGTGTGATTGGCTTGCCTTGATGGTCTGATCTTCTGATATTTACCTCGGTTATCATTGGCACCTGTATCTATTGGTTCCTAATATAACCGATGGTTTTTGTTTCTCTTGGTTGTTTTCTTCTTTTGTGCTTGCTGGGAGCCTGTTCCCACTGGCTTGTTATGTACATTGGTATATTTGGCTTGCTGGATTTTCAGCTAGTCTAATTTTTGGTCTATAAAATTCTAACATTTGATCAAAAAAAAAAAGCCACTTGATATTATCTATATCTATTGAAATGAAAATGATTGCTCATACCAAGGGTTTTGGAGTCATAAAGAGAATAACACTTGTTTTCCATAAGCTTTTTTATTTGTGAAGTGAATAGCACTTGATATTATGCAACTCTTTATAGAGAGGGCTAAATTATTCTTTTTTACTTCTTGTGATCAACTCCTTTTTAAAAAAATTATTATAGGTATTATTTGATGATAAATCTCTCTATCTTTATTTGTTTTTATAGATCATAGCAATCTTCTATGTCATTTCCCTTTTTTTAAGATAATATTTTTAGGTTGTGGTTATCAACGTCACCTTTCTTTGGTTATGGATACTAGACAAAGTATTTTCGTTTTATAATTATCAGCACTTCAATTCTAGTGGTGTTCAAAGGAGTGGTCATCAATTCAAGCTATACTAGTTTACTTCACACTAGACCTCTAAAGTTAATTTTACATCTATGAGAGCTACCAGAAAAGCATTTGTACTTTGGATACTCATATCTACTTCTGTGAAAATGAGGATGTTCTTATCTAGCTACACTTGTTTCTTCTATACAAATATGATTCTTTATTGGTTACTTTACTTTAATAAGAGTTATGATTGGGAGGGCATATAGTGATACTGGTGATTCTTATGGGTGTGATCACTACTTGTTGTTTTGCCTTTTTATTTATAAAGATCATATTTCAAAGACCTAGTTTGATAGCGCTCCTCACGTTGGTGTCTTCATGGCATAATAGAGGTATGGTGGTATTTTTGTCTGCTCTTTTATAATTTATTTTATCCAGTCTTCTCTAGAAATGTGAGGTTGTTTGTAAACTAACGAAGCAGTTTATAAGGTGGTTGATTATGTGTTATACGGTGGTAGAGGAATTGCTCTGCGTTGCTTATGAGTTGCAAGAACAACTTTCATTGGTGCTCTCATTTGCTATGCAAGTTGATAAAGATCTATGAAAGTTGATGTTGCATTGGTAGGAAGATAAATTACTTTTCCTCCTGGGATTTTCATGTTGTCAGACATGAAGAACTTCTTAGAAAAATATCCATAAAAAAAAAAAAACAAACTAGCTTTTGTTTAATTTTTCCTATAGACAGCGTCACTAATAAAGTTATTGAAACTTCAAAGGGATATTGGGCTTTCATGACTGATCTTAAACCAAAATGTTTGGGCTTAAATGTTGGTCTTGAATATCGAGCATAGAGTTTTCCTGCAAAAAGTCGAGTGAGTGAAATAGTGATGAGAAAAAATAAAGAGAACAAGATGAGTGAGGGAGAGAAAGTTCAATTTATTATGAAGAAGATGTTGTTTTGAATATCCTATTGTGTGGGTAGTTTGTGGTATTTACACACATGACCACCTGAGTCCACATGACTTACCTGATGAGAAGGAAAATAGAGTAATGTGTAGCTCACCTAATCACGAGGGGTAAGGAATAATAGTTCTCCTAACGATGAGCAAAGGATTTGATGGTGGGAAGTTACAAAATTGTTATTTACCTGTTTTCCTAACCAATAAAAATAAAAGAGTTCGTGCATGTAATCAATAAAAATGGTTTGATCATATAGGTGGTTAGGTTAATATTCTTTCACAGAGATGTGGACCAATTAGAAAACTTGTTCATGTGAAAATTTCACATGCCGTAATTACTTTCAAAATAAACAGAGATGGCGCCACACCAACCTTTAGGAAAATATATAGCACAACCTTGTTTTATGTGTTAGTGGTTATATATTGCCTATGGTATGGTTATTTTCTAGGCTTGTTTGGTCAAAATGGACTAGTTTTAGCCTATCTAGTTAAAATTGTTTGGTTTCCAGCCTGTTCAGGTCGTTTGAACATGGTTTTGAACTTGTTTAGGTCATTTAGGCCAAGCTTGGTTTTTTGTTTGTTCGGGCCTAGCCTGGATGACTAGGAAGCCTGAATGACTTAGTTCCTAGTCATCCAGGCCTGGTTTGGTCATTCAAGCCTAACCTAAATGAACTGGTTTTCTTTTTTATTTTAGGCCTATCATAACTCAAAAAGAAAGCTTATTGGGACAAATCAAATGACTTAGTTCCCTCTGTGTGTGTGTGTGTGTGTGTGATAAAGTCATGAAAAACCTCAGATGTTATTGGGTTTTCCATGGCTGCAATCTGGGGCTGAAAAAATGATTGGATCAATAATCATGAGCTTTCTTGCAAAACAAATTCCCTATTTATACAAGGGACCCTCCAACATATAATTTAGCAAATATTAAAGGAATGGAATGTAAGTTTGAAGTAGAGAGAGTAATATATGATGTAATATTGAGTTAGCCTTGTCTGAGTCTGTCTTCTTACTTAGTGACCTATGATATTTATATATATCAGAGGTCATATAAGTTTACTTGGTGGAAAGAGAAAAATGATGGGGGTATCTAACTTCCTAGAAAATTCAGTCATTGGTTGTTGTGGCACGCTTGCCATTGAGAGATAGGTTGGTGTTTGAAAGTAAGTCATTAGTGAAAAAGGTGACCTGACCATGATAGTTGGTGCGAATTCAAACTTCACGATAGCTATTGGTGGCAATATTGGTTTGAAACAGTTTGAGAGAGGTTGTTACTAGCGAAGAGGGTTAGGTTAGGTTGACCTTATTTTCTCTTTTCTTCTCCCTTTTCTCCCCACCTAGCCATGGTTGGGCAAGTATGGTTAAATTGTGCTAACTTTCAGCCCACTTATTTTTCTTTCCTTCCACTTCTCTCTTTTCTCTCGTCCTTCTTTTTTCTCTGTTCTCTTTTCTCAATCGGACTACCAACCTCTAGGGTCAATAGGGCCTTATAGCCCAAGCTTAGCTGGTTGACGAACCCTTTTTTTTTTTACCATCAATACACACACATAAACTACCTTATTCCTTAAAATAAACATATCTATTACCTTCTCAAAAAGAAAAGAAAAGAAAAGAAATCCTCTATTAAAGAAATCTTGTTCATGGATAGAAATTAACTACCATAAATGGCATAACAATACAGAGGCCTACTTTATTAAACTAGCTCGTACATTTATGTCACATCTAACAAGCTAGCCCTTATATATGGAAAGAATCATGTCCACTCCCATAAACTTTGAATCAAGCCCTACCTTAAAGTCTAGTTTAAAAATTGTCGCACGTGTGCGGCATCGAGATAATCATCCTCCTGGACTAGGATCTTTATGGTGATGGGTGGAAACAACAAGAAATTCTTCATTTATCAGTAAGAAAAGGACAGAGTCGCCACCTAGTATTTTGGTTACTAAGAACCCTAACTAGTCTTAAAGTTTAGATAAAGGGACTGGTTATGTATAGGAAGGATATATCACCCTCAGTACACCTTACCTAAGATAAGCTGTATTGTTTATTTGTTAATACATACTAAAGTACTATTGTGTTTTCTAACCATTAGTTTGTCTAATGGTTAAAGTCAATTCACCCCAGTAAAGTGGATCATAGCTTTAGGGGTCAAGCCTAGTCATTCTAGAGTCACATCATAAAAATAAAAGAAACTGTCTTTTTATTCAATATCAGGAATATGTCTTACATATAAGTTCATAATCCTATGTATTAAAAGAAACAAAATAAATTTTTATTTTCAGAATGTTCATACATTTTAAAATTGGCTTTGAAAGCTTGACCCATGAAGAAAAACAAGTGTCATTCTTTTATTGAAAATCTAAACAGCACATTTAAAAAATCTTACAAATTACCTCTATGCCCAGAAACATGAGGTTTCAATCTATACAAAAATGTACAAGCATCTTCTCATTGGAAAAAAAAAAAACACAGGTTTTCAGTCGTTTGCATGTTGTTAACAAGTCATTAAATTACTTTATAGTCAAACATGCAAGAATAGCTCATGACAACAAGTTGGAAGTTCATGCTTTAAAGGTTTAAGAAAAGGACCTTTAATGAAGAAGAAGTAATGAAGCAAGGTTGTTGAAGATTATAACTCCTGCTACTAGTTACAGTTGATTCAAAGGCTCCTCATAGCAGCAGCAAAGGTTTTCTTCGTTCCAGTCATAGCCACTATCAGAAAATTGACGAATGCAAACGGAAACACCGACGGATTTTTTCCATCAGTATTTTGCGGTAATTTTTACTGACCGAATTGTTTCCATCACTAACATTGTTGGTAAACATCGATGGAAATACGTTGTCAGTATATACCGAGGGAATCCCAGTCGGAACAGAAGGAATAAAAAAAATCAAATAGTATAATGATGTGTAAGTTTTTACAAACACCGTTACCGACAGAATTATAGTGAGATTTCAAACAGGCAAGCTGTACACTGATATGACACTTATACTGATAGAATTGCCGATGGATTCACCGTCAGAATAATTCCGTTAGTAAATCTATCGGTAATATTTAATAAATGACTTGATGCTCGACCTTCTTCTCCCCTTTCCTCTCTTTCTACTTCTTCCTTAAAAATCCTCTACAACAAAACAGCCCCCCTCATCCCTCCATATTTTAACACAACTCATCCTCCCGTAATTTTTCCAGTCACAACAACATTCTATTTGATGGCATTCATGTTCTGATTGAAATTTTATTGAGGATTTTTCATCTTAAGTAAGCAAATCTACCCTTTTTTTTTAATTTGAACATAATTTTTAAATGTTAACTTTTTATTACATATTTTTATAGTATATATATTTTGTTTAGGTGTTTATTTCTTTTATTATTTTTTCTCAAACAAACTTGTTGTATGGATTTATGATTTAATTTGTACATGTTGTAGTTTATTTTAGATTTTGTAAAATTTTATTTGTTTGTAAATTGTTGAAACTTATGTCGAATTACTGACTTAGGTGTGTTGTGATGAAATAAATAATTGGTTGTTTAACGGGTTCATTTATATTTTGTCAATTTTATTATCGAGTTGTAATTTTCATAAATGTGTACAAATTTGTATCTACATAGATAATTGATAATGAATTAAGAGAAGTACTATAGTAGGTTGAAATCTTGATCTAAACCAATATTTTTGCAAATTTATTTAGTTAACGTAGTTAATTAATACATGTTGTCATCATTATTTGATATAGGTTCAATAAAAGTGATGAATGATCGTTTATAGATGTATCGAGATTCACCCCAATGATTGTGGAGGATGGATTATTGTAATGGAGTTCATGGTTTTATTAATTACACAATATCTAATCCGAGAAATATTAGTGGAGGTTGTATTAGGTGTCCATGCAAGAGGTGTAAAAATAAAAAGTTTATCGATCCAGATGTTGTAATGATGTATCTTTTACAAAAAAGATTCATAGAGGAATACCTATATTGGTATGCACACGGAGAACCATTTGTTCCTCATAAGACCATAATAGAAAGGATGGTTGGGTCAACTTCTAGTACTAGCAATGTGCATGAAATTATAGATAACAACAATAATCCTTATCGGACTATGGTTATGGATGCGATGAGAATGAATCAGAGCCATGTCGGTCAATGTTCAATTGTAGATGAAGAACCTAATATAGACGCGGTCAGGCTTTTGAAAGATTCTGACGAACCATTATGGGATGGTTGCACAAATCACAGTAAACTATCAGCCACTGCACAGGTGTTTACCATCAAGTCGGATTATGGGTTGAGTGAGGTTGGTTATGATAGAATTATCAAATAGGCGAGAAGCATTTTACCTGAAGAGAACAGGCTGAAAAAGAACTTCTACACTACTAAGTCCATGATGAAACCCCTCAGTCTAGGATGCCAGAAAATTGACATATGTCCAAATTTTTGCATGTTGTACTACCTTAAAAATGCTGAGATGACTAAGTGCAGGACATGTGAGCATTCCTGTTATAAACCCAGAATTAGCAAGGGAAGGACTCATATCGCACATAAAAAAAGTCAGATACTTTTTAATCACACCTAGATTGCATATGTTATTCATGACACCAAAGACTGTTGAGTACATGGCATGGCACCAATCACATGATGCGATGGATGGAGTGATGGTGCACCCTTCCGATAATGAAGTATGGAAACACTTTAACAGTGTGCATGCTCACTTTTCAGTTGAATCAAAGAACTTGCATCTTGGGTTATGTATAAACATATTCAATCCATTCGGGTCATTTGTTACTCCTTATTCTTGTTGGCCGGTTATACTCACAGTTTACAAATTACAATCAGGGATGTGTATGAGAACAGAGTTCATGTTTTTATCTACGGTCATACCCGATCCTAATAGTCCCGGCCAAAATATAAATGTTTATCTTCGACCGTTGATTGATGAGTTGACGCAATTGTGGTCTTTCAGGGCTTTGACATATGATGTATCGATGAAACATAATTGTTTTATGAAAGCAGCTTTTATGTGGACTATCAATGATTTTCCAGCTTATGGAATGGTTTCAGGTTGGAGCATGCATGGAAAATAACAAGGCATTCACGCTAACAAACAACGGTAAAACATCTTTATTTTACTGTCACAGACGGTTCTTGCCGACGGATCATAGGTACAGAAAGAACAAAAAGGACTTTTTTGTTGGCAGAGTTAAAAAGGATGTTACACCTTATTGGGTAAAGGAAAGTATTTTCTAAGAGCTCCCTTATTGGAAGACCAATTTTCTCCACCATAACCTTGACATCATTCACATAGAAAAGAATGTTTTTTAGAACATTTTCAACACAGTTATAGACATGAAGGGGAAGACAAAGGACAACATCAAGGCTAGAATGGAAATAACTTTGTTTTGTCACCGTAAAAATATGGAGGTGGTTTATGTTGGGTCACGGGTCGCAAAGCTCAAAGCAAGCTTTGCCTTAGACAATAATGCACAACTACTTGTTTACCAATGGCTTAAAAGTCTGCATTTTCCCGATGAACATGCCTCAAATATATCAAGGTTGGTCAATTTGGAGGATTGCAGATTATATGGAATGAAAAGCTATGATTGCTACGTGTCTATTCAAACACTCATTACATTAGCTTATCAGGTTTTACTACCATAAGGGATATGAGATACACTCACAGAGATCAATCATTTTTTTAAAGATATATGCTCCAACAAGTTGTAGACACAGTACATTGAGAGGCTTGAAACGAATATTGTCCAGACAATATGAAAACTTGAGATCATATTTTATCCATTTTTTTTTTACTCGATAGAGCATTTACCGTATGAGGCAAAAGTTGGAGGCTCAATCTAGTATGGATGGATGTATTCATTCGAGAGGTTAAAGATTACAAATGTAATGTAATTAAAAATGTATTTTCATTGTTTTTGTTAATTGAAAACATTCGTTTAATTCAATGTAGGTACTTGTTGTTTAACCTTAATAAAAAGGTTGAAAACAAGGTGCATGTTGAGTCTTTGATATGTGAGGCTTATATTGTTGGAGAGATCTCAACATTAATCTTGTACTATTTTGAGCCTCAATTGAGAACAAGAATCAATCATGGATGACCCGCACTAAAAAATGTTGTCAAGAAAAGATATTTGTCTGAAATAGAATTTAGACAAGCATGTAATTATGTGTTATTTAACTGTGACGAACTAAGACCTTTTATTCAGTAAGTGTACTACTTAAACTTTGTTATTAATAGACTATTTCTCTCTTCTAATATCACAAACTCGTATATTATTGAAAACCACGTAGGCAACATCGTCAATATTTACTATCTAAAAACTCACAGCTAACCGAATCTCAAATCTTTCAATTACAAGATGAATAATTTACCACATGTAAGTTCGATTTGATTATCATTATCTATCAGGATACTTGATTTTGTTACACATTTCTCGTTTACTGTTTATTATTGTACGTTATGTACCAAGTTTATAAATTGGGAGGGAATGTTAGTGCTACATTGTCTTTACTAAGTTTGGGTCCTGAAAGAAAGGTGAGGTGATAAAATAAGTATTTTGTCAATGAATACTTGTTTGTGTTAAGGGATCGATTTCTAATGAGTTCGAAGTTGACTATTATGAGAAATTAAAAGAGGTAATTGAATTGTAATATCATAGTGAGCAGAATAGAGTGTTTTTATTCAAATATTATCGGTATGACACCATTGATAGAGGAATCAGAGTAGATCCCCATCATGGTCGAAATAAATTCAAAAGTCGGACTCCGCAATGTCAACAATGTCTTTGTTTTCACCAAGAAATGCCAGTAAGTTTATTACACATACACCCTTTCCTTAAAAAAGGATCGTTCAAGAGTTGATTTGTTATCCATATTGAAAACCACACCCAGGGGTCATGTCGAGGTTGTTCCGGATGAGAATAATGAATCAAATATGGGAGATGATATCTTTCAAGTTAGTGAGTTGGTTAATCCATATCGAGTTGCTCCATCGATTGACTTAGAAGAAAATTCAAATTTTCACGTCTGCAATAATACTTTTGTTGATGTTGATGTTGATGTTGATGCTGAGGAGTTGAATGTTGTTCTGAGCTCTAGCGGACAAGCACAAGTTGATGAAGATGATGATATCAACGAAATCAATGTAGAAGATTGCGATGGAGCTGATGGCGAGTCAATTCAAGAAGATGAAGAAGATAATTTTGAATAACTATCAAAACACGAAAGTGTAATGCCATAAACTATAATGTAATATTTATTGATGAAATTCTCTGCAAAAAAGTATTTATTTTATTATTGTTATGTGAACTTGCATTATTGTATTGTGCGTGCAGCTTTCAATTTAAGTATTTGCAGGATGGATAGATAGGGAATACAAATACAATTTGGCATCAAACATTGTTTCACACCGATATAAATACCAACAGTTCGTGTTTGTCGGTATATTCTAGAGGCGAAGGGAGTTGTTCCCTTTGCCCCTGGCACTATTCATAGAAAATCACACTAATAGAAATACCGAAGATTCGTGTTCGTCAGTGTATTCTAGAGGTGATTGAAGTTGTTCCCCTTCCCTCTAACACTATTAATGGAACATCACACCGATGGAAATATCAACGATTTATGTCCATCTATGTATTCCATAGGCGAATGGAATTGTTCCCTTCATATATCAGTGATGGCAATTAAAGTTTATTGACTGAGTGACAGTTTCCCGACAGAATCACCGATGGATTGTGAATTCCAACGCGCTAGTAATTAATGCATTTCTAATAGTTCACTATTTTACCAACAGAATCATGAACGGACTGGAAAAAAAATCTAGAGGGCTTTTGAAATTTTTAGTGCGAAATGAAAATTTCAAGGGGACGTTACTAGGGAATCACCGATGGACTATTTTAAAAAATAATATTTAATATTTTATTGGTAATTATTTTCATAAACCATAGTATAAAAACCCAACGGGCACATCAGAACTTCATTTTTTTTCTTTCAGCTAAAAATCACTCTCTCAAATTTTGTCCTCATTCTCTACAATTACATTCTGTCTTTCAAACATCAAGGCTAGAAATCAAGCTTTATTTCTCTCAACAGATATATATGGTGAATGTTTTGATGTATTTTCTTTTTATTTTTCTTCTTTTCTTCGGTTTACTAACAATGTCTTTTTTTTGTATAACACGTAGTTTAACTCTAAAATTAAGCACGCCATTAAGGTAAAAGAAAATTTCATTCCTAAGGCCTATATTTGTTTTTGTATTATTTTTTTCTTTTTTATCTATGTTTTTGTCTATATTGCAATAACATTTTATTGTTTTGTTGAATTTTAATTGTTATTATCAAATTTGTTTTTCAATGTGAATTGAATATATAGGATTAAATTTAATTACAAAAAATTCTTGTCAATTTAGGATTAAAAATATTATCACGTAGAAAATAAAAATTTTCTATGAAATGGAATTATTCAAAATTATTAGTAGAAATTAAATAAAATCAACTTGTTTATGGCATACATATTGTCTATTTGTAGGATTGAAAATTTTAGGAACTTTCTCATATAGGAGAGATGTTGCCAAATTGTTTTTAAAGAAAATCAAAATTGTTTATCTAAATATTCATTAAATTCGTGTAGATGCATAGGGAAAAATCAATTGTACATCGTGAGCACATTATCGGCGCTAGTTCTTCTAGCAACGATGATGACAACAATGTGTCATTATATGCCGACCAATAAGAGGCATCTGAAGCACATGCATTAACTCATAACGCTGCCTTTTTAGTGTAGTTCCGCAACGTAAAGGCGATGTCTCTTCACAACGGGATCCATTCACCCACATGTACGAGTGTAGTGGAAGGACGACCTTTCAATGTAAGTTTGTTTTGCTTTGAGTTGGTTTATGTTTAACAATTTATGAACAAATAATATTTCATTAAATTTATCAATTTTCAAGTTCACAAACATTGAGGCTGCCCAAAAAATAACATCGACATTTATATCATCATGAAAATTTTATTTTTTCAATGGAGCCAAGTTTCCGAACATCCTGAATTGAAACCACAAGTCAATGCATGGTTACAAGATTTAAGGGTAGTATTAACTTAAACTTTTTAGTATTTACCATGTTAATTTGTTTACTTTATTGAATTTTTTAAAAAAAAATTATTGCAAGGCTAAATTTGAGTGAGATAGAGCAAATGAAAATGTTGTGAGGAGGGTTTGGGAAAATCATGCTGCAACTAGGTAACATTGAAAACAGTGCAATAATATTTTTTTAATTTTAAATATTAAAATTTCATTTGCCATTTACTGATATATAATATGTGTGTACCACATATGTTGCGTGAATTTTGGTATGAGATGCATAAGAAATCTAAAATATATGCCAGAGAAAATGCTCTACCAAGATGGAATGACGTGGCAGTTTGGAAGGATTTCAGGTTGCCATACATCCCGAAGAATACATGGGTGGAATATATTCAACATGTGACATCAAAGTGTTTCACACGACGCTTATAGTCCGGTGTGGGGAATTGGAGCTGGCAAATTCACAGTTCGGTTACCACACACATCGATGGCTCCATTGCGTTCGTTTTGCACGCAAAGCGGATGATAAGATTTATTTTAATCACATCTATTTTTAATTAATTTATTTTTATTTATAAATATATTTAACTGGCAACATTTTTTTCCTATAGACTACGACTCTTGGACGTGAGCCAAGCCCAATGGAGCTTTTTGTAGGGACGCATGTGTGAAGTGAAGACCATCAAAAAAGGATGCAACAATTCATCTACAACCGAGCTCAGCACTTTATGGTTCGTTGGTTTTCAACCATTTTCTTTCATAAGTTATAATTTTCTTAAATTTGATTATTTTAATTTTTATTCCCAGGAGATATATAACAATCGGTTGAAGGAGAGATTCAGGGACGATCCTTCAACCCACCTTAATTTCGATCTAGATTTGTGGTTAGATGCAAGATTGTCTGGTGGACCTAATACAAATCAAGTGTACGGACTCTCCAACACTACGGCCAAGAACTTGCAGACGGCCCGTAGTGTTTCCACCATTGGGAACTCGCAATCGATACCGAACACTCAGTCTCTAGAATTCATAGCCTTGGTAGATCAAGGAGTGCAAGAACGTGCGACCCATCTAAATGAAAAATATAAACGACTATCTACGGATTATGAAGAACTCCATCAAATGATCATGGATATTATATCATAGATGGGTGGTATATGTGCATCCCCTTATTGTCCCTATGGTCCCAGGAACGACCAGCCATCTCCTCTTCTTCCTCCAGCGCCGCCTTTATTCTAGTTTCATTGTATTTGAACATATAAATTTGTAATAAATATTTGGATTTTATATTAAGATAATTTATTCTTACATACTTTAATTTTATACAAATTTAAATTTTTTAAAATATCTTCTTTTTATGTTCAATATTTTTTTTAAAATATATACTTTTTAATTATGACGGACGGGATTACTGATGGAATAATTCTGTCGGTATATTCCAAAGAGTTGGAAAAAAATTACTGCAAATGTCACTTCAACTGTTACATCACCGAAAAAATTATTCTGTCAGTATATTCCAGATAGTTGGAATAAAATTACTGCAGATGCCACTGCCAATCATCGATGAAATAATTCTATCTGTATATTCCAGTGAGTAAAATGTTTTTGGCGCGCATTATCCGTCTGCAATACCATTGGGTTTTTTTTTACCGATGGACTTTCCGACAGACCAAAAATTACTGACGAGATTTTTTTTTATGGTCATTTTTCTTCTATGAATCCGTCGATAAAATAATCATAGACGAAATGTTAGTGTAAACACTGACAGAACAATCTCTATCACTTTCAGCTTGGGATGAAAAGCAAAACTTTTGGTGCTTTAGTGGTTCACAATATGGCTAGCCTAAGAGAAGTTGCTAGTGAAGAGAAACCTCTGCATTGCTGCTAAGATGGAGCTATTGTCGTAACTGATGAACAAATCTCTGCTGACAATGGAGTTCTAAGAGATTTTCTACTGCTCACGGTGTTGTGGAGCTACTGTAGTACTGGTATAGAGCTATTTCAATGGAGGAATGAAGGTTGGAAGAGTTAATTATTTAGCAATCTTCAACTTGAGGGAGAAAGGGTTGCGAGGATCATTTTTTTTCAAAGATAGAGGGTCATTATTTTGGGTTTTTTTGTAGGCTGGAAAAAATTAAGGAGAAGGTTGCTACAGTTGTTGTTAGCCACTTTTGACCACATAAAAAATCAAGAAAAAAAGAAGAAGAAAAACAGAAAAACTAAAATCCAAAATACATGAACAAAGCTTAAAACATTGTCCAAGTTGGTGGTGAAAGACCAAAATAACAAATGGAAGAGTTGGAAGACCAACATGTATAAGATTGACAAAATTCACAACCCAATTTTGATTGATAAAAGGCCTATTTGGTGAAAATATTTTCATTTGGGGTAAAGAAATACAAATTTAGATAGGTAAAGACTCAATGAGAATTTTATAAGGCTTAATTCATTTTATTAAAGACTTAATTGCAAGAAAAAATGATATTTGAAGTCAATTTAGGTTTTAATTAGAAGAAATTAAAGTATGAAGGTCGATTTATGATTTTAAAGAGTTTGATGGGCTTAATTGCATAAATATTAAAGTTTGATGGGCAATGAGAGACTTGATTAAAGAAATCAAAAACCAAGGACCAAATTGAAAATATGTGTGATTGTAGGGGCTGAAATTGACCAAATTTGGGGTAAAGAAATACAAATTTAGATAGGTAAAGACTCAATGAGAATTTTATAAGGCTTAATTCATTTTATTAAAGACTTAATTGCAAGAAAAAATGATATTTGAAGTCAATTTAGGTTTTAATTAGAAGAAATTAAAGTATGAAGGTCGATTTATGATTTTAAAGAGTTTGATGGGCTTAATTGCATAAATATTAAAGTTTGATGGGCAATGAGAGACTTGATTAAAGAAATCAAAAACCAAGGACCAAATTGAAAATATGTGTGATTGTAGGGGCTGAAATTGACCAAATTAAGGGCCAAATTAAAGAAAATTATAAGTTTGACGGTCAATTAAAGGTTGAAATGCACAGATCAAAAACTAAGGACCAAGAAGAAAATGACGCTAAACTTTGGGGTTGATGACTGAGTTTGACGAGAGTGAAATTGTATGAAATTAAGAGTTTGAGTGGCAATTACGGGTGCAATTAAAAGTAATTGGAAGAATTGGACTAAAATAAAATCTGTTAGAACCCAAACTAAAAACCCTAATTTCTAGAGTTTTGACTGATTGAGTAGGCACTTTCAAGCGAATGAATGTTGCGTTTCCAACCATTTATAGGGTTGTAACCACCACCATTCAACTATCTAGGTGAGCAAAGATCAGCTACTCTCATCAAATTTTACATCTTATTTTTTTCAAAGAACTCAACAACATTTTGTCCCCGATCAGCCATCACTGCATTTTCAGATTCTAGGCTAATCGGGTTGGCACTTTCAAATAAATAAATGTAGAGCTATAAACCTCCAAATTGAGTAAGATTGGATCCAAACAAAAGGTGAGCACCCTCTCTACTATGATCAAGTGGTCTTTAATGACAATTACATCAAAGTTGCTCCAACAAGTCATCGAAAGTGGTCAACTCAGTCATCGATAGTTGTGATACCCATTTCACAAAACCACTAATCTTTTTCATGTGTTCACACTCAAGCCTTATCAGTGGATTGTTATCAAAGGTTGGTCATGTGTCTCTCAAGACCAAAAGGTTAGAAAGAAGCTCCTTGGTCTACAAGTTTGGACAACCACCAAAACCTCCAAAAACAAAGTTTGTTGCAAAACCACCATTGAAAAACCAGTATAGGTACAGAGCTCACAACTGTGAAATGTACTCAAGAACCCTTTTATTTTGTTCAAAGGGCCAAGCTGTGATCAATCTATGTTTAAACTCATCAAAAACCCAACAAAACCCTAGCAAACCCTATAAATATCCCCTAGAAAATCAAAGCAAAATAAGAGAAGGAGGGGGGAGAGACTGATAAAAGACCTTTAAAGTGTGAAGGTTTAAGAGCCTAACACAAGGATTTACTCAACTTTGAAAAAAAAAGCAACAAACTTGGAAAAGAAGAAACCAAAGGGCATCAATCATTGTTTAAGCTTGGAAGGTATAAAACATTCATTTATCCTAGTATATGATGTCCATGAGGCACATCTTCACCTTGTTCTTTCAAGTTTTATGGTGTTTTTGAACATTTATTGCATTATATTGCTTTTGGCTTTGATTTTGATTAATGCATAGAATGTCATTCTTTTCTTTGTTTGATCTTGTTAATATTGTTGGATGTTTAATATATACTTGGATGTTTAGATTAAATGAAATAAAGGGAATTGGAAATATAGTAGTAGGGTTATTGATTATTATTATTATTTGTTTATTAGTGTGTGTGTTCTAGGTTTCTAGGCATGGTTTGGGTTCCAAGTGTTTAAATAGTCAATTTTGAATCGAAATTTGATGCTTTTGTAGGATGTTTCAAGTTGGCAGTTTTAAAGTTTGGAACCTCTTGCATGATTTTAATATTTTGATGTTATTTGTTAGTTTTTTTATTCAAACATGTGTGGTTATGGTTGTGTAACTTGTTACAATGAAGAAAGCATGTCTTAGAAGTAAAAAATGCTAGTTTTGGAGGCTTGATAGTGGGCTGAGTTTCTAAGGTATTTCTAGGCTACTGAGCAGTGTTTTTCATGTTCTTGAGAAGAATATTGTCTTATTATCTCAATCATTTGGACTAGTTTTGGTCCAATTCTTTTCACATAATCCTTTGTGCATCTTTATTACTCAATAATCTAAGGTTTATTTGCATCAATAACATGTTTTTAGTAGGTTTTAATCATAGGATTTAGGATTTGAACCGAAACTCATTTTGACAAAATCGTAGGCTTTTAGTGATAATCAAAGTTTATGAATGCTAGATTATCAGTCCTTGCATGATTTTCAACATGTTTGTGTCCTTGTTTAGTCCATATCTAGTCTGATTTGAAATCTACGTTGCTGGGTTCATGTTGAATGTTCTTCGGTCTTCTTTATATTCGTTGTTTTTTTTTAGTTTTGATAAAATGTTTTTTGATTTTTTGTGTTTTTTTTTTTTAAGTTTGGTTTCATTATGGATACCAGTTTAGGTTTTGGTTTATTTTTAGGGTCAAACCAGTAGAGTTTGGTTCTGTTTATGGTCGAACCAAATGTTTCGGGTCAACCCGATCGAGTCAAAGCAGGTCAAAAGTTAAGACTTTGTTTGGCTAGCAATGTTTTTGTTAAAGGTTTTCTTTGGCTTAATGGTGTGTTTGGCAAACACCTTCTAAGCCTATTGTAACACTTTTGGTTTTAAGAAAAATGGGTTTTTACCAAACATGGTCTTGAAAAAAAAAGATTTCTGCTTGTTGCAAACAGTTTAATCCTTACATAACAAATTGCATTTTTATTCATAATAAAGAATGAATTTTTTTCTACGTTGTTTTAGAAGAAAAAAAAATTGTATTTCTTTGCATTTTTTATGAAATTTATAACTCTAATTATTTATCTTCTGAAAATTAATGGTCAACATTCTAGTATAAATGTTGGACAAATAAATAAGCTGATATTTAAATATCAGGAGTTGACTAGGAAGTTCTTAGAAATTGTTTTTTAATATTCACCAATATTAAATGGAAGTATTTTTCACCACAATATACGAGTTGTGGAAAATACATTTGCCTTCTAGGATAGGTGAATCATTTTCACGACACCTACACGGATTCTTCCTATAGGGATTTATCAAGGTATACGAGACTATAATAAATTTGAAATGTTGGTTTTGTTCATGAGCATAAATCTTTTTTCTGAGCCATAAATGGACCACCGACTAGGAACCCATCAACACCTTTGAATCATGTTCAGACCACACAATACAGCTTACCTCAAGTAAGGTACGTTAGGACTTCTAATAGCTTTCCTAGCCACAACCAGTCCCTCATCTTAGAATTTCTGATAAGATCAGTCCACCCGGGTCATCTAGTGACCCTAAACAAAACAACTAGGTGGTGACTCCTTAACCCTGACATCCCGCCACACCATACGCACACGTGTGACAGCAGTCATGGCTGGGAGATAGTGTTTATGGAAATGCTTCTCTCCCTTCCCACAGTTTGCTTGAGTTTGGGTTTTGTGGGATTTTTATAAAATAATTAGGGAGGTTCTAGGGCTTATGGGTTGATAAGATCTTGACCCTTCCTATTAAGGAATATATCAGAGCCATTCATCGAAGCTAAGGACAAAAGCTTGTCCAGCTCTGCAACCGACAAAGGGAAGACACAAGGCTGTTTTTATAGGAAGAGCAGTGATGGGTAGTGTTTTTGGGAGAGAATCTGCAGGAGTTTTTAGTGTAATAAGAGTAGGAATGTTGTCTTAGAGTGAAGTACAAGTATCAAGGTGTAAGTTGGCAAGAGATTTGTGTAGTTTGGTGAAGAGATAAGGGAGAAATTAAGGCTGAAATGTGGGAGTTTGGGGATCTTTTTATTTTGTTTTTGGGAAGACAACAATGAATAGTAAAAATATAATCTTTTTCAATTTGGTCCCTGAACCTCTGGCACTTTGCAATGGAGCCCCCCAATCATCCTTAATCTTTCAGATTCCTTTGAATTTCACCCTTAAATTCCAGCGTTTTTTACTTCAAATTTGGTCTTTGGTTTCGGATTTCTTCAATGTTGTCCTCAATTGAACTTCATATTTCAAATATCTTTCAATTAAACCCCTAATTGCACTAAATTAGCATTTCAAAGTTTCAATTGTGTCCGTAATCTTCTAATCTTTGCGAATTCATCTTAATTCAGCCTCCAAACTTGATTTTTCTTTAATTGAGTCCTTGATTGAATCCACAAAACCCATTAAAAGTTTAATTAAGTTTTAAACTTTTTTAATTCTTCCAATTTTTATTAAAAGTTTAATTAAGTTTTAAACTTTTTTAATTCTTCCAATTTTTACCCAATTGACTTTCAAACTTAATTTTTACTTAAATTAAATCCTTAATTGAGTCAATTAAACCTTTTAGAAGTTTAAGTAAGTCTTTAAACCTAATTGGTTCTTTTAATTTTGGTCATGTTTGGATCTCAACCTCAATTTTCTTTCTTTCTTCATCTCATGTTGTCGAAATCTTCCAATATGGCTATTCTTCTAGTATTTTGGTCTTTTGCAGCTCAAAAGCTTATCTCCTCGTGTCCCGAAAATATTTTTGGATTTTAAATTTATGATTTTTTTTATTTTTTAATCAAAAAGAAAAATATACAAATAATTTTAGGGGATCCTAAATTAGGTTATGACAGCTTCTCCCCTCTTTACAATACTTACGGAATAAAGTCTTTTAAAGAACTTTATAAAATAAGTTTGTAAAGAAAAGAAAATGGTGTGAAATCCTTTCCAAGTTGGGAGAAAAAACCATTAGGGAGTTCTAACAAATCAAAATGGTGTTGGGTGTTTAAGTGTTTATCTATTGTGTGAAAAATATCTAGAATTTTTTATAAATGGTTTATGTTTGGGTGATCGTCTCATAGTTTGTGATCGGGTAGTCAGCCTGTGGTTTATGTTCGAGCGACCTTCCCGTGGTCTCTGTTCGACTGACCTGCCCATGGCTCATGATCAGATAACCTAACCATGTGTGAAAATATCTTGAATTTTTCATGGATATCTTTATTCGGGAAACTAACTCGTGACTCGTGATCGGGTAACCTGCTCGTGTGTAAAAAATATATAGGATCTTTCATGAATGGTCTCTGCTCGAGTGACCACCTGTGACTCGTGATAGAGTGACCTGCTCATTTGTGAAAAATATCTAGGACTTTTCACGAATGGTCTTTATTCAGGTGACCAACTTATAGCTCGTGATTAGGTAACTTGCCTGTGTGTGAAAATATCTAGAATTTTTTATGAATGATCTTTGTTAAGGCTATCAGCTCATAACTCATGATCGGGTAACCTGCCTATGTGTGAAAAATATCTAGGACTTTTCACAAATGGTCTATGTTCTGGCGACCAGCCCATGGCTCGTGATCAAGTAATCTACATGTTGTCTTTGTTTGGACGACCTGTCTGTGGTTCGTGATCAAGTAACCTGCCCGTATGTAAAAAATATCTAGGATTTTTCATGAATGGTCTCTTTTCGAGAAACTAGCCAGTGGCTCATTATCAAGTAACATGTCCGTGCTGTGAAAAAATATCAAGGATTTTCCACATATGGTGATGATCTTCTTATGAGATGTTTTTGCCTTCTCTTTTTTATGAGATAATCTATCTTCTAATATTCTTTGTCCATGCATTTTTTGTAATCTCTGGATTGAATTTTTGATGGTTTATATTTGTTGAACCTTTCTAGCTGCTTTCAAATAGTCTTCTTTGAAAATTACTGGAAATATGTTTAAGATGTTTATGTATGCATTTCATTTGTTTTGAGTTATAGGCCCTTCTTTTCTTGACATCTCTCTAATTGTTTTATGAATGAGGTTTGAATTTTCTGAGATTTGGTCTTTTCACTTTTCAGCCCACATGGGTTTTACCTATATGGTCAATGTGTTTGATTGCCTTTTTTCGCATAGCCTGAACCTTTAGGCAATAAAAAAAAGATCTATTCAGTTAACCATTCTTTGAGAAGTGACAAACTTAACCATGAAGTCACCCCTTAGTTGGACGATGCCCCTAAATTTATGGTATTCTTTCACCATTGCCCTCTCATTTTTATTGTGGTGGAGAAGTGGCACTCTGTCATTCTCACTTCTCTAGAGAAGTTTATCAAATCATCTATTGTCAATGACTATTGCAAATTGCCCCCAACCAATCTGTTTGTATGCATCCTTTCAGCACTTATCAAAATGCACTCTTGTGATAGCATTTTCCTATATCATAGCCATCTTTCAAATGGTAAACTACATTTTTAGCCATAAATATAATACCCCTCAAGTGTAGCACTACTTTCAACTGCTTTTGGAGTTCATCAAGTAATTCATTATCATAGACTACCTTTGAGCAACATTCCCCTAAACTAATATAGATATTGTCCATTACTCCTTATAAGGTACATAACATTGCCTCCACTGGCTACTCAATTTTCTAAGAAAGGCTTATAAGAAGTGTCAATTTTTTCAAGAACTTTGCAAACTTGGTCAATAACCTTTTTTTGTTTAAAATCACTTTCCAAAATTGTATGCATTTTAGTCTTATTATTGTAATGAAATCATGAGATATAATTTTTGAAAGTGTTTCTTTGATCATAACCCTAAGACATGTCATCCAACACTAAGATACAATTTTTAAGCATTTTTTGTTGAGAATGGACAGGGCAAAGGTTGAGGAAAAAAATGTTAGCTCAAAGTTGGGCTATCCATTACTTAAATGAAATTTCACATTTTTAAGATAGAAATGTATCTGATGTAAGCTTAAAACAAAATTGTTTTGAATTTCTTACAATTCCCAGTAGGTTTAATCTTTAGGAAAATGATAATCTTTTATCCTAACAAGATTGCAATTGGTGAAGTACATGATAAGATGAGCTTCTATTGGCTTCAAAGTAAAAGGTTCGAGTAAAAACTCGAGATTTTGTTTGAGAAAAAATCTTGTGTCTTTTTTAGAAAAAAAATCTTGTTAGCATAAGTAATAACAAGTAACTTTGTTTACAATGTCATGATTCTTATAGAAAAGTTCTTTTATATTTTTTTAGAACATCATTTATTGGTCCAAGTTGCTTGCTTGGTTAGAAAGGGTTTCGAAAAGGCACGTAATGCATGTTATGGCTTTTGGCTATGAAATAAAAGGACTTGTAGGCTCAAAGAGTATTTCAAGGTTCTTAAAGACTTAGGATCACTACCATAATATCTTTCTTTTCTTTCGTCATGTTTCTTTTATATGTCCTTTTTATTTGCTTGGTAAGGCATCCTAATTTTGTTCTGATCTTGACTTGGTCATATTTATCTTTCATTTGGGCATACCCCCAAGCATTTAGAATTTCTTAGGCTCTGGCCTTTCATGACCTCTTTAGTCTTTGATCTTTGAATATATATTTGCCTCTCGATATAAGGTGTGATCATAGTTAGGACTCGTACATAGAAAACATTATTCAAACTCAAATGAGGACCAGAAGGGGTATGTTTTTAGAACGTGAGGGGATAACAAAAATGGTCTTTTATCATTTCAAGCACAAGCAAATAAAACCAACAAATTTTGTCCTAGTCCAATGTAATGCTTTGAAACTTCTATATAATACTTGTGTTTTTATGAATTAATTACTAGCAAATCAAACTGCATGTTATTATGCATAATGCTAAAATATGGCCCAAAAGACATGGGTCGTTTTTTTTTTTTTTTGTCTTACTTCAAAATTCTTTGACCGCTCAAAATAAGAATTGCTTGAATGATTCATATGTCATCTTACAAAAAAGGTGTTTAAACGTTGTTTTAAGCAAATATCAAATTATTTTTGAAATGAAAAAGCAACTTTGAATTTTCAAAAATATTTTAGCAAAAGTAGTTTTTTTCAAAAATTGATTTGGTCATAAATCTTTGAATGGAACAATGGAATAAAAAATAGGGGTTAATGAGTTTTAAAAGGGTGAGATTGCCTCTTAGCATTTTGTATGACATACCTTAGAGTTCGATCATTTTTACCAATCATGGACAACGAATAAATGCTAAGCATTACTTTTATACTAACATCTCTTAATTTCAAAACAATAAAGAGATAAAGGAAATGCTTATTTCTTTAAAAGATGTGATGTGATCCCAATACACATTGAAAACATACTAACAAGCAAAAGTAGCAAAGTTCTATAACAATAAGATTGACAATGGAACACCCATTCTTAGGTCAGCTTCTCTAGTAACATCAAAGTTTTGTCCATGTTTACCCACCACTTGTTATGCTTAGGATGGTCTGGTAACAATGTAATAAGTATCATTATCCTTCATAAACTCAACTTTTCCATTTGTCATAAGCTTTTGGACCTGATACTTGAAATTTTTGCAATTTTTAATTGAGTGGTTAAGGGTCCCATCATGATATTTACACTTCTTATTTGGATTGTACAATTTAAGGAATGGTGTTTTATAGGATCTGATGGAGTTAGGGTAATATGTCTGGTGTTCAAAAGATGTTGATAGATATCTTTGAGAGGTAAAGGTATATCAATCTTTAGCAATGGCACTTAAACAACTGATGACACAATAAGACCTAATCTGATCAGACAAGGTTCCCAATCTCAGAGCCATTTCTCAATTTATATTCCATCACGACTTTAGAGTTCACATTTGGGGCTTCCCCAAATGTGATACATCCTACCTTGATAAACTGGAGGAACTTGTCCTTAAAAGAACGGAAGTTTTCAATGTTATGCCCACTGGTGTCACCATGGTACTCACATGTCTGGTTAGGCTCATACCACTTTATACATGGGAGTCAAAATGGTTTCTGAAGAATTATAATGATCTATTCGATACTGACCAATCTTTAAAACATCTTCTTAAAAGATAAAGAAAGGGGTAGTAGAGTTTTATTTAGCTGGTATGAGTTTTCATATGGTTGTTTATTAGATTGAATCTGATTAGTCATTTGAGAAGAATGATTGGGATGCTGAGGCATATAATGATCTTGATTCATACTTCTCATGTGGGAACTATCTTTTGATTTGTCAATCGGCATAGCATCAAACCTCTCTTCTAGACATTAGATCCTTTTCAATTTCAATTCTTGCTCTTATTACCTCTATAAAATAAGCTAATGAATTACCAGTTATGTAATCACAATAAAGAGTCTTTAAAGTATTGATGAAAATGGGATTGAGCTCATTCTCAAGTACTGGATGATAAACTTGTGTTGCCATTTCTCATAGCCTCATTGCATATTCCTTGACTGACTCATCATTTCTCATCCCTATTCTTTGAATATCTAACCTAGTTGGAGACATCTTTTAGTTGAATTTGAATTATTGCATAAATACATCAGCAAAATACTCTCATTTCTCCTTTTCAAAACCATTCAAACTCATGTACTAGTTGAGACCAGGTTTAGCCAAGCTATCAAGAAAATGATGGGTTAGGAGTTTCTCATCATAGATGACTTCAACCATTATACCATAGTATATTTTGAGGTAAGTCTATGGACATTGTTCTCCCATATATTTAATGATTTTAAAGGCCTTTAGATTTTCTAGGAATCTCGACATCTAACTTATAACATATTTCCCTATTTGGAAGTAAAACATGCAGATCTTTATTTTTTATGATTGTACTGAATATGCCATTTTTCTTTTGGAGTGATAGCCACCCATGTTGAATCAGTTGATCAATCTTTCTTCTAAAGTTGTGATAGCCATCAATGGAATGACCTGTTACTCTTACATGGTACTTGCATTAAGCATTCTTGTTATGCCATTTGGGATAAGGTGGTTGGTTGAGTTTAAGTGGTTGAGGTATTAATTGATGGGCATTTATGAGGCTTTGATAGATATCATTAAAGGGAATTAGAAGAAGAGAAGATTGGCATTTTCTTTTGTAGTTTAAATTTCTATGATATCCGAGGTGGAACAATAGCGAAGGTGTTTGATGCATCTGGTTTGCATCAATTTGCAGTGAACTTAAAGGCAAGATAACATGAATCGCTAATGAAGTTGGAAGCAATATTTTGCAAATTTTGATTAATTACATAAGCATCTGAAACTTTCTTCTGATGAGGGCATGCAAAATGACAATGGGACAAATATATAGTAAACTCCTCAGTATTGGCTTCCATGTGTTGGGGCCTCCTTTCAAAGCAAATAGTTTATCCTAGCAAATCAGTTAACCAAGCCATTTCACTTATCAAAAAACTACTTTGCTTCTGTCTAAGATGATGTCCTTTTTGTCTTCCATTTGCTTCTTGTAGATCTTGGCAAGGTTCAACGTTGAAGGGTGAACCTATATTTTTCCTTTAAGTGAAAAACATGTAATGTTTGCAAAATAAATATTAAATGCTTGCAAAAAATAAAGGTAAATTAAATATAGGTTTTCCCTTCATAAGGTGACAGTGGTTGTCATCTGTTGTCATTATTACACCGATGAGGGGATTCATATTCATCTTATTTAGTTTGTAATAACCTAGACTCTTGTAGAATCTATGTGATCACAATTTGCCACCTAAAAATCCTAGAATTCAAGATGCTACATGTCGGTCTTTCCTTGATGCAATTTACAGGTGGCACATACATCATAAGCATAGGTTCTATTCATTAAGTGAACATGGAAAAGTTTTCTACCTTGTCTCAAAGGGTCTTAAATATGCCAAATGACAATCTTTATAAAGACAGTATGTGATCATTGTGAGAAATGTTTAAAGCACGTATGCCCAGCATTACCAAGCAGACACTCTTATTCTAACCTATAGTCATATGGCAAATTGTTAACCCCCCACCTGACTTAGAAACTTATGTGTTCTCTCAAAAAAATTAAAGCAAGTGATGCATGAGGCATTAATCTATATTCAATATATAAATGCATGTGCAATATAAAAAATTAAAGCATAAAAATAATGCATGTTGATAATTAAAACATATAGACCAATAAGCAATAAATAATTTAAAGCATGGAATGATGCCTGTTAATAAAAAAAGAAAACATACAGGCCACTATAAAACACATCAATCAGACAAACAATAAAGCTTAGTTTACGAGGTCCCTAGTGGAGTCGATCATCCTCCCGGACCAGGATCTTTATGGTGATGGGTGGAAATGACAATAAATTCTTGTCCTTTATCAGTAAAAAAGGGATGGAGTCGCCACCTAGTATTTTGGTCACTATAAACCCTAATTGGTCTTAGAGCTCAGATAAAGGGAATGGTTGTGTATAAGAGGATGTATCAACCCGGGTACACATTTCCTAAGATAAACTACATTGTTTATTTGTTTGATACAACCTAGATGATATTGTGTTTTCTAACAGTTGATCTGTCTAACAGTTAAATCTAGTGGACCATAGCTTTAGGAGTCAAGCCTAGCCATTCTAGAGTCACATCATAAAAATAAAAGAAATTGTTTATTTATTCAATATCGAGAATATATTTTACATATAAGTTCATAATCTCATATATTAAAAGAAACAAAATAAATTTTTGGTGCTTTTGCAATGTATGTCAAGTTCTTATGGCTTTAATAAACCAGTTATTAAATCTAAAGATATCAACAAAACTATTTTTCTTGAATTTTAGTATTTAAAGATGCTAGATCATGCCATGAATTTATTTTTTTTCATTTTTGAGAGACTTGGACTTATGCAAAATCAAAATACTTAAATGTATTTTTGGAAGAAAGATTTTTGTTATTTTTTATCATGTTTAAATAATGAAATAAAAAAAATTGGTTTATCTAATACCAGAAAAACATCTCGTGTGTAGGTCATAATTCCAAATATTAAATATAAGAGGGTAGAAAAATGTGAGGGAATAAAAAACAATTGTGAAATGGTTCTTAGAAATAATAATAATAATAATAATAATAATAATAATAATAATGCTTTGTTTGCAAAAACATGGACTAAAATAAAATCTGTCAGATCCCAAATTAAAAACCCTAATTTCTAGGGTTTTACCTAGACAACGTGTCGTTCAGCCATTATTTAGCTTCTTCTTCGACAGTTTTGGTTAATCAAGTAGGCGCTTTCAGGCAAATAAATGTGATGTTTCCAACCACCTCTAGGGCTGTAACCACCATCATTCAACTGAGAAACACCCCATCTACAAAGATCAGCTACTCCTATCAAATATTTACATCTCATTTTCTTCAATAAACACAAACATCTTATCCTTGATCAGCTATCACTGCATCTTCAGATTGTAGGCTGATCGAGTTGGCATTTTCAAAAGAATGAATGTGGAGCTACAAACCACAAAATTGAGTAAGGTTGGATCCAAACAAAAGGTGTGCACCCTCTCTACCAAGATTAGGTGGTTTTCAATGACGATGACGTTGGAGTTACTCCGACAAATCCTAGAAAATGACCAACTCAGTCATCGATAGTTGTGATACCCATTTCACAAAACCACTAATCTTTCATGTGTTCACACTCAAGCCTTATCAATGGGTTGTTATCAAATGTTGGTCACGTTTCTCTCAAGATCAAAAGGCTAGAAACAAGTTTCTTGGTCTCCAAGTTTGGACAACCACCAAAACCTTCAAAAACCAAGTTTGTTGCAAAACCAGTACCATTAAAAAACCAGTAGAGGTATAGAGCTCACAACTGTGAAATACACTCTAGAACTCTTTCATTTTGATCAAAGGATTAAGCTTTGACCAATCTATTTTTAAACCCATGAAAAAACCCTAACAAACCCTAGCAAACCCTATAAATATCCCCTAGAAAATCATAGCACAAGAAGCGAAAAAGGGGGGGAAGGCTGATAAAGGAACTCTAAAGCGTGAAGGTTTAAAAGCCTAGTTTTGAAGGTATAAAACATTCATTTATCCTGATAGATGATGTCCATGTGGCATATCTCTAGCTTGTTCTTTCATGTTTTGTGGTGTTTTTTGAACATTTGTTGCATTATATTGCCTTTTGCTATGATTTTGATTAATGCACAGAATGTTGTTGTTTTCTTTGTTTGATCATGTTTGGAGTTGTCTGTAAATGTTATTGGATGTTTAGAATATGCTTAGATATTTAGATTAAATGAAATAAAGTGATTTGGAAATCTGGCAATAGGGTTATTTATTTTTTTGGTTTGTTTGTGTGTGTTCTTGGTTTCTAGGCATGGTTTTGGTTCCAAGTGTTTAAATAGTCAATTTTGAATCGAAATTTGATGCTTTAATAGGCTGTTTCAAGTTGGCAGTTTTGAAGTTTGGAACCTCTTGCATGATTTTAATGTTTTGATGTTATTTGTTAGTTTTGTTTTTTATTCAAATGTGTTTGGTTATGGTTGTGTAACTTGTTAGAAAGAAGAAAGCATGTTTTAGAAGTGAAAAGTGTCAGCGTTGGAGGCTTGATAGTATGCTGAGCTTCTGGACTATTTTTGGGTTACTAGGTAGTGTTTTTCGTGTTCTTGGAAAGAACATTGTCTTATCTCAATGATTTGGACAAGTTTTGGTCCAATTCTTTGCACAGAATTCTTCGTGCAACTTTATTCATCAATAATCTAGGGTTTATTTGCATTTATAACATATTTTTAGTATGTTTTAATCCTAGGATTTTTGTTTTGAACCGAAATCCATTTTGATAAAATCATGATTTTTTAGTGATAATCGAAGTGTATGAATGCTAGATTATTGGTTCTTGCATGATTTTCAACATGCATGTGTCCTTAGTTAGTCCATGTCTGGTCTGATTTAAAATTTTCTTTGTTTGGGTTCATGTTAAATGTTCTTCGGTGTTCTTCATGTTATTTGTTTTTCTAGTTTTGATCCATTTTGATAAAACATTTTTTAGTTTTTATGTTTTATTTTTTAGTTTGATTTTGTTTTGGATTCTAATTTAGGTTTTGGTTTGTTTTTTGGATCAAACTAGTGGAGTTTGGTTTGGTTTATGGTCAAACCAAAAGTTTTGAGTCAACCCGATCGGGTCAAAATCAGGTCAAAAGTTAAGACCTTATTTGGCTAGCAATGTTTTTGCTAAAGGTTTTCTTTGGCTTAAGGGTGCGTTTGGCAAACACCTCCTAAGCCTAATTTAACAATTTTGGTTTTAAAGAAAAAGGAGTTTTTGTCAAACATGGCCTAAAAAAATATTTCTACCTCTTGCATGTAGCCTAATCCTTACAAAAACAAATTGCATTTTTATTCATAAAAAAATAGATAAAAAAAATTTAGCATTGTTTTAGAAAATGTTTTTTTAATTGTTTGTATTTTTTGTGGAATTTACAACAAGTTTGTAAAATTCCTTAAGGATTTGGTCAATATTTCAATAACTCTAATTATTTTACTTCTGAAAATTAATGGTTAACATTAAATATTAGGAGTTAACTAGGAAGTTCTCAGAATTGTTTTTGAATATTCATCAATTTTAAATGGGAGTATTTTTCATCACAATATACAAGTTGTGGAAAAAGCATTCGCCTTCTAGGATAGGTGAACCTTTTTCACAGCAACTACACGGATTCTTTCTATAAAGATTTATCTAGGCATACAAGCCCATAATAAATTTAAAATGTGGGTTTTGTTCATGAGCGTATATCTTTGTTCTGATCCACAGATGGACCACCAGCTAGGAACCAATCAATACCTTTGAACCACGTTCAGACCACACAATTCAGCTTACCTCAGGTAAAGTGCACTAGGGTTTCTAATACCTTTCCTAGTCACAACCAATCTCTTACCTTAGAATTGTTTATAAGAACAGTCCACCCAAGTCTCCTAGTGACCTTAAATAAAACAACTAGGTGGCATCTCTTTGACCCTGACATCCCACCACGTTGCGCTTGCACGTGCGACAACAATCATAGCTAGGAGATAATGTTTATGGCAATACTCCTCTACCTTGCCCCAAGCTGCTTGAATTAGGGTTTTATGGGATTTTTATAAAAGAAATAGGGAGGTTCGAGGAAATATGGGTTGATGGGATCTCGACCCTTCCTATTGAGGAATAGATCTCAGCCATTCATCAAAGCTAAAGGCAAAGGCTTATCCTACTCTGCAACTGATAAAAGGACATATAGTTGTTTTTACAGGAAGAGCAGTGATGGATAGTGTTTTGAAGAGAGAATCTGTAGGTGTTTTTAGTGCAATAAGAGCTGAAATGTTATCTTAAAGTGAAGTACAAGTGCTTAGATGTAAGTTGGTAAGAGATTTGTGTGGTTTGGTGAAGAGATGGGAGAGAAATTAGGGTTGAAAAGTGGGTACTTGAGCATCTATTTCTTTTTTTTTTAAGAAAGAAGATAATGAATAGTAAAATTATAGTGTTTTTCAATTTAGTCCCTAAACCTTTGGAACTTTGCAATGGAGCCCCCAATCAGACCTAATCTTTCAAATTCCTTGGAATTTCACTCTTAGCCTTTTTCAATTGGACCCTTAAAATTCAGCACTTTTTACTTCAAATTTGGTCTTTGGTTTCGGATTTCTTTAATGTGGTCCTCAATTGAACTTGATACTTTAAATTTCTTTCAATTAAGCCCTTTATATGCACCAAATTAGCCTTTTAAAGTTTTAATTGTGTCCCTAATCTCCCTATCTATGCAAATTGATCTGAATTCGGCCTCCAAACTTGATTTCTCTTCAATTAAGTCCTTGATTGAATCCACAAAACCCATTAAAAGTTATATCAAGTCCTTAAACTTAATTAATTCTTTCATTTTTTACCCAATTGACTTTCAAACTTAATTTTTACTTTAATTAAGTCAATTAAGTCTGTTAGAAGTTTAATTGAGTCCATAAACCTAATTGATTCTTAACCTCAATTTTCTTTCTTTCTTCATTATATATTGATGAAATCTCTCAATCTAGCTATATTTTTGGTATTTTTATATTTTGCAGCTCGAAAGCTTATTTTCTCGTGTCTAAAAATATTTTTGAATTTTTAATTTTGAATTTTTTTATTTTTGAATAAAAAATAAAAATATACAATCCAAAACTGGTTTATGAAAAACATGTTATAGCTTCTGCTCTACCACACATGCATGTACTATTCATCTTCTTTCCTTTCTTTTTGTGTTAATAAGACAAAATTCATGTGATACTAGATCATCACATGTTAACATGTTGCTCTTCTGTCTTTTTTTCTAATCGAGTGGCAATGATTTTAAGTTGTCGCACTCAAAATCTCAAGGAATTTTGTTTCAAGTTTGAAATTCAACTTAAAATTTAAAAAAAAAAATTAATTATATTTAAAAAAAGGGTTTTATACAAGGAGAGCTTAAAAAAAGTTTATAAAACTAAAAATTATGAAGAAGTGAGATTTTATAAAATAGTAGTACAAGAGAATTACTTTTTACTAAAAACAATTACCAACTTTTTGCATCTCATCAAAGTTAGTTTTTAAATAATTTTCAAAAATTCAATAATTTTTAATCAAATACATTTGCCTATAACCTCCAATAAAATCCATTGAAATATTATAAAATGATGGTGATTAAAATAAAGTCTAAAATCTTTTGTTAAAAAATTGTATTGATTTTTAAAAAAAAAATCATGGATATAACTAAGAATTAATTCATTGACCTTTGAGGATCCAATTTAAAAAGACGATTCTTTTGAGATTCAACTTAGAATGACTTCATAATTGGGGGATTAATTTAAAAATTGCCAAAAAGAAATTTAAACACCTTTACATGGGTTTATGCTTCAATAGCCCGATACCTTAACCATGGCTCACTCCATCCCATCAACTTTATCGAAAGGGGAGAGTCAAAAAAAAGTGAAAGTGTGATTTAAAGTAAATTAATATTATTTCATCTTTGAAACTGGAAAAAAGCAAAATCCTATAAAGATTTCCAAAACCAATATAGCCGTTTTGAACTTGAAGCATATAATGAGAGATGAAAAGGTTTGCTTTTACCTTGGAAGCCATGATTTGAAGGCCAGCATACTTGACATCCCAACTGAACTCTGTCATGGCCCAGCCAATCCCACCAAAACAATGAGCATTGCCGATGACGTACTCCAAATACTTGTCATCGCCGGTGGCCTTGTACAACCACATAGCTCCCCACAGCAATTCGTCTTCGTATCCACTCACCGACGCATAGTAGCTTTTCACCACCCCCACACTTCCATCGTATTTACCTCTATACTTGTCTCCAAACTCAAACAACTCCACCAAAACAATGATTATAAAATTATTTTGCACTAATACAGAATCCACTAGAATAAAGAGTTGTGTGAAATTGTAAGTCGAAATCATAACCCCACACAAGATCTAAGTTATCTAATGACTAAAGTTGGTCTTTGAATTTACCTGTTGGGCATGGTGCAAGAGTAGGTGAGAGTAATGCGGGTTTGTTCCCTTGAACACTATTGATGCTGCAGCCATTGCCGCCGTAGTTTCTCCAGCAAGATCTGACCCGGGATTATTGTCGTCGATCTTGTAAGCTTGCCGTGATGTGGTCATGTCCTCTGGCCGTTGCCAGCAATAGTGGTCGGTGTCACCATCACCCACCTTACAACATGGAGCTATAAAGTTTGAATAATTAATTATGTACATAAAAGCAGCAAGTTAGTACAAATTTGAATTGTAATTAATGCAATGTATCATACCTCTGCCCATAGCACATTCGGGCTAGTATGTGCCTTGATGAAATAATCAGTGCCCCATTTAATTGCTTCTAATGCATGTTCTAATTCTCCGGCAACGGCAATCTGATGTTGAAATTCTATTACATTCCATGAAAGCATGGTCACAGTGAACGCCATTGGCAGTCCAAATTTTACGTGGTCGCCTGCATCATAATATCCTCCAACCAAGTCTACCTACACAAAATTCAATTGATTATTTTGAGAAAATTAGAATGTAAGACTTTTAGGGAGGTATTAATATGGTAGTCAAGAAATTAAGTTTATACTAACTCCTTGTTCTAAGCCATCGGTGAGACCGGAATGGTGACGCCAAGTGACTCGTTGGTTGTAGGGTAAGCGACCGGAACGTTGTGACTCGAAGTAAAGGAGGCTCTTTCTTAAGGCATCAACATAATCAAAAGCAAGAGTTCTTGTATTCAAAAAGAGGAAGATAGAGATCAGGAGAAGACACCAACGTTTTGCAAATCTGGTAGGTTTTGGAGCTGCTCCATAATATTGATGCTGCTGTCTTTTGTCCATAGTCATCTTTCCCTCTAAATCCCAACTCCCCTGAAGAGCTTCTTTCTTCTTTTTTTTCAAGCGGTGGAGGGAGGCTAGGGACTAGGAAGAAATGGGAAAAAAGGGAAGACGACTGAGGAGTCGCAGTGACTTTGAGTCGTGTCCTCAATCTATGTAGTGTAGGATTCTGTACGTCTCATGTGCGTGTCACTCTTCTTTTGTTCTTTGCACAAGCATGATTTATGCAACGATCGATTTTTATTTTTTTCGTCTTTCTGCATGTGGAAACGGAGAGGAATATGGTAAGACTTTCGAGTATCTCTCAATCTATGGAAAGATTGTGACTTCTTTTTTTTAACGTTAGGTATTTTGAGTGTGTTTGTTTACTAAGTGTACCGTGCGGTGCACTCATCAACAACGCAAGGCACAGCTCTCGAACAAACATAATCTTACTTCAATTACTCCATAGTTATCCTGATATTTTCATATAAAAAAAAAAAAATTGTTTTCCCATTATATTCAAGGAATCAAATTATATATTGGGTAGCGTGCAAAATAATTTTTCTTCAATATATAAAGCTAGTTCGAAAATATCTTGCAAGTCTTTTTATGCACAATGGACATTCAAATCATGTGTTTCGAACTTAATATACATATGTCCATAGATTTTTGGCTTCTTTAACGAATTTGATATTGGAACAAGGAGATGAACAGTTGTCTTCCTAGTAAATTGCTTTGACAGAATGACAGTGGTTCTGTCTAACATTCTGGAACTACTTTTGGCGATTGTGCATAAATTAGAGATGATTTCATGACTGTTTTCATAAACGTATCAAAACCATTGTCTCTATTCAGGAGAGTTTGTTGACAGGTTCTTGGATCGATCTTTTTATTTATAGTGGAAACTATCAGAACTACTAAATTATTTGACCTCTGGAAGGAGGACAGTACTCCTGTGCAGGCACTGTCAACGTAGCCCTACTGATATTTCAACAAAAAAATTGAGCATTCAGCAATGACTATTTATATAGTCATTTAGAGTTCAGAAAATAAAAATTATTTGTTCTTCAGTCCTGCCATGTCTCATTTGGCTCTCCTACTTATTATTCAAATTCCATTTTGCTTCAACGCAAAAAATCTCAAATATGCTTTGATAAACGACTGTTGCTGGGTAGTTATAGTGGTAGAATCATCAAATAATTTAGCTGGAGGCCATCAGGTGAAAATCAACAAACCTTTGAGTAGTCTTGATTACACCAATCAATCCAAGATTGGTGGTGCCTAAGAGTATTATGTCATAATCATCTTCGCGTGTTAGTAAAAAGTAAACATAATTATTGCCATAACCCGGCATAGACATGATTATTCATGTTTTTAAAATGTGAAGTGGTTTCCCATCATTTACTAAAAAGCAAGCAACCATATTTATTTTTTTTATCTCCTATTGATCAAAGTAAAAATAAAGTTAGATAGTCGCCTACTCTAGGTAGTTTAAGCGAGTTATTTTGTATTTCTTACATGGTGGACGAATAAACAATAGTTTTCTCCTATTAAAATTGTTGTTGATTACTGAAATGTATCTATTATGCCTTAAAATGTCTAGTTTTATCCTTGAAGGTTTTTATATTTACATCTCTAGTTTTAGTTTTGACACTTTGATCCTCTGATCTTTTTTTTTTCATGTTTCAATTTCTAGGTGTTAAAATAGAAAAGGGAAAGTCAACGAAAGAAGAGGAGAGAGAGAAAGATTTCGATCGATGATAAAAAAAATTAATTTTGATATTAATAAATTCATCAGAAAAACAAGAGTCCGCAAAATTTGTTTAAATTAGGTTTGATTTTGAGTTTTGAGATTGATTAGAACATATTTTAGAATTGAAAATGTAATTATTAAGGTTCCTAATATTATTATTTTTTGGTGAAAATTAGATTGAAATCTAGGATTTGAAGTTCAACTTCCTAAATCCTAATTTTTCAGTTATTAGAGATGGTCAAATTTATTGCAATTGATGACACATTGTTGCCTATGCAAACGACAAACAATCCATTTATTTTTTGAGAGGACAAAAAAACTGACATCTCATCTATTTTATAGTTAAAAACAAAAACAGGTACATAAAACTAGGCTTTTCTTTTATAAGGCTAGGTGCTCGGGCCTAGCTTTTAACCAAGTTCAAGTGTCTAGGATTGACTTTGTTGAGCCTTTCATTTTATATTTTAAAATATTTTAAAATAAAATCATTTTCAAATAGAACAATTGCGTACAATGTTATTTTAAAAATCATATAATGATAACATTCTTTTCATATTATTAGAGGTTTCTAATGATAATATATATTAGTAATTACTTAATGAATAACTAAATACGAAAATAATATGCACTTTTTTTTTGAAAAGTTTTTCATGACTATTTAATGAGAACAAAATATCTATTTTTATTATTGCTAAGTTTTAAAATTAATTTATTCTTTTATTTTCACATAAAGTAGCATAAAATTATGATAATTTTTTGCTTATTTTATTAGAATTTACTTTTCAAAATCGTGGCAAGTATTTATTAAAAGAACATCCTATAAATTAAAAACAAATACTTTTATATAAAAAAAAAAAAAAAACATAAACAAAGAAGTAAGATTTAGTTAGAGAAACTTTTGAAAAAGATTCCTAAAAAAAAAAATTTCATGGTAAAAACTCATTATTTTCTATTTTGTTATAAAAATAATTTGGTAATCATTTATCATGACAAATTTTGTATATAAATAAAGTAAACGGACTTATGCACATACAACAAGTTTTTGTTTTTAGTTTGAAAATTTAAAATTAAATAACATTATTCATTAAATGAAATATAATAGAACAATACTATTTAATACAGCCAGTTAAACCAGATTTGCACTATATGACTACGCTTAAGATAGGTGCTTATTATAGCTATTTAAATTTAATGTAATCGTGATTTATTCACATTTTCAAAGTAAGAAGATAAGATTATTAAATAGTATTGTTTTCTTTTCTATTTAAATGTAATAATATTTATTAAGTCGTAATTGCACTATATATATGATTCACATATAGCATATCAAACTAATTAATAAACTTAAAAGGTGCTGGTGAAATAAATTTTTATAAAATAATAAAGAAAGTTACTTAATAATATATAATTGGAAGTCATTGTAATCATAATCTCTTCAAATAATTATAGAAAAGATCTATATTAAGACAAGTAAAGACATAAGATATAAATAGAAATATATTTAGTATTGTAGTAGTTTTTGCTTTTTAAAATATTTTCACCTAAAAATGCATTAAATTGATATGTTTTTATATGTTTTTTATGGTTTTCATGTGTTAATGTTAAAAATTTAAAAAAAAATGATGCATTTTCAATTAAAAAATACTTTTAAAAAATAATTTTTATCACATTATTAAATACATAATACTAAGGGTACTTAGGATCAATTAAGATTCAAGAAAGAATGAGAAGATTAGCATGTGAATTATGTTATGTACAAGTATTAAGATGAGAAATAGCGTTAACTTCCAGAGGCTCCACCTAATAAAGCCAGCATCCTCCGAGAAAGGTAACTGCCCCCTTCCTCTCATTCCAAAGCTGGGATGAAGCTCAGTGCTTGGCTCGATCTGGAAATTGCGTAAATAATAACTGGGTTGAAGCGAAGTCATCTCAGTCAGTTCAAAGTAGTAGGAAAAAGTAAGTGGTAAGGGAGAGGAGAGACCCCTATCGCGTGAATCACCTGCCGAATAAATACCCTCTCTTCCCCCGGCCAGCCCAGCCAAGTCAGTCTCGATCAATTGTGTTTGATCCCCTTCGATTCGACCTACAACTATCCGGGGGAAGCATAACCGATCCCCCTGTTTCTAATATAATACGCCGAATTCTTTCTTCCCCTTCAAGAAGGTTGTGAATGTCCGTTCTCATCGCTAACAAATTGCCTTCTTCAACCCGAATGGTCCCTTCCGCGCGGGGTTCTTCCGTTTAAGATTTGACTCAACTCTTCCCGACTTAGAGGAAGCCCGAATCATTCTTTATGGGGTTGTATGCAGAGGAGAGCCTTTGTTGGTAGTAGAGCTGGTTCTAGAATTAAACCTTCAAGAAACCTAGGGCAGATTACTCTATCTATCTCTTCTAACAAGAAAGGGCCTTAGGCTTTAGTCTAGTCAAATACGAATTGAGATAGGATAGTCCTGGGAAAGCATCTATCGTAAGTTTGATACCAGTCAAGTAAAGAAGAAGTAGTAAACTCCTTCCTCTCGGGCGCACTTCATTTCTAATCATTCAGTCTTATTTCCCTTGGTCCCTCAGACAGTCCCCAGCCGGTCAACGGTTGCAAGCCAATGCTTCTTAGAAAGTCAAGGTGTTGGAGGGTGTCTCTTGGGTGATAGGCAATGGAAATGGGAGGATTTCGCTCATCTTCTGCCTGCTTCTGTTGTCATGAAGATAGCAGCCACGGTCCCGCCGAAATGTGGGGCTGTTCAAGACTGAGTGGCCTGGAAACACACATCCAATGGTGCTTTGCTTTCTCCGTCTCATATCTTAAAGTAAAGAAAAGACTATAACTCAACAGCAAGCTGCCTTTACTTGGCTTCAAGTCCCAAAACCCAAAAGGTGTTATAAGTTGGAAGCTAAGAAGCTACTCGTTTATGAGTAGGAGTTCCCATCGGTCCAGAACTAGAAGTAAACTCAAAACCTGGATTTGGCGAAAAGGACCTAGACAGTTGGTCATAAGGACTTAAAGATAAATGGTCGTAGGGACCTGGAGATATAATGAGGATTTTATTAATCTTTAAATCAAATATTCATGTTTTTATATATTTTAATTATAGCAAAAAAATAAAAATTTAATTAACAATGTATTTGGTTGAAAATAAGTATTTAAACAGATAAATTTTATATAAATAATACATTAACAAGCATGGTAAAAGTCAAAAAAAAAAAGTAAGGTGAAGACTGGTTTAAGTATTCATTTAGTGCTCAAGATTTATAGTTGTCTCTCTTTGATGTTTTTGCATCTCTTCAGGCTATCTTACTATTCTTATTAACCATGGATCACATCTACCTGCCTTTTTGTAGTTCTTAAGATCCAGCTAATCATTCTCTCAACGACAGAGAAGCTAAATCTTACTACTGTGAGCTTCTATGGAGCCTATTGGTGAGGGTAACATTCTGGAATTTTAGAGTGCAGAATCTTTTAAGAATAGAAGTCTTGAAACGTTTTCCCTAGTTTTTTGTGCAGCATTTCCGTTTCAACTAGGAAGATAGGCACTTCTCGGAGGCAACTGGACTCTCTTTGATTTCACAGAAAATGGAGAAGTGAATTGATCGATTCATTGGATCCTAGGTCGGGACTGACGGGGCTCGAACAAGCATAACAATATCCTTATTAAGGATAGCATTCTGCACCTTTATTCCGCGTAGTTATGATACCTATAGAAACCTCAATTCCTCACCAATATGAAAAAAGTTCATGATTTCATTTTGGTATGCCTTCACACCGTATGGATTCTGGGAACTGCAGTATCCAAGACTATCAAGAGACTTCCCAGTATTTGATCGATTTCCAGTGTTCATTTGCATTTCATTTGTCTGGATATACACACACACACACACACACACACACACACACACACTATCATTTAACTGCTACCGGAAAAAACACAAAACAGGCCCTGGTATTTTTATATTGGAGACACGGCTTTGGCATATTGCTTGATGACCTGTTAGAACAGGCACTGGTTCCACTGTTTCTGTGTACGAAACATTTGAACCAGACATCTGTAACATTACCTTAAATCATCATGTTAGTTACAGTATTTTCTTCGATATTCACTGGAAACGTGGTTAAGATTTTCAGAGAAAATATGGGAAATGTGGGAAGTTGGATGTGGCAGAGTTGTCCACTGGCTTCCTGATATTCTTCTCTATCCTAGGCTAAAAGTTTGAACAACTGCTTTTAGCTACTGTGAAATGTATCACATTAGATTCGGCTTCGTTGCAGCTTAATGCTTTTCTGAATACCATATTCTCATCTCCAGCAACCGGGGTTGATTGTCGCCGTGTTTCCAGACAATACATTGGCAGTAGCTAAAAGCATGATGCAATCGTGGATAAGTTCAGAACAGATTTTTTCCACCACCTAAATGATTCTGCAGTCCAAAAGAATTAACCTGATGCAACGTTTCCACTTAGAGAAGTAGATCATTTGGCTGTGGTCTTAGCAGTCCCATTTTCAGGCCATACATGGGGAATAATAGTTCCATTTAGTTTATGTAAATAAACAAAAATATTGATCATACTTGGCAGGAATAAAAATCGTAAAAATAAAATAAATTCTTTGATCTCAATCTTCATTATACCCCAGTTCGATTAGCAGAGAGTGAGTTTGGATCATAAATACATCAAAATTGATAAATTTTCAAGAGATTTTACATGGTTTTAGAAGAGGATATCAAATTCATTGAAAAAAATTAATTTATGGTTTAATTAAAATGCCCAAAAGGTAACAAATTCATCAAGAACTCAAGAACAAGATTAGAAACATTTCGTTGTGCAGTATTATGATGCCTCAGACACAGCCAGTATAAATTGACATCAAAATGAGATTCAGCCGGTAATTCCAACTAAACAAAAACAATCATCATTGGCTACATAATACCCTTCGCTGCACAAAATTCAAAAGATAATGATTTTTGAAAAAGATTTAAAACAAGAAAAACATATGTAATCGCAGGAAACGGCTCCGTGTATCAACTAAGATGGGATCCACAGATTCCTATCAGCAAACGAAACATGAGATTGGTTTCGGTCCAATCATAGCATCGACGGTCAACGCCTTTTTGGCTACCGGCGACGTGGCATCAGACCTTAATTGCTCAGAAACAAATATGATTTAAGAAATAAAACCCTCAGAGACCCGTTCCAAATCACACACACAGCGGCACACAGTAGCCCACGTGATCCCGATCAATCAGCGACCCAAGGAAGATGAATCCGGGAGAGGAAACGCCTCTCTTGGGCTGTGATTGGTGGATGGGAAACGTGGGTACATGAGTGTGACCGCTGCTGATTAAAGTGTCATACGGCACTTCCTATCTTTTGGGATTGCTTCCTCATAGGGTGATTTTTTTCAAAAGGGATAAAAACAATGAGAAATTGATGTGATTTTGAAAAGCTTAAGCAGAAACTACAGCTGGGAAACCCTAGAATTCTAGACGGGAGATGGCGCTTTGAGGAGTGGAGAGGCGTCGAATGGTTTATATAGAGAGGTGCAGAGTAACCCTAGCTAGCTGTGGCTGTGCGGTTTTCTAACTGGGTGCTGGATAAGCTGGCCTGCTTGTGTATTTTGTTAGGCGCGGTACGAATGGATCCAGCTAATAGGCCCATCTTTGTTTTTCCTTCTCTTTTCTTTTCCCCATATTTTTTCTTTACAACTTGTTTGTTTGGAAAAAAATGATTTATTTTTAGAAAATGATTTTTAAAAAAATAAATTCTAAAAAATAAATTATTTTATAATATTTGATAGTGTCATTGAAATTAAATTGAAAAATATTTTTCAGTATTTAGTTATTTATGAAAAATGAGCTAGAAAATAACTTATTAATGTTTTATTTTTTTTCAAGTTTATTAAAATAATAAGGAACAAATCTTACAAATTAAAAAGTTGAGTGAGAATGGAATTAAAAAAAAATCTAATTTCATAAATTATAACAAATAAAATAAATAATAATTAAAATAATAAAGATCAAATCTAACAGATAAAAAAATTAAAAGATGATAAGATTAAAATAATAATAATTAAAATTTTATAAATTATTTTAAATAAAATAAGTAACAATCAAAAGAATGAGGACCAAATTTGATAGATAAAAAAAATTCAATTTAAAAAATGATAAGAGAAAAGTAAATAACAATTATAAAAATAAGAACCAAAGTTAATATAAAAATTAAATCAAATCAAATTTTTAGGGATGAATTTGAAAAAAAAAATATTCAAACAAAATATATAGCAATCAAAAGTTTGAGGATCAAATTTGACATAATCAGCAAATAATATGATATTTTTAATTTTTTACAACTTCTGGAAAGTGTTTTCCGTTCAAAATAAAAAAAAAACACTTTCCTGAAAATCAAGATAAATTTTCCTTTAACATGAAAGTATTTTCTGTTGACTAACTTTTCTAATAGCAAACAAACACAGGAAAGTTTGAAAAATAGTTTCTCGAAAACCATTTTCTGGAAAACAAACACACCCTTAACTCGTTGCTCATCTATCTACCATTCTTTTATTTCCTTTTTCTTTTTCTATTTTCTTTTCCAATTGAGGAATAATCGTGGAGTTCTATATAGATTTTGTTTGTAAATTATGCACAAGCTACATGCATTATATTTTTTTATGTAATAAAAAATAATTTTAAATTTAATTTGTTTTTTATGTTCTTGATATAATTGCGAGGAAATGTAAGTTTTGAGCTAAAATTTTGTTAGCATAGTTATCATATACCCAACTTGAGATTTGATACGCTAAAGGTGAAATTAATTTATATTTTTATTTTTAAATAAAATAATATTATTTTAATTTTTTAATTTTATGAATAAAAATTCATTTGAAGATAAGCTTGAAAAAAAAATTCACAAAACTTAAGGTTCAATAATTAAATGTCAAATGATGAAAATAAAAAAAAATCAATTTCAAAAAAAGATACATCAAAGAAAAAGACTCGAGACAGGTAGGGTTAACTTTACTAACACACCAAATGCAATATGAGATTAGAATTTAAAAACTAATTTTTTAAAAAAATGGACCTAGAAAAAAAAAACCTGAAGTTAAATAAAAAATGATAAAAAATATTAAGCCAACACGTGTTAACTTGACCACCCCACACTCGAGATAACCACGCATTAAGGAAAGTGGAAAAAATCACAACACTCAAGGGTCGATAATTTAATGGTAAAAAATAAATTAAAAAAAAATTAAGTCAACCCAAGTTAATTCAACTAATTTGTAACCTGATATATGAAATAAGGATAACCCTACAAAAAAAAAAGTAAAACAAATCATGAAACTCAATACCTAATAAGTCAATGTTAAATAATGAAAATGAAAAAAAGAACAATTTTAAAAAAGGATTTTAAAAAAGACCAAACTTAAACCGGGTTAATTATCGAAATTGGTAGACCAGGTCATGAGACTGATTATACTGTAAAAGACAGACACAAAAAAATTACAAAGCAAAATTCTCAATCATAAATTTTTTTAAAAAAATAAAATTAAAACAATGAGGACTAAATCTTGCACAAAAAATAATTGAAAGAAACTAATTAGGGATTAAATTGAAAAACAAAATAAATAAAGAAAAGGGTAAAAAAATGAGAAATAAAAAAATGAGGACCAAAATTAGAAGAAAAAAATGAAATAAAATTCTAAAGGATAAAAAAAATGCAAATGATAAAAAAATAGCAATAAAAAGAATAAGGATTAAATTGGATACAAAAATTAAATGTTGAAGAATAAAATTACAAAAATAAAAAATAAACTTCAAGAAGCATTAAAATCAAAATAAATAGAAATAAAAAAAACGAGGACCTAATTCAAAATAAATATAAACCAGTGAACACAATTGAATTTTTAAAGGCTCGATGCAAATACCAAGGCCTAGGAGAGAGAGAGAAAGAGGAGGAGAAAAAAATTTCATTGTCGTCGAGCCACCACCACCTTGATCAAACGCATCACTCCAACAAATGTGTCGCCATCTTACGCGTCAGATGGGATAGCGATCGGTTGTTTTTTGCAATCAGAATACTCCCAACGTGCCTTTAAAATAGCATGAGGGACAATGATGTATTAAGTATTAATATGTGCATCTCATACGCCAATTTTTTTATTGATTTATTAACAATGTAAATTACTAAATAGACCCGAAAAGCATATGAATATTAAAAAAAAATGTTGCAGAGACCAAAACACCCTCCTAAAGCAACTTTAAATTTTCTTAAGTCAAAGGTTAAATATGTTATTTCAATGTAAAAAAATATATAAAGACAATAAAACCCTTTTTTGCAATGTCAATGTTTTTCGGTTTTTAAGAGTACTAATGTCATTGTATTGTTTAAATAAATGGGAAAAGATACAAAAACTCCTGGATAAAGCCAATTTTTTTTTAAAGGCAACAAAATTTTTTTAAAGGGAATGAATTTGTCTTATAAATAAGAGTTCAATGGAGATGATTTTTTCTTTTTAACATGATATAAAAAGTAGTTTAGGACCTTGAATCTTGTTTTGATTCTATTTATTTTGGGGTTTTTGAAGTGACTAGAAGGAGTTTTAAAATTGAAAAAGTTTTTTTTTGAGGTTTTTAAGATGGTTTTAAAAACTAATAAAAGAGTTGACATGGGGCAAAGTTTAGGCTAGGGTGAAAGGACTAACTTATTAAAAAAAAATCAAAACAATATTATTTTAAATCAATTTTTTTTAAAAGGTTAACCAGCTTTTTATCGGGTCGCAAGTCAACTTGATTTCATGACAAGGTCAAGCTAAGTCAATTCCTTCACCAATTTTTCTTCAACCTAGACCAATTTAGATACCAGGTTAGCTGGATCTCGAGTCGATCTACTAGGCCAATTGAGGTTTTATAACTATTGTTTTTAAGACATTTTTAAAGTTTTTTTTTGTGAAAATAAGTTTAAAAACTAGGTTTTTAGAGTTTCAAAACTCATACTCTAATTATTATTTTTTATCACCAAAGTTGATCTTAAAATGCTTTAGTGGATGACATGTTGTCTACCAAGATGGCCTACATGTTATCCTTTAGAATAATAATTAAAAAAAATTAAAGTAGACAACGTGTTATCCGCTCTTAAAAAACTTAACCAAATACGCGGGCTTGACTTTTTTTAGTTTTTATTTATTTATTAATTACAATTAAAATTCTAATTAATACCTCTCTTACATTTTAATTGTTTAGCTTAATTTTTTTAAAAAATAATAATTAATCTTTTGATTTGTTTCTATAATATTTCAAAGTGATTATTATAATTTAAATTTAAATTTTATCATCTTATATTTTAGATAGATAAATTATATTTGCATTATGCATTTATAAAAATAAAAATCATATGTACTTATCAACCAAAATTAACTTTTAAGATAAATAAAAGAAAAGGTATAAAATAAAAAAAGATAGTCATAATAAAATATTTGCATATGAGTTTATCTTTTATTCCTAACAAGAAAGACTAGATTCTTGTTTTAATTTTCAATTAATTTTAACAATTTCCTTTTTGATTTATCAATTCATTTTATTAAGCATGGGCATTATATTTTTGTTTCTCAATTTAAATATATTCATGATACTAAAATACACATCTATAGTATTGATGTTTTCTTCTCTTATAATAAAAATTAATATAAAATCTCACCCTCAATAAAACTTGAGTAGATTAGCCAGCTGAATCTAAAGTTGAATGTTACATATTATAACACTATACAAAATACTAGGTCGTGTGGAATTGTGGATTGTAACATTTTCACGGTGCATTCTTATAAATTATTGTGGATTGTAATAGTTAATTTTTAAAATTTTTCAATTTAATTCTCAAATATAATTTTTTTTTTGCACAATTGAGCTATTTTAAGCCCAAATTAGCACCAAATTGTGTATTGTTTTTTGGAAAGAAGGGTTGGATTGAAAGTCAGAGGACCAAAGTTCAAGTGACGGGTAAAATAGGTGGTGATTTTGAATTTCATTAAAAAAATTTATTTTGATCCCCTATTTTTTTGGTTTATAGGTAATCAATCCTTTTAGTTTTCAGAAATTTAATATTGATACCAAAGCTCGTTTCACTCATTTTCTATTCTATTTTTAAGAGAGGATAGAGAGAGTACTAAATGATTCCGGTATAGAGAGGGAACATCATTATTTACACATGTTTTGACCACCAAAATTGTTCAATTTTTTGTCAATGGGTTCCATTTGGTTAGGGGAGTCTTATAGTGGTTGTTTTGACCCTCGATATTTCCTAAAAAAACATATCTATGCCGAGGATGAGAAAATTTATTCGGTTTGATTTTGTGATTTGAGCTTTTTTTGGGTTTATTGTGTTGCTAAATTGGTTTCTACATGTTTTAGGATTGATTTTTAGGTGTTTTAGGCTTTAAATGGGTTTTTTTTGGGTTTAAACCCCATAGCTCAAATATTATAGCCACCCTAAATCGCAAGTTTGATGAGTTAAGCCATAATTTTTAGACTATTTTTTTTTTGTTTAATGCTTTTTTTGTCCTCAATTTAAAAAAAAATACAATTTCACCATTTGTTATCAATGATTTTTTTTACTTAACTTAAAAATTTTTAAACATACAATTTCTCCCTTAATTATGAACAATTTGCTTTTGTTATCTCACTCTAATGTGCCTGACATGGTTTTTTTTTAAAAAAATATTTCATACAAAAAAATTACATATGCGTTATTGGCATATAAATCTATTAAATAAATTTTTTTTATTGAATCCGATAACGTGCATAATTTACATTGAGAGTTTGGTTGATTGATTTAAGTTCATTTGTTTTTTTAAAAAAAATTGGTTTTTTTTAATCAATTTTATCCTGAAACACTAAATTAATTCAAGATTTAGCTTTCTAGTTTTTTTCAAGATTATCCATGTAACTTTCATATATAAACCTCGATTAACCTAAGTTGATTTAATTTATTAATATTAAATAAAAATATTGTTTAATACATAATTGATTTTAAATTTATAGTTTTTTTTTAAAAAAAAATATTAGCAATACTTAATTTTTTTTTCTTGGTTGAATATTTTTTATTCCGACCAACAATATCCTAGTATTATCTATTCTTGTCTTTTTTTCTTAAGAAATTCAGCTTGTTTTCCACGAAAAAAAATTAATGTACACACACTGCATCCTTTGCACCAATTGGATGGGAATTGAGGATTAATTCTGATTAATTCTTCAATTTTATGGAGGGGTTCCTAACACTCAATGATTTGCTCAGTTCAGTGGGGTTGGCAGTTGAAATACATTTTATCCAAAAATTTGTCGACCTTTTCTTTAGCGGAAACTTTACTTGAAAATTCAAACTGCCGTCCTTCCATCCACGACATTGTGTGTGCGGATCACAAAGCAGCGATCGCTTCCTCTTTCGGGGAAGCTTATTTTAAAAAGAATAACAGTTTGAGCGCGTCTGGTTAGTCAAATCAAATCAAATATCATGTCTATGGGCTGCGACACCACCTGGGTTGGTAAAAAGCCCATCAGACGCATCGGTGGCATGGCCGATGCTCTCTCCATCGCTGCCGATCTCGGATTTTCAGTCGCACCTCCCCCTTCTCAGGTCAGCTTCCGATTACTCTTATATTTCTAGGTACTCTTTTTAACCCGACCCGCATTTTTCTTTTGGTGATCATATGTTGTCCAATCTGGGGTTGATAGATAAAGTTTCCAGGTTGTTGGTTGTTTCCGTCAAAACCCAAAAATTGTATGGATTTTAATCATAGAATCTTGAGATTTCACACATACTTGGGCTCATCCTGTGTAGGAAGAACTTCAGAACTTATCCACTGCTAGTGGTGAAAAGGGTGATGACTTAATTAGAGTTTTGAGGGAACTAACTGCAGTACAAAGAAAAATAGCTGATCTACAAGTAGAACTTCAGGGTCGCAAGGTGAAGTATCCTCATTCATTTTGTCTCACATATGTTTACAGTACGAAGTTTAATTGATTTAACTTTGTAGGATGATAAAAACGTGGCGCATTTGACACATGTTAGTGAAATGGAAAAGAAGATTGACACATTGTCAAGGATTACCACCATACTCAAGGATGTCATTCAGAATAAGGTAATCTATCTAGGTTTTAATTGAGCGTGTTGCTGATATTGATGCTTTTACGCTTTAGCCCAGATGCAATGCAGATTCCATGATGCCATATGCATGTTAATTGAAGTGATTTTTTTTGCTTGTTCTTGTCGACATGGAGAATCTTCTCCACCTCTGATGGATTTTCTTTTCCACATGATTTACTAATTGTATGGATTTCTCAAGTTAAAACTTATAGCATGGTCATAATATTCACTTATGGTATTACATAATTGTTCTGTTATGGCCCTCATGGGTGAAAGGAACTGTGTACTAACAATTTCAAAATTCCAACCGACAAACTGAGCCTATATGCACATAGATTTAACAGACAAAGTTTCCGAACCTGACTTACGTGTGACATCCATCCTGTAGATTTCTTTTGTTTCCAGTACTACGGTTAGCGTCTGGGTGTGCTGGTTTAGGTGGGATTACTTTTACATCCCCCTCGAAGTACAGGGCTAAATTTTCCCTGTAATATTAGGTTCTATCCTTTTGTGAAACTCCTTTCTAAACTTGCATGGGGTTTCTTCTTCATCCATTTTTTTTAATGACTATTTATAGCAATAATCTTATGTTTATGTTTGTCTTTTGCGAATATTGGCAGGATCGAATTATAGCTCGTCTTCAACAACCATATTCACTGGATTGCATACCAGTAGAAGCAGAATATCAGGTTGGTTATCCAATGACAGTTTGCTTTTGTGACACAGTAGATGATAAATTGTTTTTATTTTATTTTAATTTTTTTTCAGAGACTATTTCACTGTGTGTGAATGGTCACTTCCATCAAGTGCTATAAGAGCAGCACATTTGATATTCTTGTTACATCAAAATCGTCACCAGCAGCAAAGTCTTTCTTGTCAAATAGCCATTAGGAACTATTGCAACCAAAAACCAAGTCTGCTGCTGTGTTCACACAATATTGATTTGTTGTCATCATGGTGGGCATTGGGTTTTGCTTTCATCAACTCAAAATTGGATCTTGGGAATGATATTGACCCCTCAGTGAGGACTGGAATTTTTTTTGAAGTCTATGATCTCTCTATCAAAAGGTAGAAGTTAAAGTTGTTCTTAATTAATAGTCATGGGTCCATCATCCAGCTGAGATAGTTAAGAACAATAGTTCAATGGAGACGTTGGAAATTATTACTTCTACGCATAGTGCATCTGAATGATGGCTGCATTTCATATCAGCCTTACAAACATGAGTTGAAGGTTTTAGGCTTCTATATATTCCTCCTACATGGCTACTCTATCTTGATTTAATGAATTGTGAATTTCTGTATTGAAGTCTTACCATGTAGTTGTGACAGAATATCATCAACTTAAATTGGATTCCAAGATTAAAATATCAGATTGGATGTGGTTTCTGACTAGTTAAAAGATGAACAGAAATCGATCAGCTACATCCATTTCTTGTCCATCAGGCTACATGACATGAGATGACGAGAACTCTTCTTCATATATCACAGTCATGATCTGGTTGTGCTCAGTCCTAGGTGAAATAGTCCATAAAACTGACCTCAAAGTGCATAGAGTTTAGAGATTGAGTAAAGTGGGTTTTTTTTAATTAAACTCTGTTCATAAAGTGAGGAATGATCTGGAGAGAATGGAATTACAAAATAGTGAATCAATGCAGAAAATTGGATAGATTGCTCAAGTGGACCTCTGTGACTTCGACATTTAGTGCCCGATGGATTGTTGTGGTACTCTGTTTCAACAGATACATGGTTACTGAACAGGAATTGGGGGATGAACAAAGGATGGAGAGATAATGCTGGTTTCTTTCAACTCTAGCAATGATGTTGCAGCACCATGATTTTCCTGAGCACAATAGAGTATCCTAACTATCCACATGAAGCTCTCATGGGTAGAAGAAAATTGATGGTATTGGAGTTTGTGAATGCACTATAAATGTGTGTGTTTTTAAGTTTTGAGTTTGCAAGTACTATATCGATTGGTCCTTTTAATAATTAAATCCTAAACCTTGAAGTGAATAAACTGCTGATATTGAGAAAATATAAAGGTTTTAAAATGCTGCAGATGCTGAAACTTGAGTTAAATTTCAACTTTTGCATCACCAGGGCTACTTAGTGGTTAGTTATGTTCCTTAAATTTTATTTAAAAAAAAAAAATTATTAAGACTATCTTCTATTGCTTGGATGGTGTAGAAACAATTTTCAGAATTGCTGATGAAGGCCGCCAGTGATTATGGTGCTTTGACAGCTTCAGCTGCAGATTTCCAATGGAGTCAGAACTTTAAGGAATCTCCTTCAGTGTGGGGGGTATGTTCATAGAAACGCTGGCATAGTAACATTTTTACTTGTTGATATTTGTTTATGCTTTTTGGACATTTTTGTGCAATTCTGTGGTCCTGTTGTGGTATTCGTTCTTCTGTTGGAATTCATAATTTTTTAACTATCAAATAAATCTAACAATATTTTTAGCAATAAATAAATATAACCATCATATTGCTATATGCGAGTTTCATAGGAACCACATTGATATGGTACTATTGCATTTGTTTATTTATTGCGGATGGAATTTGCTTTGTGATTGGCTTTTGAAGGCAAAGTCTATCTTTAAGAATGTAAATTTTTCCAACAAAGCAATAGCCATTTATTTTAATGAATAACTGGAAGGTCAAATGTGTTTAATCTTGTTGAGCTTTCTGGAAACATCAATGCTCTTCAGTCAAATACTAATAGGGATGCCAAACTGTTTGGAATTAATCAATATTGCTCTTAAATGTTGTTATTGATACTTAAGTAATTTTGGATAAGATCTCGTTGCTGTTACCTATGAATAGTAGGTGTCATGAATTATCAGAACCTAAGACTATTTTTTCATGGTCTGCAATTTGTTTTTTAAGCATTTGCACCAGTGATGAGCATTCCCCTACAAGATGTCAAAAACTATGTTAGAGTTAGGGGAAGGTCTTGCTTTAAAATCTGATATTCTTCTTTTCTTTAAAAAAATCATGCAGGAAATGTTACGTCCTATTCCTGTTGCTTTAGCGTCCTGTACCAGATTCTTTGAAGCCATGTCTGCCATGAGAGAATCATTTGCTACCCTTCAAGATTTGAGAGTTGGCCATTTAGGTAAAGATTCTTCACAGAGAGCCTTTGGGGATTCTGACTTTGCGACTCCTCCCTGGAGAAATGAATCAAGCTTTGATGACTTGGCAATCAAAACTGCAAGGAGACAAGAGCTTGAGCGGCAAGAAGCAGATGATGGAAGTAGTGAAGTGGGAGATGTTCATCAAGTCGATGACATGAGCCATAGAAGATTATCTTGGCCTCCATCAGTTAAGCACAATGGTATTTAATCAAATGCAATTTGTCGTTTGTAGATTGTATTCTACACAGAACATTTTCATTTCAAGTAAATTGTCCATGATATCCTGCGTTGGAAGTATTATATACCATGAAAACACCAATAAGATTTGCTATTTTGGCTTCTCTTAGCATTAGATCACTATGAACTACATCGTTTGCTCTAAGGTGTCACACCATTTCTTCCATGCTTTGACTAGGAAATATCGAGCTATATACTGTTATTGGTGAACAGAAGGTCCTTTCTTTCCTCCTACCCTGCAGCGCTAACTGGCGTGCAACTTTACCATCTTTTGTTTGACAAAAAAGAAGTAGCCAGAGGTTATATTTATGAACTCAGGACATTTTAATTTTCCTGCTAAGAGGCCCAGACAACGTTTTTGCATTGCAGATGATTATTGAGGACGCCAAGAGTGCAGAGGCAGTGTTCTTCCTGCCCTCTTGTTTATCTACGGTTTTTAGCCCTCTTGTTTATGGTAAGGGGTCCCCCAACAAGCTCTCCAGTATGATACGGAGTGGCAGACATGAAATGAGGGCTCAGGCCCAGCAGGGAAAGAGATTCTCGCGCTATCTGAAAAATGCATGGATTAAAAAACAAATCTAGCATCGACTTTTCGAGGAGACTTGAAAAATTATATATCTAGTTTTTTTAATGTATTTTTATAATTTAAAAAATATAATAAATTAAAAATTTTATGCACACATATAATAAAATAAACTAAAAATTATGTGTGTTAATAAATAAATAAATAATCATTAATGACATCTAAAAAACAAAACTTAAAAAACCAAGAGATAGATGTAGATTAAGGTATTTAATCTAGAAAAATAAAATATTAAATTTATTGAATAAAAAAAAAAAAAAAAGAATAACATGTAAGGCTACATATGTTAAAAATATCATATGAAAATAAATATTTTTATTTTAAAAAAACATAGTGTATTTATATAAAATATAAAAACAAAACCATAGATGAACTAGAAAAAACCTCTCCGAAACTTATGGTACGCCACCCATATTTGCCGTGTTTTTCATTTTAGTTCCCTCTCTTTCAATCCCACCCTTTCATAAGAATTTGAAATCAATTGCTCCTTAAATAATACTTGATCGCCTAAAAACAAACTGAAAAAAATAAAATTTTACACAATAATAAATATATAGTGACAATCCCCGTGTTTTAGAAACCGTTTCTAAAAAATTCAAATTTTTTTTTGTTAAAATATAATATATTTTGTATGTTTTAGATTGTTTTGATGTGCTGATGTCAAAAATAATTTTTAAAAAATAAAAAAAAATTATTAACATGCATTTCAGCATAAAAAAATTATTTAAAAAGTAACCACAATCACTATTAAACATACCCTAAGTATATAAGTAAATAGTAAACTTACCTCCACTTCGCCACGACCATCACTTAATTTTTACTTTATTTTTCTAACTTCAAGTTTAGACGAACCTCAAACTATTGTTCCAACCATACTTAATTTCAGTACTTCAACTTTTTTTTTTCAATTATGTCTCCGAAACATTCAAGATTTTCTAATTGATGTATTTCTTCTACAAATACATATCTTACGCAATAGATGTAAGCTTGATGACTTTTTCATTATTTACTGTTGTTGTTATTATCAATATTGTGTTTAATTATTCTCTTGGATAAAAGAGATGAAAATAGTAAAGAGAGAGGATATACTTCTTGTTTTGAAACATATTTATTTTATATTTTTATCCTTTTCTCTTTAACTAAACTATCATTTATATATGTTTTTTTTATCCTCTAGCAAAACACATTTCTGTCATTTAAGTAGCATTTAGACAAAAAAAAAAAAAAGATAATGAAGACAAAAATATGTTTAGCTAAAAAGATAGAAATATAAAAATAAATTTAGGGGTTATTATCATAGTTTTAAGACTCAACTTGAAGGTCGATCCAGAACATAGACCGAGTCATGGGTCGAGAGGGTCGACCTTATTAACATAAGAGTAAAAATCATTATTATCACAGTTTTAAAACTCGACTTAGAAGATCAACATGGGACAAGGCCAGGTTATGGGTTGAGAGGGTTAACCCTAGTTGATTTGGGTCAACATAACAATAAAAGAAGTTATTATCATAGTTTAAAAACTCAATTAGGGAGTCGATCGGGGCAAGATCTAGGTCGTGGGTCAAGAGGATCAACCCAAGTTTATTCGAAGGTAATATATGAGTAAAAATAGTTATTATTGTAGTTTCAAAATCGACTTGGGAATCGACTAGAGGCAAGGCTCAGGTAATTGATTGGGAGAGTCAACTTAGTTGACCTCGAGTCAACGTATGAATAAAAATATTATTATCATAGTTTTAAAACTCAACTCGAAAATCAACTCAAAACAAGACTCAGGTCAGGAGGGTCAACCTAGGTTGACCCAAAATATATATTTTTTAAAAATCAAACAACCTTTTTATGATCATTTTTAAAAAAAAAGTCAATGAGTTTTTAACTCGTGTGTTATCCCAAGTCGATTAGGTAGCGAGTCAATCTGGTTTTTTGAATGAGTCAAGTTGGGTTAATCATTCATCTCAGATTGGGTCAATCATTCTTCTATTTTTTCTTAAACTCAGGTAAGTTCAGGCCCGAGTAGACTCACCGAGCTGGTCTGGGTTTTATAACTAGGGTTATTAAAATTATTAATTTTAACACTCAATATAAACTAAAATAAAAAATAATATATCTAATTATTTTTTAAAATATGTAAGTTTGACAATATAATACATATTAAGGGTAAAATAAATATTTTTTATATTTTTATTATGTCCACCATAACCAAACAGAATATAAAAATAATCATTCTATTTTGTATAACATTACTAAATACAATTATGTTTCTATTTTTTTTATCTTGTTTTTTTATTATATAAGTTTCTTTTTATCCCGAGATAGTAAATAAAATGATATATATAAAAAAAAAGTTTGCTTAAATTTTATACAAGCTAATCATTTCTTAATTAGCCCCTTTTAAATCCCTTCTAAAATATTACTTTTATCAATTTATGTTATTTGCCGTTTATTTTTTCTTTATAATTTTAATGTTCTTGTAATGCCGGCATAATTAATTAGTTTCGACTTTAGAGAAATGAAAGTTACAATTAATTCAGGTTTAAACAGCAAAAAGCAGGTCAAAACTACGGTGAAAGTGCCTCACGAATCTCAACGAGGCCGCATTTATATCTGAAACATCCTTTATTGGGACACCACCACCTTGTGCATAATCAATGCTTTCTGCTCTCTTTTTTTCGATGCGAGGAGAGAGAGAGAGAGAGAGGAATACTGTGTGCTCAGTAAAATGCAGTAAAGGAACCTTCAATGCTCCATTAATGGAGGGGCAATTCATTTGCATGAATTCATCAAACTCGGCTACGTGTAAGCTCTCTTAGCTCTTCTCGGTTGCCTCAAAGCTGCGGTGTCAAAACTCACCACTTTTTTTGTTTTTTTCCAAGAAAAGGATAAACTATATTAAATCATCTTAATTCCCGATAATTAAAAAGATAAAGGAAGCTAATTTAATTTAGATAATCATGGTAATTCATGAAATTAAAAGACGAAAAAAGTAGTCCCATTGTCTCATCAATCACCAAGAGGTCCAGCTAATTGAACTATATAAACCCTAGTAGGTTATCACCTTTAATTAAATTGACTTTTTTTTTTTAAGTATAAACCTATATATTTAGACGGTAATTTGACTCTGAATTAATTTAGTTCAATCGAGTCAGTTTTTAAAATAAATTAAAAAGAATTAAGTATTGAAGCACTTCAATCAACCATCTTAGACTGGTATTTGGATTTAGTTTTTTGGTTGAGTACAATTTAATTATACACAAAACTCAACCATAAAAGCTAATATTTCTTGTTTTTTGTAGTTTTTTAGTGGCTCCCACACCCAAACATCAACCTCCACCTCTAAAACAAACATCCTCTAATAATACTGTTATTTCCTTACCAATCGAAGATTTTTTTTTTCCAGTAATCTGGTAGATTAGTGGTTGTGGTTACTTTTCAAATAATTTTTTATACCAAAATGTATGCCAATGATTTTTTTTTTATTTTTTAAAAATTATTTTTGACATTAGCATATTAAAATAATTTAAAAATACTAAAAACATATTAATTTAAAATTAATAAAAAAATTTAACATTTAATTAAAATATTTTTAAATTACAGAAACAAATAGGGGAGTATGCAACCCTAGATTTGATTTGCTCAATACATTTAGAAAATCTCCAAAGCTGCCTTGCCCGTGTGTTAAATGGGCCCTACAATATTATTCTCTGGAAGGCAAAACACAGAAAAATCGATGATCTAGCTTGTTTTTTGCATGGAGATCTGTTGTCTTTCATTTCAGTCTGAAGTGATGGTGATACTCTCTATACTATTATTATTATTATCACAAATAAAATCCATAAAAATAAGATTTTTATTTAAAAAAAATAATAGTATGCGGAAAACTATAGAAAAAGATTTTGAAAAATAAAAAAGTTTAGAAAATACCGCAATTCTCAAGTATGTTTTAAAAATCCACAGTTAAAAATTATAGTAACTGAAGTAGGTTATACATGTTGTTTAAAGATATTAAGAGTGTGGTTGTGGTTGTTTTTCAAAATATTTTTATTTGAAAATATATTAAAATAATATTTTTTTATTTTTTAAAAATTATTTTTGACATCAGCGTACCAAAATGATCTAAAAACATCAAAAAATATTAATTTAAGGTAAATAAAAAAATAAAAAAAATTTAATTTTTTAAAATATTTTTAAAATATAAAAACAAATATAATTAGTTATACATGCTATTTAAAGATATTAAATGACTCACATGTACGCGAACAACTTACATAACCACTTCAACTAGTTAATAACTTTTTTTTATATCGTTTAGCTTATCTGATTTAATTTTTTATAATAATATCAACGATACCATTATTAAATTTTAAATATCTTAAATATCTCATTATTTTTTTTCTCTTTCTTATTAGAATTTGTGCCAACCATTCAGTGTGTGTTTTTTAAACCCTACATTTTCAATTATGATTTTTTTTTTAAATAATGCATGCGAGAACAGTGATTTTTCTCAAACTGTCTTATTTTCTAAAAAATAAATTTCTTATATCATATTTTCTCAAGACTTTCTCACACACTTGTTGGAAAGGAAAAACACCCATAAATAAATAAATAAATAATTTCTTTTGCAACTGCTGCAACAACTATTAAGACAATATTGCAGATTAGTCCAAAAAAACATTTTTATGGGTCCCCACAGTTATGATTGAGTTGGGCTAATGTGTGAGTAAATGCGATCATCGAGGATTTTTTTATTTTTTAAATTAACACAATCAATTAGAAATATTAAGGAATTAGTACAATTAAAAAAAAAGTAATAAAATAATATATTTTGTATATATCTTGATTGACAAACAGGATTGTTATAACCTATTATTATTATTATTCAGAATAACAATATTTAATAAAAAATATCAAATAAATAGGAGAAAACATAGAAAAAATTCTAAAAATACATCAAAACTCTAATTATAATGCAATCAAAATCTTTTTCTATTATTTGTTTTTTCTTTACCAAAACCCACCTCTAAATTCATCTTGCATACGTCGTAAACTAACATTGTGTTTGCACCGTATTTTTTAAAAAATTAATTTAATTAATTTAAAATAATTTCTTTTTATGTTTTTAGATTGTTTTGATGTGTTAATGTTAAAAATAATTTAAAAAAATAAAAAAAATTTCCTTTTAATATATTTTTAAATAAAAAGTACATTATCACTACTACATTTACAAACAAACTCTAAATCAACTAGATAGGTAGTGATAATGTTATTTATGGGGCAAGTGTTAGGAAGGTATGGGTTCTTTTTTTTCCTCGGCGACTGACATCTTATCCACCCCTCAATTTCAATATACGAGAATTTGGAGAAGGGAACTTTGGCTCCAATCAAAATACAACTTCTTCTTCTTCTTCTTCTTCTTCTTTAATATTAAGGAGTGTAATTATTATTATTTTTTAAAGTGTTTTTTACTTGAAAATATATTAAAATAATATATTTTTTATTTTTTAAAAATTATTTTTAACATCAGCATATTAAAATAATTTAAAAATACTAAAAAAATATAAAAAAATTAATTTTATCTTTTTTTCAAATATTGCGCCGGTCTTGTTAGAACAAGCATTGCGTCTGCAGGGATAGGCGTGATCGATGGGATAATCTTGAAATTATTGGATAATATATGTGATTTAAATTGAATCAGTAATAAATTAACTATCACGTTAAAATTGACATATTAACTTGATTATTTTGAAAAAAAATATTATACGCATAACATTATTTAAGTAGGTTTTACAGTCGTGGGTTGGACCTAGCATACTTGTGTCTTTGAAACGTCCTTCCTATGTCCAAGAGTTGTGATGCAAGAGTAATTTTTTTTTGTTAATTTTATGTTTTTATTTTTTTATTTTTGTGCTATTATGTTTTTTTATTTTTTTAGTTTGAAAGAAAATATTTTTTTTATTTCTTATTATTAGGATTTTATAGTTCTTTTCTATACAAAGAGTTATAATAACTTTTTGAGAAGTGAGGTGCCAGAAAATAAAAATTAAATATTTTACGTATCTTCCCATAATTATAATGTTCTTTATCTTTGGAGTTTTTGACTTATAACAAATTTTATCATCCGTCGCTTCTAGCTATGTCAGTTGATATCAGAGCTTTATATCAATTAATACTAGAGGCCAACAATCCCTGATGGTTTTGATTGGAGTTCGTGTAGGGACTGGTATCAAAATTCAATGATTTCTAGTGGTTAGTTGTTATGTGATGTTGAATAATTATGGGTGGAAGAGGTCGCAGAAAAAGGTATGCTTGTGTATGAGGGGATGAAAATGTTTCCTACTAGAAAAAAAATGCTCATGGACTTAGTGTATTGTTTCTGTTTGCGTTGGTTATTTACTAGAAATCCTAATGATAGGATCCATGATGGGCTAACTCGTACAAAGGTGTTGTGCCAAAGATCCTTGATGGAGTGACCTGTACAAAGGTGTGTTAGAGTTTTATGATGGGAAGGCACAGACAAAGATGTTAAAAATATACGATAGGATAACCCATATATAAAAGAATGTTCATGGCGAATGATAGTTTTTTGTTGCGATTTGAACTCTAAGACGAGTTTCTTTTAACCTGGAGAGACTAATGCATGGTTTTTTTAGGAAATAAATATTTTTCTTAGTTAATTTTATGTTTTTATTTATTTTGTTTTATTATGTCTTTCTAGTTTTATTTCAAATTTGAAAATAATAGTTTTCCTATTCATGATTGGATCGTTACAAATCACAAGTCATCTAGGTGTTCAGTCTCTAATGATAATCCACACGAACTACTGATGAGAAATCTTCTACACCCTTTTAGAAAAAAGAGATTGTTGTCCTTTGAGTGCTATATTTTTTATTAAAAAAATCTTCTAGGTTGTTTTTTCTTACCAATAACAAATGATTTTTATTTTTATAAATACATCATGCAAACATATTTTTTTTAATCAAATATCAAATAAAAAAATCAAAGATAAATTACAATAATATCTTTGAAACATTATAAAATTACTAAATAATGTAAAAAAATAACTGGTAATTTGAAAAGGTGAACTAAAAAATTTAAAAAATAAAAGAGAGAGAGAGTATTGATTTAAATATAAAATTTATTACAAAATAAGAAATATTTAAAAAGAATATTAATTAAAATAATAATAATCAAAATAAAAAAAAGTGCAAGAGAGGCTAAGTGCTGCTAGGCCTGCGCACATAGCCAACTACTTAAAAACCTAGGTGTAGGTGTGCTTGGAAGCCTAGGCCACACCCATGATTTTTTTTGTTTGGCTTTTCATGAAGTGAATGATTAATTTTTTAAGTTGAATGACAAGTCATCCGCAGATAACTTATTACCTCTTATAATTTTTTCCGGTCACCTTCCAGGACAAGGAAAATATATTAATTTTGAGAACTTAAAATCCATTTTCAACCTCTTTTCACCTGAAAATATCTAAAACAACACCCTTAAAATATCAATAAATCAATTTATCAAATCCAAAACACCCCTAAATTGGTCAAAAAAACAAAAAGCTATTTTTCTTCTTTTTTCAACCCCAATCTAAGCAAAATGAAGGGCAGAAAATACCATAGTTATTAAACCCGGTCCGGGGATTGACCTGGCCAAGGGGCCGGGTCCTGGGTTTCATGAGTCAACCCGGCTCAACCTGGGTCAACCAGGATCAACCTGGAAAAATAAAATAAAAATAAAGTTTTAATATCTCATATGAAAAAATCCATGTAAATATAGATTATACATATTGTAAACAATGAAGTTTAAAAGAATATTTTAAAAAGTTTTTTATCCAACATTAAAAAAATATTATGTTAAGCTTTTAAGTTGAAGTATTTAAATTAAAATTTTTTTTTATCCCACATTGAAAAAATATAACTTTTTTCTTGGGAACATAGAATATATATATTAATGGGTTTCAAATCTCACATTGAAGGGGAAAAAAAACAAAAAAACAAAACACCAAGTCTCGCCTGGGTCATGGGTCAACCCGCAGGGCTGGGCCGGGTTTAATAACAATGAAAAATACCACAATGAGACTCATGTAAAATGGAATTTATGGACATCAAGAGCGACCTTTTTGATTACCGAATCATGGTCACTCGTCGACTTTCTCTGTCATCACTCTAACTCGGTGACTAAAATGTAAAGCAAATAAAGTCCCGTATCAAAATGTAAAAACCTCATAAAATAGGGATTAAATATGAAAAAAAATAAAAACAAAACTTAACAGACCAAAAACGCACCTCAACTACAAAAAAAAAAAAGAGTCTGGGGATTTGTCTTAAAATCAATTTTGATCCTTGGTTTCAATTATGTTTAATTAAAAGGATTAAATTTTATTTTGCCAAATCAAACATCAATTTAACATCGGAATCTTTTTTCAACATTACAAAAAACCCTTGCAAAGTTAACTTAAATAAATTATCCATTCCAATCTTAAATAAACTAAATACAGAAGGATTACATTGAAAAGAAAAAAATAAAAATCCAAAAATAAAAAATAAACTAAATGGAACCACAATGCAAATTCACAATGAAAAAACTCAGAGGCCGCAATGTTTGTACATGGTTTTCCCATATGCTTGAGGTTTCTATTAATATATAGAGATAAATGCATCAAATTACAAGGTAATAATAATTTTATTCATTATTCTACATTCTAAAACCACAAGAAATTTACTGGAGTAATTGTTTCGATGTTCAGAAGAATCCTCGAACTAATTTACGTGTCAATTAAGATTAATAAATATATTTTTTATATAATTTTAAAAATATATTTTCACATCGATCCGATGGATTTTTTTTTACATCAAGAAATGTTAATCAACAGTGGTGGAGACAGGAGGCTGGTGAAGGCCCAATCCATTAATTTTTTGTTTTTATAATATACCCCTCGTAAAACTAGGAAGATTTAAATTTTAGAGCCAAAACTAATCAAATTTAAAACTTTGCTCCCCTAGAAAAGTTTCTCTGCTTTTGGTCCCTTAAAAATAATTAATGGCTCCACCACTGTTAATAAAGATTAATAAATAATAAATCCTCCTTTCATAGATGCATCTCCATGTCAATGTCGTACGGTGCTTTAAGAAAATATATTTTAAACTTAATTATTTTTTAGGCCTGAAATGTATATTTAGCTATAATTACCGTGTTTTTATTTTAGTTTCTTATATTTTTATTTCTATTTTTTAATAGATATGTTTTAATTTATTATTAATTTAGATATATAAAGATGTAATTGAAAAAAAACAAATTACTGTGGCAATGTATAATATTTTTTTTTAGATTATTTTTCCACGAATTTTTAGATTATTATTTAATATTTAATAATAAACAAGCGATTAACCAAAGCAGTAACCATGCCATTGCCATAAATATAATAATATTATATGTATAATTCTACTCTGTTCCCCCACCCACCCCACGCGCCTCTTTTGAGTTTATTTCCCCAATCTTCCTGCCACCCTCGTCCCCCTCTTTTAACACTTTCCATGGCAATGAAAACGACAACGACAACGACGATCGCGTGGCGGGAAAGTATCAGGTCCCGATAATTTTTCTCTCTCAACCTCACGAATGTACCCTCCTCCTCCCCTGCTCCTCCCCTGCTCCTCCTGCAACCGTATATAAACGCGTAGAACGAACGCACGAACCTTCTCAGGAAACGCCTTCCAAGCCAAGCAAACTCCTCTATACCAAAGAGACGAACCTCGCTCTCCCTCTCTCTCTAGAATTGAATGTAATCTGGCTGTTCGGTTACAGAAGTTGTCTTCTTAGTCTATGGTTGTTGTTTTTTTTCTGGTTTTGTTTCGATATGCTTGTCGGTTGTTATTGTATTGATGATTCGATGATGATGATCTCATTGCCGTCCTTCAATAATCACCACCGTTGATTCTTTATACTGCTCTTCTCGCCTTCGCCTGTTATGAAGTTCGCCGGTGATTCTTTTCTCTCTTCCTCTCTTTCATGGAATTCTCATTCTCATTCTGAAGGTCCTTCTTAATTAATTATTATATTTAATATAATAAATGAATTGAGTTGAAATAATGGTAATGACAAATGTGCTGTTATGCTGTGCAGTGAATTGTGATTTTGGACCAAATTTTAATGGGGAAAGCCGATGATTCAGAATGCGTTTTTCCTTTAACAAGTCTCCAGCTTGGGTATATGTTTTTATCATCACTTGCGCATCTTCCTATTTCATCTCCTTAAATTAGTTTGATATTTCCACTCCGAGAGATAATTTTCGTTTCCCTTTTTGTAAAAGAAAAAAAATTTAATTTGGAATAGTTATGAGATAATAAAGATGATGGCTTATTTCCTTGTGTATATATTGCTTGGTTGTAGTGGAAAGGAATGGCCAGCGAGCTTCATGCAGACAGGGTATTATGCTTTTGCAATTCTAATAGTGTAGTATCTTTTAGGAAAACAATTCGTTTTCTTTTTTAGCAGAAAGTGGGGACAAGTGAAGGGAGAAAAGAGTGAAAAGCCTGAAAGAAGATGTTAGTAGGTGCAAAATTAATCACTTGATGAGGTGATATAATTTCAGATTAGAAGTATATGAATGAAAATCTTCCACAGTGACTTTTTATGGATAGTGTGGAATCCTGTTCTTTTATTGACTCGTGGGAAGCACTTGTGTTTTGGAAGACATGATCTATAATGGGCAGCATAGTCTATGATTTGTGATTATTATTTTTTCATGATCTTCTTGTGTTTTATTTGATGTAGGCATAAACTTCACTTGTCCCTAAATTACTTTATGCAGCTTGTAGGATGACTATGACAACCAATGATGAGTTTGTTTGCATATTCGTTATCTTGAGTGTGTTTGATTGCATCTGAGAACATGTTGTGTCTGCCTGCTTTGAAAATGCTGAAGACTTCTTTCTTTTTCCCCCCCCAATTCCTTCCCCTTTTCAAACATATCATATGGTTGTGAAACTTGTGGTGTCAATCATTAGAAGACCTTTAGGCCTGTAGTGTATTTGAGTATGGTTACTGAATGCTTACTCTGTTTTAATTTTTTTTCCCTCGGTGATTTTAGAGACTTGCAGTCTTATCTCTCAGATCTTAGCCTTTTCGTTGCGTTTGAAAGTGGGAAATTATATATTTTGGTGGACAATCGACCATGGCTGAGAAACCTTGGTTCACACCCAGCACACTTGTGGCAACTGATGGTTACCAAGGTTGCGAAGACTTGGGATACCTTTTCTAAAAATCCTCATTTTCAAGTTTTTCCTTAACCATCTCTGATTAATGTCATTTTCTCATTCACTCAGTCTAGGTTATCTCCTTTTGCAAACTCAAAGGCTCGGAGGGGGAGAAAGGAGGGAAAGGATGCTTCTTCTCAGTCCAATCCCAGTAAATCAACAAAGCTTGAGAGATGGTTCTTGTTGATTGAAGTGGCAACTTTGTCCCGGAAGAGGGGTTTGCCTCCCGTGAAGAAATTAAGGAACTCACTGTTCTTAAGCAGTGAATTACACAGGACGCTTTATGGTTTTATTGTCTTTGAAGTTGCATGGAATGATGTGCGGGGTATCAACTACTTAAACGAGCTTCTGGTACTGCCCCTCTGAATGCTCCCTGTTTTGTTTGCAGTTACGCTGAGCATTGTTTTGGTCAATGATTTCATGTCAATTGCAGACTGACACATCTCTGGCTATTGAAGCTAAGATAATGCAAAGATGGGAATTTGATAGTATAGCTCAAGCTGCAAGTAGTTTATCTTCATGGTTCTCAGGAACTCTCTCTGAGCTGCTACAATTGAAAGGTTATCTTGATTCTGCTACAGGTATTCTGTTTCTCTCATGATTCCTTACTTTACAATAGTAGAAGAAAGCAACTATTTTTTTGAATTCTGAACTGGTAAGAAGCATATGATGATGAATAAGGATTTACTTTGAAATTCGGATATTGTGGCATGCCTACATTTGTGTTGGAAATTCATGATTCCTGCTGGACTTAGGTGGTAACTAATATTGTTAAGAGCCATTTCTGGTTCACCTATGCAAGGAGCATACTCAATGTGGATAAATTAACATCTTAAGTGACGTCACTGTCTTCTATATTCATGTGGAGATTGCACTGTAAACTAGCCTTCACAGTTGGTTGAAGTGCTTCACAGAGATTTGAATGCAATATATGTATGCTTAATGGAGAGTCATCCCAGGATCAACAGCTCTCGCTTTTCATGGAGAAATGCTGTTGGTGTTTCAATAGGTATGGAGGTAAATTGTACAAGTAGTTGCACCCCAATAATATGTGATGGCTGTAACTTGCTCAGATTTGTGGCTGTGAAGTGAACAGTGGGGTTTAGTAGTCTTATGTTTGGTCTTTAGAATTTGGCCTTTGTAGGATGCTTCTTCTCACTCTGGGAATTACATGAAGTCCAAATATCTGATGGTTTGGTTCATCACCACCACCATCGTCTAACTGTTCAGATGATATTCATGAATAATAGCTTAATAGAGGCCAATACACAGGACCTTTTGCTGGCGTTACAACAGGAATGTGATCCTGGATTGTTGCATCTTTTGCCAGTTGGTGAGGTGCAACCTAACTGAGATGTTAACATGTTGCCGTTGTAATTATTATGTTTATATTTGATGGGACTATGTATTTCCTTTCCTAAATGAGCAATTACTCTGTTTAATGCTTCCTGAAATTTTCAGGAGATACCTTTTATGATGCTGAAGAAAATTTCTCAATGACACCCTCTATTGATGATGATGACAAAATTTGTGATGATAATCTGTGGGCTGAGGATAATTCTTCATGCTGCCTTGGTGGCAGTTTTGATGTATTTCCTGGGACCCCAGAAAATATAACGAGTGAGCCACTCACTCCTCCACCCACTGGGCCTTATAAGAGAAGAAGAGCGATCAGGTCAATTGGAGCTAGAGTTGAAGTTGATTGTTACGCTGAGGAAACACAGGGTGGAAATGAAGACTTGTTAGACAGCTCTGGTGCCAGTGATTGTGAGAATGTTCATGAACCTAAGCTATACAGGGATGTTCTGATTTTGTTTAGATTCAATGATCATGACCTGCCATTTAAACTAAAACAAGTGATAATGTCTGACCTGAGGTTACTTACTTTATTGGAAGCTGGGCTCCCGTCTTGGGTTCTCTTTCTTCAGTCATATCCAGGATTTTGCCATCTTTATCGTCCTTGGATGTGCCCTCTGGCAAGAGCTTTGTATGTGTTAATCTCAGTTATCACTGTTCTCATTGGATTTTTTGACTTGTACAAAAATGTCCCAGTTCTTAAGGCAACTGCTTCTAGTTTGTTTGGACCACTTTTTGACTGGATAGAGACTTGGGAGATGGTTTCAAGAATCAAGTACCTGGGAACAATGCTATTTCTACATAACTTTGAGAAAGCTGTTACTTGGTTTCTGATGGTCACACACACCACTAGATCCTTCTTTTCAGTTTTCACACAGCCACTGGTCGAACCGCTCACTGAGATTTTAGGCTTTCTTCTTCCATTGTGGAATATATTCATTGAAGTAATAGAGAGTTTGTATTCCATTTTTTGGGTTGTGATTGAATCATCTTGCAGTGTACTGGGAGGCCTACTAGAGATTTTTGTATGGCCTATCTCAGTTATCTGGAGCATTGGTGGGTTCTCAGCTGTTTTGGTTATGTTATTTTGCAATCAAGACTCCATTATTTTAAAAGGATGAGTAAATTCCTTGATCTGTTTGTTGCCTTTTGTGCTGCAGCAACTTCAATTATATATCCCATATTCTGGATTGTTTGGGAAATACTTTATGCTCCGATTCGCTTGGTCCTTGCACTAGCTGGTCTTGTCGCTTTCACTTGTGCCTGGATATCGGAAATGATTGGAGATATTTGGAAATATGTAAATGGAATATTCCATCTTGCTGCAGCTTCTGATGCAAGAGTCAGTACATGCGAAGTTTCAATGTGGCGTTTACTTTGGAATGACCTTTTTTCTCAGGTTGGAAGGCATCCTATAATTCCTGATTGCATTTTGATCACAAGCATGCAATTATGAAGTCAGTGATATTTATGTTGGTAATCTGTTCAGGTTTTCCGTGCTGTAAGGAGCATATTAAATGGTTTTGTTGCCTTCTTCACAGCCTGCAACAGGCATCGCCTAAGGTAATGTTCGCAGCAGTTAGACCATATGCTTTCATTCCTAGCCAAAATGCAGTCCTTGATTAAACTTGGTTTGTGTGTAAAATATCTCAATTTAAGTAGTATAACGGGTAAACAAAAATATTTTCAAGACTGTTCTCATCAGATCAAAGACGTCGGTTCATTAAGATGTCATTCCCTTAAACTTCTAGGAACATATTGTATATCCTTGCAGTACGAAGCATAAAATGAGAAAAACTTGAAGGATCTCGCTTGGATTACCTTCTAATTGCTGTGTTGGAATTATGTTGATTCTTTGATTGCTTTTCTAGCCTACGGATTGTTTGACAAAGCTCTGCGTATCTTATCATATTTTTCTTCTGTTGTGCTGGTATACAGCATTTATAATCACATACAGGATTTCATTCAGAGAATACTTGGTATGGCGCCAAGGTCACAACCATTGGATTATAGAAACAGCAGGATGACACCTGAAACTCGAAGTTGGGCGGTAAGTTCTCAAAAAAACTTCAGATGTTATGGCTCTAAACTCCAGTTCTTTGCTTTAGATTCAGATGCCAAATTGCAATTTTTTTAGCTTGATTGTGTTGCTTCTGATTTTGCAGTCTGAAGGGAGTAGGAAAATTCACATGAAATGAAAGCTAATAAGCAGTTTTTTGGGTCCAGAAGAGACTATACGTTGGATGCAGGGCCTGCCTTGCACTATAAAGTGCATTTGTCGACAAATAAATAACTAAAACAACAACGGGTGGGTTAAACAGGCAGGAGATTCTGCAACTATTCACAGAGGTATCGTAGAAAGAGCTTTCTTCTTTTGTTTGTTTCGTGTTGTACTATTTCTTTCTTTCTTTCCATACGATAACGCTCTCCGGTTTAAGATGTGAGCAGCTTGTATAGTTATCAAAGTATTAAACAGTTATATTTTTTTTTTATTAATATGGGTGTTCGTGTCAACTTGCGTGCACCTCGACTAATCTCACAAGTCTTGAAGTTTATGACCATGTAAACTTTCAGTGGCCCTGAGGTTTGTGAGACTTAAACTTATGATTTTTAGGGAATAAACTTAGGACTTGACTAGTTGAATTACATCATTTAGAGTTAATATAGACATTAAACAGCTATTAATTTGCAAGGTAGCTATGCTCGGGACATTAAAAATGGATATAGTTGAGGCATCACATAGAAACTCAAATAAAAATGAATTTTTATCTTTATTTTGAAGATATTTTTTATAAAGGGACGAAAGGGATTAAGGTAACTCAAGTCAATCTTTTTTTTTCACAAACATTTTATAATTTTGATTTTTATATTGATTTTAATTAATTTATCTTTTATTGTAAGATTTGAAAACTAAAAAATTTAAAATTTAAAATCATTAAAAATTCGAGAAATATAAACAAAGAGGAGAGAAAATGTTGATTAGATAAAATTATTGAAAAAAAGATGAGACCACCGAGAGATTTCTTTCAGCATAACCAATGTATTTTTAAAATTTGAACCTCAAGATTAAAAATATGGAGTTCTACAAAATGAGACTCTCTCTCTCCTCAACTTACACTTTTTTTTTATTTTTTTGTTAGAAAAAAAGACTGGTTTTTAGAGACTGTCTCTCTCTCTCTCTTTTTTAACCAAAACATATTTTTAACTTAATTTATTATTATATAATAAATAATCCCAAACATTATGGGATTTTTTTTTAAATTATCATAATAAGTTAAAATGTTTTTGCAGAATAATACTATTTGAAAGACTTGCGAACTAGCATATTTTCATCTTGTCACGCTTTAGAAGCGCACCGTTTACTAAATGTTGTTATTTGTAAGTGCGACAAGATAGTTGTCGCGTTTCAGAATAATGATATTTAAACATGTAACATAATTGCTAATCTCCTAGCTCAATTGATCGCCCGATTGATTTGATTGTATGAACCGATCGATCGTTTTATATAAAAACAATAATTTTATGAATTTTTTTCTTCCAAATATATTTTATGAATGTCAATGATGTAGTTGAGTTTGCGATAACAAGTAATTCTGAGTAGTCAAGTGTAAGTCTGTCAAAACTAGATGAGTATTTGTTCAAGACAAATTATGTGAATGGTTTAGCAAATATATTTATAGACCAATAAGATAAGTTTAGGCTCAAAAGAAGGTCCAAACCAGAATGATTTGACTATCGGATCTTTAGATTTAAAAAATCTTACCTCAAGGCCCTGATTTTGATAGTTTTGTGATTTTTCTTGTTATTTTTTAATAGATCAACCAATTTAACTAACCATCATGAACCGGACAATCAATTAGTTTTGAATTTAATGATGTTGTGGTTGTGAATCGCAACATTAATTAAAATTTTATAGCGGTTTCCAACGGAGATATTTAATTGATATCACGGTTTAGAAACACAATATCTAAAAATGTGTTTTTTCATCAAAACTTTTTGCTGTAATGTTAATTTGCTATTTCTTTTTATTTTATATGATAATTGCTTAATTTATCCAACCTTTTGTCCAGGAATCACATATGATGATAATTTAATTGATGTGGTGATTGTAAATTACAATATTAATTAAAATTTTGTTATGATTTTTAATAATAATATTTAATTGATATCACAATTTAAAAATATAATATCCAAAATTATAATATTTCATCAAAACTTTTTACTGCTATTTTAAAAAATATATGCTAGTTGCCTAATTTATTCAAATCCAACATTCTGTCCCATGATTACGTAGGATGACATAACTGACAGCCGTTATTGTATGTTGATTATGCTAGGACAGAAATTCTTGTTTGGTTTTTACGCAGCTAGGCAATGCAGATATCTGAAACATAGCAAGTATATCCTGGATCCTAGGAGCATGGAGAGTGGCAGACACTAAATTTGTAAAAACTATAGACGAGATAAAGTAAACGATATGTTCACTCCTTGCTGGTTGAGCTATGCTTGTAGGTACAGCAAAGCAGATCCTACTGAGAACTTGTCCTTGCAGACAAATCCCGACTTTAGGTATTCTAAAATCACACGCACAGCGTTGGGTCAAAACTTTCAACTTCCAAGCAGGCAGCAATACTGGCCTGCCATCTCTGACGAGTCCTACGGTTGGTATAACAGCCTGGCCGTGATATTTCAAAGGGTGGAGGATTGCTTTTCTCACGCCGGATTCTTCCCACTATATACAGTTTCCAGAACTTGAAAATACAAATTTAGAAGTTCTGAAATCAAGTTCATGAATATGGATGGGGTATTTATTTCATTGGGCGGAAGACCGCTTTTTTCATGTTTGCCCAATCCACACACAAATAGGTGCAATTGGTTTTTGCCTACATGCTTTCCTAAACATTCAAGGAGGTCAGATAAAACATTCCCTTTTAGAGCCCTCAATCACTGTGATAAATAACACATGGAGAAGTAAGGTAAGGAGGGAGCGAACAAGAACACATGGAGAAGTAAGGAGGGAGAGAACAAGAAGAGTGAGGAGCCATATCCCAACAAACCAAACATTGCAAATCCAATCCCAGTAAGATAGTACAGTTACTGTCAAAGCTCTTGGTGAGAGCTGAAATAGCAAAACAAGACCCGAATAGATATGTTCACTGCCAACAATCCCATGACCCTACTACCACCGCATGCACTAGTAGATTAGCTCTCCATCAAGCATTAATTACTTGTTTTCACAGCGCCACCAGTTTGGTGCAACATAGCATCGATCTCATCCCCATCCTCCATGTCCAGCTGCAGAAAGAAGAAAAAATGAAAGGTAGCATAGCGTTAACTTAATGTCTATAATCTTATGAATGTGCAACTGTGTGCATGAGCATGTTGTGGGAGAAAGATACCTCATCAGGAGTTTGCTCTCCACGGAGACGACGGCCATCAAACAAGAAGGCAATTGAGTTGAACTCAACGGATTGGCGATCACAATAGGCATTCATCAGCTTCTTCAATTGTGTGCTTCTTTTGATCCTGAAAAATACTTCATTTCCATCCTAAATTGAAAGTCAAAACATGTCTTTCTTTAATCAGCATGTTCTAAAAAATAAGACTCTTAAGAAGAACATCATCAAGCACGGCAAGCTTTTAAATCTCGATTCATCAAAACAAGTGCTAGCATGGACTGACCCCACAAAAAAAATTCAATTAAACATGCAACTTCAAGCTTGTAATTCAACGATTTAAATATCTAACAATAGATTTTCAACATCTAGGAGAAAAATCACGATTCACGAGCATCGACCAGGATACACAAAGTGAGCATCTACTAAAAGCACAAGTTCCTCAAATTCTTCTACTTGTCTTTGAAAGTAGCATTGATTTTCCACTACAAAACTGTCCTAAAGAAGGCAAGATAACAGTGGCACCGCGCAATTTCATATGGAGTTTCTCCTGAACATAACCCTTTTAAAATCCAGAAATCAAAATATAAAAGAAGAGCTTTCTAACTATTACCAAGCAGATCACCTAGTAAAGAACTGAAACAATTAAAATGCCATTCAAATTGTGAAGAACACTGTAATTCCCAAAGCATTACTCCTCAATTGGTGAACCTATATTATTAGCATAATAACAAAGAAAACCCACACCCCCATTATTTTAATTCACATATACGAACTTCACATGAGCAAAAAGCCCCAGAACGCCTGATTGTTAAACAGTAAGGAAAAAAAACCCCGAATTTAACACTAATTGCAGAGCTAAAACCTAAATAGATCGGGGGGAAAGAACAAAACCAAAACAAAAAATATGTAAAGATAAAACAGAAACAAACCCATAACAAAGTAAAAAGACATCATTAACAAGCAAAAACAAACCTGGCCTTTCACTTTGAGATTGATGTGAGCAGACTGATCGTTGGGCTTTTTATCTTCCTCTTGTGGCTGACCTGTCGCCCCAGACATTTTTCTCTTCTCTCTCACACACTCTTTTTCTCTTCGAACAAGGGAAAACAAGAAATCAGGATTTTTATTCCTTTGTTTTACTTTTTAAATTATTATTGTTATTATATATTCCGTCACCGACTTGGGTTTTTTTTCTGAAAGTCCGTCAATCATCCTAGAGCATGCATGTGCGCATATCTGATTGGTTTGGTGTCCAGTCCTAAGTCTTCTTTCGATGCTGTCTAGTGGATTTATGGCGGGACCGAGTTGTAACCCTTCACTTCAGAATTTACAAAGAATCAAGAAGGTTTCGGCTCGAATACGATTACAGACAGAGACCCATTGGATAATAGACAGAGCTGTCAGGCCCGTTGGTGGTGGGTAGAAATTAGGTTCTTCATGGATATAACTCAGGTATATTCAAGATATTTTTATAAATTACACATTTGATTTTTTTTATTAATATAGGTATCCGAGTACTTTCTCAATTAATTTCACGAGTCCTGAAGTTAACAACCAAATAACTCTCCAGTGGTTATCATATTAATAGCCATATGATTCAAATCTGAAACGATAGGGGAGCAAATCTTTTAATTTCAAACTATTATTATTTTACCACTTACTAGATAGTTTGATTTTTGTATACGAGTGAGTTGAATATCCTATATTACGGTAAATTGTTTATAAATATTATAAATATTTATGAGTTGAATTTATATTATTATTTTTTATGAATTTATATTTAGAGGTAGGCTTACAAAATAAACTTTAAGTATTATATCTTTGTAAATCTAATTTTTATATGGTGCATCATTTTTAAATTTTTGTTCAGTAAAAAAAATAATTCATTTTTTATGTTAAAGAAAAATAATAAGAAGATCATTAACAAAAATTAATAATTTGGAAACAAAATATTTCTAAATAAAATAAAAATAATTAATTAATCTACAAACTATCTACTATAAAGATTATAAAAAAAAAGTATATGGTATAACAGTTGGATTAAATTGATTGAATTTTAAAATTCAAGATCTGCCATCTAAATTTTTTAATATTTTATTATCTATATTATTTAACTTTAACGAATAGGGTTAAATAATATAAATATTACACGTGGAAGAATTTTTTAAAACACCTCGAAGCAAGTACTTTAACTGTTGATGACCGAAGAGCATCTAGTCACTTTGTCTTCATTCCTGTCTTTCTAGGACACTAGTCACTTTGTCCCCATATATATGGAATTTTTAATGATGATTTCAATTTTATTAAAACTTTAATATACAATTTAGAATAGTTGCTTAACTTTTAAAAGCGATTTTTATTTTTAGTTTAGAATGTTGTGCTTATTTAGTTTAATACTAGTCTTTTATACCACGTTACGTTGAAAGCCGAATAAAAAAAACTAATTGTAGAAAAATGAATATGTAATTATTGTCAACATGTTTTTAACTATAAATAAAATTAACTATGAATTAAAAAGTTGATATTTATATAATAAAATAAACTGAGAATTATATACATTAATGAATATAAACCCTGGCTAATCGCCACTTAGTATTATGATGACTAAAAACTCTGATTGATTTTTAGAAAATCTAAATAAGGGACTAGTTGTGTAAAGGAAAGGTATTAGCATCCTCAGCATGTCTTACCTAAGGTAACTTGCATCGTTTTTTTTTGTGGTTGCTATAGTTTGATGGTGTTTCTAAATTCTATCAGCCTCCTATGACGGGCTTGCTATGATTAACAAAACCCTAGTTTGCTAGATTAAGAACTTGATCTAAAAGATCCTGACTTAAAAAGATATCAAAAGAAAGCAAGCTCATTCACACCTCATGTGCCGCGGAGGAGATGAAGCTAGAAATCCAAATAAATTTTGTGATTATTGAAATTTCACTTTTCCCTTTGGTATCTCGAAGGTCCATGACTCTTGTACCACAGGATACAAGTTAAAATATCCTCAATTATAGTTGAGGCTTTTTTTGGGATAAATTTGAAAATTTTAACTACCGTGTCATTTTAAATAATATTTCAGATAAAAATCCTCTCAGTTTTTATCCTTATATTAAAAGTAAATGAGTTGTATTACTCCGTTGTATTACTCCCAATAATATTTTAGATCTAAACCTCATACAAGTTTTTCTTTATTCTTATATTAAACATGAATAATAATAAATTATTTTCCTTAATAATATTTTGAATATTAAGCTCTTTATAGATTTTTTTTATCTTTATGTTAAAAGTGAATAATATATTTCTTTGTCAAAAATAAGTTTTAAATATTTTTGAAATATAAGTCAAAATTCTTTGAAATTTTACAAACTGGTTGTAAAATCCATGTAATACTTTTTTGTATTTTAAACATGAAAAAAAATATTTTTAAATATTTTTCTGACTTTTAAGACATGCTTCAATATTTTTTTAGGATTTTTTGCTATATGCAACGAAACCTTTTATTTATTTTTTATTTTTTTAATTATTTTTTAAAGCTTTGTTTGACAAAAAAAAATCATTTTCTTTTGGATAAAACAACTAAAATAGGCCTAAGGATATGTTTGTCAAACAAACCTTTAAGCCAAAAATCACTTTATAAAAAAGATTGAGAACCGAATAAGGACTTACCCATTTGACCCGAATTTGACTCGATTGAGTTGACTTGGAATCTTTGGTTCGGCTAAAAAACAAACAAAAAACCCAAGACCCAAACAAAATTGACATTTGACACTAGAAAAGACTTGGCCAAAACCTAAGAGTCTAGAATATGGCATTGAAAACCCAGAAAAAACACCAACAACCCTACTACTATATTCGACAGATTCGTAACCTATTTCATTTCACAAAAAAAATCATCCAATCTAAACATCTAGTAAACATTAACAACCACTCAAAGCAGAATTAATCAAGAAAAAACAACATTTTTATGCATTAATCAAAATAAAAAATAAAGACATTATAATACCAAAATAAGTTCATAAACATTTTTAAATATGTAAAATAAGCTAGAGATGTGCTTCATAGACATCACCTATTAGGTAAGAGGAAGTTTATACCTTCAAGGCTCATTAATGACGACTGCCTCTGTATGCTTTTCTCTTGCAAAGTTTAGCTTTACCACACTCAAAGCTCAAGAAACCTTTGTGCTAGACTCTTGTACCTTCACACTTAGTTTTCTTATCAAGATTTTCCTACCCCTTTTTTTTTTTTTTCTTTTTCTCCTCATTGTCTACTCTAATTTTTCAGGGGGTATTTTTAGAGTTTCAAGTTAGGATCTTAATCAAAGTTTGATTATGATTGATTAATGCTTGACCCTCTCATCAAAATGAAAGGGTTTTGGGCTGGTTTTAACCGATGAAATCTTTGTACTTTGCTGTTTTTGCAATGATGATTTTGCAATAAACTTAGTTTTAAAGATATTAATGGTTTTGTTAAACTTGAAGACCAATAAGTTGTTTCTGGCCTTTAGATCTTGACAGAAACATGGACAATCCTTGAAAAAAACCTACTAAGAAGGTTTGAAGTGCGAATAGATGAAACAAAATGAATGGTTTTGCATAATAAGTATCACAATCATGACTGATTGAGTTGATCACTTTTGAAGCCTTAACGAAGCAACTCTGACTTCATTGTCATTAGAGACTGCCTGAAAGTGGCAGATCTTTTGTTTGGATCAAACCTTACTCAATTTAGATGTTTGTAGCTTCACATTCATTCATTTGAAGATGCTAATTCGATCGACCCAGAACTGTCCAAATGGTGCATTTTGAACATGAACCAAATGAAGTGTTGTCTAGGTTAACCACTGAGAAATTCAGGTTTTTAATTTGGGATCTGGCCAAAATTCAATTTAGTTTTTGATCTTTTGATTTCTTTTAATTGTACTTATAATTGTCATCTAACTTTTAATTTTGTGCAATTTTACCCTTGTCAAACTCAATTGTTAGCCCCAAAGTTCAATTTCTTTTTCAATTTAGTCCTTGGTCAATTTGTGCAATAAAATTGATCAACAAACTTCCAATGTTCTTCAATAGGACCCAAATTAAACCCATGTCAATCACTAAAGCCCTTAATTAACAACCAAATTTTAATATTAATGCAATTAAGTTTCTATTTTGACCAAATTAGGTTTTTTAAAAATTACAATTTAACCTCTAGACCATAGTTTTGAAACCCGACCCGGTGATCGACTCGGTTTAATGATCGGGTCACGGGTTAGATGGGTTGACCCGGGCCAACCCAAAAAAATATCATACTTTAAACTTACGACTCATCGTTGGGGAAATTCTAAAGGTATGTTTTAAAGATGAGATAGAAATACTGTTTTCTTCTTCCTTTATTTGGATTTCGTGGACTATAAAAAGACACGTTGCTTCTAAATAGAGATTTTTTCTTCTAATAATCAAATATAAGAAGGCAGCTCCTGGAAGATTTGAATGGGACAAGCTAGCTCTGTCTTTCCTTGATTCAAGTCGTTGTAAGCAACTGGGGTTGAAGCTGGATATATATTGCATACTTGAAGTTTTTGATTATATATGTGAAGTTTCTGCTGGAGGATTTTGGAGAATATTTGAAAACTTTTGAAGGAGGGCTGTCTTCTTGTTTTGGTAAGTTAATTGAATTGCTATGATCTAGTTTGCAGTGTATCTTTTCTTGGTCCCAAAATTCTGGTAGCATCTGCTTGCCCCAATCTTTAAAAAAGAAGGAGATGATGTCTTTTGTATCCCTTCTCTTCTGTTTCGAGATGATGTCTTTTCTGTTTCGACCGACAGCAGCTTGAATACAAAAAAGAAAGATAGCCAGGTTTCGCCGGGCCAACTCCCCGACGAGTTTTTACTTAGACCCGGACCGGCCCCAGGCCTGGGTTGGCCGGGTCCCGGGTCGACCCGCCGGTCCGGTCCGGGTTTTAGAACTATGCTCTAGACTTTAATTTCTTTCAATTAAAACCCAAATTGAACTTAAAAATCAAGTTTTCTTGCAATTAATCCCTCAATAAACTTAATTAAACCCTAAAAAATTCCAATTAAGCCCTTAAACAACCAATTTTGATTTTTCCTTCTCAAATTCATTTTTTCAATTCAAGAGGCCTTTACTTGTCCATATTGAACTACTAATTTTTCTAACCTTGTATATTTTGATCCTCTTTAGCTAGTCTTTAACAGTTTTCTCAGCATTTTTCATGTTCTCTTTATTGATATTAGCAGAATAGCAGGGAAGAGATAAATTTGGATTAAATTAGAAAAACAACATTAATGAGTCCATGAATTATTTTATGTATTTTTGTTCGTCCATCGATAGTTTTGCAAAGCCTTTCCGAACTCCTATTGCTATAAATTTTAACCTGATATATTACAATATGTCAGGAGACTTAGCTCGATTCTACAGTCGTATTGAGAGATATGATTAATATCGTAAAACTGGACAATAGGTTATTTTACACCAAAATCTGAATTTGCATACTATTTTATTTACTTTAATAATTATGATTTTTAAACTAATTCATTGAGGACTCCCATCCATAATTGTCATAAAATCTTCCTCGGAGTTTTCACCACTTTCAGTCAAAATTGTACGATTGTACACCGAGCTTATACATGTGATCAACGTTTTTCGCGTGTAAAGACCATAAATTATTTTATTTAGAATTACATTATTATTATTATTATTATTATTATTATTATTATTATTATTATTATTGTATAACTATTTTCACCGTAATTTATAAAAAATTTCCTTTACATAATTATTTTACCTGATTGAGGAATTTACATAATTCATCACTGAGTTAATATTTTACATACCAATTTATTATTTTATCTCATCCAAAATTTAATTGAATTTACTAGAGATGTCATCCCGAATCACAATAATTTTCTTTCTAATTTATTATTTTTTTAATTAAACATTATCCTATTTAACATTGATTTATTGATTTTTTTTCCAGAGATTTACACTTTTTTTAAAATTATAATAACTACGTAAAAAAAACAAATATAAACAAATTATCCACGTCAAATCTCAACATAATATTAATGGTTACCAATTATATAATCTCAACTCAAAATGGTTCTGACACATAACATTAAACAACTAAATACCAGTGATGTTCTATAAAGAGTACCTAGTGCATAATTATCAGTGTTGGCCTAATCATCTGTTTCCAATGATGTTTTTCCCAAAGCGATAGCATTTTGGTACAATGATCCTTATTTGAAGTCTGTCATTGATCATTTGAAAAGTAATCCTTCTTCAGAATCTAAGCATGCTGGGTTTAATGATCAATAACCCAGAAAAGGAAAGCTTGTGGCAGGACATGATGCTGATCTTTAGAAGAATCTAATTTCATTATTTCATGGTGCTGATGGGGGAGGTAATACTAAGAAATTAGCTTCACTTTCATATCGGAAAGTTCTCTCCACAAACAGCATGGACATGATTGTAACTTTCTTATGGAAAGAGAGTGGTTTTTGTCGTGGTTCACTGTTTAATAAAGTATGCTCATTTTGCCATCCCTAAACTGCTATTATAGATGCTTAAACTTTCATGGATTCTGTGGTTAAAGTTCATGGGTTGCCCAGTAATTTTGTGTCTGATAAGGATCCGATTTTGATATGTAAACTTGGGCGAGAGTTATTTGCTTTGCAAGGAGTTCCTTTGCACTTTTCCACTGCTAAATTGATAATCTGAGGTGGTAAACCAGTGCCGGCGAACTTATCTCAGGTGCATGACTTCATCAGCACCTAAGAATTGGCGAGTGGCTTCCTCTTGCCGTGTGCTGGTATAATACCAATAGTCATTTCACAACTAAAGATGTCTCCTTTAGTGGTATTATATGGGTAAACTCATTGCTTCCTCCTTACTTTCCAGGAGATTCACAAGTTGAGGCAACAAACCAATTATTGCAAGAAAAATAAGTTTTTCTGAGCATTCTTAAAGTATCAGAGCAGCACAACCTCGTGATAAGAATTTGGTTGATAAGCACCAAACTGCAGGGTTTTTCAAATTGGTGATTGGGTCTTTTTAGATCTCCAAGCTTTTCTCCGAGGGTCAATAGCTCGTTCGAAGCAATCAGAAGTTATCTCTCGCTTCCATGATCCATTCATCTCTGAAACATTGCAAATATATCATGAATCCTAGGAGGTGGGAAAGAATAAGAAAATAAAAACCTTGTTAGAACAAGAGACGAGAAAAAGGAAACTCTGTTCACTCCTCGCTCCACTACAGGTGAGGCTGAGGTATACTAGTAGTGGTTACCGCGAGAGCAAATTCTAATGAGAACATTTCTTCCGAACAAACCCCGACTTCAGTTATTCTACACAGCTCGGGGAGAAAAACTTTTTAACTCCCATCTATGAGTCTTCTCACGATGGGTACAGCAACAGCCTGGAAGTGATATTTCAAATGGTGGAAAACTGCTTTTCTCCTGCCAGAGCCTTCCCGGTGTATAACAACGTCCAGAACTTGAAAATAAAAGTTTAAGAGTTCTGAAACCAAGTTCATTCGATTATGGATGGGGTATTTCATGGGGTGGAAGACCTGCTTTTATCTTGTAGTCACCCCGCCAACAGAACTGCCCAAACCCCATCCACACACTTACAACTGCAAATGGTTTTTACCTACTTTACAATCAAGGATGTCAGATATAACATTCCCTGTTGACGCCCTCAACAACTGCAACAAATAACACATGGAGAAGTGAAGCGGGAGAGAGCAAGCAAAGAATGAGGAGCCATGTCCCAAACCCCGCCAACAGAACTGCCCAAACCCCATCCACACACTTACAACTGCAAATGGTTTTTACCTACTTTACAATCAAGGATGTCAGATATAACATTCCCTGTTGACGCCCTCAACAACTGCAACAAATAACACATGGAGAAGTGAAGCGGGAGAGAGCAAGCAAAGAATGAGGAGCCATGTCCCAACAAACCAAACATTGCAAATCCAAATCCTACTAAGATAGTTTAGTTACTGTCAAAGCTCTTAATGAGAGCTCATTTAGCAAAACAAGACCAGCATAAATATGTCCATTAACAACAATCCCAAGACCCTACTACCACCTACATCCACCAGTAGATTAGCTTTCCATCACGCATAATCACTTGTTTTCACAGCACCACCAGTTTGGTGCAACATAGCATCAATCTCATCCCCATCCTCCATGTCCAGCTGCAGAAACAAGAAAAAATGAAGGCAATATATGCATTAACTAAATGTCTATAATCCATGTATTTATATCTATGAATGTGCAACTGTGTGCAAGAAAGATACCTCATCAGGAGTTTGCTCTCCACGAAGACGACGACCATCAAACAAGAAGGCAATTGAGTTTATCTCAACAGATTGGCGATCACAATAGGCATTCATCAGCTTCTTCAACTGCGTGCTTCTTTTGATCCTGAAAAAGACTTCATTTCCATCCTACAAAAAAGGTAAAAAATGGGTGTTTAATCAGCATATTCTCCAAAATAGGAGTCTTACAACAAGAGTATAAATTACAACCTTTTAACCCATCGCACCATCAAAATAAGAGTAAGCATGGACTACCCCACAATAAAAATTCAATTAAAATGCAACTTGAAACTTGTAATTTCAATGATTTAAATATTCAATAATAAAATTTCGACATCTATAACAATAATCACGATTCAAAGGTACAACAATCAAGAAACACAAGGTAAGCAACTACTAAAAGTTGTTCCACTCATCTTTGAAGCAGCGTAGATTCTCTCACGCACAACTGCTTCTAAACAAGACACCAAATCGATGTTCCCATAAAGACTAGTTGCACCACAAGTGAACATATCCTCACCACGCCCTTTCATCAGGAGTTTTTCCTGAACACAACCCATTTAGAATCCAGAACTAAAAAATATGATAAAGAAGAGTTTTTTAACTATTACCTAGCAGGCCTAACTCAAAAAATAAAAGTCTCGTTCAAATTTTGAAAAGCACTATAATTCCCAAAACACTACTACTCAATTGGTGAAGCATTATTTGTAGCATACTAATAGAGAATACCCACACTCCCATATGAATTTTGCATTAGCATAACGTCCCAAAAAGCAATTGAAAAAAAAAAAAAAACCCAAATGTAACAGTTTGTAAACCAAAACAAAAACATTAAAAGAGAAAAACAAAACCCAAAAATATGTAAGGATGAAACAGAAACAAAAACTCACAACAAAGTAAGAAGATATAATCAAAAGAAAGAAAAACAGACCTGGCCCTTCACTTTGAGGTTGATGTGAGCAGACTGATCGTTGGGCTTCTTATCTTCCTCTTGTGGCTGACCTGTCGCCTCAGACATTTTTATCTCCTCTTAGTCTCTTCTTTCTTTCTCTTCGAGTAGGAGAAGACAACAAATGAGGGTTCTTCTCTTTACCTTTTTTTGTGTTGTTATATTCCTTTTCTAGTTTTTTTCTGCTACCGAGTCACCGACGACTTTCTCTGAAACTCGGTAAATATCCCTAGAGTACGTGTTGAAATCTGATTAGTTTTGTTGGTGGGCAGAACCGCCTAGTCCTGAACATACCCTACAATTTTGGATAAAATGAGCACTAATTTAATTCAATACAAGATTAAATGTATTTTCTAAAATAATATTAGAAAAATTGTTAAATTGTTGATCTCTTTTGATTTAATATGTTGAGTGATATACTTTGAATGTTTGCAAAGTGGATGATTATATTTTTATATAGTATTTTATTTCTAGAAATTAAAAAGGTAGAGGATTGATGATAAAAGTCTTAATTACTACAAAATAGTATTTATTTAGGGTTCAGAGACACTCCGATAATTAAGTCTCTTAACTTTATAGTAAGAGACTGTAATAAATGAGGAGAAAAGCATTAAACTCTAAGAAAAATAATGTTTGTTCTTAGTTTTTTTATGTAACAAATGTTTTAAGAATGCATAACAAAAAAATAAAGATTGTTAATCATTTACCTAAGTGGTTTGAAAGGTATTTTGAACCTTATTTTTTGCTCAAGGGGTCAAAAATCCTTTTCTCTTGAATATCTTAATAAAGAAAAAAATCATTTACATCAACATCAATGGTGATGAAAATATCTTCTTACACAATGTTAATGTTAATGAGAATTACTGTTACACATCATTCATGTCAATGGACAAACGATAGAGCTGTAAAAGAATTTTATATCTTATTTCATACATAACATTAATATTGATGTGAATAGCCCTTTTGTAGCATTATTGTCAATTATCAGACCTATATGTGTTTGGGCTTAACATGTAGCCGAACCTAATGAACGTGTGTTTAGGAGTTTGTCAGACTCACGTGCGTTTGAGCTTAGTGAATAGCTATGACCGAGGGATTTGGGTCTGGCGTTTTGTCAAATTTATATGAGCTTGAGATTGGCACATAACCAAACTCAATGGAGTTAGGTCTTACATCTTACTAGACCCATATTTATTTAGACTCAGCATATAGCTGAGCCCAAGGGACGTGAGTCTAGTATTTTTTTCAAACCCACGTGTATTTGGGCTTGATGTGTAGTCAAGCCCGAAAGATTTGGGTCTAGTGTCTTACCAAATCCATATACGCTTGAGCTTTGTACATAACCAAGCCCGAGGGAGTTATGGTCTAACACCTTACCAAACTCGTAATAGTTTAGACTCAACATGTAGTCAAGCCTAACGAGTTGTGTTAGACATGGAAATAAAACTAGACTTGCATCATTTAGGCTTGATATTTGTCACGCTTATGCATATTGGGTGATCACCTTACCTTTGGCCCTTTTATTCATGAGACTCTTAGGCAAATGAGTTGTGTATAAAATATATTAATCCATCAGTAACCTCTCATGTCCTTGTGTATTCAATACGCAAGGATTTTGAAAGGTTATCTTTAATGAAAGACTTTTTACCTTCCCCGTGAGATTTATCTATCCCACGTAGAACTATTAGGATCCTTGTGGCTAGATCGCTCATCCTTGTTGGAAGAGGTTCCTTGGAGAATAAAATGGCAGCTTGCAATTAACGCAGTAATTAAGTGAATTTTTAGAGATTTGAGATGACGTGACACGTCATTTATCCAACCGTGAAAGTGAAAAGTTATTTTCTTTATAACCCAAGTTGTTTATCTTCTTTTTTTTTTATTATTTTGCTTTCTCTTTTAATGATCTCTATAAAAATAGATTTGAAGATTTCTTAAGCAAGCTCTACCATTTTCTGATAAGAAATTGTCATTCTCGGTACTTCCATTTAATAATTTCCTCTTCTTCTAAACAAAAACAAATGGACCTTCATAGAGTCAAACCTAACCCTAAGAGTAAAGCCATTGCTTCCTCTAGCGATGAGTTTAGGTTTTAGCCAAGAATTGGAGGAAATGACGAGGGATAGAGGTTCATAGGTCCATCAAATTAGGCCCCAAGACTGAAGAAGGGGGAACTTCGACGTCTACCTCTAGTAGGGGAGAAGATATTTCTTATTGCTAGAAATGGCCTCCCCTCAATGCTTTGAGGAAGCCCCAAGGAATAAAAAGGCTACCCCAAATCCTTGAGAATGATGCTCTTAGTATTTTGGGCACTAAAGAGGTGGATTTTACCAATGGTTAATAACCTAGAGAGTATGTGGCTCAATTTCCCTTCAGTGATTAAAAGATTAATCAAAAGACCTTGAACTTCATGCGGGGACATTATGAGATTATAGTCCTCATATGCATGTATAAATTAGGGTACTTCTTCCTTGTTTACGGGTTTGTGAGGGACATTTTTAGGTAATATATAGATTAGGCCCAGACCAATTGCACTCTAATAAGTTGGGTGATCTTGTCAAATTTTGACAAGTTTATTAGGCTTGTTAGCATCAAGCCTCTAATAAACCTTTTTAGAACTTGTTACCAACTAGTTGCAGGCTTTAATGGTGGTAATGATGTTTGAGTCTGTGTAAGGAAAGTGAAAACTGGTAATGAGAAGGTTATCATTTTATTAGTGGACTGAGGAGAAGTCTGTAGAGGGAAGGTTGGACTATGTTAGGTGGAGAGGAGGATGGAGGTTTATGAAAGGAAGGTTGAATTTTGAGGTTTTGTAGTGTTTAAGTTGAAGATTGGTTATGTTGCAAAGCGACTGAGTTGATTTGAATGGAAGAAAAGGGACGATGATGGTTGGCCTTGATAATAGTGGTTGTTTATGGTAGTTATAGAGGTGTTATGGTAGGACATCGTGGGATGATTCGGTTTGTTGGCCTAAAAGGAGATGATGAATGGTCTCGGGTTAAAAGGTATGTCGACAATGATAAAGATAATGGTTTTGGTCTAGTTCTATGATGGTTTGGAAGTCTCGGGTAAAAGGGTTCTTTTAGTTTGAGATAAGGCTGGAGATGGAGGAGGCTATAATGGTTGTGTGGGTTGGTGGTGTTTTCTGGTGCTCTGGACAATGGTCTTTCCCTTCGTCTGTTCCTCTAATGTTGTTTCTTTGTTTTTTTTCTTTACTGCAAGTTCTTTCAAGTGGTTCTTTCTTTGGTTCTATATTTTTGAGAGGCTGATTGTTTTATTCATGAGAGGGCATACTCGTGATGGTAAATGAGTTACTAAGTTATTACAATGTGGGTTTTGGATTGGTGATCAATAAAGATTGCTTTGGTGTTGTGGAGATGATGGTTCAAGTTTAGTTCGAAGAAGAAGAAGATGAAGGCTATTAAATCAAGGGTTGGAGAAGAGGTAGATTATGAATTGTGTTTGGTTTGATTTTGGTGGGGGATTGATAGTGGTGTAAGGTTGGGCAATGATGGTGTTAAAGGAAGATTCAGGGGTGGTTATGTCTCTTTTCCAGTATATAAATAAAGACTGAAAAAAATTACAGTGTTGGTGCCTCACTTCCTGTTTAGTTTATTGTCTCTATTAATTCTTAAGAAGAGAAAAGGCTGGAAGTTTAGGATTTGAATGCTGGAAATCTGGGATTTTATTTATTGGAATATAAGAGCTGAAAATATAGGATTGAAGAGTTGGGTTTAATTGCTAGGATCTTTGGTTTAGTTGCTCAAGAAACTGGTTATAATTACATATTGCAATTTTTGGTTTAAATGTATGGAATTAATTTGAGACTATATTAAATTAAATCATTTTAATTGGACTTAATTGGATTGAAATCAATGAATTAATTGGACCAAATTGAATTAAATAGATTGAATTGGACTGGATTGAAATAAATAGGATTGAAACAAAGTTATAAAAATAGCTAATTGGTCCTTGGAATATTTCCTCCTCCTCGTTACATTCCTTAGATGTTTTTTGGATTTTTCTAATTTTATTCAAATAGGGTTAAATCTTGAATTCTTTCTCAATTTAATCTTTAATTCAAATCTTTTTAATTTAGTCTTGTTTCTCAAATTCTTACAAGTTCAACCAAATTTATCTGATTTTTTTTCTTTTCAATTGCATCCTTAATTGAATCAATTAAGATCTCCAAATTTAAACACTTGTTGCAAATCCATCTTTAGTTTTTAAAATTATGCAATTTTGGCCTAACTAACTCCCAATTTTTATTTTCTTCTTCAATTAAGCTCTTCATTGATTTATAACTTGACTATTTATTTCAAAACCATCTTTAAACTTCAAATTGCTCTCACTTTTAGCCAAATTAATCAATTTAAGCATTTTTCTCAATTTCCAATTCAATTTTAACCCTCAATTGTGATTAAAAAAAATTCTAAAACTTTGTTTTCGCCTATGATGCTCAATTATTGGTCCAATTTCAACTCCAACTATATGTTTTTTTTTGTTTTTTTGTATTGTTTTTCACATTTTTGTATGATTTTCAAGATTTGTTTTACACACGAAAAGTAAATAAAAATAATGAAATGATTAAAAGTAGCTAAATTTATTGAAAAAATATATTTTTGGTTTTTGTTTTCTAATATTTGAAATATGTATAAAAATAAAGGTAAAAAATTAGATTAGAACACCTTTGATCTGCTTGATATCATGACCATAATTATAGTTTCTCTTATTTAAAAAGAAAAAAAAATGTGTATCATTATTCATTTACAAAATTATTTAATTGATTAACAAATGTATAATATTATTTTATTAGTAAGAAAATCATGTAATATGAGAAACAAGTTGATAAAAACATTGCCATTTCAATACAAGCAATTGAAAGAGAGACTAATTACATGGTCACGGAGAATGTAATGCTCAATTCCCAAGGCTAATTGATAACTTTATCAAAAATCTAGCTTTAAGGCCATGTTTGTTTTCCGGAATTCACTTTTCGAAAAACTATTTTCCAAACTTTTCTATGTTTGTTTGTCACTAGAAAAATTAGTTAACATAATATATTTTCCAGTCAAAGAAAAATTTGGCTTAGTTTCCAAGAAAGTGTTTTCCTGGAAAATTTGGGTGGAAAACACTTTTCCGGAAGTTGTGAAAAATTTAGAAATGTCATATTATTTGTTAATTATATCAAATTTGGTCCTCAAACTTTTGATTGCTATATATATTTTGTTTTGAATATTTATTTTTCAATTTCATCTTTTAAAATTGAATTTTTATATTAATTTTGGTTCTCATTTTTATAATTGTTATTTGCTTTTCCTTTATCATTTTTTTATTGAAATTTTTTATCTATCAAATTTGGTTCTCATTCTTTTGATTATTACTTATTTTAATTTGAAATAATTTATGAAATGTTAATTATTATTATTTTAATTTCTTCATCTTTCATTTTTTTTTAGATTTGATCTTTATTATTTTGATTATTTATTTTATTTGAGATAATTTATGAAATTATATTTTTTTTCAATTTCATTCTCATTCAACTTTTTAATTTGTAAGATTTTTTCCTCATTATTTTAATAAACTTGTGAAAAATAAAACATTAATAAGTTATTTTCCAGCTCATTTTTCTTAACATAACCAAACACTAGAAAGTGTTTTCCAACTTATTTTCCATTACATTACTAAACATCAGAAAATAACTCACTTTTTCAGAATTCACTTTCTAAAATTAAACTACTTTCCAGCAAATAAACGGGGTTAAGTCGTTGTACTACAACACACAGTAGATATCGATTATAAGTTTTAAAGTGTGTGTAGTGATGTGGTATATAATAATTTTTAAAGTTTTTTTTTAAGTTATTAAAATGATTTTTAAGAATTTTTTAATATTTGATATTAACTCTTTAAAATTATTAAAAAAATACTAAAAATAATAATATAATTTTCATATTTTTCAAGCCAATTGCACTTTAAAAATATATCTAAACATAGTTTTCAACACAAAAACAAACATTGCTTTTCCCTGATTGTTTCATGAAAACTAACTTTTTAAAAATTATTTTTTATGTATTTATTTACCATTAAAAAAATTAGTTATTGAAAAAAGCTTTCTAGTAAAAATAATGGTTTTGTTTATTGGAAAGTATTTTATTTTATTTTGGGCATAAAATATTTTTTAGAAGTTGTGAAAAATTTAAAAATATTTTGTTATTTGTTAATTATATCAAATTTGATTTTCAATATTTTGATTGTTCTATATTTTGTTTTGATTTTTTTTTCAATTTTGTTCTTTATAATTTGATTAATTTGATTATTATATCAACTTTCATCCTTAATTTTCTAATTATTATTTATTTTTTTCTTATCTTTTTTTGAATTGAACATTTTTTCTATAGATATAATTCTCATTATTTGGATTGATATTTATTTTATTTAAAAAAATTTATAAAATTTAATTTTTCTTCAATTTCATACTTTTTAAATTTTTTTATCTGTCGAATGTGGTCCATTTTTTTTTAATAAATTTGGAAAAGAAAATTTCAGCTTATTTGTTAAGAACTGGCTTAATACTAGAAAATATTTTTTAATTTTAATTTTTATTATTCTATTAAAAATAATTTACTTTTTAGTAACATATGTTTCTTGAAATCTATTTCCTAAAAAAAGATTTTCTAATAAATAAATAAATAGTGTCCAAGTATTTAATCGTTATTTACTGCAGAAGCATGGTGTTTATTCCCGTTGAATATATGCTGCTATTTACACTGTGGAAAATAACCGTTATTTTGGGCAAAAGAAATAAAAAAAAAACAGTGACACTGTCCACGGTTTGGATTTGATTGATCTTTGATGACCATCCCACTTATTGGTACAGTTTCTTTTCACGTTCCAGTTAAGCACAGCTGTTGCTTGTCCCAAACCCAACGTTAATCTTAATTTTACAGTTGAAAAGTGTTTTTGTATATTAATTTTTTTTATTTTTTAGATATAAAAATAAATTAAGGAAATAAAAAAAATATTTTTATATAAAAAATATTTTAAAATAAAACTATTACCACGGTAGCAAATAATCGTAGATAATAACCTTAGGTCTGTGTTATTATATATTATAGACACGATCTTTTTTTGTAGTTTTTCTGTTGATAAAGAAATAGAACGGTCGAGTTTCGGAGTGGGGGCCACGTGCTTAGTGGGGCCGGCAGTGGCTGCATCTCTCTCTCTCTCTCTCTCAATTCTTTTCCTTTTGGTCTTGTCATTTGGCTGAAAATGGGGACCCACCACACCATCTCGGTCTCCTAAACGCACCCTCCTCCTCTTCCCTTTTATACTCCCCTGCCAAACCCTCACTTTCCCTCGTACTCCTACTGCACCACTCACCATTCCCTTTCAACGTCCCTTTCTCGCTCTGCTTCCCGAAGAACCAGAGAGCATGGAGCCCTACTTCCTATCTTCCTTCCTCTTACTTGTTTGCATTTTCACATCTGCAGGTATGGAATAACTCACTGTGTAACTAGTTCAAACTACGTGTTTGCAGGTATTATTATTGTTGACAAATGTGGTGTTCATTTTGCAGATGCGGGATCTATCGGGGTGAACTATGGGAGAATAGCAAACAACCTGCCGGCGGCTGCGAAAGTGGTGCAGCTGGTTAAATCTCAAGGTTTAGAACGGATAAAGGTTTACGACACCGACCCTGTTGTGCTCAAAGCCTTATCTGGTTGCGGTATTAAAGTCACTGTTGATTTACCAAATGAGCTTCTCTACTCAGCTGCCAAAAACCCTTACTTTGCCCGAACTTGGGTTCAGAAAAACGTCGTTGCTTACCACCCTTCCACGCAAATCGAAGCCATTGCCGTTGGCAATGAAGTTTTCGTTGACCCACACAACACCACCAAGTTTCTCATTCCAGCCATGAGAAATATCCATCAAGCCTTGGTCAAGTTTAACCTCCATTCTTCTATTAAGATCTCTTCTCCTGTAGCTTTAAGCGCTCTCCAATCCTCTTACCCATCTTCAGCTGGGTCATTCCGACCCGAGTTAATTGAACCCGTATTCAAGCCCTTGTTGGACTTCCTCCGCCAAACCGGGTCTTACCTCATGGTCAATGCCTATCCTTTCTTCGCTTACGAGTCCAACTCTGATGTCATTTCACTAGATTACGCTTTGCTTAGAGAAAACCCGGGTGTTGTGGATTCCGGGAACGGGTTAAGGTACTTTAGTCTCTTTGATGCCCAAATAGACGCCGTTTTTGCCGCGTTGTCCGCTTTGAAGTACGATGACATAAAAATAGTTGTTACCGAGACAGGGTGGCCCTCTAAAGGCGACGAGAATGAGATTGGTAGTGGCGTGGAAAATGCAGCTGCATACAACGGCAATCTCGTCCGTAGGATCCTCACTGGTGGCGGAACCCCCTTAAGACCACAGGCTGACCTGACTGTTTACCTCTTCGCCCTCTTCAACGAAAACGAAAAGGATGGGCCCACATCAGAGAGAAATTATGGGCTTTTTTACCCCGACGAGCAAAAGGTTTATGATATCCCATTTACTGTGGAGGGGCTCAAGAGTTACAAGGATAGCAACCGGTCCTCGGACACCGGAAGTCATCAAGTTGCTGCTCCGGTCAATGGAGGCGTGTCCAAGAGTACTACAGGGAAAACGTGGTGCGTCGCAAACCCTGAAGCGGGAAAACAGAAGCTACAGGCGGGTCTAGACTTTGCATGTGGCGAGGGAGGTGCTGATTGCCGTCCGATCCAGCCTGGTGCCACGTGTTATGATCCTAACACGCTCGTGGCCCACTCATCGTTCGCGTTCAACAGTTATTACCAGAAACAAGGACGTGGAATGGGTGACTGTTATTTTGGAGGAGCAGCTTATGTTGTTACTCAAGAACCAAGTACGTATTTTATTTTATAGCCCTTCTCTCTTTTAAATCTCGCTTATTTTTGTCCTTGCTTGCTAAAATAGCGCCTGATAAGCTTAATTTAGAAAGCTAGTGCACAAACTTGATAACATGCGCTGCTCGGGTGCGGGTGCGACCATTGTGTGAAAGCTAGTGCTGGTCCACAAGGTTTGGACTGACGGAGCACGCCGGGTCAGAGAAAGGGTAAAAAAAACAAAAAGAACCACGTGACTGGGCTCATCATCGTACGGAGAATCTTTCTCCTGGTGACTTGTCGTGCATTAATTGGATGTCACATGGGCCTTGTAGAGGCAGCTTTGTTTTTACCAGCTCTTACAGCATTGCGTTTTACGTTACCAAGGTTAATTAATAGCTTTTGATGGTAAAATAGTCAAACGTGAAAGGGGACATTTTGTCACTTATTAAGATCAACTGGACTTTGCTTTTGTTTGTTTCCTTGCTTTCTATTTCAGTATTTTATACATATTCTAATAAAAATGAGTGTTCGTTGTTGCAGAGTTTGGGCAGTGCGAGTTTCCCACAGGATATTGAAGAGAATTCTGAAGCAAGGGTTTGGATTGACACCATTGAAGGCTAGTTTGACTGTAGTTGTTCTTTTTCTTTTTGGGGGGGTGGGGGGTTCACTGTATTTATTCTGCAGAAGTTGGAGCTGGTAGACAATTTATTTTGAGTAGGTTGTCTGTGTAATTATATAGTCCAAAATGTTCCTATCTTGCTTACTATTTATTGAAGGCTCATTGATGGCTTGTTTTTAACTCTTCCTGGCTCCTCAAATGGGGAATTTGCTGTTGTATTTAGAGAGGAAACAACAAATTGGGAAGGGATTATTACCTTTACTTCATCTAGCCAACTGGAGCAAATGCTGTGTGCAGAAGAAGCAAGCAACAACTGCAAGTTCTTGCAGTGCTAAAGTATTTGATCATGGAGGGCAGGGTACTGTTGAACGATGGTGAAATGTAATTGGTAATTCCTGCTTGGATAAGATAAAAATTTTAGGGCTACATAAACTTACATTGGATCAGTATATAAACCCTCTTCGATCGTGCAGTTAATCTTAACATATTTTCATGCAGTAACGAATTGATCTTGCAAGAATAACACTTTTTTGTTTTTATGAAATACTGTCTTTTATCAAACACAATGTCCTTCGTGTATCATTATTTTTGTTTCATACATCGTATGGATTTGTTTACATGGTGAGGAGACGACTCAATTTGATAATAATACGAGAGCTCTACTTGAAAAAAAAATAAAATAAAAATCTCAAATAACCTGGTTTAATTAAAGTTATTATCCGAGTGACCAATAACTCTTATTTATTGGTGTGAATGGTTGCAGCCATTTTAAATTAGTTTTTTTTTTTTTGTCTAAATATTCGCTGTACACATTTTTAGTCAATATGAGGCTGAGAGATTGAAATATGAGTTAAAATACAAGTTCATAAATCAGAAGCTATTGACCTCGTGTCTTAGACGTGAGATCATGAATCAGAAACGATTAACTTTATTTCAAATGGGTTCACTAGACAGTTCTCCTTTAATATTGTAATCAAATTCTTGAATTCAACTTTGAATTTTCATATACAAATTGAAATACCGACCGGAAAAATATCATTGATAAATTACGGTGATATTTATCAATGAAAAATGACATTGTTGTTTCCATCGATATTCACCGATAAAAAATTTCTATTGGTGAATCCCAAGGAAAATTAAGGAGAAAATCAAGGAATGAAGAAAAAATTAGGAAGGTATTCCCATGTTATTTATATCAAAAAGATATGATGTGTTAGTATTATAGATATAATTACTGATGAAATATAACCATCGTTAATATCTATCGGTGAATCCATCGGTAATATTTTAGTTATAACATGTTAGATTCCTCTCCCCCTCATCTATTTCTCCTTCCTTTTTTTTTCCTGCAGAAAACAACACCCTCCCTATTTTTTTCACAAATCAAGCTATTATCATTACAAATCCAGCCACCCCAACTTTTAGTCTGTTAATATCCTTATTCCATTTCAATATTTTTTTAAGATGTGTCACATCAAATAAGTAAACCTACTTATTTTTTATTGTAACTTGTGTATATATAGTTTTTTTTGTGTGTTTACTTGTTTTATAGCATTTTCTTATAAAAATTTATTGTATTAATGTGTGATTTGTACATGTTAGGGTTTGTTTGAGATTTTAAAAAATTATATTTGTTTGTCATCTAATAAAATTATGTTTGATTTTGTAACTTAGGTATTTTTTTAATGAAATAAATAATGGGTTATTTAATGTGCATGTTTTATATTTTGTCAATTTTATTGTTGAAAGTTCAAAATTTAGGTAAATTTGGAGAAATTTGATTTTTTTTGGGAGAAAATTGATAATCATTAAATGATACTATTAAAATAGATTGAATAATTTTGAATTAAACCAATGATAGCTAATTAACTGGGTACCAATAATTTATTTAGTTAAAGTTATTAATTAAAGTATGTTGTCATCAATAAACTATATAGGTTTCATATAAATAATGGAAGATTGTTCTTGGATGTATTGAGTTTCACCTGAAGTGTTAAGCATGATAAATTAGTGTAATGAGATTGAGGGTTTTATTAAATACACACTATCTAATTTGAAAAATATTAGTGGATGTGGTATTAGATATTTATGTAAGAGGTGTACAAATAAAATGTTTCTCAATCATGATGTTATTACGATACATCTTCTACAAAAAAAGATTCATGGGAAAATATTTATGTTGGTTTGCACACGGAGAACCATATGTTCCTTATGAGACCATGGTAGAAAGGATGGTTAGGTTAATTTTTAGTTCTAGCAACGTGCATGGAGTTTACTACAAGATTTCACAGTTTTACCGATGGAACTATTCTGTCGGTATGTGATTCATAGTTCATCGGTAATTTTTTTTACCGACGACATCCTCGACGGAAACATTTCGTTGGCTTTCCTTTCATCGGTAATACCTCATTCTGTCACTACATCATCAGTAAAAAAAATTGCCGATGGTTTTACAAACAGAAATTGCTCGCCAAAAAAATATTCTCGCTTGAAATATACCGACGGATGTATTCTGTCGGTGAGTGTGTGAAATACTGACAGACTATTTTCGTCGGTCAGGTCGTCAATGATTGTGAAATTTTCACCAAGCTACTGTGAAATGCCGATAGATTAATTATGTCAGTAAATTTGTCGCTAAGATGTGAAATGCGACGGATACAATCTGTCGGTAAAACCTCTGTGATTATTTTTAAATATGTTTTTAAAAACTTATTTAGAATACATAATATAAAATTATATAAATTAATAGTAAAAAAAACCAATTATGCAAATAAATTTTTTATTAAATATCAAAAAAAAAAAAATAAAGTTAAACAATATTCATTACAAATTGAATGTGTTTTTTTAAAAATATTAAATTGACTATTAAAGTTAAATAATATTCATTACAAATTAACATAAATGGTGGAGTTGGAGAAGGAGGAGGAGGTGGAGGAGGAGGCTGGTTGTTATATGACCAAAAAGGAGGAGGCGCACATGTATCACCACTCTGTGATGCCATGTTCATGACTATTTGGCGAAGCTATTCATGATTCGCTTTGAGTTGTGTATACTTCGCTGATAGGTGGTTGTATATTTCGGTGAGCTGAGCTGAGTTGAGCTGAGCTGTATGTTGCTGCAAGGCCACGAACTCCTTAGATTGGGTGCTCGATACTGATTGGGAGCTCCCAACGGTTGAGACATTACGGGCCTCCCGCAAGTTCTCGGTCGTAGTGTTGGAGAGCCCGTACACTCGATTTTTATCGAGTCCACCGGACGATCCAACCTCCATCCACAAATCCGAATCGAAATCTGGATGGGTCGAAGGATTATCTCCATATCTCTCCCTCAACCAGCTATTATAGGTCTCTCAAAAATAAAAAAAAAGTAATCATCATATTCAATTCAATAAAAATAATAACTTACGAAATAAAATGATTGAACAAACATACCACAAGGTGTTGAGCAAGGTTGTCAACGAACTGTTGCGTCCCTTTTTGGCGGTCTTGACTCCGCACGTGCGTCTCAACAAACAACTTCATTGGGCTCGGCTCACGTCCAAAAGACGTAACCTATAATGAAAAAAATAATTAACAACAAATTAATTTAACGATATATTTCATTTAAATTAATCTTACCATCCGTTTCGCATGTGCATCAAACGGAACGGAACCGTCGGTATGCATTGTCACCGAGCCATGAATTTGGTTGCCAGCACCGGACTGTGAGTGTCGTGTGAACCGCTTAGACATCACGTGCTCAAGATAGGGCGGCCGTATATCTGCCGGGATGTATATCGGTTTGAAATCCCTCCAAACCGCCACGTCATTCCAGCTTTGAAGACCCTTATCTCTCGCGGTGTTTTTTGTCTTTTTTTGTGCTTCATACCAAAAATCATGCAACCTACTTCCATAACCAGAAATTAGATTTTGAAACATAATTTTTTTTCTAAAAAAATCTTGTATTGTTTTCGATGTTACCTAGTTGCCGCGTGATTTTCCCACACCCTTCTCATAACTTTGTCATGCGCCCTGTCCCAGGCGAATTTGTTCTGTGTATAAATAATTAGTAAATAAAAATAATAATTTATTTATAATTATATTAATAAATTATTAGAAATAAACTGGAAATTAGAAATTAACACCAACCTCAAATCTGTCAAACTATGCATCGATTTGAGGTATCCATTCAGGATGTTTGGATACCTGACTCCATTGAAATAATGGAATCTCCATCGATGATTTAAATACCGATGATATTACTCGGGTGACCTCAATATTTGTGAACCTGAAAATAAATTAAATTAATGAAATATTGATTAATTGTTCATAAATTATGTTATAATTAAAAAAAAACTAAAACCTTAACAAAGTTACATTGAAAGGTCATTCTTCCACTATGCCTCGTATATGCGGGTGAATTGATTCCGCTGCGAAGGCACCCCGCCTCTGCGGCGTGAAACCGTGCTGGAAGAGACAACATTGATTGACGGCGCAGGTGCCTCTTCTTAAAAGGCACCTAAGGATATGTCATCCTTGCTGCTATAAGAACTAGCTGCGACCATACACGACCGACGAGCTGTGGATTTCGTTCTACGCATCTACACAATTTTATACGAATAATTATATAATTAAATTTGAATGTTAAAAAAATTCGACAGCACCTCCCCTATACTGGAGACTACTCAAATCCATAAACCTGCAAATATTGACAATAATCACAACCAATTGACCTCATCTATACTAATATTGTATGTAACATAACATCTATACAAATGACATCCACACTAATTACAAGGTAAATTCAACATTAACAATTACAATTCAACAAATTATTCAATTATTATGGAAATACAAACAATAAAATATATTCAATAAATTAATAAAAAACTCTAGACTAACAATTAAAATTAATGAAAATAATTAAACACAAATCATGCAATAATAGAATAAAATTACTAATTATTCCAACATATTCAATTACTAATTCTAAGGTAAATTCAACATTAACAATTACAATTCAACAAATTATTCAATTATTATGGCAATACAACAATAAAATATATTCAAAAAATTAAAAAAAAATATAGACTTTAGGAATGAAATATGCTTATCTTAATAATGTGTTTATTTCAAGAATTTATCTACATTATAAAAATACACCAAAAAAAAAACATAACAAAAATAACAATAGCTAAAATAAAAAACAAATAAGAAAATAAAATATTAAAAAAAATGAAGAAGAGGAAGTACATACCTTTTAATTTGCTGAAGATTGAACTAAAGATTACAAGCCAAAAAAACACAAAAATCTTGAAGGAAATGAAAGGAAAAAACAAAATTGTGAAATGAAGCAGACAAAAAAATGAACTGAAAGGGCAGTCACTGAGATTTCTAGTGCAGTTTTACTGACGTTTTCACCGATGAAAATAAAAAATTAATATTATTTTAAATTATTCCATCGGTGAAGCTTTGAAAATCCATCGGTAAATTTTGAATTTCGCACCATCATTGTTAATTAACCTCCATATTTTTCGCGGTCCGTCGGCAACTTGACGCGGTCAGAGATGCATTTAATGCACCACCCTTTGGAATTCACACAGTCCGTTGGGGATTTTGTCAGTAATATTGACCCGCCGACAACATACCAACGGACTTAAATCCGCCTGCACATTCGTCGGTGATTGTGGCATTTCCAGTAATTATTTTTCAACTCTATGTGAAATGCCGACGGATTGTGAATCGTCGAAAAATTCGTCGGTGATTGTGGCATTTCGATTAATTATTTTTTAACTCTCAGTGAAATGATGACGAACCTTAGTCAACGAACCTTAGTCTGTCGGTATTGACGTCGGTGATAGTGCATTGTACAAGAAATATCATATTTGTATTGCGTATTTACCTTCCTGCAAACACTTAATGATAAATTGTTCGTTGCACAAAACAATAACAATAGTGCTTAAACAATACATAAATTTATAAAATAAATATTTCGTGTTACAAAATATATCATCCATAATATATATGACATGAAAAAAAATTTTACACAGGGCTTCATTCTGATAGTTAGTCAGAATTTTCTTCTTATTCATCGTCAATTGAATAGTCATCACCTCCATCGCAATCTTCAATACGGATATCATCATCTTCATCGACATTTGCTTGTCTGCTAGAGCTCAAAACAACATTCAACTCCTCTGCGTCAACATCAACAAGACTATCAATGAAAACACGAAAATTTAAATTTTCTTCCAAGTCAATCAAAGGAGCAACTCGATATGGTTCAACCAACTCACTAACTTGAAAGACTTCTTCTCGCACACTTGTGTCTTCTTTCTCATCCTGAACAAGCTCGACACGACCCCTGGGTTTTATTTTTAAAACGGATAACCAATCCACTCTTGATTAATCTTTTCTAAAGGAAAGGGTGTATGTGTAATAAACTTGTTGACATTGCTTTGCGAAAACAAAGACATCATTTACGTTGCGGTGTCTAGCTTTTGAGTTGATTTCGACCAGACCATGGTGCAAATCAACTCTGATTCCTCTATCAATCATGTCATACTAATTGCATTTGAATAAAAACATTATATCTTGCTCGCTATGGTATTGCAGTTTGACGACCTCTTCTAATCTACCATAGTAGTCAACTTTTAACTCACTACTAGTCCCTTAACACAAACACCGCTGTTGAATGTCTTTCTTCCATGTCTGTATTCTTCAATATATCCATCCGAAAAATACAAACTCTTAAGCCATTTATAGACTGGTAGTTGTGCGTTTTTCTCTAACACGAAGCTTGCTCTTAGTTTTGCGATCCGTGACTCATCACAAACCAACTCCATATTTTTACGGTTATAGAACAAAGCTATATCCAATCTAGCCTTGATGTTGTCTTTTGTCTTCCCCTTTACATCCATGACGGTGTTGAAAATGTTCTCAAACATGTTCTTTTCAATGTGCATGACATCAAGGTTATGGCAGAGCAGATTGGTCTTCCAATAAGGAAGCTCCCAAAAGATACTTTGCTTTACCCAATTATGGGTCAAACCAAAACCAGAAAACTTTTGCTTACCTGATTGAATACCAAACACAATGTCACCGTACTCTAATACAACATCATACAATTCTTCACCAGAAAGACACGGGGATGCAACATCCTTTTAAACTCTGCCAACAAAGAAATCTTTTCTGTTCTTTCTGTACCTGTGATTATGTGGCAAGAAACGACGGTGAGAGTAAAAAAAAAAAAGCTTTACCTTTGTTTATCAGCGTGAATGCCTTGTTGTTTTCCATGAAGTATGGACATGCTAGTTTCTCATGCGTGCTCCAACCAGAAAGCATTCTATAAGCTGGAAAATTATTGATAGTCCACATCAAAGCTGCCCTCATAAGGAAATTTTGTTTCCTTGATATATCATAAGTCAAAGCTCTAGAAGACCACAACTGCGCCAACTCATCAATCAACAGTCGAAGACAAATATCTATATTCCGGCCCGGGCTGCTTGGACTGGGTATGATAGTATATAAAAACATGAATTCCGGCCTCATACACATTCCCGGTGGCAAGTTATAAACCGTGAGTATGACCGGCCAACAAGAATAAGGAGCAGCAAATGACCCGAATGGGTTGAATCTATCTGTACACAACCTAAGACGCACGTTCCTTGATTCAGCTGAAAAGTGAGGATGCACACTATTAAAGTGTTTCAACGCTTCGCCTTCAGAAGGTTGCACCATCACTCCATCAACCGCATCATGTGATTGGTGCCATGTCGTGTGCTCAGCAGTCCTTGGTGACATGAATAACCTCTGCAGTCTAGGTGTGATTGAGAAGTATCTAAGTTTTTATATGCCACTAGAGTCTTTCCCCTGCTAGTTCTAGGTTTGTAACGGGAATGCCCGCATGTCATGCAATCGGTCATGTCAGTATTTTCAAGGTAGTATAGCATGCAGAAGTTAGGGCACATGTCAATTTTCTGGTATCCTAAACCGAGGGGTTTCATCATGGACTTCGTAGTATAGAAGTTCTTTATCAGCCTCTTCCCTTCAGGTAAAATGCCTATCGCTCATTTAATAATTGTGTCATACCCGGCCTCACTCAACCCGTGATCTGACTTGATGGTGAACACCTGTGCTACGGTCGATAATTTACTATGGTTCGTGCTGTCATCTCATAATGGTTCGTCAGAATCTTTCAACAAATCAAAACACCTAGCTGCATCTGCATTAGGTTCTTTTTCTACAATTGGACATTGACTGACATTACCTTGATTCATTCTTATTGCATTAATAACCATATTCCTGTAAGGATTAGTGTTGTCATTTGTCATTTAATGCACATTGCTAGCACTAGAAGTTGACCCAACCACCCTTTCTCCCATTCTCTTCTTACTAACAAATACTTTTCCGTGTGCATACAAACACTGGTAATTCTCCATAAACCCTTTGTGTAGAAGATGCATCATTACAACATCTGGATGCAGATACTTTTTATTTTGACACTTCCTGCATGGACACCTAATACCGCCTCCAGTAAAATTTCTGGGAATAAATGTTGCGAAATTAATAAAACCCTGAACCCCGTTACAATAATTCATCCTCCACAATCCTTGGTTGGGGTGAATCTCGATACATCTATGAACGACCATCCATAGCTTCTATTGAAACTCTATAAAATTATGATGACAACATGTATTAATTAACAATGTTAGGTAAATAAATTTGCAAAAATATTGGTTTACCTCGAGATTATCCAACAAACCAATTACAACTTCTCATAAATATTAAATATTCATTATCAATTATCAACGTCCATACAAATTAATACATATAAATTTACGGAAATTACAACTCTGCAATACCATTGATAAAAATTAAAACGGACCCGTTAAACAAGCTATTAATTATTTTAAAACAGCACATGTAATTCGGTAATTCAATAAAGTTTCAACAATTTACAAACAAATACAATTTTACAAAATCTAAAACAAACTAAAGTATAAAATTATACATTTATACACTACAAGTTTGTTTGAGAAATAACAATAAAACATGTACATATACTAACAAAATACATATACTAAAAAAAAAATATTTAAATGTTAAAATTTAAAAAGATAGAATTACTTACAAAAACTGATAAAATCCATCGGTAAATCAGAACACGGATGCTGTGACCACAAAACTTCAAGAAATATGACTTGTTGTGCTGAGAAGAGGGAGATTTTTTTTGGGGGGGGGGGGGGGCTGGTTGTTTGCAGTAGGGGAGAGTTGGGATGGGGAAGAAGAAGGAGAAATAGGGGAGGAGAGGGTCGACAGAGTGGACATATATTAACTGTTGTCAACGGATTCACCAACGACATTATTCCATCTATGAATTCGTCAGCTATTCTAATGGTAAACAGGGCACGTCACTGTACGAAGATTTTGGTTTGAATCCCTCAGTGATTCCGTCAGCATTTCAAACGGTGAATCGGTCACGTCACCGTACGGAGCTGTCGTTTTGAATCCCTCGGTTATTCTGTCAGTAAAATCACCCGCAAAAACCTCCACGTCAGCGAACCGTCTTTTTTTATTTAATTCTGAATATTTCACATCCGTCATTTCGTCGGTAAATACCGACCGAATGTGTCCGTCGGTATATACCAGCGGTAATGTCGTTGGTATTAAGCGAATTTCTGGTAATGGTTGCAAATGATAATAATAATCATCATGGGTGTGATTATGGATGCAATGAAAATGAATCCGAGTTATGCAGATGAATGTTCAATTGTAGATGAAGAGCCAAATGTAGATGCAATTATATTTTTTGAATTTTTGAATGATTCAACAAACTATTATGAGATGGGTATACAAATCACAACAAATTAATGATTATTGTACAAGTGTTCACTATCAAATCAAATTATAAGCTGGGTGAGGTTAATTATGATATAATCATCGGATGATCATGACTTTTCTTGATGAGTTTTCTAACCAAAAAAAACAAAAACCAAAAGTATTAATATTAAATATATTAAAGTACAAATGAGTTGTTAGGATGATTCTAGCAAACGGTTTTAGCGCTCAGTCAACGAAAATTACGAGAATTAGCGAAGCCTACAGGTAATGAGAGTCTCAAGGCATTTGCTGTTGCCTCCACCATCAAAATTTTGGTAGAATTTATTCCTATCTTCCTCGAAACAAGAATTTTCCTTCCGAGCTGAAGAATCCCAAGAGTATCATTCAAGAAAGTCACAAAGAAGAGAGAATTTTATTCGTGGAAAATAGAAAGGAAACAAATTAAGGTTTGTAGTGGAAAAGGATTGTCGCTTAACATCATGCCTAGCAAATTAAGGAAGGCTATCGGTGCTGTGAAAGACAAAACCAGCATTAGCCTTGCCAAGGTTTCTAGCTCCAATGCATCAAACCTCGAAGTCTTAATTCTTAAGGCCACCAGACATGATGAAGTCCCAGTTGATGAACGTTACGTTAACGAAGTGCTCAGCCTGATCTCCTCCAATAAAGTCTATGCAGCAGTCTGTGCCCAAGCTATTGCCAAGAGGATTGGCAAAACACGAAATTGGATCGTTGCTCTTAAGTCTCTTATGCTTGTTCTCCGAATTTTCCAAGATGGTGATCCTTACTTCCCCAAAGAGGTCCTTGTTGCAATGAAGCGTGGAGCCAAGATTCTCAATATTTCAAGCTTTCGAGACGACTCCAAATCAAAACCCTGGGACTACACTGCCTTTGTTCGAACATTTGCTCTATATCTTGACGAGCGGTTGGATTGCTTCCTCACCGGTAAACTTCAAAGAAGATTTACAAACCGAGAGCGGGAAAATAGCCATCCAAGAAACAGACGCGGCAACGATTCAGTTTCTGAAATGAAGCCGGCAATGTTGCTCGAAAAGCTCTCCTGCTGGCAAAAATTGCTTGATAGAGCAGTTGCAACTAGACCAACGGGTGCAGCTAAGACAAACAGATTGGTGCAGATTTCTTTGTATGCAATCGTGCAAGAGAGTTTTGATCTCTATCGTGATATTTTCGATGGACTTGCGTTTCTTCTAGATAGTTTCTTTCAGTTACAACCACAGTATTGTGTCAATGCCTTCCAGACTTGTGTCATGGCCTCAAAACAATTTGAAGAGCTATGCTCCTTTTATGATTTGTGTAAAAGCCTTGGGGTTGGACGAACTTCTGAGTACCCAAGTGTGCAGACGATATCACAAGAGCTTTTAGAAACATTACAAGAATTCTTAAGAGATCAGTCTTCCTTCCCTACAAATGGTAGATCGCCAGCACATTTGCTTCTTCCATCACCACCGAACAACGATGCTTCTTCAAGCACTGATAGGTATGGCGGGTGGGAAGAATCTTCAGAGAAAGGATCTGAATTTGGCTCCCAATGCACCTCACTGGAGGATCTCATGAGTGCAACGGATATGGGAACGAGCCCATCGATGTCCACGGATCACTATTTGGAGCAGTTTGAGATACGATCTCAGACTGAAGATATCCTTAGCACTGCTGATTCTAGCTCGATTCATTCACCAGCCATTGATCAAGGAGCAATAAGTGCGACAAATAGTGTTTTTGATCTCGTATCTTTGGATGGCTGGCCACCAGAAGAGCAAGCGCAAGAGCAAGAACAAGAATCAGAACCAGAACCAGGTCAGCGAACCTCAGCATTGGACTCCAACACTGGTCTAAGCGATTGTTGGGAGGCTGTCCTAGCAGAGACAGCAAACCAGTCAATGCAAGCATCACCGGATCCAACCATTGGATTTGAGCCCAACGCCGTGAGCAATTTCTTTGATCATGGTTCAGCTCATGTAGACAGTGGATTTGAGCCCCCCATCGTGGACAATATCATTGATCAAGCTTCACTGCCAGATCACCAATACAATCCATTTTTACAAGATACAACTGAAATACCATCAACTGTTGCCACCACAGACAGCCAATCAATATGTCCAGTCAATGAGATGTTTTCAGTCGCCCCTACATTTCGGGCTACCCCAACCTTCAGCGAGCAAAATCCTGATACAGCGGCAGGATTGCACAATCAAGACGATCCGTTTGCACCATGCCTTACTACAATGGCTGCTGGACATGTATCTAATGTTTCCATGGATCAACAAAGTCTGTTGCAACAGCAACAACTCTGGCTGCAGAACCAGGACAAGATCATAGCAAAGAATATGTCTTGATATTCGAAACGGAAGCATGGAATGCCGCAAACTTTTATTTTTTGTGATTTTGTAAAGTTAACAAAGGCGATCAGCCTTTCCTTGTGTTTTTTTTTTGGCAAAAACCAAGCACAACAACTACAGTCATAGCATGGTGTAAATAATTTTAAACTGGGATTCAATAGGAAAATAATCATTTTTGTACAAGTTCTATGGTTACAAATCTAATTATAAAGAAATTTAGAGAAAGTTCTATGATATTTTTATGAAATTTAAATAATAGTTTGGATCTTCTAAAACTAAAATAGACACCTTCTATTTATAGTTTTAATCCTTTATAGAAAATAATTTCTAATTAAAACTTTCACAACTAATAAAATCCATCTAACTTTAGGATTTTTAAATAGTAAAATACAAATTAAATTAAAATTCTTAAACTAAGTAGGTAACAAATAATTAAAATCCAAAATTAACTAAAAAAATAATTAAAATAGAAAAACAGTAACTTCAAACTTCATATCATATGCTTTTTGTATTTCTTTGAGGACATTTTTCATGGCTTGACCTTGTCAATCTAGTCCATTAACTCCAGGGATAATTGTTATATATCAATCTCCTCCATTTGAGAAAAGCTCATTTTCAAGTTGAGTTCAGTATCTGGAAAGTACTCGTAAAACTGATCAACATTGAAGGTCTTGAATATGCTCATGTTGTAAACTCAGTAAAAAATAGATAAATATAGGTTAAATAGGGTAACTATTAATTAAAAAATAATAAATTAGGGAAAAAATCTTATGAATTGGGATGCACATTTCCGAGAGATTAATTTAAAATTTAGAGAAGCTAAAGTAATAAAATAGCACGCGAAATATTAGTTAAAGTTAACAATAAATCGTGAAAACTCCATGACCAGGTAAAAATAATAATTTAAAGAAGGAATTTTGTAAATTGAGTGATATTATGAGTAAAATAGAAGGAAATGTCAAATAAATCAATGCATGACCCTTTGTGCGAGAAATGTTGAATTTTAGTATAATCTCCACGCATAATCACACTATTGGAGCTAAAGTGGTAAGAAACTCAGATAATTATGAATAGGAATCTCCAAATAATTAGTCTAATACCCAATATGATTTAAGTAAATTATATGGTATGCAAAATTCAGATTTTTGGCGTGAAATTTTCAACAATTCAGTTTTACAATATTGAATGTATCTCTCAATCCGACCGTTGGATCAGGCTGAAAGTTTACATGGGTCTTAAGACATAATGTTTTACCCTGAGTTAAAATTTAAGGTCAATCAGATTTCGAGAAGATCTTGAAAATAAAGATACAACATCGGGTTAGTGCAATAAACCAAAATTTATAGGGGATAAGTTGGGGTATAATAGTAAATGACCTATAAAACCTAATATCACTATACTTGCTGCTACTATTCATGTGGAACAATAACTAAAAAGAGAGAAAGAGGTTTCTCTCTTGTCTCTTTTAAGAAATCACTAGAGAAATCTTTTCAAATTGTGAGATTGAAGCTTGCAGATAGGTTTGTGAGAAGAAAAACACTTTTAGGCCGAAATTAAGAAGCTTGCTTGGAGGAGAGGAACTTGAGAGACAAGTATGGGTGATGAAGAGGAAGAACAATTGAAGAATAAATTGGTAAGAACTCTTCAATTTGAACTCGAAATTATTGATAAAAGTGTTTTTCCTTAGTTTTCCTTATTGATTTCATAGTTAGTAAAGGATAATTGAAAAACCCCTAATGTTGTGATTCTAGGGCTCTTGAAAATGTGTAGGAAATGAGAGTTTCTTTAAACATAGAGTAATGATAATGGATGTTGTGATGCATGAAAACACTTAGTGTACTTGTCAAATTTCGCTCATGTAATTAAAATTTTAACAGTCTTACTAGCCAACTTATAGTCGAAATTACAACTTGAAAACAATGTAATTTGGAGTTGATGTTTGTACAAATGTTGTAGGTATGGATGTTATCTTTTACATAGAACTACTCTCGACTTATGTAGAGTTGTATAACTCCAGATACAAGAAAAAAGTTAAGTAAAGGTCCAGACCGACATAGTATTGGACAAATTTTAGGTGCTACTATAATTATTAATTTGAGCCTTAAAATAATGTAATTTGAGGCTGGTGTCTTATAAACGTTGTAGGTATGGATGTTATCTTTCAAATGGAACTAGTCTTGGCTTTTTTGGAGTTGTATAACTCTATATATGAAAAAAAAACACTGAGAAATGGTTTATACCGACATAATACTGGACTAATTTTGGGTGCTACTGGAATTGTTGATTTTAAGCTTTAAACTGATGTCATATGGAGCTAGTGTCTTTATAAGAGTTGTAGGTATGGATGTTACTTTTCAAATGGAACCAGTTTAGACTTATTGAAGTTGTATAACTCCTAATATGAGAAACACACTGAGTAAGGGTCCAGACTGACATAGTACTGGACAAATTTCTTATGTTATTGTAATGAGTGACTTTAGACATATAGATGGAAAACTGGGTATTGTGTCCTTCATGAAAGTTATAGCCCTATATATTAGATTTTTATAGAGACAAACCATGCTTGAAAAGGAGTTTTAAAACGTTAGTTACGATTAAAACACTAAACAATGTTTGAGGTTGGGTGGACTAAACCAGCTAGGATTAATCAAGCTCTAATCTTTACTTGGAATTTGTTGTTGATTAAAGGTTCTAACACTTGGAATGATGTAGTAAAAAATTGATAAAATGAACACTTAATGTTAATACCCATGTTTCGGCCTATAGAAATTTAGATGGGAGAATCTTGGAGAATGTACATGTTGAACTTGATTGTGCACTACTTGACAACATTGTGATGAACTTGATGAGGTTATGAAAAAAAATATGATCCTTGAAAATATTTAGTAGTACTTCGTATTCAGAATGCGTAGAACACCTTATTAAAATTAAAGATGAATGTCTTGTTACAATATTATCATTGTACAATTATACAAATATGGAAGATGTTTGAATGAATGTTTGTGTGTTCTGGTATATGTGTGGAAATGGTCTTTGACATTACCTAAATAAAAATATACTGAGTAATGGTCATTTTGTGTATAAGTAGGCGCAATTAGGCGAGGACACACTACAGGAGGGGCAGGTAGGTCGTTTCCACCTTTAACTAATTATTATTAAATCCTCGAAGTATTTATACATAATGTTGCTACCCGATTTCAATCGATTAAAATTACTCATGAAATACAATGAATAATGATGTGATTAGCTTCAACTAATGGTATCCATAGTGGATAACCAAGATTAATTGATGAGATTAGCTTCAACTAATGATATTCATATTGGATAATCAGGATTAAATGATGTGATTAGCTCCACTTAATGGTATTCATATTGAATAGTCAGGATTCATTGATGAGATTAGCTCTGGTTAATGGTATCCATATTGAATAGTCAGGATTTATTGATGAGATTAGTTTCGGCTAATGGTATCCATGTTGGATAGCCGAAAATGAATGATGAGATTAGGTTTGGCTAATGACATCCATATTGGATAACCGAGAATAAGCATTGAAGATTAGCTTTGGTTAATGTTATCCATGTTGGATAGCCAGGAGTAAAGGATGAGGTTAACTCTGGTTAATGGGATCCATATTAGGATTACCGGTAATGAGTGTTGTAAACCATCTTATTTGAAAGTGTTTATTAATACAATGAAATAAATAGTATTATATGGTATTCATAATCAAAATTATTATTTAAAAGAACATATACAAAATTGATCATAGTTAGGAATGAATAGTTATGCATGGAAGAATCCTATATGTACAAGGATTCTTAGAACATAATACATGTCATCAATTATTTGTTGAACATAGCTCAAATAAAATAATGCGATATAAGGTTGTATAAGGATGTGGAGTAAAATATTAAAGATAACTCGGTAGGAAGATATTAATAGTCGAATTTGCCAGAATTATTAGTATCTGTGAAGGGATGACCGGATTATACTTAGTGGTCATTGTATCGGTGACTAAGGATGAGATATAAATGATACTTAGTGGCCACAATGTTGGTGACTAAGGATAAGAAATGAATGATACTTAATGACCGCAGTATTAGTGACTAAAGACAAGGTATAAATTGATAGTTGATGATTAATTACCAATGTCTATGAATATTGCAACTTTTGATGTTTAGTTGCCCAAAAGAATGATGACCACTTAATGACCGCAGTATCGGTGACTAAAAACAAGGTATAAATTGATAGTTGACGATTAATTACTAATGTCTATGAATATTGCAACTTTTGATGTTTAGTTGCCCAAAAGAATGATGACCAAGGAAGCAAAGTATGGTTTTATTAATTATAAGATGATGATGTAGATTCTCCTTTTCTTATACTTCTATTTAAGTTGACAAGTCCTTTAAATTAAATCGTGGGCAACAAAAGTTACTTCCTAGTTGTCCCTAATAAAAAAGGAATTCATGCGATTGTCTTTGTTTTGAATGGAGACCATTGTGTTGTTGTTTCTAATAAGTAAAAACCATGGTATTGTTGTTTCCAAATAATAAAAACCATTGAAATTATTCTTGATTGTATAATGGAAACCATTATGTAAGACCATTAATCAATGCTTAAAAATGTATATGATAGGGGGGGTTGACTGGCAACTTAAGATATAATACTGTTTGATATACTACTAAGTCAAAATAAATATTAATGGGCTGATAATGTAACAAGCATTTGTGATACCTAGAAAATAAAAAATATGCTAATGTTACAAACAAATTATGTTAAGTAGTGATGGTGATGAGAAATATAAGATTACGTGTGGTTACTTCAAGGATTGTACCCAAAAAAATCGATAACTAAGAAAATGAAATATTAATTATTGATTGGGGAATTAAAAATTAAGAAAATGAGTTGCTATATGGTGATGTATAGTTGGTAACTTTAGGTTTGAATGTATTACATAATTCATCATAAATGCAATGTTGAAAGTGAAAAATATGAACTTGGATGCCGTAGCAACTAGTACGTAATTCAATATATATATGATGTAATCGATGCTAAAAGAATTATGGATAAGCATATTGTTTTCCTTTCTTATGAAAAACCACGTACATGTATTTTATGGCTAGATGTTAAATTTATAATGTTATTTTAGTTGCAATGATAAACACGAGTATTGTCATATGATTTGAGGTATTATTAAACTTGAGTTGAATGTTTTAAGCAAGATTGTTAAAAGTGTTAATAGACATAATGATTAATTTCCCTCACAAAAAAAATCATGAGCACAAGTCTTCTTGACGACTAATAACTCTTATAATGCTATATATGTTGCAGGTCTATGTCACAAAGTGGGTTAGCACTAATTGCGTCGTTTTACTATTTATAATTTTGTTAGGTATTTATTTTTATGTACTATGAATACTTAAAATTGTGTTAATAACCCCACCTTGAAATGTACTAAATGGTATGATTGTATTTCTAGCATTTGGTTATTGCATCTCTTTTATTATGTGTGTGTGCGCGCGTGTATCTATCACTTGTATGTTTTAAGTAAATAAAAAATTAAAAGAACATAAAATGAATTATAAGAAGTGATGTGAAAGAATCAAATGGAGAAACAATTGAATTGGTGGGTGGCCGAAAGCTACTGCATGTATGTAATAGAGTTATTTGATATTGTGTTGCCTAGGAGGATAAGAAAAGAACTGAGAAAATGTATAAGTTATAGGGGAAACTCTGCTATAAATTTGGTAAACCAAAGAATCAATAATAGGATGTTTGTTAGACAAATTGCAAAAAAAAATAAAAAAATACCCCATTATACTCAGACATGATGATTAGAAATATGAAAGTTACATGGAAATTTCAGGTCGTTACAGTTTAAAAATGAGTTTGATTCGCATGTCTTTGTTATGAACACTCTTGTTTGTATGTATGGCATGTTTAAGGATATTGAAGCATCCCGCCAATTATTTAAAGAAATTCCTAACCCAGAATTAATGGCATGGAATAAACTTATATTTAATCACTTTAAATATAAACATACTTCTTCGTTAGTTTTTCAATTTATTGTCAAATGTTCTCTTTTTATCTATTTAGTTTCAACTAAGATTGTTATAAAAATGAAACTAGTATTTAAATTTCATAGCCTATAATTTACTTTATTTGCACTAAATACCTGTAAAATTATAAAATTTAGTTTAGATATCAGGTTATAAATACCCAATGGATCTCTAAAACCCGATCAAGTCGGGTTTAGGTATAAAAAGTCCATATATTCCAGGTTCAAATCAAGTTTGAATAGTAATTTTAGGTTAAGGTTTAGTATGAATAGTGTCACAGGGTGCGCGACGTTGGGAGCAAGGACGAGCTTATTTGTGCCTCCCGAGAAGGCGTGTGTGTGTTAGGAAGGAAAATATTTTGGGTTTAATCATAAAATTATGATTAAGATTCAGGAGTCGCCACCTAGTATTATGATTACTAGGAACTTATGGTATGCGAGAGTCTGAGTAAGGGACTAGTTGTGCAAGGAAAAAACGCATCACCCCTAGTGCACCCTACCTAAGGTAAGTTGCATTGTTGTTTGATTGTTTTTCTAGGTCGGGTTTCTATTCGTTGATTTTTTTTCTAAAGTTTAAAGTAGATCTCCCTTCGTGAGAGAGTCTTTACCTCATCGGGTTTAATCCTAACCATTATAAAGTCCAAATTTTAGCATCGTATTTTTTTTACACCCTGTATCTTGAATACTTGAGGGTATACTCTATTGTATAGTTTTACACCCCACAAGTATTAAAGTCTATGTTTAGTCCCTAAAAAAAGGGAAATTAATTTAAAAGTTTTGAGATTTTTTTAAAAATTGTTTTTAGAAATATTTCAGATAAAGCCGAGTATTTTAATGCTAGATTTGTATCTTACAGTGTAAAAATACAACCTAATATTAAACAAAATTGGTAGAAAAACATGCAAGAACATCACAAATTTTTGAAAGGATTCTTTTGAAAAAAAAATTTAATATATATAATATTAAATATTATATTATTATAAAATATGGGTTGATTCGGCCCAACTAATTGGGCTAAGTTGAGCCTAAGAAGGGGTTGGATTGGGTTGATCTCTGCCCAACAAATCCTTTTTTTTATGGGCCGAACTCGGCTCAGATATTTGGGCTAGGCCAAAACTAGTTCGGCCTAAAACAGGGGGGTGGGAGGATGACGTGCGATTGGTGGTGGCGATGCTGGAGGAGTTGGCGGTCGGTGGTAGAGAGTGAAAGAAAAAGAAGAAGAAGAAGAAGAAAATGTGTAGGAGAGAGAAAGAGGGATCGGCAATGGCTGCTCTACCGCTAGTGAGGAGCTGGGTTGGTGGAGATGATGGTGGTCAAGCCAATGGTGAATGTGGTGGTGGCCGAAGGCCATGACAGAGAGAAAACTCATTGTAGAAGAAGAACTAGGGGGAGCTGATTTTTTTCAATTTTTGCACTCGATTTTCATCATATTCTGGCCATGGAATCCACCCTTATTTATAGAAAGTGGAAGAGGGCAATCTTGTCTATACTGGGAAAAACTTTCAGTCTCTGATTCGGTTGGGTAGAATCTCAACCATTGGTTTAAAATAGGCACCATAAACTATCAAATTTGACAATTCAAAACTGCTTAAGTTTGCAACTTTGGGTCGGCGCCGCTACCTTTATATTGTCACTCAGCCTGAACGGACCACTTAGGGTTGTAAAGCAATGTCAGGTGATCATTTGCGTGAACATATGGTCAAATTTGATGGAGAAATGAAGCATTAAATGCACTTTCAAAATAGCCTCATGAACTGTTATTTTAGAGAAAAAGAAGAAGACAATGAACAATAAACCAAACGACGCATCGTCTCATTTTTTTTTAAGTTCATTTTAGTCCTCCATCTTTTGATTTATCTTAATTGCACTTCTAATTGACCCTAAAGTTTTGATGTAATGCAATTTAACCCTTGCCTAACTTCAATATCAGCCCCTAATATGTGTGTCTTTTTCAATTTGGTCATTGGTCTCGGATTTAATGTATTTCACCCCCAATTGACCATCCAACTTTCAATTTCTTCAATTTCATCCTTGGTTTCAATCAATTGATCCCCTAAAATTCGGAGACTTTTGTAAATTGGTCCTTGGCTGCAAGATTTTTCAATTGGATCCCTAATTGACCCCAACACTTTAATTTTCTTGCAATTTTGCCCTTGATTTCAATCAATTAACTTGATAAAAATTAAATTTGATCTCTTAAAATTTCAATATTCTCAATTCAGCCCAAATTAAGCTCCCAAACTTAAGTTTTCACTAATTAAGCCCCAAATAAAATTAATTTGACCTTTTTATAGTATAATTAAGCCCTTACACTTAATTAAATCCTTTAATTGGACTCAAATTAATTCTTAAACATAATTAAAATTTAATTTGATTTGTGATTAAATCAAATTGGCCTATTAAAAATTTAATTATGTTCTTGGACTTAATTTTTATGCAATTTCATCCAATAATTATTTAATTTGACCTTAAATTTGCATTGTTTCTCTTCTTTTTTTATATAATAGGGTACAATTAGGCCTTTAAATTTCTCCAAAATTATAGCTTGATTTTTATGTATTTTTGAAATCCTCTTTAGCCTGCTTTCTCCACGTTGCCAACCTTTATTTTATTTTTTATTTTTATTTTTTAAAAAAATAAATTTAAAAAATAACCCAGAAATGAGTTATGACAGATAGTATAAAGGTCGACCATAGGTACTCGTTACCATTCCTAAAGAGCAATTACTTTTGGGCCTATATTATTTCTTTATTTACATGTTCACGGTTATGACAAACAATATTTTGAAGCTTTTTCAAATAATTGAGAAAAATAAAACATGAATGATTTTTTACATATAATGAGGCTTTTCCCATGGTCTAAAACGATGACCTCCATAACACAATAAATAAAATTTTAGGTAGCGTTTGGTTACTATTTTAGACAGAAAAATTTAGATAATTGGGATAGAAAAAACAAGACAGAGCATGAGACGAAAAGATAATTATATTCGGTAGTGGTGTACAAGACATATATAGTGACTGTTTTTGTACCGTGTTTGGTTGATGGTGGACAAGATATAATAAAATATGATAAAATCTATTTTACTTTTAATATGTGTTCCTATCAAACTTACATATTTTTAAAAATATATAGTTAGATATTTTTTTACCTTACTTTATATTAAGCTTTGAAATCAATAATAGTATAATAACGTTAGTTATAAAACTTGAATTTGCTTATCAAGTCAATTTGAGACCCAACTAACTTGGGACGTAAATAAAATAGAGGAAGAATTGAGTCGGTCTAACTTAGTCAAGAACTTGGGTTGACTAGTGATCTGTTCAACCCAGGGTAAAACTCGGATAAAAAATTCATTGATTTTTTTATTATTTTTTTATCAAGAAAACATTGTTTTGATCTTTTTAATTTTTTTTGTTGGGTTAACCTAGGTCAATGGGTGACAACCCAAGTTGACCCTCCCTCCTTATGACTCGAGTCTTGCCCCCAAGTTGGGTTTTAAAACTCGAATAAAAAACCCGTTGATTTTTTTTAATTTGTTTTTATAAAAAATACATCATTTTCATCCTTTTAAATTTTTTTGGTTAGGTTAACTCGGATTAATAGGTGACCCAGGTTGACCCTCCTTACCTGTGACCCAGACCTTGCTCCGTGATCCAAACCTTGCTCCGAGTTAAGTTTTAAAATTATGATAATAATTATTTTTATCCTTACAAGTTTTAATTGAACAATTTTAGAATTAAGATTTTTTTATAGGGATGTTTTAGGGATTATTTTTTTTTTAAAAAAAATTGTTTTTGGAGATATTTTTCTTTTATACATCATGTTTTGAAAGTACATAAACTTATTTAAAAATTATCTAAGATAATTTTTTTATGTTTTTATTTTTATCTCTTCAACCAATCATGTTTTAGTCCCTATTGTCTCTTATTTGTCCCAAAACTATAACTTAATGCTACCTTAACATTGCACCAAGGTTCATCCTCAATGGAGGCAATCAAAGGAAAATAAATCGATTGCATATTGATTTTAAAAAAAAAAAAATTAGAAAGAAGAGGAGGGAAGGGGTTGAAATGTTTTTGTTGTAATTACAAATTGAGACTTGAGTTTTTTTTTAATTTTTTTTTTAAATCTCATATTAGTTTTATTTTGTTATAAATACATATAAGTTAAGAATGATAAGGGGTTGAAATTGTATTATCCAAGATTATGTTTTAGATTTGGGTGATTTGGGTCAAACTAAATTAGGTTGATTTTGGTTAAATTGTGTTCTTAACAAGAAAAGATTTCTATTCAACTTATTTGTCATTTATGGTGATATTACATGCAAAGATAGATTTGTTTTTGTATGTCTAAATTTAAAAATTATTTTACTCTAGGAAGTAAAGTATAATTTTTTAAAGAATAAAAATAAAGTAAAAAAAATAACTAAATTATAAAAGGATCATGGTAATTTTTCTCCATTATTTTTTAATTGGGCTTTGGATACTTTTCATTACACTTGAATTATTGCATAACAAAATATCTTCAAAAACTTTAATTTTTATTTAAATTTGAGATAACATAAGAAGCGAACTCCATTTTATTATAAGAAATAAATTATCATAATCATTAAACTTGATATGAGGTTAACCTGTTATAAAGCTCAATTCACAAATCGAGCGGATTAACTTATATTGATTAAGTTAACCTAATTTTAATTGAATTTTAATTGAATTACGAGTTGTTATAATGAGTAAAGTAAGTTAAATCCAATCAAATTTAAGATAAATTTTTTCGACACCCAACTCTGGTCAGGAGTGGATCAACCGAGTCTCATGTCGAACAATAGAGGCCATGTTAAATAACAGTGTAAACTTTGAATTTGCAACATAGATATCATCCTAGCCATTAAATTCTGGCATGAAAAAGAGGAGAAAAGTCAAAAAGCTCCGGTAGTGAAATAAGAGAGAAACTTTACAGGATTGTTTAGGCTTCATGGCAATAGTATAGTAGCTTTAAAGGGGCTCACATGGAGTGCTTTTCCTTACTGGTATCTGATGCAAATAATCAACTTGTGTGGAAGAGAGTGTAGAGTGCCGAGCAAGAATGGAGGAGGGAGGGAAGCAGCAACATGTTAAACTGCGGTATCGTACCTCTGGGGACCCACGACTTTTGCTTTGCCAATCGCCTCTCCCCTTTTTTTTGTCCGGCGCCGGCCACCCTGCTTCCCTACATTTGCGTCGTACCTTCCTATCCTTTTTAACTTGTTAATTAATGGAATGAGTTCCTCTTCCCCAGGTCTTCTTTACTCATATCCATATTCTCGATTGAGGCCCACTGCTCTGTGATATTGCACGCTACTTAAAAAGAGACTAGTTTTTTTTTAACCCTAGGTACTTGGCGGTTAAAACAAAAATTAACCTAAAAATATAAAAATATTAAGAAGTAAAAATTTAAAATATTTAATTAGTAACACATTGGAAAAGTTATTTTTCTAAAAAACAATTATTGAGTATTCACATATTAGATTAATTCACACTATTCATGGTTAAATTATAAAACCATCTATAAAAAATATGAAATAATGACAAAATTTTAAACTTATAAATTAAAAAGCCTCATTAGTGAGTCAAATATGAAAGGAATATGAAAGGATATATATATATATATATATAAAAGATAAAAAAAAAAAATAACTCTAGCAAATCTATATTTGCATTGATAACGACAACGAGGGTTATGACACTTTTTTTTTACACGAGAAAAAATGTAAAGGCAACTTTCTAAAATAACATGAAAGAAAATCTCATACGTAAATTTAATCAGGAAGGTTAATTATCAACCAAATTAATGTTGAATGATAAAATAAAATAAAATATCACAACCCGAGAAATCTCATACCCAGGTTTAATTAAAAATGTCAATTTTCAATCAATTTAATATTAAATAATAAATCAATTTAAAAAACTTGTCAAAGCGTAAAATTAACAAATAAAAAAAATGAGGGTCAAACCTGGTTAAAAAAATCAATGGAGGATGAAATCGCAAAAAAAAAAATTAATTTTATAAATCACCAAATTTTTTTTAAAAATGACAATAAAAAAATACAAATCAAATCTAAAAGATAAAAAATTAAAAAATATATGAAATTAAAAATAATCTTCAAATTGAAATAATTTTCTCAAATTACAAAATTACAATTAAAAGAAGAGAAACTAAATCTAAAGGGTAAATAAATTGAAGAGTCGATGTGATGAATCATATGAGCCAAACTCGAGTAAATCACCATACACCCACTACTTAGAAAGGAAAAGGACCCCATGATGGATCAAATAATACCAAAAGAGCACGACTACGATCACTAGAGTCAGTTGCACAAGCGCACCCAAAGACAGTGGAGCGGTTAACATGCTCTGCATGTGTTAACAATTTTTTTCTTTTTTTATTTTATTTGTACAGATACTAAATCCCCATGATAATAATAATAAAAAAAACTGTTATGAAATTACTACAAAACATTTGAAGTCAACGCCAAAATACTTTGAAAAATACTATAAAAAACATCAATTTGATTTTTTTAAGTGAAATATATTTTTAAAATACATCTAACAAAAATTATTGCACTTTCATATACTCCCTGAACATAGGAATGCTAACATTTTTTTTAGTTTTGGGGGCTTTTTAACAAAATCTAATGCCAAAATAATGTTTGGCATCATTCTTAAAGCTGCTTTCAAAGGTGTTTATTTTTTTTAATAAAAAATCCAGAAACTACAAGGTGAAGTTTTTTGTAATGTTCTTTTAGTATGTGTTAGATAATTAGAATTGAGAGTTAGAGCCGTAGCAACAATTAGTATCCAATCACAACCCAAATTTAGTGTGCAAATCACCAAATCACCTAACCTAAACACATACAAGGACTTGAATTGGCTAAGGTTTGAGCTTTCCCTAATGATAATTTTATTTCAAGTGTTCAAAAGTCCATCAAGTGGATACGGAGTATGGGTGCCCACTCTCATTATCCTCACGAAATCTACATATTTTTTTAAAAATATATATTAAAATAATATTTATTTTATTTAAAAAAATTATTTTTAACATTGAAAACACCAAAAAATATTAATTTAAATAAAAATAAATAAATTTTTTTAATACTTTTAAAAAATACTTTTAAAACACAAAAACAAAGACAAACAGATGTAACCGAACTCTTTCATCCATCGTTACCCTTCCTTAATCTCCATCTCCTTAATGCCTCTGGGTCAGGGTGCTGGATGCTTTGAGATGGGCATGATCTATTATTGTGTACCACTTTTAAGATACCAGCTACGTTCATATGGATTAACAACATTTGCAATCATCATCGTGCATGCTATGATTCGTATCCTCCACAGCTCAACCTCAAAGCGCACAAAAAACAAAGAGATTACTACATCCACCCATTGACGCTCTCTTTACAAAATCCACGCTTATGGCTGTTACAGGTAAGAACACACAAAACTCTCCTGGGATGAGAGCACTTATCAAAAGGATCGGTAAAAAAAGGAAAACCAATTGAAAAGGAAGAAAAAAACATGACAAATCACCATAGCCTCTCTTACAGATTACGAGAAAATCAATCGTTAAGATTAAAAAGACAAGAACCGAGGATACTCCATAAAAAACCGCATCCACGTATGCTTTTGACACAAGATACTACGATATATTTGTGTGAATAATTCGTGTATAAATAATTTCTTAGAGATCGGTGAGATAGAATTGTGTGGAGTTTGCCATGCATGCCGGTTTAATGTTTGCCCACCAAAGTGATTTTCTACTTGGACAGTTACAAAGAATCCTGCAATTAAAATCACAACGCTACTACGTCAGGTTAATGTAAAAATAATTGCATGTAGAAAAAAATATTAAACGGATCTAATCTTCTGACTAAATTATGATTTTTTTTTATTGCATGCCAAGTCTAAAGAGAAAAATAATAAAGAATTCTCTCCACCATGTAAAATTTGATGGTTGGAGCTCAAAAATCAAATATAATTGAACGTTTAGGAATGAGGTTCCCAAAATTCAAATTTTTTTCTTCTTTTTTTTTGCTACAATTAATGTTTTGGATCATTTTGATGAGTTGATCTTAAAAATAATTTTTTAAAAATAAAAAAAATTATTTTAATGTATTTTGATACAAAAAATATTTTTAAAAACAACCGCAATCGTAACCACATTCTCAAACAGTTAAGCTGGAAGCAGGTTAGAATTTGAAAATCTATATCCATAAAATTCAATTACAAAATGTGTAAAAACCATTAAGAAAGTAGACACTAAAAACCCTAATGAATGAACAGACAATAATGAATGAACACTAATTAATTAATGTTGTTGATGAATAAAAGAGTGCCGTAAACCTTGCCCTATAGCATAGGAGAGAGCAATAAATAAGAGAGACAAAATTGTTACATTATACAGTATTCTAACTGGAGAAGCTGCTTTGATTTCTTTTCTGTCTTTTCTTTTTTTTGTTATTGATGTTTTAATGGATCGGTTAATCACTGAGTTACGACATGAATTAGCTTGTCCACGTGTCTTTGTTTCACCAGCTTGGTTTATGTCTAAAGCTTGTGTTTAGCATTGTATTAACTTTTAACTTTTGCCGTTTTAAAAAAATATATATTTGGTTAATATTGTTTTAAAATGGATTTTTATAAGTAAAATTAAAAAAAAAAACAAAAAGTTATTTAATTACCTAAATATTTTTTTTATAGTTGGGTAAAAAAAAACCACCACATTAATTTCTTGTATGAGATTTCCTAATAATTATTAACATATTTGCTGGGTGAATGATATATATATATATATATATATATATATATATAAGAATAAAAAATCAAATGAAAAGCTTAAATCAATGAAAATTTATAACAAAATAAAAAAAACTGTAAAAAAATTCTCCTTTAATATTAGTTTAAAAAAAAACACTATTTAGAAATTAGAATTTAAAATATAATTATGGATGAGAAATTAAGCCTCTTATGGTTAATTGAATGTTTTGGATGATATTATTGAAAAATAAGAATAAATATTGGTTTGTTAGTTTTGTTATTTTTTTCTTCAATTTTTTTATTACTACATGTAATTTTTTAAAATTCTCATTACTTTTTTTTCATGTATAATTTTTTAAGAATATTTATAACTAAATTTTTATTTTTCTTTATTTCATAATAAATTTCTATTGGTTTAGTTTTTCTAATTCAAAATATTTTTTTATATATTTAATTTCAGATAATTTATTTGGGTGTGATGTTGCGTTGCACTTTTCCAAATTTTTAATTTTTTTTTAAGTTTCAAATTAATATTTTATTATTATTTTTATATGTTAATGTAAAAAAATATTATTTTAATATATTTTTAAATAAATAAAGCAATTACCATAATCCAGATTCCAGACTATATCGTTGTCATCAAAAGTTCTAGGCCCCACCATTCACTGGCCCTACCAATTTGATAATATCCAAAATAAACCATCCTCAACAAGGGTACCGAATAATTAAAGATTAAGAAAATAGACACGTGGCAACCGATAAGTGGTCAATAAAACATAAATTTTCATCATTATGCTTCCCAAAAAAGAAGAAAATAAAGCGTACCTTTTTTTTTTGGCGGGGGAGGTTAGTGTCTTTTGTACCTATTCCCTCCAAGTCCTAGAAAACATGCTCTTGAGCCTATTCTCGGAAAGTCTCTGCAATGCTTTCTTAGCACCAGCAACCTCCATCTCCGCCAACATCTGCAGATGCTGGAAAACTCCAGCGGCCAACAGCCTCTTCCTACACCCACCGCTCCTTCCACTCAATAACGCATCCACTACCATCACTGGAAACTTCTTGTCAATGAGCTCACATCTAGGATCCAACATCTTCACCAATTTCATCAAACCCTTTTCATCCCTCGCCAATTCTTTCTTGTTCCATCGGACTGTCAACAATGACAGCAACGCAAGCGCTCCTGCCTCTTGTAGACCCACTGGCTTTGGTGACTCCATCAGCTTTACCAATGAACCCATGCAGCTAGCGATAGCTCGCTTATTGCCATCACTAATTGATAAATTAGCTAGTAAAGACGCTGAAATTTGCTGCGAAATTATGTTTCCATGTTTTATAAGCTCGCTGAGATGGACAATGAGAGCAGTTGATGATGACAGAATCTGAGATACAGAATCCGATACCGAGAGAGAGCTAATTGCACGTAAAATGTGTTCTATTGTACATGAAGTACTTGACAAATCCTGAATCAAATACATTAATCTCTGCAATCCCTTTTCTCGTATTATCAAAGTGCGAAAATACTCCCCGGAAGAGGCTAGTATTGCTACACAATCAGCTGCCTTTTCTTGTGCAGCGCTAGTACCTGAAACAAGCAAATGAAATATAACTGGTACAACACCTTCCTCTGCTAAAGCCATCCTGATATCCTCTAGTCCTGCAACATTTCGAATAGCACCCACTGCGTGTGTCTGTGTCACTTGTGATCCACATTGGCACGCTTCAATCAAGACTGAAACACCACGATATGCTGAAATAGCCCACCCATTATCAGGATCTTCTGTGATTGCTTCAATCGCAATGGCAGCCTTTTCTCTAACAGGCATTGACCCTGTTTCAAGAACCCTCAATAAATGTCCCAATCCTCCCTCTTCAAATATAATCTTTCTTGATTCACCGTCGGACGATGCCAGAATTGAAACAGCCGAAACTGCTTGTTCTCGAATGGAAGGTTGATTGTTAAAATCAAGCAAACCAATCAAATACCCAATATTTCCTTCCTTGGCAACTAAACTGGCTAACTTTTGGTCTTCATTTAGGACCCGAAGAAGTGACTCCAATGCTGGCCTTTTGAACTCAGCACCACCGACTTGTAATCTGGTGAAAAGGTCGTGGATAAAAAAGACTAATTCCTCTTTGTTAGAACCGGCACCTGGATGAGACAGAATAATAGCATTGGATTGGTGAAGCACTCCAGATCTGAGAAGCAAACCGAGGTCGTGGAGGTGATTGGAGAGGGACGAGGAGGCGATATCAAGGTCGCTTTGAAAGAGGAGCTTACCGCCAAGGAAGGAACTGGTAGAAGAGCATTGGTGAGAGAGGGAAAGGAGGCGTTGGAGAGTGGAGAGGAGAGAAGGGAGAAGAGTCTGAAGAAGAGGGTTTTGGGGCCAGAGAGGGGAATCGGAGAGAGAGGAAAGAGAGGACTGGAGAGAGGTTAGTTTAGGGCGAAGGACTTGCCACCGTCCAATGAAGGATTGGACGGTAATGGTGGACAGGAGGAGGAGGGAGAGAACGTTTGTTATTAGGTTTAGGAGTGTTTCCGGTGGTTGTTCTTGTGGTGGATCCGAGGTGGCGGTTGTGGGATGCATTTGGTCCGGCATCGGGTTGCGTCGATGCCAAAGATTAAGCACATAAGACACTAGAGAGTGGGTTTGCTTAGAGAGAAAGGCAAGGAGAAATAGAGGTGGTGATCTAACATAAACTAAACTCGTTGGGTTTGGAAGAGATCGAACTTAGACGAGGTTAGTTTCAAGTTAAATTAGTTAGTTTTAAGTTAAAGTTTGGAAATATTATAGTGATTATTTTTTAAAATATATTAAAATAATATTTTTTTAATTTATTTTTAATATTAATATATTAAATAATTTAAAAATACTAAAAAATATTAATTTCAAGTAAAAAAAATCAAATTTTAACAAACAAAAAAAAAAACTTAAAACACCTTGACTTTGTTTGAGACGAATTAAAGAAATTAAATAAATAAAAAAGCCAAGTCATTAAAGAAATTCATTATTTTTCTGCCCTTAAAGTTTGAGACGAATTTGCAGGATTTTGTGTGTGTTCGTAGGGGGGAAATGGAGGTCTTACGAATGACTTCATGCAGAGTTTCTTTTTAAATATAAATATGATATTACTAGCTTAAGTATATATAATAAGTTTATTTACATAACATTAATTAGTTTTACAAAATTCTACTTAAAATAGAATAGCCTAAAAAAATATAGAGTATGATATCAAGATAAAAATGATGGATGAGATATATTTGTAAAACACATAAAAATATAGAATAATTATATAAGTATTCATTTTACCTAATACATTTATCAAAATCAAGGAATAAAACAACATTAAGGGTCGTATTAGGAGCATATTTAAACCATGTAATATTTCCAATTTATTTTATTATATTTGTTGCATCTTAATGGGCATTGCGAGCGAGGACTCCTCCAAAATCAAGAGGGAAAATGTATCGTGGAAAATTAAGGGTCTCTATCTAGTAATTAAAGGAAATTAGGGATTCTAAAAATAGCACAGGTTTCAAAGATTCAGATAATTAGTTAGTTATACTTAATGAAAGAACAATATCATCCTTAGCGCATCATCGTGTAATAATCCTTTGCAAAATCTTAGCAATATCCTTCCCTTAAAGAAGTAAATTTATCTTTCAAAAAAGAAAAGAAAAAAACTTTCGATGTCGTCCTAAACAAGAGACTTATGAAAAAGGCTAAAAATAAAGTTCAAATCTTGCTAATTTCAACAAAGATTTGTGCATGAATTTAATATTCTACGTTTCACACACCGTGTAATACAAGGCTGTTAATAACCTACCTATGAGCATATACACCCATAATTACCTCAATAGCCAAAGAAAGGTGAAGTAGCTCGTAGAGAAGCAAACATTTTACTATTTCTTTTTTAATATATTAAGTCTGTATTTTACAGTATAAGTTTACAGTCTAATATTAAATGAAATTCTTGAAGAAAAACATATTTTTGTATTTTTTGAAATAAAGGAATTTTTAAAATTTTTGAATTTTGTTCTCGAAATTTTCAAGAAAAATCAAGTATTTTTAATACCGAGTTCGTATCTTACAATGTAAGTTTATAACTAAATATTAGATAAACATATGAGGGACCCACAAATAATTCCAAAATGATCCCTGGAATTTTTAGAATTTTTTGGACATTTTTTAAGGACTGTTTGGCTAGGCACTAAAATAAAAACAAATTAAAACTAAAGGGTAAAGCAATAGAGCGAATTTGGTGAACATGTTCTTAACATAAAAAAACATTCTCTTAACATAAAATAAGAGGCAATAAAAATATCTTAAGACCGTGTTTGAGAAAGGTGCCTTGAAGACCCAAATATGACACTATTCTTTAAGCAAAAATAGGTCATGCTAAACATGCTTTTAGGTCTAAGTTGGGCTTGGCATAACCACATAGGGTTGGCCTATTAGACTGATAGATAGCCCATTGAGCTTCTTTTTTATATAAGTGGGTTGGACCCAACCCAGCCACACAGGCTGGGGTGAAACAAGGGTCCTGCCCGTTCTTTCTTTTGCTGGCAAATGCCAATAACAGAACATGAATTATTTCATGTTTTGCATTACACTGAATATAAGAAAGGAAGATTGAAGTCGTTACCTGGCCTGAGGTTGATAAATGGTAATTTAGTCGTTGGTAATGGTGGTTTGGACATAGAGGAAAGGCTGGAGGTCCACGGTAGGGTTGTTTGGGTTGCTACACTAGAAGAGAAAAAAACATTGTTTACTCACAGTGGTAGTGAGGCAATGGTTGGTTGTGGTGAATATAGTGCTGGTGCTGTTCTGGATGTGGAGGAGCTTGTGGTGGCTCACGATGGCTATTAGCGTGAGGCATGAAGGAGCTACTGGAAGCTGAAAGAGAAGCCATACTAAAAGGGAAAAATAGTAGTGGAATTGATAGGGGGCTGTTGTTTGCTAGGTTAGATGAAAAAAAATAAAAGGGGTTGGTAAAAGGTGTTTACAAGGTGGTGGTCTTTTAGTTTTTGGTAAGGGTAGGAGGCTGAGAATGAAAAAGGGTTTCTTATAGGGGATGCTTTTTTTTTTTCCCTTTGGTTTTGCTTCTTTTTTTTTTCTAGTGCAAAGATCTTTTTTGCTTCTTTTTTTCTCCCTCCTGATTGCACGAAATTCTCCCTTATTTATAGGGGATGAAATAAAAACATGAAGTTTTTCTTAGGCATGGTTTGTGGTCATTGATTTGCTTGGAAATGATCTCAACTGTTAGTCACAAACCAACAACCTAGTACTACAAAACCAGACTATCAAAGTTGGTCAGGTCAGAGATTTTAGTCATTTATTATAATGGCTGCAAGGATACAAGGATACAAACCAGTGAAGAAATGGATTGGGGTACAGTACAAAGTCAAGAGGTGAGAATAATATGTCTTTTGTCTCGTTTAGAGGAGAGATGAAGCATTAAATTACATCTAAAAGTGGCTCGACAAACAGCTTTTTTGGTGTAAAAATAGGAGATGACAAAACAATGCCAGATAACATGTCGTCAAGCACTTCTTCTTCTTTTTTTACTTTTGTTGACCAAAACGATGTCATTTTGATAAAAAAAAAAATAAAACATGTCTTTTGGTCAAACACAACACCAAAACACATCATTTTATTTAAATAAAAATGATGTTGTTTTTAGGTTTTTGACCTAAATTAGGTCATTAGCCCATTTTTTATTTCAACCCCTAATCTTTTAATTTATTCAATTAAGTCCTCAATTGAATTTTGATTCTAAGAATCAATTCAATTTCACCCCTGCCAAGTTTTAAAATGATCCCTTGAGTTTAACGTCTTTTTCATCTTGGTCTTCGGTCTTAGATTTTTTCAATTTCATCCCCAATTGTCCTTTGAACTTTTAATTTCTTCATTTTCACCCTTTTTTTCAGTTGAATCGAGTCCCCAAATTCATACGCCTTTCACAAAAAGGTTTTTGATTCTGAATTTCTTTAATTTTTCCCTTAATTAACCCCCCCCGGAACTTATATTTTCTTGCAATTTTATCTCTAATATCACCCAGATAAGTTTGGAAAAATTAAATCTTATCCTCTAAAAATCCAATCTTCTCAATTAATCCCAAATTAGGATGCTAAACTTAATTTTCTCCCAATTAAGTCTATAATAAAATTAATTTGACCCGTTAAAAGTCTAATTAAATCCTTGCACTTAATTAATTTCTTTTAATTTAACCCAAATTAATTCTTAAACTTAATTAAACCTTTAATTGGACCTATGATTAAAAAATTTAATCGACCTATTAAAAATCTAATTAAGTCCTCATACTTAATTTTTATGCAAATTCATTCAATAATCATTTAATTTGATCTTGAATCTGCATTGTCTTTCAATCTTGGGTACATTTGGGTTCTTGGTTTTTGTTCAAAATCTCAGTCTGGTTCCTTCATGCATTTGAAATCCTTCTTAGCTTGCTCTTTTAAAGTTGCCAGTCTTTTTCATTTTTTGTTGCTTTTCATTTTTTAGATTTTTTTATTTCATTTTTTAATTTTAAAAGAAAATAATAATTTTGGGGAAAACCCAAATTTGGGTTATGACAAAATGATAAGTCTCCCCTCATTTTATTACACTTATTATACCACCACTTTCATGTGTAAATTAATATTCCATCAACTACATATCGATTACTCCATTTTAATAAACATAACTTGTGTTTTAAGACACCTTTTAGCCCCCTCCATTACGATTGGCTTAATCTCACATTAAAACCCTGATCATTGTGGTCGACTTAATTTTACTTCATAGCCCTTATCATTACGGTCAACTTGGTTTCATATCACGTGCACATTCTCATAACATACTTTCTTTACACACCAAATAATTATGCAAAACACTTCTTAAATAAAAATAAGTATGGTGATGAACATATGCCTATATTTCATGTGGAAATGCTCATTTCACTACGGGTCTCACTTTTGATATCCCCTTGAATTCCAAAAAAATATCCTAAATCAGTACCCAATTCTCTTTTATCTATTTATCACTTCTACTAAAGCATATTGTCATCGATTTTTATAATATAATTTAATGACCAATCATATTGCCACTCATTTTCATAATACAATTTAGTCCAGTACTTTTACTTATTAATTATACTTTAAGCAATCTAATATCTCTCATCATATCTTTCCAATTTATTATTAAAGGATTAATGGCTAATACATGAGTCATTTTTATGACATTTAGGTAATCATCATCAAGATTGACATGCTCCCATTTAATAAGTCTATTTTTCTTCACATAATTTATCAAACACTTAGTGTGAATTGAAACTAAATCATCCCTTACACAAAGAATATGCATACATAACCTCCTAAAAACATAACAATCATGTTTTAACTCATTATAAATCAATTTACAATCATTCTCAGAATTTATCAAAATGGTGTGCAATTAAATCATATCATTCCTTACATAAAGATTATACATACTTAGCCTTCCAAAACACATCAACCATTATTTAACTCATCACAAGTCAATTTACAAATGATCACAATAAAATTATTCGTACAATTCATCATCATAACATATAATTAACATATATTTATGCCCTAATTTTGGAAACTATGGTGTTGTGAGTTTTTGGCTCACTTACCACCACCACGGCTGGCCATCCATGGATTTGAAATTAATGGTCAATCTCTATCGCATCAAATTTAATCATAATTCTAATATCAAAATCCTTAAGAATTCAATCAAACTAATATTTTCATCATTAATTTCAACCAACCCCAACACACCCTTCTATTTACAATAATAACAACACTTAGAGATATCCATTTCCTTTTTAAGTTTGAAGAATAAAAGTGAAATAAATTGAAGATAAAGTCTCTTCCCCTTTATAATTAACTCAAAATTTAATGGGTTTTGGTTATGAAGTTCAAGAACAACCATTTTCTCCAAATTGATATACTTTTTCGTTAAGTACCCAAATCTTCGAATTTCTCTCTTAATTCTTCTTGTTTAAATTGATTTTTATAGAGTTAATAACTCACCCACAATCACCCATGGATCTTCATTGAATGAAAAGAAGAATAAATATAAGCTCTCTCATTCATTCTCAAGTCTAAAGGTCATGTTTATTACTACTTTTAGTCAGGGTTTACAATTTCTTCCTTTTTTTAATAGGATTTTGTTCATAGAATTAATCTCTAGAAATCATCCACCTAAGGACTCTTCTCGGTTAGGCTAAGGTGGCCTACTAGAAAAATTTCCTCCACTCTTAAATTATTAGTTAGGTCTTTGTTCACTGCCCCCCTCTCTTTTTAAGGAAAGATGGTTTACTAAGATGTGATTCAGGTTTTTTCCTCTTTCACAACTGATGTTGTTCCTATTTTGGTAAACCATATTATTCTTTTTCTAAGACTACCTCTAAAGAATGGGCCGTTTCTAGCAACTCTCGGATTATTCCAGTTAAAAAGTAACTAATCCCTTCTGAATTTACTATTGAAACCTATATCTCAATCGATGTATAAGATGTTGATATGTAGATACTAGAGTAAAAGAGTAAACAAAAAGATCTTGAAAATGTCACTTGTACTCTAGTACCAACATACTCTCCTGTTTAAATGCAAGGAACTCTTACTTCTTTCTCATTCGGTGCTGCTAAGAATAATATCTAGTTTCAAACTTGGTATGAAAAACATTTCAAGTCAACACTTCTACAATTCTTTGTTGTTTAACTATTTTTTACAAAACATATGCATTATTATCTTACAGTAATTGTGAAACATAGTTAACATAAACCTCTTCTGGTATACGAATCTAAATGAGAGATTCTTCTACTTTTCAGAACCAATATCCTACTATTTCAGCATTCTCTTTCCTAAAAAATGAAACATATCTCAATGTAATAGAGTGAAGATATTTTTCTTATTCATGCTACCCGATACCCCTATAAACCTTGATAATACTACCTTAATATACGCTTAATGAATCCAAAATCTTGTTGTGGTATAAGTGGGATAAGTAGTTCTATAGCTGATGGTCTGCTAAAAGGCCCTACCATATCATATGTAATTGGTGAGGACACATTGACCTGTAATGACAATGACATTTAGAGTGCATTTAAACTAAACCATTTTTTACATAAAGAATATACATACATAACCTCCCTAAAGTATAATAATTATGTTTTAACTCATCTTAAATCAATTTACAATTATTCCTGGAATTTATCAAATACATGGTGTGCAATTAAATCAAACCATCCCTTACATAAAGATTATACATACCTAACCTTCTAAAACACATCAACCATGGTTTAATTCATCACGAATCAATTTGTAAATTATTATAATAAAAATATCCATACAATTTATCATCATAACATACAATTAACTCAAACTCATGCCCTAATTTTAAAAGCCATGGTACCATGAGTTTTTGGCTCACTTACCACCACTATCACTAGTCATTCATGGATTTGAAAATAATGGTTAGCCTCCATCACACCAAATTGCTTCATGATTATTCGATTCCTAAAAAAGAAATCTCTAAGAATTACAAACTAATATTTCCATAATCAATTCCAACTAACCCTAACACATCATTCTTTTTATAACAACAATACAACACTTAGAGATATCCATTTTCTCTTCAAGTTCAAAGAATAAAAGTGAAATCATTCGAAGATAAAGCCTTTTACCCCTTCTAATTAACTCAAATTTAATGGGTTTTGGTGATGAAGTTCAATAACAACCATTTTCTCCAAATTGATATACTCTATGTTTAACTACCTAAATCTCCTAATTTCTCTCTCAATCCTTATAGTTTGAATTGATTTTTTGTAGAGTTAATAGCTCTACATACATTTCCATTAAAAGCAAAGAAGAAGAAATGCAAGCTCTTTATATCCTTTTCAAGTTTAGAGGTTGTCAACCTTATAAGTAAAGATGATATATTCTTACTCCTTAATTTACTAATTTGCCCTTAGTTTTATATCACACATTCTTATTTTTATCAAGTCTTCAACCATAGATTTTTTTTGTATAAATGTTTATTAATATTTTTTTTGGGATTTACATTAATTGACTTGGGGGTTTACATGAATACTTTAAATGTCTCCTTATAATTACGATATTCTTAGTCTTTAAGGAGTTTGACTTGTAACAAACTTTGTTATCCTTTGCTTTTGTCCACGTTAATTGGTATTAGAGCCTAATAATTCTTGACGATTTTGGTTGGAGGTCATAGATGACGTGTATCAAAACTCAATAATTCCTGGTGGTTAGTTATCGTGTATTTTTGAATAACTATGATTGGAAGAGGTTGAAGAACATGATGTACTTGTAAAGAAAAAGATAAAAAGGTTCCCCTTTGTTACCTTAGTGGGCCATACAGGGCAGGCAATTTTCTTTTTTAGGTGGAGAGTGTGGCTTACTTCGGTCACTGTTAGTGACCTTCTTTGATGTCTTTGAATTCGTTTTATCAACATCTTTATTAATGGTGTTGGTGGTGTTATAATCATAGCTTTACTACGCCTTCGAGGTCTCTTTTTTTTTTCTCTCTCTCCTTTCTCTTTCTTGAAATTTGTGCCAATCTATTTTAACAATCTTTTTAAAAGTTGATATTCCTAACCTTGACATCTTATAAAGTTGTTATTTTCAACCGCAACATATACCAAACAATGTTAATTTATCAAAACCTTTTTCTACATGTTTATAAGCAAAAATACCCAAGATTTTGTCCTTACTAAAGATAATATAGTTTTTTCCCTCTTTGTTGCCTATAGTTCTATGCTAGCCAATTATCCATGCTATAATATCAGTGATATATTAAGTTATTTTTTAACGTAAAAAAAGATTATGTTGATATTATGAATAAATTTTCTTGCATCACGAGAAAAATAATAAAAATTAAAAAATTTGATAAGTGAATTTAACAAAATACAATGAATTAATAAATTGTAAAAAGAGTTGTTAAGATTAACTAAAAACTAAAATGAAAAGTTGAAAGATAAATGCATATGATAATATTTGATCTGACGACGCGAGGTGCTCATCAAATCTTTATATGGTGATAGAATTTTCTTCACAAATGTATTTAATTTTTTTTGTAAAATATAATGATTAGTATAAATTATCTTTTTTTTTACTAATATATTTTTCCTTGAAAAAAAAATATTTTTGAGCTACGTTGTTTATTGCATAGAAATTGTAAACTATTAAAATCAATATAAAAAATTATAAAAATTCAAATTAAGTTTGCAAAAGGTATCTTCTTACTCAAAACTTGTTTCCCTTATTGATGTGTTCTTTTTAACCAAATATTTTTCATATCAGAATGTTTTTCAAACAAAAACTTATCATAATTTAAAAAACAAGTTTTAATAAAGAAATAATAAATTTATAATTTTGACTCGGATGTATTTAAAAGATATAAGAAAAATAATATTGAAAAAAGATTATATAACAAATTTACAACAAAAAATTAAAAAATAGATATTTCATACATATTTAAAAAATTATGCATATAAAGTTCATATATATCTATTCAGAAAGCAATCGCTAATATTACCGTGGAAGATGCTAATATTAATGGAATAATTAGATAATTATTTAAAAACCATTTAAATAATGTTAATTAAAAATATTTTAATTAAAAAATATGAAAATAGGGAAAGAATGAGGACAAAAAAAGGATCAGACATGTATGGGCTAGATATGAGCACCTAACCCTATATAAAATCTTGGGTATGGAAACTTAGGTCCACTCTCCTAGGTTTTTTTTCAAGGGGTGCATAACACATTGTTAGCCCCGATTGTTTTTCATTTTTTGTTTCTTTATAAATTTGGTGAATGATGTCTTGCTCGCTTAAGTAGATGATGCATCGTGCATCACCCTTCTTTTCCAATCACTAGAGCTAGTCACCGAGTGGCTCTGGTGATTAAAAAATTAGAGTCCAAAGTTTTTGAACTTAGAAACCTAGATTTTAACCATTTTCACCAAAAACATGAAAAAAATATATCTCATGAACCTTCATAATCTCATTTCTAACAACAGAACACATCTTGATTACCCTAAGAATGCAGAATCAAATCAAATAGAAGAAACACCTCGAGTTCTGATCTATTATTTTCACTGTCATTAAAACAAAAATAACATCCATTAAGTTTCAATCTAAAAAATGAATCTATATATACCAAAATCAAAGTCATTGGTTACTAAAATTCAGTCACCCAAAAGCTTTCTCTCTTTAAAAATCTTCGATGACTTTCTCTCACCTCCCTTAAATTTTAGAAACTAAAACATAAAATAAATGAACTTTGGGACCTAAACAAACATTTCAAAACTAGAAAAGACCAAACTTTAAGATAAAATAAAATTGAGGGGATAAATTGTAGATCTACGCTCCTTGTAATAGTAAACATGGAAAATGGCTATATTTTTTTTTTTTTGACAAATATCAATTTTGGTCTTTGTTTTTCAATTTCACTTCTTATAATAATTTAATATTTTACCATATGAAATTAACATGTCATTCAATACCAGAACAATCTAAAACATCCAGGGAATTTATAAAAGATAATCCAAATAGAATGAGAAAATCTTCAAAAGAAACAAAGAAACTTTTAAGAAACAAATTTTTAAAAAATCTAGATTACCAAAACAATTTTGAGGAACCAAAAAAAATTCGCACATGGTATTGTACTTATAACTAATTACTTGTGAGGAGATGAAAAAGAGAAAAGCTACAATAATTTACCATTTTTTATTTAGTTTCTTTGTTATCGTTAATAAAATTACTATAAGATAATCTTTATTCATCCTTGTTTGCTTAGCAATATAATTTAAAAAAAAACATTATTTTTTAGGGCCATATTTCTTTTAAGAATTCTAGAAGTCATAGTTATTAATCTTAATTTAGTTTTGATAAGTTGATCCAAAAAATTCAAGGTTTAGAACTTGCTTTAGATTAGGTTTTTAATTGAATCAAATAAGATATAAATCCTATTAAATGTTTTATCTAATTGAATTATTAATGACCGGTTATTCCACCCAACCTTGATATAAATGAGATGAGATTAATTCTTGTAAAAAAAAAATGCTACCATTTTAATTAAAAAAAAAGGTTGAATCCAATTCATCTAATAACATACAATTTAATCTAGTACTAGTTACCCTAGCCTATTTCATGTGATAATTTCTCTTATTAATATATAATCAAATGTAATGCTATCAATAATAATAATAATAAAATATTAATAAAGATATGTAATCACATTATAATTAAAATATATCCTAAAACAACATAGAAGTTAATAACTTAATACCGATAAATTTCATCCATTATAACAAAATTGATAAACTTGGTAAGAGTAATTAAGGTCAAGGATAAAAAAATTAAACACTTTTCAATCTCTAAAAAGAAAGAAATAATTTATATATATAAAAAAAAATTAAAAAAAAGAGAAGAAATCCATCGATGCATATAGTATCGGGCTAGGCCATCCTTCTCCTGGGCCCAAATTCTGCTATACTTAACAAACGTCGTGTAAAATAAAACCCCAAACTTCACTAACTCACCGGAAGTGGAACCCAAATCTTTCTCAGTCCGCTAAAACCCTCCCGGCGGCTGCAGAAGACAAGACGAAGGAGAAACAAAATGGTGAACAAATCATGGAAGATTATACCAAGACCATTACTCGAAACAATCTTAAACAACCACGCCCAGCACCACCGCGTCCCTCAACCTCTCATTCTCCACGGCCCCCGTGGCGTCGGCAAAACCACCCTCTTCCTCGAACGTATGTATCATCTTTTCTTTCCAGAAACTTGAAAAAACGAAAGAGAGATCAAGCAGGCTCTAACTTGATTTTCTTCTTTTTTTTTGCAGGTCTCCTTAAAGATTGGAACAAAGGCCCTCACATAACTGGCTATGTAGACTTTGCGCAGTCAATCAAAGACCATCACCCTCAGCATAACAATTCCTACCCTTGGGCTTCTTGGTCTAGTTGTGATCCACCAACACTCTCCAATTGCAAAACCCAGCTCGAAACTTGCCTTGAATCGATGACCCAGAAGGGAATCCAACTCGGAGCCATTACTTCCAGCCAAATATTCTCTACTCTCAACAAATGGCATCGCCTTGACACTGTCCTTCGTCGTATACTACTCCAAAACAATTCCAATATTGCTTTGAAATCGAGAAATGCTATTTCTAAGGTTTCAAGTTCGGTTCTTTGGGACCGGGCAGTTTTTGCGCTATCTGCTCGATCAAATGCCAAAGAGATTGACGAGATTCTTGGGTTGGAAGAGAAAGGGAAGAGCTTGTCTGTGGAAGAGGCTTCGTATTTTAGAGAGGCGTTTGTGGCTTTGAGGTTGGCTAAGGAGGTTATTACAATGCAGCAAGGGTGGAGAGCCTGTGCCATTGCTCATTTGAACAGGACTGGTGGGTTTTCGAGGTCGTTGGCCAATTCTTGTACTGACTGGCCTTGTTTGCTGCTCGAGTTGCTATCAAAAGCTGCTGAGATTGATTACTTTCAGGTCATTATTGAGAAGAGATGGCATTGCTGTTTTTACTTTTGTTAACTCTTGTGTATCATTACAAGTATTTGCATGATTCAGTTTAACACATGCTTTGTCTGTTTGGTTGAATGGAGCTCTTTTATTGTCTTGTGATTTGCAAATTGAGCAGCCGAAGCTGGTTATAAACAATATTGAAGTTCTCAAAAAGGCTATTTTAGTGGATGATTCAATGGTTTCTGGACCAATGTATCATGACAGTCTGATATGGAGAATTGTTGCATTGGGTGCAAATGAGAGATGCCTGCCCATTATGCTTGCAACATCTGATAGGTTAGTCCATTCCTCGTCATCTATTCCTTTTGTTTGCTTGTACTTTGCACCATACTAGTTAATCATGCTATTTCCTGATTGGTAGTGTATGGTTTTTTCTGAGATTAATCTTGAAGCAATTGAAAATACACACTTATCAAACAAGGGGCGTGAGCACAACCCCATGCTTCCCTCTGGAAAGATTGTGGGTAAGAGTATGGTTCATTATACACCCTGTTCATTTATGAACTCACTCTATTCAAATTAAACGGGGTGATTCCATGAAGCTCCTTCCTTCATTGAATACAAAAACAACTCCTTTGTTGGAGTAAACATGTCAGGTTAGATTTTGGAATGGTATATTATTGCTGGGAGTTCGGAAGGTTTGCAACAGCCTTGTGAAATAAGAATATCAAAATTGCCTCATAATTATTAGATGAAAACTCTGCTAGAACGTGGTGATGCAAATTACCTATTTCCTACATTTTATCTTTCTGGAAGTTTTTAACCTTTCACTTAGTGTTACATCTTTTCAAGATCTTTCCCACTCCACTGCTTTTGGATTCTAATAAACACTGTTGTCACAGCTACTACTCATACCAGGCGTACTGGGATTTTGGATTTCCAGATATATTCATTTCCCGTGAGGTATTCAAACTTAAACTTCTACTGCCACTATTACAGGTGCTGCTGCATGTGCATGGGCGGGGTGTGCCTTCTTGTCTGCATGTTATTGTCTTTGATTTCTTTGACAAGATGTAGTTGTTGCTTACTGTTGAAACAGTGGAGAATACTCACAGGTCCATTCCTTTGGGATAGAGGGCTTTGATAAATCAATATTTGTTATCTAAGATATTTCTTTTCCAGACTGTTTCTTGCTTAGTAATTTTAGCCTTTGAGAGCCAAATTGCAAGTCTGCTGCCTAAGATATTTTAATTAATGCTACCTAAATCTTGCACGCATAAATTTAAGTACTGCCATAACTCATAGAGATGCTCACAAACATGCTATTGTGACTGCTAGGGTCCTTCTAGATGGGTCTCTGTTCCAATCATGTGGCTTTAATGTATTATTGTTAAAAAATACATTTCTGTTTCACTTGATAGAATCTTTCCATTGAAGAAAATCTGTACTTGTGAAAGTAGAAAACATCTGGAGATTGATAATTATGGTGTATGTCACTCATTTCAATATTCTTTGTTTGCAGAACTTTGGATGGGCTCCACAAGAAGCTAAAATGCATATGGTTAATGATTACTTCAGTCAGTCAGAAGTGAGAAATTTTGTTATTTTCATTTCCCTGACAGAATATTTTAAAAACTAAAAGAGTAATGAAATGCCCTTTTAAGACTTGGAATAAGAAAAGAAATTACTGCAAGTACTGCTTTGCCCTGGTTATCTTAAAAATGAAAAGAAAGTCACAAGTTCCATCGTATTGAAATTTACTTCTCAATAGTCTTGGACGAATCATGCCTGGTTGCTTTATCTCGGATTCCTTGCATTTTTATGGGAATTAACATTATCTTTTTTTTTTTTGAATTGTAGTGGACGGTGATTATTGAGGTGCTTGGTCCAAACCCTCGACATCTTTTTGAGCTTTATGCTCTCAAACAGAGTAGCTATTATCAAAAGTAAGAAAAATTTTTTCTCTATATATAGTGGTTGAAGCATCAACCATTTATAGAAACTTATTTCCTTTCCACTATATAAATGGTGAGTTTTTGTTTTTTGTACCATATCGAATGATGGTATTGTAATGGATTAAAAAACATTTATTATTCTCTTTTATACAAGTGCAGGTCTGCAGACATGCATGTACAAATACAGATACATGTGTTTGGGTCATCAAATTTACTATGTCTTTAGTTATTTTACCTTTGTTTTCCCAAGTACATAATTACATTGTGCAAGATTCTCACTCTTACATTCACTGGATGTAATGTAAACATGCATATTGTTAATGCCAGCTATGAAAGTGGTGAAATGAAAGTGTCATTAATCGGATGGAATCCTATATTTTTATAAATATGATGCTGCATCTGTTATTTTCCTTCTGCATTGTTAACTGCAGGGTCCTTGAAGACAAGGCTAGCACATTTGAGGATATTGTAGACGCATATTTAGCATATTTGCAGGTAAGATTCATAATGACATCTGAGCAAGTGCTCATCTCATTTTCTCCTGTTACCATGGTTAGTAAAGGATGAAAGCTAATAATTAGTTGACATGCCTAATCTATGAGCCTAGCTTGCATATTCATGACCTTTGCCTGCATTTCTTCATTGAAATTTCTGAATGCTGGACTGTTTTTCTCCTGTACCCCTATGCTCTACTTTTCTCTTTTTGACATTTTGGTTAATCCTATCAAGGACTATGAGCTAGTTATTATTTAACATGGCTAACCTTTAACCCCCTGTTTACAATTGATGACCTTTACCAGATTTTCTTTCTTGAAGTAATCTGGTTGCTGCATAGTATTGATAATAAATGTAAATGGTTTAGTGGTGGCTGAACTTAAGTTGTGCTATCTTGGTTGACTTCTCTACTGATAGTAATCAGTATTTCATTTTGGTCGTGGTAACCATTTGACCATTTGAAAATGAATAAAATATTTATGAGATGCATCCTTTTGTGGTTTTTCAATTATGTTAATCAAAAAGTAAAGCATAAGGAGATAAAAGCAAAGTTAACTTTACAGAATGCTACCAAGAAAAAGAGGCAATATGAATCTTGCTCTCAGGACTCTGTTTTTGAATAATAAAGCACTCTCTTTATATAGCTTGCTGAGGCTTTGATTTAGATCTTCTTTTTTTCCCCTAGAATTATTCAACTGCAGTCAGTTGGCTTAAGCACCAGTCCACAAGCTATTTCTTCCATTACCAGAATGTTTGCTTTGAATCAACAGAAAGATAAAATGTTCCAAGATAGTCTCTTTTTTAAAAAAAAAAAGAAGAAGAAGAAAGAAAAAAAAAAGATCAAATGTTCTGATTTTTTCCCATTACTCCTTGCACATGGGGCACGAGTGGAACTCAATGCAAACTTTGTCTCTAATTACTGGACCCACATAAAGCCATGTCACTCAAAACTAATGTATGATTTATATGGGCTTTAGTAATTGGCCTTAATTGACTCAAATTCGATAACTCAAGGTTAGATTGACTGAATCAGAAACACAGGCAAAATTGACGGCTGAAAACATATGCATGAGCAAATATAGGGTTAAGCCATGTTTTTTTATCCACAAGTAACATCAATTACTTTTATTTTGTGCCATGCTCTGCCTCATCATCTCTTATGTCACTTTATTGTAGGTTACTGTGGTGAATCCTGCCATGGATAAAGCACTGGAATTCCTGCAAAAGTTTGCCAAGGATGCAAAAAGTGGAAAAATTCCAAAAGATAGATTACGTTTTGGTTCTCCTTGGAAGCATCCTTCAAAACTGGACGACCCTACTCAATGCCAGCAGTGGGCAAAGCTTCAGCTGCTGGATTTTGTTCAATCTCTAATAAATACTGAATTTGGGGTAACGTGTTTCCTTTTTTTCTTTTTATACTTAATAGTGTTGTGTTTTTTTGCTGTTGCGTATAATTTTACAACACCCTTTTTATTTGTATGGGATTTAGTATTTTTTAACAGTTTTAAGATGCTCAAATTTCCTCCATGTCGGGGTGGTTTAAACAATATATTAGTATAATGTACCTGCTACAAGTTTGTTAAAATGTTTAATGCTGTTCCTGGACTGGACATCCATAATATTTGTTAACAGGTGTTAATTACTTGAAATGACTGTTAAATGTAACAAGCATGCTCAGCTTATATTTGAAGATGGGTTTGTATTTATAAGCTGTTGACGTGGCTATTATTGTTCTCTGAGGCTGTTATTCTTTTGTTTAATTTTTAATTTCTCTCTCTTGGTGTAGGTAAATTACCTAGGTGATTGTAGCTTTGAGATATTTGATGATCCATGCACTGTTGCTTTATTAGAGGTATTATTTGCTTTTTTTGCACGTCTTGCTATTATGCATCCATGGATTTGGTTAACCTTCAGTTCACTTTCAGTCCTCATACTGGACTAATGTTCTTAGAGAAGCTCACTTAACATAATTTCTAGGTTGGTTTGCTCTATGCTCAACGCGATCCATCATTCATTCGCCCCATATCTATAGGTATTCAGAGATGTCTTGTGAGATGGTAAGTGATCTTCTCCTTTTGTATCCTATTACCCAAAATGAGCATGAAAATGCTGTGCGTTCGCGTATGTTGATGTTGGCTCACAGGCTTGTCCAGGAACGGATGAAAATGAGTTTACAGAACCTGCTCCAATTTCTGTGGCAGCGAATTATACGTGGCCGTAGTTATCGTCATTTGATGTTACAAGTGGGCTACAAATAACCAAAAAGGTCAAGAGTATGTGTTGTCTATTAAATCAGCATTTCTCCTATGTTTGCCCTAGAATTGTGCAACAACAGATTTTCAAAAACCTGACTGCTCAAGGGGATTGGCACAGTTTCAATACTGTATGGGATCTTGAACCAAATGACTGATTTTGATTTTTTGTTGCACAGGAGATCCTTGTTTGCAACAATTTCTGTGAATATGAGTTTGCTAGAGGCTGTTACCTTGATTACAATACCAAGGTGGTTGACATCCACTGGACCACAAAGCCATCTCAAGTTCAAATGTGAGTAAAACAATATATGATTTTGTTTGTGTTTATTGTTTATATATCTTGATTCTTACCTCGGTTATGGGGATGTTGGTTGCAATTATGGCCTTCTAGACTCCAAGAAAGAATTTTGTAAAAACCCTCATTTGCATCATAGCATAAACAAATAATGCATGTGTTTGTCATTGCAGAATTCTTTGCATGAACAGATATATCACGTGGTTAACCTTGCAGGGTTCTTTTGGAAAAGGCATTCTTTGAGGGTGAGTTTCCCTTTGATTTTCACTCATAGATGTAAGTTATTTTTTGAACTCGATGGCTTATAATTGCAAATGTGCATACAATGGTCGAAAGCCTTGATTGTTTAACCCCTATTAAATGTTTGATCTTTTAAGGATTTCTTTGCACATTAATGCAAAATTAGTATATGCAAGAGATATCATCCAAAAAAGCTGGTTATATTGTATAATTGCATTATATTCGGCTCATACAAGCCCTTTAAAGATTCCTTCAACACTCTTTCACGATCCTGCATGTTGTCACTTGCCAGTCTTCAACACCTTTTTTACTTTTCTCCAGTGTACAGATGTGTTAAAATTGACTAAAGATTAAAAAAAATAGTTTAATACTGTAAGATTCTCCTTCAGTGGACAATTTATCAGCTTTAGCCTTGTATATAACATGACTATGACTACTCATTTCATTCCTTTAATAATAAAAGGCTAAAAAAATAGCTCCGTATTATTTGTCTTGAGCATGATACTAAGTTCACTAGTTAAACATAGCTTAATCTTGAGCATCATTGAAAAGTCCTTGTTCTTGAATATTTTAACTGGCACTTTCGAGGATCGCATTGCATGGTTTATATTTTGCTTGAATTACTTCATTAGTCACCATAACATGAGATTTTATAGGGCTAGGATCTCTGACTTTTAAGTTGATACACCTGGCGTGGGCTCCAGGAGATCCAAAGTCCACGTACCCATGTCTTTGACATCATAGCTAGTAGTAGCTAATCATGTTTGCCCTCGACTACTTCTAAGTTCTAACCAAAAGCAAAATTCCTTTTCTGTTGAGTTACTAATTGCGTTCAATAAGATATTGCTAATAGAGCTTTGTCTTCTCTCGTTTTCATTAAACCTAAACTTTCTTTATTTTCAAGTAGCATTATCTTCCTCCATAAACCAATCTCATATTTGTTGTTATTGATATTAAAAACTGAAGAATTCAACATTGTTTAGATAAAATTGTTCATCATCCAAAGGAAATAAATCTAAAAAAGAAAAAAGTATTACCAAAACTCTTAAGAGCCGTGGTGAAATCACTGTATACCTAGAATCACTGCATACCTAGACAAAAAAATATCTATTGCTATAGTGAATTTATTTGTTTACCCTTCTAAAAGAAATATATGCCTTGGGGTAGGGGGTAATTCAGCTTTTTTGCATGTAACTCTGAAATGACTAAAATATCTATGAAGTCAAAAAAGTTGTAAGTTGTTGACTGAGGGGTGTCTTTGTTTTGTTAAACATGGTAAAAAGATGTCTTTACCCTGGAATCAAGAAAAAAAAAAAAAGCATAAGTGCAGAGGTATTTTTGTTTTTTCACTCATCGAGTCTTGTTTTTGTTATTTCCATATTCAAAAATGATGTTTTTGTTTTTCTTGTGTTTAATAATCAATTTTTAAATTCAAAAAGTTATTGGCATGCGCTTTACACGTGCTAGCACGTGGGCAGTGCATGCGGCGCTTCCTAGTGTTCATGCCTATCTTTTTGTCGTGTTGTTGGAAGTGTCGTCCTGTTCTTTTTCTCCTGGTATGGCGCATGATAGTGTAGTCTGGGCGGTTTTTTGTCGATGGTTGTTTTATTTTTTTCTTTTTATCTCTCTCCTCCCCTAAAAGTATATCTCAATTCTCTTTTTATTTTGATATTTGAATTTCAGTTCTTATTTTTTTTATTTTTGTTGGCCTTTTTATAAAAGTTTGGTTTGTTTTTGATTTAGTCCTTCAATTACAATTTATCATATATTATTTTTTCAATTTGGTCTTTATTTTTTTAATTTTTAGTTTTTTTCCCTTTACTCTTTTGTTAAAGTTTATTAGTTTTCAATTTCTCTCTTCAATCAAAGTATATAGTGTATTATTTTTTTCAATTTGGTCCTCGTTCTTTTGATTTTTTTTTTGTTAGAGTTCATTTTCTTTTCAATTTAACCCTCTAATCAAAAAAATTTGATTGCCTTCTAATTTATTTATTTTGATTTTGATTTTGATTTTGATTCTTTTAATTATAATTTTTTGTTTTAGATTCTTTTGTGTACTTTGATTTATTTTTTCTCGGTTTCACTCTTCAACGTTTGATTTGATGACGATTAGACTTTATGGTATTTACATTTATGGTGCTTCCGGTCTAATGAATCGGGTAACGAGTTTGAAAAATTCGTGCGAGTTAACATTCTTTTTTGACTCATTTTCTTTTATGATTTTATCGTTCGATGTTATTATTATTCTTTTTTTTTCTTTTTTTGAAGATTGGCTTTGTGGCTTTCTTTAATTTCTTTTCTATTATGTTATCTTGATTTTATGATTTGGGCCACAAGTTTTGAGGGTTAACCTTGGTTAGCTTGCCTCTTATTACTTAGGCTATATCCAACTTGGGTTGACTTGGACTGATATTTTTTTATCTAATTTTGTAATTTCAAGGTTTTTTTCCAAGTTATCGTGATCTTTTTTATGTGTATGTGTAATTTTATTTATCTACTATTGTTGCCTATTTGTTTATTATCAAATTAAAATAGAATTAACTTATTAAACCCGGTCAAGCCTATAACCTAAGTAATTTGTTTTTCTTATTTTTTTAATTGTGCTTGTGATACCTAACAAGCACCCTTTTTTTCTTATTTTAAATTTGGTTTTTATTTCAATAGATACTTTTTTAATGTTTTGTTTTTCAAAAAAATATTTTTTTTCAATTAATATCCTTCCTATATGATTTTTTATCTCCCTTATTTAGCTTTTTTTCTTAAGAGTTTTTTTTAAATCATTTTACTTGTATTAAATTTTCAAAGATATTATTCTTATTCATCATTAGGTTTTTCTTCTATGTTTTATATAGATGAATTTTATTTTTAAAAATAAAAAATATGTATTTTTAAATATTATTTTTAATATGTGCAATCTTACATAATATATTTTTTTGTTTTGTTTTATTCAATCAATTTCATATGTTTATCTATTTCTATTATTATTTGAATGAATAAATAAATAATTTTAATTAATAAATTCAATAAACACTGGTAAATATCTAATGTTGTAAAATTAAATATTTTAATCTATATCTATTCTTATTTCGTCAGTGCATCCCCTTGATGAATTTTCTTGCCTGGCTTGTCCAACCCATGTTCGTCAAACAATCTGCACTGTTGATCTTCCCTGACGGGCCTGCAGCTTGCACAAATTTGCGCTGCCGATCTTCTTCATTGTCGGCATGGCTGTCACTGCCCCAATGTCTTGTTGAAAAAATATTTTTTGACCTCCAAAAAGAGAGGATCAAGTAGCTATTTGTTTTCTATTTCATTACAAGTATCATATTTGAACTAATCATTTTATTAATCAAAACTAAATTATGTTTTCAGTAAAAGAATTTAGTTGTATCATCAAAACAAACATTCATGAACGTATTGTATGGAATTCTAATTGATTAAATTCTTGGTGAAATCATGATCCAAAAACATTACCTAATTTCAATTGCAAATTTTATAATAAGAGGTCGTTACTAATTAAAAAGTACTAGGTAATTTTATTCGTGCCTAGTTTGAAACAAGAAAAAATGCAGGTGCTCATTTTAATAAACAAAGTAATCGGCAGAATTGAGAGTGTGAGAGAATTATATGTTTTATCGGATAGAGGATTGTTGATAGTAAAAATGAAAAACCACATAGAAAACCGACCACTCTCCTAAAAGAGAGGAAACTTTCAAATGATGATAAAATATAGGTTTATCCTTCGATCATATATTAATGAGGTTTATTCTCTTTATCTAATCCTAAAGAGGTATTAGCTCGGGTCCAGAGCTTTTATTGATTTTTAGGATGTGAAAACTTTAAAAAATAAAATGCATGCACATTCAAACTAACATATTAAAATTAATGGATAAATAAAATTAACATACAAAATTAAATAACATAAATGAAATAAAAATAAATGTTCAATAATAAATGTCAATAAAGACATTAAAAGAGAAAACACATATACATAAGCTTGACCCTAGTTCTTAGTGGAGTCATCATGTTGTCACACTTCGCACAATGTTTGCACTTTCAAAATAAAAGGGAAATTGAAAAAAGAAAGAAAGAGGAGTTTCCACTTAGTAATTAAAGAAAACTAAAAATCCTAAAATAAATATTTATTTTAAAGATTCAGATAAGAGGTTGATTATATTTAAAGGAAGATAGACATCACCTTTACCATATCTTTTCAAACAAAATGTTACCTTTACTATATGCTTTCTCTTAAATTACATGCATTTAACTGTCTAAATTATTTTTTGATCTTATTTGCAATTTATTTATAATGTTTTTTTTGAAAAATTTATTTATAATGTTACCTTTACTATATGTTTTTCTTATTTTTTTAATTGTGCTTGTGATACCTAACAAGCACCCTTTTTTTCTTATTTTAAATTTGGTTTTTATTTCAATTGATACTTTTTTAATGTTTTTTTTTCAAAAAAATAATTTTTTTTCTTTATGTTTCAATTAATATCCCTCCTATATGATTTTTTATCTCCCTTATTTAGCTTTTTTTCTTAAGAGTTTTTTTTTTAAATCATTTTACTTGTATTAAATTTTCAAAGATATTATTCTTATTCATCATTAGGTTTTTTTTCTACATTTTGTTTTATATAGATGAATTTTATTTTTAAAAATAAAAAATATATATTTTTAAATATTATTTTTAATATATGCAATCTTACATAATATATTCTTTTGTTTTGTTTTATTCAATTAATTTCGTATGTTTATCTATTTCTATTATTATTTGAATGAATAAATAAATAATTTTAATTAATAAATTCAATAAACACAGGTAAATATTTAATGTTGTAAAATTAAATATTTTAATCTATATCTATCTTTTTATTTATTTATTTTTGTTTTTTATTATGTTAATTATTTTTTATTCAATTATTTATCTATATGATTACTAATTCTGTTAATTAGAAGCTACACTTACATTTTTTTATGTAAGGGCCAACAACAGAGCGTGGCTTAAATAGCGGGTTAATACTAAACAATGTTTCCAAGGTTAAAATAAAAGGCAAAATGATACCACAAAAAATAAAAAAGAAAGCCAAACACAAAATACTTCCAGCTGAAGTAAAACCCTAAAACAATCTCATTTAAGATTCCCAAATCACGATATTGATGATTCAAGTCCAGGGTCTGCTATGATCTAAAGCGAAAATAATTTTCCAGGGGGTTTAAATCGTTGGAGGTTGTCTGGAACATTTGAATCATGATTGCATCCAATCTTCTTTATTTTAGGAATGTGGCTGAGCGTCTCAGCACCCTTGAACTCTGTTCTTGGATCCTCCTTCATCGTTTCATCGGGATGGAAGCGGTGGATTGGAGGAAGGATATGATTTGAATCGAGAAAAGAAAAGAACGCTCTTCTGCTTTATGAACAGGATCTAAATCTCAGGCAGGCGACCGCAGCTGTTGGCATCTTGTTATCCTCTATCATTATTTGTTCTCTTACCTAATTCTGGGCATTAGTTATGATTTTGGAATGTTTTTTCAATACGCGGGCAATCCAACCAAAGAGGAAGAAGAGGAGGAGGAGGAAGAAGAAGAAGATTTCTTTTTGTGTGCTCTCCTTCGTCAAATGTTAACCTGCAAAATCAGGAAGATGAGACCAAATTCAAGTTTGACAATAAGCGAAGAGAGCTCGAGATTTGTAAATTTCAAGAGAAGAGAGAGGTGCGTGCCTAACTTATTGCCGGAAGTCATGGCTTTTTCTCAATCAATATCACCATCCGACACGCTTCCATCATCACCTGTGGGCCATTTATTGAGTTAATACTCGTGTTTTTGACTTTTTAGCCTGGATTTTGACATAGCTGGTCATGCTATGCTTCCGAACCGAATCAATTCTTTTTTAATGAAAAAACACGTGTAGTTGTAAGCCTACGCATTTTTTAGGCTATTTTTTTTTTAAAAAATTGTAAATATAAAACTTGTTGCGTTTGTTTAATAAATGTTTTTTTTTAAAAAATAATTTAAACTCCATTAAAAAAAGGAATTAAAGTATAATTCTTACATTTTTTATTAATAAAATTTTCCAATAAAAATATAACTTCTTTGTGGCGTGTTCTTAGTTTGATAAAGACTTAAAACAATTAGAATAGTGGATTAAAAAAAATATCTTTTTAATTAAAATATTTTTATTTATTAATGTTTTTTTAATAAAGATATATTTTTTTGTTTTTCGAAACTGTTTGGGAACGCGGTTGCAATCGTGTTTTTCAAAAAAATGAATTTTGTGTTTGGTTAAAAGTATTTTTATTTTTATTTTTATTTTTTTAAATCGTTTTGATGTGCTGATATCAAAAATAATCTTTTAAAAATAAAAAATTATTTTGATTCATTTCCTAGCGAAATATACTTTGAAAAACATATGCTATCACATTTTCAAATACAAATAAAATAAAGTTTTAGATCAAAAAGTAAAACCCTTAAATAATATGGATCAAAATTAAAAAAAAAAACATTAAGATTTTAGGGATCAAAGTCTTTAACATGACAAAAAAAAAGGGGGGGCTTGTGTTTTTTAGTTTAAGTGTCAAATTTAATCTCTCGGGCTTCATTATGTTTAATAAAACAAATTTATTTTATTTAACATTTCTTAACATTATAAAAACCTCATATAAAGATAATTAAAACAAATTATTAAGACTAATCTTCAATCAATTTAATATAAAAAAATTAAATAAAAAAAAAGTTTTATGGACTAGAAAAAAAATTCAAAGATTGAAAAGAAAAAGAAAAAAAGCACTGTGAAATTTCACAATGCTCTCTCTCTTAGTGTATAATGAAAGCAAGAGGCGAATTAGGTTTCTTTATAATATAATGTTTTATTAGATCCTTTTATCTCAATATAATCTTGTATTGTGCATCTGTATAATAATTTTTTTTTATTAAATAACAACAATTAGTTAAATTTTTAAGAATTTACCACTGAACTCATGCCATGTGCACTGGATAATTTTTTCTCTGTCGTGATTTTATTGGTCAATTCTGAATTTTTAATGACGTTAATTGATGAAGGATTATTATTAAATAAAGACTTGTTATACAGGACAGAGAAACATTTTCTAATAAAACATTTTCGACTATATTAGAATTACGTTTTTGGCCCTCGCCATATAAAAATGCTCGATGTCGCAGAATTGTAAAGTCCACAAAAATCTTGATTGGATTCCTCATCTTCAATGATCGATCCCCTCCTGTTCTCCACAGAAAAATAAATAGAAAAAGCATCTTCAATGATCATTTCACTTTAGATGGACTGTAAGGATTTATAGGTTTTCTTTTTTTTAATAAAAAAAAAAAAACAAAATGAAAATAGTCATAATTGATCGTTGCAATTAGTCCCTCGTGAATATTTATGAGCCTATCTCGTAATGTAATAAAATTATTTTTTAAAATATTTTTTATTTAAAAATATAATAGAATAATATTTATTTTTTATATCAAAATATCGAAAGATCTAAAAATACAAAATAAATATATTAAATTTTTTAAAATAAATTGCTTGTCGGTTGTCGCTATATGCTTGCAATGCAGAGCATGGTGGTAAGAATTGTAGGATATGATTTCGGCATAAAAACGGGGAAAAAGAGCCTAATATTGGAATACAATATGCACTAGAAAGTCGTCACGCTTGGAATTATTTATGTTTGTTGAATTTAGAAATACAGACACAAATATTTCTTCCATGGAAATGTCAAGCATGCAAATGGGCAAAGAGGTATAAGGAATTAGACAAAGAAAATATAAAAAGAGATCGCAACGCAGGTCCCACGCGTTTCATTGTAAACAGAAAAAGGTTGCAAAGATTTGATATTGGCTAACATTCTCCGGTCTGGCAACAGCGATCCCTCTGTCTATTTCAGCCTTGCCAGCCCACTATCCTTTCAGTTCTTCTCCACTAGCTAGCTAGCTAGCACATCCTCAGTATAACTACTTGCTACTGTGATAGTAACACTCAGTTTCAACAACACTGCTGCTGTTAATGCTCTGTCTTAAGAGCATTTTGAATCTTTACGACGCAGCTTAGATCGACAACCTCCATGATTGTAAGTGAAGCTTCACCTAACCATTTTGAATCTCCATGATTCTGCTCTCTTTGTCTCTTCTTCTTTCTCCTTGTTCTTCTTTTCACAACAAGCTTGATCACTCATGCAATCTTAGTCAAACAATATAAGCATATATATATATATAACGCCACACCAATGTGATGATCACAATGTTGTTCTATTCTTAGTCCTCTCTCTTTCTTCTTTCTTTGATTATAAATGAATGGCAATGAGAGAATGAGCTTGCATTTGCAGGAATATGTCAGTGTTTAGCAGGGATTAAATTACACAAGGTGCGGATGCAACCAGAGTCTAAGACAGCATATAAATAATAAAAATGAACAGCTTAGACGGGATCACAATGACGGGGTGGAAGAATCTAAAGCAACGGCTGTCATTCAAGGGCCTTGGTGGTTGCTGCGGGAGCACAAGCTGGAGTTCCAGAAGTGAAACTCCAACCATGCCCTTCATCGATATGGAGGAGGAAGAAGAAGAAGAGAGTGCCATTATGCAGAACCAAGCACAAGGAGGAGGGTTTGCTGCAGCCCCAGGTGCAGGGATGAATCTGGCAATGGCATTAGCTGCTGAGCGCAATTCACGGGCTTCAAACGTCAAGACATTGATGACATTGATTGAAGAAACGGACGGTGTTGATTGGAGGACGAAGAACAAGACTCATAAAAGTAGGAGGGACAAAGAACAGGAACAGGGACCAGAGAATGATTGGGTGTGCTGCGTGTGCATGGAGAGAAAGAAAGGCGCGGCTTTTATTCCATGTGGACACGCCTTTTGTAGGGTTTGTTCAAGAGAAATGTGGGTCAATCGAGGGTCTTGCCCCATCTGCAACCGTTCAATTCTCGACATCCTTGATATCTTTTAGTGTTAATGATCAGAGAAGACTCTTTCAGGGCTTGATTTCAGGTTTGAGTCTTATCATTAATCAATCCCATATTAATGTTTAATTAATCTTAATTAATTAAATAAGAGTTCTAAACTTCGACTCAATGTAGATGTAGCAATAGCATCTTTCCTAAGATTTTGGATATTCTAAAAGACATATTGCTCTCTTATGTATCTCACGATGTTGTTTGTTTATTAGAAATTATTTTTTTTTAAGTAATTTTTATTAAATATAAATTATTTTTATATTTAGTAATGTTATAAAAATTAAGCTGGAAACATTTTCTAGTGTTTAACTATGTCATGAAGTGAAAAATAATTTTAAAAAATAAAATTAAAAAAAACTCAAAACAAAATATACAGCAATCATTAGTATATTTAAACTGTAAAAAAAAAAATCAAATCAAATCAAATCAAATCGAGTATTTAATTGGAACTTAATTGATTAATGAAGCTATTACATGCGGGCATAGCATTGAATTATGAAGAGATGATTTGGAAAAGTTTGATGCATGCCAATCTAGTTGATTGCCAAGAGCATAATTAATACACGAATGCAGCTCTTCAATTTAGCTGCACTTCCTCTTTCTGTCATTAGTTTCCTTTCACAATGGAGATCGATGAAAATTTTATTTGTTTTTTTTTTAATTATTTTCTTTTTCATTCAGACAATTGACTTTTTAACATGATTCGAAACTAACGAGGAAACCCACCATTCCTCAAACCTAAAAAAACCTAGAGATTCGTTGGAGCTCAATAAGCATTGTATATTTTAGATCTAGTTGGTTGATCACACAATCAATTTGTTGTTATATAAAGAATAGTTTAAGGATTGTTTTTAATTTCAGTTTTTAAGATGATTGCGTTTTAAAAAGTTTTTCGTGAAAATTTAATTATTTTTTTTTATTTTTAAATTATTTTAACATGTTAATATTAAAAATAACTTTTAAAAATTAAAAAATTATTTTAATATATTTTTAAATAATATTATTTATCACATTTAGATTAAATTTTCATGGCTAACCTAGTTTTGTTATAAAGGACACTGAGTAAAGTACTTTTTGGGCCTGGCCTTCTCCTTCACAATCCAAGCTCCTAATGTGGGCTAATGCCATCTACTCGCTACCCAACCAATTAATGTTGGTTACTCGTAAAAAGAGTAAACTTTCTTGTTCCTCAATTTATTATCGATTAAAAAAAAAACTAAAAGTGCTTAGGAAAACACTATGACATGTGAGTAAATTCACAGTGAATTCAAGCAGTGTTTTTCATTATGATCTTTTTATTCTCGCCTTTTCTTCTCGCGTGATTTGGTGCCCTCACTAGCCTTTTTCTCTGCACTTGTAGCATGATCGAAGCTTCAACTCGGTTTTGTTTGTTATAGTTTCGCGTTGGGACATGCCAGCCATTGGACATTGAGGGTTTCTGTCCGTAAGTGGATGTGACTAGTGTAATCGATTGCTTTTTGAAGGACTAGGCTGGGATCAACCATTTTCTTCTTTTGTTTAGTGGGGTGTGCCATCATTGTGCATTAAATGCACACCCCCCTTGCGATGTGGCTGGTCTTTACTATCATATTTTATCGACGCAATATATAATTGCCTCGAGTGATAGACACACACTAATATAATTTAGTACTGAAAAGGTATATCCCATGGATAATATTATAAAATTGAATAATAAATATGAAAAACAATTATAGCAGATAAAAAGTGAATATATTTTAACAATTATTCTTGTTTGGTTGGTAGGAACAACTAAATAATCATCTATAAGAAATAACATGTTGGAAAAATCCGACAAACACAAACACGTGAATGTTATGAAAGAAACTGGGCAAAAAATTTAAAAAAAAAAACTTGAAGGGGTTAAGTGAAACGCAAAGCTGTTTCTTTTTCTTTTTTTTAAGGTGAGATGTCTTTTTTTTTGTTTTTTTTTTGTTTTTTGAGCTGTCTTTTATTTAGTTTTTTTAGTTGTTTTTTTTTTGTTTTTATGCCTTTCAGGTTTTTTTTTCTTCTTCTTTCTTTGTTTTTTTTTCTTTTTAATTAATTTTTTCATTTACTTTAGTTTGTTAATGTTAAATTTCTTTTTATTTAGTTATCAGACTTTCATGACACATATCTCAGGTTTGACGGGTTAACCTGGTTTCACGGGTTAACCCGTCCATTTTTTTTTTTGTTTTTTTTCTTTTAATAAATTTTATTATTTAATTTAGTTTGTTAATGTTAAATTTTTTTATTTAGTTATCATACTTTCATGACACGGATCCCAGGTTTAATAGGTTAACCTGGTTTGACGAGTTAACCCAGAGTTTTTTTTTTTGCTTTTTAATTAATTTTTTTTTGTTTACTTTAGTTTGTTAATGTTAAATTTCTTTTTATTTAGTTATCAGACTTTCATGACACATATCTCGGGTTTGACGAGTTAACTTAGTTTCATAGGTTAACCCAGTTAATTCTGGCTTAACCCGTCAATTTTTTTTTCTATTTAGTTATCAAACTTTCATGACGTGAATCCCAGGTTTGACGGCTTAACCTGATTTTAAAGGTTAACCCAATTAATTCAGATTTTTTTTCTTAATTAGTTTTTTTTTTCATGTTAGTTTTTTTCTTTTTAATTAATCTATTTAATTATCACACTTTTATAACATGACCTTGCAGCCAGACCGAAGTCCAAGGCTCTTAAGTCTGGTGTTGCAGCCAGAGTCACTTAAACTTGAGTCACATAAGTTTAATATTATTATTAATATTATAAATATTACTCTTGGGTCAAGTGTTGCAGTTAAACCCAAGGCTTTTGGGTATATTTTTGCAAAAATACCTAACACTCTTAGATCTTAGTCTTTTTTATATTTTTTTGCAAGAAAAAAAAATTAACCCATGACGTACGCCTTTGTTCCTTTTCTTTTTCTTTTTAAATCTTTCACCGTGGACTGCACAGTGCAATTCACAGTGAAAAAGCTGATGCCTTTAGTTTTTTTTTTGGCTTTTTTCTTTGTTTTTTTTGTTTTTTTAATTAATTTTTTTAATTTAATTTCTTAATATTAAATTTTTTCTATTTAATTATCAGACTTTTATGACACGGATCCTAAATTTAACGGGTTAACCTGGTTTGACGGGTTAACCCAGTTAAATTAGATTTTTTTTCTTCATTAGTTTTTTTCTTCCTGTGGCTTTTTTTCTCTTTGCTTTTTCCTTTTTAATTAATCTTTTTTTCTTAATTTAGTTCATTAATATTAAATCTTTTTTCTATTTAGTTATCACACTTTCATGACACGGATCCCAGGTTTGACGGGTTAACCTAATTTGACGGGTTAACCCAGTTGATTAAGACTTTTTTTCTTTTTCTTCATTAGTTTTTTCTTCTAATTTCATCTTTTAATATTGTATGCAGTCCATAATGAAAAGACTGATACCTTTTGTTTGTTTTTGTTTTTTTCCTTTTAATTTGGTTTGTTTATGTTAAATTTTTTTTTCTATTTAGTTATAAAACTTTCATGACACGGATCTCAGGTTTGACGGGTTGCCAATTAATTTAGATTTTTTTTTTAATTTTCTTCATTAGTTTTTTTCTTCATATAGGTTTTTTTTTAACCCAGTTAGTTTTTTTCTTTTCGCTTTTTTGCTTTTTTTATGCCTTTAACTGTAAACTGCATAGTGCAGTCCACAGTGAAAAGACTGATGCCTTTTGTTTGTTTTGTTTCCTTTTTAATTAATTTTTTTCATTTAATTTAGTTTGTTAATGTTAAATTTCTTTCTATTTAGTTATCAAACTTTCATGACACGGATCCCAAGTTTGACGGGTTTGCCCAGTTAATTCTGGGTTAACCCGTCAATTTTTTTTTTCTATTTAGTTATCAAACTTTCACGACACGAATCCAAGGTTTGACGGGTTAACCTGATTTGAAGGGTTAACCTAGTTAATTCATATTTTTTTTCTTTTTCTTCATTAATTATTTTCTTTATGTTGGATTTTTTTTCTATGTTTTTTTCTTTTTAATTAATATATATTATCACACTTTTATAATACGACCTTGCAGCCAAACCCACATCAAAGGTTATTGAGTTTGTATTGCAGTCAAATTCACTTAAACTTGGGTCATGTAAATTTAATGTTATTATTGACCCGCGGCATCGCACGGGACATCTAACTAGTCATATACTATATCAGTTCTTGTTTGTCCAGGCAAATCTTTCTTTTTCCCTCCATCGAGGAGACCCAGAAGATCTTGAGCTACAAGATAGGATAATCCCCATATATATATATATATATATATATATATATATATATATATATATTTTGTTAGAGAATAATATAAAGTTGAAATGATTTTTTGACATGGTATCAGCGATCACGAGTTCAAATCTCACAATTCCTATTTATTTGATAAAAATTAATCACAAGATAATGTGAATTTGTGTAAATTTTAAGTCCAAAGGACTTTCACTTGAGGGAGTGTGATAAAGAATAATATGAATCATATCTTGGAGCCTCATTTAATAGTTTAAACTTTTAGATTGAATTGATTCTTTAACATATATTATAACCGAAAAAAATGAATAATTTAAAACTTTAACTTTCTTTATTAAAGCAACTTACTGGATTTTCTTGTTTATTCTTATGAGTTCCATTATCTCATTCATTTGGATTTTTTGTTGGTTATTCGTTTGATTTTTTTCCATTAAAAGTGTTCAAGAGTGTGAAAACTTTTGTTTTTCAATTTGATTTAATTAAAAAAATATTGAATTGATATTTTTTTAAATATTCTTTAATGATTTTGATGTAGTGATATTTAAAAAAATATTTTACATTAGAATATTAAACATGTTATTAGTAGTACTATTACTAATTAGCAGTGTTTTTAAACCCAGCCTGGTGGTTGACCCAGCCCAAGGCCTGGGTCACGAGTTTTAACCGGGTCAGCCCTAATTTTGTTTTACAAATCAAAACGATGTCGTTTTGGTAAAAAAATAAAAAAATAGTCAACGGATTGCAACCATTTTTTTACCTGGTCAACCCGTAAGGCCAGCCAGGTTTTTAACCACACGTATTTTTTTATAAACCCGGCCTGATTCTAGTCCCGGGTCGATCGCGTTTCAAGTTAACCCGTCGAATCGGACCGTATTTTAAAACTATGCTAATTAGTGTTGAAATTTCTAGAGCAAAAGCATACTCATTTAAAAATCAATTAACAATAAATCAATTATTTTAATGATTGAGGTTGTGATGTTTCACGAATTAGATGTTTAATTGACTTTTCCTTCTCTAATTGATGTAGTGATTGTTTCTGATGATAATCTATTGTCTTCATCTATTGTCTATATTTGAAGACAATAGATATCTTATCATCATAATCGATGGAATGATTCACGCTGGTCTTCAACGTTGTCTCTTTCTATTAAGGTCCGATTGCTGGTAAAAACAGCAATAATTCACGGAGTTGTTTCTAAAAGCGTGTTTTGCTGTTTGCATTTATTTTTTAAAGTAATTTTTTTAAAAAAATATTAAAATTTATTCTACAAATAGACATGCACCAAACTTTAAAAGATTATATATATATATATATATATATATATATATATATATATATATGTCATAACCCAATTTTTTACCATTTTATTTTTATAATTATTATTATTTTATTTATTGAAAAGGATAAAAAAAAATGATGATAATGATGAAAAAAAAGAGTAAAATGAAATAAATGAAGAATGAATTAAAATTTGGGTTAAGGGCAACATGATTGGAAGTTTTGGGGTTTAATTAAGCTTGGAATTAATTTAATTAATCCAATTAAGGGTTTAATTGGAGAATTGATAAGTTTTGAGACTTAATTGAGCTTAGAATTAATTTAATTAATCCAATTAAGGGTTTAATTGGAGAATTGATAAGTTTTGAGACTTAATTGGACTTGGATTTAATTAAATTAATGAAATCAGGGACTTAATTGAAAAATTATCAAAGTATAGGGCTGATTCTTGTCTAATTTGAAAGAAATTAAAACCCAAGGACCAATGTGTAAATGGCGCTGAGATGCAGGGGTTCAATTACAATTTACCCAAGGACTGGATTGCAAAAATTCAAAATGTCAAGGATCAAAACACAAAACACCAAAAACGGCGCCGTTTTCCTGCTACTGTTCATCTTCTTCCCGACTGAAACGGACGTCCACCGCCGCTCCCACCATTACACCTGCAATTTAACACAATTTATGGCTTGAAGAAACGGCTTTGTTCTCTGGCTATAAAGGCCAGAGATAGTCCATGCACACGAGAGGGGGGAGTGGGGAAGCTAAGCCCAGACACGAAAAAACCAGGGGCAGAACCAGAGAAAAAACAAAGCAAAAAACCCAGAACACAGAGGAAACACGAAAAAAAAACAGAGGACTGCACACGAAATAGCCAGGGGGAAAAAAAATGCAGAATCGAGAGTGAACCGGCAGGAGAGGGAGAGAAACAAACACCGACGAAAAAAAGCAAAAAAAAAAGACTGAGAGAGAGGAGACTGGTGAACGAAAAAAAGAGCAGGGGAGGGACGAAAACCAGTTTTCATCCCCAGAAATTAAGCAAAAAAAGAAAAGGTTGGCCGCTGTCTTAGCCATTTCCAACACAGGCGAAAAGAATATACAGAAGAGAGAGAAAGAGCAGGAGAGAAGAGGATCGGAAACAGAGGGTGAAAGGAAAAAAATCGGAGGAAGAAGGCAACGACCCGAAATCTTTCATCGCGTCTCTGCTTGTCTGCGCACAGGTAAGTCAGCTTTCGTTTTTTTCTTCTTTGCCTCATTTTGTGAGTAGTATTGCACTGCGCGAAGGTAAATTAATTACCTTCACACAGCGCATGCACGAGTGGAGACACCCCACGCGTGTCTCCTGTTTGGTTTGGCCCAGCCGGGTCACTGGCTTGGGCCAGTGACCGGGCCGGGTTGGCTGGGTCCAGCCAGCCCCCACATGGGCTGAGCTAGGCCCAGCCCAAAAAACATAAATAATAAAAAATAGAAAAAATAGAAAAAATAGAAAAATAGAAAAAATGTGTTTGCATGAATAAAATAATATAAATTTATTGGTGTATTCACTAACGCCAGAGTTAGGAATAAAAATACCGATTTAAATTTATATTATTTTATTCGTTGTATTTTATTTTATTTAGCTAGAAAAATAAAAAAATATGTGCATGCGTAAAAATAAATTTATTTTTATTTATTTATTCACTGGCGTTAGAGTAGGGAATAAAAAAATATTGATCTAATTTTTTTTATAGCTACGAATTTTTACCAACGCCAGAGTTGGAATTATTTGAGCTCGAATATTCACTGGCGCCAGAGTCAGGAATATTATAAACAAATCATCATAACATAAACGAATAAATGTTTAGCAATTTAAGACAAAATCAGCAATGCAGTCTGCCTCAGGCAGAACGTTTAAGGGGTGATAATATCTTCCCTTTTACGTAACCAATCCCGAGCCATAGAATCTCTGATGACCAGTTAGGGTTCCTAGTGACCGTAATACTAGGTGGCGACTCCTTAGACAAAACATTTTTCCCCTAAAAGAACAAGATGTCAGATATCTGTTCTTTTTCCATATTCATCAAGATTATTTTTAGGGCCGCCGCGATGTCGGGTGCGACAATATATATAAAATAAATTCTGAAACAGGAGCATGAACAGTGTAGCAGCTGTAAAACCCACTTGCACACCTGAACCCTTCCTTGCATGAAAATGGAGATTCACAACTTGCACATGATACTTGCATGAAATGTCAGCATTCAGCCAACTTTTTGTGCTTCATGCATTGTTTCAAGCATAGCTACAAGAAACAGCCTGTCCCATGACCTCAGTTGAGTTAACCTAGAGGAAATGATATTATCTTTTATAAAAACAAAATAAAAAAATCAATGATTTAGTCAATCAAAACATCTAAATTTGACTTATTTAATTCATTAGAAGATTGAAAAACAAGTCCAATTTAAAACAAATAAATTTTGAGTTTACCCGTTAAGTCAAATTAAGTTTGATAACTATGATTATAATTTTATACGTGTTTTTAATTTATATGATGTCAACTGTCCATACGATGTTCGAAAAACAACAAGAATATTTTTCATCCCTACTTAGAATAAAGGAGGATGAAATTTCATTTTCAAATTTGGACATTGGAAACATATTAATGACACAATAATGCAATGAGAAAATCATGAAACGAGTGGTTATGAAGGATCATATTCAAAATATGGGTCCAATTGTGAATAGTGCCCAGATAGACTCCACTTTATTTCCTTATCAAGTAGGGAAGGATCCAGCACTCTACTATATTAGCCTAATCACATTAGTTTTTTGTTTAAAAAAATTTATTAATGTTTTTTTAGAAATATATTAAAATAATATTTTTTTATTTTTTAAAAATTATTTTTTACATCATTACATCAAAACAATATAAAAACACTAAAAATATTAATTTTTTTTAAAATAAAAATAATTTAAATTTTTAAAACACAAAATTGAACAAGATCCTCATCTGTATTTTCCTCGAAGCTCTTAACTTGGTCTCTGATATTGAATCCTAATTTGTCCCCAAATCTGAATGCCTTGCCATGTGAAAAGTATTTTAGCAGACCGTATAGTCTTTGAGCACTCCTAATAGTACTATGAACCCACTTCAGACAAATCCCGATAAGTAAATTCAACTTTGACACATTGTTGACTAATTAAGCAACATTATCTGACCTGTTGGAAACGCATTGCCACCAACGATAGAAGTGACGAGAAGTTGCGAGGCAGGAAGGCAAGATCTTCCTTGTGGTCAAAGATGGTGCTGCGTATGATCCAAAAGAGAAGAGAGGATGCTACCATATTTTTGCCATAAAGAATCTTTTCCTTATGCTAATTAGTGGTAGGTAGAATTAAGATAATAATTATTTTTTAAAATGTTTTTTATTTAAAAATATATCTAAATAATATATTTTTTTAAAAATTATTTTTAATATCAACACGTGAAAATAATTTAAAACAGAGCTCTTAGAGTTTTTGTGGTGATATCTGCTTCTTTGAAAACCAAAATACTTATATTTTGTTAAAAAACCATCCTAACCCAATAGTTTAAACTGTTAGGTAAGATCTCAATATATGATTTATATTATTCTCTAATATATCCTTTCAAATGCCGTTTGAGTTTGAAACTTACATAGTCTCACACTACCTTGTGCTTAATTTTTATCAAATAAATAAGGATGGTAAGACTCGAACTCGTGATCGCTTGGTCATCAAGACTCTAATACCATATCAAAAAACAATCTCAATCCAATAATTTAAACTATTAAATGTAATATCAAAATATAATTTATATTCTTGCACGTGTCCAAACACAATTTCCTCGTTCTTATCTTAGCGATCGAGGAAATTAATCAATCAACGGTTAGGCAAATTCTGAAGACTCCACGTAAAATTAAGATCATGTGCAAGAATATGTAGTCTCCTCCGAATTTGCATAACAAAATAAGCTGCTGGCAAGACGAGATTGTATTGACTTTGAAATACGGCACACACAGCTGTTGCTATTCCAAAAGCATACATCATGTCAAAGCAGGACGGACCCGTAAGAGGCTGGACGAAGATTTCTGAAATGTAGGCAGCATTCCTTCTTTGTAATAAGAAGCAAAATCCAATTAGATTTTGGAGTCCTGCTTGCTTAATTATTAAGGTGGTTTTACTTTGAAATGTGTTCTAATACAACTTTGGCTTTCCAACTTAAGTAAAATACCTCATGTATTATGAGATTGATTAATGTTGGTATTTAAAAGTATACTGGTGGTTGTTTTTTAAAGTATTTTTTATTCAGAAATATATTAAAATAATATATTTTTAAAAAAAATTATCTGTAACATTAGCGGATCAAAACTATATGTAAATATAAAAAATTATTAATTTGAAGTAAATAAAAAATAATAAAAATTTATTTATTTTAAATATTTTTAAAATACAACAATAAATAGAATTTCTTGTTAAGGTTAGTAAACTTAATTTAGGATAAGAAAGAGAACTTCTTCAACCTTCATTTCTTTCTTTTTAATTGTAATGTCTCCCTCAAATTGGGAGTAACGGAGGGGAAAGGAATGCTTTTAAAAAACAATAATATATATATATATATATATATATATATATATATATATATATATATATATATAAAATCTTCGTACAAACATGAGAATCGATGGGACCATAGTTAGTTTATACATCAATTTAAATAAAAGTCTAATATAAAATTACTTTCCCAGAAAACACTATATAATTAGAAAAATCTCAAAAGCTAGCGTGATTAAATTGTGTTAGCAAATCAATTATTGACTTCAAGATTATCTTGATTGAAATAAATATCCTTTTCTGATTCTGTTTGGTTTTAAATTAAAAAATAAATCAAATAAAAAATTATTATTTTTTAAATTATAAACCAAACTGAATCGATCATCAAAGTGGGTGAAAATAGTGGAGCATGGAAAATGATGAAGCCGCGTCGATTTTTGGGTGAAAATAGGAAAGAAAGCGTGCGCCACCAAAGTGGGTCCAATTAGGCCTGCCCGAACATATATATAGTTAACTGGGTCCTATTACAAAGTCTCAAAATGATTTCCCAATTATTCAATTTTTTTTTAATTAAGATTATGACTAAAATACTTTGCTATTAATTAATCCCTTTGGCCCCACCATCACTTTGCTATAAATACCATACCATACCATCACTCCTTGGTATCCGAAACAAGCATCAAATTAAGCATCGAGCTTTAAGACTTTAGAGAGAAGCAGAAAGATCAGAGAGAGATGGAGTTCCCAGTGATTAACATGGAGAAGCTTAATGGTGAGGAGAGAGCTGCCACCATGGAAAAGATCAGAGATGCCTGTGAGAACTGGGGCTTCTTTGAGGTTTGTCAAAAACTCTTTCCCTAAAATGCCTAGCCCTCTGCCCTCCAACATTTATATTTAGTTTAGATTGATCACCCCCGTCTCTTATACTTGTTTTTTTTTTCTTTCTTTGAACGTTTTTCAGCTGTTGAACCATGGCATAGCCCATGAATTCTTGGACACTGTGGAGAGAATGGCAAAAGAACACTACAAGAAATGCATGGAGCAAAGGTTCAAGGAATTGGTGGCAAGCAAAGCCCTTGTGGGTGTCCAAACAGAGATCAAAGATATGGACTGGGAGAGCACCTTCCACTTGCGACATCTCCCCACGTCTAACATTGCTGAGATCCCCGATCTCGATGATGACTACAGGTACATTAATTAATATTTAATACTCAATAAAACTTGGCATCAACTGTGCCCAAGAAGGTGATTAGTAATTAAGTAGCCTTAAGGGTATGATTAGTATATATCACATCTTGGTATTTACCCAAATATTTTTTGGTTGATACAGGAAGGTGATGAAAGAATTCGCATTGAAGCTGGAGAAACTGGCAGAGGAGCTTCTGGACTTGTTATGTGAGAACCTTGGACTTGAAAAGGGGTACCTCAAAAGGGCTTTCTGTGGATCTAGCGGTAGTCCAAACTTTGGGACCAAGGTTAGCAATTATCCACCATGCCCCAAGCCAGACCTGGTCAAGGGTCTCAGGGCCCACACAGATGCTGGTGGCATCATCTTGCTATTCCAGGATGACAAGGTCAGCGGTCTGCAGCTTCTGAAGGATGGCCAGTGGATTGATGTGCCCCCAATGCGCCACTCCATTGTCGTCAACCTTGGTGACCAGCTTGAGGTATGCCCAATAAAATAGTCTGAACTGCTGTAACGTAGCTAGCTAATTGCTGGTGTCTTAACTCGTAGCATTGGGTCAAATCTGGCTCCCACGTTCTAACCATACTAAATTCTTTGGAACTTCTATGAACACGCAGGTGATCACCAATGGCAAGTATAAGAGTGTGGAGCACAGAGTGATTGCTCAAACAGACGGCACCAGGATGTCGATAGCTTCTTTCTACAACCCTGGAAACGATACAGTTATCTATCCTGCACCAGCTTTGGTGGAGAAAGAAGCAGAGGAGAAGAAACAACTGTACCCGAAATTTGTATTTGATGACTATATGAAGCTGTATGCTGGGCTCAAATTCCAAGCCAAGGAGCCAAGATTTGAAGCCATGAAAGCTGTAGAAACTAACGTCTAATAGGGTCCAATTGCAACTGCTTAATCTTATTGGCAGTGGAGGAGGGTTGGAAGTGTTTCTATTTCTATTTTTTTTTTAAGAGTGGAATAAAGATTTAGTAGTGAAAGGCTTTCAAGAAGCTGTAGTTTCTTCCATAAGGCTTTCAAGGTCATTTCCATAAAGCTGTTGGAAATGACCTGAATTGCTTTGTAGGTAGACAACTTTATTTTACAGGAATAAGTTATTTTTCTATTGTTCTTTCCCTTCAAGTTATCGTTCAATTCATGTGTGTGAAGCCATGAACTCCTTCCAAGTTCTTTCCCATGAGGAAACACAAGAACAATACGTTCTATTACCATAAATGCACCAAATATAATGAATGTAGATGATGCACAGAATGAAGGGTGGAGGGAAAGCTAGCAAGCGCAAACACAAGTTAAAAAAATGTTAGTAAAATTCAACAAAGAATAGACAAAGTACTGGAAATGTTACCGAGTGACAGTCGCTTTCGCATAAACTTTGTGTCACGTCTCTTGGAATAATTATTTTTATTATATTATTTCCTTAATCATTAAGATTTTACAGGTTTTGAAGAGTTTTTAAAGAATAAACGTCTCAGCGTATTTGTTTATATGTTTTAAAAATATTTTAAAAAAATTTAAATTTTTTTTATTTTTTTATTTCAAATTAAAATTTTTTTTTGTTGGTGTTAGATCATTTTCATATGCTAATATTAAAAATAATTTTTAAAAAATAAAAAAATATTATTTTAATACATTTCCAAGTAAAAAACATTTTAAAAAGTAAACACAACTACACTTCTTCTAAACAGATAAAAAAAAATCTTTGTTTTCTACCAAGTTAAAATCTTATATTCATTAGAATTCGACAAGGCCTTTAAATCATGTTTACATCTTATTCAGTTCAAGCCATCATCTGACAGGAAATGAATGTTTGATGTTCCATTTAGCAACTAATTCCACAAAGAAGACCGATCGTCTCTTTATTACGATGGCAGCCCAGATTGCCTTAGAGGAAAATCATGGTCAAATGAGTCTTACAGCTCCATCTATATTAAAATGTAGGGAATCTTTACGAGGTGGTAAGAAATTGTTTTCCAAATGATGTTGGGCTCTACATGTTGCAGAGAAGCAGCACATGCAGCACTAAATTGTTTGTAGCCAGATCATGGGACAGTCCACTGTCTCTTGCCCAAGAAAGTAACTGTCACTACAAACAATTGTCTAGTTAAGCCAAAAAAGAAACAAAAAATCCCACATCCACAATGGTTTTGTGGCCAATGATTGAAGTTCATCCTGGCTATTATTCTTAACCCTGTAATAGAACAAGACAATGAGAAGAGATAATAAATAGGATTATTTAAGATAATTATTTATTCACGCTACCAAACAAGATGGCGATGCAAGTCCACCACAAAGCTTCTTTATGCTATAGGAACTTGAAATCCACCTATGCAAACAACTTGTGGGAGTGGAAAAGCAAATAAGCATGCCTAAGAATAAAGACTACGAAACCTCCTTTTGGCTTTAATCATAACTGGAACCTCTCAAATCCACTCTCGAAGACAAAATAAATTCATTAACAAATCAGCAAAGCACTTTTTACCCATCAAAAGCTTCTTTTAGAGTAATTTGAGATTTGGAAAATTTGTTCTTTGCTTCTTCGGCAAGAAATTAAGAAGATGAAACGTAACGGTAGTAGTCGTGCTAAAGTTTTGCTGGAGTGTAACCCTCTATTTATCTCACATTTGGTAGTATTTGTTTGGGAGGTTGTGTATGTATTTTACTTAAAAAATAGATGCAACATGTTTAGTAATAAAAAAAATATAGTTTATTATTCATGAGTCCCACAGGATTTTGCGTTTGAAACGCAGGGGGAAAGAAAGTTGCTCCTTGCTGCTTCTTGCGCGGATGAAAACGCTGAACCATGCTATACTGTTCACTGAACAGTGGAGCATGCCTATATTATTCATGCCGAACCGGGTCCGGTCATAAGCTCAAAATGCATTGAACCGGGTCCGACCCAGTAAAATAAAAAAAAATATTTTTATTTTTTAATTGTGTTTTATTCGAAAAACTAGTGTTTAACATTGTTTAATAACACTACATAAATTAGACGGAGAGCGCTTGAACACGTAGTATTTGCAAAATTTGAACACAATCCCAAATTATAGATAGTTTAATGGAACAATAAAAAATATTTTATATAAAATATTATTTATTTCATGATATAATAACAACAGTTAAATCTACAATATTTAAATTAAAAACCATTAATAGTAATATATATATTTTTAAATTATTTTATAACCTTAATTTCAAAAGCATTTTTAACCAAATACATTAAATTATTTTTTGTTCAACCTCAATTTCAACCACAGTTTTAACCAACTATATATAAATACCAAATCAACCTCAACCAAAAATACATTTTATAAAATAAATTTTTTCAAATTACAATCATAAAAGCTACAACGTTACCAAATAAAAATAGAAAGATAAATGATCTATACAGAGACTTGAAATCATGAAATCCATAACGGAAGGAATTTGCAATCTAAACGGAGGACATTGCCATGACGTTTTCTGTCACATAAATGAGAACCTCACCATAAAAACCGATGCTTCTTTGGGAATCACCAAATAAAATGAAATGCTAGCACACAAAATCTCAACCACCACCTTTCTATGATCATGCCTAGTGGGACGGCTTCATTCATCAGGATATAGGGCAGTGGTTGGATAGCCAGCATCAGTTACCAGAAGAGAAGAAACTTTGATATGTGCAGCATTTGGATTTTTATTGAACGAGTATTCTACGTCTACCCCCATTGGTTGTAGATCTAAGGAAAGAGGTACAGTATCAAGTACTTTAATAGAAGTGGATGATAGTTTTCTAAATAATATTGAATGAAACAAAATACAGGTATCAGCAAGCACATTTCTTTAGCAATTGGATACTGCTTCTATCATCATCATGTCGGATCTCTTATCAACTATCGTCTTGCAATAATTCAAAGTTGGAAGCCATTCCTTCAGGAAGTGCTGTCTATTAGACTTAATGATGCTCGGTAATAGGAGAAGAGAAGGGAAAAAGAAAAGGAAGGAAAGAAAAAGAGGACGGCTGGAAGCTAGCCCGACCAAAAACTAGATGGGGAAAAAGAGAGAAGAAAGGAGGAAAGAAGGCTAGCCTAACTTAACCTTTTTTTCCTTAACCTAGCCTAACTCTCTCAAGCCCAACCTAACTTTCTCATCTCCAACCAAACCCACTCCAATCTTGACTCAACCCAACCCTTATCATCCTAAGCCAAACCACTTCTATTTCTAACCTGTAATGACCACTATCTCTCGTCAATAACCATCTTACTCTGGCACACTGCAATGTAGTTTTTGCCTATAATGATCATCCTTGGTGTGTTTAGCCTGATTCTTGCACCCCACTCTCATGATTATAACAACCACCTTTTTCTGCACCAGATTTCTATTTTTGCTAATTTAAACATTTTCACCAACATTTTCACCAATAATTATCCCTATCTGCACCAGATTTCCTAGCCATCATTCCATCAATTTCTTACTCTTAAGTATCAACCTATCCATTAATGACAAGTGTGACACAACAACCAATGACTAAACCTTTCAAGATCTCAAGCTATCTCATTATTTTTTTCTTTCCATCAGGTAAGCTTTTGTGACTTCTAGTATCTATAAATATCACAAATGATGAGGTAAGAAGGCAAGCTTACATGAGGCTCACAAAAGCTCACACCATACATTACTCTCTCTGCTTCACACAAACTCTCTTAACACACACACATTTTATTCCTTCTATTTTTGCTAATTTAAACATCGAAGGGTCCCATACAGTGTTGTCACAAGGCATCTAGACGCTTACTTAAGCATCGGAGGCGAGACGAGGCCAAGACGCCTTTCTTAGCCTAAGGCGATGGAGTTTAAAGAGGTGCTGCCTAGACGAGCACTTGTGCATGGGTAGCAGGAGATAAAGGTGTTGCTTGATGAAAGTCTCTTTGATTTCTACTCTTTTTTTTAAGAAAGGACTTATGTTTTGTCTTGTTTGCCTCATTTTCTAGTCTTATACAAGAAAAAAAAAATATAAGGGTAATTTTGTAAAAAATATAGATTAGGGTGAGAGGGTGGGCGGGGGGAGAGAGAAACTAACATGAAAGTCCAAGGTTGTTAAAATTGCGATTTAACTCGTAAAATCGTACGATTTTATGAGTCAATATAGGCTTTACGTGCTAAATCGTTCATAAAACTCGAAAATGGGTAAAATCGGGTAAAATCGGATGAAATCACATAAAATCATAATTTCACCACCGATTTCACGATTTTACCCGTAAAAAATAAAATTGCAATTGTTATTACAGGTGTCGACCAACTATTGGCATTTGATTGCAAAAAAATACTGTCATGTTTATCCATCAGTTTTATGATCGTACAAAAATTTATTGTGCTCGGTCATGTTTACTTAAAAAAGTAAAATAAGTACATTGAGTGATGGTGACTTTGGGTTGGTAATTACTTGATGCGTGGCATTGGACATCAAGACAATATATATATATATATATATTGTCTTGATGTCCAATGCCACGCATCAAGTAATTACCAACCAATATATATAAAAGAGATTAGTTGTACGATAGGAAATATAACCATTATTATATATATTATATCTAAAATAAATTGTTTTATGTTTGTTTTTAAAATTTTAAAAGTATTACTTAATTAGATTAATTGAATATAACAATAACTATAAAACCTGGTATTTTTTATATTTTTAAAATTTAATCAAAATAAAGGATTAAAATCAAGTTAGAACATGATGCGTGCATTGATTTAGTTGTGTTATTTTTTTATTTAAAAATTTAGTTATTTATAATCACATGAAGGTAGAATAAGGAGCAAAACATAATAGTTTTTCATTGAGGATTGAATTGGAATATATATATATATATATATATATATATATATATATATATATATATATATATATATATATATATATATATATATATATATATATAGTAAAATACGGAGGCAGACTAATCTTTTCCCTAGAAAATTTTACTCTCCCCTATAACTCATATCTGTAACCCATCTCCATTCTCCCCTGTAACCAATATCTCCTGTATTAATTTTGTTACAAATTTAAGTAAGATAATCTTATTTTTATCTACGTTTTTGTTATATCTGTTCTTATTCTTTTTTATTCTTGTTACATTTAAGTATGCTCTGTGTTTGATCAAGGATCCTGACATTGTTGGTCTTGCCTTGTTCATTCGCATCAGAAATCTGTTTATATCTGTCTTTTCTTTGTTCTTGTTCTTTTTATAAAATCAGTATATAGGCTGGAAACCTGTGACCCGATCTTTTAAGATCATTCTCAGGTATAACAACACCACGTACTGTTAAATATTTATCTGCTTTTATACTGATTTTGTTATACCTACCATGTCAATGCACTGATTCACGGGAAACAATTCCATTTACATGATTTACAAAACCATGTTTCTTTTTGTCGTATTAACAAGCAATTACAAAGTTCTGATTTACAAAAGAAAATCATTGATTTCCAAAATAAGATTGAACAACAGATATGTTCAGACTTACCTAATGCTTTCTGGAAGCGAAAGCAACACATCGTTGATCTTTCTTATGAAGATACATTTTCAGAAAAACTCATACCTACAAAAGCAAGACCTATACAAATGAATGCTGATTTAGAACAGCATTGCAGACTTGAAATCCGCTTTTATCTGCTTTTGTTATACCAGATAAATTTTACTCTCCCCTTTTACTCGTCTATATATATATATATATATATATATTTTATACCTTATAAAGAGAATCATTCCAATTTACAAAGATATATTGTGTACCTGGTTCCACTATACTGATATTTATAGGTGAAAAGAAAAAATTCATTATAGTTGAAATTAATATAATTTTAAAACTCCCAACCTTAATCCTAAGTACATACAATGAACAAATAACTATTTTATCAATAAAAATTAAATTAAAATAAAATAAATAGCATAATCTTAAATTTTTTTACGATTTTACGATTCGTTTTTACGATTTTATGATTCATTTTTATGATTCGAGTTTGTTTTATATTTTCTGTGCCGTGTTAAAATCGCGATTTTAACAACCTTGTGAAAGTCAAAGAAAAAAAACAAACATGAAACTGTGAAAATTGAAACAAGAAAAAAATAAACAAAAAACATGAAACACCATTAAAAAAGAAGAGAAAAAAGAGTCAAGAGTGAAGATTGAAGAACCACAGAGGTATTCCTTCCATTTTTTCTTCTGTAATCTCCTCCTTTTGTTTCTCTCTCTCTTTCTCTCTCCATGTATTCATTCTCTCTCTCCTGTAATTCTACCAAAATTTATACTCAGTTACATTATATAGCTATAACTTTTTTTTTTAGTTTAACGTGGGTGTCTGAGTCAGCTTGTGCGCATCTCGACTAATCTCACGGGCCCTGAAGTTAACGACTATGTAAGCCTCCAGTGGCCATCATATGAGCAATTATAGGGCTCGAACCTGAGACTACAGAGGGAGCAAACCTTTTAATCCCAAGCTTTTATCACTAGCCACCACCTAGATGCTAGAGCTTTATTCACATGACATATTGTTTGTTTGTGCGTGCGCACATGAGCATGGTTAATATGGCCATTTTTTCTATATTAATTGTTACAGCTTACATCATGTTGACTATACTTGGAAGCCTGCCACCACACCACTTTTTGTGGACTTTTCATTATTCTAAGCTGTAATGTGATTTGTAGTAGAGCACCCTGCTTATATATTTGATCACATCTCTGTGATTATTTATTTAGAATTTCCAGTAGTGGGGTATTGTGATGATTTATTTATAGTCCTTTTTTCCTTTTTATGATAATTATGTTATATTCAGTATTAATAGCATAATATAATATTATATCATATGTAACTTTTAAAATCATCCAAGTTGAGCGCTTTGGTTTAGTCGGGCGAGTACCAAGGCGTGCACTTAACGCCTCAATATTTTCCAGGCTTGGCGCTTTTTAGCACCTTTCGTCTTTGACAACACTAGTCTCATGTACTAACAGGAGACTTATTTTACAAGAAAGCTTGCGATCAATGATCCAGTCATTTTTTAACCCAAGATCTTAACTGTGGAAAGCCTAATCATGTTTTAAGGTCTTTATGAATTCATCACTCGATGTGTTTCAAATTGCATATGAAATCATGGATGCTATTTTCCAATAAGTTCAATTGAATGATGATGTTTATGCCTTTTTATCCTCCACAATGACACTCCATATCAAGGAAAAAAAACCAAAGAGATGAGCTTATTAAGATCATCTATTTTGATCTAAAGTCTTCCTCAAACACCAGACGCAATAACTCATCCTTGAAGTTTATGAATAAACACTGGATATTCATGCTCAAATCCCTACCAAAATTGCATAAGCCTTGCGTATGCACCTACCCTCTATATAATTGATACTCAACATTAAATGTTCTTGTGCCTTTCTATTATAACTGGGCCTTTAAAACGACATCACATATGTTTATGCCGAGTGGATAGGCCACATAACAAGGTATTTTTCTCTTAGTAATGCACTGCTAACCATTAGGATCTATAAACCTAAATGATTGCTATTAAATCAAGTGTCACAATCTTTTCTCCTTTGTACCCTTATCTCTATGCAAGTTGACGTAGTTTACACACACACACACACACACGTTCATGAATCACCAGCTAAGCAAGAAGATATTTTTTATTTTACTTTCTAGGATTCTTATCTTCTTCATCACTTTTTATAAACACAAATACAAAAAGAGAGTATATTCCTCAACCTTTGCTCCTAAGGATTAAGTGTCCTATAGTAAAGGTACCATTGCCCTGGGTTGTTGAGAGGGTGGAGTACACTCCTTCTTCTAGGTGGAGTGATAATTGGAGTTCGAGCACTATGAAAAGGAGAAGTATTGTCTTAGTTAGGATTTTGTTACTTAAGAGATTGAGAAAGGGCCACATCATTTGAGTTGTCATTCTTGATAAAACACCTTTAAAGTCCATATTATCGTTTTTTTTCTTTTCTTCTCCTTTATAGGGTAGAAAGGGCCACATCATTTGAGTTGTCATTCTTGATAAAACACCTTTAAAGTCCATATTATCGTTTTTTTTTTCTTTTCTTCTCCTTTATAAGGTCTTCTTATTTAACTTTTTCCCCTAAGAAAACAAACAATTATCTCCTATGTTGATCACTAGTTTTTTAAATAATAAAGAAAATTTTAACTACAATGAGGGGGGAGTAACTCAATTACAAGATTTTGCCTTTGACATGGATGTAACAACACCTATAAAAAAGAGAAAATAGTTAAGTTATAAATTTGAATACATGAAAAGCACAAAACTTTTAATTATATACCTATTAAAATCTCCTCAAATGAACATCCTTAGGCTAAACAATTAATGTTATACTTAGTAGTGGACTCTTGCATTTGGTTGCATAATAGCCTTTTCACCAATAATCTAAAATCTTGAGCACCCTTATATGTCTTGAGACTTGAACGTAGGGATAAATCCTTTATATAACACCACCAACCACTATTCTCTCCATTCCTTTATGTGGTTGGTCTTTCTTTAGAATATTTATTTGATGAAACTCTTTATATTAGGCGAAAAGTTGTATAACCAAGTCACCCATTAAGTTCCACTTACATATTTGGATAGCTGATAATAATATATAAATTCTAATAGATATTCTTTTTCTTCATGCTGCCTCATGTAGTTTCAAAGACAACCAAGATAATCTATCCATTTGGGTTTGTCTAGCTAGTATAAAGATTGTAATGAAAGAACAAGCTCTATGTAAACTCTAAAAAATGTATTTATACTTAAACATACATAGAGGAGCCACAATCTCCTCCTACATATGCCCTATGAGGCTGACTACTCATCATTTCTAGCTTATATGGCATCTAAACTATATAACTCTTTTGCAGGTGGATTTATAAATCAACTATGTAAGTTATGAACATGGTAAAAAAACAAATTGAGATAAGTTAAGTAAATCTTATTTTAGTTCCTTATGTCTTAGTTATTTGTATGTTTTACTCTATTTTAATATTTATAACATAAATTTATCTTATTAAGAATGAATGAGTTTTAGTGTTGAGGGAGTTATCCTCCAACTAATCTTGAGGCTACCTAGCTACCTTTAAGAGTCTCCTAGTCACTATAAGGGGTCTTATAACCCCTTATTTGGGCTTTTTAGCATAAACTCTAGTTTCAGGGTCTTTTCAAACTTCTCTACTTGAGAAAGCCCTAGATCCACTAGTCATCAAATCTATCATGCTTAATTTTATTTTTTTGTAAATAATGAAAAATATTGACCTTGCTAAAGTCACGTTTACTAGATTCTAGTTAAATGTAAGTGAACCACCACGACAACGAATTGAAACTCTTATGAAAAATGTTATGACAATGCAGAACTCCTTCAAGATGGTTTCATAATCGTTTGGAATCGAAGAAGTTGATGTTGGTAAAAAAAATTTCAATATGAAGAGAGAGAAACCAAATGTTTATAAATAAAAATGAAAGATAATGGTGTGTTTGTGGCCTTATATAAGGTTTGAGGGTATAGTTGATGTTGACCAACAATCTTTAGCCACGTGCCTCAATACATTGACACATGGTAGCATCATAACTAACATGATTTCATAATAGTTTGTAATTGAAACTCTTACGAAAAATGTCATGACAATGTAAAACTCTTTCAAGATGGTTTTATAATGGTATGGAATCGAAGAAGTTGATGTTGGTAAAAAAAAATTTCAATATAAAGAGAGAGAAACCAAATGTTTATAAATAAAAATGAAAGATAATGGTGTGTTTGTGGCCTTATATAAGGTTTGAGGGTGCAATTGATGTTGACCAACAATCTTTAGCCATGTGCCTCAATACATTAACACATGGTAGCATCATAACTAACATGATTTCCAAAGGGCCTTTTGGTGTTAGGTTTGATGCCATTAATGTGTAGCAACCATAAGCTTGGCAGCCACCATTGTTGAAGATGAACTGGAGTTAATGGTATCATTCTTGCCTATAAATAGGCACCAAGAGAGCAGCATAATATGTGCAGCAAAGTAAGAGCAAAAAATATAAGGAAATATAGAAGAGAGTGAGCTGCCAAGGGCAGCAAGCAATGGTTGCCATTACAACACTGCTTAGAGAGAAGAAGTGTAGAGAGAGTGAAAAATAAGAGAAGAGAGAAAAAGAGCAGGGTTGCAAAGGATATCAACCCTGCTGCCTTGTGCAGCAATTGTAGGTGCAACAATGAGTGATGGGAGTTGAGTTAGTGGATGTGATCCCCCTCCTTCATGTATGTGTGTGTTGTAACCTTTCTTTATCTCTAATGATATGGACTACTCTCGTGGATATAGGCGATTTGTCGAACCATGTTAAATATTATGTCAGCGTGCTTAGCCTTTAAAGAGCATTAATCACGAACACCACCGGTTAAAAACCCAATAACTGGTATCAAAGCTTTGGTTTATAGTGGTGTTTGATCTTTGCTAAAAAAAAAATGGTCAAAACGGTGTTTTGAACATACCACTGTGTAGAGGAGATTGAGATGAGCATGTTGGTGAAAACAACACAAAATTAAGACTTGGGACATGGTCGTACGTGTAGAAGAGGAGGTTGCCCACGAGCACCGACACGTCTTCTTTGCTTAGATGGGCTGACTCGACTTGAATACTAGACGACCCAACACACATGATTGACCCGGATGAGGATGGCATCATCATGATACAATTATGGCATCAGTATGCACAGTTGGCATGCCATGTCATTGACTAGTCAACTGACATGTCATCATTGTAGGTCTACCAGCCGCGTCTTCAAGCTGCGAATTGAGTCAAGCCAAGTTGAGCCGAGTTGAGTTGCAAGCTGAAGGTTATGATCCAGTGTAGCTGATCCTATGTGCAAATGGATTTGAGATTGAATATGGGCTGTTCATCAGGCCATAATTGTTTTGAACAAATCTTAGTCGTCTGAAATGCGATTTGGATGATTTTAGACTTGTTTCTAGCTAATTTGATCATTCTGGATGCAATGGTATGGTTTGATTATTGATATTTAGACCGAAAATGGTGGTGGTGAATTAATAAGAGAGATTGCTTGATGAAGAGGCATCTAAAGATTATCGTGGTGGTCGATGGAGATGATGAAGAAAAAGAAGTTGCACATATTTGCCCAATTACATGTGTTGAATTTGTAAGTGAGGAATTTTAATTGCCTTGAGGGAAGGCAAAATTGAGATGCTCTAGACACCCGATCATGTTGAATATGGAAGATCAAGGGTGTGGAGTAAATATTGAAAAAGACCAATCTTGACAAATTTGAAACACTGGTAGTCTCGTTAGATGTTGAGAAATCAAGTAGATAACCAATATATTTCAAATTACTTGTAAATGAATGCCGCAACAGAGCTAGCAAATAGTTGTATGAACGGAAAGACAGTTCGATAGATAGATATGGCCTAAGAAGTTTTTTCTAGGAGATTGGGTTTTAAGTGCGACTGGTGTGACCCCTCCAATCTTTCCTGAGAACTTGCTTAGTTGAAGGATTATCCATACGATATTATTTTCATATATGTAACAGTTTGTAATGAAACAGTTGAATACTAGCAAGATGATGGCACAAAGGAACAATTAGGTTCAGTATGTTCAAGGATCTGATGAAGTAGTGATTTCTCCAAAGCTAGATTCGGTGACTTTGATTTCTAGAGGGTAAAATTGATGAAGACCCTGATGATGGAAGAGAAATAAAACAAGAGGATAAAGATTGACACCCTATTTTGACTCAGATAGGTGTTGTGATATGATGAGCTATTGTCAAACATAAACGAGGAATAAGGAGAAACTTGGTGAACATAAATTGCACGAGGGCACACGAAAACTATACAGGAGTACCCGTAGGATCTAACGGGGTACTATAATGAGACAACAAGTGCAAGGAGAAGAAGTGTTCCTAGATGAAGCTTAGAGCCGAGACTGTGTTAAGGTTGTACAACAGAAAGTCTCTTGTGCTCTTAATGAACACAACAATGAAGACCTTTCTAATGCATGGAAGAAGGATGGAAAGATGAGCTATTGCATAGGCACCCAATTGAGGCGGTGCGAATGTCTGTAAAAGACGACCGTCTATGATAAATGCAAAGATACCATTGAGAGAGTTGATGTAAGTGAAGCTATCAAGCATCCCAAGTGAATGGGTGCAATCGTGATGAAGAAAGACATAGAAGCTCCAAACATAGAAATTGAGATGGAGGATTGTAAGGAGTGTACCACAACTTTCTTTTTCTATTGTTAAGCCACGATCTGAAGAATCTTAGAGTCCACGTCATTCTAAAAGGGGCCATAAACCAAATCTCAAATATTCAGGATGAGCTAAACGTGAGTGAATGCATGCATACCAAAAGAAGCCATTAAACATGGGTCATAGCTATCAAGGAGTAATGGAAGGAGGGGTTACACCAATTACAGCACCATTTATGGCCATCAGTTACATCCTAATTAATTCTAAGTTATTAGTGGTTTTAAAGTTCTCTTTGTATTTTAGTTTTATTGTTCCCTTTGTATTTCAGTTTTATCTGTACTTGACTTTGGCTATTTAAGCAGCCAAAACTTTAATAAGAGGATATACATATTTTCAGTAAAAAAATATGGTACAGTTCTCACCTGAAGAGAACCTTTATAATATTTGTGCTGGGACCTATCATTAGTATCAGAGCAGGTTATGGGAACCAACAAGGAGCATATTGAGCACCTGGAATCTAGACTTGGAATAGTTCAAGATGGTTGTTGTACCCTCTCGAGAGCGCGACGTCGCGGCGACCCTTCCCGAAGCGGGGGATAATGTTGGGGTCTTTGATTTGTGAAAAGGAAGTCGCCATCTAGTATTATGGCCACTAGAAAACCTAACTAGTCTTTCAGAGATTCTAAGGTAAGGGACTGGTTGCGTAAAGGGAAGGTTTTAGCACCCTAATACGCCCTACCTAAGGTAAGCTGCTTGGTGTTTGGTTTGCCTATAATTGCTATGGTGCTGATGTTCTCTAATCCCATCAGTTTCTTAGGATAAGTCTGATATGATGAACGAACTTGGGTTCAAAGTGTAAGGGAAAGAACCCTTGGCCAATATGGATCATACCTTTAAATATGTCTATAGAGTGCCAAAGAGAAACGGTGCAGATCTCTTGAAGTCTATGCTTGATTTGAAATAATTTTAGAATTTATGAATTTAGAGACGGCTAAGATAAAAATCTAAGGAGATTCAATGTGCTTAAGAGCTCATTTTTCCCTTAGTATTTCAAGTGTTCGCGACCCGTAAATCGTAAGGAAGAGAAATAATAAAAAAAACTAAGTTAGAAATCTAAGGAAAATCAAGGTGCTTTAAAAGCCCATTTTTGCCTTAGTATTTCATATTTTCAAGACTCATAAACTATGGAATTGAAATTTGAAATATCCCCAATTATAATTGAGCTTCTTTCAAGGATGTGCAATTAAATTGTTCTATATAAAATTTTAGGCATAAATCTGTCTTTATGTTAAAAATAAACAAGTTTTATTCCTATTAACAATATTTTGGACACTTACCTTTCATAGGTTTATTTGCCCTTATATTATTAAGGGATAATGACTTGTTATTCTTAGAAAAATATTTTGATATTTATCACTTGGGGTTTCTTTATCTAAATATTAACGGTGAACAATGACGAATTATTCCCAATAATATTTTGAATATTATATCCAAACATTTGTAGTGAATAATAACAAATTATTCCTAATAATATCTTGGATATTTACCCTTTTAGGATTTCTTTATCGAAACATTACTAATGAATAATAACAAATTATTCCTAATAATATCTTGGATACTTACCCCTTTGGGATTTCTTTATTAAAACATTAATAATGAATAATAACAAATTATTCTTAATAATATTTTGGATATTTACCCATTTGGGATTTCTTTATTCAAAAATTAATAGTGAATAAAGACGAATTCCCAAAAATAAGATTTTTATATTTTTGGAATATTGGCCAACACCCTTTGGAATTTACAAACATGTTGTAAAATCCAAGATGTAAGAAAATAATTTTTGTGTTTAAGAAATCCATGCTAAAATAAATTTTTTAAAACCTCGAATATTTGCTTTTTTTGATAAAAAAAGAAGAAATTCAAAATATGTTGGGGTGTTAACAGTATGCAACACATAAAATAACATTTTTATAGTTTGATCAAAACACTATTTATCGTAACAATTAAACATAAACATCACAGTTAAAGTTAGCAAACCATCACAAGAATAAGTTCGTCATGTGCGAGCCAAAGTTCTGAAACTAACATTTTTAACTCAAAACACGATTAATCACAACAATTAAACGCAAACTTCACAGTTAAAGTTTGCAAACCCTCACAAGAATAAGTTTGTAAAAAAAAAAAAGACTGAAGATGACCCCTCGAAGCCAACTTTCCGCGAATAAAAATTGGTCTACTCGGATGAAAAGAAAAGTGGTCTCATTATTATGGGTGACCTACCCAGATGGAAGGTGGAAAGTGGTCTCATTGTTACGGGCGACCTACCCAGATGAAAAGAAAAGTGGTCTTATTTTTATGGGTGACTTACCCAGATGAAAAGTGGTCTCATTGTTACGGGTAACCTACCCAAGAAAATGCAAAGATTTTTTCAAAAAAATGATCTCATTGTTATGAGTGACCTACCCGTTTTGAAATATAAAAAATCTTACCCCAAGGAATGAAGCAATGTTGATTCACAATTCTTGTTCTTCTCCATAGTTCTGTTGACTTGATATCTCCATCCTTTTCTAGTTCAGTTGTTTTGAGATCCTATATTCAGCGGTTCTCTACAACTCGAAACTATTCTGGCTTTCGTCGCACCTTTCCTATCAGGTTAGTGTGATGACCATACAACATGTATGCTTTTGTTACCTATCTTGGAAACATAGGTCCCACTTTCTATTGTGGCTTTCTTTGAGCTTCTATTTCCATTTGTTTACCTAACCTATCCTCTTAAAATAGAATTCGCTCCACGTCCTACATTTCTTATCCTTTTCATGCTTGAGGAAGATATTTCCAGTTTCTTATAAGGCTTTTCCTTGCTCCATTGAATATTGTCCTTAATTATTTTAAGAATACTCGAAAGATCTGGTTTCGTTCAATGTATGTATCATATTTTGTCTTAAGCAATTCCTATAAAAGTGTTATTAGGGTAGAGGTTACTTTAGATCAGGTCCTTTAGAAGTTTTTATGATGATACCCCCTAATGTCGAACTTTGGTACCTTATAGACCTACGGCTGCACCTTTTGCCCCCTAGTGTGGTGTGTTATATAGGTCAGGTTTAGATTTGGTTCAGTTCCCTCCTATCTGGGGATTGCTTGAGTCATTTTGAGCATATTATGATTCCTTTCTTGTAGTCATGCGTAAAATTAGTTCTTTTAAGAGATTTCAAATACTATGAGATCATGCAATTTTATGAAGTAAAAGGTTTTTTACAAAGAGAATTCGTGGCCAACTTTATTTTAATGATTGAGAAAACATAGAATACATCAAGCATAATATTTCTTTATAGAGTCAGAATTCACAGGTCTAACTAGATCTTCTCCATCCATTCTAGACAACAATAAAGCTCCTCCTAAGAAGGCTTTCTTCACCATGTAAAGGCCATCATAGTTTGGCGCCCATATGGAGCTACGTGCTGCATTGTCAACTAACATATCTATGTGTGGTAGAGAAAAATTGTTTTTAGGGCTAGCTCGATTTAAGTCCCTAAAGTTCACACAAACCCTAATTTTATCTTTCTTTTTGGGTACGACCATTATGTTGGATAGTTATTGTGGATGCTTAACTACTTCTAAAAAACCCAGCATTCCATTGCTTTTCAAATTTTGCTTTTACTTTGATTAAGACAATTGGATGAGTTCTCCTAAGTTATTGCTTAACTGGCTTGCATCCTTTTACCAGCAGTACCCTATTTACTACGATATCCATATCCAAACCAAGCACATCCTCGTAGGACCAAGTACAAACATTTACATAATCCCGAGGTAATGCATTCAACTCTTATCTTTCTCTATGAGTGATCACAGTCCCTATCCTTAGCTCTCTCTTAATTTCTTCATTACCCACATCTATGGTTCCAAGCTCCTCTTTAGCGGGTTTCCAAGCTTGTTCATGTTGCTCTATTAATTTTGTGAATTCCCTAAAGTTATTTTCATCAAATTCTTCCTCTTCTACAGCTACTATGTTCTTTAAAGTTTGGCCATTCATTCTCAGTGTAAAGTGCAGGTGTTGTTGTGAAAGATCCACTTTCAAGGTTCCTAAAAGCGAAAAGTGTATGGTCAAAACATAAAGATGAACTTTGAAAATGCATGATCTCATAAAAAGGAAAAGGTTGGCTAAAAAACAAGGATAAAATCCAATTGATGTCTTGAGCCTTCATTGTCAATAAGAAAAAGTGAAAAAAGGGCAAACAATATTATAATCAAACAAAAATTGCTGATTATATTTTGAATACCAATTGAGCTTCTTAAGTTTCCCAATTCTAGAACTTCTCTCCCTTGGCTAACTTTTGAATGAAGGTCTTGAGATTTAAGATACTTTAAGGTTAGGCTTGTTTGGATGCAAAAAGATATTATGGAGCATACATCCTAAGGATAGGTTCTAGTTCTTTTAAGTGAGACATATGGTAGGTTTGCTACTTGGTCTCTAAAGAGAGTCTCTTGTTGTCCCAGTGATCACCCTCGTAAAGGCAATATGAGGGCTTAGCAGGTAGTGGGATGACACGTATACCAATCACTACTAGTCTAAGCACTCAGCAAAGAGTTGGGGTTTACACAAACTTAAACCTTGACTCAAGTCATAAGGCAAGTTGTTAGTCCCCCACTTAACTTAAAGTTTAATGTGTGTGCTCTAAAAAAGATGGTAATAAAAGTCATGCATGACAGGATGTAATAAAATCTTATCCATATCAAATATACCATGCATGATAAGATGTAAAGATGCATGCTAAGGCTTTTGAATAGAGTAAACCATTCATAGCAAAAAAGAAAACAAGAACCAACAATACGTAGCATAAAAAAACAAACTACCAAGCCTAGTCCAAGGGTCCCCAGTGGAGTCGCTATCCTGTCGTACCCTCTCGACAGCACGACGTCGCGGCAACCCTTCCCGTAACGGGGGATAATGTCGGGGTCTTTGATTTGTGAAAAAGGAGTCGCCACCTAGTATTATGGCCACTAGGAAACCTAACGGTATTTCAGAGATTCTAAGGCAAGGGACTGGTTGCGTAAAGGGAAGGTTTTAGCACCTTAGTACGCCCTACCTAAGGTAAGCTGCTTGGTGTTTGGTTTGCCTATAATTGTTATGGTGTTGATGTTCTCTAATCCCATCAGTTTCCTAGGATAAGTCTGCTATGATGAACGGACTTGGGTTAAAAGTGTAAGGGAAAGAACCCTTGGCCAATATGGATCATACCTTTAAATATGTCTATAGAGTGCCAAAGAGAAACGGTGCAGATCTCTTGAAGTCTATGCTTGATTTGAAATAAATTTAGAATTTATGAATTTAGAGACGGCTAAGATAGAAATCTAAGGAGATTCAATGTTCTTAAGAGCTCATTTTTCCCTTAGTATTTCAAGTGTTCGCGACCCGTAAATAGCAAGGAAGAGAAATAAAAAAAAACTAAGTTAGAAATCTAAGGAAATTCAAGGTGCTTTAAAAGCCTATTTTTGCCTTAGTATTTCATATTTTTAGGACTCATAAATTGTGGAATTAAAATTTGAAATTTCCCCAATTATAATTGAGCTTCTTTCAAGGATGTGCAATTAAATTGTTCTAAATAAAATTTTAGGCATAAATCTGCCCTTATGTTAAAAATAAACAAGTTGTATTCCTATTAACAATAATTTGGACATTTACCTTTCATAGGTTTATTTGCCCTTATATTATTAAGGGATAATGACTTGTTATTCCTAGAAAAATATTTTGATATTTACCACTTGGGGTTTCTTTATCCAAATATTAACAGTGAACAATGATGAATTATTCCTAATAATATTTTGAATATTAACCCCTTTGGGGTTTCTTTATCCAAACATTTGTAGTGAATAATAACAAATTATTCCTAATATCTTGAATATTTACCCCTTTGAGATTTCTTTATCCAAACATTACTAATGAATAATAACAAATTATTCCTAATAATATTTTGAATGTTAACCCCTTTGGGGTTTCTTTATGCAAACATTTGTAATGAATAATAACAAATTATTCCTAATAATATCTTGGATATTTACCCATTTGGGATTTCTTTATCCGAACATTAATAATGAATAATAACAAATTATTCCTAATAATATTTTGGATATTTACCCCTTTGGAATTTCTTTATCCAAACATTAATAGTAAATAAAGATGAGTTCCCAAAAATAAGATTTTTATATTTTTGGAATATTGGCTAACACCCTTTGGAATTTACAAACATGTTGTAAAATCCAAGATGCAAGAAAATAATTTTTGTTTTTTAAGAAATAATGCTAAAACACATTTTTTGAAACCTTGAATATTTGATTTTTTTGATAAAAAAAGAAGAAGAAATTCAAAATATGTTAGGGTATTGACCCTATCTAACACATAAAAAAACATTTTTATATTTTGATCAAAACACTATTTATCGTAACAATTAAACATAAACATCACAGTTAAAGTTAGCAAACCATCACAAGAATAAGTTCGTCATGTGGGAGCCAAAGTTCTGAAAATAACATTTTTAACTCAAAACACGATTAATCGCAACAATTAAACGCAAATGATAGAATTAATTTAAGGAGAAAGAAGGAAGAAGGAAGACAGGGGAGGGAATCGTGATAATTGGATTAATTTTCTGCATGGTTCTATTCGATTACCAATTGACATTTATAACCATACATAACAGGAATTAAGAAAACAGAATTAACAAAATAGGATGACAAACAATTAACAAGGAATTAATTACACCACTAATCCATTACTACAGACCACGTTGTCCACTCTACAGTAATGCATGAATTATATATTCTTGCATGAACCCACATTCCTGAGGCAACACTCTGGTCGTGAACTCCCTGCATGAACCCACGTTCTTGTACCCATATTCTAGAGACGTTAGCCACGTTTGATGACTGGCCACGTTTGTATCCATATCATTCCCACCCGCTTAAGAATCCTTGTCCACAAGGATGAAGGAAGGATAAGACTTACTGAAACGCCACTCGTTCTCCCAAGTTGCATCTTCTGCAGGAGCATTCTTCCATTTGACTAGAATTTCAGACTTAGGACGATAATTTCCCTTACGAATAGTTCTGCGATCCAAGATTGCTTCAGGCTCTAGAAGACAAGCAGAGGCATCAGAACTCAAGGGAAGCTGTGGGGAAGCCTGAATACCGGACCCGTGATACTTTCGCAGCAAACTGACATGGAACACATTATGGATTTGGGAGCCTGCGGGCAATGACAATTTATAGGCAACCAGACCAATTTTGCCAATAATCTGATAGGGACCAAAGAAATGAGGAGAAAGTTTCTGAGATAAACGTAAGGCCACAGAAGTCTGTCTGTAAGGCTGCAACTTTAAATACACATAATCCCCCACATTGAATGAGATATCGCGCGTGTGTTGATCTGCTTGACACTTCATACGATTCTGAGCTAGCTGAAGATTATGCCTTAAGTTTTTTAAAATGGCATCGCGATCACGTAAACACTCATCCACTGCTTGAATACGAGAAGTACCTGGAACATACGTCAACAGGGTTGGAGGTGGAGTTCCATAAACAGCTTCAAAGGGGGTTAATTTGGTGGACGAGTGAGTAGCAGTGTTGTAACTGTATTCTGCCCATGAAATCCATTCCACCCACTTTCTTGGTTGATCACCAGTAAAGCAACAGAGATATTGCTCCAAGGTGCGGTTCATTACTTCAGTTTGGCCATCGGATTGCGGGTGATAACTTGAGCTCATGCATAGTTGAGTACCCTGTAATTGGAACAATGCCTGCCAAAAAGAACTAAGAAACACCTTGTCACGATCACTAACAATCGACGTTGGAATTTCTTGCAGGCGAACCACATTGGTGATAAAAGCTTTAGCCACGGTTGCAGCAGAAAAAAGGTGTTTTAATGCTACGAAATGAGCATACTTTGTCAAACAGTCGACAACAACCATGATAACAGAATACCCGTTAGAGGATGGCAAGCCTTCGATGAAATCCATTGAAATATCAGTCCATATTCTGGTAGGAATTGGCAAAGGTTGAAGCAAGCCTGATGGTTTCATGCAATCATTCTTAAATCTTTGACAGACATCACATTCTTTCAAGTAGTCTTTAACCATCCCACGCATGCCAGTCCAGATGAAATTATGTTTAATACGAGCAAGAGTCTTGTGATATCCAAAATGGCCACCAACTGGAGATGAATGACCATAGGCTAATACCTTGGAAATGAAGGGAGAAACAGGATTCAAGAAAACCTTGCCTTTCTTAAACCATACACCATCTCGCAGCTGTAAGGACTGATTGAGTGAAGAAGATCCCTGCTGTAGCAACTGTTGATAAAAAGGATCTTCAAGACCTCATGTTGCAGCAAGGACCACCAATCTGCCAAGGGTAAAGAAAGAGACAAAAATTGGAATTCAACGACACGGGATAAGGAGTCTGCACCTTGATTTTCAAGCCCACGTTTATATTCAATCTTGTAATCATAACCAAGCAACTTTGGCAGCCATCGTGTTTGAGCAGGAGTAGTAATTCGTTGTTCCAACAAATACTTAAGACTCTTCTGGTCTGTGCGAACAGTAAATGTCTTCCCTAGTAAATAAGGACGCCATTTCTTAACAGCTTCAACGATGGCTAGCATTTCCTTTTCATAGGTGGATAATGCCAAGGCTGACCCTTTTAACGCCTCATTGAAATATGCCACTGGTTGATTATTTTGAGTCAGAATGGCACCCAGACCAATTCCACTGGCATCACATTCCACAACAAATTGTTGGGTGAAATCAGGAAAGCGCAAAACAGGTGGTGTCGTTAATGCCTCTTTAAGTTGTTTGAAGGCCTGTTCTGCTGTCGTTGTCCAGTGGAAGCTGTCTTTATGCAAGAGCTGTGTTAGAGGAGCTGATATTCCACCAAAGTGACGTATAAATTTACGATAATATCCAGCCAACCCGAGGAAGCCACGCATCCCTTTCATAGTTGTTGGTTTCGGCCAATCCAGTACTGCTTGAATTTTCTTGGGATCAACTGATACCCCTTGTGCAGAAATTTGATGCCCCAGGTAGTCCACCTGTAAAACTCTGAAATAGCATTTCTCCGCCTTTGCAAACAAGGAGTTAGTGGACAATATATTAAGTACAGTTTGCAAATGCATAAGGTGTTCTTCCCACGATTTTGAATATACAAGAATATCGTCAAAGAACACCAAGATGAATTTTCAAAGATGAGGGCGAAAAAGGTCATTCATGAGGCTTTGGAATGCTGCTGGCGCATTGGTGAGGCCAAACGGCATCACTACAAACTCGTAATGACCTTCGTGAGTGCGAAAAGCTGTTTTAGGAACATCTTCCTCGCGTACTTTTATTTGATGATAAGCGGAACGCAGATCCAATTTTGAATAAATTTTTGATCCATGAAGTTCATCTAATAATTCATCAATCACCAGAATAGGATACTTATCTTTGATTGTAATATCATTCAAAGCACAGTAATCTACACAGAACCTCCATGCTCCATCCGACTTCTTCACTAACAAAACAGGAGAGGAAAATGGACTGTTGCTTGGTCTTATCAGTCCAGTCTATAGCAACTCTTGCACCATTTTCTCAATTTCAGTTTTTTGATAATAAGGATATCTGTAAGGTCGGACACTTACTGGCACAGTTTGAAGTTGTAGTGGAATTTGATGATCATGCGTTCATAGGGGTGGTAATCCTGTAGGGGCCGCAAAGATTGAAGAATATTTAGCTAAAAAGTGAGCTCATGTCAGGCGAATAAGAAGGTTTCTGAACATTGCTTGCAGTTGGTATTATTTGGAAGAAAAAACCAACACCCTGCAATCCATAAAGTTCCTTCTCAATCAAGGCTGCGATGCTCGTTGGTTTGATTCCATGGAAAGTATGAGATACACCATCTTCTGTGAAAGACATGGTCAGCTTCTTATAGTCCATCTCCACAGGACCAAAGGTTTCTAGCCATTGCACTCCAAGCACGAGTTGGCATGCTGCCACAGGAAGGATGTAGAAATCAGCAGTGACTGGATAACCTTCAATGTTGATGGTGAGTGCCCGACACTGCCCCACACAATCTATCTTCTCTCGATTAGCCACCATAACTTGAAATTTCTTCTCCTGGTTCACTGGCAAACCAAACTTAGAAATAATAGCTTCATCAATGAAATTGTGAGTGCTGCCTCCATCTACCAGCAACATTACCTTCTTATTCTTCAGCTGCCCTTTGACACGTACAGTTTGTGGATGATCGGTTCCAGTAATGGCATGGAAAGAAATCTCAGGAATGATTTCATTTTCCACTTCTAACTGGTCATTAGCAATCTCGTTAGTGCAGGAGTTAGGAGAGTCCCAAATCATAAACAACTGTGGACGTTAGCAACGATGTCCTGGAACAAACTTTTCGTCACAATAGTAACATAAGCCCTTTTCTCTATGATCTTTGGCCTCTTGATTAGTAATCCTACGAAAAGGTGTTGATGATGGGTTGGAACTTGAATTAATTCTTTGGCCTTGTGGCGGCCCCAGCACTCCAGCCGTGGGGTTAAGTGATGCTTTTGTTATCACTGGAATTGGTCCCGCTCTTATTGGAAGAGGGACTCTTTTGTGCAACTGATTTCGTTCCTCAATCAACCTCGCCACTCCTATTGTATTTGCCAGGGTACGAGGTTGTTTGATTTTAACATCCAAACGAATCTCATCCTGAAGTCCTGCAATAAAACAACCAATTAAGAAATTTTTCGGCAGACCATCAACTTGATGTGAGAGTCTCTTAAAAGCTTCTTGGTATGCTGCCACTGTTGTGTTTTGTTTAAGACGAGTCAAAGCTTCCGATGGGTCTTCATAGTCTGTTGGACTGAACCGTTGTTGTATAGCCTTGGTCAACTCCTCCCACGTTAGCGGCCCGCAAAACTTGGTCAACCACCTATGCCACTGTAAAGCAATGCCCTCTAAATGGAAATAGGCTAACTGAACCTGCTGGTTTGGCATAATGTTTTGGAATTCAAAATATTGCTCTGCCTTGTAAATCCAACCGATAGGATCATCTCCACCAAATTTTGGAAAGGATAACTTGAGATTGTGATGTTGATGATGGTTAGCTGGTTGAGAGTGAGTTGGTTGTTGTCGTGAAGACTCTTCATTAGCAAAGGGATTAATTTCAGGTGAATTACTACTGAGGTTGCGGGTAGTGTGAAGAGCTTAGAGCTCTGTCAATACTGCTTGAAGTGTAGCATTAACTTGATCGAAACTCGACACGTGTCGAAGTAGGATTTCATTAACTTCGTTGTGAAACTCCGCATTTGACTTGCCGCGAGTATCCATGATTGAAGCTATGAGAAACCAGGCTCTGATACCACTGATAGAATTAATTTAAAGAGAAAGAAGGAAGAAGGAAGACAAGGGAGGGAATCGTGATAATTGGATTAATTTTCTGCATGGTTCTATTCAATTACCAATTGGCATTTATAGCCATACATAACAGGAATTAAGAAAACAGAATTAACAAAACAGGATGACAAACAATTAACAAGGAATTAATTACACCACTAATCCATTACTACAAACCACGTTGTCCACTCTGCAGTAATGCATGAATTATATATTCCTGTATGAACCCACGTTCCTGAGGCAACACTCTGGTCGTGAACTCCCTGCATGAACCCACGTTCTTGTACCCATATTCTAGAGAGGTTAGCCACGTTTGTATCCATATCAGCAAACTTCGTAGTTAAAGTTAGCAAACCCTCACTAGAATAAGTTCATAAAAAAAATATATGAAGATGACCCCTTGAAGCCAAATTTCCGCGAATAAAAATTCGGTCTATAAACTCAAATCCTAAACATAGCCTAACCCATCCTCTTCAAACTGACGAGAGTAAGTCCGCGTGCACAAATCATACGGTAGAACCCGTGGCTCAACCCCTTCTGTTTTCCTAATCTTAGGAGTTGTCATACTTCTTTCATGCAACAGAAAAGAAGCCACCTTAGAAGTGTACTTTTACCACCTTCGTCACAGACTAAAACTATCAAAAACATGGCCAACTATCTCCTCTCCAAAATGCAGACGGAGAGAAAAAGGAAAATGGCTCAAGACCCTGTCAACATGATTACTTCAGGTAAAAAGGAATTTCCCTCCTGCTCTTGCTTTTTCCTCTGGACAAATAACCCTCAGGAGCTGAAACACTTCCCTACATAATTCTAAAACAAGGACAAACTCGAATAAAGGAGAGGACAGATAATGATGAAGACCTTTAAGGCTCGATTCCTTAAGGGCAAAAGGGAAAGAAAGGAACCAGCGACTCTTAACATAAACTCCTATTTACTCACAGCCATGGAAGAACATATAGGCCAGCGCACAACCATGTTGCCAAAACAAGACTCGAATGTCCAAAATAAACGTAGAAACAAGCTTTGAAAAGAACAAACAGCAGACATCGACTATACATATGACAAGGAAGAAAGAGGCAGAGACTCATACCTGCCGATATTGCTTGCAGCAAGGGAGAACAAACCAGTGGGCAGTCCTTGCGTGTTTGCCTTTAATGACCCGAAGAAAATCTTCCTCTTTTACCGTTAGGAACTTTTTCCAAACTCTTTAGAGCTTTGTTAAATTCCTTTTCGGCAAGGTAGAATAGGTTGAAGTCAACTTCCCTTCCCTTTCGTTGTTTCCTTCTATTCTCTACTCAAACATTTTCTTGTTCTCTCGGTTCTCTATTTTCCCTTTCCCTTCTGTATTCCTTTACTCCTCTGTCTCTATCTTTTCTCTATGTGTGCAATTCTCCCCGTCTCCCTCTACTCTTTTTTTAATATCTTTTCTTTTTTCTCTCAGCCTTCCCCCTCTTTCCGTGTCTCTACTTTCTCTTTTCTTTCTTCCCTACTGTTTTCTTTCCGTCTCTCTCTTTTGTTTCGCCTCTTCTGTTTTTTGTTCCCCCCTTTCTGTTCACTTAACAGCTTGTTTATATAGTCGTAGCAAAACTTGAAGGCCCCCCTCATCCCAGCCATATGTATTAGGGATAAAATCTCAACCCTTAGATGGTGTGAGGCTCCCCCCGTGTCTTCTTCCATAGCTGGCACAGAGGAGGCGCAAAACAGTTTCCTTTGGATTGGAGCTCTGAGTTGCAGCTGCACATTTGACGTTAAAAGGGGGGCTGTCCTGTACATGCCAGGTTGTAGAGGGTGCAAGGACGAGAGGTTTCAAAAAATTAGCAGGGAATGGTTGCAGAGAAGGGAAGCAAATGTAGACGGGAGTACAATGCCATGCTAATTAAATTTCCAGCAAGGGGTTGTTCTCATACGGCACCGTTTAGCTGAAGAGAAATAATGTAAAAGGGAGACGTTGTCGTTTGTTGTTACAGCAACCCATCATGACAGAATTTCCATTTCCTGATCCTTTCAATGTCTCCAAAACCCAGCCAAGTTTCTTTTCCATTTATATCTGCCATTAACTCCCCTATTTCAGTTTTTTTTTTAAATTCAGTCCTGCATTTTCACGGCAGAATTTCCAAGCATGAATATCTTAAGCTTCTGGTATCAAAATTAGACGACTCAAAAACCCAAATTCATCTATACATGTAGGACTACAACTTTTATGAAGGATTCGAAGTGACATAAAATCATTTTAAAGAACAGAATCTGGTAGTAAACTTGTTGGTAAAAAAAAAGGTCTCCTGATCTGATTAACAAAACTGACAATGTCAACTATCCCGATATCACTGAGAGTATGACCCAAGAATAACGACTAGCAAAATCATGACAGAAGCATAGTCTTTAGTGCAAAACTTGGGTCAGAATCTTGCTCGCGGCAGAATTCTCTACTTTCACGTTTAGATATTCAAATGGGAATATCTTAAGCTTATGATATCAAAATCAAGCGATTCAAAAGCCCAAATTCATCTATGCGTACATGACTACAACTTTTATGAAGGATTAAAAATGAGTTAATTTTTTTTTTAAGTGCAGAAACTAGCTGCAACCTGGTTGGTCAAAAAGGATCTCCTGATGTAATTTAGGAAACTAACAATGCCAAGCATCCTAATTTGACTGAGAGTCTGCCACAAGAATAGTGAGCCCTAGGACCCAATAAAGGTGCAGGTCAATTCTTCAACATGACATGAGTGACAGAATATAGTTGGAATGGTCAGATATTGCCCGAAACCAAATCGGAAACAAGGCCTAAGTTGGAACAAAAAATTGCGACAGCAGCAGAATCAGTTTTTTTATTGTAACTTCTGAGGGATTTGTCCAACCTTAAAGACCAGATAACAGAGGAAAAAATTTAGCATTATAAAGACTCATAATTAGCCTAAGAATCCTGACAATTTCGGCAGCAGAGGGGAAGGATAAAGAGAGCAGAAGATGGCTGGAACAGGGTTTGAAAAACATTTCTTTCTTCTTTGCTTTTGTCAATTTCCTAGCAACTTTAAACTAAACTTCTTCCTTTGATTTAAAAGGGATATCTCCATTAGTACTTATGGCTAAAAAATAAGTAACAACAATGGTCTTCAGAGAATGGAGTTGGGAATGAATGATAAACTCCAACATTTGGAGGAAACTCTTAATCTACTTTCCAATATGTTGAGCGTAAATCAAGAGAATCCTAACCACGACAATTATCACAAAGAAGGCAGCAATGGGGGTTGGCATATTATCTCCTCCAAAACAAAAAAACTGGACTTTCCATGATTTTCAGGGGATGACCCAACCAAATGGTTCAACCGTGTGGAACAATTCTTTGAATACTTGGGCACAGTTGAAAACCAAAAGGTACTAACGGCCGCATACCACCTTAAAGGGGAGGCCAACTAGTGTGCCAATGGCTTCGAAGGACGTTGCAGGGAGAAGGGCAAGTGATTTCATGGGAAAAATTTCAAGAAGAGTTATAGGCTTGTTTCGGACCATCAGGTTGTGAAGATTTTGATGAAGCTCTCTAAAAAATCAAACATGTAGGGACATTGAGGGATTATCAACAGGAGTTTGAGAAGCTCGGAAATAAGGTATAGGGTTGGACACAGAAAGCATTGGTGGGAACATTCATGAGGGGGTCTGAAGACAGAGATTTCTAAAGGGATTCGTATGTTTAAACCACAATCCCTTAAGGATGTCATTAATTTAGCAAGAATGAAAGACGAGTAACTTGCAAGGCAAAGGCAATTCATACGACCACCACCTCCAAAAACCCCTCTAGCTCTTCCACCACCCAATCGTATAACTCCTGCTAATCTGTATACTCCATTTAGGCATTTATCATAGGAGGAGATGCAGAGAACAAGAGTGCAAGGCCTTTGTTTCAATTGTAATGAAAGGTTTACGGCTGGGCACAAATGTCAACAACCTTAACTATTACTCTTGGAAGGTTACACGGATGCTGGTAATATGTCCTATGAAGTTATTACTTATCCACAAACCAGGAGGTTTGTACAAGAGAAAGATACAGGAGAGGTAAGTGAACCAGAATTGGAACCTGAAATCACTCTGCATGCATTAACAAGTTGGACCGCTCCAAGAACAATGCGAGTGACAGCGAAAGTGGGCTCTTACACGGTGATGGTGTTGATAGACGATGGATCCACACATAACTTCATCAGTGATCGCTTAGCAAACACACTACATCTACCAGTGAAACTAACCAAACTTTTCATTGTTCGAGTTGCTAATGGCCAACGTCTACATTGCCAAGGATAATTTGATAAGGTACCCGAGAATTTACAAGGCACTGAATTTTATCTCACCCTTTTCTCTCTGCCATTATCAGGGCTTGATCTAGTGTTGGGCATCCAATGGTTAGAATTGTTGGGATGAGTGGTTTGTAATTGGAAAGACTTAACTATGGACTTTATTATAATCAAGCTCGAAAGTTGCAAGGATTGGGCGAGCAATCTATTCAAGAGGCTATTTTAAAAGAAGTCTCAAAAGATTGTCGACAACAACAAATGTTATTTCCAGTATGCTTTCTTTCAACCACAGAGGACAAAATTCAGAATACTGACTATGGCAATAAAGACATACAACATTTAATAGAGGAGTATCAGGACGTGTTCCAAGAATCCTCATGCTTACCACATGTGCGCGAGGTTGCCCACTGCATTGCACTTAAAGAGGGCAATGAACCGGTTAATGTATGGCCTTACAGATATGCTCACTTTCAGAAAGAAGAAATTGAAAAACAAGTGTAGGAGATGCTGAAATCAGGACATATACGTACTAACACCAGTCCCTTTTCTTCACCTGTGTTACTCGTACGAAAAAAAGATGGTAGTGAGAGATTTTGCATGGACTATCGCGCACTAAATAATGCAACTATCAAGGACCGATTCCCCATTCCAACAGTGGAGGATATGCTTGATGAATTATATGGGGCTGTATATTTTACGAAGTTGGATTTACAAGTTGGATATCACCAAGTAAGGTTCAATCCTTCTGATATTCCTAAGACTGCTTTTCGTACTCACAATGGCCATTACGAATGCCTCGTTATGCCTTTTGGCCTATGTAATGCACCCTCCACATTTCAGGCCATCATGAACACTATCTTTCGACCTCACCTTTGAAAATTCATTTTAGTTTTCTTCAATGATATCCTCATCTATAGTACTGCTTGGGATAAACATGTGGAACACATTGCACAAACTCTATAAATTTTAAGACAACATCAGTTTTTTGCTAAAGCTAGCAAATGTGTTATCGGCTAACAAGAATTGTAGTATCTAGGGCATATCATTACACCTAAAAGAGTGAAAGTTGATGACAAAAAAATTACAGCCATGCTTGCATGGCCCCGACCTACTAATATTTCTGAATTGCGTAGTTTTTTAAGATTGACAGGTTACTACAGGAAGTTCGTTCAAAATTACAGCATCATCGGTCGATCTCTCACCAATTTATTAAAGAAGCGGAAATTTGAATGGCATGATGAGGCAAAGGCAGCCTTATCGGCTTTCAAGCAAGCCATGACAACCACTCCCACTTTAGCCATACCTAATTTCAATTATTCTTTCACAAATGAAATGGATGCTTCAGGAGATGGCATTGGTGCAGTTCTAACACAATAAGGCAAACCCATCGCCTACATGAGTCGTGCACTGGGAGTCACCAAAAAATCCAGGTCAATATACACCAGGGAAATGCTAGCAATTGTAGAAGCCATCCGTTTATGGCGTCCTTATATACTGGAAAGAAAATTCTTTATTGAAACCAACCAGCATAACTTAAAGTATCTCCTGGATCAACGAATAGCAACACCAAAACAACAAAAATGGGTAGCCAAACTATTGGGTTGTGACTATGAAATTATTTATTGTCCAGGTCATGAAAACTCAGCTGCAGATGCACTTTCCTGCAGGCCAAACAACCCCACACTTCATCATTTGCACTTAACCATTGTAACCTCGTGGGATGAAATTAAAGAAGCATCCAATGGGAATAAGTATATTCAGTCAGTAGAGCGAGTACCCAAGGCTCAACCCAATGGACCATATTCATAATGCCAAGGATTGTGGCTAGTTAAACGTATAGTGACAATTCCTACATGTGAATTGCTACGCACTAAGTTATTGTATGAAGCACACAATACGAAGATTTGCGAGCACTCTAGAGTCTTATGTACATTTAAACGACTAGCTCATCAATTTTACTAGCCTAAGATGCAATAAGTTGTCCAAGAATATGTCAGGTGCTGTGAAGTATGCCAAAAAATGAAAATAAACACACTTTCCTCTGCTGGACTTCCACAACCTTTACCCATTCCTTACCAAGTTTGGGATGATATTACTCTTGCTTTCGTTGAAGGATTGCCAACCTCCCATGCAAAGATACAATCTTAGTAGTGGTTGACAACTTAAGTAACTTTGCCCATTTCTTAACTTCATCCCATCCATTTACTGCAAAAGGAGTAGCTGAAAGATTTGTGGAACGGGTTATCAAGTTGCATGGCATTCCTAAATCAATCACTAGCGATCGAGATCCCATCTTTATCAGTCAATTTTGGCAATAATTATTTCACATATCGGTACACAACTAAAACTCAACTCTGCTTATCATCAACAAACAGACGGCCAAATGGAGGTGGTAAATCGCTATGTCGAACAATATCTTCGATGCTTTGTTCATCAATGGCCGCGCAAATGGAGCACCTATATTCCTTGGGCTGAGCTTTGGTATAATACCACATTCCATGCCTCTACTCGAATGACTCCATTCCAGGCATTGTGTGGTCGACTGCCTCCTCTCCTTCCTAATTACCAGGGTGGTGATGCGTCAATGCATGAGGTGGACAATAATCTCATGTCTAGAGATGAGTTACTACGTCACCTAAGACAAATTTAAAGAATTCCATTAATCATATGAAGCAAACAGCGGACAAAAACAGAAGGGAGGTGACTTTTGCAGTAGGTGATATGGTGTTGCTCAAGTTACACCTCTATTGGCAACAATCGATTTTTAAACGTGTGCATCAAAAGCTTGCAAGTCAATTTTACGGCCCTTATCTAGTAGTTCAAAAAATCAGCACGGTTGCTTACAAACTTCAACTACCAGAGGGTAGTTGTATTCACCCGGTCTTCCACGTCTCTCTACTTAAGAAATACATGGGCGACCTACTAGTGCCTTTTACAGAATTGCCACCAGTGACTGATGAAGGCCTAAGTATATTGGAACCACAACAATTTTTGGACACTCGTTAGGTCAAACAGGGAAACAAATTTGAAGAAGAGAGCTTGATTCAGTGGCAACGACTACCAACAGAGGAGGCCACATGGGAACCAACTAAGTCGTTGCTTGAGCAATTTCCACACATAAACTTTGAGGACAAGGTTCTGCTTGGTGGGGGAGGTATTATTAAGCCACGATCTGAAGAATATCAGAGTCTACGTCATTTTAAGAGGGGTCATAAACCAAATCCCAAATTTTTGGGATGAGCTGGACGTGAGTGAATGCATGCATAACAGAAGAAGCCATTAAACTTGGGTCGTGGCTATCAAGGAGTAATGGAAGGAGGGGTTACACCAGTTACAACACCATTTATGGCCATCAGTTACATCCTAATTAATTCCAAGTAATTAGTGGTTTTAAAGTTCTCTTTGTATTTCAGTTTTATCGTTCCCTTTATATTTCAGTTTTATTTGTACTTGACTTTGGCTATTTAAGCAGCCAAAACTTTAATAAGAGGATATACATATTTTCAGTAAAAGTGTGGTACAGTTCTCACCCGAAGAGAACCTTCATAATATTTGTGCTGGGACCAATCATCTATATAATCAGTGGCAATATTCTCTCTCATAGTGCACATAATGGTAGAGAATTTTGGAGTCACTTTGAGGCATCCTATATAAAGAAGGATGCAACCGCCCCATGACAACAAGCGAAGACACCTTAGAGAGAAGGTGTGATGGCCATGACATGAGCCCAAGTTTAGAACACCCCATAACTGATGATATGGTTAGATATGAGTAGAAAAATGTATAGATAGTCGATGAAGTGGCTATGATGAGTATGAAGACAAGTGCCGAATTGACTTTCATGGATATTGCCCCCATGTTAAAGATCAATGAGCTAGAAGACATTAGCTTTTGACAATAAGTGGATGACTTATGGAACATCAAGCCGCGACTGCTAAGAATGAACAGAGGGCATGCGCATGTTCTGGGAACAACTTGACTCTTGTAAGGTGGTGAGCTCGATAATGGCATTGTAATACTCATAGTATATAGACAGATGTGGATTAACCTTTAATGGACTGCCCCCATTGTTAAAGGTGGAAAGCTAGTTGGACTCTTAAGACTAAGAGCGAGAGACTCACAAAGAAGTAGTAATAAGCTCGTGATCACATTGTAATACTCAGCTAATTATTGTCGCACTCGAAGATAGATATTTCTAATTAAGAGGGTGTTGTAAGCCTTGGTGTAAGGCTTGATAGATCATTTTGGATCGAGCACGATTGATAAGCTCGATAAAGGAATGTTATGTGTGCTAGAGAGAAGCGTTAACACTATTTAAATATGATGTGACAAACCATCTAATTATAGTGATCCTTTGGTGTGAGCAAATGTGTGCTTTGGTAACTCTGGTGATTGAAAGGTTTGGCAAGTACCTATAAACTTGGCTGAAGATGCCTCTCAGAATGGTAAGCTTAGAAGAGTTACAAGATGCAAGCATGTGCTGAAGAAACAAGAGGACAATTACTCTGTATGAATGGCAAATGGGGTGATTGTTAGGTTTGTTGCCATCAATGCGCATCAACTATTAATGGATGACACCGTCTATTGACAAAGAACATGCAGCAACTAGAAAGTCATAAGTTTGGCAGCCACCATTCTTGCCTATAAATAGGCACCAAGAGAGCAGCACAATACGTACAGCAAAGTAAGAGAAAAAAAAGTGAGGAAATATAGGAGAGAGTGAGCTGCCAAGGACAATAAATAGTGGTTGTCATTGCAGCACTACGAAGAGAGTAGAAGAAGTGCAGAACAAGAGAAGAGAGAGAGGTTGCCAAGGGTAGCAGTTTTGCTGCCTTGTGCAGCAGATGCAAGTGTAGCAATAAGTGATGAGAGTTGAGTGAGTGGATGTGATCCTCCTCCTCCATGTATTTCTGTGTTGTAACTTTTCTCAATCTCTAATAATATGGACTGCTCCTGTGGATGCAGGTGATTTGTCGAACCACGTTAAATATCAATGTGCTAGTGTGTTCAGCCTCTAAAGAGCATTGATCATGAACACCACCGATCAAAAACCCAACATTTGGTTCCTTTCCATGTGACCACAAGCTTGCCTTTTAGATTTCCCTCACATTTAATCAAATGCGCCCATAAATACACATAAGTAACAAAATAACAAGGTAAATTGAAGAAGAAAGCATCATATCCAGGGCACAAAGGCTTGACCATGTATAAGCTGAACATAAAGAACAATGAACAAAATCTTTATGTTGTTCCATTAGAATGACTTGGAACAAGTAATAGGTATAAGATTTACACCTAAAACCTAGGCCCAAGGCATAGTCTCGACCCAAGACATAAAGCATAAGGTGTATCCCAAACTTAAAATCTAATGGGTTATGGTGTGCACCCCATGACATCAGGTTCGCACAAGATGTATCCCTTTTTGGGCCCAAACGCACTACATGACCTAATACATCATTTGATCTAAGCAGGATAACGCGACTCCTAAAAAGCCTAATTCAGGTGACACGACTTCTAATAAACCCATTCGACCCAACTGGCTCATAAATTATTAAACTCCATAATGGGTTTGGGTTTTCTACCATACCAATAAGACCTCGCATCCGAGCACACAAGCCCCGAAGAAGCCCAAAAAAGGAAAGAAGATGCTTAATTCCAAAGATATTCACCTATCCTTCATTAGTTAGTACTTACCATTTAATGCTCACATCTTTTTGTCATAACTAGGCTCACAAAATATTGCTATACATATTCATCCCTAATGGATAACTCACATGACAATATCATTTCTTTTTGATAGTACATTACCAAATAATTACTATCAAATCAAGTGTCACAATCTTTTCTCTTTTATATTTTTATACTCATCCAAGTTGGTGTGGTTAATATATATAGATATACAAGCACTCATGAATCATGAGGTAAATAAGAATATAATTTCTTGATACTTTCTAACATATTTAGGTTCTTCATCATTTTCAACAAACACATAACACAACCTCCAATACTTTATTTCTCATATAATCTTTGCTCACTCGAGTATTAGAAAGTCCTCTACACTCAATATTAAACTTGTTCTGTTAATGCTCATGATTCCTTAGATATCACCAAATACAACCACCCATTTACACCATTTTAACCCATCCAAAGTTGATCTTTTGAGGTTTTCTTCAAACTTTCATCATTTTGTAAGTAAACCAATGATGCACTTCCTCTCTTTTTTCTTTTTTTTCCCAAAAGGATCTCAAAAGGATTTGCAATTAGCTAAGTTCTTTCGACACCAATATCTTCATATAAAACATGCCTTTAAATGGACATGATTTAACGCTGTCACAACTTCCAACAATTACTAGACGTGCTATATTTCAATTGTTCTTGTATTGGAATTTTGTGCAAAGGTCTGAAATCCAATATCTCATAAGCATGCATATATTACGCCTGAGACAATAAGATCTATCATTCAACACCGCTACACATTCATGGCGTCTATTTGCTGGATTCTTCTATTTGTTAAAATACATCAAAACAGAGACCAACTTATCTCTTCTACATTGAAGTTTTAAAATTTCCCTTTTTTTACTAAGCTGCTCAAAATTCAGGGTACAATCTGCCTGGCCTTAAGTTGTTGGATGTGTCGGACATGCCTACTACCCTCGAGCAGGATAAAGAAATATTCCTTTGCCGCAGCAAATGGATCCAAAAACTCATCACCTTTCCTATTTATTCCAAAGCAGGACCTAGAATTCCCTTCTACTAATAAATAAAAGATATGATTTAGTCCAGCTAGTGGTTTACCTCTTCAAGCATGAAAATGACATTGGCAAATGCTTTAAGGTAGAAACATCAAACAACTCCATAAATCTTTGATCTGAAACTCTAGCCTTTGCAACAGCAAACCGCTGATACTCATCAAATATGGATGAGAGACACCACTTTTGCAATTTTCTAAGGCAACCAACAAGACAACCAGTTCGGTGCTGGATATAAGACAAGCAAAGCATACAAATCAGAAGGAGGTGGCCCAAAAATCAGGTATCAAACTCTAGGAAACCAGGAGAGGACATACCTTTCCCCGTTTACAATGAATCAGAATTGGATGATTCTTCACATCTGCATTGAAAACAAATATGAAATGATAAATGTTTATATCCCTCAACTTATAGCAATTAATCAAGTCAGGTATAAAATAAGAAAGTTTGGATGTGCTTGCATTACCAAGGACCACTTGAAGTGCTTCACGAATTGCATCCTGCGGGATGTTTACGAATGGCTCCTGGATGCATAGTTGAAACATTATTAGGCAACATAGAAAAGTTTTTCCAAGACCCCCAATGTATCAAGAAAGAGAAACATAAAGCATGAAAGAAGTTACCTCCAGTATTAATTTTTTAAGACAAACATGCAAATACACAAATATTTCCTTAAACTTGGCATCATTCTGACCTCCTAGTTTTTGTCCATAGGTTATTGAGCCACCTGTGGGGTTTTATTTCTGTAATGACATGCTTACTACTGCTTCTATTCTGATGCTAATAAACTCTTCACCAATCCAGGCCATATGTTTGACCTGATAACTAGTAACTTTACTTAGCATCTCCACCTGTCTCTTCCATCTACTGCTTTTTTGTACTAATTAACAATCTCTATGACAGTTTGTACACAGCACAGACACAAGGGAAGTATTCTAACATGATTCCATGTTGTGTAGATCAAATCAAAATTACAATGTGTGCTTGTTTCCACCTACAATTTTTTGTCTCACACATACCAAATGCTACGCCTTTATCCATTTGTTCATGCACCAGGTCAAAAGGATTAATGTCATGCATGAATATTTCTGGCTCACCACTTCCATAATATGACTATTTTGTGTGTTAAGCATTACGTACCCTTAAGGAAGCAAAGATTGCTTGGCAGGTAAAGTCATTCAATGACATGTATGTTAAGAGTTCGGGTCATGGTACAGGGTTGGGAACGTGATGCGAACATATGTGCATGTGATTCATAGTCGATAGTTAGTACACTAAATTTGGATCATGATGCATTTTAGAAATCTCGGTCATCGTTAATTTTTAATATCATTAGCATATGTAGTGATAGATGGACTGTGGAGTGTATAGTGCGCCTTTTGATAATCAAAACTTTTGATCCTAATTAAGTAAAAGTAATCTCATAAAACTGTAAATACAAGAGATGACAACTTTAACATTGCACTTGAGCAGATGGACAAAAACAAAATCCATGCATAAACAAACGTGAGATGAGGCATTCAAACTAAATTTTGCATGTAGTCATACACTACTGCTAACTAATAATGCAACAGCTATTAGGGAACACACGTTTCCCAATTTTAGAAACTTAAGCTCCTTTCTGCATACATGCATGTACATTAAGAATGAACAAACATAGTGCAGAATAAATGCACTGAAACTTTTTATTAAAGAAACATTTCTCTCTTGACATCATGGACGCTACATCTCCTGGAAAACTAATTAAAGTTTAAGAAATAAGTGACCGGTATGAAAGATTTTGAAATCCATAGCCAAACGATCTCATTCTAAATAAATAAATAATTCAAAATCCCAGGAGAGCTCAGGCCCATTCGAGCCATGAAATGTTAAATTCTAAACAAAATCAGTTCGGGGAGCGTATAGTTTTTTAATATGGATGTGCTAACAATCAAGTAATCACCAATTGGACCTTCCTATAAGCCCATGTGCGTATACGTTGAACCTTATTGCAGGAATAATCCACAATCTTCATAGCAAATAACAAGAAACTTCGTCTCACCGAACTTAACAAGTGCTTCGGATATTTTCAAAATTAGATAATACACAGCCATCACAAATTCAAATGAATGACAATTGATCATTTGGGAAAATTAAAAAAAAAAAAAAGAAGAACAAATTCACATGTCTGCCACCTGAAAGGGTTCTGTATTACAATAATTGTCATTTTTCATCTTTTCTTAATTCGATTTTCTTTTTGGTCGAATGCATAACTGCTGATCCTTCTGAAAATGGAAGTATGTGCACATAGAAAGGAGAGGACTACCACATGCATGAAACGGCTAGATAATTAAAGAAAACACAACCTTTCCTGTAGCCCATGTAAACTCGAATGAATAAAAGTAAATGTAACTACGACAAGAACAAATGCCCATCACCTATAAGAAACCCTATGCTCCCACATGGTCACATGAAATAATTTTTTGAAATTTAATTCTAATTAAATCTCACTAACAAAAAAAGATTTAATGAAATGAGTTCATTACGTGAACTCAAAACCCACTACTTGGAAAAAAAAAAAAAAATAGATTCAAAACAACGATTGATTTAGCTTAAACTACCTTATAACTCTCGATCCCAAACTGATAGAGCCTGATTCCACCATCCTTTAGAAACTCCGTGGTCGCCTCTGTATATGGCTCGGGACATAGACATCTGCCAAAAAAAAAAAAAAAAAACCTAGCTCCAGTCATCCATATTATACGCACGCAAAAAAACCTAACTGAAAAGTAAGAAGGAAATGCTTACATGATAGAGCGGAGGCCGAGTGTTTGGAGAAAAGAGAAATTAGCAGAGTCAGGAAAACCAGACCTAAAGATGCCATTATCTACCATAGCAAAGTTTAGAGGTGGAATAAGATTAAGTTCGTCTCCGACAACAGGGAAAGGAAACACCGGAGGTGGAGTGAGATCGCGTCGGTCAATAACAGCCACTTCGATTGTCTTGTAGATGGTGTCATCACCGTTGGCGGCGGAGGTGTGGACTATTTTCATGTGAGAAGTTTTTTGTTGAGAGAATCACGAGGGATGTTCTGCTAGGTACTGTACAGCGGTCCTTCTGCTGCTGCTGCTTTTTAAAAAAATACCTTCTTGTTTGGCAGTTAAAAAGGAGAGAGATGTTGGGCTAAAGGTAAAAAAAAAAACAGGTGGCGCTGGAAGTTATAAGAAAAGGAGGGTGGTGAGCCCATACACGGACGCGAGTGAGTGGAATTGTTTTGACCGAGTCTGACATTAATATTGAGGAGTCAAAAAGGATAAGGGCTTTATCCAAAAGCAACGGAAAAGAAGATATAAATTAATCAAATATAAAGAAAGATTCAAATACGAACGAAAACAACCGGGTTCTCGGCTACAGTTTTTACCACGGCTTGATCTGTAATTTGTCATATCCCAAAAGGTCAAAAACAACAACACTCTTGTCAGCATCAATTCTGGTATAATCGGTAAGATGCTCTCTTCTTTTCTTTTTTATTTTATATAAATTGGTAAATTCACGTAGTAGTTGAATGAAAAGTACACCTACTGTATAATTAAAGAGTTATGATTTAAACCTAAATAGTAATTTAATTGGTCAGATTTTAAATTTATTTTTTTTAGAGATCATCGGTTTAAGTTTTACAAACTTTAGGGTCACTAGATGCTAATATAATCGTTAACTTCAGAACACGTAGAATTATTTAAGGTACTCATAAGTTAACATGGTGATCTATATTAATAGAAAAAAAGAGAGAGAAAGATGTGATTTCTCTTTCTTGAGAAGATTTATTATTTTAAAAAAAATATAGCAATCTAATTAATGTAATGTAGGGTTATGCCCTTCAATTCATTTAAAAATAAAACTATTTTTATTATTCACAAACTACTGTAAAAATACTTCGAAAATAATCAAAAGTATAACTAATTAAAGCTTTCCGTGCATCTTCTCTCATTTAGGATCTCTCCTTTAAAATGACTAGGTGATGTTAATCTACTATCTTAATCTGATACATTAGTCATTAAAATCTTAATACTTTGATGGGGTTTGGTATAAAGTTGAAAAATAGAAATGAATTATTATTAAAATACTTATCAAGATGTAAAAATTAGTTTTTAAGAAGTTTACATGTTAATAAATTGGAAGAAGAATTATTAATGGAAATAAAGAAATAACGAAATGATGGGAGAAAAAACAAAGAAAAGAAAATATTTTGATTTATATTTCATAATAAAAACAAGAGAGATGATGAAAGTAAATTAAAAGAACAGGGGTTTCAAGGTAAAACTTAACCCTATTTTTTTCCATTTAAATAGTAAATTTTATCCTTACTTAAAAAGTCTTCCTTCCTTTTTTAGTCATTAAACATTATTCAAACTTTACAAGAGTTAAATTTAATATCTTTACACCTATATTAAGGTTGTTAAAATCATGAATTAACTTATAAAATCTTATGATTTTACGAGTCAATGTATATCTAACGTGCTAAATCAGACTAAAAACTAGAAACCAGTAAACTCGATCTGATTTTATGAGTTTACTAAATTTGTGATATGAACTAAGTCAGGTTTAAATTAGGTCTTAAAATGTCTGCTGACTAGTTTTGAGAGATTGAACATATTTTTCAAACCGTATATTGGATACAGCTAAAAGTTTACAAGGAAATATTAGATACATAAACATATAGAGTTAGGAAACATAATATTTCAAAGGGTCAAAGTTAGTAAACTAATATTGTCAAATATGTCAAACAAGACCTTCGGGTACTGTTTAGGACATATGATCTAGAGCTACTGATGGAATTTTGCTTCTATTAAAGTTGGGATAAAAACTAGACATCTGAAACTTTCCAACTATATATCGTAAGCCCAATAATTCATCTAAATAAGAGAGAACGACATGTTTGAAATCAGGACTCAAATCTACTAAGAATATGCAAAAATTGGAGATTCATGCTACATGGAGGAATTTTAACATAAAAACTTTTTTATTATTCTATTTTATTTATTTAATTTTAAATAATTATTTTTAATTTGAATTTTTTTCTAGCGCATTAGACATTGTTTAGGGGTTTATTTCATTATTGAATTTATGTTAGTTAATTACTAATTTAAACTTATTAGCTTGCAACCCAAAATGGATTTATTAAGACTTATTATGATGAGAACAACTAGGCTGTCACTAGGTTTATGTGTGTTTCCAATTTTTCAGTGATTTTCTTGTATTGAGAAATTTTGTTATGAGACCTTTTATTTTTTCATGTCATTAATTTATTGATTCATATTATCTATGTCTCTCATTTTATTTAGATCACCCATTGATTATAATATTGTTACTCATTTTATCATATTTTAATGTAATTTAATTTCTTGACTAGCATTATCAATGTATAATTAATTAAAAAAATTATTTATGATTTTACAATATAAATTTACTATTTAAGTTTATATTATATTTTTCATGCCATATAAAAAAAATGTTTTTTACAACCTCCACCTATATCAAACATAAACCTTACGTGGAAAAGTTTGCAATTTCTCTCTCTTTTAACTAAGGTTTATGTAATTAATTAAAAAAAAAAAAAAAAAACAGAATAAATTTGATTAAAATAATGGTCACGGGAGAAAAATCCGTACTTGATGACCCTAAAGCCAGCATTGCACGTGTTCGCGCCAGTCCCACCTCTTGAAAAGATCAAACCATTCAATGAGAGACCGTTAAACTTGGATTGCGTGGGAGAACGGTCGGACATATTTTTTTTTAAGTGTTTTTTTATAAATAAATTAAAAAAAAACTTTTTATTTTTAAAAATTTATTTTTAAATCATTATATCAAAATAATCCAAAAATATATAAAAAAATTAAACAAAAAAAATAACAACCATAATTCTAAACAGAAATTAAATATAATAATGTTTGATTTGTTAGAATAAATAAAGATGCAAGTATAATAAAAATGTTTTTTTATATTTTTATGTTGAATATATAAGGATTTATTATAAATTTATTTCAAAAATAAATTTTATATTTTTATCTTTCTTTTGGTTTCCAGAATAATAATCAAACATAACTTTGATTTTGTAAAAAGTAATATTGATAATTAATTATTAGAGGAGAGCATTCGGGGAGAAGAATGACGTGTGCGTTAGAAGATGCGATGCGAAAGGCGTGCGCCACGTACGTTTATTTGCCACTTTGTCTGTGGGAAAATCCAACGTCAGAAAGCGTACTAAACAAGCAAACAAACAGTGGCCTCTTTCTCTGTTTCTCACTCATTTAGCCAGCATTGGTTTTCTGATTCCTCCTCGAAAATCAAGAGGGGTTTTCTTTTGTTTTTTATAATGCTTGTGCAAGTGGTGACGAAAGGAAGTTGCATATATTTAGTACGCGTGCAAATTCGGAACAAGCTAGGTGATCTTTTATGATTCTGGGTTGACCCATAATTAGAAACAAAAAAAACATGGGCTGCTCCTAGCCCCCAGGGAAAAATTTAAGGTGGGAGAGACAGAGAGAGGTAGGGATGCTGCCGGCGCCATCGCTCCAGATTTGAATGTTCTTTCCTTATTTTGAAGAGTTAATAATTTTGTTTTGTTTGGAACTTGAATAGTCGTACGAGAAGGAGGGTGATTTGATATTAGCGATGGAGACACTTTTGATGAAATTGTTACGGAGGAAGAGTTTTTTTATAAAAAATATTTAAAATATAATATAATTTCATGAGTTGCAGTTGGCAATTGCGACAAGCGAGTCACAAACGAAACTGTTCGTAGTTGGCTCAACTACGACACACGAATCACGAAATCATCCACCACTCTTATTTTACATTTGTCATCTACCACTACACCATTAAACAGTTTTACCGACGGAATAATTCCATCGGTGAAAGGAATGAACTTCGTCGGTGAAATAATTACCGACGGCTACACCGATGGAACACGTCCGTCGGTATAATAGTCGTCGGTAACTCCCATTTCCGTTGCTAATTCTCTCGCAAATAAAAAAAACATCCATCTTTGATCTCATCTCCATGACTATTTGACGGAGCTCATCATAATTCGTCGAGAGTTGTTGATATTGTTGTTTCAACGCAATGAACTCCTCAGACTGGGTGTTCGATACTGATGGAGAGCTTCCAACAGTTGAGACACTACGAGCCGAACACAAGTTTTCAACCGTAGTGTTGGAGAGCCCGTAGACCTGATTTTTATCGAGTCCACCAGACGATCCCGTCTCCATCCACAAATCTGGATCGAAATCTGGATGGGTCGACGGATTGTCCCCATATCTCTCCCTCAACCGGCTATTATAGGTCTCATGAAAATTTCGTCGGTAAAAAAATCATCAAATGCAATTCAAGAAATTAATAACTTACAAAATAAAATGAATGAACGAACATATCATGAAGTGCTAAGCACGGTTGTCCACGAACTGTTGCACCTCCTTTTGGCGGTCTTGACTCCGCACATGCGTATCTACAAATAGCTCCAATGGACTCGGTTCACGTCCAAGAGACGCAGCCTGTAAGGAAAAAATATGGGACGGATCCGCTAGTGTGCGTGGTCACCGAACCATGAATTTGCCGGTTTCGGTTGTCGGCGCCAGACTGTGAGCGCCGTGAGAACCGCTCTGAGGTCACATGCTCATTATATGCCGTCCATATTTCCCCCGAGATGAATGGCGATTTGAATTCATGCCAAACCGCCACCTCATTCCATCCTTTAAGACCGTTATCCCTCGCATGTCTTTTTGATTTTTTTTTGGTGTCATACCAAAAATCACGCAACCTACTTCCATAGTAACAAATTAGAATTTAAATCATAAAATTATAAAACAAAAATAAATATTATTTTCGATGTTACCTAGTTGCCGCGTGATTCTCCCATACCCTCCTCACAACATTGTTGGCCGCCCTATCCCAGTCAAATTTGTTCTGTGTATATAAATAATTCATATAAAATAAGAATAGTACAAATATAAAATTATAAAAATCATTTATTAAAAATAAGCTGGAAATTAAAAATTAACACCGACCTGAAATCGCTTAAACCATGCATCGATATTAGGTTTCCACTCAGGATGTCTGGAAACCTGGCTCCATTGAAACAATAGAATCTCCATCGACGATTTAAACGCCAATATTATAGTCCTTGCAGCCTCAATGTTTGTGAACCTGAAATTAAATAAAAGTAGTAATATTAATTAGTTGTTCATAAATTATGTTATAAGTATATATATATATATATATATATATATATATATATATAAAAACTAAAACCTAAACAAACTTACATTGAGAGGTCATCCTTCCATTGTGTCTGGTACTTGCGGGTGAATTAACCCCGCTGTGAAGGCACACCGCTTCTGCGCTATGAAACCGCGCTAGAAGAGGCAGCATCACAAGTTGGCGTTGATTCATCGCCGTGATCAGCACCTAAGGATACGTCCTCCTCGCTACTAGAAGAACTAGCTGCAATCGTCTTCTGACGACGTGCTGTAGATTTCATTCTACGCATCCAAATTTAAACGAATAATTACATAATTAACTTCGATTATTTAAAAAAAATCGACAGAGTCTCCCCTATACTGGGGGGTCCCAAGTTATCGACAAAATCATATTACACTTCCAATTTTATTTCACATCCCGATCCAATCATCTTGGATCTCAACCCAACTCATCATCATCAACACAACATTTTATTCAATAACATCATATAATGATATTCAAGTAAAAAAATCAGTTTCAACTATGGACATTCATTGTTAAATTGGTATTTAGAGTTACAAACATTAGATTAACGTCATACATTCAAATTTACGGATTAATATTACATTTCAAGTTTTAGGAGACAAGACTCTTAATTTATAAATAATTACATGGTGAAAAGCAAAAGCTAACTAAATCAATATCATTCCTAACACGATCGACCCTAATGGACCTCAAAATAGAAATTAACGTGTACATATAAATATAAAAATGTAATAACAAGCAATAACAATGACATGTAAACAATAATATCCTAAATTAAGATAAACTAATTAAATATAATTCTATATATATAAATTAACATTTTTAACATAAATTCAATAATAACAATTATAGCAATACAAACAATAATATCCTAAATTAAGATAAACTAATTAAATGTAATTCTATATATATAAATTAACATTTTTAACATAAATTCAACAATAACAATTATAGCAATACAAACAATAATATCATAAAATTAATAAATAAAATTAAAAAACTAAAAAACACTACACAAAACAACATAAACACAAAACAAACAATACACAAAACTAAAAAACGCTATATCAATTCAAAATAAATTTGGGAATAAAAAATGCTTACCTTAATAGTGTGTTGAATGTAAGATTTTATCTACAAACAATACACAAAACAAAGAACACCAAAAAAATAATCATAATTAAAATAAAAAAAAAATACAAAGAAAAAGAAAAAAGAATACATACCTTGGTAAAATCACAACCACCAAAACAATAAAATCTCTTTAATTTGCCAAATAGAAATGGAGAGGAGAAGAGAAATGGAGAAGAAGAGAAACGGAGCCAAGAGAAAAAAAATGAACCAAATGGGGGGAAGGGGGGATTTATATGGCAATTTTTCCGACGGAATTAACGACGGACATTAATTGTTGTCGGTGGCATTAAATTCCGTCGATAATACCGTCAGAAATCAATTGAAATGCGCACCAAAAAAGTTCGAAAATCCCGCCAGACTTTTCGATCCATCGGAAACGCAGTCGGTATTTGTACAGATGGACACGTGTCAGACATGCGTGGGCTTCAGGATGTGCGTACATCGTCGGTGATTCCGTCGGTATTTGATGTCGGTAAGCCGTCGGTGATTGTGGCACAATCCCGTAATTTTTTTCAACTCTATGTGAAATACCGACGGGTTATAGTCCGTCTGTAAATCCGTCGATGATTGTGGCACAATCCCGTAATTTTTTTTCAACTCTCTGTGAAATACCGACGGACTATAGTCCATCTGTAAATCCGTCAGTGATTGTGGCACAATCCTGTAATTTTTTTTCAACTCTCTGTGAAATACCGACGAGTTATAGTCCGTCGGTGAAACCGTAAATTTTTCTTATTTTTTTTATGTAACCCTGTCATAAAATCTTGAATTGCAATCTTACAGCACACACAACACAATAACAAGAGCTTACCATTAAAGAAGAATAAATATTTCATGTTTCAAATTATTACATTATAAAATAAGGCTTTATAACATGTTTAGTTAGTCGGAATTTTCATCTTCGTCCTCTATGGAATTGTTATCATCAGCTTCATCGCACTCTTCAATTTCGTTATCATCTTCTTCAACATTCTTTTTTCCACTAGTAAAGCTCAGAACAACATTCAACTCCTCTGCGTCAACATCAACAAGACAATCGTTGAAAACACGAAAATTAGAATTTTCTTCTAAGTCGATCGACGGAGCAACTCGGTATGGTTCAACCAACTCACTAGCTTGAAAGACTTTATCTATCACACTTGTGTCTTCGTTCTCATCCTGAACAACCTCGACATGACCCTTGGGTTTTGTTTTTAAAACGGATAACCAATCAACTCTTGATCGGTCCTTTCTAAAGGAAGGGGTGTATGTGTAATAAACTTGTTGGCATTGCTTTGTGAAAACAAAGATATTGTTTATGTTGCGGTGTCTAGCTTTTGAGTTGATTTCAACGAGACCATAGTGAGGATCTACTATGATTCCTCTATCAGTTGTGTCATACCAATAGCATTTGAATAAAAACACTCTATTTTGCTCGCTATGATATTGCAGTTCGATGACCTCTTCCAATCTACCATAGTAGTCAACTTCAAACTCACTAGAAGTCGATCCCTTAATACAAAAACCGTTGTTTTTTGTCTTTCTTTCATGCCCGTATTCTTCAGTATGAAAGACATATCCATTGACAAAATACCCGTTATAGCACTTAACTTTTCTTTCAGGGCCCAGACATAGTAAAGACAGTGAAATAGCAGCACTACCTCCCATTTGATAAACCTAGCTTGTAAATTAAATACAACAATAATCAATAAACGAATATTATGTAACATTGACTACAATTAATTACATTGCAAGAGATAATGAGTTTGTGATAGGACTTACATGTGTTCTAAACCATGTGGCAAATTGTTCATCTTGTAATTGAAAGATTTGGGATTCAGTCAGCTGTGAGTTATTGGACAGTAAGTATCGTCGATGTTGCCTGCAAGGTTGTTCCAAATTATATGAGTGTATGGTATCACAAAACATAAATAGTACACTCTTGACAAAGTTTAAGTCGAACATCTACTTACTTAATAAAAGGTCTCAGCTCATCACAGTTAAATAAGACATAATTGTGTGCTTGTCTGAACTCTATTTCAGACAAATATCTTCCCCTCATGACATTTTTAGGTGTGGGTCGTCCAGGATTGGAGAATATTGACAAGTTCCCACTTGAATGCACTTCACCACCATTATCATGCCGTGGAACACGGTTTATCCTCGTTCTCAAATGAGGTTCGAAATAGTATGAGATAAATGTTGAGATCTCTTCAACAATATACGCCTCACATATTGACGCCTCAACATGCGCCTTGTTCTTAACCTTTTTTTTAAGATTGAACAAGTACCTGCATATATATATATATATATATATATATATATATATATATATATATATATATATATATATATATATATATATATATTAATAAAAAATTATCAATTAAAAACATTAAAATAAAAATAAAAACATTTAATTATAAATGTCATAGCAACTGTAATATCTAACCTCTCGAATGGATACATCCATCTGTACTGGACCGGTCCTCCAACTTTTACCTCAAACGGTAAATGTACGGGTAGATGCCCCATTGAGTCAAAAAATGATGGAGGGAATATCATCTCAAGTTTGCATATTGTCTCGACGATATTCTTTTCAAACCTTTTAATGTGATCAACATTCAACTTGCTAGAGCATATATCTCTGAAGAAATGACTGATCTCCGTTAGTGCATCACATATCCCCTTTGGCAACAAATCACGAAAAGCTAATGGGATGAGTGTTTGCATAAACACATGGCAGTCATGACTCTTCATTCCATATAATCTGCATTCCTCTGTATTAACCAGCCTTGATATGTTCGAGGCATGTCCATCGGGGAAACGCAAACTCTTAAGCCATTTGTAGACTAGTAGTTGTGCGTTTTTCTCTAGCACGAAGCTTGCTCTTGGTTTTGCGACCCGTGACCCATCACAAACCAACTCCATATTTTTACGGTTACAAAACAGCGCTACATCCAATCTAGCCTTGATGTTGTCCTTTGTCTTCCCCTTCACATCCATGACGGTGTTGAAAATGTTCTCAAACACGTTCTTTTCAATGTGCATGACGTCAAGGTTATGGCGGAGAAGATTGGTCTTCCAATAAGGAAGCTCCCAAAATATACTTCGCTTCACCTAATTATGGGTCAAACCAAAACCAGGAAACTTTTGCTTACCTGATTGGACACCAAACACAATGTCACCGTACTCTGACACAACATCAAACAATTCTTCACTGGAAAGACGCGGGGGTGTAACATCATTTTCAACTCTGCCAACAAAGAAATCCTTTCTGTTCTTTCAGTACCTGTGGTTATGTGGCAAGAAACGACAGTGACAGTAAAAAAAAGAAGCTTTACCCCCTTTTGTTAGCGTGAATGCCTTGTTGTTCTCCATACAGTATGGACATGCTAGCTTTCCATGCGTGCTCCAACCAGAAACCATTCCATAAGCTAGGAAATCATTGATAGTCCACATCAAAGCCACTCTCATAACAAAATTTTGTTTCCTCGAGATGTCATAAGTCAAAGCTCTAGAGGACCACAACTGCGTCAACTCATCAATCAACGGACGAAGACAAACATCTATATTCCGACCCGGACTGCTCGGACCTGGTATGACCATAGATAAAAACATGAACTCCGGCCTCATACACATCCCCGGTGGCAAGTTATAAACCGTCAGTATGACCGGCCAACAAGAATAAGGAGCAGCAAATGACCCAAATGGGTGGAATCCTTCTGTACACAACCCAAGACGCACGTTCTTTGATTCAGCTGAAAAGTGAGGATGCATACTGTTAAAGTGTTTCCAGGCTTCACCGTCAGAAGGATGAACCATCACTCCATCAACCGCATGGTGTGATTGGTGCCATGTCATGTGCTCAGCAGTCCTTGGTGACATGAATAACCTCTACAGTCTAGGTGTGATTGGGAAGTATCTAAGTTTTTTATATGCCATAAGAGTCTTCCCTCTAGCAGTTCTGGGTTTGTAACGGGAATGCCTGCATGTGATGCACTCAGTCATCTCAGCATTTTCAAGGTAGTATAACATGCAGAAGTTAGGGCATATATCAATTTTCTGGTATCCTAAACCGAGGGGTTTCATCATGGACTTGGCAGCATAGAAGTTCTCTTTCAGCCTGTTCCCTTCAAGTAAAATGCTTCTCGCCCATTCAATAATCTTGTCATAACCGGCCTCACTCAACCCGTGATCTGACTTGATGGTGAACACCTGTGCTACGGCTGATAATTTACTGTGGTACGTGCAGCCATCCAATAATGGTTCGTCAGAATCTCTCAACAGATCAAAAAACCTTGCTGCATCTGCATTAGGTTCTTCTTCTACGATTGGACATTCCCTGACATTACCTTCACTCATTCTCATTGCATCCATAACCATATTCCTGTAAGGATTACTGTTCTCATTTCCAACTTCATGCATGTTGCTAGCACTAGAAGTTGACCCAACCACCTGTTCTTCCATGCTCTTATCATGAACAAATAGTTCTCCGTGAGCATACCAACACAGGTAATCTTCCATGAACCCTTTGGTTAGAAGATGCATCGTTACAACATCTTGATGCAGAAACTTTAAATTTTTACACTTCCTGCATGGACACCTAATACCGCCATCAGTAAAATTCCTTGGAATAGATGTTGCGAAATTAATAAAACCCTGGACACCGTTACAATAATCCATCCTCCGCAATCTTGGGGTGAGTCCCGATACATCCATGACTTCTATTGAACCTCTATAAAACATAACAAAAATATTGGTTTTCCCCGACATTATCCAACAAACTAAAACAACACTTATGTTAAATATTCATTATCAATTATTAACTATCAACGTTCATACATACAAATGTATACATATATAAATTTACAAAAATCACAACTTCGAAATAAAATTGATAACAATTAAACAAGACTCGTTAAACAAGCTATTAATTATTTATTTCATCACAACGACACATTTAATTCGGTGTAATTCAAACAAAATTTCAACAATTTACAAATAAATATAATTTGAAAAAATCTAAAACAAACTATAACAACTACAAAATTATACATTCATACTACAAGTTTCTTTGACAAATAACAATTAAACAAGTACAAACATTAACAAAATACATATACTAAAACAATAAAATTCACAATTAAATATTAAAACTAAAAAGGATAGATTTACTTATAAAAAAATGATAAAATCTACAAGAAACGGATATTGTGACTATTTACAAGATATAAGAAACTTGAGTGCTCGTGTTGAGAATAGTGGAGAGTTGGGATGGGTGTTTGGCTACAGTTTGGGAGGGGAGAGGTAGGATGGGAAAGAAGAAGAAGGAGAAACAGAGGAAGAGAGTGTCGGTAGAGAAGTGGGTATAAAATGGTTTTTTCCGATGAAATCACCGACGGAAATAATCCGTCGGTGATTCCATCGGTGATTTCGTCGGTGACAGTGCCACGTCACTGTACGGCTATCTCAGTTTGAATCCCTCGGTAATTCAGTCGGTAGAATCGTCTGACGTCACCACGCCGTTGCATATTTCTAGACAAACTGTATACCCCGTCGGCGAAACGGTCGGTATATACCGACAGAATATTTCCATCGGTATATACCGATCGTTTCGCCGACGGCCTAAATCCGTCAGTATATACCGACAGATTTGGAGACGGAGTTATTTCCGTCGGTAATTCAGTTGGTTTTCTCCGATTTTCTAGTAATGTACAACTTCATTCTAAATTTATACTCAGAGACCTTTTCTTTTCTTTTCTTTCTGTTTTTTTTTGCTCACTCTCTCTCCACACAACCACCCACCCCTCATATCTTACCACCGTCAGCAACCTTCTGTTCTCTCTCTCTCTCCCCATCGCGAAACAAACCCACAACAACACGAGATCACCTAACTCTCTCTAGCCTATATCATTAGCTATCCCTCTCTCTCTTTCCACCTCGAATCATCCATTTTTCGCCCAAAACAACCATCATCGGTCACCATCACCACCCACATTCTACATTTAGAGGTATATTGAATACGTTCCCCTTATCAATTTGATGTAATTTATGCTAATATGCGTTAATTTAATTTTATAGAATGTTAGGGTTTTGAAATAGGAATTAGGTTAATTAGATACAATTTGAGTTGATAATTATGTTATTTTGTAAAATGATCAATGATTTTGGGTTTTTGTTGATTGTGAATGAACATAATTATTTTAGAAGAGTTAGTGTTGATTTAGGTTAAATTATTGATTATACTGAATCACATATAAAATAATAATATTAGCTATGAAATACAAAAATTTGGTTGATAATTTTGTTGTTGTAGTGAAATTTGATGAATTTAGATGTTCGTCGATTAATTTGATAAATTTAGGTTTAACTTATTATATTACAGTCATGGTTTTATTGATAAATTATGCACTTTAATTAACCCCAAAATATTAATAAATTATATTACCATCATGGTATTAAAGCTTAGTTTTAATGTTTAAAATGAAGGATCATCAACCTTTATTTCACCTTTCTTTAATGGTAATGACTATGCCTATTGGAAAGCCATGCTGATTATATATCTTCAATCTATTTATTATTATTTATGGCTATTTATTGAAAATGAACCTCACAAGCCTACTAAGATTGAAAATGATATAATAATTCCTAAACCTAAAAGTGAGTATACCAATAGTGATAAAAAAAAAAAAGTTATTTTCTATAGATGCTAAAGCTATGAACACTTTGTATTGTGCCTTGAGTAGAAGTAAGTGTAATATAATATCATCTTGTAAAAATGCTAGGGATATTTGGCATGCTTTAGAAGTAACTCATGAAGGTACTAATCAAGTTAAAGGATCCAAAATTGATATGCTTGTACATCAATAGGAGTTATTTAAAATACTTCCAAATGAATCTGTAACTAGTATGTTTACTAGAATGACAACTATCACTAATATTATGGATGCTCATGGTAAGACTTATACTAATGCCAATATCGTGAGCAAAATTCTCAGGTCCTTGCCAAAAGCTAAGGTGACAGTAATTCGAGAAGCCAAAGATCTCACAAAACTTTCATTTAAAGAGATCATCAGTTCTTTGATAACACATGAAATCACCATGGATGAACGAGAACAAGAACTAAATCCAAAGAAGATTTTTTCATTCAAAACTGTACACAATATTGTTGTTGTTGATGATGATGATGATGATAAAGAAATTGACTAATCACAAGACAATCTTGAAACTTTCTAAGGAAGAAACAAAGAGGCAAGAGATTCTCAAATTTTAAGAAAAATGAGAATAGAGAAGATTCAAACAAGGAATTTCCAAGATGTTTCAAATGCAACAAAAAAGGACATGTCAAAGTAGATTATCCACTTCTTCAAAATAAAAAGAAGAATCATCATCACAAGAAAGCAATGAAAGCTACATAGAGTGATGATTTGGATTGTAGCTCTAGCGATGAAAAAGAGAAAGTGTCAAAAATGTGCTTCATGGCAATTGAAAGCGAAAATAAAGTACATTCTTCAGCTAATAAAACTAACCCCTCTTATAATGAACTAAATGATGCCTTGGATTCATTATAAGGTGAATTTAAAAAGTAAGGATCTAAATATAGTTCATTGAAAAAGATGCATGAAAATCTAAAAAAATAAAAATAATGGTTTAATTGAAAAATATAATAAAGTAACACAAGTAAATGAATCATTATGTGGTATTGCTAGTTGTTCATCATCTATAGAGGATTTGAAAATTAAAAATGATGATATTAGAAAACAAGTTGAACACTTGACTTCAACTTTAGCCAAGTTTACTCAAGGTAGAGATAACTTGGATGTTCTATTGGGAGGACAAAACAAAAGCCTAAATAAAAGTGGTTTAGGTTTCAATGGTGTAGAAAAACATAAATTAAATGAGTATGTTAATCAATCTAGCATTTATAGTTGTTTTTCTATATGTGATTTTTGTAATAGGAAAGGTCATTTATCATATATATATATATTAAAGAAAAATGACATTCCTAACAATATGTTACAGATGCTGAAAGGTACAATGCCTAACAAATGAGGACCTAATATTAAAAGGGCACCTAAAAATACTTTTTGCAGGAATTCCATAAATGAAGAAGCAAGGAAAATGTTCTAACAAATAAGGAACACATGCCATAAACAAGAAAGGCCTCAATTCAAAAATCAAAATCTGAGAGGCAACTTGCAAAGAAAAAACCAATAGCAAAGACAAGAAAAGTCTTACTTCCACAAACACCAAGTTGGAAGAAACTTGCATTGGAAGAATGACGATAAAAGAAATTCTATACCCTCATTCATCAACAACAATGTGAGGAGGGATACACAACTATGTTTAAGGCCTCAATCCTAAAGACACATGGGAAGACAACTAAGATCTATAAACATAAGGTTTTTTGCAAAGACAAATCATATGGTCCAAAATATAAACTAAGGATCAAGAAGAAATGTGTATTAACCTCAACGATACATAAAGCCATGAAGAAATGCATACCTGACACGCAGAGGTCAAAGGTACACGATGCCAATGCCAAGATTTCAACCACAATATGGCTATCATCATCAACTACCAAGAGGATACATCCCACAAGATTTTTGGGAGCATGGACAAGCTTTTCAACAATAAATGATGATGTCATTCAACCTAGTAGGAAACTACCACTAGAGGTTAGTGATCCAAACCTTAGCTCATTTATTTTAGTTTATCTGATATTGGTATGTCACACTAGAAGCATGGTAGGAACACTTACACTTGATCTATATGCTTTCTTTGTTTGTGCATATGTGTTTAAAACTTGAGCAATATAAGAATTTATCAATTATAAAATTTAAGCCGTTTGATGTGGATTTTTTGAGGTTTTGATCATCATTAATATGATGAAATATGTTTAGAATCAAGTAGGATTAAATCATGGAAGAAATGAGTGAAAACATGAAAAATCATGATTTTAGATAGTAGCTAAAACAACGAGATCATTTTTTACAATTTTCATAGCCTTCATTTCTCTCTCCTAAAACCCGACGTTTTGCAATTTTCATAGCCTACATTTCTCTCTCCTAAAACCCTACTTTTTGCAATTTTCATAGCCTATCTTTCTTTTCTATAAACCCTAAACCTCCAAAATCGATACCCAAAAGTTTTACACTTCAATTAAACATTAAATCCTAACCCAAAACACCTTAGAATCAATTACATTTGGTTGATTTGTGTTCAAAGTCTCACAATATCAAAAACGCCAACCTTGTGTCCTTTTAAAAACCTTGTAAAGTACAATGCCAAGAGTTAAGATCCCTTCAAGGAGGAATGTTCAAGGTTTTGATGACAACATTTTTATCTCTAAAGAAGTCGAAAAGAGATACAATAAAGATTTTAAATCTAGGTAAATAGCTCCACCAAGGTATGTGAATTGGTATGACTTTGGTAGAATGAACATAATGAATTATTTTGAGAACATTGGCTAGAAGGATATAGTTAGCATAAATGCCATGATTTATGAGAATGCTATTAGGATGTTTTATGCTAATTTAAGTGTTAAGAAAAAGAGAGATGATATTTATTTGAGTAGCTTTGTTTATAGTGTCAAAATAAAATTGAACTCTAATGTTTTAACTCAAATTTTGAAGATACCCAAGGAACGCATTACTAGAACTTATGCCTCCCATCAATTTATTGAGGCACCAAATACCTTAACCTCCCTAGATCAAATGATATTAGCATTTAGAAGAATTTTGGATGATAGTGAGAGGATTATTGTAATGCCTCTATCTTGTGAAATGTATTTATTGCATTCAATAGTTAATTGGATTATTTTGCTTAAAGAAGGGTACAAGGATGAATTAAAATTCATGGATTTATAGATAATGGCTTGTATTGTGGATGGAAAGCTATTTGATCTAGCCTATTTATTTTTAAAACATATGGGAAATGTCATTAAAGGAATGAAAAAAAATAAGCTTTAATGTATAGGGCTATCTTAACTAAGATTTTTATTGCCTTTAATATGAATGTTTTAAAATATGAGGATGGTAAAGATATTATGAGAGATCTACAATGCTATAAAATTTAAGAAAATTACGAATGATTTATGTTGATAATGTGTGGATATATAATCTCTTAAATGAGATAAGTGCTGGAAAATTAAAATTAGATCCAAGACAAAGATTATTGAATATAGGCCAACAACCTTCGTTTTCATAACCAATGTCTTCTTATCAACCTCGATCAACCATTGAAGAAGGTTCATCAAGTGTCTCACCGATCACTTTGCAATCAATTCATGATATGCAAAGTGAGATGCTTAGGCAAATGAATGCTTTTTGTGGAGATATGACTGCATTTCATTGGGACATCAAGATTTTATCAAGATATGATTACGGTTAATAGAAGAGTCGGTGGTATCCATAGGAGAGTGGATACCATGTATCATTAGATGCAACTCAACCACCTAAGTGGTGACATTGGAAGACTTGATACATATGACATCGATGATATTATGGATGAAGAAGATTATGGCAACGAAGAGGATGACAATGATGGTGATGATTGATCTCTTCTCTCACATTGCTCATGATTTTTGTATTTTTTTTCATTATGAACATCCTTTGTATTTTATTCATATGGTTGTATGAAATATGAATATGATGTTTCATATATTTTTGATGAATTTAATGTTTTGAATGTTTAGTCATCATTATTGCATTATAAAGAATGCTCTTGACATTAAGAATCTATTGGGTTATACATAAAGTGCTTTATTTAGGAGGAGATATTTTTCTAAAAAAAGGTGGGGGGGAGAATTTTATTATTCAATTTCGTTTTAACATTACAGGGAGAACTTGTTCTACCTTTTTGCTTAATGACAAAAAAAAAGGAGAAGTTTCGAGATGCATACATTTAAATGTTTTATTACATGCTTATTACTTCATATGCATCAATGTTTTTTGTCATCATAAAAAAAAAAGAGAGATTGTTAGACTTATGGCTATAATAATGATTTAATTATATGTTTTGATGAAAAAATAAAAATTGGATATAATAGAACTCTACTAAGAGAGTATATTGTGGAAAGTGTAAGTGACACTCTAAACACTTGAGAAAGTTTTCAAGAGAAAAAATTGTGAGTGGTTTAATACTTGTCCTTTAACAAGTATTGGTGAAAGGTTTTCTACTCTTTAGCCTGTAAAAAGATTAGGGATAATGGTTTGATCTTATATCCGTAAAAGGACTAGGTTTGATCTTGCACCCGCAAAAGATTATATAACGGTTTGGTCTCACTCGTTAAGAAGACAAGTGTGTGATAGTGAAACTCTTAAATGAAAGTTCAAGGAAAGGAGTGAGCGGTTTGTTGAATCTCTATTAATAGTAGTGCAATCTCTCTAAACACTCACTCTTTAATTATCACATTTATATTGCTTATTGCTTCTATATTTGGATGAGTGTTTAGAATTGCTTGTTATTAGGTAAAAAGTTTTTAATTTATTGTTTTACTTTGCATACCTAATTCACCACACTCTTAAGTGTTTGTGTTGTCTTAATCCTAGAACAACAAGGTGTACAATCTCTCTACCAACTTCAGGTGGCCGTTAATAACGATGACATCGGAGTTGCTCTAACATCATTTTGAAACTGGTCAACTTATTCAGTCATGACTGTGATACCCATTATGTAAAATCCATATATTTTTTCGTGTGTTCACACTTCAAAGCTTCTTAAAGGATTCTTATCAAGGGCTTAAAACCTTTCTCTCAAGTTTAAAAGACTAAAAATAGTTTATTGCCCTCCAAGTCTAGCAAAACCACAAAGAATCCCAAAAACCAAAACCATCATTGTAAAATCAACTTAGTACAGAGCTTTTAACTGTTAAGATTTGTCCAAAACTCTCCCATTTCAATCAGAGAGCTAAGTATTGATCAATCATGATCAATCTTTGACTGAATCCATCAAAAAACCCTATAAATACCTTGGAAAACAAGAACAAAAAAAAAGGAATAAGAGGGAGAAAAAAAAGAGGAAAAAGAGGAGAGGAAATATTGAAAAAGATACTCTAGATGTGAAGGTCCACAAGCTTAGCATAAGGGTTTCTAAGCGTTGAAAAGGCAGCAAGTTTATGGAAGTGAGATTTTATAAAGGAAAGCAAAGAGAGCAGTAGTTGTTTTAGGGGGTTTGAAGGTATATTTATTAATCTAAAAGTGAGTCCATGTGGCCTGCTTGAGGTGTTTTTTTATGGTCTGCATTTATACTCACAAACATGGTCATTAGGTTTGGAATGCTTGAAAAGTAGGGTTGTGTTTGTCTTTTTTATTGTTTTAATTTTTTATTCTATGGTTTGATGTTGTTCTCTTAAGCATTTTTAGGATGTGTTTGGTGTTTTCTATAGTTAGCTTGTTTTTTATAAAACATTTTTTAAGTTTTTGTTAGTTTGATTAATGCATTATTGATTAGTACTTAAAAGTGTATTTTATCAAAGTTTTATATCATCATTTTGCACTTGAAGTATCAATAACTCTTTAACTAAAGCATGTTTTATAATAACAAGTCTGATAATATAAGATACCTTTAATTTATGATAAATATTCATCGTAATTACAGGTCTATCACATAAATCAAAGGATTGATTGATGAGTTTAACTACTGAAATTGAGAAGACAAAGAGAGTTTATACTATACTTATTTGAAATACCTTTAGTGGATCCTCTAAGCTTGACAATTGTTTTATCCTTGTTTAATCCTTACATAAATATCCCATAAAATTATCATAAACTCTTTGTTTTATTAAATATATATATTATTTGTAATTTATATAGTTTACCTCCCTATGGTTCGACCCCAGTCTTGTCGGATTATTTAATACTTCGACACTCCTGCATTTCAAATAAGACATCAATCTTTTCATCATGTCAATTATGAAACAAAATTGTTAATCTTAGATTTACAAGGCTTGTTCATGACCAATATATATTTAGAAAACTAGTTTTTGAATCCAAATTGCATGGATATATAGGCTACTCCAACTTGATAGTTTTTGAAATTAGAACATGTTGTATGATTTTGATGATTTGATGTTGTGTGTTAGTTCTTTTTATTTAAATATGCATTGTTATGATAATGTTGTTTGTTGGAACTAAGAAAACATGTTTTAAAGGTCAAAAAAAGTCAGTTCTTGGTTTAGCAGTAGGTCGGTGCATTTTTAGGCAAAATCTAGGTTTGCATTCTTTATGTTCTTCCCAAGAACATTGCCTTAGCTATGTGATCTCAACCTGTTTTTATTTCATTTCTTTGTATTTTTATCTTTGCATGACATCTTTAACCAATAATTTAGGGTTCATTTGCATCAATAACGTGTATTTCAATGTTTTAATCTTAGATTTTTGGTTTTGAATCGAAACCTTCTTTGACCAAATCATGATGATTCATTGATAATCAAAGTGAATGAATGCTATATTATTGATTTTTGCATAATTTACAACCTTTATGTGCCTTTTATTTCATGAAATATAGTATGGATTTGAGTTCATGTTGTTGGAATTGGTTTGAGTGTTCATTGGTGTTCTTCATTTCTTCTGGGTTTTGATCTATTTTGATAAAAGTTTATTGATTTTTTGTGTTTTTGCAAGTTTGATTAATTTTGGGTTGTGATTTAGGTTCTGGTTTATTTTCCGGGTCAAACTAGTGATCTTTGGTTTGGCTTATAGTCGAACTAAAGGTTTCGGGTCAAACCGGTCAGGTCAAAGTCGGGTCAAATGTTAAGGCACTGTTTGGTTTGCAATTGTTTTGATAAAAAGAATTTTGGCGTAAACACATGTTTAGGTCTGTTTTGAAAATTTTATTTTAAAGGAAAATGAACTTTTGTCAAACAAGGCCTTAAAAAAAACAAAAAAAAACAAAAAGAAATTATTTTCAAAAAATATAAAAAAGTTTTTTTTTATATGACCAAAAATCCTTAAAATTATTCAAGCATTTTTTTGAAAAAATCTAAAATACTTTGGCATGTTTAAAAAAAAGTATTGCATAGATTTTACAACAAGTTTGTAAAATTTCAAATGATTTTGGCGTATATTTCGAAAACATAAAAAAAACCTATTTTTGGATTCACTTTTAATATAACGATAAAAAACTTACAAAGGGGTTAATATCCAAAATATTATTAGAAATTATAATTTATTATTACTCACTTTTAACATAAGGATAGAAAAACTTATATGAGATTAATACCTAAAATATTATTGGGAGTAATACAACTCATTCACTCATAATATAAAGGATAAAAAAAATAGCAAGGAATTTTATTTGAAATATTATTTGGAATGACGCAACAACGAAAAATTCCTAGTTTATCCCAAAAGAAGCCTTAATAATAATTAGGAACATTTCACACTTCAAGACCAAGTTCTTGACCTATAAAACCAGGGTTTGTTCATTGCAACAGACCCGCCATGGTAGGTTTATAGAAATAGAAATAACATCAGTCCATAGCAAACAAAGAAAAGCAATGCAATTTAACGCAAGTAAGGTGTACTAGGGGTACTAATACATTTCCTTTACACAACTAGTACCTTGCCTAAAATTTATAAAAGATCAGTTAGGGTTTCCAGTAACCATAATACTAGGTGACGACTCCCTAAACCAACCTAAAACCTTCCTGAACCCGTCAGGAAAAAGGTCATCATGACGTTACGCTCTTCCAATAAGGGTACAACAACCTCCTTTAAGGAAACTATGAACATTAGAGACTTGTTAATTGGCCCTAATAATAATTCAACATGTCCATAATAAACCTAAAAGGTGGAGGCCTTGGTTTGGACAAAAACAACAAAGCATTAAGCTTGTAGTAGTGATTGGTATGGTGCTTGAAGTCCTGGATAGTGTTCTTTAAATTTAAGGAGTTTTGGCAATGTGGTGTGACTTCAAGAGATGTTGAAGGTCATTAGTAGTGCCATCAGTTTTTTTCAATGGTTGCAACAACTCATCATTCAAAGAAACCAAGGGTTTTAAAAATAAGCTTAAGCACATGAGCCTACCTACCTAGGGATACATCGTCCACCATTTTTTAAAAAAGAAGAAGCAACAAATGAACCAGGATTCGGCCACCATATAGGTGACTAGAAGATTAGAGGGGTGTTCTTTTTACCTAAGTACATTTTGAATCCATTTTATCTAAAAACAATTAATAAATACCTTTAGAACCTTAAAAGCCAATTTATCAAGCAAAAAAAAAAAAACCTTAAAAGGATAAAAAAAACAAAATCCAATTGGAGAAAAAAAAATATCTTTCAATCCTGATCTTTTTTTTTTAAAGAAAGACGAAGGTTAAAAAAAGACCTCAATGAGACTCTCATTGTTGAGTAGAACCCGTTGATACCAAGATTGATTTTTTTTATTGTCGAAATGTTGCCAACCAATAAGTCTCTATCTCCTTCGTTGTTATCCAATAATTCTCTCCTCTCGCAAACTTAATGACTGAAATGTGAATAAAAAGAAGTCTTGGACTAGATTGTATAATTTTTAAATTAAAAGGACCATTTGTTTTACAAAATTTTAAGGCTAAAAAACGCTGACACTAATATTTTTTTTAAAGGGCTATCGTTTTACCAAGTTTCTAATTTTGGTCTTTTCTTATTTTTATTTTTATTCATAAACAACAAAACCAAATTCATTTTTTTGTAAAATCAAGAACAAACCCTATATCTAGACTAACTATGTCTGAATAATTTTTTTGAGACAGTGATAACCTAAAAAAAACAATACAAAACAAACCATTAAGCTGAATCAATAATCAACACAATGTTAAAAGATGAAATATAAAAAAATATCTTTATGATTAAATTAAAAAAAAAATAATGTATAAAAATATGAAAAGAAGAAGAAGATTAGAATTGTCTATAGCGGTTAGATTAACATCTACAGAGAGTGCCATAATCCAAATATTTACAGAGTTAGAGGTCCTAAAATTTAATTATGATATTATTTAAAAAATACTCTAATAGGTTTTGACCTCAAAGTGCAGGTCACCTGTATTGGATGATCACATGGAAACATCTTCGAGCCTTCCTCGACCGAGTAGATAATAATTGAGCCTATTTATAAACACGGATCAACTCATATTTTTAAAAATTTTAAATTTATTTTTGTTAAAAATTAATTTTTTTATGTGTTTTAGATTGTTTTGATGCGTTAATCTCAAAAATAATTTTTTAAAAATAAAAAAATATTATTTTAATACATTTCGGTACAAAAAACATTTTAAAAAACAACCACAACCACACTCTCAAACAAGCAAAAAAAAAAAAACTCACTATCAATCTTATGGGCAAAGTCAGACGTCGAACTTCCAGTCTCTTGCATAGGCCAGAGAGTTTATAACTCACACCTACCTTCATTAATCTTGGAGACAATGTGCACTGACATTAACTAAGTTTATATGTCCAAGGACATTTGCATAGCCCAAGTAAGATGCGTGCCAACGTTAATTAGATGAAAAAAATAAAAGATTTTTTAATCGAAGATGAACGAAACTCCTCAAGAAAGTAAACAAAATAGTTATAAACAACTTAATCCAAACTTTGAGACCATTTTAAAATCAATGGTTTTCCTTTCTACATGCGAGTTTTACAGCAAATAAATAATAATAAATAAATAAATAACAAGTGGTAAAACAGTCTCAATGCTACGAATCATTATGGTTCTTTCTGATGCAACACTCATCTTTCCAGCTATATATATACCAATAAAAGGATAACAGGTTATTTAAGAAACTCAACTTATTTTTAATATTTATATTATCTAATATGAATCAACATGTTAAAATCAAATAATTTAGATATTATAGATGATAATGCGTCGAAAAAACTTAAGAAATAAATATAACAGGTTAAGTGATGCGTCAAGATTTTTTAAATCCAGTCCACCCAACTCAACCCAACCATATATCCTATACAACTCATTGTTTGTTATAGTTAAATTGATTCTTTCAGTTAATGTATTAAATATAAATTATTTATTATAGCTTATAACATGTTTTGGGCTAGTTTAATAAACTCTAGTTTTAATTAAATCAAATCCATAAAAATTAATAATATAAATTCATCTGTGTATATTCTCATTTCTTACTACAGACAACATCCATAAAATAGCAGAAACAGAAACAATCACAAACAGTTGCCCTTGTTTTCTCCTAATATATATTAATAACCAACTTGACTATTATTAATTTAACTTCCATTATATTAAATCTGAAAAAAATTACTTAATCCTTGATTAAAACAGAAACAAACAACAAATAACAAAAATGATATTTATATGTAATTAATGAATTTTTGTATTACTTGCATTACCCAAAAAAATGATTTTATTGAGTTGATGAATCTAGAAATTCTCATTTAATCATTAATTTATGCTGAGATTAAAATTTGCTCCTAGCAATTCTCATTTCTTACTACAGTCAACATCCATAAAATAGCAGAGAATAGAATGCAACAAGCTGATTAGCCTGGGGAAAAGAAAGCAGCAAAGGAGAGAGAACAGTAGACGGAGAAAGAACCCTAAGAATGCATCAATCCATGATGGAACTCGCTGATACGTTATCAACTCTTGCATGTTCAGTAGTATTTTTGGAAATTGTAGAGAGATGTAATACAACGTTGTTCGTGTAAAAGGTTGATCCTTGGGCAATAAAACAGAATACGTCATGGCTCAAGTCATGACAAGATAGCGTTAAAGACAATAGAATAACGGGAACTCCATCATTTATGATGTGATAGGCAATTATTTTTCCATGAGTTAGTAAATTTCTGCCTCATAAAGCTGCTGCTTCCGTAGGGATCATATAAAATAATTTTTTAGTTACCTCCGTTTATTTACTAGAAATTAATTTTTTTAAAATAAATTTTAAAAAAATAAATTATTTTTTAATAATTGGTAGTGTAATGAAAAATAAGTTGGAAAATAATTTTCAGTATTTGGTTATGTCATGAAAAATGAGTTGAAAAATAACTTATTAATGTTTCATTTTTCTCAAATTTATTAAAATAATAAAAAACAAATCTTACAAATTAAAAAGTTGAATGAGAATAAAATTAAAAAAAATATATAATTTCATAAATTATCTCAAATAAAATAAATAATAATAAAAAATAGAGATCAAATCTAAAAAATAAAAAAATTGAAAGATGAAGAAATTAAAATAATAATAATTAACATTTCATAAATGATTTCAAATAAAATAAGTAACAATCAAAAGAATGAGGATCAAATTTGATAGATAAAAAATTTAAATTAAAAAATGATAAGGGAAAAGCAAATAACAATTATAAAAATGAGGAACAAAGTTAATATAAAAATTAAATTCTAAGGGATGAAATTGAAAAAAAAATATTCAAAATAAAATATATATAGCAATCAAAAGTTTAAGAACCAAATTTGATATAATCAGCAAATAATATGACATTTCTAAATTTTTCACAACTTTTAAAAAGTGTTTTCCGCTCAAAATAAAAGGAAAATACTTTCCTGAAAACCAAGCTAAATTTTCCTTTGACTAGAAAGTGTTTTCTGTTGATTAATTTTTCTAATGACAAACAAACATAGAAAAATTTGAAAAATAATTTCTCAGAAATCACTTTTCAAAAAATAAATACAGTTTTAGTAAATTTAAAAAATAAAAATAAAACTTGACTTGCTGGCAGATAAGGTGCAAACGTTATAAACTGTACGGAGAAGAAGAAGGTATTCAAACTACAGTGCAGAGAAAGTGTTTGCTTCAACGATTTGATTTCGAGCTTGATCAACATTATAGCAACAAGCTGCTGTCAGCGTCACCGTGTCAACCAATATATTGCAAAAGGTAGATCTAGCTACAATACCTATAGTCTGGAGACATGCACAATGACTATGGTTAATTGGACTTGTATTTCCAAAAGCATTGGACGCACTTGAAATCTAAAGTTAGGTCAAAATTCGAAATTATTGATTTGATGACTAATTATTGAGTGGATGGCCAACTTTTAACTTTGTAAAAATCCTTATCTTCTTGTCTGAATAAAACGAAAATGCTAGCATCAGAACTGGGTCCACTTGAAAGCATGAAAGTTGTAGGAAATTGACTCAGCTTTCTAGAAAAAAAAATGGAGGTGATTTGGACTTCTAGAACTCCAGATATGGGCCAAACACTGAACAGTGTTCGGGCTGCAGGACAGATTCGGACTTCTCCGTTGTTGCTATAATTTGTACTTGCAAACGGCCTTCTTAGATCTTGATGAAAACATGAAAGTTGTAGGCCTATGTCTTACCAAATCGGTGTAAACATTTGAGATCATTTGGACATCTAGAACTCGAGATATGACCCAATTACCGAACAGTATTCCAGTTTGGACTACACCAACATCTCTTTTCTATGTTTGGCCCTCTCTTTGTCCTTTCAATTTCCATACTTGAACTCATCAATCAATCCTTTGATTTATGTGATAGGCCTGCATTTAAGATGAACATATACCATATATTAAGGCATTTTATAGTATTAGACTTGTTATTATAAAACATGCTTTAGTTAAAGAGTTATTGATACTTTAAGTGCAAAATGATGATATAAAACCTTGATAAATATACACTTTTAAGTACTAATCAGACGTCAATGATTGTGGCATGGACAGTAAATATTTTGCAACTCTCTGTGAAATACCGACAGTCATTGTCCATCTGGAACTCCATCGGTATTGATTTAAAAATATTTTTAAAAAACATTATTTAGAATAAATACTATAAAATGATATAGATTAATAGTAAAAAAAACTAATTAATCAAATAAAATTGTATTAAACATTAAAAATATCAAAATAATATTAAATAATATTCATCCAAATATTCATTATAAATTTAATGTGTTTCCAAAAAAAATTAAACTAGAACAATGACAGAGCTGGAGGAGGAGGACGGGTGGTGGAGGCTGGTCGTTCTCGGGACAAAACGGCCAAAAAGGAGGTGCACATGTATCATCACCCAACCTTGATCTAATGTCCATGATTATTTAGCGCAGTTGTTCATAATTCGTCGAGAGTCGCTCGTATTGTTGTTTCAATGCCATGAACTCCTCAGACTGGGTGTTCGATACTGATTGGGAGCTCCCAGCGGTTGAGACACTACGGGCTGCCCACAAGTTCTCTATCATAGTGTTGGAGAGCCCGTACACCCGATTTTTATTGGGTCCACCAGACGATCCTACCTCCATCCACAAATCCAGATCGAAATCCGAATGGGTCGAAGGATCATTCTCATATCTTTCCATCAACAAGCTATTATAGGTCTCCTGAAAATTAAAAAAGAAATCATCATATTCAATTCAAGAAAATAATAACTTACGAAATGAAATGATTGAACGAACATACCACGAAGTATTGAGCACGGTTGTCCACGAACTGTTGCACCCCCTTTTCGTGATCTTGACTTTGTACGTGCATCTCTACAAACAGCTCTATTAGGCTCGACTCACGTCCAAGAGATGTAGCCTATAAGAAAAAAATGTTACAAGTTAAATATATTTATAAGCAACAACAAATTAATGAACGATATATTTCATTTAAATTAATCTTATTATCCGCTTCGCATGTGCACTGCACAGAACGAAACTGTCGGTGCGTGTGGTCACCGAACCATGAATTTGTCTATTCCGGTTGTCGACACCAGACTGTGAGCGTCGTGTGAACCGCTCAGAAATCACATGCTCAATATATTGCAGCCATATATCCCCTGAGATGTATGGCGATTTAAAATCCCTCCAAACCGCCACATCATTCCAGCCTTCTAGACTGTTATCTCTTGCATTAGTTTTTGCTTTTTTTTGTGTCTTACTAGAAATCACGCAACCTACTTTCATAGTAACAAATTAGATTTTAAAACAAAAAATTATATTGTTTTTGATGTTACCTAGTTGCCGCGTGATTCTCCCACACCCTCCTCGCAACATTGTCGTGCGTGTTATCCCACTCAAATTTATGTTGTGTATAAATAATTTATTTAAAATAAAAATAGTACAAGATATAAAATTATAAAAATAATTTATTAAAAATAAGTTACAAATTAGAAGTTAACACCTACCTGAAATCTTCGAAACCATGCATCGATACTAGGTGTCCATTCAGGATATCTGAAAACCTGACTCCATTGAAATATTAAAATCTCCATCGACGATTTAAACGCTGATGTTATTACCCGGGCGGCCTCAATGTTTATGAACTTGAAAATAAATAAAATTATTAAAATATTAATTAGTTGTTCATAATGTTACAAGTATATAAAAAAAAAACTAAAATCGAAACAAACTTACATTGAAAGGTCTTCCTTCCAATGTGCCTAGTACTTATAGGTGAATTGACCCCGCTGTGAAGGTACACCGTTCATGCGCTGTGGAAACCGCGCTGAAAGAGGCAACATCGCAAGTGGGCGCAGGTGCCTCTTCTTGATCGGTACCTAAGGATAAGTCATCATTGCTACTTGAAGAACTAGTTGCAACCATATGCTGACGATGTGCTGTTGATTTCATTCTACGCATCTACATAAATTTATACGAATAATTACATAATTAAATTTGATTTTTTAAAAAACATTCGGCAGCACCTTCCCTATACTGGAGACTACCCAAACTTTTCAAACTTGCAAATATTGACAATAGCCACAAACCAATTGACTCTATTGAAAAATCTTATATATAACCTAACATCTAGAGAAATTTAACATCCATATATTTTCAACTAACATCTATACAAATTCATAAATAACAATTCAAATTAATGGAAATAATCAAAAACATAACAAGCAATAATAGAATAAAATCGAGATAAAACAATCAAATTTAATTGTATAATTTCAATTACCATTCCCAAGGTAAATTCAACAATAACAATTAAAATTCATCAAAATTTTCAATTATTATGGCAATACAAACAATAAAATAGATTGAACAAATAAAAAAAACTATAGACTTTAGGAATGAAAAATGTTTACCTTAATAGTGTGTTGATTTCAAGACTTTATCTACGAACAATACACAAAAACAAAAAACACAACAAAAATAACAATAACTAAAATAAAGAGAAAATAAAAAAAATACAAAGATGAAGAAAGGAGAATAAATACCTTTTAATATGTTGAAGATTACAATGAAAACAACAAAAAATCGCAATGATTCATTGAAAAAAACAAAAAGCAAACGAAGAAAAAGAAATGAGAAACGGAGAAGAAATGAACTAGAGGGGGGGCGGGGTTTTATACTGCAATTTTACCGATGGAAAATTTAAATAATATTATTTTGCATTTTTCTGGCGGTGACTTTTAATATGTCTGTCGGTAATGAATAAAAATTTTATCGGTAAAGTTTGAATTTCACACTAAAATTTTTTAAATGACCCTCCAGAATTTTTGTCATCCGTCGGTATCAATACGCTATCAGAGGGGTCAGAGAGCCATTAATGCTTGTGCCTTGGAATTTGCACAGTCCGTCGGTGAGTCCGTCAGTATGTGTCGACTGAACCGACATAGAACTCTAACAATCACGCCTATGTAACATACTAATAGACGGTATCCGTCTGCATAGACGTCGGTGAATGTGGCAAATGCAGTAAATATTTTGCACCTCTCGGTAAAATACCGACGGAATGTGTCTGTCGGTGATGCTGGCAAATGCAGTAAATATTTTGCAACTCTCTATAAATACTGACGGACTGTGTCCGTCTGTATAGACGTCGGTGATAGCGCACTGTGCGTGACAGATTATGTTTGTATTGTCTATTTATCATCCTACAAACGCTTAAATTGCAAACTTCCCGCACAACACAATAACAACAATGAACAATTATAAAATAAATATTTCATGTTACAAAATATCATCCATAATATTACATTATAAAAAAAAATGCTTTACACTTTCGTGTTCTGATAGTTAGTCAGAATTTTCTTCTTTTTCATCATCAATTGAATCGTTATCAGCTCCATCGCACTCTTCAATGTAGATATCATCATCATCTTCATCGACATTTGCTTGTCCGCTAGAGTTCAAAATAGCATTCAACTCCTCTGCATCAACATCAATAAGACTATCATCGAAAACATGAAAATTTGAATTTTCTTCTAAGTCAATTGAAGGAGCAACTCGATATGGTTCAAGCAACTCACTAACTTGAAAGACTTCATCTTGCACACTTGTGTCTTCATTCTCATCCTGAACAACCTCAACAGAACCCCTAGGTTTTGTTTTTAAAATGGATAACCAATCAACCCTTGATCAATCCTTTTTGAAGGAAGGGGTGTATGTGTAATAAACTTGTTGGCATTGCTTTGCGAAAACAAGATATCGTTTATGTTATGGAGTTTAGTTTTTTAGTTGATTTCAACGAGACCATAGTGATGATCTACTCTGATTCCTCTGTCAATTGTGTCATACCAATAGCATTTGAATAAAAACACTCTATTCTGCTCGCTATGATATTATAATTCGACGACCTCTTCTAATTTACCATAGTAGTCAACTTCAAACTCACTACAAGTCGATCCCTTAACACAAATACCGTTATTGTATGTCTTTCTTTCATGCCCATATTCTTCAGTATGAAACACATATCCATTGACAAAATACCTGTTGTAGCACTTAACTTTTCTTTTAGGGCCCAGGCTTAGTAAAGACAACGAAATAGCAGCACTCCCTCCTATTTGATAAACCTTGTATATCAAGTACAATAATAATCAATAACCAAGAATTCTGTAATATTGATGTACAATTACCTTGCTAGAGATAATGAGTTTGTGATAGTACTTATATGTGTTTCAACCATGTGGCAAATTGTTCATCTTATAATTGAAAGATTTAGTTCGGTCATCTGTGAGTTATTGGACAGTAAATATCGTTGATGTTGCCTACAAGGTTGTTCCAAATTATATGAGTTTATGATATTACAATATATAAATAGTACACTCTTGACAAAGTTTAAGCTGTATATATACTTACTTAATAAAAGGTCTCAGCTCATCACAGTTAAATAGAACATAATTGTGTTCTTGTCTGAACTCTATTTCAGACAAATATCTTCCTTGTATGACATTTTTAGATGTGGGTCGTCCAGGATTGGAGAATATTTACAAGTTCTCACTTGAAGGCACCTCACCACCATCATCATACCGTGGAACGTGGTTAATTCTCGTTCTCAAATGAGGTTCCAAATAGTACGAGATAAATGTTGAGATCTCCTCAACAATATAAACCTCATATATCGAAGCCTCAACATGCGCCTTGTTCTTAACCTTTTTCTTAAGATTGAACAAGTACTTGCATGGAATTAAACAAAAATTTTCAATTAAGAAAAACAATGCAAAGACTTTTAATTATGAATTACATTGCAATTGTAATATCTAACCTCTCGAGTGGATACATCTATCGATACTGGACCGATCCTCCAACTTGTGCCTCATACGGTAAATGTATGGGTAGATGCTCCATCAAGTCAAAAAATGATGGAGGGAATATCATCTCAAGTTTCAAGCCTTCCAATGTGATCAACATTCAACTTGCTGGAGTATATATCTCTAAAGAAATGATTGTTCTCCATGAGTGCATCCCACATCCCCTTTGGCAACAAATCATGAAAAGCTAATGGAATGAGTGTTTGCATAAACACGGGGCAGTCATGACTCTTCATTTCATATAATCTACATTTCTCCATAATAACCAGCCTTGATATGTTCGAGGCGTGTCCATCAAGAAAACACAGACTCTTAAGCCATTTGTAGACTAATAGTTGCGTATTTTTCTCTAACACAAAGCTTGCTCTAGGTTTTGCAACCTGTGACCCATCAAAAACCAACTCCATATTTTTACGGTAATAGAACAATGTTAAATCCAATCTAGCCTTGATGTTGTCCTTTGTCTTCCCCTTCACATCCATAACGGTGTTGAAAATGTTCTCAAATACGTTCTTTTCTTTGTGCATGATGTCAAGGTTATGGTAGAGGAGATTAGTCTTCCAATAAGAAAGCTCCCAAAAAATACTTCGCTTTACCCAATTGTGGGTCAAACCAAAACCAGGAAACTTCTGCTTACCTGATTGGAAACCAAACACAATGTCACCGTACTCTGATACAACATCATGCAATTCTTCACCAGAGAGACGCAGGGGTGCAACATCCTTTTCAACTCTACTAACAAAAAAATCATTTCTGTTCTTTCTGTACCTGTGATTCGTTTGCAAGAAATGATGGTGGCAGTAAAAAAAAGAAGCTTTACCCCCGTTTGTTAGCGTGAATGCCTTGTTGTTTTCATGCAATATGGACAAGTTAGTTTTTCATGCGTGCTTCAACCAGAAACCATTCAATAAGCTGGGAAATCATTTATAGTCCACATCAAAGCCACCATCATAACAAAATTATGTTTCCTCGATATATCATAAGTGAAAGCTCTGGAGGACAGCTGCGTCAACTCATCAATCAACGGTCAAAGACAAACATCTATATTCCGGCCCGGACTGCCCGGACCTGGTATGACTATAGATAAAAACATGAACTTTGGCCTCATACACATCCCCGGTGACAAGTTATAAACCGTGAGTATGACTGACCAACAAGAATAAGGAGCAGCAAATGACCCAAATGGGTTGAATCAGTCTGTACACAATCCAAGACGCACGTTCCTTGATTCAGCTAAAAAGTAAGGATGCACACTGTTAAAGTGTTTCCATGCTTCGCCGTCAGAAGGATGCACATCACTCCATCAACCGCATGATATGATTGGTGCCATGTCATGTGCTTAGCAGTCCTTGGTGACATGAATAACCTCTACAATCTAGGTGTGATTGGGAAGTATCTAAGTTTCTTATATGGCACGATAGTCTTTCCTATACCAGTTCTGGGTTTGTAACAGGAATGTCCACATGTCATGCACTCGGTCAGCTCAGCATTTTAAAGGCAGTAAATCATGCAAAAGTTAGGGCACATGTCAATTTTCTGGTATCCTAAACCGAGGGGTTTCATCATGGACTTAGCAGCATAGAAGTTCTCTTTCAGTCTGTTCCCTTCAGGTAAAATGCTTCTCGCCCATTCAATAATTTTGTCATAACCGGCCTCACTCAACCTGTGATCTGACTTGATGGAGAACACCTGTGCTACGGTCGATAATTTACTATGGTTTGTGCAACCATCCCATAATGGTTTGTCAAAATCTTTCAATAGATCAAAAAACCTTGTTGCATCTGCATTAGGTTCTTCTTCTACGATTGGACATTGACTGACATTACCTTGATTCATTCTCATTGCATCCATAACCATATTCCTGTAAGGATTATTGTTGTCTTTTACAACTCCATGCACGTTGCTAGCACTAGAAGTTGACTCAATCACCCTTTCTATCATGCTCTCATTAGGAACAAATAGTTCTCTGTGTGCATACCAACACAGGTAATTCTCTATGAACCCTTTGATTAGAAGATGCATCGTCACAACATCTGGGTGCAGAAACTTTTTATTTTTACACTTCCTGCATAGACACCTAATACCGCCTTCAATAAAATTTCTCAGAATAGATATTGTAAAATTAATAAAACCCTGAACCCCTTTACAATAATCCATCCTCCGCAATCCTTGGGGTGAGTCTCGATACATCCATGAACGATCATCCATGACTTGTATCGAACCTCTATAAAATTATGATGACAACATGTATTAATTAACTATGTTAAGTACATAAATTTACAAAAATATTGGTTTGCCTCGACATTATCCAACAAACTAAAAAAGAACTTCTCTTAAATATTCATTATCAATTATCAATGTCCATACAAATTTATACATATATCAATTTATGGAAATTACAACTCCATAATAGAATTGATAAAAATTAAAACGGACTCGTTAAACAAGCTATTATTTATTTCATCACAACACATCTAATTCGGTAATTCAACACAGTTTCAACAATTTACAAAAAAATACAATTTGACAAAATCCAAAACAAACCATAACAACTACAAAATTATACATTCATACTACAAGTTTCTTTTTATAAATAACAATAAAACATGTACATACACTAACAAAATACATATACTAAAAAAACAATTAAAAATTATAAAATTGACATTTAAATGTTAAAATTAAGAAGGATAGATTTACTTATAAAAAATGATAAAATCCACAATAAATCAAAACACGGATATTGTGACCACGTATAAAAGTACAAGAAAGATTACTTGTGTTAAGAAGATAGGGATATTTTTAGGGGGGTGGGTGGTTGTTTGCAGTTTGGGAAGGGAGAGTTAGGATAAGAAAGAAGAAGGAGAAATATAGGAGGAAAGGGTCGACGGTGTGGGGATATATTAGCTTTTATCGATGGAATCACCGACAAACATATTCTGCCGGTATAATCGTCGGTAATATGTCGGTAATTCTAATTGTGAATGGGTCACATCACTATACAGAGATCTTGGTTTGAATCCTCGATCATTCCATCGGTAAAATCGCCTGCAAAAAATCCACGTCATCAAAATGCTTTTTTTTCAAAATTCTATATATTCCGTCTGAAATTCGGTCGGTAACTACCGACAGAATTTCAGATGGATTACAAGCCATCAGTAATTATTACCGACATCAAAATTATATCGGTATAGACCAACAATTACAGATGGAATGTACTCCGTCGGTAATTATCACCGACAAAATCATTCCATCGGTAATTCTGTTGGTTTTAGTCGAATTTCTGGTAGTGAATGATGTCAATATAATATAATATGATATGATAAAAATGTTGATAATGTAACTGAAATCATCCATCATAAAACAAGTCCATGTTGAATGACCACGGCTAAGAAAAATATGAATTTAAAATTGTCAAGTGTAAAAATTGAATCACTAACAAATATATGATATTATTTTTGTTTATATAGGAATGAGTCTTTGTGGTGTTTCTTTTTATATGGATAAATTTGCCTATTAACATGTGGGTAGAAAAAAAATGTTTATTGGATGACATGATAGGGGTATATAAATATATTTATATAAATTCAGCGTGAAGGGTTCAAATAATGGATTAGACATGAACAACAAAGTGGACAATGGTTAAGTTAATGAGTGTGATATGTAAATGTTAATAAGAAAATAATGTGTAAACTAAGTTTTTTATTAGCAAATTATAATTGATTTTGAATATTAAACACACACACACACACACACATATTGACTCCCTAAGAACTGAAAAGTAAAAATTATTATAAACATTGTGTTTGTGAAGAATAGAATCAAAGTGTAAGGACTAGATTGTAATAGTCATGGATCCTGTAAAAAACCAAAACAAAATTTACCCTGATTTTCTGAGTTCAAGGCTCAATGAAGTTATTTTATATGTATAAATTACAGTGTGTTACAGTTTACTTATTAGACCCAAAGGATGTTGAAAAATTTAAGGTTGAGGATTAAGCATAACAATGTAGAGTTTAAAATAATTGGTCGGGAGAGAGGCCATACCATCTACAATAGCATGACCTTCTTCTTAAATGCTTTTTTTTCTTTTAGAACTTCTCATTCTTATTGTTATACCCAACAATAGAACCTCAAACTTTGATATTATCATTTGTTATCAATTTTTTATGAAAATAAAAAAAACAAGGATAGAGCAAATGGTGTTGAGATTTTAAACTTTCTGTCATATATTTCTCGTTGTATAATTGGTGTGTGTGTGTGTGTGTTTGTGTGTCATGCTGAACTTGTCAATTTAGTTGTTAACATACATTTTCTGATATAACTTCTATAAGGACATTTGCTAACTAATCCCCTAACTTAACAAATAAAAAGTGTAATTGCATTGTCAAAATAGTCCTTGATAAAATGACAATCAAATTTTATATGTTTGGCATGGTCATATTGTACTAGATTGTGTTCAATCTCAATAATCACCTTATTATCATAGTATAACTCCATGGAAATTGGGTCTTTTACTCCAAGTTCTTCTAACACATGTTTTACCTATAGTAATTTGAACACTTCATATATCATACCTTGAAATTTTATCTCTATACTTGATCTGGCTACCACTTTCTATTTCTTATTTCTTTATGTTATCAAGTTTCCTCTTTTAAATGTGAAATATATAGAAGTAGACCTGCTATGTGTTTCATCTCCTGCCCAATCTATGCCTGCATATCATTTAATGTCAAAGAAATCGCTTTTTATAAATAATAATCCCCTCACTAAATAGACTTTAAGTATCTCAAGATTTTAAAAACAACATTCATATATTCTTCACTTGGTGCATACATAAATTGGTTTACTACACTTGTCATAACCCAATTTTGGATCCCTAAAATATAATTGTATGAAAAATACTTTTAATTCAAGAATCCAAAAAATTCAGAAAATTAAAAATATATATATTTTCGAGATAGGAGAAGATAAGTCATCGAGTTACAATAGACCAAGATGCTAGAAGAATAACCAGATTGGGGTATTTTGACAAGATGGGAAGAAAAACTTACTTTAAAAGAAAGTTTAAGGTTGAAATCTTATCGAACCAAAATTAGAAGAATTAATTAAGTTCCGGAATTTAATTAATTTTCCAATGGGTTTTGAGAATTCAATCAAGACTCAATTGAAAAAAAAAATCAAGTTTAGAAGCCTAATTCGGCTCAATTTGCAAATATTGAAAGATTAGGGACACAATTAAAACTTTGAAAGACCAAATTGGTGTGATCAGGGGTTCAATTGCAAGAAGTTTGAAGTGTAAAGGCTAATTGAGGGCCAAATTAAAACAATTCAAGACCAAGGATCTTTCTGCAGAAAGCATATAACATTCGAGACTCTACCGAAACTTTCCAAGGACTAGATTGAAAAAAATCAAAATTTAAGGCTTAATTGGGGACTAAATTGAATAAATTAGAAACCAAAAGCTACTTTGTAAAAGGCACCAGACTTAAAGGATCTCAATTCATTTCTGGTAGGGGCCTCATTGTATAAAATTAGTCAATTTTACCTTAATTAAGGATACTTGAGCTTAAATTGAAACAACAGGGACCAAATTGAAGTTTTTTAGATCCTAATTAGAAAACTCTAATTTTAAGGTTTAATCAAATTACATGTCACTCACTTTTAATGAAGAGATTGAGTGACACGTTGTCTTTCCCTGTTTTATTGTCGTCCCCGACGAAGAAGACGAATCAGGATGTCATCTTCAGATGAATGAATGTGGCATCTCTGAACACCTTATGGGCTCTAACCACCACCAATAGACTGAGACAAATCTCCTCTATAAGGATGAGCCACCATCATTGAACATGTACTCCTTATTTGTTTCAATGAATCAAACAACATCTTGTCCTTAATCAGCCACACTACGGTGACAAATTAAAACTGATTGAGGGTCAATCTTCTAAGCAATGATATGGAATTCTGGACCTCCAAATCAAATGTGGTTTGTTTCTAATGGTAGATATGCATCCCCTCTACATGGTTCAGGTAGACCAAGGGTATGATTATCTCCTAATTTTCATGATGACCCCATCAAAGTAACACTCTTAGTCAGCTATGACTGAAGAAGAAAAACTTTCTTAATTGACTAACTTTGTGGTTGTCTTCTCATGATCAAATTGAACTCACAAGATAACAAAATGAACCAGAACCCCTTTTTCTATGGAAGTTATGAAAAGATGAGAGGAATCTTCTTTAAACCACCTTTTTTATACAAAACCATCCTAGTTTTGGAAACAGCTTTTGAAGGGATTTTGGTTATAAAAGAGTAACTACACTTTGAGGAGAGAGAGAGGCAGAAAAAAGAAAAATGAGAGGAAGAAAGAAAGGAAACACCTAAAGAACTAATAAAGAAATCCTATACATGATTAAAAAGAAAGCTAGAGATATAGGGCACCAGATAGAAAGAGAAGGAAAGAAAAAAATCCAAACCAATTTTAGGTGGAAAATAAGCTAAGAATCGAAGGGAAATAAGCCAGCAATCCAAAGGAGAAATCTACATCATCTTTATAACGTATACCCTTAAACTTTGATTGGGGTAAAGTTTAATGAGCGTACACACCCCCCCTTCTTTTTTAATTCTTTTTCAACTTATAAATCCATATTTAGATCCATTTTTATAGTATGTGTTATTGTTGTTGTTAGTTTAGATGCAATAAAGATTTGTGTTTATAATATTACTTTATTCCATGATTTTGCATGTATACATATGTTCATGTTCAATTAATACTTAGTTTGATGTGTTATGAATGTTAACATATTGATATAACTTATCTTAAGAAGTGTTTTATCAAGTTTTATGACTAAACTAATTAATTTTTTGTTGGATCATTTAGGAGGCTTAAGTTGAGGTTTGTATTTTTTGTTATTTTAGTGTGTTTCTAGGTCATGATAAGCATGAGTTCATGTTTTTAAAACCTGAAAGATATGGCAGATTAAATGTTTTCAATTGTTAGATTTCAAAGTATGTTTGTTATGAAGCTTGATCTAAGTATTGTTGCATTCATTTTCTACTTTTGTTGATGTTGTCTTATGTTTGTTGAAGTGTACATAAATGTGCTTGAGTGAGGCTACTATACTATCTTTTTTTGGGTTTAAGGGTTGAATTTCTAATTTTAGCTTTGAATGTTATTGAACTCAAATTTAGATCCTCTCAGGTGTTGACATTTTAGCCTCTTTGTTGAGCTTCAATCAAAGTTATAGCACACACATGACCATTTTACACCTTTATTTTGTTTTCTTAACACTTATCTTGGATCAATCGATCCTTAAAGGTTTTGAATGCTAGGTTTAGGGTTTTGTTGCTGTTAGGGTTAATTTGTTCATATTAGAGTTCATTTTAGTTGTTGCATTTATGATTATTTTTTAGTGTTGCATGTTGCATCTTTTTGTATTGATGGTTTAATGAAATCTGATTTGAAATTAAATCTATATTTTTTGGGTATATCCTTGTGTTCTTCATATTTTTGTCAGATTTAAGCAAAATACCTCTTGAGCTTCAGTGTTCTTTTTTGGTTTTTAGACTTTGGTTGCAGACTTGGGCCTTTGGGCTAGGAAGCTTAACCCACGTAGATGAGTTAGGCCTATCTTTCTAATAAGACAGCATGCATTTGGCGAGTTTAATTTTTACCAAAGAAAAAATGCATTTTTTATCCTTAAGGTGTGTTTGCCAAACACAGCTTTAAGGGTTTTTTTAGCCTCTAATTTTTAGTTAAGTGTGTGTTTGGCAAACACGCCCTACTAATTTTCCAGCAATTTTTATTTTCTTATTTTTTGTGTTTTTGTCAAACAAACCCCAAATAATTTCTTAAAAAATCTGGAAAAAAAAAATCAAAGACCATTTTAACATTATTTTTTGGTCCCTCGCGTGTTTTTTAACCATTTTATTTAATATTTCAGCTATAGAATTATATTGTGAGATGCTAACCCAATATTAAATCTACCCACTTTTCTCCAAAAATTTCAAAAATTTTCAAAAAAAATCAAAATTTTCTTATTCAAAAAAATACAAAAATATATTTTTATTTGTTTGCATATGGCCAAGTCTCTCAAAACTAAAAATATTATATTTACATAAATAAAAAAATACAAGGCATGATTTAGCATATTTAAAAATTAAAAAAAAATATTTTTGTTGATATTTTTACATGTATTTTTTTATTTAATAACCAATTTATTAAAGTCATGAAAACTTGTCCTACATTTCAAAAAAACCAAAAAGTTTATTTTGTTTTCTTTTAATATACGGGATTATAAAATTATATTTAAGATGTATTTCTGATATTGAATAAAAGACACTTTCTTTATCTAAATGTTTTGACATTAGAATAATTATTTTTTAACCTGATAAGATAAGGACCTCCTTACCAATAAGTATTTTTAAAAAACCTTAGACAGACCAACGATTAGAAAACATAACAAATATCTTAGTTTATATCCAGCAAACAAATCATGCAGTTTCTCTTATGTAAGGTGTATTAGGGGTGATACATCTTTTCTATATACAATCAGTCCCTTTATCCAGACTCTGAGACTAATTAGAGTTCTTAGTGACCAAAATACTAGGTAGCAGCTTCATCCCTTATTTTTTGATAAATATAAAAAAATTCCTAGTTCTTTCTACCTATTACCACAAAGATCCCAACCTATGAGAATGATTGTCATGATGCCGCACACGTGCGACAACACTCATAGTATACGTTATGTCCAGCCGTGTGTGTGATAAGTAAATTAATATGGCAACCAATCTCTGATAAGTTGGAACTTGATTAGGATGCTCTATAAGTCTGTAATTCATCTCAATAGGTGTTTCAGCAAGTTTGCAGTTAAACATTACAATAGTTGATGGGTTAGAAAATAAAATTGGGACTTCATTTGCGACTGGAAAGATACCACCATTAGTAGTGGAAATAGTCAATTAGGATGATGATTAGATCGACTTTAATTGGTGTGGGTCATTTATCATATACTTGGAAGCACATGTATCAATAATACATGTAAAATTTGCAAAGTGTACATAAAATACACGAGCCTTACCATCGTTAACTAGGTGAACAACATTAGCAGTCACAGTGGACGAAGAGCGATCACATTCAATAGTTATCATGGCAGCCCTGTATATCTATTTCCAGGGCCTCTTGGAAAAATCTCACCAGACAAGATAACCAGTAATATTATAATAATGCTATTTTGAAAGTTTGGTTTCTTCATAATGAGTATACACAAGCTCACTGACCTACTAGTGAGGTTTGTTACCTTTTTGTTATGGGCTAAAGTTTGATGATAATGTTAATTAGCATAACTTATTGCAATTAAGATTCTTTCATTGTATGATGTTGGTGGTGATCTTTTTAGACATATGATGATGCAATTGGGCATGTAGAAATTAAAAGTTCTTAGCGTTTCGATGAGAATCCAACATAACTATATGAGGATCTGATATAGATAGACTATGTAAATGGCCTAACATATGCTTTTATGGACCAATGAGATAAGTTTAGCCTAAGAAAATGCTTGGTCATGTCAAACTGAGTTAGCAACTTAAAATGAAGATATAAGGAGATTCGATCATTGGATTAGCTCAAATATTTCTAGGTGATTCTACTTGCATCTTTCTTATATAAAGCTACTATATTGCTTATTAGACCATTGGATATCTTGGAATTAGGATTTAGGCCTGGATGGTGCTATTTGGGCTATTTTTGTTATTTTTCCTAGGCTTTTTAATTTAATTTTTAATTCATATTTTTTTTAATCTCTTTGGTACTTTTAGATTTCTAGTTGTTTTCTAGTAAAGGTAGGGTTTTCTATCCTATTTATAAATCTTGTAAACCTCTAAGAAGACAAACTTTAATAGATTTATTTTTATAGAAATAAATTGTGAATTTAGGATTCACATCTGCAACCCTTTTTGCTCATTAAAATTGCTGCCTTTTTTGTGTTATTGTTGTTCCTATAACTTTTATCTACATTAATTAGTATCAAAACTTAACAATCCCAGGTTATTTGTTTGTTATGTGCTGCAATTTCATGAAAAATTGTTGCTAGTTGTGTGCTAATACAGCCATGATAGAAAGAGGTCATGGAGTAGGGTATAAAGAGAGGATATGGAGGCTTTGTTTGAGAGAAAAAAACATTCATGAGCTCATCATTAAGGATATACAAAAGCAGATCATAGAGTTAACTCATGGGTTAAAAGAAATGGACTTGTGAGACCAAAACCAGAAGAGTGATTATGGGTCCCTGTCCAGTACTAAAAACCAAATGTATGATAAGAGGAGACAACCTCTTGAGTGAGAAGAGGTCAAATTTATGGATTTTAGTTTTCATGTTAAATTACAGAAGTTCACTTAGACTTTATAAGTATAGAAGTTCATAAATCAATTGAAAGAAGTTGAAAGAGTTTTTTAGTACAATGAGGTTTCTGAGTAAACACAAGTTAAGTTAATCACAATCAGATTGAAGTTCTAGGTATCTATCTGGTAAGAACAATTGAAAAGGACGCAAAAGTGGTAAGGAAAGTTAAAAATCAGTGATTGGAAAAGATTAAAAAAAAAATAAGGGAGCAGTTTTTTTTCTTTTAGCTATTCCAAACCCTATATTAGAGGCTTCACATGTTAAAACAATTAGGTGAGTTTGTTAATGATTACACTAATGATTTCTACTAATTAATAGCTTAGAATGATTTGGTAGAAATTGAGGAACATTTTTTAGCGAGGTATCTGGGTGGTGTATGGTAGTCCATACAGGAGGTATTGTATCTCTAGCCTCTATAGATGGTTTTTAAAGCATATCAAAGGGCCTTGACAGTAGAGAAGCATCATACTATTAGGGTTATTAGTAAAAATTTCAAGGCATATCAGAACAACAAAAAAAGGGCATAATAATCAAAATACTACCACCACAAAACCTAGACCAGCCTAACGGAATCAACAGATGATGGGTCAGGGTTCTAGTTTTAGAATTTTTTTATTTAGATGTGGTGAACCAGGGCACCGAGCTAGCGAGTGCAACAAAGCATAAAGTCATCTAGGAAAAAGTATGTTGATAGAAGAGCCTATGGATTTGACTAATCCTAAGCATGTTGATGACTCGAGCATAACGAGATTTTACATGGAGATGGTGGTACTACCCTTGTTATTAGAAAGAGTTTGTTAATGCTCAATGGGTGATTCAAAAAAGGATTTGAATATGTAATAGTATTTTCCATTCGATGTGCACCATTAAAGACAAAGTTTGCAGTTTGATTACAGACATGGTAGTTGCAAGAATGTATTATTTGTAGAGGCAATGAAGAAGCTCTAACTCAAAAATGAAAACCATCATAATCCCTATAAATTGGTATGGCTGAATAGAGACACTAAGGTAATTATTGATAAATGCTGCCTTATTTTATTTTTCATAGGATAAAAATATTTTGATAATGTTTGGTGTGATATGGTGTCTATGGATGTATGTCATGTTTTGTTTGGAAGGCCATGGCAATTTGATAGAAGTGTGGTGTATGATGGTAGGAAAAAAATATTGTATACCCTAAGTATCAAAAGAAAACATATAATGCTAGTACTTATGGAAGAAAAAAAAAGGTGAAGATGAAGACTAAAAAGGGAAAGAGTTTTTTATCTTTATCATAATTTATAAAGGAAATGAGAGGTGAACAAGTGGTGTACGCCCTAGTTCCCAATAGTAGAACAATTACATAACACGGTGATATTAATGATAATCCTGAAGAAGTACAGGATGTGCTAAAAGCACTTGCTTTGATGATATAAGAGTTACCTCAAGCATTGCTTCTCATACAAGATATCCAGTACCAGATTTAACTTGGTTTCAGGTTCTAGTCTACCAAACAAACTAGCTTATAGACTTAGCCCTAAGAAAATCAAAAAATTATAGAGGCAGGTTATGGAATTGTTAGAAAAGGTGTACATTTGAGAAAGTATAAGCCAATGTACAATCCCTGCTCTCCTAATCCCTAAAAAGTAAGGTTCATAGCATATATGTGTGAATAGTCGAGTCATTAAATGGATCACACTAAAGTACAAGTTTTGATACCGTGTGTAAATGATATATTGGATCAGTTAGCAAGTTCAAGGGTGTTTTACAATATTGATCTCAAAATTAGTTACCATCATAACATAATCAAGTCAAAGGATGAACAAGAGAAAGTATTTAAAATGTAATATCGATTATAGAAGTGTAAATGATATATTGGATCAGTTAGCAAGTTCAAGGGTGTTTTCCAATATTGATCTCAAGATTAGTTACCATCATATCATAATCAAGTCAAAGGATGAACAAAAGACAGTATTTAAAATGTAATATCGATTATAGAAGTGGATGGCGATATTGTTTGGTATATCCAATGCTCCCAGTACTTTCATGAGGTTTATGCATAGGTATTGAGACCATTTATACACAGATTTATTATGGTTTATTTCGATGATATTCTACTTTATAATCCTACTCTAGAATCTTATTTGTAGAATTTATGGTTTGAAACTTTAATGAACAAGTTTTTATATATGAACTACAAGTGTAAGTTCTTCACTAGTAGTGTCACTTTGATGGGGTTTTATTGTGTCTGATGTGTTTAGGCTTATTAGTCCAAAGTTTTTATAATTATAGAGTGGCCAGCTCCAAGGAGCATTCATGATGTCTAAAGCTTTCATGGACTTACATCCTTTTATAAAAGGTTTATCCAAATTTTCATTTTTTTCATTGCTCCCATTACAAAGTGTTTAAAAGGTTGTACATGTTAATTGACAAATAAAGCCAAATCCAACTTTCAGCTAGTAAAGCAGAATATGATTAAAGCTTCTATTTTGGCTTCTAGACTTTCAGAAACTATTTAAGGTAAACTTTAATGCGTTCAAGATAGGTATTGAGGGAGTTCTTAGCTAGGATTGATGGCCAATTACCTTTTTCAGTAATAAGTTATCAAATTTTCAAAAAATATCTTACCATATGTGATCTAGAGTTTTATGCTATAGTTTAGAGTTTCAAATATCAACGACATTACCTAGTGCAAAAAGAGTTTATCCTAATCACAAATCATGAAGCTTTAAAATACATAAATACGCAGCATAAGTTAAGTCATCAACATACAAAATAGGATTTGTTTTGCAAGAGTTTATCATTTCGCTAAAGCACCAGTTGGGCAACTTAACAAAGTGGTTGATGCTCTTAATAGGCATGTTGCTCTACTCGATACTATACATACCTAATTGACAAGGTTTGATGCTTTTAAAAAGCTGTATTCGGGTAATTCATTATTCAGGAAAATTTTTATTGAGTTGACAGATGGAGGTAAGCGAGACAACTTTAAACTTGTGAATAGCTATCTATTTCATAGTTTGCAACTATGTATCCCAGATTACTCCTTATAGGAATATATCATCCGTGAATTACATTGTAAGGGACACTTTAAGCAAGACAAGACCTTGGCCCTAGTGTCAGCAAATTATATTTGGCTTTAGCTATCAAGCCAAATATCTAGTTTTGTGAGGAGATGTGTTGTTTGTTAGAGGTTCAAGAGAGCATTATCAAATTATGGGTTGTATACTCCATTGCTAGTTTTTTAATATGGATTTTATGTTAGGCTTACCTTATACCCAACAAGACATGGATTTTATTTTTGTTACTGTGGACAGATTCTCAAAAATGGCCTATTTCATAACCTATTGAAAGACCATAAACACATCCCGGATAACCCATATTTCCTTCAATGAGGTTATACGTTTACATGGCATTTCCAAAATAGTGGAATATAGCCTTATCGCAAATAAAGTTTGCTTATAACAGATCTCAAAATTTGACTACCCAATAAAGTTCATTCAAGATCGTCTATAGACAGAACCCTTTTAGAGTGTTGGAGTTGATGCATGTTTCTTATATCAAATGATTGAGAATCCAAGTTAATGGTATGGTAGATTATTTACATGGTATTCATGAGCAGGTCAAGAAGATAATCACTGACAGAAATGCCAAGTATAAAAGCCCTAGTTGATACTCATCATATGAAAATGGTGTTTGAGGTTGGTTATGTGGTATGAGCAGTACTCATGACAGGTTTTAAGTGGATGTGTAAAATAAATTGAAGGAAAGAAAGATAAGCCTTTATGAGGTATTGTAAAATATAAATGACAATGCTCACAAACTTCTCCTTCCTGACCATTTACTTTTGATGTCTTTAATATTAGGCACTTAACACCTTATTTGGAGTAAAAACAGAACTTGAGAACGAGTTTTCTCTAACTTGAGAAGAATAATGCAACTAAGCTTGTAGGAAATAAAAGTTCTAAGCATTCAGATGAGGATTTGACACAAGTACAAGGGAATCTGACCCAAACACACTATATGGATGGCCTATCAAATGCTTTAATGAACTAGTGGCACAGGTCTAAGTATAAAAAGAGATCGGATCATGCCAGACTGAGTCATCAATTTAAAACAAAGATATCAAGAGATCCGATCATTGGATCAGACTTTTTTCAAGTGATTCTACAAACAGTTTTTTTATAGGAGATCATTGCATCGCTTATCAAGTTGTAGGATCTCATGAAATTAGATAGACCTGAATGGTGTTGTTTAGACCTATTTTTTTTTTATTTTTCCTAAGTTTTTTCAAATTCATTATTTAATTTGAATTTTTGTTTTAATCTCCTTGGTACTTTTGGATTTCTAGTTGTTTTTAAGAAGATGTAGGGTTTTTTAGTCTATTTACAAATCTTGTAAAAACAGGCTTTAATAGTTATTTTCAGAGAAATAAATTATAAATTTAGATTTCACATTTATAACTTTTTTTAACTCATTAAAACTATTGTGTTTGTTTCTATCTTTTTGGCTTACGTCTACGGTTTTTGCATTGCTTTTCTCCACGTCTAAGGGGCGGGTCCTTGCATAAAATTTAACTACATCCTTGATTAAACTCAGGATCTGGTCCACTAATTAAGGAATATATGCACTTAAAGTCTTGACATCGTAGACTGCAGTTGAATGACTCCCTGAACCGTAGTTGCTTGTGACATCATTTTCATCATCAATCTGGAAAATAGCTACAAGACTTTCTAAAACTAAGACAAGGGTTGACCATCTTGTTATTGTCGTTTCAGTTCAAATATGCAAGTTTCATCATAGCCATCATAAAAGGTTTTCGACATATTGTCTCCTATATGTCCTTGACAGAAGGAAGGAAAATGATCACTATATCAATGAAGGGGTCATGGAGTCAACGAGCCACCTCTAGACCCTGTGTTATGCTCAGCAATCCATATGTCAAAAGTGGCATCTTTCAAGGCTGGTTTTGTCGTAGCTCCAGTGAGATATCCGAGTTTGTTGCAGGTGCCAATACGCATCTCCATTGGTAAGGATCATAAGGGATAATTGGTCTCATCTAGTGTTGTTCCAGTGGGGATGGAACATTGTCCAATTGAACTTGCTAAAAAATCACTGGAGATTGTGATATTTAATGATGGATGAGTCGATATCCCCCAATGAATCTGACAAAGATTTCAAGAAAAAGGTGTGTAGTTAGAAGAGTATTGTATTTTTATTGTTGTACCCTGCAAAACCTAATTTCAAGATGACAAGAAAATTATGATTGATAAGGATATCAAATCCTTCTGTGGTTGTGGTGGCAGCGGCGGGTACCTAAAGAACCAAGGTTGCAATGACTTCTCTGATACCATGTTGAGATTCTGAACTTTTTATCATATATTTCTCTTCGCACAGTTGGTATATATGCTAGTTTTACAATTCTAATAATAGGTAGTTGTATATTACTAACATGATTCTAGGCCAAATTACAGTGACGTGCTAAAATCTATGAAGGAAACAAATCATGCATTTACAGCAACACAGCTCACGGCGACAAGTACTGCAACACAGACTGTGGAAATTACTGCATGAGTATTTCACTAAACACTATGGTATACAACTCAGTTATTCTGTATACCTGCCCTGCCTTGATGTTGGCAAACCAAAACGTCCAAACTATCTGCCACTCGAACCTATGAATTTCTTTATTTCTCCAAAATTATTCATAATCAGCTGTTCCTTTTAAACCTATCTCACTCTTCCAAAGCATTTTGGTTGAAAAATCACGACAAAAGCCTCGAGAAAGAATAAAAATTATGACTAAGTGTCTCGTACCACATGTATGCTTCTTTTCTTTTTCCTTGACTTGTCTAAGTCTTCATGTAATCTTTCAAGCTGTGAGAAGCTTACCATTATGATAAGGATCTTGTGCTTTCTTCACGTGGCATTGCTCTAGAAAAACAACTGGTGCAGGTTGTTGGCCGCATCCTTGAAACCCCAAAGGTCACCCACCATGTTTTTGCATCCCTATCTCTCTGTTTTCTTTTTCTTTTTCTTTTTCTTTGGGGTGGTGGTGGGAGGACATGGAATTGAGGTTAAAGAAATTATTATTAAAAATAATTTAATTTAATTGAGATAGTTTTTCGATATAGTGTCAGAAATTTTTTATTCAAGCAGTCATAAGTTTGAATTTCATCAACTTTATTTTTTATTCTAATTAAAATTAAGTAATAGCACAAGATAATTTCACTTGATATAATATATTAAAAAATAATATAAATTATATATTAAAATTTTACCCCACAGCTGCAAAGATTGTATAAGGTGTTGTTTTGATATCTAGTTACATTGTTTTGGTGCTTCTACTTTCGTTTTCTTTTTTTCTTTTTTTAGGTGGGGTGTATTAATTGAGGTTAGTTGATTTATTAGCATACTAGATAAATTATCAATACACCACAAGTTAGGCTAAATTTTAAATTTTTTATCGTGAAGGAAAGAATATTCAAATATTGTTAATGTGTTTTTTAATAGTAAAAAATAAATTATTAAATCAAAATCTAATGCATATATTTAATAAAATAGATTGAGAATTATATGAGTCTAGAAATGTCAAAAACAAAAAGAACTTAATGTATTAAATCAAAATCTAATGCATAAACTTAATCTTAGTCGTGAAGTTGAAAAGCAGACGCAAATAAAGATATATGATCATGTGTTACAAGAAAACCTTTGATTTATTTAACTTAATTATATGGCACTAATATTTTTTATAAAAAAAAGTAATAATTTAAATTTTATTGAAACAAAATAATTTGCTAGTAAAAGTCTTTTTTTCTTATTCATATCTTTAATTTAAAAATATATAACAATTGTTTCTATTTCAATTATTTAGTAAAAAAAAAGTATTTAGAAGACATCAAGATGATTTAAAATAAGGTTGAAAAAGACAATTTTCTAACTAAAACCCTCTTGTCTGATTAAAGTGCTCCTTTTTGGAAAATTTTCACCACAATATTTGTTTTTGCTAGACCACATTCTATTATTATTATAAAAGCAAGTTTGAATTCTAAAAAATTAAAATCCTAATAATTTTATTACAAGTGTATTAAAAAAACATAATAACAATTCAACGCCCATGTTTTGTTGTGTGGAATTCTTTGAAAATATTATTAAACTTGACTCAGTTGGTCATTGTTGAAACCTTCCATGCAAAATTATTTTTTAGCCCGAGTTTCAAATTAAATAATATTGGGGTTGACTTGATATGATATATGACTTGGTGTATCTAAAGGTAATTTTAAATATTGATAAAAACATGACTTGACTTAAAATAAATTCAAGACAATATGTTTTATTTAATATTGAGGTGACAAAATATCATATTGATCCAAGTTAACTTGTAAAATACACGACGTTGATCATGGATTCAACTAGGTTTAATAAGTTCATTTAAAAATATATATATTATTTAATTATATGATAAAAAAATTACAATCGCGGTAAATCAACATAATAAAATAAAACAAAATTGATTATGGTGTGGTGAACAAAAAGAATGATTGTTTGAGAACAAAGTAAAAACTAAATGGAATTTAATAAAATAATATCTAAAAGACATTCTTTATTAATCTAAGAAATTTTAAAGAGATTATTTATATTATATTTTAAATTATTTAATTTTAAGAAATTAAATTTCAATTGTTGAATTAAAAAAAAAAACAACAACAAGACGTGTAGGCCTGGGTGGCCAAGAGTGCCTAGACCTTTAAAAATAAGCCTAAACATATGTGTAAACTCCTGGATAAAATCCATAAAATTAATAAGAGAAATACTATGGTAAATGAGTAAAGTGAAAATTTGAGTTTAAAAGGTGACCTTAGATTGTAGGAATTTGAAATAAAATGTTCATGTATTAGTTTTAAAATAAAAATGTGAAAAATAGAGGGGGGAAAAACAAAGAAAAGCAGATAAAAATGAAATGAAAATGATAAAAGGAAATCAATGTTCTAGGATATAATATAATAAAATTTGATGTAGTTAGTTTAAACTCATTATTAAAAATGCATCTGAATCTAGGAAATATGACTCGAGTAATATAAAAGGTACAGTGTAAATCTATAGGTTAAAAATTGAAAAACATGTATAAATATGGAGAATTTTCATAAATTTAGAGTGAAAATATTGAAAAAATATTTTTGAAATTTTTAAATAAATTATGCGCAAATGATTTGGACCACCGATATAAGTCTTATGCATAATCACACAGTATTTTTAACTCGAAATGGAACCCAAATTTAAGGAAAATCTTTATTATAAATAGGGAAAGAAGTTTCCAATAAATTGGTTAAAAATTTGGATTATTTAAGTAGAAAAAAAAATACAAAAAAATAAATTTGTGACATCCATAAAAAATAGCTAGATTTATTAGCAACTATGTTGGTTAGCCAAAGTTTATAGCATTTATGAGGGATGGTTGGATTTATTGGCAACCATGTGAGTTAGTTAAAAAGCCTATGACACCTATGAGGGATGGAACTGTATAAATGTATATTTATGTGTGTTAGAAGGATCTCATTAAAATAAAATGTTATCATGTAATTATGCCTTCAGAGCAAGAAAAAAATATTAAAAGTGTGTATAAACTGGCTCGGACACTCACAATAAAAAAAAAAAAAAACCTATAACACCTATGAGGGATGGTACTGTATAAATATATATTTATGTGTGTTAGAAGGATCTCATTAAAATAAAATCTTATCATGTAATTATGCCTTCGGAGCAGGAAAAAAATATCAGGTAAATTGTGCCTTCGGAAGAAAAATGATATTGTGTGAGTTACGCCTAAGGGATGGAAACTTAATGTTATGGGGATCGTGCTTACGTGGCATGTAACCAATGATAAGTGGATTAATGCCTACAGGACGTGAAATTAATGTTGTACAGTATGGGTCTCCCAGCCTAGGTCTTTACTTTTAAAAAAAAAATTGCAATTTTTTTTAAGGTTCTCCATCCAATTTTGTGTGCCTCAATTCTAGCCACCATAGATATAATAGAAAATTGGTTTGTGAAATTTTTTATTTAAAAAACACTTTTATAATTTAAAAAAATTAATTCTCTAATTTAAAATATCCTGAAATTACTTTTAAAAAACACAAAATAAAATCAAAAAAATCTTGATTTTTTTTTTTTAAGATAATATGAAAGTCCAATGACACTTTAATAGTTAAAAGCAATATTTTAACAACAAATTTAGCAATTTTTAACAATGGAATCGGACAAACCAACTTCTTGCTCTCTTCTTTATTATTTTATTGTGATTCTCTTCTTTTAAAAAAAATTAAAAATTAAAATGTGAGTAAAATAAATTTTTAAACTAAATCATATAAAAAAATGACAAAATCTTAAGGCTAAATTGTTTTTTTAAAAAATAAACCGTTCTTCTACTGAGGTGGTGCCGACAGTTTTGCTTAGCTTTCCTACAATGTAGATACGTGGCAGATGGGAAGGTGACTTCACTTAGACAACCCGTAGTGGTTATTTTGGTACTACACAGATGCAACAAGACAAGCAATCTTCCAATCTTCTGCAGATAGTTACAGATTATCCCAGAGGTTAGATAGGCAGTAATACTAGTCAGCTCAACGCCTCGATGAGTTGACATTTTGCAGTTTGATCTCCCTTTTGTTTCCTGACTGCTACGGAATGACCATTTTTGAAGAATCGTTCTTTCAAATTTCTTGCTCCCCACCTCATTTCGAATGCATCATCGTTTCCAATCTATATTTACCGCCGGTTATTTGCTTATGAATTTGAATGGTTCTTGAGCGGTTCCAGGCAGCCACAGTTGTTTCGTGGGCGGCTTGTGCCAATGGTTCCACGTTCGGTTAATGGTTGAACCATCGTGCCCTGGGCCTCGTGTGGTTCAGTTGGTCCTCACAAGGGAGCTCGGTGAGAGTCTCAATGGGATGAGAATATCTCGATTCTCAAGTGTCATGATCTGATATTCTGAATGGCGATGGTTTAAGCTCAAATCTCCGGACTCTGTCCATAAGATTGGATTCACGTTTTTAGAGCCCATTCAAACAGCACGGCCACTGGCCTTGCAAGCGGCCTGGTGAATGAACATCCAGTTAATTTGGATTTGACCCTGAGAAATGAGAATCACGAACCATATGAAAATAGGTTGGAGTGGTTGTGATTTAAAGTATTTTTATTTAGAAATTATTAAAATAATATTTTGTTTATTTTTTAAAATTATTTTTAACATTAAAACAGTTTAAAAATATATAAAAATTAATTTATTTAAAAAACATTAAATTTTATAAAAACATTCGCAAAACACCTCCTATACATCATCATCGTCCTTGCGCTTTTGTGCCGACAGTGAAATCAAGTCTCGTAGACTTTACAACGGCACTGCGTACTAGATTTTCATGGGCTATTTGGTGGCGCTTGTTTCTTGTAGTCGATCAGAAGTGAGCCGAGAAAACAAACTCATCATTCTGATCTAATTTCAGTCCCTCGAAGAAAAGAAAAGGACAAACAGAAGGGACACAAATAGTAAAGTTTGCGTCATTGGGAGTGTTTTTCATAATTTTCTAAAACATTTCATTTCTATTAATATATTCAATAAATTGATAGATGGTGATTCGAGTAAAAACATTCCCTTAAAAATCAAGATAATTTAGAGATCTGATATGATCATGAATGTGAAAAAAAAACCCAATTAAAAGGGTGTTGATTTTGCATAAAAAAATATTTTTTTATCTTTGTTTAATATTTTACTATCAACCTTCTAACTTATTAAAAAAAAATTTAGTTTATAAAATTACGAGAAATATTACTTGTTTTATAATTCACTTATAATAATATTCAATAATTCCAATCACTATTATAGTTACAGTTGACATCACCATCATTTCAGGGATGTTTGAAAGTGTGGTTATGGTTATTTTTTAAAGTATTTTTTACTTAAAAATATATTAAAATAATATATTTTTTATTTTTTTAAAATTATTTTTGTTATCAACGCGTTAAAATTATCTAAAAACATCAAAAAAAAATTAATTTGAAGCAAATAAAAAAATAAAATAAAAATTTTAATTTTTTTCAAAAACGTTTTTAAAACACAAAAACAAACAGGATCTTAAAAAACTCGAGTTAGATAAATAATTGAGTCAAAAGGATTCAAGATTAACTTATTTGACTGGATTTAATAACATTATGAATAAATTTTTAATAATTTTTTTACATAAAAAAAATTAATATTTCTAGTTATTAGCTAGAAGACAATCAATCTGTACTAAATTTCTTCAATGAAACTTCTTTTTTTTCCAAGGCGTCCCTCAAAAAAAAAAAAAAAAAAAAAAAAAACTTATCCACCATTAAAGTACGAATAACTTGGTGTTAGAACCAACCTATCAATCATTTTATAAACCATGATACGCGAACTTTTATCACAAGGATCAAATCAATCTATTAAGGAAAATTATATTTTAGTTCTTTTTAAATTGAGAAAAAATACATTTCTTTCATGCAGTTAAAAATTTTCAATGTCTGCTTCGTAAGTTCTGTAAAATCCCAAAATGCCCCTGACTTTGAATATTTTATAAATTTAACTACGTGTTCTCTTTTCTGAATTTTTAATATGCACATTTATTTTTCCTTACAAACTTCTCAATACTCGTACTCTATGAATTTAGGAAGGCAAATTGCGATTAAAAAGATATTTAAAAGTTGACAGAATTACGGTGTTCGTTGGCTTTTGTTTGTTAATTAATACTTAGACTGTTTGGGAGTGTGCTTGTGATTATTTTTTAAAGTATTTTTAATGTTTAAATGCATCAAAATAATATTTTTTTATTTTTTAAAAATTATTTTTGAAAACAACGCAAAACACATAAAAAATTTAATTTTTAATAAAAAAATTTAATTTTTTTAAAAAGACTGGGATGTAAAAGAAGTCACAAATTAACACAGCTCATGGTTTGCAGTAGAGTCCAAATTCTGCTATAGAATCATAGTTTCCCTCAAATTTAAAACAAACCTTTATTTAATAATTAAAAAAAAACATAAACCATGGGGTAAAAAGAGTAAACACAAGAGAATAGCTTTCTAGCTAGCTACGCCGTTGAATTCGTTTGGGTGCAATCTAAACTGCCCAAAGGAAACGTTTCATGGTCAAATGGTCTTGACAAATGGAATTTAAATCTTGAAATCACTATCATTATAGTTTATTTTTTAAAATACAATGAATTAATATGGGAAGTATATCATTAAAATTATTAGGAAAAAAAATCTCGTTTAATTGAAAATATATATATATAAAAAAAACTCCTGCTATTAGAAAAAAAAATGCAATTTAAGCAATACTATGCTTATTTGGCCAAAAATATTTGCTTATTATTTATACGCGTTAAGACGTGGACTCGTAAAACCATAGAGTGAACGAAACAACGAGTAGTCGTTATGGTCATACATCTCATGACTGATGGCAGCACTTGGAAGAAGAAGTCGTCTTGTGGAAAATTTGGATCAAATCGAGAGAATTGATTGGTCAGGTCAAAAGGTGTCAGCATCTGTCATCAGCAAGGCAACGGAAGAAAAGTAGATAAAAAAATCCCATAAATCTTTTTTAGTTTTTCTTGGCATAGTAAAAAAATTAAAATAATACAATAAATAAAATATTTAAAGATATATTACAGTTTCATAAATTGCATTTGTTATCTTTAACACTTGAGTCGCAGTTGATATATGTGATTTTATTTTACAATTATTATTTGCAATACACAAGTTGCAAATAATATTTATGAGTTTATTTAAAATTAATATTCGAAACCTTTTTTTTCTCATTTTTCCTTTTATTTCCCCTCTTTTTTGTCTTTTCCTATAGTCACTCGCCCCTCCCCTTTTCCTGTTATCAACAACTTATCTCCCATCATGAAACTTACCCAAAACACCATGAAATCACCCATCTCTCTCTAGCCTGAGATTGTCGCCCTCCCTCTCTCCACCATGGGCTAACTAATTCTCGGCCAAAACAACCACTATTGATTATCATCATCATACACATTCTATATTTAGAGATATATTGAACATTTTTTCTCTACTAATTTGATATGATTATGTTAATGTGTGTTAATTCGATTTCATACAATATTTTGGTTTTGAATTAAGGATTTTTTTTGAAAATTTTAGGGTTTTATGTAGTTAGGTTAATTAGATATAATTTGAGTTGATAATTATATTATTTTGTAAAATAATCAATAATTTTAAGTCGTTGTTGATTGTGAATTAGTGAAATTATTTTGTTAAAATTAGTGTTAATTTAAGTTAAATTATAAAAATATCAAATTGAATCATTCATAATTATAAATGGAGGTATGCTTGTATATTTCTATCGATAATTATGTAAAGCATATTTAAAAAAAGGATAAATTATTGAGAGTTTATTATTTTTTATGTATAATTATTTTAAATTCTTTTATTGCTAGGAGATTAATGGCATTTTAAATATTTTTTATAAATATTAATGGCATACTATCTATAAATATAAATTGTACTAAATTTTTAAATATTTTTTATATGTGCTTTTAAAATAAAAACTCTCCTCTTTCCAAAAAAAACAAAAAAACAAAGCGTAGGACTGTGGCTCGTGACAGCTATATTTTCTTACCTATTCACACCACGCTTTCTATTAACGCAATCGTATTTACTTTTGGTGGCTCAGTACGCCTACTCTCTAGTCTCTCCCCTCTGAGCTGACACTACCAAATAATTTCTCTTTTTCTGGGACCCACTTCATTTCTGACACTGTCTGGGAGGTGCAATAGATTTCCTTGGTCCAAAGTTTTCTCACTTAGACGATACTACCCTTGCCAGAATAACCGAGAATTTTGTTTTCAAGATAACAAAATGGCTAAAAAATAAATCAAAAATAGCAAAGCTAAAAACTCATATATTTATGGAAGACTTGCAGGTCACATATACGTCACCAACTGCTATGGCTGGAAAATGACATTTGTTATTGTAATTATAATATCGCACAGCACGTCTCGCTTTGTCATGCGACCTATACTTTTTTAAAAATTATATTATTTTAAAAAAATTAATTTTTTATTTATGTTATTTTAAGTATATTTTTTAGTCGTTGTATTATTTTTTTAAAAAAAAATCAATAATTAAATCAATTTTAATTTGGTTTATTTAATTATTTTCTCCATCCCCATCTAGTCATCTCTGGACTATGTTAACCTTAATGTAATTATTATTTGTTTTACAAATAAGAGATTTGATTTTTTAAAAATATTTTTTGAAAAATTAATTTTTTTTATTTTTTATTTTTAAATAATATTTTTTATATTTTTAAATTATTTTAATATACTAATATCAAAATTAATTTTTAAAAAATAAAAAAAATATTATTTTAATATATTTCTAATTTTTTTAAAAAAAATTATTATTATTACAATTTTAAATAATGACTGGTTCACAAAACGGAGGGAGCCAGGTGGAGGGCAGGAATGACACAGACAAGGGCGCAAGCAGGGGCCTGGGCCCCCTGCAATCCTTTTTTTATTTTTGTTCCTGTATTGGGTAATTATATAATTAAATATGAGGAAGTGTTATATTTTTTACTTTAAAGAGGTGGGCCTCTTAAATTAAATGTGATTTTATTTTAATTTACTCTTGACCTCCATGAAAAAAAATATAAAGGTATTACTTTGTGAAATAAATAACAGAGCCATCAATTTACCCTAATATAAATCTTGTAGCTGATCAAAAACATAAATAAAAACATAAATTGTGTGCAAAATTTTTCTACAAAAAGATTGAAGCAGAGCTACTAATTAATTTATCTTTCATCAAACAAAACAAGATAACTTAAATTTAAAATATATTTTTGTTTTGTTTTGAGATGTTTGTTAATAATTTGATGAGGTTTTTTTAATAATTCTATCATTCTTGCTCCCTTTTTTTTCTCAGATCTGCTAGTTTTACCAATTGTTTTTTGAATTCTTGTTATAGTGATTTTTTTTCTAATTAATTAGATATATTTTATTGGTTTGTTTTGATTATGCTTGGATTTTTTTATGTTTTGTTTTTAGTAAAACCGCCAAAATTATCAATTTTTTCTTACGATATATGTTTTGATTTTAGGTTGAACCATGAATAAAATAAGAAGAATTGGTTCTTTTTTCAAAAAAAAAGAAAAAATATTGATAACTCACAGCCTACTGAACGAGCTTTTTCAGCAATAAATATTGTTAAAACAAGACTTCACAATCGAATGGAGGATGATTTTCTTGCAAATTATTTGATTGTCTATATAGAAAAAGAAATTGCTAAAAGAATCACAATTGATATGATAATCGATGATTTCTATTATATGAAAGAACGACAAGTACAATTAAAATTAATATGTAAGAATCATTCTTTATTATTTTTTGCTTTATTTCAAAGTTTCAAACATAAATAATATTTTGTTTTAGCTAATGCTTCTTATATACTTTGTATGTTTATATTTGATAAGTATAAAGACTAACAACATTAAAGTGATGAATATATTATGAAGATAAAATTAACTTCATTGCTTTGACTCAATTTGGTATTGCTCCAAACCTTTTACCTTATACAAATGTCATTATATGTTTGTAGTAAGTTATTTGAATAAAATTAAATTATATAAGTTTTATTTTACAATTCATATATAATAAATTAAAATAAATATTATATCTTAATATATTAATTTTAGCTTATTTAACTCCGTCCCTGGGCACAGGAGACAATAATGATTTGCCCACAAACAAACACGTTACTAAATTAGGGATGGCTTTTCATGGCCAGTGGCTTTTTTATAAAAAAAAACACAATCACCACTTTTCCGGTTAACGTTGTGTTCCAAAGACTTTTGAATTCGATTCTGTAATGCATAACATTTTTTTAATTTTTTTATATTAAAATATCAAAATCATATAAAAATAAATTAATTTAATTTTTTTAAGTAAAAATTAATTTTTTAATCATGTTATTTTAAGTATATTTTTTATTCACTGTATCATTTTTTTAAAAAAAAATCAATAATTAAATCAATTTTAATTTGGTTTATTTAATTATTTTCTCCATCCCCATCTAGTCATCTCTGGACTATGTGAGCCTCAATGTAATTATTATTTTTTTTACAAATAAGAGATTTGATTTTTTAAAATATATTTTTAAATAACATTAATATCAATAGTTTATTGGCAATCTCACGGTCAATTTAATGATGCTGATCATACTGTATTAAATATTAATTAAAATTTGGCTGATACGATGAAGCTAACATCCTATGTGCTGATTAACTTTGACCTATGTGGGAAGTGTTTAAGAGGTTGCCCATGTATTGACCTGTTAGAGTTCGTGCTAGAGTTATGAGCCTTTTCCCATATTTTGCTAGGAGTGGAAGTTTTGTGTTTTAAAAATAGTTTTTTAAAAAATTAAATTTTAAATTAATATTTTTTTAAATTTTTAAATTATTTTAATGTACTGATATCAAAAATAATTTTTTAAAAATAAAAAATATATTATTTTGATATATTTCTGAAAACAAAATATTTAAAAAATTAATAATTATAACATTTTCAAACACCCTTCATTGATTGGTCCACGAAACGGAGGGAGCCAGGTGGAGGGCAAGAATGGCACAGGCCACAGGGCTCCAATAATGATTTGCCCACAAACAAACACGTTACTAAATTAGGGATGGCTTTTCATGGCCAGTGGTTTTTTTTTTAAATAAAAAACACAATCGCCACTTTTCCGGTTAACGTTGTGTTCCAAAGACTTTTGAATTCGATACTGTAATGTATAATATTTTTTTAATTTTTTATATTAAAATATAAAAATCATATAAAAATAAAATAAAATAATTTTTTTAAGTAAAAAATATTTTGAAAAATACTTTAAAAAACAGGTTGGAAAAAAAAACAAGTGCTTATGAGCTAAATTTAATATTGTATAATTCAAGCATTTCTTTTTGTTTTTCTTTGGTCAAGAACGAATACTTTGAGGATGGTTGTATAATTGAAGTTTTTGGGATTTTATTCCCTGTGTTAAGTTATATCAATCTTTCCTGCTTAATATTGGCATTAGAAGAAATTCAAAATTTAAAACCGCAACTACTTTCAACTGCATGTAATAAACTTTTTTTTTTGTGATAACTTCTCACAACTTCTTTTATTTAAAATCAACAATTATTTTTTTTCCATAAAGATATAAGAATATGATAAAATCCTAAAACCCATACAACTAAGATTTGAATGGATAAATGAACGCATATTCCTTTACATATTTAAGTTAGAACTAAACAACGATTAGGGATACTTTGTTTGGATTTAGTACTTGGTTGCATTAAAAAATAATGAGAATAAATAATTTTAACCTTCTCATAGTTAGCCGTTTAAAGAGTAGTTTCAAACAAAATACACACATATTTTTCTAGTTTCTAACAAGAAATTTAATTTTATCTTAATAAATCAGATATATTTTATCTTGATATAATCATAAATCAAAAATATTTTATCTTGATTGAATTATAAATCAGAAATATAAAAGTTTTGTTATTTTAAATTTATTTTTTAATTCAAGTTGATACTGTATTGTTTTTTTTTTTTGTTATAATTGATCGGTTTTTTTTTTATATTTATGTTTTTTTATTTGCTATTTTTTTTTAATATAATTCAAATAAAATCAACTTATTTAATTTATAGAGAAGAAAACATAACAATGCTGAAATATTTTATTAAAAAAATAATACAAACCCCCATCCCGCATTATAGTGCAGATACCAGTAACATATATGGTCTAAGCCATGAACACCATACAGTGACGTTAACACTCTCAAATAGTTATATATCAAAAAATAATATTGTAACCATCTAGGTGGTGGCTCAGTGTTAAGAGCTTGGGACTAAGGGGTTTGTTTTTCTTTGTGGTTTCAGGTTCGAGTCCTGTGGTTGTTAGCTTCAGGACCCGTGGGATTAGTCGAAGTACACGTAAGCTGACCCAAATACCCATATTAATTAAAAACAAAAATAAAATAATGACACCGTGAAATTACAAAAGGAAAATGTCGTTTTCTTGTTAATTTTAATCTTTTATAGCAAAAACAAAAATGACGGGGTTGTTTAAACTTTAAACGGGGTTGTTTGATGTTTGTTGGTTGTTAATTTTAGTATATTTGTTTTTGCATTTTAAAAATATTTTTAAAAAAATTAAGAAAATTTAAATTTTTTATTTATTTCAAAATAATTTTTTATATATTTTTAAATATTTTAATAAATGATATTAAAAATAAAATTTAAAAATAAAAATTATTATTTTAATACATTTATAAATAAAAATACGCTCTCTTCATTGGCCATAACAATCTGATGAATGTCGGGACCCACCACCCTCCTCTATGGAGCGAATCCGAGACAAGCTCTTTTCTTTCCACTTCCCGGGATCTATGGGTTCCCTGACCTCATTAAATAAAAGAAATTCATATCCAACGGTTCATATCACTCCCTCCTATTAACGGCGACGATTTTTCGCATCTTCTTCCTACAGCCAAGGAAAAAAAAGAAGAAAAACCCATCAATTAATCGTCGAGGAGATATTTTTCAGTGATTTTGCGCCTTATACGTTTTCAATGACGAAAAGGCCCCTACATCGCTATCACCGCGGAAGAAATAACTGTACTACCGGGATAGCCTTGTCATTTCGGTGCTATGAGCAGTTGGAACTTCATTTGGGTCCCACCAGGAATTCAAACCCGATGGCCCACATCTCATCGCCGCCCACTCAGGTTCGCGCTCTTTGACGGTGACGATTTCTCTTTTCTAATTTCCCTTCTCTATTTGTTTTTTTTTTTTTTCCCTTACAGAACCAAAGTATTAAACCATGTGATACTCACGCCTACTTTTTTGTCCATTAATGATAAAGCAAAAGACATAAACACCCCCGTCTCTTTTGATTTTGGAGTATTCTTGACGTGATGATGTCATATAAATCTGCTGTTGGCCCAATGATATATATATATATATATATATATAAATTTTAATTTCACTTTTTTCATCGATTGAAGATTTACGTGTGTTTACCCACACATAGATTGTGGATTTACAGAGTTTTTTTTGCTTGGAAATTTTTTTTATTTCATTATTAATTTTTTTTAATTTAGCTTTTTTATATTATGTTAGTAAAGCATTGGGCTAAATAATTTTTTTATAAAGTTTTTGAGATGTTAAAATAACATCTTATTGTAAAAAAAAAATTTATTGCATAAAAATAACATTAAAAGATCAAATTGAGTATGAAGCAACAATACAAGGGTTTTTTATTTTATTTTTTAACTGCTTAAAACATGTTTTTTAATAGATCTTTGCCTAAAAAAATTTACTAGGTGTATTTTTTATCTTTTTAGTTTTACAATTTATTGTTTTGATCGCAAACTTTATTTTGATCATATTTTAACTCTTAAATTTGGAAGAGAAGAGAAAGATACATTGAAAAATACTAGAGGAGAGAAAAATTATTTGGTTGTCTATATTTCAGCAATAAAAAAAATACATTTTTGATATTAATGAGTTCCATTCAACGAGAAAAATTTTATTAAGATATTTTTTACCCTTTATATTGTAAGAGAAAAGATAGATTGAATTGAGAAATAATTTTTTCCTTTAATTTTATGTTTTTGAACCGGTTTAAGGGTATTTTGGGATAAAAAATTGATTATTGATGTTTTTAAATAAAAATAAATTGATAAATTATTATTTAAAGTTCTAATTCCTAAAACCTTGATCCTAATTTTCCAGTCAGCGAGAGTTAATTGAAAAATATTATAGAAGATGATAAATTGTCTATCATTACAGATAACTTGTTGTCTAATCTTAAAAAAGAAAAAAACTCAACAAGTCATCAATTTTATAAGGAAAAAAACAATGTAGACACTTCTGGCCTCCTAGGTAATTGGTCATGCATGCAAGCGTGGGTTGCTAAGCTCATTTATAACTATTTTTGTTTTTTTTTATTAATCTTGATTGTTTTTAAAATTTTAATTATATTTTTAATATATTATTTACTTTACATTAATTTTTTATTTACATTTAAACTGGTACCCTCTCTTTTATTTTTTAAATTACTTAGCTTATTGTTTTCAATGGTTGTTTTTTAATGTTTTTTTACAATGTTTCAAAAAAATATTGTGAATTATTTTTAATTTTTCTTTCATATTTGATATAAAACGAACCGTATTTGTTTGATGTATTTATAAAAATAAAAATAATTTTTTCTTGTTAAGAAAAGATAATCTTTAAGGTAAAATAATTAAAATATATAAATTAAAATAAAAATTCAGATATAAATTAAGTATCTACTTACCTATTTGTTGTTTTTTTTAATGAGAAAAATTAACTTTTCAATTTAATATCAACAACTTTTTTAGTTTATTGGTTGGTTTATACATGTTTAAATTTATTTTATCAAGTACAAATAATATCTTTAAATTTCTCAATTATATAAATCATGATATAATGAAACATATTTATAATATTAATATTTGTTTGTATTATATTAAAATTAATTTAAAATCCTACCCGTGACATAGCACTAACAACCTCTTATAACACTTAATGACACATGTTGTTCTTATTTTTTATTAAATATATACACTAAATTTTTAATTTTTAATTAAATATTTTTCATAATTTCATAACATATTCACAATAGCTGTGCATTTATTTTCTTAAGTTAAAAACATTTTGATTCGAACATCCGTACGGATTAATTAATTAATAATTAAATGTACGAAGCATGGATTTCACTGCAGGGGTACTCTGGTAACCTAACTTCCAAAGAAAACTTGGACGGGATCCATTTCTCCGTAAAGCAGCAATCAACGGTGCAGAGGTCTTTCTTTTACTGAAAGTAATCATCAATTAATTTTTAGAAATATATTAAAATATTTTTTTAAATTTATTTTTGATAAATATATTAAAATAATTTAAAATTATAAAAAGAATAATTTTAAAAAATTTTAAAACACGGTTTAAACTTAATTACAAACACACTATAGAAACCGTTGGTTAATAACAGAAATAAAAAGGTTAGCCCGCTTTGGAGGCAAAATCGTAAATTCATTAGACAATAAATAGAATTCGTACACGAACGAGAACTTACTTTATGTGAAATGGTTTCACACTCATTCAAAGAGGAGAGGAGATCCCAACTCAGTTCCCATCACTCCACAGAAATCAAAAGAAAATTAAAAAAAATAAAGAATTAAAAGGGTAAAAGGGAGAGGTTATTATTTTTATTTATTTATTATAAAATCTAATTGGAATATATTTCTTACACTATTGGATTCTTCTTTTTCTTCTTCATTTACTTATCTCAATCTCTCTCACACATTACCTCCATAACTCATACAAGATATTTTTTTGATATTTTTCTTTCAAAATAAAGAAACCCTTTTTTTTTTTCTTTTCTTTTCGGGGTTTGATGATTTGTGTTGAGGAATGAAAATTTGGGTTGTTTATCTATTTATTAATTAGGGGTTAGTTTTGATTGTTGCTTTTAAGTGGAAACTGAAATTACTGATAAAATTACATAAAAGAAAACGCTTTATTATTGCTTCATAGAAACTGTGCTGTGATGCCAGACCACAACAACAGGCAGGTTAAGAGCAATGCTGTGTCAAATCACTCTGCTGATAACATTGAAGGTAGGTAGTAGCATCATATTTATGTGTACTCTTTCCTTAAGGCAGTGAAGATCTGCCTCTTTTGTTTATTTTTTCCTTTTTGGGTTTTTCTAAAGTGATGTGATCATGGTCTGGTAGTTTGTTCTTGTTGCTGTCATCAACAATTACAGATGCATATTTTAGCTGTGGATGGTTGATTATGGAGCATGTTACAAGTTACTGGCCTCTTTTTTATTTGTTGTCTGGAAAAAACTGTAATTATTGATTTGTGTTTGTAATCGTATTAGATGTTTTAGGCAAGTTGTAACTGGCTTTGTTATCAATTTGTTGATCACTGGTGGGTTTTTGGTATCAAGAGTTTTGGGGGCGCTTGATGCAATCAATGTATAAATTGATGAAACGAAGCTTTTGCGGATTCGTGTTTCTTTATTGTGATTCCTAATGTTGCTGGAATTGGAAAGTTTGTTACTTTCTTTGATGTTTTGTGTGTTTTAGCAAATTATTAATTAATGTGGGTTTCTTTTTACTTTTCTGTTATTGTAGTAAATAATTTGATCTATATTATGTGGTTCCTTTTAGTTTGGAAAGTCCAAACTTGTTACAGACTTTTGCTAAGTGGTTTCTCATGTGGCTTTGTGGACAGGTGCTCTAGTTAATGATGTAATACTTAGGTAGGCTGTGAGGGGTTTTAACTTGATTCTTTGGCCTTTTTATGTGTTGCAGAAGCATTTTGGCGTTTGAAGATACATGATCCTCAAGAGCAAGGTGGTATGGCTCAATCAAGTCCATACCCAGATCGTCCTGGTGTGCCGGATTGTGGATATTATTTAAGGACTGGATTGTGTGGTTATGGAAGCAATTGTCGCTATAATCATCCTATTTATGCTGCACAGGTAAAATGCATCGTTGCTGTGGAATTTGTTATTTTCTCTTTGGCTTATACCTTTGGGTTTCGATGCTTAGCCCTGGGCCTGCTTGATGTAAATTCTGTCTAATGTGCATGTCTTCTACTATTACCTACCTTTCTCCTAATAGTTTGTGTTTCTGGTTTTGTTATTCTCTGTACAGGGCACTCAATTGAGAGAAGAACTTCCAGAGAGAATCGGACAACCTGACTGTGGGGTAAATTCTTCTTTGCCCTGTCTCTTGAAAAGAAGTTCGCCCCCATCTGAGCTTCATTTCATTGATGACCATGGGAAATTTCCGTAAAAAAAGAGAATTGGCCTGTTAACATATGCCTATCGTGTTTCTCTTCTATCCTTTTTCTCTTGCTTATTATCATGGTAAATTGATAGTAGTACATTTTTGTGGTGACTCCAATGCAAGGAGAGAAATTCACATATTAGTGTAGACATATTTTATCAACCACTAGTCAGTTCATTGTTTATTAAACTAGAGTCAAATCATGCTTTTACCACGTGTGCCTCTTTTGGTTTGTATTTTTTTTCTCCACAAAGAGATCGCATTTGGTTGTTTGAGATACCTGTGATGGCTGAAGTCAATTACTACAGTAGTCTACCCGAATAATTAGGGCTCTCCATGAACCTTTCTTCTTAGAAGCTCATGATTGTTTAGATAAATAAGAAATTACGCTTGATTTAGAGTTGAAGATTTTGTTTGGGTTTGATCTTCATTACATGTGTTTGGAATTTTATGAGATGAAGAGATTGACATGATGCTCATCAATTTATCAATGGTTATTGGTAAACACAAGGGATTCCTTTTTTGAGGGAATACTAGTTAAATTCCGTGTTAGATATAATGCCTTACAGAAAACTCTGTAATTTATAACTTTCTGATTCAAAATGCCCATTGCAGTATTATATAAAGACAGGAACTTGCAAATATGGATCAACCTGTAAATATCATCATCCAAGAGACAGGAATGGTGCAGGACCAGTTTCATTCAATGTGTTAGGCCTTCCAATGCGTCAGGTGTTTACTGACATCTGGATTTGTTTTTTTCCTGGCTTTCCTAATATTTACTAAGTGCTGTAGACCAGATAAATTGACTTTCTAACTTAGAAATATGTACTTTTAGGATGAAAAATCATGTCCTTACTACATGCGGACCAGATCATGTAAATTTGGAGTTGCGTGCAAATTCCACCATCCCCAGCCTGCATCACTTGGAACTAGCTTGCCTCTTACTGGAGCTGCTGCCTTTGGATCTACAGGATCACCTATTGTTCCATCTTCAGGTCTGCCTTATGTAGGCGGACTTCCAACATGGTCATTACCAAGAGCACCACCGTATATGTCTGGTACACACTTACAGGGTCCACAGGCTTATATGCCTGTTGTTGTTTCTCCTTCTCAAGGCATTGTTCCTGTACCAGGCTGGAACACCTATGTGGTAATTAAAATTTCTTTTTCCATAAATGATTGGCATAAATGTGGCATGCTGATTAGGAAGGTTCTGTTTTTCTGTGATTTGTCATTGCATTTTCGTTGTTTCATAGTTTAATCCAAAAAATGTGAGTTATCAGAACTTCACATTATGAATTTATGATGCCCATAATCAATGCAATCCATTTCACTTTGTGTTCTAGTTCCCTCTGTGATTGATTTCATCTTTGCACCTTTCTGAAGCGTGTACTGCATCATATTAACTAAAAATCGAACTCTTAAGATCTGATGATGTGATGTTTAATGCGAACCTTGAAGTATGATTACTTGAGTCTGTCATGCTGACTGAATTAGTTCTGCAACTTTGAGTTGCATTGTTAATGTGAATAAAGTTGTAGGTGATACCTCTACATCCAACATCAAAGAATTAGCTACCTTTTTGTTATTATCTGGCAAGCAATTGTTTTGGAAGGTAGTTGGGCTGCGGGTTCATACTCAAAAAGTATTAATTATAGGATGGACTCAAACACACAAGTAAAGGATTTAAAAAGTTTTCCTATGTGGTTTTGTATTGAAATCCTGGGATTATAGAAGGGAAATTATTATTATTTCTCGAGCAACAGTTGATCTGTCTAGATTATTTGATGCAATAAAGATACTCTCGCATCCATCATCTGGTGGTGCTAGTTCTCAGAAAACAAAAAAAGGTCCCTGTTCCTGTGGAAAAACTTGTGAACTGGCACTGAGACTTCATAAATTAGTATTGGGACATATGCATGCAGCAGTGTCCTGCAATGTGGCCTAGGAATAGCCAAAATAAACTTTCTTTCAAACTCTTTATATTTATTTACTCATTGGCTCTTTTAATATTGCATCTAGTTATTCTCTCATTGCAGTTTTTTGGGGAAAGGGATTTTTAAATTTTTTCTGCATCTCATATCATGGTTTTATTTGTTTACCAGGGAAACTCGAACCCTATGTCCTCTTCTAGTATTCTGGGATCCAACCGTGCTTATGACTTGAGAAACCACGGTGACTCCGGTTCTAGTGGGCAAGCACATTTGTTATCAACAGCCATTCCTGCTCTCCCTGAGAGACCTGATCAACCAGAATGCCGGCATTTTATGAGTTCCGGGACCTGCAAATATGGTTCTGACTGCAAGTACCATCACCCAAAAGAAAGGATTGCACAACTAGCAACCAACACTATGGGCCCATTTGGCCTTCCCTTGAGACCTGTAAGTTCTCTATATACTTCACATTTGGTGGCATGGAGTCAGCATCTTACATGAAACAATTTCGCTTGAATAATTCTGGTCGTTTTAATTTAGTGGGAATCTTAAATTTACTGGTGAACTATTTATATATTAAAAGAGTTTATATGGCAAAACATTGATTTCTTTGCTCTTCTTTCACATGCAGGGGCAAGCTGTGTGTCCAGACTACAGTATGTATGGAATCTGCAAGTTTGGCCCAACTTGCAGATATGATCACCCCTTACCTACATACCCTTATAACTATAGTCTGAGCCTGCCATCTCTATCTATGATGGATTCATCTCTGGTAACTTATCCAAGAATGGCACAAGCAGCCCTGTCATCTGCAACTCCTGTTTCCTTGTCTAAACTTCCTGATATGATCCGGAATCCTGATGGTGCAAGCTACAACAAGCATCAAAATTCTGATTCAAACACAAAGACTTTGGATGATCCAACTGAGCATGCTGGTTCCCCACCACCACACTCTTCACAGGCTTCTTCGGAACCTTCACATGATTAATTTGATTCAGCTCAGGTCTCACCATTTTGTTCTGTTTTTTTTTTTTTTTTTTTGGGATACTCGGTACTCTTTAAAGGAGATTTTTGTCACAAGTACCTCCAGCCCCCCCTTTTCACCTGTGTTTCTGCGGAGTGTTATAGGTGGTTTGAAGTTAAAACGTAATGAGCATAAATGATGGGGGGGTGGAAGGCCTTTTTTGTTGTGAATAAAATGCAGGTGAAATTTGTAATATTCGTCCCTTGGATGTGTTCTTCTTGATTCGGCGATATCCATCCATAACAAGATTCTTCTATAATGTTTCATTTTTAATGGTCGCCAGGCACCCCACCCCAAGCTTATGCTGTCTGTGCATTACACAGATGAAATGTTGGCCGTGAATCAAAATGCATTAGCTGCTGTTCACAGTTAACGAGAGAGCCAAGTGCAGACATTAGAAAAATGACTTGGTATTTGGTCGACTTGAATATAATAGTCTGTTTTTTCCCTTTTTAATTTTAATTTTTTTAAAATTTTTGTGCTGATGGGGTTGGGAAGAGTATAAATAATTGCGGAGAGTAGCTTGGTTGTTTGGTACGGATGCTGATGTCCTGTAGCAAGCCTTCGTTGTGTGAGGTTCTGGCGCTCTTTCTGCCGAAATTCCTCCGGCGGGCCATTTGACGTGGTGCCCATTTTTTAATGTCCTGAGCTCCTGTTCGTTGGTCGTATGTGTTTCCCGGCCTTCTTATTCCTATGTTGGACATCACCTAGAGATTGCTCATTATTCAAGTAAAAAGCTAACCTACACCACCAACGGGATGTTAAATTTCGTGGATTTGCATAGATGTTGAAAAACGAAAGGTGGGTCGCCCTTTTACCCAAAAATGATGTATATATAGATGAAAGTAACACTTCAATTTCTTTTAAAAGAAATTAGTTTAGAATTTGAAATTTACTGCTCAAAAATAATATTCTCTAGGTGTTGTTTTTTAGATTTTTAGATTTTTAGATTTGTATTGTTTTTATAAAACATGTTTTAAACGTTTTTCATCACAAGTTTTTCAAATAAATAAATAAATAAAATGATGAATAATATAATTTTTTTTCTATATTCTAGTATTTTTTAGTAATTTAAAATATTAATTTATTTTTTATCTTCATATTTAATTAGTATTATAAATTTATTTGTTTTTATTAGGATTCTAATATAGATTTATTTTTTAAGTTAACAAGTATAAAATTTGCATGATAATTTCTAATTTGAATGAAATAAAATTGATATTTTATATAGATTTATAACTGACATGTCATTAATACCAAAAAGAAAAGGCGGGAAGAAGCAGCAGCTAGAATATTGCAGGTGGGATATGGTAGTAAAGTCGTTACAACTAGTTGATTAGGCTGTTCTAGCTAGTTAAGAGTTGGTTGAATCGATTAGAGGAGATTAGTTGTACTCAACAAGTCCGAGTATATAAGCTGTAAATGGAGAACTTGGAAGACAAGCAAGAAATGAAGTGTATTTTGCACGAATTGCAGAACTCTCTTCCTCTCTTTTCAATTTCTTCTACTTCTCCCTCGCTTCTCTTCTAAAGTCTTGTTTGTTGAGGAAGATCCTTAACAGCTGGTATAAGAGCTCGATCTCCTCGATCACAAAGAATAATCAAGTAGAATCAACACAATACAATGGTTGATAACAATAAGATCAAAGTTGATGAGGAGCATGGAAGGAAGATGGATGGACAAATACAATAATTACACGAAAAGTTACAAAAGACGGCTTGTAATCAAGCTAGGAAGAATGAACAACTGGAATTGAAGATGGATTCCATCATAGCCACATTACAGACTCTTACTAGGAACAAAAATGGCGACAAGGAAGGTAGACTTGGTATGGAAACAGATGGAATACTTTCTCATCAAAGAAGTAATCAGAGAAGATAGGGTATTGGGATTCAAGAAGAGCAAAAAAGGATATAATGGAGCTTGACTTAAGGGGAGTTAACAACCTTTCATGGAGAGAATCCAAAAAGCTGGTTAAGGAGATGTAGAAAGTTCTTCAAAATGAGCTACAAACCAGTTCATCAGTAGGTGGAGATGGCCTCTCTTTCTTGAAATACACCCTACCAGAAAATTGATAAATATAAATGGAAATACCGATGAAATATTTCCGTCAGTAAATTACAGTGAATATTACCGATGAAAATATTCTCTCGGTATATACCGAGGGAATTACAATGAATTTTTTTTTAAAACAAAGCTAAAAAATATGATGACGTGTTATTTATACCAACAAAATTAATTTTGTCGGTAAAATCATTGGTAAATTATTAACTTCTCCCTAACACTGTTCATCATGTCAATTACAAAGAGAATTCCGTTGGTATTTTCCAGAAAGCTCTGGAACTGTTCACTTCCCAATTGCACTATTAATTATTGTTCTTTATAGAAAAAATCACTGATGGATTGAAAAGTCATCGGTGTTATTTGACGGGTTTCTAAATTTTTTTTATTAAATTGAAAATTTAAATTAAATATTACAGACGGAATCACCGACGACTTTTTAATCCGCCAGTGATATTTGACAGTTTCTGAAATTTTTTGATTAAATTAAAAATTTAAATTAAATATTACAGATAGAATCACTGACGGAATGATTAAAAATATTAATATTTAATTATCCGTCAATAAAACTATAGGTAAAACCCTCCAATAAAAAGCCTATAATCCCTCATTTCACAACAGACGAGCCTCCTTTCTTCTTCTTCCTCTTATGTAAAAAACATCAACATCCCTTTCTTTCTCTTCTCTTCTCTTCTCTCCTCAACTTCTTCTCTTCTCCTCCATGCTCATGTATGTCTTCTTCTTCTTTTTTCTTTTCTCTTTGTAGTTTTTTTAAATTAATATACTTTATGAATCTGTTTTTTTTCTCTTCTCAGCTTCACTTGCAACTGCATTAAGGTAAGATTTTTTCTTTTTCTTTCTCTGTATTTTTTTTTCATTTTTAATTTTTTCTGTTCTTAATAATTGTATGAATGTTGTTGTAGGATTTTTTTTTCATATGAGATCAATTTTTAGTTGATTTATTTATAGGATTTTTAAATTTTTAGCAATCGCAACTTCATTTTTTACATATGAATTTTTTTTAGTTGATTTATTTTTTTGTATTATTTTTTTGTTGTAAATTTGTTTGAGTTGATTTTCTTCTTTTTTTTTCTAAGCAACTCAGTTTTGAGTATTATAGAGTGTTGATTTATATTAATTTAATTATTTTCTAGTTTTGTAAAATAGATTTTTTTAAAATATTTTTAAATAATCACCGACGGAATTATATACAGTATTTTTGTTGGTTTTATGACAAGTTTTCCGAGGGAAATACCAACAAAATAAAGAGGGTAATTTTTTTGCGCGTTTTTCCATCAGTAAATCTATTGGTAATAATATTTTTTTTACTGATGGATTTACCGACAGATAAAAAATTACCGACGAACGATTCACAGATGGAGCATTTTTGTCTGTGATTCCATCGGTGAATTAATTACTAACGGAATGATAGTACAAATACCGACAGAAAATTCCATCGGTAAATATAAAAATTTTGGTAGTGACAAGATAAAGGTTTGGTACAAAGGGTTTTTATATGGAGAAAAATATATGGTTAGATGAGAAGATTTTACAAAAGCTTTGTGTCTGTGATTTGGTAACATGAAGGATGTTGTTGAAAAATTTAACAAGCTTGTACAAGAGAAGGAGGTTGAAGAATATGTTGACAGGTTTGATGAGCTCAAGTCATTAATGTGCGCTCTGAATCCATTCATACTAGAAGTTTACTACATTTCAAGTTTTTTGAGTGGATTAAAGGAATATATTAGGCCAATACTTAAGATACTCAAGCCAGCAACACCAATGCAGGATTTTGATTAAACAAAGTGGCAGGAAAAAGCAAATCATGAACTAGCTAAGAAGTCTGATTATTCCAAGAAACAACCTCTCTTATGGAGCAGGCAAATTACCAGGTAATCTTTCACTTAAACTTTATAATCATTTAAAGATAGAACTGGGGCGAGGGCCTAAATATCCAATTAAGAGTTTATATGAACAAAAAAGAAGGTTATGTTGGCGCTTTAAGCATGGAGATAAGTATATACCAGGGCATCAATGTAATAGTAAAGGATTATATATGATGGAAAGGCTAGAAGACGAACATGGAGAGTTCTTGAAAGTTACAGATGGTGAAAAAATATAATTCTAAGTGAAGATGAAATAGTAAGGGGATATGGATTTTCACTAAATGCCTTGGCTAGGAGCTATGCTCACAATACTATCAGGACTCAAGGATGTTGCCAGGGAAGGAATTTGATAGTTTTAATTGACAATAGAAGCACTCACAACTTCATCAATATCAAGGTGGTGGAAAAAAATCAAAATCACTACAGTTAAGACCATTGTTTTCGTAGTAACTATTGCAAATGGAAGCATTATAAGGTGTGACTCTCATTGCTTAAAGTTTGACCTAGTTCATGCAAAACTTATGAGTTTCAAGTTCACTTAAGAATGATAAGGCTAAAAAGATGTGATTAGGAGTGAATTGGCTACAAAAGACATTCTCCAATTCTATTTGACTTCATTAAAATGAAGTTGTCATTTAGAAAGAGAGGTGTAATGATACAATTGAAAGGAATATGAGAGAATGCTTAGTTTCAGATTGTAGCCAACAAAGTACAAAAGAGTTTAAAGGAATCCATTTATGGGTTTATAAGGAAATTTTTTTAATGTGAAAGCAATTGAGAAAACTAGTCTGATTGTGCACGATGCAACGATTAAAGAACTATTAAATGAATTTGAGGAGGTTTTCTCATAACCAAAACAATTACCTCCTGAAAAAACCTTGGATCACAATACTACATTGATCCCTAAGCTAAACTAGTTAATATTAGACATACAAGAGCTCTTATATACACAAAGAAGAGATTGAAAGATTGGTGAAGTATGTGGTGACATGCACGACATTGAATGATGGAGCTACCTTCTCAAATTGAAGGGATTTTGAGTTTAATCATAAAGTTATGATTTGAGATAGTCACTATCTAGTATCATGGTAACTAGAAAACTGGTCTGCAAAAGTCTGGGTAAGGGGACTAGTTGTGCAAAGGGAAGACACATCACCCTCAGTGTATTCTACCTAAGGTAAGCTGTATTGTTGATTAATTGTTATTCTAAGTCGTATTTCTATTCATTGGTCTCATCTAAGATTTAAAGCAAATCTCCATTCGTGAGGAAGTCTCTATCTTATCGGGTTAAATTCTAACTGTTCTAAGGCTAAAATTTTAGTATTGCATTTATTTTATTTTTTGTATCTTTAATACCTGACACTTTATAGTATAATTTTATACCCCAAAATATTAAAGTCTACATCTATATCCTAACACTCTGAATATTAATTAAAAAAATAATTGTTGTGGTATTTTGGCCAAACTCTAATGGATAATCATAAACTAGTTACAATATTCATTTTGTATTTTTTAAAATATCATAAAAATGCATTTTTGTTTTTTAAAAAATATGCATGAAAAACCTTTAGAATTTGGCCATGTCCATGAAAACAGAACATATATTTTTTTTTTTTATGTTTTTGAAATGAGGAATTGTTTCAATTTTTTTGGATTTTGTTTTTGAAATTTCAGAGAAAAACTTATTATTTTTAATACCGACTCTATATCGTACAATGTAAGTCTACAGTTCAATATTAAATGAAATTCTTGAAAAAAAAGTTTTTGTGTTTTATGAAATAAGGGAATTGTTTTTTGAATTTTTAAGATTTTTTTGAAATTTCAAAGAAAAATCAAGTATTTTTAATACGTGGTTTGTATTTTACAATGTATGTTTACAGTTCGATATTAGGCAATAACTATTGGAAAAACATGTGAGGGACCCATAAATAATTTCATAATGATCCCTAAATGTTTTGAAATTTTAAGGATTTGTTTGGCTAGACACACAAATAAGGATAAATTATAGCTAAAGGAAAAAGGCTTAGAGCATGTTTACCAAACAAACCCTTAGCCTAAAGTCAAAGGTATTAAAAATGCCTTAAGGCCAGGTTTGGGAAATAGGCCTTAAGGCCATGTTTGGGAAATAGGCCTTAAGGACCCAAACAAGATCTTATTTTTTAAGAAAAAATGAGGCGTGCCAAACATGTCCTTATATCTAGGTTGAGCTTGACCCAACCATATAGACTGGGTTTATTGGGCCCGAGGCCCAAGACCATGTGGTCAGGTTGGGCTACTGCCCGACCTCACCTGATTTTTTAAGCCGATAGACAGCCCAACAAACCTTTATTTATTAAGTTTTTTTTTATTTATATTTTAGGATGTGGGTTAGACCCAGCCCATACAACTTGGTCACTGACCCAGCCTACTGACCAATTTACTTTGCAGAATGTGAATTATTTCATGTTCTGCATGTTTATGTTTGCATTAACTAAAAAAAAAAGAGAGGAAAGGATTACCTGGGTTGAATGAGGGTGTTGGCTGGCTAGTGGAGCTTTAGACGTGGCGTGGTGGCCTACTAGTAGAGCTAGTGGCAATTGTATGGGGGTCTGTGGTGGTTGTTAGAAGTTGGAGAAACTGCACTGGAGGAGAAAAAGAAATGTGGAGGTTGCAGTGGAGAGCTACCGTGGTTGGTTGCAGTGATGGTGGATGGTTGCTCTAACATGGAGGAGCTTGTGGTTGCCCACGGTGGTGTTGTCTAGGTTAATCGTAGTGCTGCGGTGGAAAAAAAGAAGAAAAATGGTGGAAATGTAGGAAGGAATGGGGGTTACTTGCTGGGCTAAAAAAAGAATGAAAGAGGTTGGGTAAAGGTGTTTTTTAGGTGGTGGTGGTGGTGTTTTTGGGAATGCAAGAGAAGTTTTTCTCTTCTATTTTTTTTAGAGAAAACTAGTGTGTGAGGGGTGTTTGTGCTTTGTTTTTTTTGCTTTTTCTCTCTCCGAATCTTCTCCTCCTCTATCGCATGAAATTCACCTCTATTTATAGGGGATGAAAAATGGGTATGAAATGTTTATCTGGCATGAATCTTGGCCTTTGATTCAAATAGGAAGGATTCCAAATGGTGGCCAAAAGTCATCATCACGGGCTATAAAGGCTGGCCGGGTCAGCCTCTTTGGGTCAACTTTGTAGCGTGTTCAGGGCTTCCAAGGGACAATTTCTTTGCTTAGAGGTGCAATGGTAGGTAACAAGAGTGGTGTCTTTTTTTTTCTTGTATGGTGAAGGTATGAGAGAGAAGGAAGGCCTAAAAAGTGGCATTAGAGTTGTCATTCTTGTTGTTGAAGGTTGAAGATAATATACAGAATCATGTCGTCTGACACTATTTTTTTTTTTAACTTTTATTGACCAAAACGACGTTGTTTTGATCTAAAACACGTCATTTTGGTCAAAACAACACCAAAACGCACCATTTCATTTAAATAAAATGATGTTGTTTTGGGGTTTTTGACCTAAATTACATCATTAAACCCTTTTTTAATTTCACTCCAATCTTTTAATTTATTCAATTAAGTCCTCAATTGAATTTTGATTCTAAGAATCAATTCAACTTCGCACCTATTAAGTTTTAAAATAATCCCTTGAATTCAACGACCTTTCCAACTTGGTTGTAGATATTTTTAATTTTTCCCCAAATTGACATTCAAACTTCTAATTTCTTCAATTTCACCTCTAATTGACATTCAAACTTTTAATGTCTTCAATTTCACCCCTGTTTTGAATTGAATTTATCCCCTGAGTTTGCACGTCATTTGCAAAAAAATCCGTTCTAAGTTTCTTTAATTTGGCCTTTAATTGACCTCCAAGCTTTTATTTTCTTCCAATTTTGTCCATGATTTCACTCAATTGAGTTTGGAAAAATGTAATTTGGTCTTCTAAAATTCAGATCTTCTCAATTAAACCCAAATTAGACTTCCAAACTTATTGGTTCACCATTTAAGTCCCTAATGAAATTAATTTGACCAATTAAAAGTCTAATTAAGTCCTTGCACTTAATTAATTCTATTAATTTAACCCAAATTAATTCTTAAATTTAATTAAACATTTAATTGGGCCAATGATTAAATCAAATTGGCCTTTTAAAAGTATAATTAAGTTTTTAGACTTAATTTTTATACACATTCGTCCAATAGTTATTTAATTTGACCTTGAATCTGAATTGTCTTTCAAACTTAGTTATAATTGGGTTCCTGATTTTTGTCAAAAATCTCAATATAATTCCACCATGCATTTGAAATCCTTCTCAGTATGCTCTTGCTAAATTGCCAGTCTTTTTTTATTTTTTGTTTTGAATTTTAAAAGAAAAGGATAATGTTAGAGGAAACCCAAGAAATTAGGTTATGATTGTTGCCCCCTCTTTACAATGCTTACGATAAAAAGTCTCATAAGAAACTTTTTTTTTTTTTTTATCAAAATGTAAGTATATTAATAGATCAAAAATTTACAGCGCTGGAGAACCATCAAGTTCATATATAGTGATTTACAAAAGTATGGAACAAACTCCCTGAAAAACTTTACATCAAAGCCATAGCTAACAAGCTAAAATTAGCAGACAATGGTTATGTGAGGAACCATAAATTACAAGGTTCCCAATCTAACACAAAGCAAAAGCCAAGACAAGTGGGCAAGAAGATGCCTTAGGCACCAACTGAAACAGGAAACCCAAAAAAGACGCCTTGGGCACCATAAATTACAAGGAGTGACAGACATGAGCATTATGCAGCATAACAAACTTCAAGAGAAGCAACAACAACCAATACGATCAGCTTAGAAGTAGTGACTATATGGACAGCAAACCGAAGAGAAGACAACATCCTACAATACAGAACATCCAGAACATCCACCAATACGGTTAGCTCACATAAATTTAGGGATGATTGCGCTCATGAAAGTGCAATATCATGTAGAATAAAACCTGAAATCTCTAGAAAACAGATTCAACCAGTGTGTAGGAGTTTTCAAAAACTCTTCGATTCCTTTCTTCCCATATCAAGTAGACAACAATGATGAGGGAGACCCTTTTCATCCTGGCAACATCGTTTCCCCCCCCCTGATATTAAGGCCCGAACATCACTACTAATGGTGGCCATACCCCTGCAGAGCCGAAGCCAGGATTTCACCTTTGACCACAAGAGGGATGTCCACTTGCAAGCAAAAAAGAGGTGACTATGGCTTTCCTCATGATCCGGACAAAAGACACAGCTAACATCAGTATCAACAAAGTGCAGCATGTCTCTTGTTCTCAGCCTCCCAAGCAAAGCAAGCCAAAGGATGAAACTATGCTTTGGTAAACACCAAGGTTCCCAAACAACCTTAACTCATGACACCGGGGTTCCTTTGAATCTCAAAAACTCATAAGCATGACCCGAGAAGGGCTCATAAATATTGTCCCAACTTTGCATCATAGAGATCACTTCTGATTGACCCCCACAGTCTGCAAGGAGCTGATCTCGAAGAGTAAGAAGGGACTTCCATAGGGGAGAGGAGGTTCGCTGTAAAGGAACCAACCAGATGGAACTATCTTGCAAGTAAAAATGGTGCACCCATCTAATCCAAATCGAGTCAGTCTTTAAATGGATATTCCATAGCTGTTTTGCAATGAAACAACGGTTCCTTGCCTTGATGGCATAGAGCCCCAGGCCTTCTTCATCCTTTGGCAAACAAATGTGTTTCCAGGCTACTAAGGTAGACTTACTTCTGGCTGTGTTACCAGACCACAAGAAGTTCCTGCAAATACATGTAATTTGGTTGATGACAGTATTCGGTATGGGGAAAATGCTGAGCTAAAATTGCACCATGCCAAAGAGAACAGATCTAATTAATTTCAGCCACCCAACATAGGATGAGTGCCTGCCCATCCAACCTTGTATAGCAGATTCAAGTTTATGTAGGAGAGGGGAAAACTGACTAGCAAGAAGCCTGTGGGGACTAAGGGGGACACCAAGGTATTTGAAGGGGAAGCTGCCTTCAGAAAAACAAGAATCTTGGAGGATACCCTGCTTAATACTGACTCCAACTCCACCAAAATAAATAGAAGATTTCCCTGCATTAATGTGTAACCCTGAGGTCTGGCCAAAGATATGCAGCTGCTCTAGAAGAATCCAAACAGAAGATCTATCCCCCCCGATATAACAGAAGAATGTCATCAGCAAAAACAAGGTGACAGATATGGTGAAATGCACACTTCGGGTGATAGTGGAAGTCTGGCTGTTGAGATGCTATCTTCAGCATACGGGAGAGGTACTCCATGCAAACAAGAAATAGATAGGGAGAAAAAGGGTCACCCTGCCGAACTCCACATTTCCCAGGGAAGAAATCATATAAGCTGCCATTGATAACATTAGAGAAGGAAGAAGTTTCCACACAGAGTATAACAAGATGGATAAAACACTGAGGGAAACCCAGCAGATGAAGAAGCTCTCTGAGAAAAGGCCATTGCAGAGAATCAAAGGCTTTCCTGAAATCAACTTTTATGAGGCATCGTGGAGAGTTTCTCCTCCTGCCATAATGCCTGAGAAACTCTTGAGCCAGATTGATGTTATCTATCATATTCCTTCCTCCAAGGAAAACATTCTGAGCTGGGCCGATAATGTCTTGGAGGGCACGACTGAGTCTTACAACAAGAATCTTGGAGATCACTTTGTAGACCATATCGCAGCATGAGATAGGCCGAAAATCATTGGCAGAGTTAACATTAGCAGATTTCAGGACTAGAGCAATAATGGAATGATTAATCTACTTGAGAATCTTTCCAGAGGAAAAGAAATCCTGAACCGCCACAAAAAAATCAGCCCCAACTATGTCCCAAGACTTCTTAAAGAAAAGAGATGAATATCCATCAGGACTGAGAGCTTTGTCATTTCCAATGCTGAATAGAGTTTCCTTAATAACTTCGTTGGACAAAGGAGCCAAGAGAAAATCAGAGTGGGTTTATAAAGACAAGGACCACTATGAACAATAGCCTCACCAAGAGGAGAGGTAGACGATGAAGTGCCAAGGAGGTTTTGATGAAAGTGGACAAATTCAGCACCAACTTCATCAATAAAGGTAGTAAGAGCCCCATTACTACGCTAGATGGCAATGATGAAACTTTTTCTGTACTTGTGACTCATCAAAGCATGAAAAAAGCTTGAACCTCTGTCATTATCCTTGAAGAAATTGCATTTGAGCTTCTGGGTAAAAAAATGCTTTCTCAGTAGACTTTAGGTTGAAAAGACTTAGCTTTAATTGATTAACCCTGTTCAGGAGAGAGATGTCATCTCTGGAATCACGCAGGAGGTATTGATGATACTCCAAATCAGCCTCAGCTCTAGCAACTCTCTCTAAGATGTGACTGAAATGGAGCTTGTTTAAAGTCTTCAAAGGACTCTTCAAAGACTTGAGTTTCCTGCACAAAACAAACATAGGAGTACCAGCCATTGGGGATTGCCATCCTTCAGAGATTAAGCCTACATATTCAGGATAGTCAACCCACATATTAAAAAACTTGAAGGGATGACGACTAGGGGATCTGCTGGTACCAATCTGAATGTGAGCTTCTGAGTGATCATAGAAAGTCCTCGGAGGGTGAAAATGCATAAGGGATGTGAGCTGAAGGTTACACCATAAGGGATTAGCCAACACACGATCTATTTTGGTCCAAATAGTCCCATTGGACCAAGTATGGTGGCAACAAGTGTAATTCATATCAGAGAGGCCCAAGTCTGAACAACATGCTCTAAAATAAGCGACTTCATAAGATAAGACAGGGGCACCATTGTGCTTGTCCTCCTGTGACATAATGGAATTAAATTCACCTAAAACAATCCAGGGAGTAGCTGGAGCCCAGGACTTAAGGCTGTCCCAAAGAGATCTACGAGCAATAATAGTATTGAAACCATAAACAAAAGTAGCAGCAAAAGTGTGGTGAGTAGACAAGCTACGAATAAAAACATGGATAGCCTGGAGAGAGGAATCAATCACGTCAACATGAATAGTAGAAGGATTCCACAACACAACTACTTTGGCAGTACCAGCAGCTTCCACATTTGAGACAAGATTCTAGCGCTTCAGCCGAAGCCTATGCATGAATTGAAGGTTGGATGAAACCAACTTAGTCTCCAAGAGACCACACACATCAAAATTATGCTTTTGCATGAGGCGAACCAGCTCATGCTGCTTTAGAGGACTGTTGAGTCCTCTGACATTCCAACTGAATATGAGCATTACATAGGAGGGGGTGGAGGGGGAACTTTACCACTCCTAGTTGTTTGAGATGTGCTTTTTCTCTGACCATGCACAGTGGTTGCATCAACAATAACAACATCAGGTCCTTTCCTATATGGGGGTGCGCGGACATGTTATTTACCTATAGAAAGTATGGGGAACGACACCTGAAGGTGAGACAACAAGTCCTTTCATAAGGAACTTCAGATAGTAAGCTTGTAAAGAAAAAAAGATGAGAGATTGTGGATTTACCGGATCAAAAAATGATCAATTCTTCCAAAAACATTATAAGTGAGGGCTAGAAAGCGCACTCAGAAAGAAAATGGATAGGGCTAAAAAACACACTCAAAATGATACGATCCGGGCAATGAAAAAACAATTAGATTCAGATTCTGAAGTAAAATGCGCAACAGTCCAGTTTTACGACAACAATCATAATTCTCAATCCGACCGTTGGATCGGGTTGAAAATTTACATGGAGTCTCCTGACATGTTTTTCTACCTTAGGTTAACATTTTAGGTCAATCGGAGTTCAGAAAGACATGGAAATACCACCATCTTCTAGATGATATTTTTGAGATTTTTGTTGGCTACCTCGATTACCCTATTCATCTTGGGTCTGTAGAAAAAAGAATTAAGATGCTTAATTTTCCACCTAGTGTAGAGCTCAGCAATCAGCTTCCTATTAAAATTGTAAACCCCAGAAAAATAAATAAATAAATAAAAGTGAAGAAATTCATGCATATGGTTAAATAAAAAACAGAATTTTTGGGCGAAATAGTTTGAAACATTATAATAAACCCGGTACTATTGAGGGTTGATTTAATTGAAGAGAATAATACATTTAAAGGAAAAAGGGGGCCTAAATGCAAATAAGGGAAAATATAGAGTATAAATACTCTCTCCTCATAAAAAATCTGTAGGAACCCTAAGGAGAGAAGATAGGGAGTTTTATACCCATTTTTGAGAAATCAAGAGAGAAACACTAAAATTTCAAGAATCCATCCAAGATTGAAAGCTTATAGATGGGATAAACACTTGAGAGCAAAGGATTACCAAGAAATTGAACAAGAAGAGAAGAAAGCAGGGAGTTGAAAATCTTCAACTAGTTGAAGATCAAAATCTTAATTTGTACCGGGTAAGGTATTCTAAACATGATCTTAAAAAAAATTCATTTTTTTAATTCGATAAAGAATTGATGCCTTGATATTGAATCATAGGTTAGGGTTTTTAGACATAAATTGTTGAGATTAAGTTAATTCATGTGTGTGGTATGTAGTTTATGAAAGTATTGTGTGAAGGGGAGGGAGAGACAACTCTGGACAGACTTGTCTTCTGACTTTCGGTGAGATTTCAGGTAGGAGGATGAGTGAATTAGGATCGGGTTCCTCATAGGAATTGTAGATTTGAATGTTAGCTAACCAAGAAAACTAGTCTTGCTCAATTTAGAGATGTAGAACTCCAATTATAGGTTACCAGCTGAGACTGAGTCATGACTGATTATGTAGGGCAGTAGGACTAATTAGTTAATGAGCAATTTTGACTATTTTAGAGGCAAAATTGGGTTCTCCTCCTTTAGAGAACTGGTAGCCTTGTGTCTTAGCTTTCTAACGAGATCAATCTCACTTAAAATAGAGTTTTAGAACTTTAGATATAGTTAAAAATCTGATGAGTGTTCAGACGGTAATAGTTGAAAATTGGACAGTAACAGTTCAAAGTTGGATAGTAACAGTTCAAAATTGGACAGTAACAGTTGAAAATTAGACAGTAACGGTTCAAAGTTGGACAATAACAGTTGAAAATTGGACAGTAACAGTTCAATGTCTAGACAGTAGCGGTAGGCTTTCACGTGAATGCTATATATATATAAAAGAATTGAGTCATACGAATACTTGCACATTGAGATACCAACTCTGAAAATATACATGATATATGTATGTATGTTATTATGAAGAAATGAACATGTATAGAAAGTAACATATGAGTAATTGATGAATATGGATTCTCTATAATGTCGGCTTGAAGGAATCATAACCAAAAACTTTCTTATGATTCAGGAGGAGCAACCAGGATTGGATCTTCTGTTAGGGGAGGTCGCGAGACAGGCGAAGCAGGTGCGTGATTCTCCTCCTATTTGCACTTATACAATTTAGAATTCTTATGGTGAATGCAATTACAATAAATGTCGTGTTCAATGTAAATAAAATCTAGCATAAATACAAGATTAGCTTCGGCTAATGGCATCCGTGATAGGATTGTCGGGAGACGATTTACAGATTAGCTTCGGCTAATGGCATCCGTGATCCGTGATAGGATTGTCGGGAGACGATTTACAAGATTAGCTTCGGCTAATAGCATATGTGATAGGATTGTTGGGATACAATTTACAAGATTAACTTCGGCTAATGGCATCCGTGATAGGATTGCTGGGATATGAATTACAAGATTAAACTTGGCAAGGTCATCTAGTTCATGCAAGTAAATAAGAGTATTCAAATTAAGGATATACAAATGAGTGTTAATTAGGTTTCAAAGACTTACAAGCAAAATATAAGTTCTCTGTTTGAATTCTTATGGGTCCGATATAAAGTTAATACTTCATTCGTATTCATTACATGAGCATATATATTCTTTATCAACATAATGATATGTTTATTTATGTAACAGGTCCATCAAATATCCAGGAAGATCATTAGTTTATGACTCTACTTTATGAAGCTTATGTAAATATTTAACTTAAACAAAAGGGAATTAACGTTTTTATGTAGTATACTTTTGTGTAAACCTTGATGTATTTATAAAAGTTCAACTTAGCATGTGGTATTTTAGTTATCTTGTAATTAACCCTTTTGAAATATTTAAGAATACTTATTATGTTGTAAATGTTTTCTTTGCATGTTAGTATTCCTTTCCTTTTAAATTTTATGATATGATGTTTGGACTATGTTCATATTGAACTTACTCGTAGGATATATATATTGTGTGGATTGTATAAGGTGTGGAATTATGAGGTTTGATATAATGTCCGGAATTATGGGACCTTATGATGATGGGTTGATTGAGTAAATTGATAGTAGTCGATAACTTGGGATGTCCTAAATACAAACGAAACTCTGCTAAATTTTTGAAAAAAAATAAAAATTTACCCTCAAATAAAGAAGATATGTTGGGATCTTTTAACATTGATCGAGTTGTACAATTCGGACTGTTACAAAAATTCTGAGCGTTATCAATTATAAATCCTGCTGGTAGGTCGTAGTGACAAATCAAATCTTTCTAAATGAACCTCTTAATCACCTTTTGTGTCACATGTATGTAAAAACTGACCTCTACCCATTTAACAAAGTAGTCTATAACAACCAACATGGATTTATTCCTATTGTTGGCCTTCTGATTAATTGGTCATATAACATTCAATCCCTATATATCAAAAGAACAAGGTAAGGTCATATTGAATAGCAACGTCAGAGGTGCATTTATCTTATCACATGTATCTGACACTTGTTGTATTTTTTAACATAATCTATACAGTCCCTCTCCATGGTCAACTAGAAGTACCCAGATCTTTGCATTTTTCTTGCCATCGTATGCATGTTAGCATGAGTGGCACAAATTCCTTTGTGGATTTCCTGTAATGCTTGCACAACCTCCTTCTCATTTAGACACCTAAACAAAGTCCCGTCAAATGACTTTTTATATAGGACATCTCATCCAAGTAATAATCCATGTTCATTTTCCTCAAAGTCTTTTCATTTACTTTGGAGGCTTCTGAAGGATATTCCCGGTGCTGGATAAGCCTTTTAATGTCTTTATACCATGGTTTTCCATCTCATGTCTCTTCTAATGAACAATAATTAGCTTGGAGATTTTTTATTTTGATGCTTATTGGTTGGATCCTGCTCCCAATATTGATATGTGTCATTAAAGCTAGGGTTGCCAAAACATCAGCAAACTGATTCTTATCTCTATTTATATGATTAAATTTTATCTCCTTGAACTCATTTGCTAACTTTAAGAGATAATCCTGATATGTCTTCAGCTTCTCATAATTGGTTTTCCATTCTACCTTCACTTGGCAGATAATTAGCAGTGAATCTCTGTAAACATAAAGTCGTTATGCTTTTAACTTTAAACATCTTCTAGACTGATGATGTAGGCTTCACACTTGGCTATATTATTATTGCATTCAAATTGCAACCTTACCGAATAGGGTACCACTTTTTTTTTCCCGGGAAAATTATCACTACTCCAGCCCCATTTCCTGATACATTCACTGCTTCATCAAAGTACATGGTCCACCTATCGTTCATCCCCCGTCATCTTTAACTGTTAGCCTATCCTCACCAGGAAGGTCAAAAATTTAGTGGCTCATAATCTTCCACAACATGATCTGCTAGATGGTCAACAATCACGATTCCTTTTACAACCTTCATTGTCATATAAACAATGTCATATTTTACTAACAACACTTGCCATCTTGCTATCCGGCTTGACAAGTAAGGTTTTTTATATATTTATTTGAGCGAATCTAGTTTTGAGATCAATTAGGTTGTGAAGTACAACATATACTACTTAAGCCTTTTTACGCCCCAAACCAAAGCACAATATAGCCTTTCGATGACAGTATACCGGGATTCACAATAATTAAACTTCTTGCTCAAGTAGTAAATAACTTGCTCTTTCCTTCTTGACTCATCGTGCTGGCCTAACACGCATCCCATGGTCATTTTCATCACCATCAAATATAGGAACAAAGGTCTTTCTAGTATAGGAGGCACTATCAATGACGGATTTTACAAATACCTTTTGATCTTGTCAAAGGCTTCTTAGGACTCCCTGTCTTATAATTTGACAGTTTTCTTTCCAAGTAAACAAAAAATCAGCTCGCATGTTATTGTGAGCTGAGATATGAACTGGGCTATGTAGTTCAACTGCCCAAGAAAACTTCTTATTTCTTTCTCTATATTTGGCATCGTCATATCCTGGATTTCCTTTACTTTGTTCAGATTAACTTCTATTCTTCAACTGCTTACTACAAAACCTAACAGTTTTTCGATCCTTACCCTGAATGAGCATTTTGAGGGATTCAGTCTTAATCAGAATTTTTGTAGCCTTTCAAATAATTTTCTCAGTACTTGCTTATGATCTTCTTTTTTCTTTGATTTGACAAGTATATCATCTACATAGACTTCCACTCTTGGTGCATCATGTCGTGGAATAAAGTGATCATTGCTCTTTGATACGTGGCATTGACATTCCTCAATCTGAATGGAATCACTTTACAAGCAAAAGGTTTCCCTAGATGTGACAAATGTAGTTTTCTCCTTATCTTCCTATGCCATTCTAATCTGATTATATCCTGAGAACCCATCCATGAATGAGTATGTGACACTCTTCATAACATTATCGACTAAGACATCTATGTGGGGGTAGAGGAAAGTCATCCTTCGGGCTTGTCTTGTTCAAGTCTCTGTAATCCACACACACCCTGATCCTGCAATCTTTCTTGGAAACTACAACTACATTAGCAACCCATTGAGGATAATGGACCACATTCAGGAATCATGCATCCCACTGTTTCTATATTTTTGCCTTCGCCTTAAGTAGTATATCTGAGCGCATTCATCTAGTCTTCTGTTTAGCCGGCTTACTTCTTTCCATCAAAGAAATCCTGTGTGCCACTATTTCAGTGATCCTCATAGTATCATAGAACTAATAAGCTTAGCTTCTCATTAGATGCTCATAATATGAGGGATTTAAAGGTGTTGGCGAACAACATCACCATTTCTGTTTCTATTAACAGAGGTTGGAAATGTATTGCTTTATCTTGTCATCTTTGCGTTTATGCTCTCATGGATTCTTGGTTTCCCTTCTTTATGGTTATTAGACTGGTACTGTCAGCAATAGTTTTCGAATTGAATTTATACTACTTTAAGAAGACGTCTGCCAGATCCTTCCATTTATTAATCTTGGTACTATTTAGTCTCATATACCAACTCAAGGTAGATTATGAGCCTGAAATAAATAGATTAACATTTTATCATCGTGGATAGCTTCATCCATCTTGTTCTAGTATGATCAGAGATAAGTGTTTAGGCATTCTCGTTTGGTATACTTGACGAAGTCCGACACTTTAAACTACTTTGACACCATAATATTTGGAACTAAACAACCTTTAACTACTAATACAGGGCCAGTCAAATCATTTCCTTCAATTGCTCTCAATCTCTCTTCAAGAGCAATCCATTTATCGTGGTCCATGAGACAAGTATATCTTTCATTAGAGGGTTCTTCAGCTGTCAAATCCACAGTAATCGGAGTTTGAGCTGGATGGATAGGGGCAATATGGATAAAATGTTACCTGGTTGCTCAATCTGCCCTTAACTTTTGAGGTGCATGGGGGACATGAGCTGTTGGTGCCTCCATAGAAGGCTGTACAGATGTTCATTTTCTACTCTTGAAACTCAGTGCTTGTTCAATCAAATTTGTGAGTCTAGCCACTTAACCTTTGATGCTCTCAATTTCCCACTTAACCTTCGATGCTCTTAATTTTCTTTTGATAACGAGCCTCTATTTGAGTATTTTCTTTGTTTTCCATCCTTTCTCTTAGTTCGATGTAGTAGACCTTTAGTGGGAGACCTGCGTTTCAACCTATGAACATGCATTCTAAATGTATGAGCATGCATTCAATATGATGAGCTTGCCCTTCAAGGGGTGATACAGTCATAACTCTTGCATGATGAACAAAATTTTTGATTATTGCCTAAACTCTACAACAAAAATTCCCTGAGTGATGACCATTGTGTCATCCATAAGTTTTGAATCTAAGATGCTTCATGAATGACTTACCTTGATGCAAAACATGTGTAATGAGGAGCATATACCATAAGGTTATGTTCTAATTCTTTTATGTGAGACAAAGGGTAAGTTTACACTATTTGGTCTCTAAAAGGGTCTCAGATCTTCCCAGTGATGGTTTTTGTAAAGATAGTATAGGGACATTGCAAGGAATAGTTAAGACTGTATGCCCACCATTACCAAGCAGGCACTCAGATATGAGTTAAGTGTTTCACGCATCTGAATCCTGACCAATAGTCATAGATTAGATCGATAATCCCCTACCTAACCTAGAAGTTTATATGTGATTTTCAAAAATTAAATCAAGTGATGTATGCATTAGTCCATATCTAATATACAAAAGCATGTGCCATATATACAAAACAATGCATGTTGATAATAATAATAAAAAAATGATGGAAAAAAAGAAGTAAAATTTAAAGCATAAAAAAGAAAAAAAGGTACATATTAACAAAAACAAACAAACACAACAATCAGACAAACAAACAAAATGTAATCCACGGGTTCCAAGTGGAGTCGTCATTCTGTTGCATGTGTGCGGCATCGTGACGATCATCTACCTGGATTAGGATCGTTAAGAATGATATGGTTGGAAAAGATAAGGAATTATTGTTCTTCATCAGTAGGAAAAAAGGAATGAGGGTCGCTACTTAGTATTTTAGTCACTAGAAACCCAATTGTCTCATAGTCTGAGTAAGGGGATTGATTGCGTAAACGGAAGGTATTAGAAGCCTAACACGTCTTACCTAAGGTAAGCTGCATTATTTATTTATCTAATGTAAACTAATGTAATGTTATGTTTTCTTGGTCTATCTAAGGTTTAAGAAAAAGGCTTTCTCAGTAAGGAGATCCCTATTTTATCTGGTTAAAAATCTAACCATTCTAATGCTAATATAAAAAATAAAATAAACTCTCTTTTTATTTAATATCAAGAATATGTATTACGTATAAGTTCATAATTTCGCATATTAAAAAAATAAAATAAAAGTTTTTTTGGTAATTTTGAAATGTAGGCCAAAATCCTTAGAAATTTTACAAACTTGTTGTAAAATCCATGCAATATATTTTTTTTAATACATGTCAAAGCATTTTAGATTTTTTTTTTTTAAAATGCTTAAATAAATATAGGATTTTTAGCCATATGAAAATGAATTATTTTTTTAGGTTTTGTTTGGTAAAAATCCATTTTTCTTTGAAATAAAACTACCAAAAAAGGCTTAAAGGGTTTTTTTTTTCCAAACACACCATTAAACAAAAAAAAAACCTTTACAAAAATTTTGGCAAACCAAACAGGGTATTGAACCCTTTGACGCAATTGTTTTTTACTCGACCTGACCAGGTGGAGCCAAAATTTTGGTTCGACCATAAACCAAACTAAAAATCTTGGTTTGACTCGAAAATAACCTAAAAACAAAACCAAAACCAAAACAAAAAAAAACAGATTAAACACCAAAAAACACAAACTCAACAAAACTTGAACAAAACAGATCAAACACCCAAAGAAGAAGAACACCAACACCGAAACGAACCTAGCAATGTGGAACCCAAAATAGACCACAGATTTGGTCAAAACGAAGGCACATACATGTTGAAAATCATGCAAGGATCAATAATTTAGCATCTATTCACTTTGATTATCTCTTAAACATTATGATTTTTTCAGAAAAGGTTCTAAACCGAAACCCTATGATTAAAAACCATTAAAATCATGTTATTGATACAAATAAATATTATATTATTGGTTAATCATGCATAAGAAAATGTTATGTGCAAAGAAACTGATCAAAGGTGGTCCAAACCTAGTTGTTAAGACAATGTTCTTACTAAGAACACGAAGAACATTGCCTAAAAACCTAAAAAAATTCTCAGCCAAGGTAGCCACTGCCGAACCCATAAATGGATATTTTTTGCTTTTAAAACATGCTCTTTTTATCCCAAGAAGTTACAATATCATACACAAATATGTTTGAACAAAAAACTAACAAAAAAAAAAACATCAAAGCATTAAAATCAAGCATGAGGTACCATATATATATATATATAAAGCTATCAACTTAAAACAACCTATATGTCCATGTAATATGGATTCAAAATTTGTTTTTTAAACTCATTTTGTGCATGAACAGACCTAACAAACTCAAGGTAAACACCCTTGCTTTAACATGTATGACTTAAGTTAAACAAAAACAAAAACAACATTGTATATTAAAAACAAACTTAAACATTAACTTTAATGTATAAAAAACATATAAAAAAACTTCAAAATACCTTCATTAAATAAAAATCACATCAACAAAGAGGTGAATGTAACATCATTTGTTAAACATTTCAAACCTCAATTCTATGCTTGTAAATATTAATATAAAACAAAAACAAATGAAAAAACACCTTAAGCAAGTCACAAGGGCCTGCTTTTGGATTAGATGGTATACCTAGAATAATTATTCTCACTCTTTTCTTTTATTTGAAAAGTTGTCTCTCACAAACTTACAATGCTTAAGAAACTTAAGAAAACTTTGTGCTAGCCTCCTAAACCTTCACATTGAGTTTCCTTGTCAATATCCCCCCCCCCCCCCCCCCCCCCCCCTTTCCTCTCTTTTCCCTTTCTTCTTGATTTTGAAGGGGGTATTTATAGGGTTTTGCTAGGGTTTTGGGAGGTTTTAAATCCAGTTTTGACCTTTTGATTATGAGAAAAGTGTTGTAAACCCTTGATAAGAACCAATTGAGAAGCCTTTATGTGTGAATACACAAAAAGCAAATCGATTTTTGCATGATAATTGCACTGTCGAGACCAACTAAAATTGATAGAGAGGATGCACACCTTTCATTTGGATCTAAACTTGCTCAATTTAGAAGTCTGTAACTCTACATTCATTCCTCAATTTTTAAAACACAGGTCAGTCAACCAAACGACGTGTCTCACCTTCTCTTCATTAAATCTGAATGACACGTTGTTTAGAGTTTTTAATTTAGGATTGACAAATTTTAATTGAGTCCATGTTCTTCCTTTTTAATTATACCCATAATTGCCTCCAAACTTTTATTTTCATGCAATTTCACCACTGTCAAACTTAATTGCCAAACCCAAAGTTAACCGCTATTTTTATTTTAATCTTTGGTTTTGAATTTGTGCTTTTCGACCCTCAATTAACTAATAAACTTGCAATTTATTCAATTTAACGCCTGAATTGGTTAATTTTAGTCCCTACAATAATGTGCCTTTTTCAGTTTGGTCCTTCATTTTAGATTTCTTCAATCAAATCTCTAATTGCCCATCAAACTTTAATATTTATACAATTAAGCCTATGATTTGACCAAATTAACTCTTAAAAATTACAATTCGACACTCCGACTTTATTTTCTTCCAATTAAAACCTAAATTGACTTTAAAAATCAATTTTTCTTGCAATTAAACCTTTAATAAATTCAATTAAACCTTGAAAATGTTCAATTGAGTCATTTAACAACCAATTTTAAATTTTCTTCCTCAAATTGAATTTTTCTTTGCCGATAATGCCTTCATTAATAAAAAAATATACTGTCAAATTTTCTAATCTTATATATTTTAATATTCCTCAACTAGCTTTTAGCAATTTCCTAGATATTTTGGTATATTCTCCTTACTAATATATTTTTACAATTTTCTTCTAGCAATTTTTTAAATTTTTTTAAATTCTCTATTTTTTCCCTAATTTTTTATATGAAGCTTCAAAATGAATAACATTAATGTTAAAAGATAAAATTAAAATTAAAAAAAGACAAAAAACCGACTTTAATCAACTTGAATTAACTCGTTAAACCCATTACAAGAATAATGAGATAAGAATAATCTTATTAAAATCAAATCACAACAAATCACAAAACATAATTACCGATCAATCCAATATTAAAAGATAAAATAAAAAAAATCAATTAAATAAATAAATAAATTAAAACCAACTAAGTTATCAAGTAAAACCTTCATGAAATTGAAATAACCTCACAAAAACTAAATTATAAAAAACATTATGAAGTTCAATCATTAATAAAAAATAAATAAAAAAATAAAAAAATAAAAAAATTATTTGATTGAAGGATATAGTAAAATCCTTTCTCATTTAGTATTTTGTTAATTAATCAAAAAAAGGCAATTTCATTTTAATTTTTTTTTTAAAAAAGCTAGCTGAGCTTTCTATGAATTAACATTCATAAACAATAAATTAAGTTGCAATATCAAGTCTCTAATTATCCATCAAACTTTAATATTTATGAAATTAAACCCTTAATTTGATTAAATTAATTCTTAAAAATTACAAATCAACACCCGGACTTTATTTTCTTCCAATTAAAGTCTAAATTGACTTCAAAAATTATTTTTTCTTACAATTAAGTCCTTAATAAATTCAATTAAACCTTGAAAAATTCTAATCAAATCATTAACATCCAATTTTAAATTCTTTCTCAAATTAAATTTTTCTTTACCAATAGTGTCTTCATTAATAAAAAATATACCATTAAATTTTATAATCTTATATATTTTAATATTCCTCAACTAGCTTTTAGCAATTTCCTAAATTTTTTTATATATTCTTCTTAGTAATATATTTTTGTGATTTGTTTTTCTAGCAATTTTTTTTTAATTTTTTTGTATTCTCTCTTTTCTTTTCTTTTCTTTTTAATTTTTTCATGTGAGGCTCCAAAATAAATAACAACACTAATGTTAGAAGATAAAATTAAAATTAAAATTAAAATTAAAAAATCAATTGAAAAAAAAAAACAAAAAACCAATTTAATTAACTCGAATTAACTCGCCATTACAAGAATCATGATATGAGAATAATCTTATTAAAATCAAATCACAACAAATCACAAAATATGATTACCAATCAATCCAATATTAAAAAATAAAATTAAAAAAAAAAAACTAAAAAAATAATTAAAACCAAGATAACCCATAAAACCTTCAAAAAAACATTATGAAGTTCAATCATTAATAAAGTATAAATAAAAATAAAAATAATAATAATATTATTCCAGTAAAGGATATAATAAAATCCATTTCTCTTTTAGTATTTTGTTTATTAATCAAAAGAAGGCAGTTTCATTTTAAAAAAGCTAGCTGAGCTTTCTAAGAATTAACATTCATAAACAGTAATTAAGTTATAATTTAAGGTCAAAGAGACTAAATTGTTATTATATCGCTAAAAACACAGGACTAAATTATTATTTTACACCAAGTAAAACCAACACCACTTTAGCTCTAGCATCTTCAGTCCTAACAGCGGAGCACCACCCAAAATTTCCTGGAATCTGCCAAAATACTCGCTGAGCTACAACAAAGCATTCACCACCATCCCTCAACCTCGAAACATCAAAACTTGGCTGCATATAAGGATTTCACCTATTGATTTTTAACCAAATACGTTCTTTAGAAGGCCACTAGTTTATAGCATTTGCACAGTTTGCTGAAATATCTACCGCAACTAGCTGTCAAGAGCTTGTAAAATGATACACGGTTTATAAAATTCCTTGACAAAAATGATCCGACTTTTCCCTCACTCTTCCTAGGATAAATAATTGGTAAATGTACAGGCAGGTATTCTACTTTCTACAGAAAACACCTTCAATCTAAATTCCGCCGTGTCCTCCATTGATTTAACTTCACAAAATCTGTGACAAAACTGTAAATCTACCTCTTTTGATTGGACTGGGGAAGCAATGAATGTTCGCATGATTTACTCCAACAGCCCAGCCACAAAAAACGTAACTATTGGAAACGTTTTCTTTCTCCCCTTCCCCTCTTTAACTAGTGAGTGAGATGGTAATTGAGTTTAAATCAGTTGCTTACAGGCTGACGTTTTCTATCCTCCATAGGCATTCTTTTCGCAGAGGGGAGTCTGTAAATATTGCTTTGATGAAATCTTTTACCTGCAAAAGTGAAGGACTTCTAAGCACAGATGAACATATAACACATACCACCAGTAAAATACAGTTACGAAGTACAACTAGTGGAACACTTTTTCCTTGCTCTACTAGGAATGAAGCTGGAAGCAGAATAGGAAGAAAATCAGAACTCTGGTGGGTTACAGATAAGGTATCTGACTTATTGGCTTCTTGCTAGTGACCAGAGTAGAGTCAAACTCAAACTACTATGGGACACGGGTGACGCTAATGAAAGTAGGAGGAACCACTAGATACAACTTTTGGTATTACAAGAAAATTTCACCATGGCAAGAGCATTTGGTAAAACTAAAATGTAACTAACTTCCTTTTCCATCAAATCACAGCAAAACCTACAGATGAGATGTATGCCTAAATAGAATCAATTCATATCAAATTGGAGACAACAAAGTATTGAATTCAAGACTCATAAAAATAATTCCAACTCTTATAGATGGAAACATGAAAAAAGTAGGGTCATTGCCGAATGTGCAACCCAGCTATTTAATGCAAGAGATAGAGAGTTTGCCACAAAGACATACCAAGAGAAGAGAAGGCAAAAAAATAGTAATTGCTTTTTCTCAGATATGCATATATACCTCTAGCATCGTAAACCCCATGCTGATGAGTTCCCCACTTTCCCAAGCTGTTGTAATGGATTTTAAAGGCATGTCCAGAAGTTCTGAAAATTACAAAGAAAACTACAGATAAGAACAAACATTGGTTGCAAGACAGCCATTTGCCATCCATCAATTTCAAGAGATAACTTGATTGACAGACTGAATACTTGCCTGCAACTTTACGGATTTTACGTAATGATGGTATTAGATCATCTACAAGACTTGTATGATACTCTTCTGGCCTCTCCTTTTGAATGACAGTACTCAGAGATTCCATTAAAGATGATATGCTTTCCAGCATCAAATGGATCAGTCTTTGAAGCTGGGAACATATGAACAGATTAGATGTCTAGTAAACAAATAAGTAGACACAAACTGAAAATTCATAGTAAATGAACGTACCTGTAATGTTTCCTCAGCTGCCATATCATCTAGGAGGAGTACGTCTTTCGTGACTCTAGAAAAAACGGACTCTAGAACCATACACAAGTTTTTCTTGTAAGTAGATGGCAGCAAGAGTGGCTCCCAGATAATATGTACTTTTTCAAGAATAAAAACAACCTGATCATGAAACATTTAGCTGTAGTCATACAGTTACAGTTACAAGAAAGACAATAACAAAAGAAAAGAAAAAAAGTGCAGTAATAAAATATATGAACCTGATCTATGCTAAATTTTGCTGATTCAAATTGCTGAACCTGATGAGTGTTCTGAAAACCATCAGCACCATCTATGGCCTAATAAAACAGTATTTTTCATGAGTTGAGAGAACAGATAGTTCAAAATGTCAAGGTGAAAAAAATTCTGGCATTGTCAGAGTAATATTTCAGTCACTAAACCTCTTTCAAATTAGAAATAACGAGCTGAATTTGTCTCTGCAGTATCTCCTCTGCCATTACTTGAAATCGAGGAGCCAAATCAACAAAAACAGCATGTTCCTTGATGGAAATCGGAAAGTCTGACCGATACTGAAACATCATTTGAACATATGCAAACAGTTATTTTTCTATTCCACTTAAAAATCAGTTTACACAAAATTCGTTATTAATAAATCTCCTTGCTGAAACAATAGAGGTGGATGCCATATAAAGAGTCCAGGAGAAGAAAATGAAATGCAGACTGCTGCAGAATTATGGATTCCTAATTTCTAGATTACAGCATTACACATGAGAATGAGAGAGAAGAAGAAAGAAAAACTAGCATTAATACGAACAGATTAGCAGAATTATAGTACATCGATACCTCAAATGCCAGTCCAAGTATCTCTTGAGATAGATAGAAACAGTCATTGTGCATGAGAACAGCAACCTGGTTGACTCCATCAAGCTGCTTTTCTAGCTTCATAAGTTAAATTGAACGTTACTAACATAATCACTGACATGGACAGGCCATGAAACACCCATATAATTTGTTTTTAGCTATCATAACGATTGCAGAATAAAGAAAAAGTACCAGCAAGCTCTGGTAGAAATGAAACATGCTACAAGAATAATCCATCTCAAAAGAAAAACCAAAAATAGGCTTCTCAATAAATTTAGGAAATTGAGCACACCAAAGCCATTGCAAGGAGTGTAAAAACGAAGCTCAAATGACATTATTATTTAAAAAATCAAAGCAGCTTTGTTGACAGTAGCTGATTATAATTAGCCTTAAATCAAAGAGGAAGAAAAACCTCCACATAATGAAAGCATAGAAAAAATAATTCCCTAACAGGTTTTAACCCATGCTTTTACCAAATGTAAGTTGCAGTGGTATTTATACACAAATAGCTACATATATATAAGTTTTGCAGTTAAATCTTTGAGTCAAGAGACTGCCTTCCATGCACTAACCTTGACAGGAACAACAGCCTCATAGAGAAGGATAGCATCCCTGGCAGCATGATAGAACTCCAATGCAACTCTGGGAGAAGACAAGCAAATGTCCTGCACCAAATGGCTATTAATCATGAGCATAGTGAGTGCGCTTTAGGTGTGAATTTAGAAGCCATACAGCTTAGACTTTTCAACACTCCAACAAGAAAAACATGCAAATGCTTGAAAGAACTCAGGACATCTAAATTATCATGTGTATATGAGTTTAAGTTTTTGTATCTTTAGACCAGTTACCTTAAGTGTCTGATGTACAAGATCCATCAGTTGAGTAGCTGCTTTGGACACCAAACACCTCTCGGACAGAAAAAGCAAGTCAACAACATGTTCATAATAATTTACAGCTGTCCCACTATAATACTTCATTGGATGACCTTTTCTTGTATATTCCTGCAGAAATATTCATTATTCATGGTTTAAAACATATCATAGTATCTAGAGACATGCCTTTCAATCTTAGAAGCTCACTTGAGGAATAGTGAAGTCACACTGTAGAAGCAAATTTCTAGCCTTTGCCAAGATTTCGATCTTCTTCCTAGAAGCAAAGTGAAGCTCGACATTTTCAGCAAAGTTGCTCAACTTTTGGTCTGTGCTATCAGATGCTGAAATAAATGCCATCTCCTTCAAAGCAGTTTCAAACTCATATGTGTCTTTGATGATCTTCTGAAAACCAGCAAGTTTAGAAGCATCTTCAGGGACAGCCTGGAACAAGAACTCACACTCAATTTCATCCATGGGGCTTCTGCCAAAGATAATTGCATAAATATGAAATATATATATTGTGAGAAAATATTGCCATTCAGTATGTCACCGATGCGATCAACCATGAACTTTGGTGGATCATTAGGAATTCAGTGGATCACTATGGATTCATGAATAGATGTGATAAAATATATTTTCCAGTTGATAAACAATCTGATTGATCATCTGATATGATGCTATCGAGGACCAAGTTAATGTCTTATATGTTACCAATTAAATTCTACCACCAAAATACTTAAAATCAGCTCTATTTTTATTTTTTGTTATACTAGTCAATCAAACCTGCCCTTCACCCTTCAAAATACCTTTTGTTTTCAATTAAATTGAAAAGAATGAAATACTTTATTGCAAAATAGTAAAATCTAAAGCAAAGATTTTGCAATTGTTTGGGGATAAAACTTGATAATAAAAGCTTTTAACGGATACTTGATTTACATTAAGTAGATATTTCTAAGTAAAAGTGGATAATGAATCAATAGAATAAAAATACCGGGTTCATGAAATTGTGGAATGTAAAATTGCAAAAACAGGTGATTGACTTTAAAAATATGATTTTCAAAATATGTAAGTTAAGAAAAATTATGAAGTATGCGAATGCATAATCATTTGTTTGACAATTACCATTAGACTTTTAAATTTGAATATTATTTCAAGTCAATTAAGTGATCATATATATGATACTGATTTTTAATTTTTAGACCATGTAGACCTGTTTACTTAAAGAATTTTTCATAAAAGCAATAATTGAAACAAATTATATACCAATTATGATAAGTCATATTACAAAAATTAAAAGATTGAGGTCAATGTGTTATCTTTTTAAGCTTACATATTTTTTATCTTGGTTTTATTATATGTTTCATTCTTATCTATTTAGGTTTTTAATTTTTCCCCATTTGTTATTTTTTCCATGACTTCTTCAAAATCTAGAGCATATTCCAAAGTCAAGGTCTAAATGAGAAGTGACTGACTAATGGTATTGACATACTTGAAGTATAGGGGTTATAAGACTTATTTTCAATGGACGACTGCATGTTACAAGAGACAAAGTACACAGAACTCAAGCTCATTAGCCTCTCTTATTGAACTCTTTGCATATAAAGAAAATAAAAGGCAGCATCATTTTGGACATGATCCAACATCTACTTTAAGGAGACATGCACCAGATGAATCCCCTATAATGTCTCATTCCATATCTCTACCACAAATATGAGGTAGATTTTCTTAAAGCACGTCTCTCATCTATACACTTCAGTGTTTGGGTGTCTCCAGTAAATCCATAAAACCCACACTACCAATACAGTATGGAAAACTTAAATTCATATGCCAATTTCAAACTTCATATAACCAAGTCAATGATTCACACGCCTCCATCATGTCCAAAATTTAGTACAACTCTGTCTGTTTGTTTTTTTTTAAAAAAATATTTGATACGTCAGTACATTCAAGATTGTTACAAGTGTCCCCCATCTCACATTCATTACGGTCATAGGTACAATGGTTTATCCAGCTAGTGTTATAGTAGTCCCAGAATGGGACGCACCTTTATTTGAAATTGGTTGAGAATAACTACACAATTCATAGTCTAAACAAGCAGGCATCATAATCTTGGATAAAATTTACAAACAAAAATAAGACAGGTTCTAAATACTTGTTTAAAGTACAAATGTTGTCCATTAATAAATGAATGTGTACTCAAACATTTGGAAACAGTATGATCAATATCAATACATCTATCTAAAGATTCAATGGGAAAAATAATAAACATAAATACCAGCATTAATGAATTATCAGGAAAAGTGAACGAAATACAGAACAGAAAAAACATTGTAGCTAAAGTACAAAGATTTCAGAAAAACAAACCTTGGAGAGAAAGTTAGAAATAACAAGTTCTGATATCCTTGGCCATGTCAACCTTCCAAAGCATCGAATCCAAGAAGGATTCTCAAAACATATGCACTTGCAAACAAAGTTTATAACCTGAATAATCCTTGAATAGATGATCTCACCATCCACATCGACCTTCGATATTGGAGAAAAAGGAAATGTCAAAGCAATGATAAGCACAGTCTAGTAAGAACATAAATAAGGAAGAGACCTCATTGGATTGATCTATTGACAGACACATTTACTCCATCTGTAAGACTGTTAATGCTGTTTTTGGATGGAAAGTATGAAGTTACATATTCTCAAAACAATGCCCTATCAAAATGATAAAGCAAACACTATTGGTAGGGTTTCAGCAATCTGCATAACATTCATTGCCATTAACCTCCCACTGTAATAGAAACCAGTGCAATATAAGCGAAAATTTTAGAAAATGTTATTAAACCATATTTACCATTGGATTGCTTGTTGATAGTATTTTCAATATTGCCCCAGTCATTTCTTTGGAGACGTCTTTCAGATCTTCCATGGATGAAATGGATGATCCTTTCTTTACAACAGGAATGATGACATGCTTGATCATTTGGTCAGCCACTTTAGCAAACCCATAGTCTAATATACCAATCACCTACAATAATCCATCATAAGTGAATTTGACAATTGAAGCTTCCAATTGCACAGAGAACCATTTGTATCGACATAAAGCACATCCACAAACGGGGGTGATTAACTAGGGATTCCCTTTGGGTTTTTTTTCTCTCCTACTGGTAAAAATCCAGTGAAAGGAAGAGTGTCAAATAAATGTTAATGTGAAAGGTGATTTGAGTTTTTCTATAGCAAGTAATAGTTCTTAATGCACATTAAGAAAAAGTAGTGTTTCTTTTACAGAACTAAGGCATGCAATTGCACCCCTTCAACACAAAGCCACAGAGATATTTTACCAAGGCCAAAATACTACAAATAAATATCAATCAAGCTTCACAAACAGGCAGTGCAATAGAGGCTTAGACAACAGAATTTTTCCATACATTAAATTGAAATAAACGGGTCATAGAATTCATGAAATGCTTCGATGTTATCACTAACACCTCAACTTCAGGCGTGATTAAATTATAAACACATCATGTTTGAAAACTACTTTTGCATTTACACAAACAAAAATGAAGAGATGATGGGTGCACTCACTTCCATTGAGTTCAAAACACTGTGGAGATCCACAACCCCAGCAATGCCATCAACACTCAACCGATACTTTACTCGAACAATACTAGAATCTGGCTCGAACTGCACTGCATTTTCCACGAATTTCACAAGCATCTCTTGAATCTACAAACCCAAATCCAATTCCTCTAAAAAACAATGATACACTCAATAAAAATCACAAATATATCAATCACAATTCACAATCCACTAAGAAAATAAATATCATCACTTCACTTAAACTAACAGAACTATCTTACTCAAATGAAGCTTTTGTTAACTCCTAAGAAAACAATTCTGCGCTTCTATATATCCAGCAAGACTTTCGTCATTTTCCTTCTTTTTTTTCTCAGCAACCAAACAGAGCTTAGCTATCTCTCCAAAAATAAATAAATCGAAGAAAGAAAACCATTACCTCCTCGAAGCAATCGAGCCACTCCTTCCTCAACAAACCATACACAACAGGCTCTCTCTCCTCCTCATCACCAATCCTCAATACCTTCTTCAAATCCCTAATATCAACAGCCGCAAGTCTCAGCCGTCCATTCTTCACTCCCTCTTTTATCCCTCCCAACCTCTCACTAATTCCCACAATTATCCTCACCAAATCCAATATTTCCCTCTTTTCCCTCGCCTCCTTCATCTTCCCACTCAACTCCTCAACAATCTCCCTAATCTCGCCATCAATCGGAGAATCGGAAACCAGAGCTAGAAGATCTAATAGGCACTGGTTAATCTGGTCGGTTCGAGAAACGGCGTCGTTGCAGAGGGAGAAGAGAGAGGAGAAGTCACCGTGGTGAGCGAGGATGTAGGATTTAACTTTCGATTTGATTTGGAGAGAGTGAGATTCGAGGCGGGTTATGAGGAGGCGGAGATCGGGTGCGGAGAGGGGTGCGGTTGGGTCCCTGAGATCACTCGTTGAGAGAAGGTCTCGAACGTTGATTGCGTCGAAGAGAGCGTCCATCTTGAAACGATCAGAGGATTTTGTTTTTGTGACTGAAGGAAAGGAAAGTTGATGGCGGGGGAGAACGGAGGAGAGGAACAACGTGCGCTAGTCTGGTAGCTGTCGCGACGTGACATGAACGGTCATGGGCTTTGAGATTTCTATTAACGAGCAAGAAAGGAGGCCCGCGTGTGTGACATGTGCGTTTTTATAGATTTATGAAAAAAATTATAAAACAAATAAAACAAATTATATAAAAAAAAATTGTTATAATTCATAATATTTTTTTTAAAAAATAATAAAGTTAAATTCTCAACTAACTTATATTAAAATATAAAATCAACAAAGATAATTTTAAAAAAAATCATAACAAAAAAAAACGAGAGAAAAAAAAACCATATAGAAAAACACTGTAGCAATCTATAATGCTTCATGAGAAAATCTACAGTTGTAATTCTCAATCAGCTCAATATTAAAAATAATAAAATTGACAGATAATTTTGAAAAAAATCATAACAAAAAAAATTATATGAGGAAATACTATAGCAATCCACAGTGTTTTAAAGAAAAAAACTACGAAGCTATATTCTCAATCAACTAAATATGAAAAAAAAAATCTACCAAGATAATTCTAGAAAAAAAAAACCATGTAGGGAAACACTGTAGCAATCCACAGTGTTATAAAAAAAAAACTACAAAGTTAAATTCTCAACCAGTTCAATATTAAAAAAATAAAATCGACAAAAACAATTTTGAAAAAAAAACACAAAAAAGAAAAAAAATGAAAAAAAGAAGAAGACAATTTTGGGAAAAAAAAAGGCAAAAACAAAATGAAAAAAAAAAGGGAAAAAACATGCTGGGAAAGTTAAAGCTAAATTGTCAACCAGTTCAATATTAAAAAAACATTTGACAAATATAATTTTGACAAAAAACATATGGGGAAACACTGTAACAAAACAAAAACCATGTGGAGAAACATTGTAGTAACCTATAGTGTTTTTTTTAAAAAAAACTATGAAGTAAAATTCTCAACCAGGTCAATATGAAAAAATAAAATTGATAAAGATCATTTTGAAAAAAAAAATTATTAAAAAAAAGAAAAAATATGTAAGGAAATATTATAGCAATCCATAATGTTTTAAAGAAAAAAACTACATAACTAAATTCTCAATCAGTTCAATATTAAAAAAAATTAATAAAAATAATTTTTTAAAAATAAAAGAAAAAGACAATCTTGACAGGAAAAAAAAAACATATGGAACAAAAATAAACGAAACGAAAAAACAAAACGAAACGAAAAAAAAAACAAAACTCTGCTGGATTTGAACAATATCACTGTCAGGGAATCCTAATAAAATACTCTTAAGCATCTGATCTGGTTCGTCCAGGTGTTGTCTTCAAGGACAACTCATCTCAACAACTGAACAAAGCAAATCAAAAAGCAGTGCTAGACCCACAACGCCAAAAACAAATTGGAGTTTGGCAGATCAGAGAGATTGGGGCTATTATCTTGTGTTTGGTTGCAATTCTTGAGATAACAGTAATATTTATAATATTAATAATAATATTAAACTATATGGAAAAACATATTTATAATATTAATAATAATATTAACTGTATGGAAAAACATATAGAAAAAACACAAATAATATTTAATAACAAACCGCTTGGCTGCATAGTTGTTTTACTATATATTAAATGTATGGAAAAAAATATTGTAGAAACACTATAGATTTACTGTGGACACAAATGGATGTGGCTATAGAGTATTTGCACTGTGGACGACACTGTAGCACCCTAGGGGCGTTCCTTTCCTATGTTTTGAGTCAAGAATTGCGGCTGGGGGCATGGCCTTCTCTGCCCCAAGCCGATGGGTCTGGCTTTGGTAGTTGGACCCAACATTGTTGAACATTGTTGGCAAGTCAGACCCAAAACACTTTCAAAAGTGCAAATAGCGTTGAGCCCCGTTTCACTAGAACCCAACAACGTTTGAGCCTCCTTCCCACCAGGACCCAACAGCTTTGGGACCTACCTCCCACAATGACCCAACAGTATTGGGCCCTCCCTTCACTAGGACCCTTAGCCAATCTTAGTATTATGTAAGCAAGTAAGCAAGTGATACCACTGGTTGACTGTAAGCAAGCTTCTAAATGAAAGAAGAGGATGAGAATCATGACGGAGGGTTACTACCACTGGAAGAAGAAAGCCTTTAGTACCTGATAGTGGAAAGAGCTTTTTTAAATAGTCATCTAGTATAGAAAAAATAAAGTGTCCCAGGTTAATTATTCTGAATGTTTCTTCACAATAATTATGATGATAATTATGACGGAGAAAATACCAATTCAATTTGAATGGATTCAAAATGTTGTTATTGTACGAATCTTGATTAACAATTCTACCATTCTCATCCATTAAATATTATTTTAGTACTTCCTCTTAAAATGTTTTTTTCTTTTCTTTTATTGATGTTTTTTTTATACTGTAAAGACGAGATAAATTGATGTGACCTTTTTTTTTGTACAAAAGTTGGGGGTGATGATATTTTTTTTTTATTTGAGGTTGGGTTGAATTTTCTAATTAAAACATATTTGATTTTGCATTTCAAAAATTCTATGAAAAAAAATTGACGAATTTGAAAATTTAATTTTTTTTCTTTACTTCAAATTATTATTTTGATGTGATTATATACAAAATAAATTTCCAAAAATAAAAAATATTATCTTAATATATTTTTTAAAAAATATTTTAAGATATTTCCAATTTTAATTTTTTTCCTCTTGATTTTTTTTCTTTTCTCTTATTGATTTTCTTTCATACTATAAAGAGGATATAATTAATGTGACCTTTTTTATATTATACAAAAGGTGGGTGATGATAATTGTTTTTCTCATTTTAGGTTGGGTTGAATTTCCTTATTAAAACATATTTATTTTTGCGTTTCAAAAATGCTCTGAAAAAAATTTAAATTTTTTTTATTGTTTTCTTTACTTCAAATTAATATTTTTGTATTTTTTTTAAATATAAAGATTGGGTCCGACCGGGATGCTAGACCCAAGGAGAATATATTAAGTTGGGTTTGGCTAAGCAGCACCCAGTCTAGTTGGCTCCTACCCTAGAAAGACCCAAAATAGTTTCGGGTCCTGCTGTAGCTGGACTCATCAGCCTTGGCTCCTGCCCTAGAAAGATCCAAAATAGCTTTGGGTCCTGCTGCTGCTGCTAGACCCATCAGCCTTGGCTCCTCCTACGAGCAAGACCCATCAGCGTGGGTCTTGTCAAGCCGTTGGGTCTGGCTTTGTTAGCTGGACCTAACGCTGTTGGGTTTGATTGACAAATCAGACCCAAAACACTTTCAAAAGTGCAAATAGTGTTGGACCCTGCTTCATTAGAACCCAACAACGTTGGGCCCTCCCTCCACCAGGACCCTTAGCCAATCTTATTATTATGTAAGCAAGTAAGCAAGTGATACTACTGGATGACTCTAAGCAAGCTTCTAAATGAAAGAAGAGGATGATAATCACGGCGGAGGGCTACTACCACTAGAAGAAGAAAGCCTTTAGTACTTGATAGTGGAAAGAGCTTTTTTAAATAGTCATTCAGTATAGAAAAAATAAAGTGTCCTAGGTTAATTATTCTGAATTTTTCTTCAAAATAATTATGATGATAATTATGACGGAGAAGATACCAATTCAATTTGAATGGATTCAAAACGTTGTTATTGTACGAATCTTGATTAACAATTCTACCATTCTCATCCATTAAATATTATTTTAGTACTTCCTCTTAAAATGTTTTTTTCTTTTCTTTTATTGATTTTTTTTTTCATGCAGTAAAGACAAGATAAATTGACGTGACCTTGTTTTTTATTGTACAAAAATTGGGTGATGATAATTTTTTTTTTTTGAGATTGGGTTGAATTTTCTAATTAAAACATGTTTGATTTTGAGTTTCAAAAATTCTATGAAAAGTTTTTGATGATTTTTAAGTTTTTGCTTTATTTCAAATTAATAATTTTTATGTTTTTGTATTATTTTTTGATTTTTTTAAAAAATATATTGAGATTGTGTCTGGCTGCGAAACGAGACCTAGAAAATTTGAAAATTTTAAATTTTTTTCTTTACTTCAAAATAATATTTTTTTTTTAAAAAAATATATTGATATTGTGCCTGACTGCGAAGTGAGACCCATGAAATTTGAAAATTTTAAATTTTTTTCTTTACTTCAAAATTATTTTTTGATGTGATTATATAAAAAATAGATTTCAAAAAATAAAAAATATTATCTTAATATATTTTTAAAAAACTATTTTAAGATATTTCCAATTTTATGTTTTTTTTTCTCTTGATTTTTTTTTCTCTTATTGATTTTTTTTTCATACTGTAAAGAGAATACACTCTCAATAAATTTTTGATTCACTTTATAAATTTTAGGTATTAAATAAGAGATTTTATTTTGAGTAATAGAAGATATTTTAATATTATAACATTAGTGTAGGAGAATTAAGATTTTATCAATATTTTATTATCTTTAAATTTTGTATGCAGTAGTTTTGAATTATATATATTATTAAATACATAAATAAAAGACCCAATTAAGTGTTGGGTCCTGCAGGGTGCGGAACCCAATTGGGTGTTGGGTCATGTAATAGCTTTGGATCCTACTAGGTGCAACACCCAAATTAGCTTTGAGTCCGGCACCGTGCAAAACCTAATTAGATGTTGGGTCCTGTCGGGTGCAAGACTCGAAATCCCTTGGGGTCCTGACGGTGCATGATCCATTTAGATGTTAGATCATGACATGTGCAGGATCCAAAGCTAGACCCAGAGGGATTGTGGGTCCTGCTTGTGCAGGATCCACAATCCAATTGGATCCTGACAGGTACAAGACCCAAAATGGCTTTGAATCTTGGCTCGTAGTGTAAGATTTATTAGTATTCCTTTTTGTCTGTTGCATGTGTTATATTGTTACTAATAAATCTAAAGTTTAATTTCTTCAAATATAAGGTTTTGTAGATTAATAAGATAAATTCCGCGGGTGTGGATTATATTAGTTGGCTGTGGGTAATTGAATCTTGTAATTTTAAAGGGTATTTAGAATTTAGTTGAATCTTCACAATTCTTCTTCTTCCTTTTTAGACCTTATCATTATTTTTATTTCAATTTTTAATGTCAGAAGAAGTAGATTAGTCTCCATACAAATAAAAAAGATAAACTGTATAGAACTTCCTTCAACTATTGAGAGTTAGGTATATTTATAAAAATATATTTATTAAATAGAAAAGTAAGTTTGAGTAATAATAATAAAAAGACTGAATTACCAAAATAATTATTCTATATTAAGCATAAGTTGTTGAGCAAACTCTAAATAAAAAATCCAATATTAGTGTTAGTTACATGTTGAAGTGCTCCTGTTTTTTGATTTTTTGAAAATTAATTTTTTTTTAAAAAATATTAAATTATTTTTTTAAATATTATCATTTACTGTTTTGATATATTAATATTAAAAATTAAAAAATTAGGCTCTGTTGTTACTTAGAACCAACAGCTTTGGGCATTGCCAACCATCATGACCTAACAGAGCTCTTTTACTATAGGATCCAACATCTATAGATTGTTTGATAACAGGACAAAATATCATCATTTATTTTTGTTTAAAAGCTATTTTTTTTTTAAAATCCACGTGTTCTTCTCTCGACTAGAATTATATCTGGCTGGATCTTACTTCTGCCATTTACATTTAAAACAAGGAGGCTACGCCAATCACAAGGTAGCATGCAATTTCAAATTTTCAACAAAAAGTAAGTGTAAGAGCTTTATCGATGATTATTTTTATTGGCTCCTTCACGTGTTATCTTTCAAAAAAACTATTATTTACTGGGTTTTTCTTTCAAGTAAATTCTTTTATGATTTTTATGTCAGCAAAAACTACGAGTGCTTGCACAACAAAAGTGCCCTCCAAAGAATTTAGGAGACAATGAACTTTTTAGAAGGCAAAAAAAAAAAAAAAAAAACAGGAGTATTTTGGAAAATAGCTTTCAAATTTAATTAGAATAGACTCCCTTTAGCAAATCAGAGGGAGAGCAAATCCAAGGTTTTTCCATTTGCTTGTTGTTTTTTTTTGTTTTTTTTTATGAATTGTATTTTATTTCAAATCAATATCCCCAAAATATTTTTAAATAAAATAATTGATTCAACCTTATAAATTGAATTCAATTTTCAGAATTTTAAATAGCCTAAAAATATCTGTTTGAAAACAACATACCACATGCGTTTCTAAAAAAAAAACATTATTTTAATATTTTTTATTAGAACTAGGTTGCACTGTACGTAGATGTAACCTCAAAACCAAATGGACGACACTACATAGTCTAGTTAAAGATTTTGATAAGTATTTATTTGGTAATATGATTAAAAATATTTTTAAAAAATATTTTTTACCTTAAAAGATATTAAATTTGATGTTTTTTTTTTATATAAATATATAAATTTAATATCCTTGTATCAAATTTAGCTAAAAAAAATTAAAAAAGACATTAAGTTTATGGGTTTTTTTAGAAAAAAGCGTTTGAAAACATCAAACAATAATAAAATATTAGCCGAGAATCAAATGCTTATAAATTCAAATATATTAAATAAATACTGTGAATTGTGAGCTCTTATACCATAGATTCAAACAGTGTTTATCGCTAAAAATATTTTGTTGATCTTGCTATTAATAGAAAAAACTAAAAGAGATAAAGATAAGCATTATGGATTGTAAGGTATTTTACTAAGGACTCAAGCAGTGTTGATCGCTAAAACTTTTGTTGATCCTACAATAATTTTGTTCAACTTCTTCTCCTGCTTTGCGTCCTTCCTTTTACCGAGAGACATGGCTGTTCGGAAACCATAATTTTTCCTTTGCTTTTTGATTTTTTGGCAGCTAAAAGGTCAATGCATCTAGGCTTCTTCTCCCGCTCTTTCCCACTCAAAATTAGTGCATCCAGGCTTAATTTCATTTTATTTTTTTTATTTTAGTAGGTAATTGTTGATTATTGGGGTTTTTAATTAATTATTCCAGCGAACATTGTTTCTTTGGTTGTGCGTCTTCTTTCTTTAAAAGAAAATTGGTTGTTAAAGCTAATGGGATTTCTGCAGGTTGTTCTTGCAGGCATTGATGACGAGGGGAAAAAGGATGAACTCTTGAAGTTAGAGTCATTTTTTGGAGTTGGATTTTGCTATTTCTGCTCCTGAACATCGTTACTTTGTCTCCATTCTTCTTCTTCTTCTTTTTTTTTGAAAAAAATCCAGATTTTCAAATTGATAGGTTTTTTTTTTTTTTTTTATTGTTCTTGCATGTAGGGATAATAGGAGATAAATGGAGGAATCTTCGTTTACCTTTGCTTATTGATGGATTTTATAGGTAATTATTATTCATTGATGAAATAATTGGTTTTGGTGTTTTATTGGTTCTTCTGCGTAAGATTTATGGCCTTTTTTTTTATTTATTTATTGGAAAAGGGTTTACCAAGCTTTGACCCTTTAATACATATACTTTTGTTGGACATTTTTTCAAGGTTTGTATTTAGCGGCATTGAGGGGAAAGTTTTAACCAGTTTTTTTTGTTAAAATTTAAAATTGTTTTTGCTTTAAATTAATTTTTTAGTATTTTTAGATTAATTTGATGTGTTGATGTTAAAAATAAATTTTAATATTTTCCTAGCAAACAATACTTTAAAAAATAATCACTACCATACTCCCAAAGATCCTCTTAATTGTTTTAAGGTTTTGGTAAGTCTTCACACTAGTGTTGTTTCTGTCGATTGTGCAAAGGATTCTTTGTTACAGCTCAATGGTATCATGATTAGTTCCCATATAAACAAAAATGGATATTTAGATCACATTTCGTTTTATCTATTTTGTATTTAACAATAATGTAAAGGATTAATAGGGCAGAGATTCCTATTAGTTGTGGTTTAACAGCAATATAAAGGTTAAATAAGATTTCATTTTAGATTAACATGGATGTCCTGGTTAGTTTGCGCGCACCTCGACTAATCCCACGGGCCCTGAAGTTAAAGACCATGTAAGCCTTCAATGGCTTTGAGGTTTATGAGACTCAAACTGTTAACCTTTAGAGAGCAAACACAAAACCTGACCAGTTGAGCTATACTTTTCATGTTTGGTTGTTTCTATTCTTTTTTTTTTGTAGTTTAACGTGGGTGTCCGGGCCAGCTTGCGTGCACCTCGACTAATCCCACGGACCCTGAAGTTAACGACCATGTAAGCCTCCAGTGGCCATTATATGAGCAACCACAGGGCTCGAACCTGAGACCACAGAGGGAGCAAACCTCTTGGTCCAAAGCTCTTACCACTGGACCATCACCTAGATAGTTGTTTGTATTCTTCATTCTAGCTATGATAGTGTTGTCTATTTGCTTGCATAGACTACGCAAGGTTGTTTTACAACAAAAACTAGCAGGAGCTTTATGACTCAAAGCTGGAATTTGAGTATTTTTGGGATCACACATATGTAATGGTATAGATAGAAGATTTATGATCATGTAAATATTACGTTTTGATTTTGGTGGTGTCGCTGATAGTCACACTTGTGGTAAAATATAAATTTCCGGTCCACAAATAGAGTAATTCTTAATTGAAAAAATGATAACTTAAGAAGGAAAATTATTATAAATAGGGATAAAAACACTTAGTAATTTAATTTAAATTTTGAATGAAATAAAGTAATAAAATTACGAAATATTAATCAGTGATAAATCACGTAAACTCTTTGACCGGGTAAATTAATTATTTTAAAGCAAGATTTTTTTTAATGAAATTGGGGTGAAAATATTTAAGGTAGTTATAAATAAAATAATGTATGATCTTATGCTTGAAAAATATTGATTGCCGGTATAAGTCCCGCGTATAATCATGTTATTTTGATTGAAAGTGGTGAAAATTTCGAGAAATTTTTTTATTATGATTATGAATAGGAATCCCAAATGAATTAGTTTGAAAATATTGATAATTTAAGTAAATAAAATAGTACATAAATCCAGCTTTTAGCGTAAAATTACATACTATCCATGTTTACGATGTTACATAGTTCTTAATTTAATCGTTGAATCGGGTTAAAATTTTACAAAAAAATATTCTAACATGCTTTTCTATCTTGGATTAAAATTTCAGATCAATCAGATTTTAAAAAGGCTTTGCAAGAGTTCTAATAGAGAAAAAAGTACAAAAAATAATACCAAAGCAATTAAATAAGTCAAAAACTCCTTCTAGTTACTGTAGCAACTGCCAACCATTAAAAAATAAATGGAGCTCAAATCTTCTTATTTTCATTGCAAAATTTTGTTTTTTCTTCTAAGGTAGGGTTAATAAGTGTGAGGAGATGATTTTAGCCGGGGAGAGCACCTAAGAAAGCAAATTTAGAGAGGGAATGAGGTTGGAAAGCTTGGGTTATAGAGAGGGAAAGTGAGGGAAAATTAGAGAGGAAGGTGGAAGCTTGTGATTTTTGACAAGGAGACAACTTCATGGGACTGAATTAGTTAGGCTAAGTGGTTTTAATCCATTTTATGACACATTTTGGTGAATTTTTCATGTTGGATTGAAAATTTTCAATTCTTCTACTTAGGATTTATGAGAAATTGTGTGTTTAAATATTAATGACAGGATGAATCATTGTTGTTGGGTTGTTTATATGCATAATTATTAATTTAATTAGGTTAGTTTGGTGAAGAATAAGAAAACCCCAATTATTAGTGATTTCAGGGTTTATGATAAATTTAAGAGAAATGTAAAATTGTTTATAATTTTGTTTAATTTGCATGTGATGATTGTTATTAGAGGGATTATAAACAAAAAGGGTTTTTAGGGCCGCTCATACTAATCATATAAGGGATTTTGTCATGTTTCTTTTGATTGTTATTCAAACCTAGCCATATCTCTTAAAGAAAAAAAATATTATACAATATAAAGTATGATTTTACAGATAAAAACCTATAATTACAACATGATTCAAGGATCAATTCATGTAGCCTTGATCTTTAATATCATTACAAAGCCATGTTTTCTGCTTTTGTCAATAAACATAAATTTCAATCCTAGAAAGGTGAAACCTTACCTCTCCAAATAGACCTTTCTAGATCAAATACATTATACTTAAATCTATTAAATGGAAAGATGTTACCTTACTGGAAGAGTGAATCTTTGAAGGTGCCACCCAATTTAAACCTTTACAACCACCACAACCAAATATCCAACCCAAAGAAATAACCCATTATAGTGATGGTAAAATTAAACTATCCTTCTATAGACATTCAACAAGTTCTAGATTATCAGATGAATCTTGTACATTTAGTACAATAAATCTTAGAAGAATTTTTGAAATTCTCTCTGTTATAAATATGCCTTACAACACAAACTCATTTAGGAAATTAACATCTGATATTCTTAGCACCAGTTTTCAAAATGTTGATTATACTACAAATATACCCAAACCATTATATACAAACACTGACCAATCTTCTCCACCAACCTCTCAAACATTCTCATCTGTAATAAAAAAAATCCAGAATAAGCTAAATGTTCTTGAAACAAATTTTATTGTAAATAAAAAATATTTTATTGATAATTTTTATAGTAACCATGAGATCTTGGTTCTTCAAAACCTTCATGAAAAAAATACATGAAATACAAAAATATTTTTTATAATTCATTGCATTACATAAATTTCAAATTTTGTTATTTGATTGATTCAAATCATTTTATGTATCTGAACACCATATTGCATATCCATTTACAAAGAATGCATGTCTCATAACATCTAGAAGTAAAACCTGTACTTGGGAACTTGTTAGTGGTACTTCTATTGAGTCTGAACATCCACCATTGAAAAACTTTAAAATTCCTCATAATAGTCAAACTATATATGCTGCTCCTTACAAAAACTCAGGTGAAGATATCACCACAAACACCAAACACATTATCCAACAAAACAACTTTACCAATACTAACTTCAATACCATAGAAAAAAAATAGCTAGAATACAAAAACAAATCCAAAAGACTATTGTTTCTCTAGTTACAACTACAAAACCTGTAGGCTAGAAGCTAAAAAACAAAGTATTCAAACCATACTAAATAACAAGAACTAGTCAAACTCAATTCCAAAACAAAAAAAAAAAGAATTTTTAAAGCCATTAAAGATCACTTTAAACACTTTGAAGCTTCATCCCCCACCTTGATTACTCTTGACACCCCCAAGTTAGTAATAATTCCAAATTCTCCACAAGCAATATAAATACTATTCAAAATTACCAAACTCAGGCCTATGATGAAGAAGCCTTCCAAGAAGAAAATCTTGAAATCAATAAACTTGTTTGGAGAAATCCTACTCCTAAAACAAGCATTGCCCCTAATAAAGCCATCCATAATGAACCAACTATTATAAACCAATGCATATTCAATGCTTTTTTCCTCTATGAATGGAACATAGATGGAATGTTTGAATACAATATCGTAAATGCCTTACAACAAATGATTATGACTGCCAATGCCTACAAAACCCAAACTAGAACGACAAACAAAACTATAAATGAACTCCTCATAACTAGTTTTTCTGGCTGATTAGAAGAATGGTGGGATTATCATCTCATTGAAACACAACATCTTGAAATCCCTAACTCCATCCAAATGACTGAAGAACAAATACCTATCCTTGACTATGATGGAAACAACATTCAAGATGCAGTCTCAACCCTTATTTTAATTATTTATCTATATTTTGTAGGAGATCCTTCCTATCTCAAAGACAAAAATATTGAATTTTTTTCCAACCTTAAATGCAAAAAACTCAGTGACTTTTAATGGTACAAAAACTTTTTCCTTACCCTTGTTATGTTCTGAGAGGATTCAAACCAACCCTTCTTGAAAGAAGAATGCCTTGATGGTTTGCCAACCCTTCTAAAAGATAAATTCAGGAACAAAATCAAATACATTTTTATCTCCAAAACAATCCCTTAAGACCAGATTTTAAGATTATTTTCAGATATAACAATGCCATGTACTTATTTATTTTGTTTATTTTAGTGTGTGTGTATTCTATTTTTCACGTGCATGATTATTGAAAATGTGCAAATTAATTTCCTGAGAAAGTACAAGGCGTTACATAAAAAGTCTGGATATTGATTGTGCTTGGGGAAGCTAAGAGGAGCTAAGTTTGATATGAAGAGCAATACGGGTTCACTATGTTGCAGGTCTTTATGAGGGACTAATCTAAATCTGACTGTTGATCTTGGAGATTGAAGTGATTAATGCCAGATTTGGAGTTAAATTATTGAAGTATTAGACAAGAGGAAAGATGAGAGGTTAAGAGAAGTAAATGCGAAAGGATTATATAACATACTCTTTTGAAGACCCCAGGACCCCTTAGTTTCAAGAACTCTAGACTCTGCAGTTGGAAATGAAATGAAATGTTGTTGGGAATAATTTCTTCCTAGGTCTAATAGTTTTCCTAAAGACTTTAGAAACAAAGAGTATGATTTAGCATGCTTTGAATTTGATTTTTCAAGTGAGTAATGGGGTAGGAGCAACATGCCATTAACTTGAATATTTTTTATGTTTTAGTATCAAATTCAAGTGTCTAACAAACTCTCTTAGATATCCTCCTCATGCTAAATTCCTTGCACACCTTCATCCCTAGTTTTCTAGTTGTCTTGGCTATTGGTCTTTTGATGTCTAATTGCCTCAAGTATGGATGCATGCTTGGAATTCAATTAGTTGGTTTCACTATGTTGTTTGATAATGCAACATGTATATGCATATTTTTGGTAACATATAATTGCAGAGTATCACCAACAAATCAATTAATCAACATTTCTTCGAACATCGGTGTGTTTGAATGTCCACTGCGTGAGTTTGAGTTTATCACCAAGCAGGAAATTTACTATACTTAAGAATAAGTGTTGTAATCGAACATTTCAGTGAGAAATGAAGATGGCTTTGATGTGTATACAACCCACACATTCCTCAAGAAAGAATTACCAAGTAATATTGCTTTTATACTTAAAGAATTTCTTATGTTTTGGTGTCTAGGAAACATGAATCTGTACTGTTGTTAACAGATCTTTTATACTGCCTATGCTAGCACGTAATTAATTTAGAATGTTTGTCTTTGTTTCTCTATGTAATTGGAATAAATGGTGCGTGTTTAATGATAGAGTTACTTTTGAAGCCTGTGTTATCTTGAAAACAAATATATAGCAGAACAAAAATGTTCGAGTTCATTCCATAGAAGCAGCGATGACTTGCTAGGAGACAGAGCAGTCCCTACAAAGTTTAACAGGTGATGTTCCATCCTCTTATCCTAAAATTTGTTTACAAGCTTCTTGGCTGCTAAATTCTTTCTTATTTTTGTGCTCTTGATTATTTTGTTAGACGCAATTAGTGTTGGCATATAACCAAGTTATGTTGTGAAGGGATGATTCTCAAGGTCAAGGCTATTGTTTTTTTTATGTCACGTATGATGGAAGAAGCATAGAAACTGCTAAAGAATTAATGTAATTTTGTTTCCTCCTTTATATACAAAGGCTCTTCAGAGAAACTTAGGGTCTTATATTGAACTATTATAATGGTTGTCTGATAAATTTGGAAATTTTGTGTGTAAAAATGCATGGTTATATTGTTGTACAAGATAATAAACTAATATGTTGTGAGTTTTCTTATTTATTTTAAAATAAATTTGCTATAAAAAACGATGGCAACCCGCAGTAGAGTGCAAACATTTATATAGTTCTCATATCAACTGAATTTTTTTTTTTAATTAACATGGATGTCCGGGTTAGCTTGTATGCACCTCGACTAATCCCACGAGTCCTAAAGTTAATAATCATGTAAGTCTCTAGTGGCCCTGAGATTTGTGGGACTCGAACTAGTGATCTTTAGAGAACAAACTTAAAATCTGACCAGTTAAGCTACACTCCTCAGAGTTATGAAACTTGATATCATTCAATAATGAACTTGTTATTTCCTTACAACTTGATTCCTTAACTTTTTTTTTTTTTTTCATTTTAGCCCCTTTCACATCTTCTGGTCTTAAAATTAGAATCTATTTCTTCAAATTCCAAAAGAGTTTAGACCCTCAACTTACATGTGATTCGAATGACTCCACATTCAGTAGCACCATTGTTGGAATGACTTTTACCTTTCTTGCATTGGAGTTGCATTGCTACTATCAACTGGGTTTAGTAGTTAAAAGTAATCAAGATTCTTAGCATTTCACATATATTATCTTCATCCTAAGAATTTCATCAGACAATAATTAATCATATTTACATACAAACACACTATGATTTTTTTTCTGATTAAATATTGACTGTGGGTGAGCACAACATGTCTTTGTTGTGATAAGACAAAAGCAAAAGAAAAATTTGGAATGGACAAAGGCACAATTCATAGGTCATTTTTTTCATAAATAATTAACATATCATTCTTTAATTAAAATCTCTAATAAAATATATTATTATATAGAAACATATTTGTTTGCATCTGTGCATGTCAGTAGTCTATTTTGAGCGCATGCATGCATAACCCATCTCATGCATATATTTTGCATATCTAAGAAGAAATATTTCTAGCTAGCTAGATTTAATTTGCATGCCCTTGTTTCGTTAATTTTGATAAAATGCATGGAGACATACACAATATTAATTAAATGAGTTGATCATAACTTGGATCTAGTAGTTTCTCAAAATTAATTAATTAATTCTGTAGTGTTTAAGGAATTAAGTAGTCCATTGACCATCCTCGTTCTTCAGTTTAGTAGTAGTGTTTTTTTTTTTCTTCAAAAAAACTTCTTTTCCGTCAAGTTTTCCCATCTTATTTATTTCTCCTCCTTTTTTCATTACTCAAAAAATAAAATGTGAAATTAGGAAAAGCACTCAATTATTTGACGAATATAGAAACAGAAGCATTAAATATATAGTTTCTAAAACTACATGAATTAATTAATTAGTATTGTTAAATTATAGAGATTAATTAGGCTATAATTGACTTTGACTGATTAAATTATATAACAAGGATGATCCTATCTCTTTAAATTCTTTTTGAACCTCCTCAAAAGGGCGTACTACCTTTTTGTTTCAGGGATTTTGCCATTACAAAAACTAGTATACATGCACGAAGAGATATTATTTATTTTAGGAGTTGGGGTTTTAATTGGAAATTTAAAATATAACCGGTGCTTGACACAACTTTTTTTTAGGGGTATTTAAGAGTGCAGTAGCAATTGCGATTCAAAGTGATTTTTGCTCGGAAATACACTAAAATAATATTTTTTTTATTTTTAAAAAATTATTTTGACATAGTACATCAAAACAATCTGAAAATATAAAAAAATTAATTTTAAATAAAAAAATTTAAATTTTTAAAAAACACAATTTCAACCGCGTCTCCAAACAATGACTTAATATTCCAGAGGAAACACTAATGCAACAATTTCTACATGACCAGAACACAAGATGAGTACTATATATTGTTAAAATCATTAATTTAGTGAATGTTATATAAGTACATATATCCCAAATGCCCAGATGTGATAATTTTATATGAATGAGAGGATTCCAATTGCATGCTTGAAGGCCTCAAAATTAATGATCATAAGCTTTAGCTAGCTCCCAATATTAATTCTTTCCTTTCCTTTTTTTTTTTGAAAAAAAAAAGCATAGTTCAATGAGTCAGAAGTTTATAAATAGCATGCAAGATCTCGTTACTTAGGAAGCATTTGGGAATGCAGCGCAAACCGCGTTCCCAAAAAATTTAATTTTTTTATTGCTAAAATTTAATATAATTTGTATGTTTTGGATCGTTTTAATGTGCTGATGTCGAAAATGATTTTTAAAAAATGAAAGCATTATTGACATGCATTTTGGCACAAAAAGTTATTTGAAAAGCAATCGCTACCACACTGCCAAACATACTCTTAGCTGGTGTGAACTCATTGAAACCAGTCCTATCCACCAAACCCATTTATTTAAGGCGTCGGTACTAGGAAATCATTTCAGGATTTCTGAAGGATGTTTGGAAGGGGGAAAAGAATTGATGATGATGACAATGACAGATGCATGTATGACTTAGCTGGTGTGAACTGATTGAAACCAGTCCCATCCACCAAACCTATTTGAATTTTTTCATCCATTATAATGAAATTATTTTGAAAAGACTTCGTATGATTCACCTGAATAGATCGTCTATGAAAATTTGACTATTTCAAAAAATCTTTGAATTTTTTATTTGGAGATGTTACTCATTATAATAAAAACATTTTGAAAAGCCTTCATATGTTTCATTTGGACATGTCACCCATGAAAATTTAACCATTACAAAAAATCTTTGAATTTTCCACCTAAGCAAGTCGTCCATTACAATGAGACAATTTGAAAAAATCTTTTAATTTTTCACAAACATTTTCTTCTTCTTTACAAATTCTATCTATTTTCTTTTGATTGCGCTCTCTAGCCCTATTTCTTTTCTTTTAAGTGTGCTTTCTAGCTCTCACATATCGGATTATACGCTTTCTAACCCAATCTATTTTTTTTTAAGTGTGTTTTCTAGCCCTCACCTATCAGATAGTGAGCTTTTTAGCCTTATCTCTTTCCTTCTGAGTGCACTTCCTAACCCTCACATACTAGATAGTGCACTTTCAAACAATATTCATTAAGTGCACTTTCTAGTCCTCAACCATCAGATAATGTGCTTTCTCGCACTATCACTTTTCTTATGAGTGCGCTTTTTAGCCCTCGCATACCAGATAATGCACTTTCTAGCCCTCACCCATTAAATAGTGTGCTCTCTAGCCCTATATCTTTCCTTTCTTGTGTGCTTTCTAGCCCTTATATACTGGATAATGTGCTTTGTAGCCCTATCTACTTTCTCTTAAGTGCGTATTATAGCCCTCACCCATCAAATAGTGTGCTCTTAAGCCCTGTATCTTTACTGTCGAGTGCGCTTCTAGCCCTCAAATACCGGATAATATATTTTCTAACCCTATCCATTTTATTTTGAGTGTACTTTTTAGCCCTCACCCATCATATAATGCGTTTTTTAGCCCTATTTATTTTCTTTCAAGTGCACTTTCTAGCCCTTGTATACTGGATAATGTGCTTTTCAACTCTATCCATTGATTGTGCTTTCTAGCCCCCAACTATTAGATAGTGCGTGTTCTAGTCATATCTTTTTTTTTTACAAGGGTGCTTTCTAGGCCTTGCATACTAGATAATGCACTTTTTAGCCCTATCTATTTTTTTTAATGCGATTTCTAGCCCTCACCCATCAAATAGTGCATTTTCTAGCCCTATCTCTTTCCTTCCAAGTGCGATTTCTAGCCCTCGCATACTGGATAATGCATTTTCTAGCCCTATCCATTGACTGTGCTTTTTAGCCCTCAACCATCAGATAATGCGCTTTTAAGCCATATCTCTTTACTTCTAAGTGCACTTTTAACCCTCACATACCAGATAATGTAATTTGAAGCTCTATCTATTAAGTGCGTTTTGTAGCCCTCAACCATTAGATAATGCGCTTTCTAGCCCTATGTTTTTTCTTACAAGTGTGCTTTCTATCCCTTTTAACCAGATAATGTGCCATAAGCCCTATCTTTTTTCTTTCTATGTGCGCTTTATAGCCCTCATAACCAGATAGTGCACCTGTAAGTGTTATCTATTCCTTTTGAGTGTGCTTTCTAGCCTTCACATATCTGATAGTTCACCTACAAACCTATCTATTTCTTTTTTAGTGAGCTTTCAAGCTCTCACTTCTAAAACTTTCATTAAAGATCCATCAATCTCTGAGGTATGCGTGAGTATTTTAAAATTTTGGAAGGATTGATCATTTCTTGATCTAGTAAATCCAAAATCATTTCTTCTTTACAAGCCTACTATCTTAAGTCTCTTACAAGACTTTCTATCGTAAGCATTGTAAAAAGATGGGCAATTGTCATAACCCAATTTTCGACCCCCTGGTTTTCTAAATATTTTCAAAATACAAAAAAAATAAAATAAAAAAATATTCTTGATGTATTTGCATCATTTTTAGCATTTTCAACGTCTTCTCTAAATATTAAAAATTCAAAAATTTCTTTTCAACACATTCAGCTTTCAATGTGCCATTTTCAAAATCATGGATTAATTCTTCTCAATGAGTCGATGTTGATGTTGTCTTTTTCAAAAATAAAAATACCAAAAGATAAGAAAAAAAATAATATTTAGACAAAGGGACCACAATGAAAAGGAAGAAAATAAGGGACCAAGGTGAATTTAGGTTGCTTGTTGGACCAAGCAAATAAAGAAGAAGACAAAACTTTCTACTTATAAATAGGTGGTTATCTCACAAAAAGAGAGGGGGGCATTACAAAAAAAAATAAAAAAATACCAAACTCTCTCTAGCTCACACACTCTCTCCCAAAATACATACACAAAAAACCTTAGATCCATTATTTCTAAACCAACTTCTCAGTCAGCATCGCCAACAGTAAGCCAACACTTTCCCAAAGGCTAGAAGAAAAAAATCAAGGGAGAAGGGAGGCAAAAAAGAAGAAGAAGAAGAAGTTAAAAAGCCATTCTCACCCACCTTATTTTCTAGCCAAATATCTCAGCCATAAAACACCCTTTCTTTGCCTCGTTAATCACCACCAACTGCTCCACTAGCATCGCTAATAGCGAACCAACACTCCCCTAAAGGCAAAAAAAAAATAAAATAGAAAGGGAATACGAGAGAAATTCTAGTGAAAAGGGAGCCAAAAAACCATCATTGAAACCATCATTTTTCTAGTTGCCCAACTAGCCTCCTTTCTCCTCCATTAATAACCTTTCGCCGAAGTAAGCTTCTTCTTCCTCTTTCTGGTTCATTACATTGTAGTTTTCTTGGCTTCAACATGGTACGACAACCATGTTTGTTGGCACTTTTGCTCACAAAACCTTGTCATTGGGTTGGGCCAGTGACAAGGTAAATAAGATGGACTCAAGCCCTTCTCGTGTCTAGGCTGGGTTCAACCCATGTTTATTTAGGAAAAAAAGAAGAAAGTTTGTTGGGTTAGAAAAAACCTAGCTTGGCCTGGGCCTCAACCTAACCCATGTGCATGCCTTGGGCCTTAGATCCAATAAACCTGGCCCATGTAGTTGGGCCAAGCATAACCTAAATGTTAAGAGCGTGTTTGGCTTGCTCCAATTTTGTAAAGGGAATAAGGTCTTATTTGGGTTTTTAAGGCGTGTTTGCCAAACACAGCCTTAAGGCATTTTTAATGTTTCTGATTTTAGGCTAAATCTAAACCTTTTCCTTTAGTTTAAATTTGATTTTTATTATAGTGTCTATCCAAACAAGCCCTTAAAAATTTCAAACAATTATGAAATAATTCAACGACCATTTTAAAAATATTTATGGGTTCCTCGCATGCTTTTCTAGCAATTTTACCTAATATCGAGTTGTATACTTACACTATAAGATACAAACCCATTATTACATACTTTATTTTTCTCCGAGATTTCAAAAAAATTTCAAAATTCAGAAAACTTTCCTTATTTAAGCAAACACAAAAATATGTTTATTTTCTCAAGAATTTCATTTAATATTAGGTTGCATACATACACTGTAAGATACATACCCAATATTAAAAATACCTGATTTTTTTTCTGAAATTTCAAAAAATCCTAAAACATTTCAAAAAAATTCATCATTTCAAAAATACAAAAATATGTTTTGTTTTCATGCTAATTGTCAAATCCTAAAGGTTTTTCATGCATATTTTTTAAAAATAAAATCATATTTATATCATGTTTTAAAAATAAAAAATGGATATCGTAACTAGTTTATGATTATCCATTAGGATTTATGCCAAAACACCAAAAATCCCACAACAATGAATTTGTTTAATTAGTATTCAGAGTGTTAGAATTTAGTTGTAGACTTTAATATTTGGGGGTATAAAATTACATTGTAAAGTATACCCTCGGTATTAAAGATACAAATAGGAAATAAATGCGATGCTAAATATAGGCCTTAGAACAGTTAGGATTTAACCCAACAATATAGAGACTTCCTTACAAAGAGAGATCTGTCTTGAACCTTATATAAGACCAATGGATAGAAACATGATGTAGAAAAACAATCAATCAACAATGCAGCTTGTTTTAGGTTGGGTGCACTAAGGGTGATGCGTCTTTCCCTTACACAACTAGTCCTCTTACCTAGGCTCGCAAACTATAGGTTTCTTAATGACTGTGATACTAGGTGGTGGATCATTTAAATCATAACTTTATGATTAAACCCAAGACCCCTTCAATTCCAAGAGGCGGCTCCGCCATTTAACGTTGTGCACGTCACGACAAAAACAATGACACACACTGCCCCACGTGAGAGGAGACGCCTTGACATTTCCAATGTCATTGTGAAAGCTGTCATTTGGACATTGGAAGATGCTGCATCGACCGTCAAAATACCGTGAGTTCCTCCCACCTATTCCCACATTTGTTGCATGTGCCAACCAACTCGATACAAATTAGCAAATATCACCAAAGGATCCATTAGAGGTACTAATTGAATTTGTTATAAGGTCTGAAACTAAGAGGATCCAAAAGGAATTTGGGATGATTTTGGATATTTGGCTTAACAAGTTGTAAATTTTCTAGACTAGATCTTTGTGTACTTTTTAGGCCATATATGAAACTACAAGAAGGATTTTGTTATGATTTAGTTAAGATGGAAACTAGACATCTCAAACTTTCCATCTATATATGGCAGGCCTAGTAATTCATCAAGACAAGAGAGAATGACGTGTTTGAAGTCAGGTGAGAAGTTGCTAAATAAGTTTTGCTATTTGTTTCTTTATGATTTATAGGCTTCTTATTTAGTAAGGAGTTTTTTTTTAAGCTTTGCCAAAACTAGGTTCTAGATGATGACAATGATGAAATAACACAGAAACTAAAAGATAAAGAGATATAACCTGAGTTTAAAGCCTTGATTTGATACCAATTGATGTGAACCCTATGGATATAAAGATCCAGAAACTCATAGTCAAATTGACCCTTCCCATGAAAGCTAAACTTATGCTTATGATTGATCTTAAGACAATGATAATTTGTACCTAGATACCAAGACTATAAATAACCAACCCCCGCCCAACACCTATAATCAAGGCGTGAACAAGAAGTATAGAAGACATTACGAAGCTTGATTAATTATTTGATAAGTTAAAGTAATTCCATAAGGAACCAAGAGTAAAAAACAAACTCTCACACACAACTTTTATTTATTACCTCTTATTCTATAAAACCAAAATATAAGCTAAATAAAACTATTTATAATAGGTAAAAACATCCTAAAAAAAAGTAGGAAAATAATAATAGAGTTCTAAATTAAAAAGGAAAAAAATCCTAAATCAACTAGAAAAATAATATAATTCTCGTACAATATCTTCTAGACCTTATTACAAGGTCTTCCTGGTATTCGATTGACCTGAGAATTTACTCCAATATAAAACAAGACCTCTTAGAACTTTTGGAAAAATTTCAACTTGATCCAAAGGTAGGATTGAGAATTAGAAAAAATAAGCTCAAAACCATCTCTAGTGCCCTTAAATGATATGAAAATCTTGCCAATGAGAAAATCAACAAAAAAAAAGAAGGAAGCACAAGTTGCTAACTTTGAAATCCTTGCCAAAACAATCCCAATTGTTGCCACCTATGCTTTCCTTATAAAAAAGGAATCCTTGCTAAATAAGAATTCCATGAATCATAAGAAAACAAACAGCAAATATCGTACAATAACATCGGGCTTAACTTTAAACACGTCATTCTCTCTTTGGATGAATTACTAGGCCTATCATATATGGATGAAAAAATTGAGATGTCTAGTTTCCAGCCCAACTGAAATTGCAACAAAATTTCTCTTGTAGCTTCAAATATAGCCTAAAAAGTACAAAAAGATCTAGGGTTACATATTTTCAACTTGTTAATCCAATTATTTAGAATCAGGCCAATCAATCTTTCTTGGATCCCTTGAGTTTCAGATCTTGTAATAGGTCCAATTGGTACCTTTAATGGATCATCTAATGATACTCGTTGATTCATAACGTTTTTAAATTATATAAAGTATCAAATTGCCTCTCGATACTTGATAATAACCAGAAAGCAAGGATGAAAATATGAGAAGCCCATGAATGCTAGTTAAATAAATTTTGTTTTTAAATATAATTTAGTCATTTCACTATGCTTTTAAAAATACGAGACCTACTTATTCTTGATCAATTTGATAATGACTAATGGACTTTGTAAAAAGATTATATTACCCCCAATAGCCAATTCATCGATTGTGTTTTTAGAAGGGTAAATTGGTCATTAAAAATGATTTAATTTTACTAACATTCGAAATAAAAGCACTTGAAAAAAAGGCATAGGTTTTCCACTTTTCCTACTGGGGTGAGATAGTTTGAAACAGCAAAAATTCTAAAGCTAGCCGGCGATCCGTGATCAAAATCAAATCAAATTTAAGTTCTTCCAATAATCTATGCATCTATTTTCATGCAAATGTTACCCTCCAAATGCATGAGATTCAGGATATTAGATGGTGAGAACCAAAAATATCAATACCATATACGGCTGTTAGCAGCTGCCACCGAAAGGTCTATCTATTAGAGTGGGGAGAAGAGAGAATTGATGTAATAAATTTGGTAGCAACCGCCCACAAAACAGACAAACTCTTCTGAATTCATCGAGCAAAGGCATTTAAACCTTAATATCCAACAGGAAAGGAGGTTACCTGTGTGATATCGATACCTCATTATATGTTCATGAAAAATTTGCGAGCAGAGTCCCCCAAAATCTCTCTCTACGCCGGAGGTATTCTACTGATTAATCATGAAAAGTATAGCATTTTATTTCTACGTTTGAGTGATCTTACATGTTTCTGATTTTTATGACTGTTGGCTAGTGTATTTTATAATAGATTTTAATTTTTTAATAATAAGAGATCAACTAAGACTAATTCCCTTCTCCAAGTGATCTTAAAGACAAACTTACCCTTTATAATATATTTAAAGAAATTTAATAAACTTTTTCTAGTGTTAGAAGGGAGCATACCTTCTAACCACCCTCCAAGGTATTTAATAAAACATGTTCCGTTTGCTTACCAAACATGTAGCTTCTCTTACATTTGTTTTATTCACCACTGAAGTACAATCATCATTCCCATAAAAAAATACATATATTTGAACAAGGTTATTTTAATATTTTTATAGGGTATATTAGTTATTATTGATTTGTTTGAGAGTATTTTTGTCTATTCAATGTTTTAATGAATAGTAAAATAACCAAAATACTCCTAAGAGTAAAAAAAATAAGTAGTCTCGAGTAGGGGTATTTAAGTATTTTTGTTTTTCATACGCAATAGAATTACACATATACCCTTAAATGCAAGACATTGAATTCATTGTAGTAAGGGGTTTTTAGGCCTTTTAGCCTCAATTTTTTTGTTAATTGTAAATTTGGTTAAGGATAGTAAAGTAATTTACCTTTAAAATAATAATTTTATGTTAGAAAAGTTGTTGGCACGTGCAGAGCACACGCCAACGCGTTGGAGCCGCCATATTTTTGGGCGGAGCGGGCGATGGTTTTCAGCGATAAAAAATGAGTTTTTTCATCTCAGTTTATTTCTCGCCGTCTCCTCTTCTATTATAGATAACACATGCTCTCTAAATGTAGTTGGTGTATCGCTGGTGACCCTTTCTTTTTTTTCTTCCTTTATTTTTCTCTCATACCTTGGTGAATATACTATGGTCCTTATTGTTATTGTTATTTCAAATTCAAGCCTTTTAGTTTTGATTAGTTTTTTTAGTCATTTTTCTTTTTATTGAAATTTTATTTGTTTTCAATTTAACTTTTGGTGTTTAATTTGTATATATAAAATATTTCGGTTCGGTCCTTCTACTTTTAATTTTTTTATTTTTCTCATTTGCTCTTATTCTTATTCAAAAAATCATGGTTCTAATACCAAATACATGTTTTGTTTTTCAAAAAAATAAAAATAAAAATAGATGAACAAGAAAAGGGGATTTTAACTAAAGATATATGTTTTTTTTATAAAATTTAAATAATTAAGATTTTGATAAACATTTATTCTAGTCATCCTATAATTAAATGAAAATAAATTTTAAAAATAGCTCCATAACATCACGCAAGCATTCTAAAAAATTGTATTTAGCATAACTTTGCTCCAAGTTAAAATAGCTCCATAACATAGAATTAAATGAAAACAGATTTTAAAAATAGTTCTATAGCATTGTGTGAACACACTAATGAATTGTATCTAACTTCACTTTGCCCCAAGTCGAAACAAAAAATCATATAACATTTTAGCCCAAATGTAATGGATATCATTTGCTATAAGGACATGTTTGATATAGTGTCGTGGAGCATAAAATGTAATAACTCATTATATTCCTATGTTTGGCTAATTATTTCAAAAATTATTCTTTTATGGATGAATGTCACTTGAATTTATTCTTGATGGATCAACATATTTTATATGTTATTTTTGCTTTAAGCTCATGTTTAAAAGAGGCAAAGACAGGGCAATAACCCATAATACATAGGCATGGAAAAGTGCCAAGCCCATATGACATGGGTCTGTCTTGCTTCCAAGCCCAACATCCTTAAATTTAGCTACGTGTTGAGTCCAAATACATGTGAGTCTGGTGAGATACTAAACCTAACATCCTTGGACTCATCTATGTGCTGAACCTAAGTACATGTAGGACTGACGAGATGCCAGACCTAATAACCTTGGACTCAACAACACGCTAAGTCCAAGTACATATAGGTTTGACAAGATACTAGACCTAACATCCTTGGGCTTAGCTACAAGCTGAGTCCAAGTACATGTGAATCTAATGAGTTGTCATACTCATCACCATTGGGGTTGGGATCATTACAGTTCCAAATGCATATATAACTGACAATTATTATAGATACCATGTTGGGTCACAAGACTTTGTTTGTTTAAGATGTTAAAAGTAAAGAATAATCATCTCTCTACATCCCTAAGTGTATGAGAGTCTCCTAAAGGCCTGCCATATCTCTATCAATATTATTATTATATAAGAGATATTTATCCCTCATCAATGATATCAGAAGGAAATAACATTTTAACCCCTCCATTCAAGCAACATGAAAAGGTTTAGAGGCTATTTATACCCCCTAAACTATTTAGGCAAAGAGTTCATATCTTTCTATTATTTGAAGTATTCACACTCTTATTCTCAAATTATTTTTCACACACAAAAAACAAACAAACACTCTTGTTTTTAGAATTTAAAGCCTTTTCTTTTATTTATCGCAATCCCTTATTCAAATTCACTGACTTTATCATTGTAGGGTCCCTAAATCCCATCAAAAGAGACTGTTTTTCAGGTGTTAGGTCTTTTATCACAAACTATCAACTTCGTGAACTCTGAAGAAGGGAATATTGACGTGAACATGTGATTACCCACTATTCAAACACTAAAAAAACCTAATTCCTGAGCATATTAAATTTTAGAACATCATTAATTGGCGCTGTCAGTGGGAAACTGGTAAAAAAACCATCTATTATTTTTTCCAGAACTCGTTTATTAATATCCATAATCACCATCATTGGTAGATAATCAAGACACTTCTGAAATAGAACGGGTGACAAACCTTTCTGTCACAGTAGACACTTTTGCCAAACCAAATCTTCAACAACTCATAAACTAAGTGTATTTCCTTACCCAGACCGTGTTGATAGCTTAAGGGCCAAATCAGACTTTGCCACCTTAACAAGTTTTAGCTCCTGTAACACCCTTTTTTACAAATCCATAGCTGTAGGTTGCACCCAACACATATAGACAATTGTATTATCCAGAAGAGCTTAGGCATAATGAAGTGTTGGGGGTTTTTCAGCCTCAACGACCACCAAGTCCCTCCGGAGAGCATTTGCGTCATTACAATGCTCATGCACACAACAAGCACTCTCGATACCCATATGGGAACTGCGAGATGAAGGCTTCATATCAGTCCCACTGTTTCACGTTAGAAACCTTAATCTCCATAGAACCCTATAAATATAGGAGTGGGAAACAACCTACAAAGGACTATATCCATGAGGATGTTTATACCCTCATTAGATTCAAGATTCTTTCTTATTAAGATGAGTGTTATATACTCTCATACCCAATGATTATATATCCACCAAGATGACTTTGGAAAACTGTGACGGTCTTGCTGACCCAAAAGATCATAGGCATAACGTACGAAACAACCTGGAATTAGTCATTTAGGATAGTTATGCCTATGTAAGATCCTCGCTACAACCTTTAGGGGGTTAATATATGCATGATATAACTTGGAGCCAGACTTCATTACAAATTTTAGTGACCTCAGTGGTCAGTTTATCACAAACATCCCAATTAAAAGAACTTCCATAAAACTTTTTTAGGTCATTTAAATAGATGAGAAGTCCACATGAGCATATCTGAAGAGGTTTAATGAAAAAATGCTCAAGGTCGAGGAATTAATTGAGTATATGGCTTCTGAGGCCTTAATAAGTGGAGTAAAAGGGAGAGCTTTATATAAAGAGTTTTAATGCTATACCAAACAGAAGCTTGTTAAAAGTAAAGTAGTTCATAAAGAACTGTATACAGGTGAAAGAGGCAAGTGTGCTACGTCATGGGCCTCTTCGTTTCTTAAAAGAGAATTTTCCAGAGAGGTCTCCCAAGCAAGATCGCTCTTTAGGAGGGACAACAACCCTAGGAAAAGTTGGAAGAAGCTAATCAAAGAACACATGACCTACCCTGAAACGCTCACAACTCTATTGAATGCTACCCTAACAAAAGTCTTCATTGTTATTGAGGGTAAACAATTTGTTCAATACCCTTTACCCATGATATCACCATCAAGTACTCGCACTTCCAAGAAGTATTGTCTGTTCCGTTAGGATATAGGACATGACACCGAAGAGTGTTATATTTTGAAAAAAGAAATCAAAAGATTGATAGCTAAATGTTATCTCCGCCAATTTTTAAAAAGAGACTCTCATCTTGAGCTAAGTAGGGAAGAGCCCAGCCAAACAAAACATGCATTACCCGAAATCAATGTGATCTTAGGTGGCACCTCAGTAAGGGGTGATTACAACACAGGGAGAAAAAAGTATTGGAAGCAAGTCCTTACAATTATTCATCTTATTAACTAGTGGCACAAACTCATCGTCTTCATCCTACAAAAATAAAAGGGGAGTAATTTTTCTATATAAAAATGCCCTAGTCATTTTCACAATCCTTTCCAACCATCAAGTCTACCAAGTGTTGATGGATGATGGTTGTACAATTAACATCCTTTCCTTTGAAGTGATGGCATAATGGGGATAGCTCCCTCAAGACACGCTCGAGTGAAGACTCTCCTCATTGGGATAGAAGGTTCAATAGTACCGGTGAAGGGAGCCTTGAAAATTTCATTTACTATTGGCATAACCCCTAAGTGTATCTCCCTTTAGCAAAGCTTTATGGTCATTGACATGGAATTGGCTTATAACGTCATTTTGGGTAGACCTTATCTATATCAAACCAATGTTGTCATTAACACCAGGTGCTTGGCATTAAAGTTTCCAACTCAGAAAGGAGTAGTCATAGTAAGAGGGAATCAAGTGATTTCAATGCAATGTGCCTTTACATGCTTGAAGGGTAAAAATGTTATAACACTAGACCAGCAAGGGTCCTTGAAAAAAAGGGTGAAGGTTATAATCGAAGCTGTTAAAGAATTGAGGGATGTCTTTTTAAAAGAAAATGAACAAGCAATCATGAAAGTGGGTTCAACCTTGACACCAACACAATAGTCATCACTGATGATGCTCCTCCATATATAAAGATCCAGTTTTATAATTGGCAGCTCGAACATGCCATGAATCAGTCCTAAAATAGCCATTCATCAATTGAAGGTATATCCAACTTTTCACCTAGTCTGCTAGAAGAAGAGAAATTTTAGGGGTGAGAGATAGAAGATAATAACATAAGATGAATAAATTCATGGCTTCTGATTTTATTAGGGAAGTTATGTAACTTCTCTGGCTAGAAAATATGGTCATGATCAAGAAAAGAAATGACAAATGGTGGATGTGTATGGACTTCACAAAATTGAACAAAGCTTGCCTAAAAGATAGTTATCCTCTTCCTAAGATTGATTGATTGGTTGACTCTACTATAGGTTTTGAGTATCTAAGATCATTATATACCAATTCTTGATATCACTAAATCCCCATCCATCTAGGTGATGAGGTAAAAATAGCTTTCATAAGTAAAAAGGAATATTTTGTTACAAAGTTATGCCCTTCGAACTTAAAAATATTGGGGCCACTTACCAATGAATGGTAAATAAAGTATTCAAGAACCAACTTGGAAGGATTATGGAGGGATATGTTGATGACATGTTGGTGAAGAGCATGAATTTTGAGCAACATCTTGTATACTTAGAAGAAGTCTTTTATGTTCTTGGCCACTATAAGATGAAACTTAATCCTTCCAAGTGTGTATTTGCCATTAAAAGAGGAAAGTTTTTGGGTTTTCTAGGAAGTAGAAAGGGGATTGAGCTTATCCCAGAAAAAATCCAAGCCATTTTGGACATGGCTCCTCCTCGATCAATGAAAGAGGTTTAAGGCCTCATAAGGAGATTAACTGCCCTTAACCAGTTCATAGCTCACTTGGGGAAGCATACTTTACCATTCTTTAAGACTGTAAGGAATATTTCCAACTTTAAACAAACTCCAGATTGTCAAAATGCTTTTGAGGAGCTCAAAGTGCACCTTTCATCTCTTGAGATACTATCTTAACTGAGGGAGAATGGAAGCTTTTTTCTCTACCTAGGTATCTCCTGAGATACCATCTACAAGATATGAAAGGAAAGAGTCTCCCTCGCGCTTAATACTCTGATCATTTAAAAATGTATCATAGTCAATGAAAAAATGTAAGTTTATAAATATATGAATGTCTTATTCAAAATCACGGTGTTTTCATATTCTTTAAGTGATGCCTAAGGGCCTCTCGACACTCTTTAAGGGATTGACTTAGTCTCCCTAGAGAAATAGCCACATAACTCTCCAAGGTATTAACACTGTCTCCCTAGGGCAAGAGCCTTATTATCTCCAAGGAATAGGTATGAGGTCTTCTTAGGGTAATAACCCCATACTTTTTAAGGAATTGATCAGGGATCACCTTAATGCAATTGCATAACTCTCCAAGACAAGGATCGACTCAATCTGTCTACAGATATTTCCCCATAATTCCATGCCTAGTAACCTCTCACCAATCCATTAAGGATACATTCAGATAGCCAGATTAAAGGAGCAAGCACTCTTGGATAAGGATATACCTGCAACCTAGATTTCCTCATTGGTTCCAGGCAAGGGGCAAATCTTACTAATGTTAGGTGAAGTTCAAATTTGCAATCTTGCCAATCTTACTAAGGTTAGGTGAACTTTAAAGTTCAAATCTTGCCAATTATACTAAAGTTAGATGAAGTTCAAATTTGCAATATTGCCAATCTTACTAAAGTTAGGCGGACTTCAAAGTTCAAATCTTGCAATTATACTAAAGTTAGATGAAGTTCAAAGTTAAGTCTTGCAAAAAGTTGAAAATTTTTCTATTTTTTCTAAGTATGGGTATTGGACCTATACAAACTTTTAAATATTTTTCCAAGTATTTGCGTTGGATCCATACAAACTACTTGAAGAAATCTCTTCTGAAACTTTCTAAGTATTGGTGTTAGACCTGTAAAAACTTTTAAATTTTTTTTTCTAAATATAGGTTTTGGACCTTGCATGTAGTTTTAATATGTGCATTTGACTCATAGACTACACAAGTCTATAAAATATTTCTCAAAGTAAACAAGAAATTAAATGACAACAATTTTATAAGATATCAAAATTTATAAAAATAAAAATATATTACATAAAAAACCCAACAGGACCGGGGTTGTTTACAAGGTTGAGGGGAGTTAAGGGGCAACAACTTCATTATAAGACGCCCAAAACCTTTTTTTTTTTGTAGAGCCCAGTTAAAGGACAATACCTTGTTTGTTATCCTTCAGTAATGCATATTCCACCTTGAGGTCCTTTGATTCAATGTCCATAATAACCTTCTCCTTTCTTAGCCATTGAAAGGTTGTCCAGTCTACCTTGTGTTTGGAAATGACCGAGTATATGGCTCCTCTTAGCCATCCAACACCTTTTAGAATAGGTGTATATCATGAAAGTCCGCCAAAGACAAAAGGTGTTTAGAAACAATAATGATAAACTAAAGTAAATGATGAGGTTAGACAATAAAGTTTCTTACATTGAAGATCTTTTATCCAGTCATGGTCAAATAATAGTTATATCTCTCATTAGATATAATCAAGATGCTTGAAGAAATGGTGACAACCCTTTCTAGATGCTTCACCACCTTGACACCATTCTCCCCAAGGTCATACCTTTCACTAAGATAGCCCTCATGACCTGCCTTTCCTCCTAGGTCAAGGTAGGGAAAGTAAAGGGGGCTCGACCAAAGATTAGGCCAAAAAAGTATCCTCAAATCTCTATTCAGCTTCCTCAAGAACTCCCTAGGTAGAGGTCCTAGCATTTGTAGCCTCTACAGTTGAAATTAAGGGTGAAGGCAAAAGGATATTCATCATAGAAGAAGCCTCTGCATTTAAGGTTATAATATTAGTCTTTATAGAGGTGGAGATCTTCTTTTTCTTAAAGAGAACAACAACACCTACAATTAATTCAGGGAGTCAATTCTTCGTGACCCCTAACTAAGGGAGAATGACTTCCCCAGCTTCCATTTTTATAGGAGAACTAGCTCCTACCATTGTTTCCTCAAGAATAGTGTCCTCAAGAATAAAGAGTTCATCTATATTGATGGGGTCATGCTCCATCTCCTCTCCTTGATGTAAGTTAAGAGATAAAGACCCCCTCCTTGATGTAAACAAACTTTTCTCTATAAACCTGTTGAAGTCTGTCCTTCTCTTTCAACTGTTAACTGATGTAACCATATTATTCGATAGTTTCACCCATATTTAACTAGTGTTTTTCCTATGTTTTATATATAAAATGCCTTGATATTCTTTGTTTTATGTTTTGAAGGCACTTTTGGATGAAAGATGCAAAAAGGAGTAAATTAGAGGTAATTGGCAGATTTTACCTTCAGTCAATGTTTTGTGCAGAGCATGAGCTCTAGAGGTCGAAATGAAGTGACTCCAGTGGCATTAAAAATCTAACATCCATACATTTCTGGACATCTAAGTCAAGAAAATAAATAAGGAAGAGCATGGAAATCGCAGCCTTCAAAGTCAAATCTTGCAATTTGTCAATGTTGACCTTTGGCCATTCCGACTTAAATATCTGAAGCTACAGAAGTCCAATTGATGAAAACCCAATTGTTTTGAATTCCTGACTCAAAGGCCTATCAACGCTCCAAATTGCAGCGAAAAAGATGTCATATGAGGGAGATATGATTTTTCAAAGATGACAACTAAATTCTGCCAGCAAACAAGTTTCATGAAGAAACGAGTCCAAATTACGTTCCGAAGCATCTAAACCGACATCCAAGTTTTTATTTCAGCAATGTAGCTCCTCTAAGTCAAAGCTTGAAAATTTCATGCAAGGCTATTTCTCTGTTTTTAGGAAAATAGTTATTGAAGTACTTAAATGTAAACTGTCTACTTAAGGGATGACTATTTTGTAAAATAGAGGCTAGGGTTTCATAGGATATAAAAAGAATGAGAGAAGAGAATGGGGGCAGCCAGCCAAGAAGAGAAAACTGCCCGTTTCCTCTAAGAAACCCGAAATCATGCATTCATCCTTCTTTTTTATTAGTTGTTCAACAAACATGCAAGGCTAAAGTCTTTTTTCTTAGTTGCAAGGACACAAAAACCTTCAGATTTCAAGAACTGTGAGATTTATTTTACCTTTTCTTTTCAGTTTATATGATGAATATGTTTGTTCTCCCATGCTTATTTTTTCTATGATTGTTCATTTTAATTGCTAGAGCGGACTCTAAGTTAATGTTGTAAACAATCTATTGCTAAGTTTGATATCAAAACCAGAGTTGTGGTATATGAATTTGTGAAGCAACTGAGTTTGATAGTTGTGGTGGATCTACGTTATTAATTTTAGGGAGAACATTCAATCAAATCAAACATAGACTGCAGACAGTTATGTTTTCTTAATTAATCAACTTATCTAGTTCTTAAGGCTGTCATTGGATTAAATTACTAGTGCGGACACTGTGGTTGTTTGATGGTTAGGGTTAGTTATACGACAGATTTGTTAACTACCAATGTTAAAAAGAGATAAATATTTAGAATATAAATTTATGTCTCGTTTCCATGATCAGTTTTGATTTCTGTAGGTGGATATGTGCTTGCGACCAAGGTTTGTTCTCTTGATAATTTTCTGATTTTATTTAATTTCGCTTGATAGTTTTCTGTTTTCTTTTCCTTTAGCCTAGATAACGTCCAAATCCCCCAAATTGCATATCATTTAGTATAAAAATCTGACTTGAACCTTCCTCGTGGGATCAACCCCTTGCTTGCTCTATACTATCTTGTGTGTTGTGTTTTAAGCAAAGGTAATTAATTTATGCGACTGCGACATTGCAACATTAACCATGCACAAAAACAAAGTCAGAAATGAAGTTAGATGCACAAAAAAGGATAAAGAGGTTGAATACTTTGCAACATGGCTTGGTAATGCCCTTTGACTATTTTATTAATGTCATACTTGGTTGTGGCCGATGCCATCATAACATACATTTTCAACTTATTCGATCTCAAACAAGACCTATTGTTCACATAAAGGGGAAGTACTCTCCAATAATAGGCATAATCCCAGATATGTTGTATCTCATCTCTACGGTTAACCGACCCATTATACCTAATTATGAACCACCTCCCTCACTATTTCTTGACATACACAGGTTTTCCTTACAAAGTCCCCTTCATGGCTCCCATGGGTCTGTTGGAAAAGGTAGAGAACCAACACATATCATTGTCACTAATAGTGCCAGCGACTAGATGGTAGCAAATCCTAAAAATGTTAACAATAAAATCAATTATAACGAGCCTAAGGAACTTGTCAAATGCAACGAATATTATCCATCCATTGGGATGTGATTGGCCTAGATCTAACCTATAATACCTAAACACTTCACTTACAAACCCTTGGAGAGAAGGAATACCCTAGCACATACATACATTCATATATATAGGGGTTGCAATTTCAAATTGATCCCAAATAGAGCCCAAGATCGCTTGGTTGATTCGTTCAACCTTGGCAGACAGTTGAGCTATATACTCTCATGGTTACTGACCATTGACAAATGACATATCCTCTATGCTTGAAGTGATAGGGGCATCATCCTTAGAGGCTTGATATAGCCTCTCCCCCCCGAGGTTCCTAGAAATAATAGGGGTTGCAATTTCAAATTGATCCCAAATAGAGCCCAAGATAGCTTGGTTGATTCGTTCAACCTTGGCAAACAGTTGAGCTATATACTCTCATGGTTATTGATCATTGACAAATGACATATCCTCTATGCTTAAAGTGATAGGGGCATCATCCTCAGAGGCTTGATATAGCCTCTCTCCCCCGAGGTTCCTAGAAATAATAGGGGAAGGACTTCCCTGATGATGAGAACTACCTTTCCCCGTACTAGAGGTGGACGTTGGAGTTCCACTCTCTCTGGTTTTAAGGCCAAATCTAATGGACCTATGTCCTTTACTGCTTCTTTTAGTTCCTGATTGAAACCTAAACTCATCACTGGAGAAAGCAATGTCCCTACTTCTAGGCTTAAATCTGACTCGTTTAGGGTCTGTTTTTTTAGCAAAAACAAAAAGAAATTTATGGGTGGGAAATACCTAAAATGATAGTTTCTTTTTTTTTTTTTAAAAAAAAAGAACTTGCTCAAGAAATCTTCAACAAATTTGTTTTTACAGAGAAATTGCAAGAGTGAAAGTAAAAGAAAAAAATGGAAGCAAGAGTGGCTAGGGTTATAAAGGAAATAACTCTCATCCTTACCGTTTGATGAATAACCTTTCATGTCACTTCAGATTTAAATACACATCTCTATTTTGGTTCCTAAGGGACACCTCTTTTAATAAAGATAAGCCATCTGGCCATCTCTGTAACAACCTAGTTTTTTCATAGTAAAAAATTGAAGGATTTTTTTTTTGTAATTCGTTAGGTTCTCGCCACAATATCATTCTCTGAATTTTTAAATGCATTTCATTCCTTAGCAAGGCACAACCCATATAGGGTAATGTAAATCAACATCCCATAAAAGTGACATTACACATTCTCACAACGGTATTTGGGGTTTATCGTAATAGAATTCATCTCTTAGTGTAGTGCAATACTCATGTGATTTCACAATTCAACATTCTTATAAAAGGGAATATCACATACATACATTCACCACAACATGTTTACAAGATCATACTTTTGCATCTGTATTCCATTACAATTTTCGATACAAGTCTTTACAAAAGTGTCGAATGACAAATATTCAATTAGTTCGTTCGTTCTTATCAAATATACAACACCTAAAATATACTATTACATAGCACCTATCAAAATATGTGAACCCGTGAAACAGGCTTTCCTACGCACCTTGATTGTGTGATGTCCCTGTTACAAAAACAACATGGATACAAGAATTGTAAATAATCTAAACACGATAATAAACAACTAGAAGAACGTTATCATTACTTTTCGTTATCAACTTAGAATGGGTACATTCATTCTTTTACTTCTCATATGCATTGTATAATCCTTATTATTTTGTTAGGTGTATTATTCTCACTCATACACCCCAAACTTTCCATAGGAGTTGTGGAGCCAAAGTTTAAATATAGGTCAGGGTTAATTACTTCACTTTAACCCGGTTATCCACCTTGGATACTTTTAGTCGTAGTTAATCGCAACATCAAACTCAACCATCCGTCTTGGATGCCATTAACCAAAAATAATCACAAAATCAAACCCGTCATCTCTTATGGATACCATTAGTCAAAGCCAATCATCATAATCAACTTGGCCATCCATCTAGGATGCCATTAGCCAAAGCTAATCATTATAATCAACTTGGCCATCCCTCTAGGATGCCATTTACTGAGACTAATCATCAACGCAACCCGGCCATCCATCTAGGATGTCATTAGCCAAAGTTAATCATCAATTCATCCTGGCATCCCTTTAGAACGTCATTAGCCGAAGCTAATCATTGAACACAACCCGGTCTTCCATCTCGAATGCTATTAGCTAAAGCTAATCATCAATTACAACCCAGTCATCCATGTCGGATGTCACAACCTGGTCATCCATCTTGGATGTCACAACCCGGTCATCCATCTCGGATGCCATTAGTCGAAGCTAATCATTGAGCACAACCCAGTCTTCTATCTCGGATGCTATTAGCCAAAGGTAATCATCAATCATAACCCGGTCATCCATCTCGGATGCCATTAGCCAAAGCTAATCATTGAACACAACCCGGTCTTCCATCTCGGATGCTATTAGCCAAAGCTAATCATCAAACACAACCCAGTCTTCCATCTCGGATGCTATTAGCTAAAGTTAATCATCAATCACAACCCAGTCATCCATCTCGGATGTCATTAGCAAAAGCTAATCATCAAACATAACCCGATCATCCATCTCCGATGCCATTAGCCAAAGCTAATCATCGATCACAACCCGGTCATCCATCTCGGATGCCATTAGCCGAAGCTAATCATTGAACATGACTCGATCATCCATCTCGGATGCTATTAGCCGAAGCTAATCATTGAACATGACTCAATCATCCATCTCGGATGCCATTAGCCAAAACTAATCCACAATTCAAGCAATATTTCATAATTGGTTTAATATTCATCAACAACTTAATCAACATTTCATAATAAGTTTAACATTAACTTAATCAACATTTCATAATCAATTTAAAATTAGTCAACAACTCAATCAATATTTCATAATTGTTTTAACATTTATCACAACACAATAATATATCATCCTCAAACAAGTTATTTTGGAACATTAACATTATACAAGAAAAAGGTGTAAACCACCTACCTGTTCCTCTCGTGGGGTGTCTTTGCCTGGTTGAAAGTCTGATCCCGGTCGTAGCACATAATCACATCAATCAATGGTCACAAATAAGCACATTTACATTCTAAAATCACATAACTCATCACCATACATATTTCAAGAATCCACATGTTCATATTCAAGTGTTCCATATATTACACAATCATACAATGAATTCGTTATAGGCATTTAAGTCAATTTTGATATGGAAGTCTATCACATAACATCGGCAGTAAAAGCTGATTCGTTGGTGACATAGAATTCAATAGCGAAAACTGGTTCACTGGTGACACAGAAATCGGCAGCGAAAACTGGTTCACCGGTGACCCAGAAATCGACAGTAAAAATTAATTTGCCGGTGACACAGAATTCGGTAGCGAAAACTGGTTCGTTGGTGACATAAATTCAGCAGCGAAACTTGATTCTCTTGTTACACAGAAATCAACAGTAAAAATTGTTTCGTTGGTGACACAGAAATCATTAACGCAATCCAGTCCTATGGTTAACGTATGAAATCATCCGCGTACCTAGTCTTCCATTAACTCAAAAATTGTTGATGAACATTGAGTCACTACCGACTCAGAAATCATTAACGTGACACAGTTTCACAGCTAACACTGAAATCGTCAGCGCATATGGTTCACGATTGACTTAAAAATCATTAACGAAAACTAAGTCGTTGCCGACTTAGAAATTGTCAGCGTAGTCAGTTCTATGACTGACGCTGAAATTGTCAGCTTAGATATTCTACTATTGACATAGATATCATTGATGAAAATTGAGTCATTGCTGACCAAAAAATCATCAACACAATCCGTGTCATTGCCAATTTTCAAATCGGTAGCGGCGATGGAGTTGTTTCTGGTTCTACTTCTTTCTTTTGGCTAAGCGTAAGGTTTATACTAGACTTTCCCCCTACCAACATTTCTCAATCTATTTGGATATAAAACCTCACTGAACCACACTCCATTCATCATACATTATCAAACAACACAAAAACATCTTTGTATGTTCATCTACCAAATTTGTTCTCAAATCATCACTTCCAATACCAGCACCTAACATTGCTACTACTATACATTATTGCATTCACATTTATATCATGGAAATGTATCAACATGACTAATAACAATTCTACAACATGTACGAGTTCTATTTCATTTTTATCACAAGTATATTTACAAAAATCATGCCACAACATATTTTCATTTACTTGAACTATTCTCATGTAAACCCATCAATATCATAACAAAATTCAAGCATGAACATCAATATAAATTTTGGTTCTAGCACACAAAACGTTCCTAGGAATCTAGCAGAATCACACTCCATACATCTCCTCATTTCTATACACATTTCATGTAAGTTCATCAATCATATGTGAAAAATCAAGGCATTAATCATCAACATACATTTTGTTTTAGTTTGAATATGTTCTTAGGAGTTCAACAAGGTCATGTCATGCATTTCATCACACAATTACATGTTGTCCAGCGCTTTAACTATGGTCGACCTTCTTTCAAGTTTGTTCATTCAAAATTTTTCATTTCTCTTGTTGAATGTTTTGGAGATAGATCCCCTATTCAGCTCCATTTTCATCCCTCTTCTTAGTCTAGATTCCTTAGCAGCTGGTGTAAGATTCCTAGGCCATTTACTTGGGGTTTTCTTCTTCATTTTGGTCCCAAAGTCACAAGAACAAATGAAGAAGAGTTCTGCTTCATACCTCACAGTTTTCAACAACTTTAGAAAGGCATTTAATAGTTTTTCTTCCTTTCTACTTTCGGTTTCCTTCCCTTCTACTTTCGGTTTCCTTCCTCCCTTCTCCAGCTGCACCAGCTGACCTCCTACACCCCTTATCCTTCCATAGTTTTGGCCATTTATGTTTTTCTCTAACTCTCCTTTCCTTTCTAACACTCAAAGAATGTACATACAACTTGTTGCTAGGTTTTTTTCTCAGGAGAGTGGCTACTTCAGTGGTGTTTGCTAGTTGGATTTTAAGGAGAGGTCTGGACTCTTTTTCCTTTCATGGCTTCAGCCATCTCTGTTTTTCTTTAAATCTCCCTTCTTCTCCAATGTTCCAAGGAGGTGCATGCAACTAGGTTTGCTTTGGGAAAAGAGGTTGCTACAACCAAGGCTTGGCCAACTGTTTTTGGGGAGAGCAAAGGTCATTCTCTCTTCTTTGCTGTATTTATACCCCTTTTAAATGTGGAGGGGTGTTTGGAAGGCTGGTTACCATGTTCTTATCCTTATTTGGTTCATCTTAGGGCTGGTCAAATCCTTCATAGTTCCCATTTAGAGTAGGTTGTTTTTGCTCCCTCACACTTCCTCTTAGAGCAGGCCGGTCCATACCCCTCTATTTTTCCTAACATGGGTCGGCCCCAGACTACATTTTTGTCAGGTTTTTCATCGGTGTTACAAAAACATTTGTTGGGCGTTACACACTACAGACTCAGAAATCATCAACAAAGTTGTTTCCACAACTGACACATGGATTTGTCAGTGCATACAACCCCTGCTGACTCAGGAATTGTCAACGAAAACTCTATCATTACTGATTTAGAAATCAACAACAAAAACTGTGTCGCTGCCAATTCAAAATTTAGCAATGAAAACTGTGTCGCTGCAGATTCAGAAATCAACAGCGACGGTGGAGTCGTTTCTGTCTTTACCTGCCGATTCAGAAATCAACAGCAACGGTGGAGTCGTTTTTGTCTTAACTTTTTTTTTTGTTAGGTGTTTACAATCTCTTTCAATAAAGACGAGCCACCAAGCCTAAAGAATCCCGATAATTATGCTTGGGACATTGAAATCTCATGGGGAAGGTAAAAAGTCTCTCATTCAAGCTGATAACCTTTGAAATCTTTATGTATTCAATAGATAAAGACTTAGGGGCTACTGATGGATCAACATGTTATTTTTGCTTAAAGCCCATGTTTAAAAGGGCCCAAGGCAGGGTAATAACCTAACATGCCTAGGATTGGTAGAATGCCAAGCCTAGATGACATGGGTCTGACTTGCTTCCAGGCTCAATATCTTTGGGCTTAGCTACGTGTTGATCCCAGGTACATGTGTGTTTAGGGAGAAGCCAGGCCTAACATTTTTTGGCTCAATAAAACACTAAACCTAAGTACACACGGGTTTGGCGAGACGTCAGACCCAACATTCTTAGGTTCAATTATGTGATGAGCTTAGGTACATGTGGGTCTGGTAAGCTGCCAAACTCATCACCCTTTAGCTTGGGATCATTCCAGGTCCAAATGCATATGTAACTGACAATCATTAGAGGCCCTATGTGGGGTCATGAAGCTTTGTTTGTTTATTTTTATGGATCTTAACATAAAATGTTAAATGTAAAAAATAATCATATTCCTGCATCTCTACGAGTATAAGAGTCTCCTAAGGACTTACCATATTTCCATCAATATTAATATTGTGTAAGGGATATCTATCCCTCATTAATATTATGTAAAAGATACTTATCCCTTATTAATGCTATTAGAAGGAAATAACACTTCAACCCCTCATTTTAAGCAACATGGCAAGGTTTAAAGGCTATATATCCCCCCTAAACTACCCAGGTAAAAGGTTCATTTTTTTTTCTATTCTCTGAAGTATTCATACTCTTGTTTTTAGAATTTAAAGATCATTCTCTTATTTATTATAATCCTTTATTAAAAGTCACTGACTTTATCATTGGAGGTCCCATAAATTCCACCAAAAAAGGATTTTTTTTTTGTAGGTGTTGGGTCTTCTATCACTAACCATCAACTTCATGAACTCTAAAGAAATGAGTATTGATGTGAACATGTGATTACCTACTATCCAAACACTCAATAATCCATATTCTTGAGCATATTGGATTTTAGAACATCATCAATTCTAAAAAATAAAAAATAATGAATAGTTGTTTTTATAATTATTTAGTTAGCCAAGCCAAATCCAAGGTTCTATGCCAAATTAGGTTAAGAACAATATAGATTGGACTAGGTTTTTGCCACCAAGGTTAGTGCTAGTCTAAGAAAGGCCTAAGGAATCAAGTCATCACTTGGAGTCAAAACATAGAGGACAAATATAGTTCAAACCATAGAGGACAAATATAGGCAATAAGTTTAGCTTTGAGATGTCAAAAGGCAAAGCTAGGTTCAAGTGATGGTCAAGCTCTTATCCTAAATGTCAAGGGTTGAGACCAAATCAAGGGCATTGAGTTTGAGGTTAAGGTTAGGCAACAAAATACAATGACAAGTCAAGTTAGGTGTATGGGTAATAAGGGATGCCCAAATTGACCTCGCCTTTCAACAAGACTAGATGTGTGCTCTCATCCTCGATGATCTCACTTTAAGTCCCTTTTCTTCGCAAACTCATCTTACATCCCCTTTTATTGGTGGATCAATAACAAGCCCTCTCTTTAATGGGTTGGTTATGCATCCTTCTAGAGTGACCACACATCCTCCTAAACTACCTTACGTCCTCTTGGATAAATCATGCATCCTTTGATATTGGACATGCATTCCCTCTTATTGACCAACCATCCACATGTTCTTTTAGACATGGTTTATTCCTTAAAGTCCAATTCCTACACCCTAGGTACACTATCTTTGGTCAAACTTGGTTAACTTGCCACCACCTATAAAGATAAAAACATATATGTATTTTTATTTGCTTTGAGAGCTGTCATCATCTCTTTGCTACTGGGGATGGCTTTCTCAGACTGGGGAAGCTTGATTGTCTGACTGTTGTCCATTCTTCGGTAGTCTGGCTGTGATACTATTCATCTGCTTTTAAAGTCCATTCATTGATAGGTGTCTCGCTAGAGAATTTTTGTTCTAGTTTGTTGTAATTGCTTCCTTGCTCAGTCGGTTGAGGTTGTTGGTATTGCTTTTCAGTTTGCTAAGGTTGTTAATGCTTGTCTTGCTTTGGTGCTGTAGCTAAGAGCTCTTTTTTTTGTTCTGGTTGCCGCTTTAGTCATTCTCGTTGTTTATATTTTTTTATGTCATGTGTTAGGTTCGACACCTTGTCTTTGATTAGGTTCCTCATCTAACCATTTCCAGCTAATTCTTTTAGCTTGATAGTACTTTCTCCTTTTGGTTTTAGTATTTTGTTTAGGGAGTATGTTGTCTCATTTGCAAATCTTGTATATGAACTTGCTGGTTCTCCAGCCTTGTATATTTTTTGATTTAATATATTTACTTACCTTTGATTAAAAAAAAAATACATGCATTAAATGTTCACGTGTTCTCTTGCCATAATAGAGCTCACATAATAGCATTACAACATGTCCATCTCTACGAATGACCTTCGTGTTATCATCTTTTCCATTCTATAGTGAACTACTAACCTCACCTTCATACAAGTTAGTCTGACTAATGACTATATAAATGTTTAAGAGCCATTAGATTAAGGGGTCCAAGGTAGAAAGCTTAAATTGCATCTCTTACCTCTAATAATCTCTTATATCTTCTCTACAAACACACATAACGTAACCTAAGATACTATATTAATTTAAGAATCAGAGGGTCTTTTAAATTCACTAAGTTACTTATTTTACAAGTGTTCATGAAACTCAAGTCTAATAGCTACAATCTCCCTATCCATCCATTAGCCTATAAAGACCTTGATCATTTGGGTTTTTTTCAAACCTTGTCAATAGTATATAAAAAATCAAACTGATTTAGTTAGGACTCAGGATTGGGTTTAAGGCATTGAGGTTGACACTAAGTTCAAATAAGAGAGTCAAGTAGAATTTAGGGCATCCAGGTTAGCGCTGACCAGATTGAGTTGAGGATATGCATGTTGGGGTAAATATAGGGCCTTATGTTAGTGTATAAACCATATACCCAATAGGAAGATTACTTGTGACATTGACTTTGTTCATGTAAAATATATATTTTATTACTAAAGGCATTCTTTATATTTAATATTCATTTAAGTTTGATTAATTTGTCTAAAGTAATGATAAAGAAAATTATAAAGTGATTATAATTATAAGAAGTCTTATTACATCAAAAAATTGTTCATAAATGTTCCTCAATAATGAACTATTAAAGTAATATATTGATTAAAACCATCTAGACTAATACATATTATATCATTTCTTTTATGAAAGAAAACTATTGTTCTTATACGTTGAGATATTAGAGATAATTGGAACTAATATATAAGTGTTTGTTAAATAACAAGTATACTAAACTAATTTGCATAAGGATTACATATGAAGATATTACTCGTGTTTATGGAAAGACTCACATGGTAATTGTGTAAATGACAAAAGGGTGTTGCACGTGGGTGTGCTGCGTGGGGGTTAAGGAGTCGGCACCTAGTTGTTTGGTTCAGAGTTACTATGAGACTCATGTATATTGGTCTTATCAGAAATTCTAGGGTAAGGGACTGGTTGTGGCCAGAGAAGGTGTTAGCACCCCTAGCGCACCTTACCTAAGGTATGCTACATTGTGTGGTCTTCATATGATTAAAGGTTTTGATGGGTTCTAAACTGATTGTCAGTCTATGACAAAAATGTTTTTACTCTTATGAATAAATCTAGCATTTTGAATTTATTATGGGCTTGTACGCCCAGATAAATTCTTATAAGAAGGGTACATGTAGGTGTCCAAACAAGAATCAACTATTATGAAAGATAAAAGATTTTCCATAACTCATGTACTGTTATATAAAAAAATAATTTCAATTAGAGTTGGTGAATATTCAGATTAATTTTGAGAATTTTCTAACCAACTTCTAGCATTTCTACCATGATGTTGACAATTAATTCTCATGAATTAAAATTTTTAAGGGGGTTATTGAAATATTGGTCAAGTCTTCACGAATTTAATAAATTGATTATTAAATCCAAAAACAATCATGCAAAGATATTTTGTATATAAAAAAAATGTTAAAACTCACCATATATTTTTATTTTTTTAACATGATTTTTTTTTAAATTTTTTTGGGCACTTGGCCATATGCACACCAAATAAAACATATTTTTATATTTTTTAAATAAGAAGATTTATGTTTTGGAAATTTCGGTGGAAAACGGGTATTTAAATACCAGGCTCACATCTTATAGTATAAGTATATAGTCTCGATATTAAATAAAAATATTGGAAAAAGGTGCGAGGGATCCATAAATAATTTTAGGTTAGTCTTAAACTTTTTTCGAATGTTTTGGAATTTATTTAGGGTCTGTTTTACAAAACCTATTTTTATTTAAAAAACAAAGCAGTCAAAATAAGTCTAAGGATGCGTTTGTCAAAAGCCAAAAACACTAGGTGACCTTTACAAAAACCCTTTAGGCCAAAAACCCTTTTACAAAAATATTAGCAAACAAATTAGGCCTTTACCAGGTGACCTAATTTTGACTGGACTAGGCCAACCAAAAACACCGATTAAATAAGGGGCTGAACCAAAAACCAAGGTTCAACCCGAAACTAAACCAAATTAAAATCAAAACTAAAAAAAAACATGAAAATCATAAACATTTCTTACGAAATTCAAACCTAGCAACATGAAAATCAAATCATACCAAATTTCAAGCATTAAAAGGCAAAGTTTTGTTTGCAATCAAGCATAGATCAAGAATTAAGGGTCAATTTGCTTTGGTTATCATTAAATCAACATGATTTTATTGAAAGGGAGTTTTAGTTTGAAACAAAACCCTAAGATTAAAACACTTAAAAACATGTTATACATGAAGACCCTAGATTATTGTCTAATGATGTCATTTGATTGTGAAGATGAAAAGAAACGAAATAAAATAGGTCAAAAACTTGTAAATAAGGCAATGTTCTTGGGAAGAACATAAAGTACATCAACCCAGATTTTACCCAGAAATGCATCAGCCTACTACCAAACCTAGAAATGCATACCAAGCCTCAAAACCAAATCTTTTTTATTCACACAAACCACATTGTCATGGTCATATACATTTGAATCAAAACAAACAACAAAAAACAACAAATCATGGAAAACATGCATAAAATCCCATTTTCCAAAACTAGCAAATAAAAACAGTAAGCTTATCCATGCAATTTGGATTGAAAAATGATTTTCATAACATATTTGGTTATGACCAAAGCCTTATAAACCCATGATTAATAACATGGCTTATCAATGCATTAACAAAACTAAGAAAACAAAAACACTATTTTATCAAAAACAAACTTAACTAGAAGGATTTTATAACATCAAAAAAATCAAACACATTCTAAAATGCTTCATAAAACAACATCAAATCAAATCATAAAATAAAAACTACAATAAAAAAGGAAACAAGCATCCCCTTACTTTTCAAACATTCCAAACACATTTCCATACATATAAACATAAACAAAAACCAAATGACAATCAAAATCAAATCAAACAAGCAAACAAGTCACATGGACTCCTCTTTTAGGTTAAGAAATGTACTTTCAAACCCCTAGAATAACTATTGCCTTTATTTACTTTTCTTTGTAAAGTTTTGTTTTCGCAAATTTGTTACCCTTTCAAAGATGAAAAAACCTTATGTTAGGCTCATAAACCTTCATAACTAGGGTATTTTCTCAGTATTTCTCTCCTTTTTTTTCTCTATTTCTTCCCCCTCCATTTAGCTTGAACTTCCGATGGTATTTATAGGTTTTTTCTAGGGTTTTTGATGGATTTTATCAAAGATTGATCAAATTTGAGCTCATTGATTAAATGAGAGAGTTCTGGACAAAATTTCACAGTTTGAACATTTGTCCTTCAATGGTTTTTGCAATTGTGGTTTTGGCCTAGGTGGTTTTCCTTTGCTTGGAGACAAATGCATGCATTCTTCACCTTCTAATCTTGAGAGAATGATTTATAGCCCTATATAAGAACCCTCTAGGATCTATGAAGTGTGAGCACACAAAACGGTTAGGTGGTTTTGCACTAATATGTATATTAGTCAAGGCTGACTGAGTTGGCTACTTCGAGGCTTTATTGGAGCAATTCCGACATCATCGTCATTAAAGACCACTTAAAGTTGCTAAAGGGGGTGCATATAATTTTTTTGGATCCAACCTTATTCAATTTGAAGGTCTGTAGCTCCACATTCACTTGCTTGAAGGTGTCAACTCAATCAGTCTAGAATCTGAAAATTAAGTGATGACTGATTAGGAATAATATGTTAGGGAATTTTATAGAAGAATTGGGATGTAAACATTCAATTTCATGGAAATAGGGTTGTGGAGGTGATGTTCCTCTTTTATTTGCAAAAAACCGCATGTCATTTGGTAGTCTAGAACTCTATAACAAGCTTTTTGGATTGTGCCACTCTGATCATCATGAACTGCCAAGGAAGAAAACAAGTAGAAGCTGAATGATGCGTCGTCTGAGTTAAATCCCTAAAAATTAGGGTTTTTAATGGTGATTTAATAGATTTCATTTTAGTCCTTGTTCTTCTAAATACTTTTAATTGCACCCTTAATTCCCTCTTAAACTCTTAATTTTATGCAATTTCACCCTTGCTAAACTCAATCATCAACCCTGGAGTTTAGTGTCATTTTCATCTTGGGTCTTGGTTTTTGATATATGCATTTAGAACCTTAATTGACCATCAAAAGTTTAATTTTCTTCAATTTAGCCCCTGATTTGGTCGATTTTAGCCTTTGAAGTGTCACGCCTTTTATGATTTGGTCCTTGGTTTTGAATTTATTCAATCAATCCTCTAATTGGCTATCAAACTTTAAATTTTTTATAATTAAGCCCCTGATTTAACCAATTAAACTTTCCAAAGTTCAATTTTAGTCCCCAAACTTAATTTATTCCAATTAAACTCAAATTGACTCCAAAAAACTGATTTTCCTTGCAATCAAGTCCTTTATAAAATTGATTAAGCCTTCCAAAAGCCTTATTGAGCCCTTACTCATCCAAGTTGTATTTCTTTACCCCAAATAAAAATAGTTTCACGAATGGGTCTTTTGTCAATCAGAATTGGGTCGTCAATTTTGCCAATCCTGTACATTCTAGTCCTTCAAATTTTTCACTTGTCATTTTGGTCCTTCATCACCAACTTGGGCAATCTTCTAGGCTTCTTAATTTTTATCCTTTTTTATTTTTGGATTATTTTTTTTCTTTTCTTGATTTTTTCCTTTTCTTTTCTTGTCTTGATAGTCAAAAATAGGTAACAACATAAGAGATTCATCACCCTAAGTTATCTTGTATATAGAATGCTATGTTTTGATGCTAGCTACTTGTTTCATTAATCATGGGTAACAAATTGATAAATATTTGATATAATATAAACTATATGAAGGTATTTATATGATTAAGTGAGGATTCATCACCTTAGGTGAATTAGAAAAGATATTCCATATATTCTCGAATGATATTGATTGTGAAATATATGTGCAACGTGGAATGCTTTTTGGAAAGAATTTCAAATCTTATTAAGAGAATCAATTACTATGCTGTTGAGAATAAACATGATTTGATAAAGCAGACACTTTTCATACTCAAGTCAAATCAAAACTTTTTTGATAAATGAATAACATTTACACTACTAAACCAATCATTGAAAATATTAAGTCAAATCACATATGATTTTTTTAACATTTGGGGGATCCCGACACGTTGTAGATGCTAAACTTGATCTTCAAATATAAATTAATTAATTTCTTAAATTGATCATAAGTTAAATTATTTAACTTTTTTTTGTTAGATTATGATTTATATTTAAGTCAACATATTAGAAACCTAATGGTTCACACATATTAATAATTACTGGTGTGAAATTAATAATTGATCTAGTGAAACTTGATTATAAATACATTTAGAAATTAAGAACTAGAATGTAATTAATACACGAAATTATAATTTTAGATCTAGAAAAATCAAGGAAGGACTTGATTGCATAAATTTCTTATAATTATCCTCAAATAAAATATGTGATATTTTGTAGAAGGCAAAGTGATATTTTATCATTAATAGGGACATTAGGTTTTCCTCATAAATAGTATACTATGTCTTATATAACTTTTTCTTAACAACACCAGAAATACATGAACACACCTATACAAATAAAAAAATAAAGAAAATAAAAGAACTAGAACTCAAGACATGACAATCACTCACTTCTAAAAGGGTTTAGGATATTTCTAATGGAAATTTCTAATCTGGTGATGCATATGGATTATTGTTAGATATTAAACAATTAGATGACTTATGGTTTGCAATAACTCGGCTTAAAAGAGTTAATCAAACCCTAGAAGGAAGAACTAATCTTGTGGTAATCTTCACACAAACCCTGAACAACCTTTATTGAGCCCATTTGACATTGTGGTAGAGGTAGCTTTTCAAAGTATTTTTCACTTGGAAATGCATAAAAATATTTTTTTTATTTCTTAAAATTTATTTTTGACATCAGCACATCAAAACGATATAAAAACAAACAAAAAATAATTTGTAGCAAAAACAATTTTTAATTTTTTTCAAAAATATTTTTGCACTACAAAAACAAATGGTACCATTATCCAATAGGATCTTTGAGACTCCAATTTTTTTTAAAAAAATATCATTTCTACTATTTTAATATCTAAAAAAATAAAACCAACACCTTAGGCTTTACGGATGTAGGATGTGAATGCTTCAACTTAGGTAAAAGGTGTTACATATATATATATATATATATATATATATATATATATATATATATATATAGTTTAACGTGGGCGTCCGGGCCAGCTTGCGCGCACCTCGACTAATCCCACGGGCCCTGAAGTTAACGACCATGTAAGCCTCTAGTGGTCATCATATGAGCAACCACAGGGCTCGAACCTGAGACCACAGAGGGAGCAAACCTCTTGGTCCCAAGCTCTTACCACTGGGCCACCACCTTGGTCGAGTGAAGGCATTGGATGTATAAAGGCTATTACAATAGGAGTTAATGTCAAGTTTAGGTTATTGAAACCAATTGATTAGAGTCAAGGTCATTTTATTGTAAAATCGGTTTGGTCTTGGAGTTATGGTGACCTATACAGAGGCATCGTGCATAATAGTAAATATTGTTGTAATTTCAATGAAGGTTCTTCCACACTTTATTGATAGAAGTTGTATGTTATATACATAGTGGTTGAGAGGCTAATTTAGGAAGCATTTAAATGGTAGGGATAAAGTTATGCAACTATTACAATATAGAACTATAGAATTCAACCTTAGAGTCAGCTTCAACTTCAAAATATATAATTAATGACATAATATTTGGCATGATTTTAGGCTAGTCATGCTTTATTTTGGTTAGGAGGATCCATGCATGCTTCCATTATACGCCCCCATAAGATTGAGCTTCTATCGGCAAGACCAATCTTGTTACGTAACAATTCATTTCATTGTTTTGACATGGCTTTGTTAACAGATTACCATTGATCTTAAGTAAGTATATGTTTGACTTGGAGGCTTCCTTTTTGCACCAAGTCACGTACAAAGTGGAGGAGGTTGATTTGAATATGTTTCATACACAAATGTTTAACTGGGTTAAAATTAAGATGAGTGGCGCAGAGATTGTCACATAGCAATTATGGAGATTCTGAGATTAGAAACGTTAGTTCTTTGAAAAGAGTGGATAACCACATTATCTTGGATGTTGTAGTAGCTAGTGCTCGGTATTCAGCCTTTGTTATGTATCGTGCAACTGCTTTTTGTTTCCTTAAGCTCCAAGAAATGGGGTTAGATCCTAGAAAACTAATATATGTAGAGGTTGACGTGCGGTCGTCCATATTGGCAGCCCAATCAGCATTGAAGTAAGTCTTTAATATCAAAGTTCCAGCTTTTGGATCTGAATACCACAGAAAATGGTTTGTTTTAAGTAGCGAAGGAGCCTCTTAGTTGTTGTCTAGTGATTTATAGTCTGCTTGTGCAAAAATTAAGAGAGTTTATTAATGGAAAATGAGATGTTTAGACGTGTTAAAGAAAGGTATTGAAGGCTGCCAATGATTCTACAAAACTCTGAGTTGTCCATAGGAACAATCCGGCTTGAGTGGGAGTTACTTTAATCCCCAAGAAAAAATAAAGAGAACCCATGTCATTTAGAGAAAAAATAGCACCCAGCTGCTTAATAATGTTGGCCACAAAAGTTGAATTATTTCTAATGATGACAAGATCGTCAACATAAACCAGGAAATAATAAAGATTTGATCTTTGGCTATAAATGAAGAGAGAAGAATCTGCCTTGGAATATTGAATACCCAACTGAAGGAGGACATTTTTTAGTGCTGTGTACCAAAACTATGGAGCTTGTTTAAGCCCGTAGATCACCTTTCTTAACTTGCAAACATGGTTAGTTTTGGACAAATCTTTGAACTCCGGGGGTTACATCATAAAAACAATCTCATTTAATTTATCATTTAGAAAGACATTGTTGACATCCATTTGTCTTAAATCCCATCCATTCATGACTGCAATAGATAATACAACTCTAATAGTTCCTGGTTTAACCACTAGGCTGAAGGTTTCTTTGTAATCAACATTAGGACATTGATTATAACCCTTAACAACTAAATGGACTTTGAATCCATCCACCGACCCATCAACCTTTCTTTTAATTTATAATACCCACTTACAACCCACAATTTATAGTTTGAAGGTGATGAAACTAGGTCCCAAGTCCTATGTTTCATTAGAGTGGTGAGCTCAATGGAAATGGCCACACACTAGTGAGGTTGAGAAATGGCTTGTCTCACACTTGTTGTTTCTATAGTCTGAGAGAGGATATTTGAACATTGTATGGATCTATTTTGGTTTGAAAATTTGGTTCATTGATCATGTAGTCATGTTATGAGTGCGTTGGGTAGGATTATTTGTTTGGGTAGGGTTTATGGAATTCGGGTTTGGGAGATTATGAGATTATGATTGCAAATTTAAAGAAGAAATAGACTAATTGTCATCTAGAGGAGGATTCAAATGAGTGGTGCATGGTGTAATCTAGTACTGGCAAAGAATCATAAAGTAAAAATATAGGGTCTGAAAGTACCTGAGGAGGATGCGATAATGGTAGGGGAGCCTTCCGGAGGTAGCAATGATGCTGGTGCGCCGGACAATGTTGATGAAGGCACTATAGTCCGTTGGGCACCAGAGAGGTGGGGAAGAGACTTGTAAGGGTCTTGAGTGGTCTGGGTTAGCACAGAAGACATAAGTTGAGATGGACTGGAGTGTTGTTGATTTTCATCAAACAACACGTGGCATGAGATGAAAAGTTTTTTTGTATGATGTTCAAAATACCTGTATGCATTCTGAGTTGGTGAATAACCTAGAAAAATATAGGCTTTGGATTTAGGCTACATTTTATTGGAGTTATAGGACCATGTGAAAGAATAAAAAACACATCCAAAAATTTTTAATTTCAAATAATTTGGTGGTTGACAAAAAAAGCTTGGAAAGGTGATTGTCCTTGGAGTAGAGGGGTGGATTGTCTATTTTTGAGATAAGAGGTTGTTTGAAAGGCATATGGCTAATGTGGAGAGGTCAAGATTTGCATCATGAAAAAGTGTAAGGCTTATTTGAATTAGATGACGATGATGACATTCAGAGACACCATTTTATTATGAGGTGTGTGGAGCAGTGGTGTAATAAGTTATGCCATGAAGCAAGAGAAAGGGTTTTAAAGCGATAAACTCACTACCATTATCAGAGTATAATGTTTTGATCAATTTTTTATAACGGGTTTCAACAAAATTTTTGAAATGAGGAAAAATATTAGAAACACCAGATTTAGTGACCATTGGATAAAACCGCATATTTTGTATAATGATCAACAAAAATCAGGTAATATCGTGATCCATCAATTCCAGTATAACTAGCAGGACCCACATATCTGTGTAAATAAGTTCAAGTGGCGCATGACTTTTGAGAGTATTGACATGAAAGGGTTATTGATGTGCTTTATTAATAGAAAATAAATGGCATAATGAAGATAAAATTTTGGTTGAGGAAATAGGAAGGGAAAATTCTTAATAAAATGATAAACAATTTTAAGAGAATGATGCCCAAGACGTTTATGCCATTCATCAATAGATGTTCTTTTATGCACATTAGCAACCTTTTTGGATGTCACCATTTATTCTGAAAAGGTGTATATGCCATTGTCACATGCTCCTTTAATAGGATCCCCCCATCATGATCTTGTCCTTTACAAGAAAATAAAAAGGATGAAATTCAATAAAGATATTATTTTGTTTGGTAAGATGATGAACGAAAATTAAATTTTTATAGAGGTTTGGAACACAAAAAGTATCACATAATGTAAAAGTTCGGTGAGGAGAGTGCAAAACCAAAGAGCCAGTGTATGAGATTGTCAAACCTGAACCATCACTGAGAATTACTTCGTTAGTTCCATCATATTTGGAATGAATACTTAAATTGGATCACCCGTGATATTATGAGAAGCAGCTGAATCAAGTAACCAATTTTTATCCTTTCCAGTAGAGGTTGCAACATAATTGATGGAGATATTCTATGAATGGAGTTGGGAACAAGATTTAGCAATATGGCCTAATTGATCACAAATTTGGCATTTGGGTTGGTAACGTCGATTGGAATTATTAGGCCTGCTAGAGTTGTTGTTGGAGCGATGTCTTTCACGTTGGGCTCCATTAAAGTTTTGGCCTGGGTTAGAGCCGTGAGGCCATCATGAAGTAGCATTTTGCTTGAAGGACCACTGTTGACCCCCCCCTTGTGCAGACTGCTTTGTCTTTGTGGAGTTAGTAGAGGTAACCAATTGCTGCATTGCAACTTCCAAGCATATCAGATATGCCTCGTAACCAACCAGAAGATCATGCAACTCTTCAAAGGCCAATGATGATTCTCGAGCTCAAATAGGTGTTGCAATCTCCTGAAAATTTAAACCTAAACCATTCAGTACATAAAAGGGTTAGGTCATCATCCGAGATTGAATAATCAATAATGGTTATTTCATCAGCCAAGGCCTTCATAGTATGGAGATACTCTGTGATTGACCAATTTCCATGCTGTATTAAGGTGAGTTCCTCATTTAACTGCATAGCATAAGTTCTTGATCGGCTAACATATAGATTTTTTAACTTTTTCCAAGCTTCATAAGAGGTCTTTGCTGTAACAATGAGTAAGGTGATTAAAGGAGATGTGGAGGCTAAAATAGCACTCAGGATAAGGCTAAAATAGCACTCAGGATAAGTTTATCCTGTCAGACCCAATGGGTCTTGCATAGCTCATCAGCAGTTGTACTAGTGGAGGAGGGACATGGAAGGGTGCCTTCGACATAGTCAAGTAAATCATAACCAATAAGGAGTGCGTCAAATTAAGCACACCATTAACGGAAGGTGGAGGGAGTTAACTTTTCATTGTTTTGGGCAATGATGTTGAAAGCAATAAGGAGTTTATCTAGTACGGAGAAAAGTTGGGTATTGAGGTTAAAGTTTGGATTTTGATCAGGAAAGGAAGACATTGTGGTGACTTGGATCAATGGCTCGTTAGAGATCGGTAGCTCTGATACTATGTAGAATAGAAAATATTGTTGTGATTTCAATGAAGGTTCTTCCACACTTTATTGATAGAAGTTGTATGTTATATACAGAGTGACTGGCTAATTTAGGAAGCATGTAAATGGTAAGACTAAAGTTATGCTACGGTTACAATATACAACTATAGAATTCAACCTTCGAATCAGCTTCAAAATATATAATTAATGACAGAATATTTGGCATAATTTTAGGCTAGACATGCTTTGTTTTGGTTTGAGAAGGATCCACACATGCTTCCCTTGTAGATCAAATGTCCAAAGCTCGCCTTTGGCATTAGACAAAAATAGGGCACAATAAAGGGATGGCCTGAGCTTAGGGCACTCGAGGATCAGGCTAGGCAAAGCCAAGTTTTACACATCCAAGAATGGATTCATTTTCTAGGCTACTCTCAACTCATTGTTACTCAATTTTCAAGAACTTGATTTTTTATTTTTGTTTTGGTCATCTTATTTCTTTTTAATTTTATCCTCTCAAATTATATTGACTTTATTTTATGTGTTGAACTTGTATTGTTTTGCATGCTTTTGCATATGGAAAGTGTGTGAAAAAATTATGACATTTTATTAAAGATAAATTTTGTGAAATAGAATTTAAAATTATAGATATAAAATTAAAACAAAAATGACCACAAAAAAAAAACAAATATATCCCTTTTCATTTTCACATAAGAAACTTCAGTTTGATCCTAAAGTTTTAATTTATACATGCGACCATAAAGTGTTAAAATTTTATATTTTAATTTTAAACTTTATTTACTTCATATTTAAGTTCCTGGTAGCATAGAAAGGATAGAGAAAGTTATTGGAAAATAAGGACAATAGAAAAAGGTTCAGAATTGTGATATTCTAGCAAAAAATAAAAATAAAAATGATAGACTTGGATTTAAGGGTTCGTATAGTAAAGGGAGTTCTATGAAGGTGATTTATAAATTTAATCTTACTAGAAAAAATAGATCGAGCCTCAATAATTTTTTTATATATATTTAATTTAATTTTGAATTTTTTAGACCAATTAGAGGCTATTCTGAGTTTGAAAATGAGTTTATTTAGATACCTAAGTTCTTTTTGTTAGTATTTTCAAATAAAAATAAATTAAAATGAGATTTTAGGATACAAAATTTTAAACAATGCATTGTTGTCCTATTAAAAAACCTTTGATGAATGACAAATTATCCACCCATTTAAATAAAACAAAGAAAACCAAATGGAGTAAGTCTAGGTGTCTAGGCTTTTTTATTATTATTTATTTAGGCTAGGTGTGCAGGATTATCTTCTCATGCTCAAGTGTCTAGCCTCTTTTTAAACGGTCATTCAATTTTTTAAAAATAAAATGCACTATAAAATATATATTTTTAAAAAATTAATATTCAAAAAACTATCCAATTGCTCTATTGTCTTCAAATAAGAATATATCTTTTTATAGTAATATTAACAATTACTTTGTGAATTATTATATTTTTCATTAAAATTTAATGAGAATACAATATCTATATTTTTATTCTTCAATAAATTTCCTTTTCATGATTTTCTCATATTATTCATTCTTTTTCAATAGCATTCAAATTATAAAGTCATGAATTGTTTTTTATCAGATCTTGCTTTTATAATGATAACTTTTTTTATATAAAAAACATGTTTTCATTGAAACAAAGAGAAATACATGAATAAGGTAAGAGAGATTTCATAAAAAAGGATACATTTTTTTTTCCTTTTCAACTCAAATCATTGAAATTTTTATGAACATTTATTTTAATTGAATTTAATTTTTATTCAGAAATATGCTATTAATAAAAAAAGATATGTTTTTGTCCAAAACAAAATGAAAAAGAAAAGGAAATTTTCCTGGTAAAATATATTAATTTTTCTTGTAAATATTTATTTTAATTTTCATAAAATGTAATGTTTCAGTCAATTTCATTACATTATATTCTTAATTACATCATCCAATTCATTGCATTACATTACCTTGCACTACCATATCATCCAATTTATTACATTACATTACCTTCCACTACCATATCATTCCAAATATTTGCTATCAAATTCCATTACTTCATTGAAATTCTGCTAGAAGAGTAGGGATCAATTGCTGCGAGATTATTTGATTTGTTCTCTCTGTGGGATGGAAGGCATCCCAGAATACGTATTTATTGGCGTCTGGACATGTAATTGAATGTTCATTGCAAAGGTAACTCATTTCAAATGTTCCTGTGGCACAGCATGCCTTCCCTGTCTCCTGGAATCCTGTCAATCAACAAACAAAACCACATCCAGACATCATATGGTTTTTGTGCAGGAGAAGAAAATTAGGCAGCAAAGCAACCCTGGATTTGCCGGTAATTCCATTTCCGGTCTTACCTCAGCGGCGGCAGTATGAATCATTCTTGTACATCACTTAAGGAATTAAATTTTTAGATTCGATTGTTTCTTTTGCCTTAATGTGGATGTTTTCATATATAACTCCTCACTTCCTATTTGTAATACTTTTTTTTTTCGGTAACCCGGGGTGTCCGGGTCAGCTTACGCGCACCACAACTAATCCCCAGATCCACTGAACACCCTGCAAGCCCAGTAGACATGTAAAACACCGCGGGGGTGACAGGCGTGCACGCTGGGGCTCGAACCCAGGTGACAGAGACAAGGAAACCTTGCCTCTACCACTGGGCTACAAGCCCTGGTTACTTTAACACTATGATGGTGGCTTTACATGTACGTGCCATAATAGATATAGTAGCAGACTAACGGATGATAGACTACATAGTTTTTTTTTTTTTTCCAAGAAGTAATATACTAATTATGTTTGGAGTGGATAAATTATCTTAGTCCCTCTTGTGATTCATCAATTTATTAGTGATGATGTATTGAGAAATACCTTATCGGATCAAGGCTTGAAAATCACAAACATCTGCAATTAGTCACCCTCTGGTATTTAGGTTAGTTAAGTTGTACGAGGAATCTAGCTTTCAAAGCTACATGTTTTGTGTTTATGAGAATTGAAGAAGAAGAAAAAAAATGATACATTTAGGTGTTGTGAAATAAAGAATGTTTGTGTGTATTGAATCACCTGATTTCTCTTTACCTAGTGTTTCACATGGGCTTTTATACCAATAATACACATCAACTTGCAGAGAAGCAGAAATCGCAAGGTAAAAAAATTTCTAATGTAAAAAATAAAAATAAATCCAAACGATAGATAGATAACCCGAGATAACTTGATTTAACATGTGAGCTCAAATGAAAGATTAAGATAATTCTTTTCCAGAAAAAAAAAGCTGAAAAAAACACAAAGTCTAGGATTCAATAATATAATATTAAAAGATAAAATTAAAAAAATCAGTTTTATTTTTAAAGAAAAAAATGGAATCATCCAGGGTTAATTTAACTAACCTGCCACATGCAATATGAGATTAAGATAAAAAAATAAAAAAAATAAAAAGACAGCAAAAAAAATAATACCGAAGCTATATCAATAAAAAAACGTTAAAAAAAACTCGAGTCAACTTTAGTTAATTTGACTAACCAGCACCCGAGAAAACCCCACTTAAAGGAAAGTAAAAAAAATCACAAAGCTCAAGTGCTAATAATTTAATGACAAAGAATGAAAGTAAAAAAAAAATCAATTTCATAAAAAAAACTGCAGAGAAAAACAACCCAAGTTAACTCAGGCTAACTTGACTAACCCACTATACAAATCACGAAACTCAAGAGCGAATAACCTAATATTGAATGATGAAATTGAAAAAAAAAAGAAGTCAATTTGTATAAAAGGACCAAAAAAATTGTAATTAAAATAATGAGGTGAAAATCAAAATAAAAAATAAATTAAAGGACAAACTAAAATTTTCAATTGGAGGGTTAAATTGAAACAAAAAATAACTTTAACAAAAGAAAAAACAAATCAAAAGAATGAGGTCAAATTGAAAAAAAATAAAACAACATAAAACTTAATTGAATAATAAAATTAAAAACCAATAAAACTTTAACAAAGAGGTCAAGAAAAAAAATAAAAATTTAAAGAATAAATACCGAAATAAAAAAAATAACATATGAGAAATTGTAATTAAAAGATTATATTGAAAGCAAATAATTTTTTAAAAAAGAAATAGAAATAAAAATAAAAAATAACAAAAATAATAACTAGATTGAAATATCAAAAACAAATCGAATTATTATGCATTTTTTCTTAGTAATTTTGAATAATGTTGCTTTCCAAATTTGTGATTGCATCCACAGTACTAATCCTATATTAAAAATATAATGAATAAAATAAAATCACACTTAAAGGATGAATGAATGATTCATGCTACAATAAATATATTGTGCAATCAAATTTATGAAGCAGTGCTGTCATTTTATCACAAACCAAACTTCAGAAGTGAAAGCAGAGTGAAGCTTCTTACCATATGCAGCAGGACTTCTAATGATTTGATAGACATTATCATAAACACTCCTTGTAAACAACATCCTGAGCTCGGGAAGCTCTCTCTTCAGTTCTGATACCAAACGCTCTAATTTCCCATTAAATTCCACGGCCACCTTGTTATATTCCTGTATACAGTCATGCTGACCCATGGTATTTGTGGTCCTCTCCAATGGCAGACACCCCATTGGAGGAACACCAGTTAAAGATATTTTCCTACCACCGAGATGGTAAAGTTTTGTTATGAAATTTCTTGCAAGTCCAACAAGAAAATCCTCGTATTGTCTGACAGTAAACTGGGATCGCCTGGTTGGAAATATGTAATAATTTTCAAGGAAATCATTTGTACCTAAGCTCATCATGTATAGAGCCTCACTGAATATCTCATTCGCCTTCCGCTCGCCAACATAAGCTCTCAGTTTATTTTGGTAATCCTTGTAGTACTCTAGTTCCTTCCATAAGGGTATCACATTCTGCAAGTATATATGAGACAGGGATAAATTTTAATTGACATTTGAATGGCACCATATATAATATAAGAAGAATCCTGAAAGAACAGAATTTGACAAAATTCAAATGCTCGTTTATTCTTCCTCATAAACTGGAATGTGGCAAAAAGGAAAGAGAGAGAGTGTATGACTAACTAGCACATTAGAAGTTGCATTGTCATAGCCAGTCCCAGCAGAAGCAAAGCAAACGCCAGTGGCAAAATCTGATATACTATACTGTGAGTCCAAGTAAGCTGGTATTGCTGGCTTGAGACCAAATGCCTCAGAAATGAAATCAGGAGGTATGCGCCCATTGCAGAATCGTCCAGTGGGGCGACCACCTTCGAAATCGCGGCCATAAGGCTTGAAATTGCTCTTGAGAACAGTGGAAATCACGTTGTTGTTTCCAGCATCAACAGATGAATCTCCAAAAACTATAATTGCTGGGACATTAGCAGTCGTTTCAGCAACTAGCACTAGGATTGATATTATTTGTGTGAAGAAGAGACAAAGAACATGCATGTATCCCATTTCTCTGTGGTTTTTAATTGTTTTTGGTGACCTTAAAAAGGAATCCTGGAAAAGGATGGGCATGTGGAGATTGAGATCATGAAGGACAGTATAAGGGGAGGTTTGAAGGGAAATAAATGAGAAAAGGTTTGGTAGGTGGCTTAATTGCTGCAGGCATTGCATCAGCATTGAACACTTTACCTGTGTTCCTTACTGTTCAGCATTTATAGTAGTTAGGTTCACAAGATTTTTTATACAGCTATAAGCTGTTCACGAATAGAGTTTTACGGTGAGAGAAGAACTCAAAATCCCCATAAACCTTCCCTCAAACTTCAATAAACTGGGAAGCGTCATTCTTTTTATTTTCAAACCATTGTCAAGGTGTTTTGGAAGGATGCACCCTACTTCGGTGTGTGTACTGAGGATTGCAGTTCATAGCAGCGGTGGTTCTCTCTTGTCTGACGAGAATCCAGCGAAACAAACTCTAGTAATGTTAGCATTTCTCTATTTTACAACAAACTTTAAACATGGTAGATTTAAGTAGGATGAGTAATGGATCTGGGACTTCCTTTAACAAGGATGCCCTAAAAGACCATGAAGATAGAGTTCAAGCTAGAGAGCTTGAAAAGGAAGTCAGAGAACCCCTTGTTTACATTAGTAGATCTCATGGGAGTTAGACGGCCCCATGAATAGTTGGATGATGAGTACCCAACATAATGTCCATAACACAAGTGGCACCTATTTTTAGTCTAGCTGTAAATGGGGTATCTGGCTTGGATATCGTTTAGGATGGAGAGGATAAGCAGGCAACTACCAAAAGCAAATATAGGGGGAAAGAAATTACAGCTCTCCTTTGTATGTTCAAATATGGGTACCCATTCCTTTTGTCAAGGTTTACATAAATGCGAGCCAGCTACACCTGAACAGGTGAGCATTCTAGCTTTCTTTGAGCTTCACATGAGGCAGCACGGAGAAAAACCATCTGCAACAGTATTTAGGCACTATTGTAAGCTATTCAAGTGTGCAAGTGGAACCCAAGAGAGATGGCTTGGTTTTACATATACTTTGTTCGACCTAAGAGTCTCATAGGGAAATTAATACTAAAATGGAAGACCAACCACATGAAAGAAGGAGGCTCTAACTAAGGCTCTTCATGAGAAGGATGCATAAGCTATCCAACTAGAGATGACTAGGGAATCCCATGCAGGGTTAATGAGTAGTTAATTGTCCACAAACGATTATAAAGGGATGTAACAGGGCTATGTTTGTTTTCTGAAAAGTAGTTTTTAAGAAATCATTTTCCAAACTTTCATGTGTTTGTTTGCCATTAGAAAAGTTGGTCAACGAAAAACACTTTTCAGTCAAAGAAAAATTTGACTTGGTTTTCAGGAAAGTGTTTTTTTTTTAATTTAGGCAGAAAACACTTTCCGGAAGTTGTGAAAAATTTAGAAATGTCATATTATTTACTGATATATCAAATTTGGTCCTCAAACTTTTGATTGCTATATATATATTTTGTTTTGAATATTTATTTTTCAATTTCATCTCTTAAAATTTAATTTTTATATTAATTTTGATCCTCATTTTTATAATTGTTATTTGTTTTTCTCTTTATTGAAATTTTTTATCTATCAAATTTTATCCTCATTCTTTTGATTGTTACTTACTTTATTTGAAATTATTTATGAAATGTTAATTATTATTATTTTAATTTCTTCATCTTTCATTTTTTTTTATTTTAGATTTGATCACTATTATTTTGATTATTATTTATTTTATTTGAGATAATTTATTAAATTATATATTTTTTTTCAATTTCATTCTCATTCAACCTTTTAATTTGTAAGATTTGTTTCTCATTATTTTAATAAACTTGAGAAAAATAAAACAAGTTATTTTCTAGCTCATTTAATTTTCATGACATAACCAAACACTAGAAAGTATTTTTCAACTTATTTTCCATTACACTACCAATCATCAGAAAATAATTTACTTTTCTGGAATTTACTTTCCAAAAAAAAACTACTTTCCAGCAAACAAACGGGGTCTAGGTCTTGGATGCAGCTACAAAGGAAGTAGATAAATGGGCCAAGGATAAAATTGCTTAGTATAAGCCTTGAGTTATGCCTCTAAGGAGTCACAACATGTTTATCAAGTGTCCAAGGAATTAAAAGAGACCTTGGAGGAAAAGTTTGTGTGGAAGTCATGAGTGATATTCACTTCCACAACTTGTCTAATAGAGTGCTTGTGAACTTCTCCTAGATTTTCCATCTCACTTTATCCCTTGGCTTTACTATGATTTTTTTAGGGCATGTTAAGGCTACCACTAAGGGTTAATACCTAGCTAGTAAGCTTCATGAAAACTATGATGAATACCTAATGGTATTTGGAATAAAAAAAGAGCATAATAGGGGGACCACATCTCAAGTTGATAGTTTGAGAAGATGAAGTAACATATAAGAATATGAGCAACCTTATTAAAGGAGCCAACCTAGGATGTTAGAGACTCAAACATGGAAGTCAACGTAAGAAGTTCTAGTAATGAGACCCTATCAAAATTTATTTTGTTAATTGTTGTTTAGCCCCTATCATGTAGGACCTATAAACTTTATGTACTGAATATTTATCTCTTGGTAGGCTTTCATTAATTTGTTATTTTTCATTTTTATCTAGTGCGTAAATTGCAATACTTCTATTCAGGATCTAATGCCCTTTACTTGCATTGTGAACTTTGAAATCTTTATTTTTAAGGTCCAATGCCCTAAAACATGCCTTCTAGAAGACCCAAGGTCCCCAAACTTAGAAAAAATTTCTAAGTTTAATTTGAAACTTCTATGCTCACAATGTTTGAAGTAAAGAACCCAAAATTCCAAGCTGGTATGTTTCTCTTTTTAATAAAACTAAAAGAGAGTGGTCTTTACTAGTATTAGATCGTCAAAGCATATTCAAACATTGTTGATACTTATTAAAAGTGTTAAGGTTTTATAGAATTGTAACTTCAAAAAAATTTCAAGTTTACAGATGAGCTTCGAGTACCCAGATGGAAAAGAGGGATTTTCCCTTTTTGAATGATTTCACAGGGATTGTATGGAGTGGGTCTCATGGAGAACAATGATGTTGAGACTTTTTATAGAGATTACCACACAGAGATATCTCATTGAAGACTTTTATATAAGGTATTACATAGAGGAAAACTTGTAAGTAAAGTTGGATGAAAATCATACATGGAGAAAATCACTATTATTTTTAGAGAAATTAAAGCACAAAAGATGATTATTTACTAGTTATATATCTTTAGGTGATCTGAATGTCATGCATATAGAAAACTCTTTCTTTTGGGTACTTTTTATATTCGGGCTACCCAAAAAAGATCTAAATGTAAAGTGATATTGATGGTGTTAGCTACTCTTGTGACTAGATGATTACTTATATTTTGACTTTTTCTTATCGTGGTTGGAGCTCACACTAGGAGAACATTGATATGAGTGACTTTTATATGAACTAGGGAAGCAATAGTGCTCTCATCTACCTTTTTACACCTAATTCTATCATGTCTCCTTTATAAACTAGAGTTGTCTACATATGCTACGAGGTTTAAGGCTCTTAACTACTCTTGTATAGCAAAGAGATCATTTCTAAGAATTCTTACTTATTGAGCCAACTAATAGAGATCTAGAAGAGTTGATGGAACTCTTGTGGAATGGAGGTCTGCAAGCTTATAGAAAGAAAGGGAATCGAACTAGATTATGTTCAATTTCCCTTAGACAACGCCACAAAGTAGACTTAATGAAAACCTCACAAATGAAAGTCTCTTTAAAGTTGGTTTTGGGCTGAAAACAATGTAAATGAAATACTGAACTTGATGATGTATGGAAGTCACATTCATCTACAAAATAAGTCCTTTATTTAGAATAAGAGACTTTCTAATGCTTAAATTAGTAAGACTAAATAAAAAAAATATTTTTAAAATATGTATTAAATGTATGTATGTTTATGATTGTTTATATAAGGTAATGATGAGGATGAATATCAAAGTACTAAAATGTAAAAGAAGTGTTCATACCTACCTCATGGTTCATGGAAACATATTTATAATCATGAACAACATCAGCTTGCATGATGTTGAGGTCAAAAAAGAGAAATGATTGTGATACCTAAAAATAGTGATCATTTTTTAATTGTAGGCCCTTAAGAGTGGTAGTGTTCAATTTAAGAAAAAAAGATCTTGTCATGTGGAATGTAAGTTGGGCTTAAATGTGTCTAAAATTACTAATGTCACTAGTAGATCTAGTCGTGCCAACATGATATGGATGCACTAAAGGCAAGTGGATCAATTAGGGGATATGGCATGTGTGCCCAAATACGAGGCCTTCATGGATAAAGAGAAGACCTTGAGCCCATTATTCTAGGTCAATTAGACCATCTAGGATTTTGTGTCATACATGTTGGGCTTCTCGGAAGTTATATCACCCCACTTGAGTCCATTATTCCAAAGGCCACGCAGCATGACCAGGTCCAGTTGGAGATACATCATGTTTAGACTTAGGAATCTTGAATATGCATTTTATGTTGGCCTTCCTAAAACACAAACATGCAATGGAAACATTAAATTTAAAAAATGTTAGGAGTCTCAATGATTATATTAGACAAGCCTAGAGTTGTTTAGGGTTCATGCGAAAATTATCTGAAGATCATATGTTCTTTTAGACTTTGAATATTTGCTTCAAGATTAGGTTATCGCAAACCACAAACTATCAAAGTGTCCGGTCTCTAACATAATCCACACGAATCACAAGTGAAAAATCTCTTAAGACCTTTTAGGGGACAAAGATTGTTATACCTTAGAGTGTTGGCTCTCTACTTTTTTTGTATGTTTTAGGTGTTTACTTACAATATTTTTCTCACCTTCTCTTATTCACAGTAAATAAAAGCCATAACATTATAGGGAAACATAAAAAAACCTATAAAAGGCAAAATATTAACATGCTTCTTAAATAATATCACATATATTATTTTAGGATAATATTAGAAATTTATTCAATCAAGCCCCTATTTGATTTTTCTAGGTTTAGAATTGTAATCCCCTCTATTAATTACATTCTAGTCCTTAATTTTTAAAATTTATTTACAATCAAGTCACACTTGATTAATCATCTCATTTTTATTTATGACCAATATTTTTATGTATGTGATGCATTAGGTTCCCTAATAAGTTAGCCCAAATATAAATAATAAAATAAGATGAAATAAATTAAACAATTTAATTGATTTATATTTAAAGATCAAGTACAATGTCTAGCAACCTGTCATAATCCCCCAAATATCAAAAAAGTCATAAGTGGTTTGACTTAACCTTTCAGTGATCAATTTCTCAATGTAATTATTATCCCTTCATCATCAATTTTTCGATTTAGACATTATAGCTCGCAGTATGTCTACTTTGTTAAATGATCATGTTAGTTCTCACATTATAGTCATTGATAATTTGAATATGATTTTAAAACTCTTTTCAAAACTCATTTCACATTGGCCAAGAATTTCACAACCAATAATACTATTTTAGAACATATGGAATAATTTTTCTAATTCATCTAGGATGATAAATCCTCTCTTGATTACCCAAATACCTCCATATAGTTTATGTTATACTCAATGTCTGCATGTTTGTTGCTCTTGATTAGGACAACATGTGGTTATGATAGGGGCGGAGCTAGAATTATTTGTTAGAGGGGGCCAAAATTAATATAATAAGATATAATATTTATTTTAATTTATTATACATGAGTTGTAAAACAAAACCTGCATAATTTAGTTTTATTCAAATAACTTACTACAAACATATAATAACATTTATATAAGGTAAAAGGATTGGAGCAATACCAAATTGAGTCAAAGTAATGAAGTTAATTTCATCTTCATAATGCATCCATCACTTTAATGTTGTTGGTCTTTATACCTATCAAATATAAACATACAAAGTATATAAGAAACATTAGCTAAAGCGAAGCATTATTTATGTTTGATAAACTTTAAAATAAAACAAAAAATAATAAAGAATGATTCTTACATGTTTATTTTAATTGTGCTCGTCGTTCTTTCATGGAATAGAAATCATCGATTATCATATCAATTGTGAATCTTTCAGCAATTTCTTTTTCTATATAGACAATCAAATAATTTGCAAGAAAATCATCCTCCATCCGATTGCGAAGTCTTGTTTTAACAATTTTCATCGCTGAAAAAGCTCGTTCAGTAGGCTGAGTTATCAATATTTTTTCTTTTTTTAAAAAAAAAAGAATCAATTCTTCTTATTTTGTTCATGATTCAATCTAAAATCAAAACATATATCGTAAGAAAAAATTGATAATTTTAGTGGCTCTGCTAAAAACAAAATATAAAAAAAAATCTAAGTATAATCAAAACAAACAAAATAAAATATATCTAATTAATTAGAAAAAAAAATCACTATAACAAAAATTCAAAAAACAATTGGTAGAACTAGCAGATTTGAGAAAAAAAAAAGAGCAAAAATAGTAGAATTATAATAAAAACCTCATCAAATTATTAACAAACATCTCAAAACAAAACAAAAATAGATTTTAAATTTAAGTTACCTTAATTTGTTTGATGAAAGATAAATTAATTGATGGCTCTGCTTCAATCTTTTTGTAAAAAACTTTTGCTCGCAATTTGTGTTTTTATTTTTGTTTTTGATCGACTACAAGTTTATATTAAGGTAAATTGGTGGCTTTATCTTTTATTTCACAAAGTAATGTTTTTATATTGTTTTCTTTCCACATAGGTAAAGAGTAATTTCAAAGAAAATCAAAAGTAAATCACACATAATTTAAGTCCACCTCTTTAAAATAAAAAATATAACTCCTCATACTTATCCAATAATAATAAAAAATTTAAAAGTCTTCCATGGGGCAAGTCTTGCAGGGGGGGCCCGGGCCCCTACTTGCCCCCTTGCTTCTGCCCCTGGTTAGGATCAAAGCAAAACACATTCTATATAAGATAACTTAGTAATCTAAAATTTAAAGATCACTCACACAACTATCACGAGAACTTTTTCATAGACATAGGTGATATCTCCATATGACATTATCTTGCAGGTCAGTTCAATGTACATGTCATCTGATAAGCACCTGCATATTAGTTCCAAGTATTTCTCATATCTCAATTTATGAGAGCAGTTGCTTCTTTTCATAAAACAAAGAACATAATATACATCGGTTTCAACATCTCTAATTAATATTGACTAGGAACATTTAGGAATAATATTTTGATGCAATAAAAATCTCATAATTATTAATAATAAATATATTCTACATGAATAGAATTAATACCTATATACTAATATTCACAACATTTTAACTCTTCGACTTTTAGGCTCAAGCCACATCTTGTGATTTGGGTGTATTGGCTCTTCTAGAGCCATCAAGTCTCCATAAGTGAAAATTAACCAAAAAAAAAAAATTTCTTGACTTATTTAAATACAAATTCATATAATTTTCCCAGACATTGAAGAAGTACAACATAAAAATCCCGATTGGGAAGGAAATAAATAGATGGTGGTTGAAACATTTAAAGGGGGCACGAGAATGACAAGGCCTATTAAAGTGACCTGGAAATCAACAGACACTTCCAAGCAGAGAAGGTGGCTCCAATTAGGCGCACCATTTATGAGCTGATGCCTCTCCATTGAAGTTTGATGTGTAGTGTCCAAGACTCTTTAGCCGCAGAACATTTAGACTGGCTTCAAGAAAAACCAATGTCAGGACATCCCTAGTGAAGTAGTCATCTCCATGTATTATTGTCCTTTTTTCTAATTTGCACCATAAAAATTCAATGTCTCAAATAGCTTAGTACCCTCCATGAAATTCCTTAATACTTCGTAATATTCTCTCTTCCCATCTATTTCCTTGCTTAGATGATATTAGATAATTTATTTTTAATTGAATGAGAGAGAATGATTTAATCTTAATATATAAAAATTGATAAAAAAATCTCGACTAAAAATTAAAAAAAAAAAACTTTGAAATGTGGGTACTGTTAGATTCTGGTATCGGAGACGAGCAATCTTTCAAAAGTTTGGGCCCTGTTTGTTTGCTAGAAAGTAGTTTTCTTTTGGAAAGTGAATTCCACGAAAGTGAATTTCGAGAAAGTGAATTATTTTTCGATGTTTGGTAGTGTAATGAAAAATAAGTTGGAAAACATTTTCCAGTGTTTGGTTATATCATGGAAAATGAGCTGGAAAATAACTTATTAATATTTTATTTTTTCAAGTTTATTAAAATAATGAGGAACAAATCTTACAAATTAAAAAGTTGAATGAGAATGAAATTAAAAAATATATATATAATTTAATAAATTATCTCAAATAAAATAAATAATAATCAAAATAATAGAGATCAAATGTAAAAAATAAAAAAATTGAAAGATGAAGAAATTAAAATAATAATAATTAACATTTCATAAATTATTTCAAATAAAATAAGTAACAATAAAAAAAATGAGAACCAAATTTGATGGATAAAAAATTTCAATTAAAAATTGATAAGGAAAAAGCAAATAACAATTTATAAAAATAAGGACCAAAGTTATATAAAAATTAAATTGTAAGGGATGAAATTGAAAAAAATATTTAAAATAAAATATATATAATAATACAAAGTTTGAAGATCAAATTTAATATAATCAACAAATAATATGATATATGTAAATTTAATATATTTATGAGTTGTGGTTCAAAAACTTTAAATGTGAAATAGTAACGGAGCCTCTCATTGCTTCGCCTGTCAACCATTCTCTCTTTTGTTAGTAATTTAACTACATATAGTACATATTATCGGCTTATAATTTAACTTATTATATAGAATTAAAAAATTGTTCCAAAGTCTATAATTTAACTCAATTTAGTAAAATTTTATGTAATAGTTATGGTCATAGATGGTGATCATTTTTATTTTTAAGATCTAAAATCTTATATCAAAGTCAAACCAAAAATATTTAATTCATAAAACTAAAATGAAGAGGCCTTTCCAATGATCATAAAATGAACAATGATACACTCCTGTGGTCTCAAGTTTTAACAACGTGGTTGCTAGTATGATAATTATTGGAGGTTTACATGATCGTTAATTTTAGAACCCGTGGAATTAATCGAGATGCGCGCAAGCTGGCCTGGACACCTAAGTTATAAAAAAAATAAAAAAGAACAATGATCTAGGTAAAAGAAACTCATCATTTTACTTTGATTTTTGTTTTGAGCCTCCAATATTATGATTTATATTTCAATCTCTACATGCAAATGACCAAATATTAAAAGTAGTGAAATCCCTATGGCGTTGTCTTCATTCCTAGATGTTGCGTGTGGCAAAACATGTATCAGGTTTTGTTTTGTTGACCATTTTTTTTACTTCCTTCTTCCCTCTCTTTTTAAGATACTCAGGTAAGCTTGTCTGACTTGATAATTTATTTGGTTATTCTCTTTAGTGCAGTTGGGACTGTAGGTATATCGCAGGACATCTTCTCCGGATTTGTTATATACCTGCACAATAGTGTACTATATTTGCAGCCAGCACTCCGCGAGACTAACAAAAGAATTTCGATGTAAAGAAATAATGCTAGAGAAAAAAAATTCATATCCGAGTCATTGGTTATTTAAATAACATAATTAAAAAATACAACAATAATAAATAATCTAACAACAAAAAAAAACAATAAAAAGTAAAAACAACTCGCTTTAAGCCTATTCGGATTATAAAATAACTAAATGTTGAAGCGTGAAACTAAAAAAAAAAAAAACATAAAAATCTGTTAAACCGGGTTAACTTGCAAACTTCATGACCATAGACATAAAATTGAGATAATATCATAAAAAATACAGGGAAAAAAGTTTAAAGACCAATTTCTAATAAATCAAATAAGAACATGATAACTTCGTAAAAATAAAAATGAAAAGAAAAAAAATGAAGCTCAATATCTAGCAAATAAAATATTGAAGGATGAAAATTAAGAAAAAAAATAATTAAAAAATAAGTTGAAACAACTCGATTTGAGCCCACCCAGGTAAAGATGCAAAATCTATGACCTAGTGGTGATACCAAGATGACCGTGTTCAAAAGAAAATTGAATAAAATCATGAACTTCAATTATCAAATAACTCAATGTTGAAGAATGAAAAAAAAAGAAAAAGAAATGGAAAACAAATATGAGTCAACTAGGATTAACCTACAAGCCTCGCAACCATGAGTATAAGATCGAGATAACCCAATAGAAAAAAAAAATACGAAGATCAATTTATAATAAATCAAATGTTGAATGATGAATTTGAAATTGAAATAAATCAAGTTAAAAAAAAAACAGAAAAAGTCAATTAGCGTCAACCTTTGAAACCGATAACTCTAGCTATAAACACGGACTAACCCCATAGCAATGAAAAAAAAAATGTGACAACCTGGGTTAACCTGCAAACCATGCAACCATGGGCACATGATCAGAATAACCCAATAAAAAAAAGGCATAAAAAGGTTTTCAATTAAATTAAATATTGAAAGATGAAATTGAAATGAATCAATTTTAAAAAAGGAAAAAACAAATTAACCCACGTTAACCCTTAAAGTCGGTGACTCTGTTTATGAACCCGAAACTAATCCATTAGACAGCAAATCGTGAAACATAATAAAGCAAAACTCTAAAAAAGGGTTTAAAAAATTAGCTTTAAAAAAGGGGGGACCAAGCCAACCTAGGCAAATATCCTAAACCCGATCTAATATCTAAAACTCATAACTCATAAAATCCTTGAACTGGGTTCAATAAAAAAAACTTAATTCTCAAACATTGTAATTTTAAAGAATGAAATCGTGAAAAAAATATCAATTTAAAAAACTTTACAAAGGAAAAAAATAGCAATAAGAAGAATGGGAATCAAATTTCATAGGAAAAAAATCATGGAGGATGAAATTGTAAAAAAGCACAACCTAAATATGATCCCAAACAAAATAAATAGAAATAAAAAGAATAGGGACCAAATTCGAAAGATAAAATAAAAATAAAAGGGGTGAAATTGAAAAAAATATATAATTTTATACCCTATTAAAATAAAATAAAAATAGTAATTGAAATAATAGGGATAAAATCTGAAAGATTAAAAAATAAAAGGGGGTGAGATTGAAAGATATTTGTAATTTCATGGCTTATTCAAAATTTAAAAAAAATAGTAATCAAAAGGACATGGACCAATTGTGAAGAAAAAAGAAATTGAAGGAGTTGGTCTAAAATTTTAAAGGGGTTGGCGCTAATTTTGAGGAGGAGATAGAGAAGAAAGGGAAAAAAAAATGGTTGTCGGCATACGCAAGGTGCTTTCGTGGGCATGCACCATCGAGATCTTTCAAACATCGCTGCCAAAGACAATAGCTGGTGATCGGACGGCCCCGTACGTGTTGTCCAAATGGCGCGAGTGTCTTCCATATGCTAGCGCGTGCTATGCACTCTCCAGCAATTGTTTTTTAATAATATTTAATATGGGTAAATTAAAATAATTCCCTTGTGTAACTTTCAAATCTAAAATAAACCAACATAAAATGATAGAAAAAAAAGCCCTGGTAAGAGAGTTATGTTAAATTAGTAATTTTAATGTGCAATAAAAAAAAAAAACCAATCTATCCTTATACAATTTGTAGAAGACAATTATGTCATGGTGAAAAGATCGTTTTGCCCCCAATGCCTAGTTCAAAGCAAGGTTGTCAATTCTATTTTGTTCTGCCTGAAACGACCAATATATCTCGTTCCAGATCAAAAAAATAAAACAAATCAGAACAAGTTTTGTATCGCTCAAAATTTTAGCTTGTTCAGGAAATTCTTGCCAAATTCCAGCCCAAACATTTGGTTTCATTTTGCCATTCTATTCCAACCAAATAGTGTTTTTCTTTTTGCTTTTTTTAAAAAAAAATCTGATATTAAACTCGTACATTTAAAAATCAATCAAGTCATATTGGGTCAACTCCCACATTTGTACTTGTATTTGAAATTTGAATTGTATAATTTTAAGTTAATTTATCTTTGTATTTGGATTGAAATTATGTTTGTTGAATTAATATTTTGAACACGCGCGCGCGCGCACACACACACATATATATATATAACCATACAACCCCAAAATGACACAATGAAATGCTCCAAAATTAAACGTATTGTTCCAATTAAAAAAATAAAATACCAACTGAAATGGGATTGACAACCTTGATTTAAAGTTCTTTGGAGTCGGGGGGGGGGGGGGGGGGGGGGTTTATAATTTCACTATTCCAATGAAATAATAAAATGTCTCTTGAACTACAGTAACTTCTCCTTCTCTTTTAGTGTTGACTACATAGATGGCCCGTGCTTCGTTGCGGGCATGACCAATTTTTTTTGCAGAGTAAAAGAATGATGCTTAAGCGCTATTATTGGATTTTAAAGAACGGGAAAAAATCCACGACTCGACACCATAGAAAGATAGCTAAAAAAATAATGATCATCAATCCCCTAGAATAAAAATCTAGAATGATGAAATCAGAAAAAAAAAATCAATGAAAAAAAACTATTAAAAAACAAAGCACTAGTAAAACAAAGTGAGATTGTCAAAACTCGCGAGCAGAACCAAGCAGACGATCATTATTTGATAGGTGGCTCGCACTATGCTACAGGCCTATTATTTTTTTATTGCAAAAAAGATATTGAGACAATGCATACTTTTTTAAAAAAGAACAAAATCCAAGATTATGATCATTGACTTGAGATCCAAAAATATTAAAAAGCAAAGAAAAAAATGGTCGAACCAAACTTAGTGAACCTGCTGAATCCATAACTCGAGGCATGATATCAAGATAACTCAATAAAAAAAAAAGGCAAATAAACAAAGAATACTAATTTCAAAAAACAAAATTCCTTCAAGTATTGCTTCAAATTAAATATCAGGGATGCAATCAATAAATTTAATTTAATAAAAATACAAAATAAGGCCAGCCATATTTTTCATCAGAGAAAAAAATATCAAAACAACGCAAACCTTGTAAATCCAAGTTAAACTCTCAAACTCGCAATCCATTAAATTCTTAACCCGAGCTCAACCTAGGAGCTCAACATCTAAAAAATTAAATGTTGGATAATAAAATCAATTAATTCAAAAAAATTTCTTTTAGAAAATCTAAATTTAACAAAGACCAAAAAAAAGATTAGATTTGACAAGAAAAAAACAAAAGAATGATGAAATTGTCAAAAACAAAATGCAAAAACCATCTAAAAATAGCAATAAAAAGAACATGAATCAAATCTGATAGGTGAAAAATATCTATTGCAATGAAATTTAAAAAAAATCTTAATTTAATAAAGAGAACAATGGTAAAATTGAAAAAACCCCTATCCCATAAATGTTTTAAAATTTTAAAAATTATAATGAAGAGAATAAGGATGAAATCTTAAATATAACAAACCCTAGAGGTTGATTCAATTTTTTTAAGGCCAACACGAAAATCAAGTAGGAGAGAATGAAAAAGAAAACAAAATGCTACACGCGCCACTTAGGCCACCATCAAGCTAGACGCGTCATTTATTCATGGAGGGGATGCTGAGATGCTTGACTATTTTGCACTCAAGATAACCCTGTGCAAAGAAAGGTGGAAACAATGACAACTCTTAAGGATCAATAATTTAATGGCAAAGGATAAAATCAAACAAAAAATCAATATAAAAAAAAACTGAGTCAATCCATGTTAACCCAACCAACCTGCGACGCGAGATATGAGATGGAAATAACCCCACAAAAAGAAAAGTTGAACAAATCATAAAGCTCATAGCCCAATAAGTCAATGTCAAATGAAAAAAATGAAAAAAAAACAAATTCTAAAAAGGATTTTAAAAAAAGTATTGAACCCAAACCAGGTAAATCATTGAAACTAGTGAACCGAATTATGAGAATGGGACAACCCTGTAAAAGTCAAAAATAATCACAAAGCAAAATCCTCAATTATAAAAATTTTTAAAAAAATGAGGACCAAATCATGCACCAAAAATAATTGAAAGAAACTAATTAGGGATTAAATTGAAAACAAAATAAATAAAGAAAATGATAGAAAAAGAGTAATGAAAAAAATGAGGACCAAAATTTGAAAAAAAATGAATTAAAATTCTAAAGGACAAAATCAAAAAAATAAAATAAATGCAAATGATGAAAAAATAGCAATAATCAAAAGAATGAGAATCAGATTGTAAACACAAAAAAAAAAAATTAAATGTTGGGATGAATGAAATTAAAAAGAAAACTTCAAGAAGCATTAAAATCAAAGGAAATAAAAATCAAAAAAATAAAGATCAAACCCAAAACAAATACAAAATGGAGGACCAAACTAAATTTTTCAAGGCTTGGCACCAACACCCAGGAGAGAGAAACGAAGGGCAGGAGAAAAAACCTCATCGTCGTTGAACCGCCTCCCACCTTGGTGAACGAGCCACTCCAGCATCACATCCTTGCGCATTGGATGAGATAGCGATTGATTTTTTTTAGCCACCGTAATTGTCCACACGCATCTCAGGAATAGCGTAGAGGACTCTGACGCGTGCATGACACACGTTAACATATTTTACCAATTTATGAATATTTTAATAAGGTTAATTACAAAAAATGGCTGATTACAAAAAAGGGCCCAAGGGCATACCATTATTACATAAAATTATGTTGAAAGACAAAAACGCCCTCAGAAATCATCCTTTAAATTCGAAAAGTCGAAGGTTAACAACGTAATTTTCTATACAAAAATAATGCAAAGACCATTTTTTCTGAGCACCAAGGATATAGATGTTATTTTACTGTGCAAATTAAAAGAAAAGAACAAAAGAAACCCTTAACAGAAGACATTTTTTTTTAGATTTCAAGAGCAAAGGAGTATTTTACTGTGTATTATAAAGTTAAACAAGAACTTTGCCCCGATTAATTCTCAAATGATATTTGAATTCAACAAAAAAAAAAATATTTTTTTCCTCTCAGTGCCAAGACAATGGTTAAAAGAAATAAATGGTAAAATCATCATTACACTGCTAGAGTGGATAACACAGAAGCCCTTTAGTTTTTTTTGTTAATTTAATTTAATGCATGTGACAACTTGCGGGATCATAGAACGCTTTCCGATTCTCTTATTTTACTTGTCCTTCCTAATCCCATAATCCAGGAAAATGTCGCCAATCAACAAGGTCTTACAGTGTCTTTTAATTAACTACTAATTGGATGGATGGATGGATGGATGGATGGATGGTGTTCTAGAGAGTCAGCTTCTCTGACTGATATTTATTTGCATATCTGTTTCTCATGATTTACAGATGCAGTTGAAATTCTTCTTATGGTTGGATTTAGTGAGGATGTTGGATATGATGAAACTGGGAAGGCTGATTCTTGTTTAGTGCTGAAGCGGAATGATCCAGGCATGTTGTCGCTTTCCAAGTCATCCCTTGAACCATGCATGGCCTAGAAGTCCTTGAAGTGTGGATTCATACAAAATGCCCAAATTGTTTAGTGTATTCTCTGTATAAATGGTGTGTTGGGTGTATCAAATTACCTACAGGATTGTGCTCTGGATCTCTGCATTTTTCAGGTGACATAAATTGTGAATGAAGTTCTGTGTGGAATGGCCAGAATTGAATTGCACTGCTATTATAAGATAATGCTGGATCGTTTTCATGGATTTAAAATCAGATGATGCCGCTGATCGAAACATCCTTTGTGGGTTGTTAGCAACGATTGATAGACCCAAATTTGGGAAAAACCACTACCTTACCTATGAAATATTATTGTATTAGAGCTTTAGGAGTGTAGCTCAGTTAGTCAAGTTCTAGATTTGTTTTTTAGAGGTCACCGGTTCAAGTGCCACAAATATTAAGATCACTGGAGACTTACATGGTCATTAACTTCAGGGTCTCAGGGGATTAGTCGAGGTGTCTATAAACTAACCTGGACACCTAATTAACAAAAACAAAATATATTATTGTAGTAGATCAAAATCATCTTTCAAGATCCCTTGCACCAAGATCCTTGATTAAGCAAATCCCTGCACTATGCTTGTCAAGTTACGATCATTCTGATCTGGAAGATGATTTTAACTGTCAGAACAAGAAAACAAGAAAGTTTACTAATGTCGGATGTTTATATTTGATTATGCTGCACCCATGTTCTTTGAAACGGGTGGTCAATTATTTGAACTTGATCAAGAGTTCTCTTTTTCATTAATATTAAGGGAGACAATACAAATTTAGCTAAATTAGGAATATTTTGCAATCATTTTCATTAACAAAATATGGATACATCATTATTTTTCTTCTACTTTTAGATGATATTCTGTAATTTTAAAGAAAAAATTATTTCTTCAATGTGCAAAGTTATGGATGAGCTTATTCACCGGTGATAAAACTGCCTTGACAGTAAGTTGATCAAGTGAAGGTTACCCCTTTCTTCAGCAGTGAAAAAATGTTGCAAGAAGCCGCGGAGATAACACAATTTTATCACCCATACACCTTTTGTGTAAATGATGAAAACTCTACTTTTGAAATCAACGCTCTTGAAAACTTATGAATAACGAAGAAAGGCACAAGCCAAAACTCAAACCAAAAGTATAATTTTTAGTTTCAACTTTTGGAACTTGCACTCTTGCAAGCTCACTTGACGCTTAATCAGGGAGGGCATTGGAAATTCATGAATCCATTGATATATTTGCTGCAAATTGGTACCAAAGGAGCTTTCTGATAGACTGTTCTGGGGATGACCAGCCCCAAAATGGAATTCTTGTGGAGGAATTCTAGAGGACGCGTGAAATTTGACGGAGCACCAACGCCATTAAACACGGTGACAGGAACTGGATCATTTGCCTTTGGGAAGCCAAAGCTAAAAGATGGCACACCTACAGGAGGGAAGAATTCATAAAATCTTCTGTTCATGCTCCTGCAACTGCTGGTAGACAGCTAGAATTCATAAAAAAAAACTGGAAGTGGCACTGTTCTGTAGACATAAATACAGCAGTTCTAAACTCGGTAGTCTTGAGTGCTAACTAGAAATACTGAATCATAATTTGAACAATATAATATCGATAGTAAAAGCAATTGTTGTACCCTGCAAAGGTGCTAGCAGATCAGCATCAAGGCGGGTTGAGAAAAAACTCAAAAAACCAAGAAAACCAGGAAAAAAAATAACCGAAAAAACCAAACCGTAAAAAAAAACCAATTAAAATTTTGAAAAAACCGGCCGATTCGGTTCAGTTTCGGTTTTATAAGCCTAAAACAGAAAAAACCGAACCGAACCCAAATCGAAAAAAAAAAACCGAGCCAAAACCGAAAAAAACCGAGCCAAAACTGAGCCAAACCGGTTTGAACTGGTTTTTTTCCTAAAAACCATATCGAAACCGGTCGGTTTGAACCAGTTTCGGTTTGGTTTCGGTTTTTTTAAAATAAAAAAAATCGGTTTGCTTACTTTTTTTTGATAAAAACTGAACCGAATCGAAAATAATCACCCCAGCGAGATCAACAGATGGTCTACGCTCTTTCACCCACTTGTAACATTGTGCAAGCCTCCATCCTCTGGACTTCATCAAGCAAGCCATTACAATAGCTGGAGACCTGTCAGAAAGAACAAGGTTAAGATTTCCATGAACAAGATAACAAAATACATTGCTGATCCCCCAAAGCACATGCCAAGAACGGACAATGGCCCCAAGATGTAATGTGAAATGGCGCAGAGTGAAGGCCCAACTAGGATAGATGGGTACATGTGTGTGGGATTTTTTTATTTCTATATTTTATTTATCGAAAAAAAATAGATATTATAAACTATTCATCAAATTATAGATATTTATTAAATTAGATATACATTATCTATTATTATTTATTAATCAATAAAAAATAAAATTGTTTATATGTATATGTATATTAAATGATAAGTATTATTTTTATAAATGTGTTTTATGTCAATATTAAAGTATGTATATATTATATTGTATTAAAAAAATCTTAAAATTTTACAAATATATTTATATAATATAAATATATATTCGATTTAGTTTCGGACAAGTTTCGAGTCGGGTTTGATAATATTTATATCCTATCTATTATCCATCAAGTCTAAAAACTTCCTGCATATTAGATCAGATGGATTGATATCTACCATATTCAGATTAAATCAACATATCATTGGTTTTACTTTTCAATTTCCCCCAAATAACAAAGGAATAAAGATAACAAACATAGTTTGCAGAAAAAACTCAAACCTATTTTTCACATACATGCAGTGGACAAGAACACGGGCTTTGTCCTTCTCACATTGCTCTGCAAAAAACAAGCCTGTGGCATTTATAGACACAGACGCTAATGCAAGGTCGAAATTTTTTTTTGTTTTTTTGATGAAATTGAGAATAGATATATAATAAAGAGAGAAAACCTGATCAGTGTGGGCAGAGCTTTAGCTACATAGATTGTAGCCTAGGCATCAACCTAATTACAAGAAAGAAATACAAGAAAACCTATGATCCTACTATTAAAACAAGCAATACAAAACCACACGAAATCAGAACTTAAACAGACCAAGCTGAAATGCATTCGTGATTCCTATACATATCAGCATCGGTATACCAAAAAGAAGAGTTGAGATTCCCGATCCAGCCTGTAGCAAAGTAAAACAAAAGCCATATGATATCTTCCCAGATTGGCTTTTTTTCCTCAAATATCAAGTTGTTCCTAGCATTCCATATAGTCCAGACAATGCTAAACATAAAACCCCCCCAAACAGATATTTTAAACTTACAGTGGTTGCCCTGCAGAAGACCCAGCCATTGACATTGAAGGTCGTCAAAGGCATACGGCATTGCCCAGCTCAGACCTCTCCAGGCTACAATTTTATTCCATAGTTTCCAAACCACTGGGCAATGCATGAGGATGTGGGAAACAGTTTCTGAATGCTGCTCACAAGAAGGACACCTGTCCTCCTGAGGGCTTATAACGCGTCTCTTCACCAGGAAGGCTCTTGTGCAAAGGCCTTCATTTAAGGCCAGCCATAAAGTCATTTCTGTTTTTGGAGGGCAAATGGATTTCCATACATCTGTGACATAAGTTGTAGAACTAGCATACCTAATCCTTTCAAGGGCAAGCATACAAGATTTTACAGTATAGCCTCCATCCTTCCCCCATTCCCAGATCAACCTGTCTTCTTTCAATCAATGAATAACTGCAAGATTAAGATCACACAATAATCTTTGAAACAACAAGTTCTCACTAGTTCTGAGGGGCCTTCTCCATTTCAAATTCCAATACCAAGTATCCTCTATCCAATATCCCATCTGACTAACAATCCCTTATTTGGAGGAGGATAGGCGAAAGAGAGCCGGATAAGAGTTAGCTAAGCAGAAGCCAGTTTGTGCCCTCATTGATCTGGGCTTTGAAGGCTACCCGTTTACCTGGAGCAATGGTCATCCCCAGCCTTCCCCTTACTCTCTATATGCGAGACAGACTGTTTAGAGTATGGGCTTCCAAAGAATGGCTGGACATTTGAAAATGTTCGAGTGTAAGCCATTGAGATTCCCACTACTCTGACCATTTGCCCCTTTTCTTTAAAACCTAGCACGGAAAAGAAAAAACCAACAAACCTTTCCAATTGGAGGCTGTTTGGTGCAAAGATTCAGGCTGCGAAGAAGTTCTCACATCAGTGTGGGAATAAAGAAAGAATCAAGGTGCTGCTCAGGGTAAAGCTAAAGAAGATCAGAGCTTGTAGGGTGGGATTGTTTAGATGGAGTAGATAGACTCTTGGCAATCTTGCTCGACAGTAGAAAGAGAACCGGATATCTCGTATACGAAAACTAGCAGTTCGCCCTGTCAATCCTCCAGGGCCCAAATAACTCGATTTTCTCCCATGAACTATTTGTGTCAATGGATTCGTTCGATCGATAGGAAGGGTTGTTGCACAAAATGTATTTCTAAGTAATTGCCCCATAGATCCTATATCTATCTATATGAAGAAGAAATCATGTAACGAAGGGGATTCTTATTTGTACAAATGGTACTTCGAACTTGGAACGAGCATGAAGAAATTAACGATACCGGAAAAGTACAATCTGTAAATCCAGCGTGGGGTGTGGAAGGTTTTGATCCTTTTGTTTCGGGAGGAATAGCCTCTCAAGATATTGTCGATAAATAGAAGTACGTCTTGTTCATTAACATCTCGGAAATATTCCGCCATAGTTAGGGCAGTCAAACCAACTCTCATACGAGCTCCCGGCGGTTCGTTCATCTATATATGAATATGAAGATGACATTCTAGATTGATCCATATTAAGCCCAGATCTTTCTAGAGTACAACTTTATATACTAGAATAACAAAAATAGATAGTATGGTAGTAAATATATTACTTTCTACCATACTATCGGATCTTCCAAACTCAACGGTGGCAACTAAACACGAGGGTTGCGCTCGTTGAGGGACTTAACCCAACACCTTACGGCACGAGCTGACGACAGCCATGCACCACCTGTGTCCGCGTTCCCCCAATCAAAAAAAGACTTTTGTATCACAGCAAATCCAATAAACCTATCATTTCATTTGAATGAAGAAAAAAAAAAACCAAACCACTGGAATAGATATAAATAAATCTACAGATAAGATCTAATTACCCAGATCGGATTATATTTATTTGATACACTGTTGTCAATATGAATGTAAATCTGTTAATAAAAAAATACTCTATTATAGCCATTTCTGTACATTCAATGTACTCTACGGATAGAGGAATACATAGAGTTGAACATAGTAAAATAAGAAATTGAAAGATTTCAACCAAGTATCTAACCAAAATTTAACATGGTTACCATTACCCATTTTAAGTTTACAGCCAGCTCGAATAAGAGAGCTATCTAGATTCATGCTGGTAATGGTAGAGCTGATTCCTCGCCAAATCCCTGAAAGTTTTTTCTTGAATTTAGGCATCCCGTTTATGAACTGAGGTCTATATTTTGCCTTAATGAAATCTGCCCAACTAGCTTTATCATTGCTTTCCAATTTCCAAATACACTTGAAGAGGAGAGCTTTGTTTTTTGTTGATATATTCCCAACACCCAGACCACCCCTGTCTTTTTCTTTTGCCACTGTATCCCAAACAAGCCTATGAATTTTCCTGTTATCAACACTCCCACCCCATAAAAACCGAGACTGCATGGCTGTGATCTTACGGGCCACTGTCTTTGGAATGTAGAAGATGGACATGTAATAGAAAGGAATGGCAGAGATTACACTTTTAATCAAAATTGTTCTCCCTGCCATTGATAATAATCGCCCCTTCTAAGAGTTGAGCCGCCCTCTAATCTGTGAGAGAACAGGTTTCCATGTGGAAATCCTTTTGGGATTAGCACCTAAAGGGAGCCCCAAGTATTTGATTGGAAGAGTATCACATCTGCACCTGAGAACACTAGAAATCCCTTCAGCATATATCCCATCCACACTCACACCCACCAAACTACTCTTATGGAAGTTGACATTAAGCCCTGAGCATAAACTGAACCAATGTAACATTCTCTTAGTATTTAGCAAGCATTGAAGGTCATTTGGTAGGAAGAGAAGAGTGTCACATTTGCAAATTGCAGATGATGAATATCTGTTATTCCTGCAGAAACCATACCATACAAAGCACCCATTTTCAGGCTCCTGCTGATGAGAATTGAGATACCTTCAGCAGCTAAACAAAAGAGAAAAGGGGAGAGGTGATCCCCCTGCCGAAGACCACAAGATGTTGTAAACTCAGAAGTAGGGGAACCATTGATTAAAACTGACAGTCTTGTAGTCGAGACACATGCCATAATCCATTTCCTCCAACGAGCACCAAAATTCATGTAACCCATAACATCATTAAGATAGGACCAGGACACAGTGTCAAAAGCTTTTCTGGAATCAAAGTTTAAGAAGGAAACCTTGACAGCTCCGAGATTTCATGGAATCCAGCATTTCATTGGCAATAAGGACTGAGTCCAGGATGTTTCTGCCAGCAATGAAAGCTGATTGGGAGGGACTAACCACACTCTGCATAACTTCTTTTAGCCTAGTGGTGAGAATCTTAGCAATAATCTTATATAACCCATTTAATAAACTAATAGGTTTATAGTCATTAAAAGAGGAACTGCCAGCAACTTTTGGAATTAAAGCAATATAACTGGTGTTAATACCTTTAGAAAGGTAGCCTCTCCTGAAGAATTCAAGAACCATTGTGAATAGGTCGTGTTTCATTAATTCCCAGAACTTCTTATAAAAATTGAAGCTGAAACCGTCAGGTCCTGGGGCCTTGGAGACTTCACTGCTGAAGATTGCCAGGTGAACCTCTTCTATAGTAACATCTCTTTCAAGCCATGCAGCCTGGTTCTCACTGAGCTTCTTAAAGTCTGCACTACCCATCGTGGGTCTTGGAGTCAGAGATTCAGAGTAGATGTTTGAGAAATATGCTTTGGCTCCTTCTTTGATTTCAGTTGGACTGGAGAGAATCTTCCCGTTGTATATAAGCTGACGAATATAGTTTTTGCATCCCCTGACTTTTGTTGAGATGTGGAAGAACCGAGTGTTTCTGTCCCCCAGCTTAAGCCAAGACTATCTAGCCTTTTATCTCCATATTGATTCAACATATCTGCAGAGTTTCCATTGCATACCCTTCAGCTCATATAGCCTTTTTCGTTCTGAGTCAGACAGCTTACCACTTTCAGCCTGATCCTCAAGGAGCCGAATATAAGACTGGATATTCTGCAGAGCCTAGTTTTGATTCCCAAACTCAGTTTTATTCCACTGGCCTAGCTTCAATCGCAGAGCACTGATTTGTCTGATCACCTGAAAGTCTCCAGGGATATCATGCACAATTTCCTTCCAGAAGACCTTCAAAGTGCTATGGGAAGATGGTGCCACAAGCCAGCAGTCTAGACATTTGAAGGGCTTCCATCCCCAGTTAACTTGTTCCTTACCAACAAGCAAAGGGCAATGATCCAAGAGACCATGATCCAGTCTAATCAGCTTCAATGAACTAAAGTGAGATAGGCATTATGTGTAAGCAAAGGCTCTATATATCTAGCTTACTCATAGAACCACCTCTAAACCAGGTAAAACGATGATTTACCAGCTGGTATTCAACCAATTCACAACCATCAATGAAAGCTTGGAATTCTGAAGCTCATCTCCTATCCAACAGACCACTGCTTCTATCTGGCTTAGATAAAGTTTCATTAAAATCACCTATTAAAAACCAGGGATATTTCGAAAAAACATGTCTAAATTCAGAAAGCTCCAACCAGGAGGCTGCTCTTTCAGCTCTAGAGCCAGCTCCGTAATACACACAATCGAAAGCAAGTGAAGCAGAGTCTTGCTATGAGCTCCAACCAATTTCACAGCCATATGTAAAGAGAAGTAATTAACACCACAGGCACATGGCATAAACCTTATAATGCATTTACCAGTGCAATTTCTCAACATTGCAAGGAAACACGCAGTTTCTAGTTCTTGTGATATCAAGTCAAATAATTATAGGCTTAAAGAAGTAAATAATTGGAAAGAAAGGAAGTCATTTTGACGAAATAGTGAAACTAACAAATCCCAACTGATATTTCCATCAACTCCGACTCACCTAAAAATTGAATTGCAGTAAAACAGTTTTATAATAAATTTGTGGTTGATGCTCAAATATAAGCCTAAGTGTCGCTGATTCAAAAGCTGGGAGAGATGACAAAAACAAAATAAACAAACACAGACAATTGCCGTCTGTGTTTTACTTTTTTCAGGGTAAATAAAGCAAGGCCAAGCGCGAGGCCTGGTTTTGTTCTTTTTTTTTTTCTTTGGTTTTTTTTCTTTCATTTAAAAAATAAACTTACTAAATTCATTTGCTTTTCAGTTTTGAATTAGTTTAAAAAAATGTTTGTAATTTTTTATTTTATTTTTAAAAAAATTTAAAAATTATTATGTATATGATATGAAAATAATAATAATAATAATAATAATAATAATAATACTAGTAATAAATTGTTTATGAAAATTCCATTCAAATTTTTTTTTTTTTCTATTTTTAGAGCTTTTAAGTAGATTTTGAACATAATTTTACATTTATGATTTTTTTAGCTTTCAATCACATAAAATATAAGACATACTATTTTGATATCTTTTGTTAACTTATTGTAATAATCATAAAATATTTTATTTAACATATTCTAGTGAGAAACCTTGTGTTTGCTAAAATAAACATGAGATTTATAAATAAAAAAACATATCTTAATAAAATAAATCAAAATTGCTATGTTTTTAGGTTTAATAACAATACTATGAAATTTTTTAGACCGTTTAAAAAATTTTGATCTTGTAGCGTGGCATAAAACTAGTTAACAGAACAATAAAAAATATGATGAAATCATTGTTCACCACGCCATTATTCATACAAAAATAAATTACTATTGATTGCTATAGAGATTTTTTTTTTTTATCATTATACCTTTTTTCTCAATTCAAGTAAATTTACTGAGAAAGGGCAAGAATTATAATTAGAGAACCAAAATAAAAAAGGTGAATAAAAGGGGTGATTGTTTTCAAACTTTGGGTGAATCGTTTAATTTGAACCTCATACTTTATAAATTATAAAATATAGGTCTCTCTCAATTTTCAAAAATCAATTTTGATCCCAAATTTATTTATTTTTTTTATTTTTGGTTTAAGAGGAGAGAGAGAAAGTGATTGGATTTCTATGATAGAGAGAGAAAATCACGATGACATCAATTACAACCATGAAAATATAAGATTTTGGTGTCAATAACTTCTATTCAATAAGAAAAGTTTATTCTAGGTGGTTTTTCTCCTTTAACCTTGCTTGATGTGGTAGATTTGAGATCGGTAAAAATTTTGATCTCGAGTTGATTTAAAGTGTTTAGAGTGATTTTTTAGGTTTTTTAAGGTGGTAAATAGATTTTTCAAATTGTTTAGGTTGTTTTTTAAATATTTTCAAGTGTAAAATATTCGTACAAAAAGCAAGTAATGTGTTATTTGCTTAAAAAAAAATCAAAGAAAGACGGCAAGTTGTCTATCCCATTAAAAAAAAAAAAAAGAGATCCACCATCATTCCCCTCATAAGAAAAACAAAAAAATAAATAAAAAGGTCTGAGTGCTTGGGCTGCTACATGCCTACAAAGCTAGGATATTTGCCCGGAGATCCAGCCTAGGCAATCCAACATTTTTTTTTATTAATTTTTTAAATTAATATGATCTTTAATCTTTATTGATTTTATTTTTTTAAAAAAATTACCCTTTAATATTTTATTATTTTTAATTTAATAATATAATTTGTTTTAGTTTGATATTTTTTAGTTTATCATGATTTCAAATAAATGCTTTAATATCATAAATTTAACTAGTTAATTTTAATTAGTTAAAAATTAATTTTCATAATTTATTTCATTGTATAAATAATTTTTATTTATTTAATTGATACATATATAAAATTTTTAATTTTTAATTAATATATTTTTTATGTAAAAAAAAACACGTAAATGCTTTACATATTCATTTGGTACAGCTCAAGCAGGCGGTGGGATAGATCATCATCCAAGGTATTATTGTATTCTTTCACGTTATTTTTTAGAACTTGAACTGCGCTTTGCTTGTGGACTGTTTGTTAATTTGACCTTGGAAAAGAAAATAATTGATATCAATTAAAGTAATTATATCTGAAAGTGTTTAAAAACATATTCGAAACCGCCATTTACAAAAAGAAAAAAAAATTAATGGTCCAAACCTCTTAGGGAAACTACATCATTTTTTTAACTCTTTTTTTTTAAAAAAAAAAAAATACTCTTCTTCTTGTAATTATAAGATCAACTTGATCTCTACGATGAAGTTAATGTAAAATTGTTTTTTTAAAGTATTTTTTAATTAAAATATGTATATATTATATTAAAATTATGTATTTATATAAATACTTAAAAAATATTAAAAAAATATTAAGTTGATATTATTTTGAAGAAAAAATAATTTTAAAAATACTTTGAAAAACATATTGCAACACATAAACAAATATTTATTAATCCTATCTAAAATCAGCTAGTAAGTTATTGAATTACATATATTTTGAGTTTTTTTTAATATCTCAAATAATATTATTTTGATTAAAAAAATTAATTCGACATAAACTCAATATAAACTTTGCTCAAAATAAGTTAGTGAACAACTATATTTCTTCAAACATGAGATATAGCTTAGGGGGTTGCTGTATTTTTTTAATGAAATAACAACATTTCCTATATGACCTACTTGAAGCTCAAAGCATGTAAATTATAAAAATTATTTTGTGAATTTGAAATTATGAATTAATTGATTATCACCATCAACTTTGAAATATACAACTAATGAAGTTTTAGTCTAACGGTTAAGATATTGTTGTATCTCTGTAAGGATAAGAACACAAATTTAATTTTCAGAAAGCATATTTATTGAGAGGGACAGTCACGAACTTCGAACGGAACTAGTTTCATCCTTTAAAAAAGTGTGAGAATACCCGGATAAAAAAAATTTAATATATATATATATATATATATATATATATATATATATATATATATATATATATATATATATATATGATTGTAAGAAAGGAAGTTTTATTTTTTTTTACTAAATGAGAGAGAAACAAATTCTATTTTTTAACATAAATAAGATGGCATATACTTTTCAACTGATTATTTAATAGTTTTAGAAGATGAACTAAATTCATCTAATAATTTTCTTAATATTTAATACTTAATTACTTTCACAAATAATCTTAAAAAACGTATTAATACTTTTCCATTAAAAGTATGTTTGGCAATGTAGTTACGATTGCTTTTCAAATAACTTTTCGTGTCAAAATGCATGTCAAAAATATTTTTTTATTTTTTAAAAATTATTTTTGACATTAGCACATCAAAATGATCCAAAATATATTAAATATATTAAATTTTAACAAAAAAAATTAAATTTTTTGAAAACACGGTTTGCGCGTTCCCAAACGGATTCTAAATGCAAATACTTGTTAATAATATAGATTTTATTTGATATGAATTTCGCAAAATAATTATTTTTTAAAACTTCTGAGTTAAGAAAATAAAAAAGTAAATATATGGTTGGAAATAAATTTCGACTTTAATGAAAAATTGTTTTAAAAAAGGAAACAAAAAACTGAATTTTTAACTTCTAAATTATACTTCTTATCTTTATAAAAATATAATATAAATACAATTTTATTAAATATACTTCTAACTTAATTCATTTTGTCGAGTCATTTTCTCCTTCAAATTTTGATGCAAATAATGATTTTAGATTTGAGAGCATTTCAAGACTACCCAGAAAAGAAAAAAAATTGAGACGTCGCTGTCAATCATTCTTGCCAAAGCCGAGCAGAGCAGAGCAGCGCATCTCCAGCTCTGGTACTGAAACCAAAGCTAAAAGAGAGCAAAGTCCATGGCCAGCTCTTCTCGTTGGCGTCGATTATTATCATCATCTCCCTTTCGCTACCAACTGACTCGTCGTCACTTATCTTCTTCCTTTGGCCCTCCTCCACCAGTCACTCCTCGCCGAGTAGTCGTCACCGGTATAGGCATGGTGACCCCTCTTGGTTGCGGAGTGCAAACGACGTGGAAGCGCTTGATAGAGGGAGAATGTGGTGTTCGGGCAATAACACCAGAGGATCTCAAAATGAATTCTTCTTTCGATAGAGAGACTCAGCTTTACACTTTTGATCAGCTTACCTCTAAAGTTGCTGCTGTCGTTCCTTGCGGCACCAAAACTGGCGAATTCAATGCGGATTTATGGCTTAATTCTAAGGTGCCCGTCAAGTTTCCTTCTTTTCTTTTCCCCTCAATTTTGCACTCTCTCTTCTGTTTTGATTTGATTTTATGGTTTTCAGGAGCATCGATCAGTTTCAAGGTTTATAGGCTACGCGCTGTGTGCTGCTGATGAAGCTCTTAAAGATGCAAAATGGGCGCCCACTGAGCAGGAACAGAAGGAAAGAACGGTACTTGTTGTTTATTGTTGGAGTATATACTGTTTGATAATTCTGTGGATAGGATAAAAATGTTTTCTTATTTCCTGATTCTTTGATGATATATATTTTCTTTAACGTGAAGAATACCAGGGTGTCTCTATTGGTGGGGGGATTGGAAGCATAACTGATGTGCTGGAAGCCTCGCAACTGATTTGTGAGAAGGTAATTTATGTTCCTGCCTACGTAGTCAGAAATGAAGAAAAAGCATTTAACCTTATGTTTTCTGTATAATTGTGGTCATGTTATGGCAACTTCTCTTTGTAACATCAGTTAATCAGTTATCCTTGTAAGTGATCTATGCCTCTTGAAACAATTAACCTGATACCGAGGCTTTGTCAATGCAGCGACTTCGTCGGCTTAGTCCATTTTTCATCCCACGGATATTGATCAACATGGCATCTGGTCATGTGAGCATGAAATATGGATTCCAGGTGTGTATTTAACTTCCATGTCTAATATTATTGATAAATGAAACCTATGACTTCCTTATGAGAACATGTCTTGCTGTTTGTTGGTGGACCAATGAAAACTTGTTAGTTGGTGCTTCACCTCTTAGATCTAGTAGGTTCTTTGGCAGATTACGTGGGAGAATCATACTTAGGGTTTAGGTTCAAGATAGACCTAAAATTTTGCAAGTTGTCTTTGAAGGTAATTAGACAATGCTGGGGCATTCTTTAGGGTTATGAATATGAGAGGTTGGATTCAATAGATAAGGAAGAATGGCGAATCGATTCGAGCGTGTGCTTAGTGATGGTCAATTCTCCTTATAAGTTTTCAGCTTGTTTATTTTTCAGCTCAATGTCCCAATCAATATTGTTTTTGGAGATTTGAATAGAATGAAGTCCTCAATTATGTATAAAGTAACATGTTGGCTAAAGTCAGTTTTTTTTTTTCCTGGATACAGGGACCAAACCATGCTGCTGTGACAGCTTGTGCTACTGGAGCACATTCTATTGGCGATGCTGCAAGGATGATTCAATTTGGGGATTCAAACGTTATGGTGGCTGGAGGGACAGAGTCCAGCATAGATGCTTTATCTATAGCAGGATTTTGTAGGTAATTTGCTCTACCAAGTTTTATGCCTTCTCTGAATGCAGGCTATCACTTAGAGCTTTATAATAGTGTGATTTCTTGTTTGGTACTGAAATCTTATATATATATAAAGAATAATGCAATTTATTGAATCAAATTTCTATTTTGCAGATAAATTTATTGGAAGAAATTTTATGCCTTCTCTGAATGCATGTTACTCAGAGCATTATTAATAATTTCCTTTTTGGTAGGGTAAAGTACCCCCTTGAGACATGGTGAAATTACAGGAACTGTTAAAAGAGTGAATGTTTGACCAGAAACCTCCTCCATGTTCCAGAAAATATTACTGAATCCCTTTCTATGCTGAAAATGCCCATAATTTTTGTAAATTACAAAGGACTTTTGGGAGTAAAACTGCAGTATTTTCCTAAAAATGGAGGTTTCTATTAAACCTTCAAATTCTTAGGTGATGCCTGCAATTTCCTCACAGGTTTACTGTAGTTTATTATTTTTTTGTGGTTAAGGTTCACAAATCTTGATCATAAGCTCCCATGAAACTTGATTGCAAGTTTGAGGCTTGAGAGCAGTTACTTCATGCAAAAATACCAGACTGCTTTGGATCTCCTGTCCTAGGATCATAACTAGATCCTTTATGACGTTATGGTAAATGACGTTGCTTACCATACTGAAAGTAGAAACCAACTGCAAGCAAGGTAAGCTTTGGAAATGAGCACTATAATACCTGTTATAGCATCCAATCATCAAAGGGATGGGTTTGGCATCATCTTGATGGTTATGGGCTTATGCTACTTCTCTATACCTCACCTGGAAAATGCAGTTAGATAATCAATTCTTAGAGTACATCTGTCACCAGATAAAGTCTTCTTGATGGAGTTATGCTGAGCTTCCTTTCTTGTGTCATTCATCACATTTACCAAGTTTCTTAGCTGTTAACTTTGTCATGTTTAATTCCAGATCAAGGGCATTAACCACAAAGCACAATTCCATGCCTCTAGAAGCTTCTCGACCTTTTGATTGTGATCGGGATGGATTTGTGTAAGCACATTTTCATAACTTTTGATTTTCATTTTTTCACTCATGTTCTTTCTTGTTCTCACTCCCATCTTATGCTTTGAGCTCAGCATAGGTGAAGGTTCTGGAGTCTTGGTATTAGAAGTAAGTTGACTTGTTTTTCTATTAACTTTTCAACATATGAATTTTGTCAATTTGATGAGTTGAGTCATGACTATGACATTCACGATCTTTTCTCCTTTTACCTTGCAAAGGAACTTGAGCATGCAAAAGAACGAGGAGCAAAAATTTATGCAGAGATTCGCGGCTACGGGATGTCAGGTATGGGGGAAAAAAGTCGTAAATCTTTCTGTAGTTGTTTTTAGTAGATATTTTCATTTATGGTGATGTTGATATTGTCTAGGTGATGCATATCACATTACTCAACCACATAATGATGGAAGGGGAGCTGTTCTGGCAATGACACGTGCCTTGAAACAGGTAATTAAGATATGTGGGCTTTGACTTGTTTGTCCACTGTGCATTAGTTGTCAAAATGTTTGCAATCTTGTTGAAAAGGTATCATTACCTGAGATGCAGACTACATCAAGGTGCAAAATGTCCAATGCCTAGTGTTTAAATTGTTAGATCAACTTTTATACTCTGCTAATTACTTGGTTCCTTGCTTAGCAAATTCTTTCTAATACTGTTGATTTTTTTAATACCACCATTCTGATGGAAAACGTTGTATGCTTTTACTTCCCTGATTTTTTGTCAATGACAGTCTGGTCTTCATCCCAATCAAGTGGATTACATAAATGCCCATGCTACTTCTACACCTTTGGGTAAGTCTTATGGACAGACCTTATCACATTGCTTCCCTTTCAATTTATCAATTTGTATCTCTAGAATGTCAATTTGTGTTATGACTTGTGTATCTGTGGTCCATGCTGAAATATCTGATTCAGGTGATGCTGTAGAAGCCGTTGCCATCAAAACTGTGTTCTCTGAACATGCAACATCAGGTGCTTTGGCATTCTCTTCAACAAAGGTAAACATTAAGTTTCAAATACATTTTGAGAAGGACAAGAACAGTGTGAGTTGGCATTAGCTAATTGATCCAGGCACTGTCACTCACACTGTATGAGGACCTAAGTATTTAGAATAGAGTTCCATTGTCAAAGCTAATACTCGATGAAGCATGCACTACTGAAGATGGTGCTTGTAATTGAACTTCTTAACTTATGCATATTTGTAAATCTTATGTGAATAGTTCTCACTTGTGCTCACAACCCTTATTTCATTTTTGCATCACTGCATGCTGAGAAGTAACATCCACTTGCTTTAGAGATGAGCTTGAAGAGGCTTGGTCTTGAATAGGGCTGATACTGGAATAACGTGGGTTATGAATGAGGAATTATACCCTGCTATCTTGAAGAAAGGGAATTATATCTCATCCTTGATTGAAGCATGCATGCTAGTTGCAGATTTTTTTCTGATGCCTTTTATCTTTAGAGAACAAAATTCGTTCTTGTTTCTTGTCAACAGCCAGTTCTCATGATGGTTTTGTTTGTGATTTATATTAACTTCAGGGTGCCATTGGCCATCTACTAGGAGCTGCTGGTGCTGTTGAAGCCATATTTGCAATTTTAGCTGTGCATCATGTAAGCATTTCATATGGCCTGCTTGCTCCTTTAATGAGAACCAGCTGAAACACCCCTACCATAAGAGAGTCAGATTCATAATATCTAGGCTTTTGAAAATGGCAATAAAGAGCTGTGCGTGTTTGTACATGCCTTCTCCTATGTGATTTTATATTGAATGATCCAGCAAACTTAAAAGGAAAAAAGCTAAACCTATATGGCTGACTATGGAGGTTTGCATATATGGCTTTCCTGTCCATTGCCTGCTCTTCTTATACAGCAGCTACAAATTCACTTGGCTTCCTTGTATTCTTTAACTTTATAGTTGAGAGGTTTTGCAATCACAACAGAATGTTTTCTGTGGGTGTTTCAGGGAATTGCACCATTGACTCTTAACCTCCATAAACCAGATCCCCTCTTCAAAGACAATTTTATGCCATTGACTGCATCGAAAGAGATGCCGGTAAGAGCAGCTTTGTCGAATTCTTTTGGCTTCGGAGGAACAAATGCATCTCTACTTTTCACCTCTGTGTAAGACAGATTGATTGGTTCTGCACTCATGATCTGGCATCAGAACTGCTGGCATGAAAAGTATGTTTCTCCAATTAGTAACTAAATCTGCATCATCTGCGGTTTCTAGATATGGAGTCAACGAAATGAAATGGTGGGCATAAACTTTAAATTTACACTTTCAACTCTTCATAGACGTTGGAATAATGATCAATTTTTTTTGAAATCAAGCCAAAAATGAAGTTTTGCTAGAGGAGCTGACCAGAGATAACTGCAGGAAAAGATATGAAGGTTGTTTTCTGGCAGAGTTACTGAGGGTTTTGGTCGAGTTTTACATCATGCGTGATCATGTTTGCTGAAATAATTTATTTTGAGAACAGGTACATGTAGCTCATGAAAGTTTAAACAATTTAATTTTTTCCTCTAAAGGATGGCAACTGGTTGTTTTGGCATTTCACTTGGAGCGATCAAGGAGCAATATTTTGCGCTTTTGTTTGTGGAAGGAGAGGCAGTTGGTTTGGAGTTCATGTACCTTTGATTTCTCGTTCTAAAATTGGCCCTTTTTGACTCTGTTACCTTTAGCCTTGTAGCAAGGAGCTTCAGGCTGGTGGATGGATCTGTGATCCTCTGTCTCCAGCTATGGTTTGGGTTACTGAGACTCCATTCCAGATGTGTGGCTAGAAATTGTTTATCTGACACAGAGTCAGCGTTTTTGCTGTATCATATTTATGGTAGCAGGCTAGCAGCATTGTCACCTCTATGGTTTTAAGAAAGGGGATTTCACCCTTCAAAACATATTTTGGAAGATCCTCCATTTGTACAATGCAATAAAAAAATCTCAGAATATAACGCATAACCAATGGATTCAAAAAGAAACAGCAGAAACTATCTAGGTGGTGGTCTAGTGGTAAGAGTTTAGGATCAAGAGGTTTGTTCCCTCTGTGGTCTCAGGTTCGAGTCCTGTGGTTGCTCATATGATGGCCACTGGAGGCTTACATGGTCGTTAACTTCAGGGCCCGTGAGATTAGTCGAGGTGAGCGCAAGCTGGCCCGGACATTCATGTTAAACTAAAAAAAAAAAACAGCAGTCAAGAAAATACTAAGAAAACTAGGAATTATAAAAATTTAAAGAACAAACCCGAATTTAATATAACCCTAATTCAATTTAAGTGTTTGCCAATTGAAAAGAACTTGAGAACCTAGAATCAATATAGATTCAATCAACAGGCACTCTTGATTTTCACAACTATGATTTGCAATTTCTTTCTTCCTTTTTTTTTCCCTTCATAAACAAAATAACATTTGACTTTTCTCTTTTATATATATATATATATATATATTTTGACAAAATTAAAGTTTGATAAATACTTTTTTTTATTAATGAAACTGCAAAAATAAATTTAAGATAAAGCTGAAATCAAGAACAAAAAAAACTATAAAGCTTAAATCAAGCACTCAAAAAAATAAATTTAAGCCAAAATCAAGAACTCAAAAAAAACTAGGGTTCAATAATTTTTAGAGAAAATTGAACCTAACAATGAAAAACAAGACTTAAACACTAACATAAAATAAAATTAAAGATAGATAGATAAATAAAACTTAATTTTGGAGTCAAAATCTGATATCAATTAATACAAATTCGGATAATAAAAATCTTATAACCCACAAATAAGATTGAATCCAAACATAAAAAAGCTAAAATTAGATTTGATAAACTCGACCCAGTAATTACTTGAACCAAAGTTATAAAGGTTGAACACCAATAAAAATGAATTTTTGATAAATTCTAAATAGTTCAATGAAGAACCAGTAATAAGAGAAATCATCTCCAATATTATTTATGAAATCAATGAATTGTTATCCTTACAAGCTAAAGAAAGTATTTATAGTTGAGCAAAATAAACACTATTAGAATATTGGGTTGCAATTAAAACTCAAATATAAACTAGTTTAAGATTATTTTAAAATAAAATAACAAATCTTAAGTCTTAATAAATAAAGTCTAATTTGCATAGTAACTTCTTGACCTTATCTGAAGGCTTTTCCCAATTATTTTTCTATAAAATTTTAAAATTACAGAAAACATAACCTTTAAAATCTTCTGGAAACATCTCGGTTTGATCCAATTGTCAAATTGAAAGTTATGATCATTAACTTAAAACTATAAGTCAACCTCTAGTGCATGTTAAACAACTACATCTCTTGTTTAGATCACATTGATCAAGGTTTGATCCTTATTTGAACTCGACTTCATGTTTAATGTCACCTTATAAGTAATTCTCAAAGCTTGCTCAACCTAAAAGTCTTGAATGAGCTCATTGAATTCCTCTTTGATTATTTTGACTCTTGCCTTTATAATTGGTCCAATTAACAGATGCAATGGATTATATGATGTTGATTATTAATTTTCATTGTGTTGTATGCTTTTGTTTTTTTAATAAATAGGTGCGGACAACATGTTGTACACTCATTTAAAACAAGAAAAAATAGTTAGACATGTGGGTTTAGCCTCGCACCTGGTTGTTTAACCTTTTTTTTTGTCATTTATGTTTTTTCCTTTAATTTTAATTATAATTCATTAAAATAAATAAATTAAAAATTTTAAAGGGTATTTTTTATCAAACACCATTGAATTTGTACTTTTTTTAATAATATTATTGCATTTTTTTATAACATTAACGCAATTTTTTTATAGCTCTTCATGGTGAGTTTTTGTTTTTTAAATTTTATTAGAAGACTTTCTCGCTCATGTCTATTTTATTATCGTATAATTTAATGAAAAATAGATTCTAACAAAAGTTATTAAACCTAATTAGATATATAATCTACATCGTAGATATGATGGGTTGACCTAACTAAGGCTCCGGGTTGACCTCTTAGGCCAATCCAAGTTTAATATCATTGCCAAAACACTTCCTACAACAATACTTGAGTAGTATATTATTCTTATATTTTTTAATACATTGGTATCCAAATGATCATAATGTTTTTTTTTATCAATTAAAACTTGCCTATATGATTAATATATTATATTGTTTGAAAAGCAAATATTATAGTACAAAAAGCCAAAAAAAAATGAAGCTAATTAATGAGATAAAGTGGTTTTAATTAGAGAAATACGTTTTCAATACTTATTTCAAATCATCCAATTTTTATATATAAATTTTTTCTTATTTCTTTTGGTTTTTGTTAAATAAAGATCATAGAACAAAAAAATTATATTTTCTATTAAAAAAGATTAAAAAAAAAGTGATTGTCTTTATCTGCATCAATGGAATGTGATTACTATTAGCAAATTATTATATTCAATGAAATTTATATTATTCCTCTGCTTACAAAAAAAAATATGTTTAAATAATTAAAAAAACTAATTTCGAGTATCTTGATCTGCATTAATCTTTTAGCATTAACAACTCTTCTTAATATTTATTAATGTATATAATTTTCTATTTTTTTTTTTTGAATACATATATTAAATTTTTAGTTTGCAATTAATTTTTTCTCTTCGATGCTAGAGAACATGTTGACAATGCCTTCATATATTATTTTTATGTTTAAAACTAATTTTAATCAAGTATAACTAGCTAGTAACATCCTAAACAACAACCACATTATTCATTTTATTTTAAATAAATGATTACAAACTTTTATAAAATTATTTAATGAACTAAAAAATTATTTTAACTTTTTATAATTTAATGAATTGGTTCATAATTACAAATAATTAAATATTATCTCAATTAAAAAAACACAATGTTGTCTTAAATAAATATATATTATTTAAATCTTAAATAAACCGTTTCCAAGTGATTATAAGCTAATAAATACCTATATTTATCATAACGTCAACTTTATCTTATTATTTCATTTATTTGAAAACACTATATTTATAATGCCACCATTTTTCATTGATAAAAGTGTTTTTTTATTTGGTAAAACATTGTTCCTTTACATTAAGAGTTATTATTAACTGAAATAGTGTAATGACAGTTTTTCTTTTTTTATAAAAAAAAAATTATTGAACTAGTTATTGAGGGCAATATGATTTTTTCACAAGGCTAATTGGTTATTATTAGATTGATAAAAAATAACTCAGTTTTTTTTTTCATTTCTAAAGCATAGTAAAATAACTAAATTATGGAAAAAAATTTAAATTGACATCCAAGGTTTTTTCTCTTATTTTCATGCTATTATTTAGTTATTATTATATTGTCTGAATTTTGTATTTTAATAAATATAAAATATAATAAAAAAATCAAAAGTGGCTAACACTTGCAATGCACGTGTCAACGTGTGGGAGGTGTTCCCAGTCTTCTAGTAGTGTGTGCAATGTCTCCTGGAAGGAAAAAAAACCCCTCCCTCCTTGTTGTTGGAATTATTGTGATGTTGTGATGTCCTCTTCCTATTGAGTCAGTGCTGGCGATGTTGGCGAGATGGTTTGTCACCGACGATGCTTTCTTTCTTTTTTCTCTCCCATCCCCTCGAAATTCATGCTAGTTATTTAAAATTTCAGAGTTATCCTCTTATTTGCAAATATTTTAATTTTGATTCTTATTCTTTTGATTTATATTTTTTGTTCTTAGTCTTTTTGTAAAGGAGATTTGTTTTCAATTTCATCATTCAATCCTAATTTGTTATATATTATTTTTTTAATGTATTTCTCATTCTTTTGATTTTTTTGTCCTTTTGTTAAATTTATTTCTCTTTTCAATTTCACCATTCAATAAAAAAATATAGTTGTCCTCTAATTTATTTTTAATTTTAATTTTGATCCTTATTCTTTTGATTGGTATTTTATGTTTTAGATCCTTTTTGTATAATTGAATTCTTTTTTCAATTTCATCATTAATATTTGATTGGTTGAAAATTGAGTCTTGTGACTTTTCTAGATAGGTTGTTTTTAGTCTAATGAAATGGGTCATAGGTTTTAAAAGTTAATGTGAGTTGACTTCATTTTTGTTTTTACTTATTTTCACTCCAGCTTTCATCATTCGAATTTTTTTTTATAGAGACTTTGTGATTTTTTTTTATTGAGTTATCCTAATCTCATTACCTTAGTTGTGGGTTTGGAGGATTAATCGGGTTGGCTCGACCCTTATTACTTAGGTTATACATTTATCATGCTAACTCAGGTTGACTCAGATTATTTTTTTAAATCTAATTTCATCATTTTATATTTAATTGGTTAGGAATTGAGCTACATCATTTTTTTTTCTTTTGGAGAAAAAGGCTTTGTTCTCCATCATGAACATTTTATTTTTGTTTTATTTAGTCCAATTGTTGTTGTTGATTTTTTTCTTCTTATCATCTAATTAAAATAAAACCAACTTATTTGATCCAATTAGATCTATAATTCAATTCAGGGGTTTTCTTTCTTTTTTGAAATGTAATGTGAACCTCGTGATCTCGTAACCTACAATCAAGACTGAAATTTGATTTTGGAAAGCTGAAATAGGTCTGATAAGAGTGTAACACAATGAAAACCCGTCCTAAGACAACAACACTATTGGAATGAAATCGAATGATGTCAGGAAGCCATATAATCTTCGATAAGTTAGATTCAGTTTGTTCAAGAACCCAAGAATACAAGAATCTCTCTAACATGTTAAACTGAAAAAGTTTAGAAGTATTATTAATTAAAGGTTATGAAATTTAAGCTTACATGTATTTAAATAGTTATGAGAAATTAACTGTAATTGATCTACCCTTGTGGGCTGAATTGATCCACTTATAAAAACTAACCCAAAACCTTTACCAGTAACCCTAAATCCTAAGCAAAACAAGTCTTGGATCCTCGCTGAAAACAAAGTATTAATTAAACCTACACAAGCATTGAACTGTAGCTAACAAAATAAAAATAAAGTTAATAAGTCTAAGTCTTGTTTTGCCGCGAAAAGAGAAAAACAAAACAAAACAATACAAGTTTGATATAAGGTCTATTTATAACCTATAATGCTGCCCAATGATCTTATAAACCAATCTGTCATTAAATATCACCAGCCCTTCTTTTCTTGTGCAACTAGGATGAATAAGAAATCCTTGTAAGAAAAGAATTTTGAAGCATTAATGAATCCTTGCCATACTTGAAAATTATATTGCAGCCCATTAAAGATCCTTGTAAAATTAGAAAATTTCAAGAACAAGCTACCACATCTTTGTAGAAAAAATATCCTTATCAAAGAAAAAGTCCACAAGTTAAAAGAAAGTAAATAACAAAAATCGTACAACTTGTAGATAGAAAAATATATATATAATCTTCTTGTAAAGTTTCAAATCTAATTCTCAACAACTAACATAAACTAAATAGTAAAAAAATTTACATTAAAATTTAGATCTGACCTCGTATAAAAAAAAACATTTTTGCTGCACTTAAATATAATTTTTTACACAAAAAAATAATTCAGCCCTACGCTGGTATGCAAGTAAGAAATTGCAAACGTACAAAAAAAAATGTTTTTCTTTGGTTTGGAAAAAAAATGAAAACCCACCGCAAGTCATTACATTTAACAATGGCAATTTGGAAATTAGATTTCCTGGCAACCAAGTTTCTTTACTCGATTCATGTCTCGGTACAAGATCTATGTTATACGTTGGGCAAATTAATTTAAATCAATAAATAATATATAGTTTAAATTAATATAATATTATTTTAATTTTTTTTTAAAATAAATCAAGTTTTAATCAGAAAATTTGAGTTACAAGTTAATTTGCTGAGTCGATTGGATCAAGTATATGTTGTTTTTTTAAACCTGTTCCAACTCAAATTTTTAATTAACTCGTGAGACTTGATAATGTTTAATAACTTTATTGAATATTTTTTTATTTTCATGATTTATAATTAAAAATTATAATTTTATCCAAACTCAAATGTATTTTAACATGTAACAATTCAAATAAATATGTTTTTTTTTTAATAGTTACTCTATGATAGCTAATAAATATGATATTTACATTATTAAACACTTTCTAAACTTGAGACAAACCTAAAATAAAATATATATATATATATATATATATATATATATATATATATAATACTTAGAAAATAGATATTTATATACATGCCTGAGAACCACTCAAGACTCCCAGTCGCAGATATAACTTTTACACAGGAGTGAACTTTCACTTATTTTTTTCTCTCCTTTTGACTTCTAAAACTCGGTAAAAAACAAAGAAAGGCTTACTTGTCAAACACAGCACGAAAATTATAACCAGCCTTATGATTTTTGACAGAGAAAGAAAACGACAGGAATTATTCCTTTTAAATACACACAAAAAGAAAGAAAAAAACTCATCGGCAGCCTCCATCGAGAGGAGGAGGAAGAAGAAAACGATGGCTTTGCAGGCAGGGGTCTCCACCTCCAAGGTTCTCATTCTCGTCGGTGCAGGTCTGTCCCCCCTCTCTCATCCTTCCTTTCCCTTCTCCTATTATATTTATAAAAGCTTTGAATAGAAATTTATTTATTTTGTTACGATGATTGACCCGATAAAGAATCTAATCTCTTTCAATCTTGGTTTTTTGCTTTGCTTATATCAACATCTCATATAAATTGAATTGGTAGAGTTTATCTTTTCTGTTTCTTGTTTGGTTGCAAAAATCTACGAATCTATGGTTATTTGATAGGATTTTATTGTTCTTATTTATGCTGACATATTCCTTCAATCATGTCTCTCTGTGCTTTTTTTTTTTAAGGTTTGACTAGTTCGATTATTTTGAAAAATGGACGGTTGTCTGAACTCATTGGGCAGCTTCAAGAATTACTCAAGGGTGTTGATCAAGTTGAGATTGCCCCCTACAAATACGATAGTGCTCTTCTTGCAGCCCAGGTTTTTGCTTTTTATTTATTTATTAATAAGAAATGGATTTTGTTTTCATAGAAAAGCATAACACAAAGGGATAATCATCTTGTTTTGATACATGAAACAAAAAAAAATAAAATAGCAGATTTCTCAACTATGTTTGAACAATGTCAGTTTAAATTAATGCAGAAGTGTGCTCATGTGGGTTTTTTTTTTTAGTTATAAATTGAAATAATTCATTTCTGCATTAGTTTAGCACTGCTAGTTTTAGAGATCCTATGTGAAATCATCCCATGGAGGAAATCCTCTAATCAAATCAAGGGGATTTTCTTCCCAGAACCAAAGAATTTTAGGTAATTGAAGACCATTGGAATGGTGATAGACTGCATTCCATGCGTGTTTTCTTCCTTTAAGGTCGTAGTTGTATTATTATCTGTGAGTTTTGAGAAGATTCAAAAATCTTCTAAGGGGTGATTGTATCTTTTCAAACTGATTGACATGGATAACGTACGAAACTCACCTTGATGTTTGGAAACGTTGGTTTTAGGATAACAAACATTTTTCTTAAAAAGGGGGCATTAATGTGCGGAATAGTAACTAGTTAAATTTCTAAGGGACTCAGGGTATTTGATGATTGTCAGCAATCTATTATATTTTTCTTCAGGTTGACTGTTTTTTTTGTGTATTCTCATGTGCCTTAGATTCGTCAATTGGCGCAAGAGATTAAGGAGTTGACCTTATCCAGTCCTGTAACCATCTACAATGGAAATTCAGCTTCTAATGGTAAGCACAGCATATTTTTTCTTTAGAGCTTAAGATTCTAAGTAGTTTCCTTACTTTCTTGAAGCGATATTGATTCTTAGTAGTCCACGTTTTGCCATGTCCTTCAATTTTTATATTCTCATGTTCTGAATTGAAATTTCCCTGGATCTTCTATTGATACTTGTATGCAGTAGACCAACCTTCCCAATGGGTTTAAAGTTGATTAAAGTGCATCAAATCTGTCAAGTTTTTGTCCGGCTCTAACAAATCAGTGTGTTAAATATGAGGAGGGTTAACCTTTCAGGACTCTGATAAACATTGATTGTTGGTTCATTTTACTGTGAGATGCAATTTATGCTTTGAAAGCCATATGTGGATCAACTTTGCATTTCTAATAGGACATTTCATTCTTCCTTGATCAACCATTGCAGAATAGAACATGAATCTTAAATTAACTGCAGTTGAGATATCAAGTGTATCACGAGGCTGCTTTCTTATTTTTTTGTTAAATAAAAGCCTAAACAAGGACTAGATAACTCTCTAGGTAAAAATATTATAGGATTTAGAATTTCTCTAAACATGTTCTTTTCTTGATGTCAGAAAGTGACACTCCTACACTTGGAAGAAGACAAAAACTTGACACGATGATGTCTTCTCCCAAATGCAGGAGTGTCAAAGTAATAAATAACTCGGCAAGATCGAGGTCGATTAAATAACTCGGCAAGACCGGGGTTGATCCACATGGAGATTAACTATACAAAACTACAAATAATAAAAGAAACAGAGTTGAAGAGAACTTTGAAGATGTGATATTAATGTAAAGATTAAACAAAGATAAAATAATTGTCAAGGTTAGAAGTCCACTAATGGTATTTCAAATAAGTATAATACATTTTTTTTATTACTCAATTAGAAACGACGCACAAAGAAGGTTTCAATCAGATAATTTATCATTAATGACTCATTTTAAATTATTAACATGATCATACTAATTAACTTATTTGAGTAACATTAATACTTGTAAATGTTGTCAGGTATTCACGGTGCTAACTTATATCTACAACAAATCGAGTTCCTTTCATAACACAATTGTCAGTTATCTATACAGTAGGCTATGAAAGAGTCAAGTATTTGTTGTGCCAAAGGTTGTACACCATGAATCTAGACTCACCACTTAACAAGCAAGGTTTTAAGAATAAGTAAGATAACAATTATAAAACATGTTAATAGCAAACTTTCTTGATTATATAAACATTAAAGTCCATGTTGAGTTTGTACTATATTTATTCTTACACTATTAGTGCAATTTTTTTTTCACCTTGGCAAAAATAAACTTAACTAAATATAATGAAGAAGAAAAACATAAATAAACAAGATAAGAACATAATTATGATATAAATTGACTAAGTATAGTAAATGAAATGATAAGCATAAACAATAGATTAATGAGAATATAACATAAAATAAAACTTGAACATTACAAAAATACAAAGAAAGAAAGTAAGAACAATATCTTTATCTGAAAACCTAGATGCCTAAATGTATGGTAAATGCCCCTTTTTATAGGCTAAAGTTTAGAACTATTGATTTGGTGGCTGGATAAAATGTCATTGATAACATCAGAATCTGAACATATGATCTGAATGAAAGTTGTGGTTATTTGTCTTAGCTTTCTAACAAAAAAAGAATGGACTCATTTGGTCTTCTAGAACTTGAGATATAGACTAAATACCGAACAATGTCTAAGCTGCAAGATAAATTAAGACTTTTATTTTGTTGCTAAGATTTGAACTTGAAAACAACAATATTGAATTTTGGACTCTTCATGAATGTTTTAGGGTCATGTCTTAGCTTTCATCAAGATAAATAACACATAAATCCAAGGTCTATAGCTTTAGTTATGACCTAAAAACCAAATACTATTCCAGTTTGAATTGAAACAACATGTGTTCTTGAACATGGTGGACCAATAAAATCCATATTATAAGATTTTTGATGTCTTTTTTGACGAAAAATGACCCCTACATACCTCAAAATGACACTATTTCCCTCATTGTCGGGAATACATCTTGAAAATATTTGATTAGTATAATATTCAAATAAGTAAGGGTCATCTCAATAAAAGTTCTTTACTTGGCTTAAAAACTTTCTTTTATCCTGGGTACTCCAAGGAGCTGACAAATCTCTTGTAACAAGAATAAATAAAAACATTAAGTTATCATAAAAAAACAAAAAAAGGAATAATATATATTTGAAGTTAACCTTAAAAAACACATTAGAACAAATTTTGTTTTCTTCCAAGTAAAGCCTTATAACTATGTGTTGATATATTGAGCATAAAAAGAAAGTTTATTAATATCTTGATTAAGAGGTATGTAACAAACATATAAATCTAATGAGAATTTGTTTATTTGAATAGATCAATTAAAGTAAAATGATGAATGCCTTGTTTTTGGATTTTGTAAATTGTTTTTCTATTTTAATGCTTTAATTACTAGGGATTTAATAATAAGCTAGTTGAGGGGTGTGATCGCTACTTAAAAGTGCATTTTCATTAAAGTTTTATATCATCATATTGCACTTAAAGTATCATTAAATTCCTTAACTTAAGCATGTTTTATAATAACATGTCTGATAATATAAAATATATTTAATTTATGGTAAATACTCATTTTAAATATAGGTTTGCAAAATAGGCATATCTCACAATTTAAAGTATTGATTGATTTGTTTAACTATTAAAATTGAGAAGATAAAAAAAAGGTTAAGCTTAAAGAAGAAATTCTAGTTGGGTTGGTTCAATTGAAACTAAAATACTATTTAGTTTTTGGGTCATAATTGAAGCTATAGACCTTGAATTTATATGTGGTTTATCTTGATGGAAAGCAAAAATATAGGTCTAAAACATTAATGAAGAGTCCAAAATTCACTATTGTCATTTTCAAGTTCAAATTTTAGCAACAAAAAAAAAAAAAGTCTGAATCTATCCTGTAGTCCAAACACTGTTCGATGTTCAGCTAATAGCTAGAGTTCTAGAAGTCCAAATGAGTCCATTCATTTTTGTTTGGAAAGTTAGTCAAATACCCATAACTTTCAAGAAGATCATGTGTTTAAATTTTGATATTATCAATGACGTTTTGTTCAGCCATCAAATCAATAGCTAACCACTAAATCAATAGTTCTAAATTTTAGCCTATAAAAGAAGGCATTTATCATACATTTAGGCATATGGGTTTTCAGATAAAGATATTGCTCTTGCTTTCTTCCTTTATATTTTTGTAATGTTCAAGTTTTATTTCATGTTATATTCTCATTAATTTCTTGTTTATGCATATCATTTCATTTACTCTTCTTAGTTAATTTATTTTTGAGTAATAAAAAAAATTTGGACTATACTTATTTGAAATACCATTAATGAATTCTCTAACCTTGACAATTGTTTAATCTTTACATTAATATCACATCTCAAAAGTTCTCTTCAACTTTGTTTCTTTTATTATTTGTGATTTTGTATAGTTAATCTCCTTAAGGATCGACCCGGTTTTGCCGAGTTATTTATTATTTTGACACTCATGCACTTCAGAGAAGACATCAATTATTTGATGGTGTCAAGTTTTTGACGTCGTTGCCGGAGAGGTAAGTTACTATATAAATTATAAATTTTATTTTATTTTCTTCCTTTTCTTTTTCCTTTCTATACTTGTATAAGAGTCTGGTAATGCATATTAAGTGGTAGACTTTCTAGGAAATCTTTATCCTCTTCAAAAAACATGGTCGAAGAGGATAACTAGACACTTGATAATTAGAATAACCGTGTTAGAACACTTAGAGACCATATGAATCTAATAATAACAATTGCACCAGTATGTATAATTTTCTCTCCTGATGCATCTCACTTCAATTTAAACCATGTATTATTCAACTTTTACCTACTTTTCATAATTTAGATCTAAAAAATCAATACTTGCATTTGAGAGAATTTGATGAGGTTTATAATACTTATAATGACTCAAATTGTAACATGAACACCATCAGATTAAAGTTTTTTCCTTTTTCATTAAAAAATAAAGCTAAAACATGGCTGCAAAATCTTAGGTCAGGATCTATTCATGCTTGGGATAAAATGCAACAACAGTTTTTGAAGCTTTTTCCTTCTTAGAACAAACTTTTTCAAATGATAAATCACCACTTTCACTAAAAAATCAGGAGAAACATTTTACCAATGTTGGGATAGGTATAAAGACTTGCTTAATACATGTCCTCATCATGATTTTGAAACATGAAAATTGGTTTACACTATTATGAAGGGTTCACACCTAAAGATAGGCAAATGATGGAATTGATGTGAAATGGAACTTTTGAAGATAAAAACTCTAATTAAGCAATAAAATACATAGACTTGTTAGCTGAAAGTGCTCAAAATTGGGACACCACATACACTTGTGAGGCACCGGGTAAAAATCACTCTCATACATCTAGTGGAGGCATGTACAACCTTAGGGAAGATCATGGCTTCCAAGCCAAATTTGTATTTTTAGCTAGAAAAATCGAGGCACTAGAATTAAAAATGAGTTATTAATTAAAATCCATTCAAGAAATTGTGTGTCAAATCTGTGAAATTAATGAATACTTAACCAATGATTATACAACTTTGTCATCTTTTTAGGAGTGTTTTCATGAACAAGCCAATGCTTTAAACAGTTTTTAAATGCCACATGTTAACCCATACTCGCAAACGTACAACCTTGGTTGGAGAAATCATTCAAATTTTAGTTAGAAGAATAGTAACAATAATACATAAACTGATTTGACTTGATCCATGTGTTGGCTTCCCGAGCTACTTGCACTTGAATTGTATTGTCCTTTGGGATTTTGCCGTGGTTCAGAAGGAAACTTACCTTTCTCTTGAAAACTGAGAGTAGTTTAAGCATTTTGAGTATTGTTTATCTTTTGCTTTTCAATGAATGCATTTAGTGTTTCCTCAAGATTTCTTCTAGGATGGGGAACATAAAGAGATACATATCCATGAGAATTTTGAAAATTATGGTGTGCTTAAAATGATGGCTGTGAAGTTTGTGTATTATTGTTACTACTTTTCCAACTGAAAGTTAAATGATTTCTCCAACCAGGGTTGTACTTTGCGAGTATGAATTAAGATTTGACATTTGAAAACTATTTAAAACATTAGCTTGTTCATAGAAGCATTCCTTGAAAGAAGGCAAAGTTGGACAATCATTGGTTGAGAATTCATTAGTTTCACAGATTTGACACAATTTCTTGAACAAATTTTAATTGACCACTCATTTTCAATTCTAGTGCTTCGATTTTTCTAGCTAAAGATGCAAATTTGGCTTGGAGGCCATATCTTTCCTAAGATTGTACATGCCTCCACTAGATGTATGAGGTTGAGTTTTACCCAGTGCCTCATAAGTGCCTGTAGTGTTTCAATTTTGAGCATTTTCAACTAACAAGTCTATGTACTCCATTGCTTCATTAGAGTCTATCTTCAAAAGTTTCATTTCACATCAATTCCACCATTTGCCTATCTTTAGGTGTGAACCCTTCATAATAGTGTGAAACCAATTTTCATGTTTCAAAACCATGATGGGGACATGTATTAAGCAAGTCTCTATACCTATCCCAACACTGGTAAAATGTTTCTCCTGATTTTTTAGTGAAAGTGGTGATTTATCATTTGAAAAAGTTTGTTATATGAGAAGGAAAAAGCTTCAAAAACTGTTGTTGCATTTTATCCCAAGCACGAATAGATCCTGACCTAAGATTTTGCAGCCATGTTTTAGCTTTATTTTTTAATGAAAAAGGAAAAAACTTTAATCTGATGGTGTTCATGTTACAATTTGAGTCATTATAAGTATTACAAACCTCATCAAATTCTCTCAAATGCAAGTATGGATTTTTTAGATCTAAGCTATGAAAAGTAGGTAAAAGTTGAATAATACCTGGTTTAAATTGAAGTGAGATGCATCAGGAGGAAAAATTATACATGCTGGTGCAGTTGTTCTTGTTAGATTCATATGGTTTCTAAGTGTTCTAACACGGTTATTCTTATTATAAAGTGACTAGTTATCCCTTTCGACCATGTTTTCTGAAGAGGATGAAGATTTCATAGAAAGTCTACAACTTAATATACATGACTAAACTCTCATGCAAGTGTAGAAAGAAAAGAGAAAAAGAAGAAACAAAAATTACATAAAATAAAATAAAATATATAATTTATACAGTAACTTACCTTTCCAGTAACGACGTCAAAAACTTGACACCATCAAATAATTGACGTCTTCTCCCAAGTGTAGGAGTGTTAAAGTAATAAATAATCTAACAAGACTAGGGTCGATCTACAAGGAGATTAACTATACAAAACCACAAATAATAAAAGTAACAGAGTTGAAGATAACTTCTGAGATGTGATATTAATGTAAAGATAAAACAATTGTCAAGGTTAGAGGATCCACTAATGATATTTCAAATAAGTATAGTCCAAACTTTTTTTATTACTCAACTGAAAACCATACACAAATAAGGTTTCGAGCATATGATTTATCATTAATGACTCATTTTAAATTATTAACATGATGATACTAATTATCTTATTTGAGTAACACCAATACTTGTAAGTTTTGTTAGGTATTCATGATGCTAACTTATATCAACAACAAATCCAGTTCCTTTCATATCACAAATATCAGTTATCCATATAGTAGGCTATGAAAGAATCAAGTATTTATTGTGCCAAGGGTTGTATACCATGAATCTAGACTCACCACTTAACAAGCAGGATATTAAGAATGAGTAAGATAACAATTATAAAATATGTTAATAGCAAACTTTCTTGAAATAAACATTAAAGTTCATGTTGAGTTTGTACTATACTTATGGAGAATTCTTACTTCTCAATCTTATTATAGAATATGTTCCTGATTATATACAACATCTACACATCTATATTAGGAAGGCTATTAACTACATATAAATAGGTGTTATTATTTGGACCTGATTTATGGAAAAGAAAATCTGGCTTTCTATATTCATTTTTCATAAATTAGATTCAGATTAGATTCAAATCTGCCTCGATTTCTTCAGAATCTTCAACACTCCCCCTCAAGCTCGATCGATGAGATTCTTCATTCCCAGCTTGTCTAAGATACCTTTAAATGAAGGATTTTGCACACCTTTAGTAAGTATATCAGCAAGTTGTTCCCTAGTAGGCACATAAGGTATGCAAATCAGTCCACTCTCTATTTTTTCTTCGATGAAGTGTTTGTCCACTTCCACATGTTTAGTTCTATCATGTTGCACTAGATTGTGTGCTATTCCAATGACAAACTTATTGTCACCGTACAATCTTATTGGTTCTTCCCATTTGATTCTTAAATCTTCTAGGATAATCTTTATCCATAGTAACTCACAAATTCCAAGTGCCATTGATATGAATTCTGCTTCTGCACTTGATCTTGAAACAACATTCTGTTTTTTGCTTCTCCATGTCACAAGATTTCCTTCCAGTAGAGTACAATGACCTGATGTTAACCTTCTATCTGTTAAGTCACCAGCATAATCAGCATCTGTGTAGCATTCAAGTTTCAGATTCTCATGTTTTTTTATACAAGATTCCTTTTCCAGGGGTAGACTCTAAGTATCTAAGAAATCTGTAAAGTGCTTGTAAGTGTGAATCTTTCGGGTTATGCATGAATTGGCTCACCACACTCACTACATAGGCAATGTCTGGATGAGTGTGGGCTAAGCAGATTAGCTTACCAACTAGCCTTTGGTATTGTCCCTTGTCAGTTGTGACTCCTTCCTCATCATTGTCAAGTATGTGCTTTAGGTCAATAGGTGTCTCACATGGTTTACAGTCTACCATTTTTGTCTCCTTTAGAAGGTCCAGAATATACTTCTGTTGAGAGATAAAAATCCCTTTTATTGAATGTGCTACTTCTATGTCAAGAAAATTTCAGCTTCCCTAACTCTTTGATTTCAAATTCTGCAAAAAGTCTTCTTCTCAATATATCCTTTTCTACAAGATCATCACCTGTTATTATAATATCATCAACATAAACAATTAGAATAGCAACTCCCCCTGAAATGGAGTGTTTTATGAACAATGATCTCTTTGACTTTGTCGATATTCTATTGACACCATGGCTTGTGTGAACCTTTCGAACCAGGCTCTAGGTGACTGTTTTAGTCCACAGAGTGACTTCTTTAGTCTGTAGACCTGGTTGGGAAGTAGAGAGTGACTGAACCCTGATGGTGGATCCATAAACACCTCTTCTTCCAACTCTCCATGTAAGAAAGCATTGTTTACATCATATAGTTGCATACACCATCCAAGATTAGCAGATAGAAAACAAAATTTGAATGGTGTTCATCTTAGCAACTGGAGCAAATGTTTCTTGATAGTCTATCCCAAAAGTTTGTGTATACCCTTTTGCAACTAGCCTGACTTTATACCTTTCAAGGTTGCCATCAGCCTTATATTTCAGAGTATAGACCCACTTACACCCTTTTGGTTTCTTCTCTTTTGGTAACTCAACTAATTTCCATGTTTGATCCTTTCTAGATCATTCATCTCTTCTCTCATGACAGTTTTCCATTTCTCATTACGTAGAGCCTCATGCAAGGTTTTTGTGATAGGTATGATATTTATTTTTGAGAGAGAGGTTCTGTGTGATGATGAAAACTTTTCAAATGACATAAAGTTAGCTATAGGATATAAGGGATTCTTAGTGCATTCTCTTATCCCTTTTCTGATTACAATTGGTTGATCAAGATCATTAGTATTAAGAATAGATAAGGATGGATGAGAAGTTTCATTACCTTGCTCTGGTTCAGATTCTTGGGCTTGCATGAGAGTTTGAACAGGCTGTACCCTTCTTCTATATACCTGAAGAGGTCGGTCAGTAGTAGCAGTTTCACCTTACAGAGTCTCTCTTGTGAGGTTTGAAGACTTAGTGGGTGGTGAATTCAAAGATGATTGCTGCCGAGATGGGATTTGAAAGGAAAAAATGTCAAAAACATTTGTATTCTTATCTTCTGTGTTTGTGTTGTCCTCCTGAAGATAAGTATTGTTGAAGAAAGATTGGTTTTCATTAAAAGTGACATCTTTTGACACAAGAAATCGTTTTGAAGGTGGATGATTACATTTGTAACCCTTTTGTGTGATAGAATACCCTATGAAAACACACTTAAGAGCTCTAGCATCAAGTTTATCTCGGTGATGTTTATGAATGTGAACATAGGTGACACACCCAAAAATTCTTGGGGGAATTTTAGAATAAAAATTATTCTTTGGAAAGAATTCTAATAAATAGTTTAGAGGACTTTTGAAACCAATAACTCTGGAAGGTATTCTATTTATCAAATAAGTAGATGTTAAAACAGCTTCTCCCCAATAATGTTTTGGAACTTGATGTTGAAAAAGTAAAGCTCGAGTAGTTTTGAGAAGATGTTTGTCTTTTCTTTCGGCTAACCCATTTTGTTGAGGAGTATTAACACAAGATGATTGATGAATAATCCCTTCCTTTTCAAAGTATGGTGATAGGATTTTATTAAAGTAGTCCCTAACATTATCAGTTCTAATCCCCTTAATGTACCCCAAATTGATTCTTTATCATATTTGTGAAGTTTGAAAAGATGTGACTTACATCATCTTTTCTTTTAAGAAGATAAACCCAAGTCATTCGGGTACAATCATCGATAAATGTTACAAATCCCTTTGCTCCTGAAATATTGGGAACATTATATGGATCCCATATGTTAGAATGAATTATATGGAATTGAGACATAGATCTTGAATCACTTATAGGAAAAAGGCACTTTATGATGCTTTGCAAACTCACAAATTTCACAATGAAATTATTCTACATTAAGATTTTTAAATAAGGATGAAAACATGTGACTAAGAGTCTTAAATGAAAGATGTCCTAAATGACAATGATGGTTCCAAACATCATCTTTATTATAATTGACTGAAATAAATGATAGAGGGTGAGAGTTACTACTGTTGCCTTGCACTCCAAGCATGGATAACCCATTCTTGACTCTAGCCTGCCCAATCATCTTCCCCGTAGCTAGGTCCTGAAATATGCAGTGATCAAGGAAGAAAGTTACACTACAATTTATGTCTTTGATTAGTTTTCGAATGGATAACAGATTTTCAGTAAGGTTAGGGACATGCAACACTTGTTTAAGGTTCAATGACTGATTAAGAGGGATTGTTCCCTATCCTGCTACTGTGATTAGAGATCCATCAGCAATTGTGATTTTCTTACTGCTAGGACAAAGCTGATATGATTTGAATGAACCTGCAGAATGAGTCATATGGTTTGTTGCACCTGAGTGTATGACTCAGATGCTGGAATGGTCCTTGTTTGAGGCATTAAATGCATGAGAAATTAGAATTTTACCATTTTTAGCAGGAGAGCATGACCCAGATGGTTTCTCCATAGTGTTGAGTAGGGTCCTTAGGCGTTCAATCTCTTCTTTGTTGAATCCCCCCACTTGTAAGATGTTGGACTCACGGGCTGTCTCTTCTGAATTTGTTAAGTGTGCATGTCCTCTTGACTGATTCCATTTATATCCTCCATTACGCCCCATACTTAGTGGTTTTCCATGGAGTTTCTAGTAAGTCTCCTTTGTATGACATGTCTTCTTGCAATAGTTACAAAACAAATCATCTTCAGATAACTTTTTTTCCTTCAATCTTCCCAACCTCTGCACCATTCATGGCATCACCCATGTTTCTGCTATTAGTTATAAACGTACCAGATCCTTTAGGATATTTGGTGCATCCAGCATCACAGTTCTCCTTCCTTCTTCAACCCTTATTACTGAGAATACCTCATTGAGTGAGGGTAGAGATTCCTTTCCAAGTATTTGGACTCGCATTTGATCAAATTCTATGTTGAGTCCTGCAAGAAATTCAAAGATCTTTTCTCTTTCTACACAGTTTTTTAAAATCACAACATTATCACTACACTGCATCTTAAAATCCTGATAATAGTCCAACTCTAACCAGAAACTTTTCATAGTATTGTAATATTCAATAACCATCATATTACCTTGTTTGGTAATTGAAAGCTTCGTCTTAATCTCATAGATTAACACAACATCCTGCACTTTAGAGTAGGCCTGTCTCACTGCATCCCATATGTCTTTTGCTGTAACCAGAAACATATAAGGCCCACAAACTTCTGGCATAATAGAGTTCCATAGCCATGACATAATCATGGAGTCTTCTTCATCCCAGAGTGTAAACTTTGGGTCTTCTGGACTAAGAAGATTGTCCATCAAATGATTAATCTTTCCCTTTCCTTTGAGAAAGGTTTTTACTATCTATGACCACTTCAGATAGTTTCTTCCATTCAGTCGGTAGGATGACTGTAAATTCTAGAATTCACCTGATATTTAGGTTTTTTTGTAGTGTTTTCAGACTTTTTTTTCAGATCTGGACAGGTCTGCTACTAGGATTGTCAGAACAAATTGGAAGATAAGAGAAAAAATTCCAGATCTAGAGAGAGATAGGTTCAGAAAAGAAAAAAATAGGTTCGGTTTAGAGCTCTGATACCAGGTGGAAAATTCTTGAATTCTTACTTCTCAATCTTATTTCAGAATAAATTCCTGATTATATATAACATCTACAAATCTATATTAGGAAGGCTATTAACTACACATAAATAGGTGTTATTATTTGGACCTAATTTATGGAAAAGAAAATCTGGCTTTCTATATTCATTTTTCATAAATCAGGTTCAGATCATATTCAAATCTGCCTTGATTTCTTCAGAATCTTCAACAATACTTATTCTTACACTATTAGTGTAACTTTTTTACCTTGACAAAAATAAACTTAACTAAATATAATGAAGAAGAAAAACATAAATAAACAATATAAGAACATGATTATGATATAAATAGACTAAATATAGTAAAAAAAATGATAAACATAAACAAGAGATTAATGAGAATATAACATGAAATAAAACTTGAATATTATAAAAATATAAAGAAAGAAAGCAGGAGCAATATCTTTATTTAAAAACTCGGATGCCTAAATGTTTGATAAATGCCTTCTTTTATAGGCTACGATTTAGAATTATTGATTTGGTGACTAGATAAAACATCATTGATAACATTAGAATTTGAACACATGGTCTTCATGAAAGTTGTGGATATTTGTCTCAGCTTTTCAACAACAAAAAAATGGACTCATTTGGACTTTTAGAACTCGAGATATGGACTGAACACCGCATAATGTCTGGGCTGCAAGACAGATTCAGACTTTTCTTTTGTTGTTAAGATTTGAACTTGAAAACAATAGTAGTGAATCTTGGACTCTTCGTGAATGTTTTAGATCTAAGTCTTAGCTTTCCATCAAGATAAACCATACATAAATTCAAGGTTTATAGCTTCAATTATGACTAAAAAACCGAATAGTATTCTAGTTTGAATTGAACTAGCCTAACTAGATTTTCTTCTCTAAGTTTAGCCCTCTCTTTGTCTTCTCAATTTCAATAGTTAACACCTCAATGAATCCTCTGAATTGTGAGATATAATTATTTTGAAAACCTGCATTTAAAATGAGCATTTATTATAAATTAAATTATTTTATATTATCAGATTTATTATTCTAAAACATGCTTAAGTTAATAAATTTAATGATATTTTAAGTATGATGATATAAAACCTTAATGAAAATGCACTTTTAAGTATCTATCAAAAAATATTCAGTCTAATTATTGTGTTAGCATTTCTCATAAGTGGATAGTTTTATTAGATATTTTTGGCAAGTTGCAACATTTCCATTTGTCCATCTTGATATAAGAGTTCAAAATGTAACAACACTTGTAAATTCTCTTGCACACACAGGGAGTTTTTCATCTTACCTAGTGCCAGCTGCTGCTCTTGGAGCAATGGGATATTGTTACATGTGGTGGAAGGCAAGATTCTTAATGCTTAAAATTAAAACTATTTCTTCTCACAAATGCTGATGGTGTTGCACTTGTTAGCACATTGGCTTCTTGCTGATTGAAGTGTGTATGCATCGTCTATTTGCTTTATGGCACAGGACTGGTCATTTTCAGATGTAATGTTTGTAACAAAGAAAAATATGGCAAATGCTGTTGCAACTGTGTCAAAACAAATGGAGAATGTATCAGAAACATTGGCTGTAAGTAGTGTGGGCTATGCTTTTGAATAAGTCTTATGTCTTAGATAGCAACTCTATTTTTTGGATCCTTTGCAGTATTCTTAGTTCTCAATCGGCCATGAACTTGTGCAGTCAACCAAAAGACATCTAACAAAAAGGCTGGAAAATCTGGACTGGAAGATTGAGGAGCAGATAGAAACATCTAAGCTCATTGCCAGTGATGTACTTTCAATATTCTCCTTTTACTATTGATAGATATCAATTATTTCTCTCTCTTTCTTGTTTTCCCACCTTTCTTCATTTCCTAGGGCATAAGGTGTGCTTAATTGTATACAAGCCAAGCTTTGCTAACCATCACTTAACATGTCTAGCTCAGCTTGTAGAAATATGTAGCACAGTAGGAACATGAACTCGAACTTGATTGAGCTACCGAGTGAATCTGGTCTGTTATGTGGTCATAGAACAGAAAGGCAACATGATGTAGAGTAGAAAAGAGAAGGGAAAAGGCAGAATAATAGAGAGGAAATAGGGTAGAGAAGAGGGACATTTAATTTGATTGAGAAATGAAAAATCACGTGCCTGTTAAGTTTGATAGACTTAAGTAACGAAAGGTTGGATTTGAGAATCTGGTGAAACCAAAGGTTACAACAGCTTAATTTATTACACAAAGTTGTGATTGAGAAAACATGTAATATATAAGCTACATTAATAGGTTTCCCCTGTTTTCTTTCTTTTTTATGTAGCTTTAGTTCACCTCAGTGACCTCACTCTATTCCTTGCCTGTAGTGACATGGATTTAAATATATACTGCGAGGGGGGGCTTAATAAAGAAGAACCTTGTTTGATATTGAGAATCTATGTATCTGTTGATTTGGGTACAGTTTGAATTAGAATTTGGGATCATGGTTTATTGTGGTGGTAGAAGTATTGGGTGCGGAGCAACTTCGCATTGAAGAGCACAATTTCATCCCAGTGACTCTTCACATAATCCCGTTTTACATAGAATAGGACCACGTAATGATCTTCACAAAGGAAGGTCTGCATCCACTATGCCCGAAGGATTCTCTTTCTGATAAATTAAGAAAAATGTGGAAATTTGTGTCCCAATGCATCTGATTCTGTTTCTTATGAACTCCCATACCCACTCACAAATGAATATGCAGACAGCAGATATTATTTTAACTAGATCATCTCATATCCAGATAGACATGTATTTCAGCTATGGTTCTACTTGCAATATTACTTGCATGCAGGTAGATGAGATGAAATCAAACCTTTCCCAAATCGGATATGATGTTGAATCAATCCATCAAATGATATCTGGCCTGGTGAGTTGTGATGCTGCTTCTTATTTCTAAAATTTAGTTCTGATTGAAGGATGCCTTTGTTGACTCCTCATATCTCAAAAATCTCAACAGGAAGGAAAGCTTGAACTTCTCCAAAGCAAACAGGTTTCATTTCGTCTTCTTACTCAATGAGTTCCTTCTAACAATTTGCAGTGGCTCAGAAATTTTTGAATCCATGCCATGCAGGATACCACAAACTCTGGTCTCTGGCACCTATGTCAATTTGCTGGAGGCTTTAAAGATGGGCTTGGTACTAAAGTTTATCAGGTCTGATAACCATCTGCTGCAATTTCACCTCCTTTCCGCTTATAATAATTTTAGGTGATGGACGTTTTGCCAATTATCCACTATCTCCCTGCCTGCCTCTTCCCTCTTCGTTCTCCCAGCTTGCTTTGCCAACTTTATTGGCATCTACATGGATAATGCCCAGGTTGTGACCCCTGCTCTGTGAGGTGTTGAGGGATGGTCTTCTTGGGCTGATTCTAGTCGCACCTTGTTAATCGTTGTACTTAGTTACTAATTGAACTATTTTACCTTGGGATTTTGTTAGGATGTTGGTGCTAAGCTAGCGAACCCTTCAGCAATGGCATATGAAGAAAGGTCTCTAAAGGTATGTCAACTCCCATTTTCTTCACTTATTCCTCATTCCATTTTCCATGACATGGTCCATCATATTGTTTCAGGGTCTTCAATTTATTGCTGAAACCAAAGAGTCGGATAAGGTTGAGAAACCAGTAGAAAATGTGAAGAATGATCTTGATATCTACCCTGGTGAAAAAGTCAAAACCGTGAAGACGAGAATACACAGGTCATATCCGGTCGGGTTTTCTTTGACCCGAGACATTGTCGGATCTGGCATATAGATTTCAATTATCTACATGATGTTTTTGATTTTTTATGCAGACATCCTTTCTTTTGATTCCATGATGTGCATGGTTCGTTAGATTGACTTATCGATTCTTGCATTGTAAAATGCGGGTTAGCTTTGGGTTGCTCAAGAGTATTTACCCATTGCTTCCAGGATTCTTTTGATTCCATGATTTGCTCTGATTTTTTGTTTTTTCTGTTTGTAACTACGGCCGTGTTTGATTGCAGGAAAGTGAATTCCTGGAATTCACTTTCCTGCTTTTCCCATGTTTGGCAGCAATATAAGAAAATGGTCAAAAGAAACTGAATTCCATTCAAATTAAAAAAAGTAACTTTACGAAAGGAAAGTGTTTTCCTTTTGTTAAAGAAAGGAAAACACTTTCCTTCCGTTCATTTTCTCATATACAGCTTTCAGCTCTCAACTGGAACTTTTTCTTCAAAATCACAGAGGAAACTGAGCAGGAACAAGAGTATTTTTCTAGACCAATTAATTTTAGCTACTGTCATATTTTTTCCAAAACATTTCCATAACTTTCCATCTTCATAAATCTACTACTGCTAATGTCAACAACTATTAATCTCGTCACATTCAATTAATCAAGTAACCCAAAAAAACACATTTCTGTTGACAGAGAGAGAAAACCGGCGGGGGGGAGGGGGAGGTAACTGTGACAAAGAGAGGCAAAACGGTGGGGGGAGGGTGGGAGAGATAACTGTGACAGAGAGAGGCAAAACGGTGGGGGGGGGGGGGAAGGGGGGCGATTTCTGTTAACATGGAAGAGAAGTGTAGTGGCCGGAGATGGGGCTGGAAATCAATACATCCGGGGGGAGGAAGAAGAAACAAAAATCAGGCCAGAGGGGGGAAAGGTTCCAGCGGCGGTTCTGGCTGGAGAAAAAGGAGCGGTCGAGAGGGAGAGAGGCAGAGGGGAAGTCCTTGTGGGGGGAGCTGTTTGGGTTCCTTTTGTGTTTTGGCCAAAGAGTGAGCAGAGACGGTGGGGGGAGTGTTGGCTTTTTGAGTGAGGGAGAGGAAGACTTGCCCGGCTGAAGGGAGAAGAAACTGAAAATCAGGACCCCCTTCAGCCAGGGGTTTCTCTGGTTTTGGTCCCCAAGGCCAAAAGTGGGGGAAGGTGGTGGCTTGTCTTCCAGGGGAAGGAAGAGGGACAGGAGACCGTGGGTCTCTGCCCACTGCTGTGGGGAAGAAGAAAATGGTTGCCTTCCATTGGGAGGGGAATGAGAACAGTGAAATTGTTGGGGGGGGGGGAATGGGAGCAGGGGAATTGGGGGAACTGGGACCGAGAGGGGAGGGGATTGGGAGGGGAATGGGAACAGTGAATTGTTGAATGGGGGGGGGGGGGGGGGAGATTTCTGTTAGTGAATCCTTTGGGGGGGGGGGGGGAATGGGAGCAGGGGAATTGGGGGACTGGGACCGAGAGGAGAGGGAATTGGGAGGGGAATGGGAACAGTGAAAAAAATATATTAATAGGCTTTTTGTAGAAATATTTCATAAGCTTATGTATGAATATAGGATATAATAAAAAAAATCATCATTATACTTTTTAGATTTTTTTTTTATTGTAAGTGATTAAATATTTTATATATATTAGATAAACTTGAAAAAAAAATTAATTCATTATTAAATTATTTTCCAGTTCATTTTCAATAACATAACCAAACACTGGAAAGTGTTTTCCAGTTTATTTTCCATAACACTACCAAACATTGAAAAATACTTTCTCGGAATTCACTTTTCTACAAACAAACGGGCCTACATGTCAATGCTACTTTTTGAAATAAACCTCCAAGCATTTTGAGAAGGTTTTTTTATGCAGACGGAGTAGGAGTACAAAAAAAGGGTTGCAAACACAACCTAAATTCAAGTTGTATTTTCTGAAATAAAGTCTACTAACGAGTTTTACAACTTTTTTAAATAGGCAAGAAAAATCAACCTTTGCTAGTATCAAACTATTAATAATCAGAATCTTATAATGGAAAATAATAGAAAATTTGAAATTAAATAAGAAATCCAAAAAAATTAAGGAAAAATAATAAAATCGATTCAAGCATTATCTTTTGAGGGAGAAAATCCATGTAGCCAATGATTTAGTGGAGCAAGTCTCCAATAGAATCGGGTTTTGAGAGCCTCCTGAAAAAAATTCTACTCCAAAAAAAAAAAAAAAGCTTGATTCATTGGTGTGTAATAGAAAGTTATGGTATATTTTTAATTGCTATGCTAATTTGATGCAACTAGAATTTTTTTTTTGAATTTTTTTTATTTCATTGATTTATAAAATATTTGTTCGATCATATTCATTTGTGACATGATATATACTCATTTAACTATTCAAAACCTTTAGTTTTTATATGCTTGCATGCATCTATGTTTTAATTATATTAAGCTTTATTGGTTTTATGATATTCAGCCATATTTGAAACCTTTTTTCCGAGTTATTTTTATAATTAAGTGTCTGTTTGAGAGTGTGATTACGACTACTTTTTAAAGTGTGTTTCACTTATAAATATATCATAATAATTATTTTTTTATTTTTAAAAAATTATTTTTGAAATCAGCACAGCAAAATGATATAAAAACACTAAAAATTATTAATTTGAAGTAAAGAAAAAAAATTCAAATTTTTTCTAAAGCACTTTTAAAATACAAAAACAAACAGGGTTTAAGTTGTAATTTTGAGAGTATTGGAATTGAATGCTTGATTGTGTAGGATTTTCATGCATTAGAATGTGAAATATAGCCAAGTGAAAATGGTGTCTTTTATCACCGGGACTTTTCTTGTTCTCGTGAAAGGATTTTCTGCTCTTATGAGGTGGAAATTGTGTACAGGATGTCGAAGAAAGAAGCAAATAAAAATAATGAAAAAATTTCCCCATCATCCTATGGTTTTGACCTAATGATACTTGTTTATTGAATTTTAAAAAAAATCATATTTTTTAACTTATATTTGGATCGTGCATAACACTTTACATCTTTTGACTAAAAAAAATAATCTATTTATTTACAGACTTACCATTACTTTTTATTTAATGTCTAAAGTAGCACTGAACCCAATAAATAACAAAAATCCCATTCAATTACCATTAGGGTTTTTTTTTTTAAAAAAATAGATGTTGCTCTCCCTTCCGATAAGTACAACAATGTCACTACTAAATCATTTAGGTGGTGGCCTAGTGGTAAGAGCTTGGGACCAAGAGGTTTGCTCCCTTTGTGGTCTCAGGTTCGAGCCATGTGGTTGCTCATAGATGGCCACTGGAAGCTTACATGGTCGTTAACTTCAGGGCCCGTGGGATTAGTCGAGGTGCGCGCAAACTTGCCCGAACACCCATGTTAAATTAAAAAAAAAAAAAAACAATGCCACTACTAACACTTATTTAAGAAGAACACCATTTTATTCTCAAAACACCCTCAGAAATTACAAAAGCATAACAACATCATTTTCTTCTCAAACAAGCTGCAAAAAGTCTGGATTCAAGCCAATTTTTCAGAAGCAGAAGAATACAATATTCTTCTTAAACAAGCTGTAAAAATTCGAGATTGGGACCAATTTTTGAGAGCTTAAGACACCATATTGTTCTCTAATCTCCACCAAAATTTCCACCTAACAACATTGCGTGGTGCAATCCAACATATGCTGCCACAATCTCTACCAAATACCCGACATACATTTCCATAGTCACCCACCAAATTTGACAAATAAATACTCATTAACATGTTATCATCTACATCAAATGCTAATAGCTTATAGAATTGTAACAGTTTGGATGGATTAGAGTTAAAAAATAAAAGATACATAAAATATGGAAAAAGAACAGCGGTTAGGATATCGAAAATAAAAGCTAGTAAAAATAATCTTTTGGAGCAGGTTATTCTTGGTGATGGGTGGAAAGAACAAGTAATTTTATTTCTTATCAATAAAAAAAGATTGGAGTCACCATTTAGTATCACTAGAAATCCTAATTGATCTCAGTGTCTGGATAGAGGCGATTGATTGTATATAGAGATGATGTATCACCCCTATTACACCTTACCTAAGATAAATTACATTGTTTGTTTGTCTGATTTAAAGTAAAGTATTGTTATATTTTCTAACCATTGGTCTATCTAATATTTTAAAAAAGTCATTCCCAGTAAGGAGATTTTTATCTTATCTGGTTAAAACTTAACCATTCTAATGTCAAAAAAATAAATAAATAAAAGAAAGAATCTTTTTATTCAATATCGGGAATACGTCTTACATATAAGTTTATAATCTTGTATATTAAAAGAAAACAAAATAAATTTTTTAGTGTTTTTGAAATGTAGGCCAAGTTTTCATGGATTTAATAAATTGGTTATTAAATAAAAAAAATTCATGAAAAAATATCAACAAAAGTATTTTTTGAATTTTAAAAATTGCTAAATCATGCCTTGTATATTTTTATTTTATTTTTGAGAGACTTGGTCATATGCACACAAATAAAAACATTTTTTTTAATTTTCTTTGAATAAGAGAATTTTTTTTTTAATTTTCTGAAACTTTTGAAGAAAAGCGGGTATATTTAATATCGGGTCAATATTTTATAGTATAAGTCTACAATCCAAATATTTGTATTTGAAAAACAAGCAAGGTATCCAAAAATAATTTTAAAATGGTCCTTGAATTTCTTCAAAATTTTTAGAAATTATTTGGGGTTTGTTTGGCAAAAACATAAAAAATAAGAAAATAAATATTTTGGGAAAATCAACATGGCAACATGCCCTTCTCAATAAAAATAAGGCTTAAAAAATACCTCAAGGCTGTGTTTGACAAACACGTCTTAAAGACAATTTTGTTTTTCTTTGCCAAAATTTCATCCAGCCAAACATGACCTTAAGCTGATGGACTCAGCCTAGCTGCGTGGGCTAGGCCTCTGAGTCTAAATTCTAAACCCAAAAACAGAACCACAAAAAAAGAGAGAGAGAGTAAAGAACAAAAGAAGAAAAATCCTTGAATCTCACTAAAAAACATGAAGAAAAAAACAAAAAAATGTAAACTCAATTTAAAATCAGATTTAATTAAATCATCACACACAAAAGGATGCAACTTGCAACACTAAAACATAATCATGCATCAAAAAACTAAAATGAACTTTGATATGAACAAGCCGACCCTAACAGCAACAAAACCCTAAACCCAACATTCAAAAGTTTTAGGGATAGATTGATCTAAGATAAACTTTAAGAAAACCAAATAAAGGTGTAAAATAGTAATGTGTGTGCTATAATTTTGATAGAAGCTCAATAAGGAGGCTAACACATTAACACCCGAGAAGACCCAAATCTGTGTTCAAGAACATTCAAAGTTAAAACTAAAAAACCATCCTTTAAACCCAGAAAATGCAGCACCACACTTTAACTCATAAAAACATAAAAACTTAACAATAAGACCTAAATATAGTAGCCTTGACTCAAGCATACTCATGTACACTTCAACAAACATAAGAAAACATCAATAAAAACAGAAAATTAATGCAACAGTACTTAGATCAAATTTCATAGCAAACATATTTTGAAATCTAATAATTTGAAAACAATAATTTGCCATATCTTTTAGGTTTCAAAAACATGAAACCTCTTTAAATTTTAAAGTGGTTAGTTAAAACCCATGAAGGGTGAGCCTATACTTAAAAAATATTTTAAAAGGCTGAGGGGGTTCCCAAAGAAGGTGACCTATGTCGACGCTTATATTTAGAAAAATTTCTATAGGCCAAAAGGGAGAGAATCCATGCCGACACTTATACTTAAAAACAATTTTAAGAGGCAGAGATGACAAATCAATAGAGGGTGATTCTATTGCACCAAGAAAACTAAGTACATCCCTCAAAGAGTGGTCGTACTTGAATGTAGGAGGTATGTGACTGTCGTAAGATGGTATGAAACATGAAAACTCATAATAGAATGTGATGTTAATCCAATAATATATTGGAGAGATAGGAGATTTAATATCAATTTCTGTCCTTTAGAAATTACTTTGCATATAGAGGAGATTGTAGAATTTTCAATATTTATAATGGATTTACTTATACAAATTGAAAAAAGAAGAAGAGATTTTCATGATTTAATAAGCATAATATGAGTGTTTTGTCTTGGTATTTGTGACAGTTAGAGTGGTATGCTATCACCATATTCTAGTTCTAGTTGCAACCTGACTTACTTAATAGATTACATTTCTATTAATGAATTAGGCTTTGTTTATTCATTTTCTTACCAAAAATGATTTTAGTTAAAAACGAATTTTAAATGACTTTCTTTAACAAGTGTTATGATAAAAGTCCAACACAACACAATTGGGCTTCTAATAACCAGACCGAATTTACATTGAGCTCGGGACAATTAAATGGGCCCGGTCAACATGGCTCAAGTTGGGCCTCCAAGCATAAACCGCCCCCAAGTTTAATCGAACCGGCATCAAATTGGTACATAATAAACAAAGAGAGAATCAATCCACTGATTGTTCTCTTTTCTCTCTCTTCCAAGCTTCTTCGCTCGTCTTCACCTTAGCACCACCGCGCAGGTTACTTCTCTTTTCTTCTTTCCTTTTTTTTTTTTTTTTTAATTTTCTGATCTTATTGAAGTTACACAAGCGATTTTTCCGCTGCCCCCCCCCCCAATTCACGTTCTTGAATTTGGATTTTTGTTCTTTATTTTCAGATTTTTATTTTTTTTCTTATTTTCTCCGATCTGATTTCTCCCTGGTTTTTTTTAATGTATTTTTTCTAATTACTATGTTCCTATGTTATTTTTCCTTGGTCCTATGTTACTGTGTTCGAATTAATTTAGGAAAAAAAGTAATAGAAAAATTGGAAATTATTAGATAACTGATCGGGTGTTTGTTATTGATGTGTGGGAAATACAAACAGAAACCATGCCGAAGAACAAGGGAAAGGGAGGAAAGAATAGGAAGAGAGGAAAGAACGAAGCCGATGACGAGAAGCGTGAGCTTATTTTCAAGGAAGATGGGCAGGAGTATGCCCAAGTGCTTCGCATGCTCGGGAATGGTCGTTGCGAAGCCACCTGTATTGATGGGACCAAGCGTCTTTGCCATATTCGAGGAAAGATGCACAAGAAGGTCTGGATTGCTGCTGGTGATATAATTCTCGTTGGCCTCCGTGACTATCAGGATGACAAGGCTGACGTTATATTGAAGTATATGCCTGATGAAGCTAGGCTGCTGAAGGCGTATGGTGAGCTTCCTGAGAATACGCGTCTCAATGAAGGTATTGCTGGGGGTCTTGATGAGGAAGATGATGGTGCTGGTGATGATTACATTGAGTTTGAGGATGAAGATATCGACAAGATCTAGTTTTTTTTTTTTTGCTTTTTTATATTTAGTGCTAAAATGAGTGACAGCTGAGTGATGATAATGAATGCTAGAACAAGGTATGTGCATTATAAACCTGAATCTGAGATGTTAACTTGTTATATTTTTTATGTAATGGCTATTTGTATCTCTCATGTGTCCTCCTCCTATATTCTGCTGCTTTTGTTGTTGATGATGCTAGTCTGGATATCCAGTGCTGATTCTGTGTTTGGTCAAGGTTTCCATGGTGTTGGATGTTTTTAATGGCTTTTGAATGGAGAGGGATGCTGCCCTGGTAGTGTTTGGAAAGGCGTTGAGATTGTACTTTCTAAAAATTTATTTAATTAATTAATTTTTTTTATATATATTTTCAGATTATATGTTAAAAATAATTTTAAAAAAATAAAAAAATATTATTTTAATATAAAAAATATTTTAAACCGCCATTCCTTGCCTTGGTTTGTTGTCAGCTTGTGCTTCTGCTATGTTATGCATCGACAAGGGAACTAGAAAGGAAAGCATTTTTTGGAAACGATACGAATTTCATGACATGAGCTTCCAGCATAAAGTTATTGCTTTCCAAAATACTAGGTTACCGTTTTGCTTTGCCACAGGCAAATTTATGATGCCCTAGTGTCGCTGATGTCAATCCAGCACATTGTTTCAGTCATCTTCTCCTTCAATCCAAGCCCTATTTAACCTTCTTCGGTTTAAGTGGTATAGAATGAGTCTCTCTTTTCCGAGTTATTCCATATTTAGCAAGTGTTTGGAATGTTGCTTGATGTTTCATCTCGATCGAACGATATTATGTCATTACATTTGCAGGCAACTAAATGATTTGAAGCCATAAATCCTTCTGAAATGGACTGCAAGTGGCAGGACACGATGTTCCTCTACAGATTATAAATTTGTTGAAGATTACGACGTAACTTACGAGCTACATTGCTTAAGATGAAGCATTGCATTTCACTTGATGGTGGTTTCGGTTTCTTCTCCTTGTATTGTTCAATCTCCTTCGAACACCCTTTTCTTGATTACCTGTTCAACAGTGATGAATGATTGGGAAAAAGTATAAGCATGATCACCTGTTCAATGGTGATGAATGCATGATTGCTCTTTCGAACACTGATAGTGCTGTTTTCCGCCTTGATATGGTTATGGTGGCCTTAAGCCTACTCTTCGTGCGCTTGAAGCCATCAATGTCATTTGATATGCAATTGATAAGTTATCAAATTGGACAGATACCTCATTAGACCTGCAGCTCTCTTTCTCGTCTACTGCTGAATCAGAAAATCTCTTCCGAAATGCAAGTCTGTGATTGCTGTTTACTGGCTCAATGTTGTTTGCCAGTACAGCTTTCCACTGAGCATTCCGGAACTCGGGTTGCCATCTGCCTTTCTAGCCAGCTCCAACATAAAAGGCCACTTGGCTTCTCAAGGAAGCCAAGTGCAGCCGGCCACTAGAGGAAAGAAAAGGAGAGGGAAATTTAATGGTTTATAAAAAGATTTTCATAAACCATATAAACTCTCTTGAATAAAAGATTGATAGGGAGTCTTGGAAGATCTAGGAAGGTTATTTACACTAATTTAGAGAGTTTAATGGTTAGGAGAAGAAGGAAAAAATTGGAGGAAAATGAAGGGAAACGGAAAGGAGAGAAGAAACCATGCATTCCTTCTCATTTTTCTTCTTGAATCCTTCATATTATAAGGTAATAACCGTTGTTGTTTTTTAATCAATTGATGTAAATTGAGTATGTTGAGCAGTTAAACATAATTGTTTCATAGATAAAATAAGAGATTTGAAGAATTCTTGCTTGAATTGTTTCATTTACATGCATTGAAATTATGTTATCAAGCATAAATATATAAATGTTGGGACAAGTGAGAATTGAAGTAATTAATAAAATTAATTGCTCTGTTTTTTTTAATGTTGGTGCCGGCCTATATGTACCAAGAAAATAGAGAAATATTTCCTTCAAATTAGTTATCTTATAGGACATGTGAGATTTTGTTAATCCTTGTAGTTATGAATTTATGCAAAATTTAAAGGAAAAACAACGAAGAATTTATAATTTCCTTGATATTAAGTCTCGGCCTAAAAGACATTAAAATAAAAAATTGTTAAGTTTTAATTGGTTTAGTGTTATGGTGTTGAAAATATACATAATAAATAAATAAATATAATGAGATGGATGTGTCGTAAATAAGAAACAATTCTTGGAATCCTATGTAAAGGTTGGTTGAATCGGTTCGTAACACGGAAAATGAAGAAATAAATGTTATTATATGTATGTTTAACATCAAAATATGATAATTATATGTGAATGATTGAGTATAATATTATATGGGTCCAAGAGTCGATATAAAAAGATGATAATGTAATATTTAATTTATAACAGGAGATATTGCTTTAGTCTGATCCTAGGCGAGAGAGTTTTACTATCAATAAGCCATAAAGGTAGGATTTCTCCTCAACTTATTTTTTTAATAATAAGAAATGAGGAAAGAAAATTCATATAAGAATATATTTGAGTTATAAGTATTTCAAGTCATTTTTGAAAAGAAAAAAAATATAAAGTAATATATTGAGATTTGAAAGCTAATGATATCAGCATAGAATATGGTGATATCGGCATTACATGATGTTATGATATTTTTTCTGTTATGAAAATTAAAAATGTTAATAAGGTTACGTTGATATTAAAATTAATAAAAATTTAATAAGTTTACGGGGACTTGAAGGCTAATGATATCTTGATATTGGTATTATAAAATATTATGATTTTTTTCTGAATTATGAAAGCTAAATATATTAATATTAATAATGACTTAATTTGTTTACTATAATTGAAAGATTAATAATATCAACATAGATTAGATTATGCAGATTAGATATCATGATCACGTAGTGTTATATTTATTTTTGAAAGTTCGTAAATATCAACCTTTGACTTGGTTTAATTCTTTTCTCTTACGAGCGTGTTTGGCAGTGTGGTAGTGGTTGCTTTTTAAATAGCTTTTCGTGTCGAAATACATGCCAATGATGTTTTTTTATTTTTTAAAAATTATTTTTGACATCAGCACATCAAAACGATCCAAAAAGTACAAACCGCACTCAATTTTAGCAAAAAAATAAAAAAATTTAAAATTTAATGAAACGCAGATTCAACCGCAGAGCCAAACAGGCTCGTAACGTCTCTCCTGAAGTTATCATCCAAAACAGAAGGAAAAGAAGAAAGATCACAAAATCAATGATTTATCTTAAAATTTTACTTTTGCACGGTCTACTTGGTAAATTCCCTACAAGCAGCAGTCATTTTTCCTCGATGATATCTGTTTCTGATATCTATTATTCTCAGTTAGTTGTAGCTTTTGATATGAAATTTGTTTTTATGTTGTGGGTTAAAATTTGAATATTTATATAGTCAACGGAGACAATTATTTATTCATTGTTTTAGGAATTCCTTCCTCCTCAGTTTTGCCTTCCATCAGAGCTAATCTTTTGATGGGATAGACACCAATTTAAATTTTGGCCACCCTCTGTTTGTGCCACAATCCAAACGGGTGCCAGGAAAGAAGCTAATTTACTACTATTATTGGAAGGGGATCCTTCATCTATCTCATGAAGCTTATCGGTACTGTTATTTAGTGCCTTTTTGTATTTGTAGTTCTTAGGAAACAAGACGTTAAAATCGGAAAGGACATGCTTTGTCTCTTGTTTCTTCTTTGCACTCCCAACTAAATAGAAGTTGAGGTGCTGTACTGCTAAATCAAGCAAGGAGGTTTATTGGGATGGGATCAAGAAGTTCTTTGGAAATTATAGTCATTTATATTCTTATTCCTGCATTCTATTTCTACTCGTTTTCCAGGTTCGCCTTCTTGTACTCCCAAATCTGAAACCGTATCTCCAACTTCTTGAGAAGCAAAAGAATGGGATGAAGAGGCATGAAGCTTGGCAAGTTTATGGAGCCTTGCTGGTGAGTTAATTGTCTACTTAATAAAGAAATGATGCTTATATCCCTTGGAGACTGGCTACAAGACCACATATCTTCATTGTGCAGCAGGTCAATGCATATATGCACATATCTTCAATTATACCATCTGAATGCTAAAGTTTGTGATGTGTCCATGTCAAAGTATCTATGGTGTGGAAATGAGATTTAGATCATCGATAACTGATGGTCCAGCCAATGTAGTGCCAACAGAATGCTCATCATTGCACATGCTACGGGAACCAATAGCTCCGGCTCCTTCAGGTGATTCAAAAAGGGGACCATCTACACCATCTCCGGCTCCGGCTGCAGAAATTGAAAATGGAAGGGTGATAGTGGGCATCTCAAACAGCTTTGGAACGATGACTTGAATACTGGGCATCTTCTGGTATCCTTGTTTGAGCTGTTTGGCGAAAGTATTCTCTCCTTCATTCCATCTCCTGAGATGTCATTGTTTTTGTGATCCAATGCGGGAAGTTTGTTTCATACGCATGCTATACAAATCATGATGGAATCAGGTGTTTAGAGCGCAAAATCTAGTTAAATCGCACAGCAGATTCGACTCGAAGTTTTTATTTAACTAGACTCTATATGAGGACAGTTATTTCTTTAATTTTCATCTATTCCCCTGGACCTGACACGCAAATTCTTTTACCATTCTGATGCAACTCTGTTCTTCCATTCCCTTGAAGCTAAATTTTGAACGATGACTGAGATGCATCCAGCTCAATCCTTGTGCCCATGTATCTATTAGTTGATGAAGCCCTCTTGAAAGAGGAAAGATATTCGTGTTTCTGTCAGCCTTTTGTTTTATTAACTATGGCTGGATGGTCATGACCAAATTGCATTAGGAGAGAACCGAGTTTTAAGATACCAAATTGCACCAATAACAGAGCATTTCATTTATTTTCTTTGCTACATTCAGCTAAACTTGGAATGCATTCGGATAAGAAAGAAATAAAGAAGACAATTAATGAGTCATGTATAGGGTAATGGATGTGGAATTAATCAGGCAAAGAGTTTAGCAGATTCCCACTCCACAGCCTTCTTCAGGAAACTGTCTTCTTCCAGGACCATCTGAACAGGCAAGAAACCCATACCACTGGCCATGGCTAGCATCATTTGCTTGGTCTCTGACTTGAACTCTTCCAAGTCCACTGTCCCATTCAAGTCATGATCAAATTGGACAAAAAGAGAACCATAGACGAGAGCAAGCTCATCCGGGTCTGTTTCCACATCTACGCCGAAGTGGGTTTCCAATAACCTCAAACACTGCAGCTCCTTCAACATTTCCCCGTAGGAAAGCCGGCCATCATGGTCTGAATCAAGGTGGGCGAAGCGGTCACATATTTGCGCGCTGAATGCTTCCTCGTCCTCCAGAAAGTTGATAATGGTGGCAACATCCAAAATCTCCACACTCATTTTTGGTCTCCCTTTATTTACTCACAAACTAGAACTAGAGAAGGTTTAAAACCGTAAATTAAAGGGAAGCTTTAGAGAGAACTAATATGATATTGATGAATCAGGAGTTGGTTCTGTGCTCTGTGAAATAAAGAGAAGCTTTCGAGATAACTGATTTGATGTTGATGAATAAGAAGCTGGTCTTGTGCTCATTTATACGTAAATGAGGGGCACACAGACAGTTGACGAGCAGTCAGAAATATAGTTAGCACCCGGTTTCCATTTGGTTATTTGACTCTTTGCATGATCCACTGCTTCGAGGATCGGTCGGTCAGCCACTAAAAAATTATTAAACAGGCGAGCCATCAGTCAGAATCTAATGGCATTGGCAACTTAGGAATGGGCTTTTCCCCTAATAAAATTCGGTGGGCTAGCCGTGTTTATAAAGTCGAAAATCAAATGAAAGTTGACTTCTTCGAAGGTCCCAAGATGGTGCTGGTAATTTCAAAACCCCAGTCGAAAGCACCGACAGCGGTCACTTTCCCTTCTCCTTGTAAGACGGATCGACCATGTTCTTTTTTTTTTTTTTCCCCGCAATACACGACAAAAATGAAAATACAGGCATATAGGTTTTTTTTTTAGTTTAATGTGGGTGTTCGAGTCAGCTTGCACGCACCTCGACTAATCCCACAGGCCCTGAAGTTAATGACCATGTAAGCCATTAGTGACCATCATATGAGCAACCACAGAGCTCGAACCTGATACCATAGAGGAAGCAAACCTTTTGATCCCAAACTCTTACCATTATAGAGAAGAGGATCTAGATTCAATGCTTTCTAAATATGACATAATTGTCATCAACATGCCACTTACAGAGAAAACAAGGTATGATTTTCAACTAATTTTAAAAATAGAAGTTTACATCTTTTGCCTTTAGACCTTTACTTTCCCTAATGACCTAAGAGAACAACAAGATCTATTGCTGATCTCCATGTCCTAATTGTAGTGATGACATTAAATGATTTCAAGATGCTCAATTTGTGCCTTTTATTTCCAAGAATATTAGGATGGTTAGTTTGTTTATTTTTTGCTCTTCGACTGTGTAATTGTCACAAAACTTGACAAGCATATTCCTTATCTCCATGTCCTCATCACTCCACCTTTCCACCCCGTGTATGTTACGACATAAAGGATCAAGAAGGCAACAAACCTCTTCTCACTACTGGAATTGGTTCTGATCATAGAGATTTGAAGGTAGAGGCTGCTACCTGGTTAACTACTGCAGAGGTCACATGAAGCAATGTTGTCCCAGTTATAAAAGATCATGAGCTCATGAGAATCCTTGTTCTTGTATGATATTTCTTACCTAGATATCATAAGTTATCAATAAATGGGAAGTGGAATGTGGTAGCTATTACATACAGTGCTTATGATCTTGAAGGAAAGACAATGGAAACTGTTGGTGCTAGATGCATCAGAAGGCTTTTACTCTAACGTTTGAAACCTTTTAATTGCACTCTACTATATCATGATAGACTTAAGATGAAGACAGAGTTGGAGAATCAGACAGGAGCAAAGTTTGAGGAGGATCTAGATTCAATGCTTTCTAAATGGGACATAGTTGTCATCAACATGCCACTTACAGAGAAAACAAGGTATGATTTTCAACTAATTTTAAATATAGAAGTTTGGACATTTTACCTTTAGACCTTTACTTTCCCTCTCTAATAATAACCTAAGAGAATAACGAAATCAACTTTGTAATAAATGTCATTTTATTAGTTTAGATTAGTGAAGATCTTTTTATGGTTGGTAAAAGGATAATTTGGTTAAGATAGAAGTTTATCAGGATTAGCTAGTATTATCTTCTCTGTAATTATTTGATTAGTTTAGATTATTTAAGAGATAAGTTCATATAGAGTAGAAAAAGTTATCTGAAGATAACTTTATCATTGTTTTGTCAAAACACGTTAATAGTCCGTTACTAACGTGACAGACTAGGAAACTTGAAGATTTTTCTTATCCTTATCACATAAGACATGTATATAAGAAAAGTTAGGTCTAAAGAAAGCACTGCGTGATGTGCTTCAAATGAGAGTTTTAGAACGTAAAAACATTAATTACATTGAAGTAAGAATGCTAACCAATTAAGAAGTTTATACAGAGTTTCACGACAAATACTCTTGACTGGCACATATTCACTAGTCAGTACTAGTGTTTTGTTTCAAAGAAGCACAATAATACCACTATGATTGTATGATTGGCTCTTAACTCTAGATGTAGAAAAGAAAATTAGAATATATCTGATGATGATTAAGATAGACTTAAAAAAGGTTTATGATTGTTTGAGGTAGGACTTTATCATGAATGCTATTAGGGATATGGTATTTTGGATAGTTTCACATCCTTAATCATGAAGCGTATCACAGTGACCTTGTTATAAGTGAGTTGGAAAGCTAAGATTTCAAATTCCTATACTTCATCACAAGGTATTCAACATGAAGATCCTTTATTCTTATATCTTTGTTTTATGTATGGAAAAATTGATCCAATACGGTTGAGACTAGAGAGTGAATTTGTCTATTTTAGTAAAGGGGTTTGATTATTTCTCATCCTTTCTTTATTTACAGGAATGATAAAGATTGGGTTGCGACTGAATTTTGCTCCCCCATCTCTAACAAGAGATATCTAAATCCAGCACTTGACTTCATCTTCTATACGATTGGATTGGATGAAGAACTTTCTTCATTCGACAAGTACCTCATTTGATCCAATTGTTATATTTTAATCAAATTTTAAAAAATAAAATTGAAGCTTAAAAAATATATATATCCATCTATAAATCATAAAACAATAAAATAGAGTCTAAACTTTACATCTACATGTAAAACCATAACAATCCTCTGTGAATAATAAGATAAAAATCCATCTACTATATTGAAATATAAATTACAACTCTATAAAATATAAAAGGGTTAAAAAACCACGTAAAAGTTGAGTCAAGTGATGGGTTAAGTGAACCATTTATTAACCTCCGCATCTATCTTTAGTCAAATTGAATTGAATTTTATTTATTTTTCAAATAAAATTGGACAAAAATATGATCCAACTGAATTGAATGACACTAGATTCCAAACGAGTTGGGTGAAGTTGTCATCCGTATTTATTGGTGACACAATTCTTTTTTGCAAAACTTGATTTGAAGCAAATCAAAGTTATCATACATGACTTTTGTAACTTTTTGGTAAAAAAATGTTAGTGTGGCTAAAAACCAGAGTGTTTTATTCGTCTAAGGGTGGCTCGTGATATCAATTCATATTCAGGGTTTACTTTAACAGAAAATCTTTGGTAATATTTTGGAGTTCCTATGTTACATGTGCTTGTTAACAAAATACATATAGTATAGTGGTGGAAAAAATTCAGAATGGAGTGCAAGGTTGGCAGACCGCTCGATTATCTTTAGCATGATGAATCACTTTCTATTATGATAGGGTAATTCAAAGGGTCATAGGAAAAACATTTAGTTGCTTAGGAGTCTATTTGTTAGTCTAACTTTTTTTAGGTGTTTAAGCTTTTGCAATATTCAAGTTAACAATGATGCTTTCTTTATACAAATGATGCAGCTTACTAGAAGTATTAGGGTTTATTATTTCTCAAAAACCCTTGAACAATAATAATAGTGAAGTTATATAGAGAAACTTGACTCTTGAAATTTTATTCAAAAAAGATAACTAATATCCAAAACATTAAAAATAGTTTAAATAGTGTATACTAGGTAGTGTTTGGTTACTGTCCTGAGACAGAAGAGACGAAGTCAGTGAAGACATAAATATGTTTTGTTAAAGAGATAAAAACATAAAAATAAATATGTCTCTCAGACAATTTTGGAGTGAATGTCTATACTTCCAAAATAGAAGGTACAGAGAGGACATGTCTCTAGAAATAATATTTGTTATTTTTTATTTCTAAAATATCCTTGTAAAAAACTCTCAATTTTAAAATTGTACAAATAAGACATGTAAGGATAAAAATGATTATTATCATAATTTTAAAACCCAACTTGGATTTAAATGGCTCTGAAAAGAAGAAATGAGAATACTTGGCTTATGCATTTCTGCAATAATTTGGATTCAACTTAAAGATGGCTCTAACTAGGTTAGACATACAAAGAATTGAGATGAGAAATGATGAGTCAGTCAAGGAATATACGATGAGGTTGCGAGAAATGGCAACACAAGTTTACGCTCCACTACTATAAAATGAGATCAATTCCATCTTCATCAATAATTTAAAGACTCATTATTGTGATTACATAACTTGTAATTGATCAACCTATTTTATAGAGATAATAATGACAGCAGAGAGGGTGGAGCAAGGATTGAAATTGAGAAGGATATGGAATTAAGAAGATAGGTTTAATGCTATGTCATTTGACAAACTAGAAGATAGCTCCCATATGGGAAGTATGAATTAAGATCATTATGTATCTTAGCATCCGAATCATTCTCCTCAAACGACTAATTAGGTTCGATCTAAAAAGCAAATATATGAAAAGTCACAGACTCACAGTAGTTAAAGAAAACTTTATCGCCCTTTCCTTTATCTTTTAAGGAGATATTTAAAATATTGGTCAATATTCAACAAATTATTTTGATTCTCTAGAAACCATTTCAACCCTATATCTAAAATGGTATGATCCTAACTAGATATGTGAGTATCATGATGGCACTAGTGGTCATAACATTCAAAGTTGTTATGCTTTTAAAGACAAGCTCCTCCAACTTATTGAGGCAGGATGGATCACCTTCGAGGAAACCGCAAATGTGAACTCTCAAGTCGTGATAGAATATGAATAGGAAAATGGCTCTCAGATTAGGAGTCTTGTCCGATTAGATCTCACTATGTCATCAGATGCTCAAGTGCTCTTATCAAATATTGACATACCTTTACCATTCAAAGATATTTATTAGCATCTCTTGAACACTGATGTAAACCTCGTGATTACGTGGTCACACAATCCACATTCAAGATTGAGATCTGATCCTAAAAAGACAAAATTGATCTGATAGGAGTGTCACACAATAGGAACCTGTCCTAAGACACCAACATTATTGGAATGATGTCGAATGACGCCATGAAGCCAATTAATCTTTGAGAAGTTAGATTCATTTCGTTCAAGAACTAAAAAATACAAGAATCTCTCTCACACGTTAAAATTGAAAAATTCTTAAGTATTATTCATCAATCGATGCTGAAATTTAGGCTTTTATGTGTTTAAATAGTTCTAAAAAATTAACCCAAATGGATCCACCCTTGGGAGCTAAACTGACCCACATATAAAAACTCACCCAAAACCTTTACTAGTAAGCCCAAACCCTGATCTAAACAAGCCTTTGATCCTAGCTATATATATATATATATATATATATATATATATATATATATATATATATATATATATATATATTAATTAATTAATTAAGCCTAAACAAAATATAAAAATAGCCTATAATATTAAATCTTTATTTCACCGTGAGAAGAAGAGAAGGAAAGAAAATATTACAGAATTGATTCAAGGCTTATTTATAATCTTCCATACATCTCATTAATCCTTGAAACTAAAGGAAAGGTAGCCACCTATGTTGTTTACAAGTTGTAGTAGGATTTTGATCTTAAACTTATGTTTTTTTTTTCTTATTTTGAAAGGAAAGTAATTGCTGGTATTAATTCCCTTCTTTTGCCACCTCTTAGGATCCTTCTAATATTAGGAAACATAATTGAAGTTACTGGAATAATCTCCTTGCATAATTAGGAAGCTTTGCCGCCACTTCTTAAGTCAACTTGGATTTTTTTGTTTTCTTTGTTGTGTTTTCTCCTCACCTAACAAGAAAATAAATAAATAAATAAATTCTAATAATTAAAGAAAATAATTAATGTTCTTATACATAATAGTAAGTCCAAAACTAATTAGGAATCTAAAAAATAAATAGAAACATTATAAAAACAAGACTGGCCGAACATTTGGAAAAGTGGCAACCTTATTGCCGAAACCTCATGGCCCAAATAAGGTTAGATTAGGTCCTTTTTGCATATGGATAAGATGTACTAAGGCCTTCTCTTGATACTCCAATGGACCCTTCAAATGTGACTTGGTCGAAACATTCAAAACCAATGCATTCAATGCCTCTTTCAATGCCTGTGTCTTACCCCGAGTCATTAGCCCATTTAGAACATGTAATGGGTTCTTGCTAGAGTTTGTGGGCTGATCCACATCATCCCCTCTCTCCTAAAAAAGATTCGACCTCGAATCAAAACCTATGTCAAATAAAGTAAGATCAACAACTTTAAAGGTAGCAGTAACACCATATTCACCTAAAAGATCAATTTTGAATGCGTTGTCATTGATCCTTTTTAAAAATCTAAAATGGGTCTTCACTACGAGGCTGTAATTTTGATTTCCTTTGGTTAGGAAATTGTTCCTTATGCATGTGCACCCAACCCAATCACCGGGTTGGAAAACAACTTGTTTATGGTCCTTATTTGCCTTAGAAATGCACAGTCTGTTCGTTTTCTCTATTTGTAGTTGAAATAGGCATGGTCATTAGGTTGAATATTTGCAAGGTTATTCATTTGTTTTGAAATATAAATCTAGAATAAAACGGCAAATGCCTTGAATCGTCGAGTAACACTGTTATCCATAATGAGAAGTTACTGGATTTGAGAGACTCAAAGAGGAGTATGAATCTTGCTCAGAATTTAGAGAAGTATATATGACTTCGAGAGATGAGAATAACCATGTTGTAGATAGTTATCACCTCAAAGAAGGGTATTTGTTTTGGGATAATAAGCTTTATATCTCGAAGATATCATGTTGAAGGTCTTTCAGAACATTTTGGAAGAAATAAACCCATTTAAAAGAGGGAACATCAATTTGTTTTAGTCTAGTTTGAAAAGAGATGTAGCTAAGTTGGGAGGTCAATATTGACATGTCAACTAGCAAAGCATAAAAAACAAAATATTGGTCTTTACACCCCGTTACCTGTTTTTACTTGCCCTCGGCAAAATGTAAGTATGAATTTTGTGCGTCGACTTCCATGTACTGCAAAGAAGCGTGATTCATTTTTTATGGTTGTTGACCGTTTCTCTAAGATGACCCATTTTATCCTTTATACTAAAACCACAGATGCTTCTAGAGTTGCAAAACTCTATTTTGACGGGATTGTCAAGCTGTATCATCTTCCCGAAACCATAGTCTCACATATAGATATTAGATTTATGAGTTATTTCTAGAAAACCCTTCGCCATATAATGGGAACTAAGTTGAAGTTTTCTAGTGCCTACCACCTAGATTAGGCAACCTTTTAAGGTGTTTAGTGAGTTATCATAATAGGAATTGGGATTTAGTTCTTCCTATAACTTAGTTTGCCTTTAGCAGTTCTGTCAATTGGCATGAGTCCCTTTGAAGTTGTACATGGTTACAAGCCTAGGAAACATTTAAACCTTCTTCTCATGTCTCTTCATGCTAAGGTGTTAGAGTTAGCAAAGTTTTTCACACGTAAAATTCAGAATTTGCATATTGAGATCATTAAGCAGATTCAAGCAAGTAATGCGCAATATAAACTCTGAGTTAATTTACATAGATGACATAATAAATTTAATGTGGGAGACTAAGTTATGAAACAAAATAGACACGAGAAGTTTCCTTCAGGAACTAATCGAAAATCACATGGATGTAGTGCAGGGCCATTCGAAGTGCTTCAAAGGGTTGGTTTAAATGCTTATGTTATTGATTTTCCACTTAATTGTGGCATTAACTTTACATTTAACATTGCGGATTTAGTTGCATACCAGAAACCACATCCTATTCCAAATGATCCTTTTGAGATGCCACTTATCTCCCCTCTTGATGATCCTATTGAAACCTCTACCCCTTTGTCCTTGACCTCAACATAAAAGGATAATATTGATGTCATTTTGGATGAACAAGTTTTTTTTACTAGTAATAAGGAGCTTCAACGGTTTCTAATTTTTGGGTGGGCCGACCTGATTCATATTGTACTTGGATCACTAGAGATACTTGTAGCAGATTGATCCAGATCTTTAGGAGTGCTATCAGGGTCGCCCAGAGCTACACTAGGAGAGTTGGTGGGGACACTAGACCCACACAGTAGATTACACAAGTATATAGACAGAGACGATGTAGGATGGCCCAGCCTGTCACTCTTTGGTTGGGAGACTGGGCCCATTTGCGCGTATTTCATTGTTTTATTTATTTATTTGACTTATTTATGTTAAAAAATTTTAATCGATGAGTTGAACCCAATAGTTTCATGTTTTAGGGTTATGCTATTTATATGTTTCTCTTTCAGTTTTTGGGAGAGTTTTTTATGATTAAATAAAAATGATAGACTTTTCTTCCTGAATTCTCTTTCTTTTCTAGCTTTTCCCTTTCTTTGCTTTTAATTCTTAACTTATTACTTTAAAGCTTCGTTCTTTACTGCTTTAATTTTTTTTTTTATTGTTCTGCATCACATTCTCAACAAGGTTTGAACGAAGACTTGAATAATGGGCATCTTTTGGTATCCTTGTTTGAGCTGTTTGGCGAAAGCATTCTCTCTTTCATTCCATCTCTTGAGATGTCATTGTTTTTGTGATATAATGCGAGAAGTATGTTTTATATGCATGCTAAATAAATCATGATGAAATTAGGTGTTTAGAGCATAAATTCTAGTTAAATCACACTGCAGATTTGACTCAAAGTTTTTATTTAACTAGACTTTATATTAGGATAGTTATTTCTTTAATTTTTATTTGTTCCCCTGGACCTGACACATGCAAGTTCTTTTCCCATTATGATGCTACTCTTTTCTACCAATTCCATTCCTTGAAGCTAAATTTTGAATGCTGAGATGTATCCTGCTCAATCCTTGTGCCCATGTATCTATTAGTTGATGAAGCCAGGGGCGAGATTAAAGGGAGGCAAGCAGGGCCCGGGCCCCTGCAAAACATTTTAATTTTTTCTATTTCTTAGTATTTAAGTGTGGAAAGGTGAAATATTTTTTATTTTAAATAGGTGGATCCTTCCCATAGTAAATATATTTGCTAAAGGATATAACTTCACTTTAAAACTTCTATCTACGTGGAAAGAAAAACATAAAGTTATAAACCTTTTCAACTAAATTAACTTTTTCATCACTCTTTAGAGCCTCAACATAAAAGTTAAAAAATAGAAATAAAAATATAAATTGCAATAACAAGCGGAAAGGCTAAAGCAGACAACAATTGGTCATTGGTAACCCAAACTTAAAATTTATGTTTATTTTGTTTTAGGATGTTTGTTAGGAATTTGATGATGTTTTTTATAATTCTGTTATTTTTGGTTTTTCTTTTTTCTCAAATCTGCTAGTTTTATGGATTTTTTTGAATTCTTGTTATAATGATGTTTTTTTTTCTAATTAATTGGATATATTTTGTGAGTTTGTTTTGATTATGCTTGAATTTTTTTTATATTTTATTTTTAGGAGCCACCAAAATTACCAATTGTTTCTAACGATATATGTTTTGATTTTAGGTTGAACCATGAACAAAATAAGAAGATTTTATTCTTTTTTTTTTAGACTAAAAGGAAAAATATTGATAACTCACAACCTAGTGAACAAACTCCAATGTGTAATGTTGAAGTTATTGTTGAGCAGCCCCAATGTGCTTCAGTTTACAAAGAACCTGCATTGACTAGTGAATCACCTCCTATTAGAATCAACATTGCTAATTTAATTAGAGATCCAAGCAATCGTCCTCAAATTTGGGAATACCCGGTTAATCAACAAGATTAAATTCGAAGGGCATACAGTAATTTGGGTCCATATCAACCTTTAATGTCTGAATATCCACTGACTGGTAAAAAAATATCCTCGTCGATTTCAATCTCATTGGTTCAAAAGTTATTCATGGCTTGAATATTCAGAGAAAAATACTGTATTTTGTTTCCTTTGCTATCTATTTTCAAGTAAGCCATATGGAAAGCCAGGATTAAATACATTTACTGTTAAAGGATTTAATTGTTGGAAGAAAGTTAATGTTGGAGAACAATGTGCTTTTTTTACTCATATGGGAAAACATCCAAATTCAGCTCACAGATTTGCTACCAGGTACTTGGAAAATTTGAAAAATCAGTAATGTTATATTGAGAAGGTAGTTAAAAGGCACACTACTCAAAAAATTCTAAATAATCGATTGCGTATTAAATCTTCAATAAATATTATTCATTGACTCACATTTTAAGCATATGCTTTTAGAGGGCATGATGAACGTGCAAAATAAAAAAACCGAGGTAATTTTCTTGAAATGATAAAACTTTTGCATCTTATAATGAGCAAGTAGGTGCTCTTGTTTTGGGTAATGCTTCAAAAAATGCTAAATACACCTCACATCAAATTAAAAAAGAAATTTTGCATGTCTCTGCTAGAAATATTCAGTCTTTAATTCGTCATGAGATTGGTGATGCAAGATTTTGTTTAATTGTTGATGATGCTCGAGATGAATCCAGAAGAGAGCAATGACCCTTGTTATTAGGTTTATAGATAGAAGTGGATTTATACGAGAACAATTTTTGGATTTAGTTCATGTTAAAGATACAATTGCTTTAACTCTTAAGGAAAAGATTTCCTTTGTTTTATCTCATCACAATCTTGATGTTCAAAATATGAGGGGCCAAAGGTATGATGGTGCAAGTAATATGCGTGAAGAGTGGAATGGTTTGCAAGCTTTATTCATTAATGATTGTCCTTATGCATATTATATACATTGCTTAGCTTATCAATTACAATTGGCTCTTATTGTTGCAGCTAAAGAAATATCTTATGTTCATATTTTCTTTCAGAATTTGATTTTTATTGTTAACATTGTTAGTGCTTCTTATAAGCGTAATGATGAAATTACGAGCTTTTCAAGCACCTACAATTGAACATCTAGTTGATATTGGTGAGATTGAAACGAGTAAATGAGTTAATCAAGTAGGTGGTTTGCAATGACCTGGAGATATTAGATGGGGTTCGCACTTCAAATTAATTTGTATTTTTGATAAAAATGTATGGGGCAACTTGCTTGGTTCTTGAAAACATTACTTTAGATGGATCTACTTTTTCTCAATGTGGTGATGCAGCCTTTTCATCTGAGTTGCTAATGTCATTTGATTTTGCATTCGCCTTACATATATAATGAAGAATGTTATGGGAATTACTGATGTGCTTTGTCAAGACTTGCAACAAAAATCTCAAGACATTTTAAATGCTATGCATTTGGAAAACTCTTAATTCAGGAGTTAAGAGATGATGGTTGGGAAACTCTTTTAGAAGAAGTGACATCATTTTGTAAGCATCAAGACATTGAAGTTCCTGATATGGATGCTTGTTTTTCTAGCGTGGGACGATCTCGCCGTAAAAAAAATCAGTAACAGTTGAGCATCACTACCAAGTTGATATATTTACAGCTATCATTGATCAACAATTGCAAGAGCTAAATAATAGATTTAATGAGCAGGCGATCGAGCTTCTTAAGTTGAGCACAACTTTAGATCCTAGAAATAGCTATAAATTATTCAATGTTGAAGATATATGCTTACTTGTTGACAAGTTCTATCCTGAAGATTTTTATAGATCAAGAAAAAATTCATTTGAGATTTCAGTTGCAGCATTATGAGCTTGATGTACCCAATCATCCAAAGTTCAAGAATATGTCATCGATTGCTGATTTATGTTAAGGATTGGTTGAAATATAAAAATCAACAATTTTTCCACTCATTGACAAGTTGATTCAGCATATTTTGACTTTTCCTGTTTCAACAACAACTACTGAACGAGCGTTCTCAGCTATGAAGATTGTTAAAACAAGACTTCACAATTGGATGGAGGATGATTTTCTTGCAAATTATTCGATTGTCTATATAAAAAAAGAAATTGTTGAAAGATTCACAATTGATATAATAATCAATTATTTCTATTCTATGAAAGAACGATGAGCACAATTAAAATAAATATGTAAGAATTATTCTTTATTATTTTTTATTTTATTTCAAAGTTTATCAAACATAAATAATGTTTCGCTTTAGTTAATGTTTCTTATATACTTTATATTTTTGTATTTGATAGGTACAGAAACTAACAAAATTAAAGTGATTGATACATTATAAAGATGAAATTAACTTCATCACTTTGACACATTTGGATATTGCTCCAAACCTCTTACCTTGTATAAAGATCATTATATGTTTTATAATATGTTCTTTAAATAAAACTAAATTATACGGTTTTTATTTTATTTTTACTACACATGTATAATAAATTAAAAAAAATATTATATTCTATTGTATTCCGCTACTGGATGAAGCCCTCTTGAAAGAGGAAAGATATTCGTGTTTCTGTCAGCCTTCCGTTATATTAACTATGGCTGGATGGTCATGACCAAATTGCATTAGGAGAGAACCGAGTTTTAAGATACCAAATTGCACCAATAACAGAGCATTTCATTTATTTTCTTTGCTACATTCAGCTAAACTTGGAATGCATTCGGAGAAGAAAGAAATAACGAAGACAATTAATGAGTCATGTATAGGGTAATGGATGTGGAATTAATCAGGCAACGAGTTTAGCAGATTCCCACTCCACAGCCTTCTTCAGGAAACTGTCTTCTTCCAGGACCATCTGAACAGGCAAGAAACCCATACCACTGGCCATGGCTAGCATCATTTGCTTGGTCTCTGACTTGAACTCTTCCAAGTCCACTGTCCCATTCAAGTCATGATCAAATTGGACAAAAAGAGAACCATAGACGAGAGCAAGCTCATCCGGGTCTGTTTCCACATCTACGCCGAAGTGGGTTTCCAATAACCTCAAACACTGCAGCTCCTTCAACATTTCCCCGTAGGAAAGCCGGCCATCATGGTCTGAATCAAGGTGGGCGAAGCGGTCACATATTTGCGCGCTGAATGCTTCCTCGTCCTCCAGAAAGTTGACAATGGTGGCACCATCCAAAATCTCCACACTCATTTTTGGTCTCTCTTTATTTACTCACAAACTAGAACTAGAGAAGGTTTAAAACAGTAAATTAAAGGGAAGCTTTAGAGAGAACTAATATGATATTGATGAATCAGGAGTTGGTTCTGTGCTCTGTGAAATAAAGAGAAGCTTTCGAGATAACTGATTTGATGTTGATGAATAAGAAGCTGGTCTTGTGCTCATTTATACGTAAATGAGGGGCACACAGACAGTTGACGAGCAGTCAGAAATATAGTTGGCACCCAGTTTCCATTTGGTTTTTGCTTTTCTGACATGCTTCTAATTACCCTTTGCTGCATGGTTTTTGGACGCTTTGCAGAATCTGCTGCTTCGATGATCGGTCGGTCAGCCACTAAAATTTTATTATTAGAACTATCTTAAACAGGCGAGCCATAAGTCATAATCTAATGGCAATGGCAACTTGGGAACGGGCTTTTCCCCTAATAAAATTCGGTGGGCTAGCCGTGTGTATAAAGTCGAAAATTAAATGAAAGTTGACTTTCTCGAAGGTCCCAAGATGGTGTTGCTAATTTCAAACCCCCAGTCAAAAGCAGCGACAACGGTCAATTTCCCTTCACCTTCCGAGACGGTCCATGTTCTTTTTTTTTTTTTTTTCTCACAACACAACAAAATCAACTTTTTATAATAACTTTGAACAAACGTTAAGATCTTTTATATCGAATCAAGGGTAAAGATTGGTACCAGTAAAGACAAGATGTACATCTTCCATCTCTTATAAATAGAGTTGCATTCCATGCCTCGAGCATCAAGAAATTAGAGCCCAAATTTGATGAAAATAAGTTTTTCTTACCAGATCTTTTGTTCTTCTCCACCAGCCATCTTCTTCCTCTTCTTTCGCAACATCTTCACATCCATTACACTATAGTTTTGATTTCACCTATTCTACATGTGTTGTTTGTCAAACATTAAATAATGGGTGTGATAGAGATTTAAACAAACTTAATTAAGGTTCGAACTGAATTTTTTCTTCTTCTTCTTTTCTTTTTTTTCATAGATGGACTTCTACAACTTGATGCTTGCAATATTCATCACTTATTTATTTCCATTTCATGTTTCCTGGAATATGTCATGGGCGACGTCAAACGACCCATTTTAAGTGCCTCTTGAGAGGTATTGTTAGGAAAGAAAAGAGTTTTGGGTTCAATCATAAAATTATAATTAAGATTTAAGAGTCGCTACTTAATCTAATAGTTACTAGGAAACCTATGGTCTGTGAGAGTTTGACTAAGAGACTGATTGTGCAAGGGAAAGATGTATTATCTCCAGTGCAGCCTACCTGAAGTAAGCTACATTGTTATTTGATTGTTATTCTAAGTTAAGTTTCTATTCATTGGAATCGTTTAAGGTTTAAGATAGATCTCTCTTCGTGAGAAAATCTATACCTTATGAGGTTGAATCCAACCGTTCTAAAGTCTAAATTTTAGTATCGCATTTATATTGAACTTTTGTCTTTAATACCTGAGGGTATACTCTACTGTATAGTTTTACACCCCAAAATATTTAAGTCTACATTTAACTCATAATATAAAATGAAAAAAATAATTGGTGAAGGGTTTTTGACATTTTGGCTAAACCCTAACGGATAATCATAAATTAGTTATGATATCTATTTTATATTTTAAAACATGAGAAAAATACAATTTTTTGTTTTTTTTTAAAAACATGCTTGGAAAACTTTGAGGATTTGGCTATATACATGAAAACAAAACATTTTTTGTTTCTTTGAAAGGGGAAATTAATTTAAAAAATTTTGAATTTTTGAAATTTCTTTTGAAATGTTTCAGAAAAAACTGGGTATTTTAATATCAGATATGTATCATATAGTGTAATTATACAACATGATATTACGCAAAATTGATAGAAAAACATGTCAGAAAATCACAAATTTTTTGGAAGGGCTTTCTTTTTTTTTAATATTATTTATTAATATATTATTATTATATATATTGGGTTGGGCCCTACCCGGCCATTTGGGCTGGACCTAGCCGGGTCAGGTCGTGCCACCAGGCAGCCCAACAGACCTAGCCTTCATCCTTTTTTTTATAGGCTGGACCTAACCAACCATCATGAGCTGGGTTGGAAGGGGTTCAACCCATCTTCACATGGTCATTGGCCCGACCCAATAACCATGTGAAGTGGTTGATTTTTGCATGCAGAACCAAATGTTATGTTTGCAAATGGCTGCCTCATTTGCATCCAAAAAGGGGAAGAAAAAGGTTACCAACTATGGGGGATTGCTAATTAGCAATGCTAGGAAGGCCAACGTGTTGTTGGCAGCATTGCTGGAAGTGAAGATGTTGTGAAAGAAGAGGAAGAAGATGGTTGGTGGATAAGAACAAAAGATTTAGTAAGAAAAACTTATTTTCACCAAATTTGGGCTCTAATTTCTTGATGCTCGGGGCATAGAATGCACCTCTATTTATAGGGAATGGAAGATGGACATCTTGTCTTTACTGGTGCCAATCTTGGCCCTTGATTCGACACAGAAGGATCTTAACCGTTAGTTCAAAGTTATTATCATGACTTGAAAAAGTTGGTTGCTAAAGGTTGGTCAGGTTGACCAATTTGAGGCGACACTATAACGGCTGTAAGGACAATTAGCTGGTGAGATCCACTCTGGGGTGAAGTATAATGCCAGCTCATCACGGTGGTGTATGGTTTGTCCGGTTTGATTGAGAGATGAAGTATTAAATGCCCCTGAAAAATAGCCATCCAAGCAACGTTTTCGGGTCAAAAGAAGAAGACAATGGACATTAATTAAACGACGCGTCGTCTGATTGCCTTTGTTTTAATGTTAAGAAATAAATCCATTTTGGACCTTAAATTAAGGTATTTTTACAAAGTTCAATTTGATCCTTTAGCTTTTGATTTCTTTTAATTTGACCCCTAATTGACTCCAAACTTTTGATTTAATACAATTTTGCCCTTGTCGAATTTCAATATCAGCCTCGAATTTCAGCACCTTTTTCAATTTGATCATTGGTCTTGGATTTATGCAATTTGACCATCAAACTTTAAATTTTCTTCAATTTCACCCCTGATTTTCATGAATTACCCCATAGTTTGATATGTTTTGCAAAATGGTCCTTCATTGCAAATCTCTTCAATTTATCCCTTAATTGACCCAAACAATTTGTTTTTCTTGCGATTTTACCCATAATTTGAACCAATTGACTTTATAGAAATTAAATTTGGTCTTCTAAAATTCCAATTTTCTCAATTAAGCTTAAATTGGGCTTCTAAACTTAGATTTTCATCAATCAAGCCCTTAATACAATTAATTTGACCTATTGAAAGTATAATTAAGTTCTTGCACCTAATTAAATCCTTTAATTGCCTAAATTAATTCTTAAACATAATTAAATTCTCAATTTGGCCCATGATTAAATCAAAATGGCCTATTAAAATTCTAATTATATCCTCAGGCTTAATTTTTAAGTAGATTCATCCAATAACCATTTAATTTGCATTGTCTCTCCATTTGTGGGTAAAATAGGATACAATTAGGCTTTCAAAGTCACAACTTAATATTCCTATATGTTTGAAATCCTCTTCAGCCTACTTTTCCATGTGGCTAGTTTTCTTGCTTTCTTTATTTTCTTTTTTAACTTTTATTTTGGAAAGAAAAAATGTGAATTTAGGGAATAATTCAGAAATGAGTTATGACAGTTGTCTCCCTCTTTACAATGTTTATAACAAAACTCTCGTGAGAGACTTTAGACAATAAACTTTGTAAAGATGAAGAAAAAGAACGAGATTATGGACTCACTATATTAAGAAATGGTCAATCTTTCTGAAAAATGTTTGCAGTAAGGGGTTAAAAGCGCATTCAGAGAAAAAACAGATAGGAATAAAAAGCACACTATCTGAAGAATGAGGGTTAAAAAGTGTACTCGAAAGAAAAGGAGATAGAGTTTTTAAAGAAAAAGATTATCTTCGTGAAAGACTTTTGAAGTGATATGGTAGTACCAAGCAACTTGTTTATTGGTAGAATTCAAAGATTCTGAAATGTTCAATTTGTCATGGGTGACTTATCCAAATGAAAAACTTAAGGTCTTTTCAAAGTAGTTTCATTGTAATGGGTGACCTACCAAGTAGAGAAATAAAAAGATTTTTTTCGAGTGGTCTTATTGTAATAGACGAGCTGTCCAGGTGAAAAAGATAGATTTTTTTAAAAATAATTTTATTATAATGATTGATCTACCCAAATAAAACATACAAAGATTTTTCAACCATCATTGTCCATCTTCACACGAGGCTGAAAATATCAAGAGCTACAAGCCTGCAAGTGTGTTGTTTTTAACCATCCAGGTTCTTTGTTCAAGTTGCGTTTCTGCATATATAGGATATTAAGTGCTTCCCTCTTTTCAATGCGGGAAGTTTGTTTCATACGCATGCTAAACAAATCATGATGGAATTAGGTGTTTAGACGCGCAACAGATTCGACTCGAAATTTTTATTTAACTAGACTTTATACGAGGACAGTTTTTTCTTTAATTTTTATCTGTTCCCCTGGACCTGACACACGCAAGTTCTTTTTCCATTCTGATGCAACTCTGTTCTACCAATTCCATTCCCTTGAAGCTAAATTTTGAACGATGACTGAGATGCATCCAGCTCAATCCTTGTGCCCATGTATCTATTAGTTGATGAAGCCCTCTTGAAAGAGGAAAGATATTCGTGTTTCTGTCAGCCTTTTGTTATATTAACTATGGCTGGATGGTCATGACCAAATTGCATTAGGAGAGAACCAAGTTTTAAGATACCAAATTGCACCTTCACCAATAACAGAGCATTTCATTTATTTTCTTTGCTACATTCAGCTAAACTTGGAATGCATTCGGAGAAGAAAGAAATAACAAAGACAATTAATGAGTCATGTATAGGGTAATGGATGTGGAAATAATCAGGCAACGAGTTTAGCAGATTCCCACTCCACAGCCTTCTTCAGGAAACTGTCTTCTTCCAGGACCATCTGAACAGGCAAGAAACCCATACCACTGGCCATGGCTAGCATCATTTGCTTCGTCTCTGACTTGAACTCTTCTAACTCCACTGTCCCATTCAAGTCATGATCAAATTGGACAAAAAGAGAACCGTAGACGAGAGCAAGCTCATCCGGGTCTGTTTCCACATCGACGCCGAAGTGGGTTTCCAATAACCTCAAACACTGCAGCTCCTTCAACATTTCCCCGTAGGAAAGCCGGCCATCATGGTCTGAATCAAGGTGGGCGAAGCGGTCACATATTTGCGCGCTGAATGCTTCCTCGTCCTCCAGAAAGTTGATAATGGTGGCACCATCCAAAATCTCCACACTCATTTTTGGTCTCTTTATTTACTCACAAACTAGAACTAGAGAAGGTTTAAAACCGTAAATTAAAGGGAAGCTTTAAAGAGAACTAATATGATATTGATGAATCAGGAGTTGGTTCTGTGCTCTGTGAAATAAAGAGAAGCTTTCGAGATAACTGATTTGATGTTGATGAATAAGAAGCTGGTCTTGTGCTCATTTATACGTAAATGAGGGGCACACAGACAGTTGACGAGCAGTCAGAAATATAGTTAGCACCCGGTTTCCATTTGGTTATTTGACTCTTTGCATGATCCGCTGCTTCGAGGATCGGTCGGTCAGCCACTCAAAAATTATTAAACAGGCGAGCCATCAGTCAGAATCTAATGGCATTGGCAACTTAGGAATGGGCTTTTCCCCTGATAAAATTCGGTGGGCTAGCCGTGTTTATAAAGTCGAAAATCAAATGAAAGTTGACTTCTCGAAGGTCCAAAGATGGTGCTGGTAATTTCAAAATCCCAGTCGAAAGCACCGACAGCGGTCACTTTCCCTTCTCCTTGTAAGACGGACCGACCATGTTCTTTTTCTTCTTCTTTTTTCCCCGCAATACACAACAAAAATGAAAATACGGGCATATAGTTGTCTATTCTACATGTGTTGTTTGTCAAACATTAAATAATTGGCATATAGTTGTCTTAGAGATTTAAACAAACTTAATTATGGTTCTAACTGAATTTTTTCTTTTTTTTCTTTTCTTCAAAGATGGACTTTTAGAACTTGATGCTTGCAATATTCTTTACTTATTTATTACCATGTCATGTTTAATGGATTACTTAATCATTTATTAAAATTATCCTATGTACTTATTTATAGAAAACCATTGTTCTTATACAAAAGGATTAAAAAATAGTAATTAAAACAATGAGGATCAAAATTAAAATATAAAATACATTTTATATTTAATTGAAGGGTGTGATTGAAAAGAAAAATCAATTTAGTAAAAGGATTCAAAAGAATGAGGATAAAAATTAACATAACAAATCAAAAGAATATTTTGATTGAAGAGTGAAATTAAAAAGAATAATAACTTTTACAAAAAGATTAAGGAAAAAAATTTCAATGTTAAGTACTACCCTCTTTTCAATGTTGTCTTTATTGCATAAGATGAGCTCATGAGAATCATGTTCTTGTATGAAATTTCTTACCTAGATATCATCAAGTTATCAATAAGGAGTGAAATATAGCTGTTATTGCATATAGGGCTTACAATCTTGAAGGAAAGATAGTAGGAACTGTTGTTGCTGGATGCATCAAAAGGATTTTACTCCAACGTTTGAAGCCTTTTAATTGCACTTTATTGTATCATGATAGACTTAAGATGGAGCCAGAGCTGGAGAATCAGACATGGATAAATTTTGAGGAGGATCTAGATTTAATGCTTGCTAAATATGACATAGTTGTCATCAACATGCCACTTGCAAAGAAAATAAGGTATGATTTTAAATATAGAAGTTTGGATCTTTTTCCTTTAGACCTTTACTTTCCCTAATGATATAAGAGAACAATAAGATTAACTGCTGATCTTCATGTCCTAATTGTAATGATGACATTAAATGATTTCAAGATCTTAGATTTATGCCTTTTATTTCCAAGAATATTAGAATGGCTAGTTTGTTGATTTTTTGCTCTTCAACTGTATAATTGTCATAGAACTTGACAAGCATATTCTTGATCTCAATGTCCTCATCACTACACCTTTCCACCCCGCAGATGTTAAAGTATAAAGGATCAAGAGGGCAAAAAACCCCTTCTCACTACTGGAATTGGTTCTGATCATATAAATTTGGAGGCAGTAGCTACTGCTGGGTTAACTGCTACAAAAGTCACAGGAAGCAATGTTGTCTCAGTTGCAAAAAATGAGCTCATGAGAATCCTTGTTCTTGTATAAAATTTCTTACCTAGATATCATCAAGTTATCAATCAATGAGAGTGGAATGTGGCGGCTATTGCATACAGGGCTTACAATCTTAAAGGTAAGATGGTGGGAACTATTGGTGCTGGACGCATCAGAAGGCTTTTACTCCAACGTTTGAAGCCTTTCAGTTGCACTCTACTGTATCATAATAGACTTAAGATGGAGAAAGAGTTGGAGAATATGACAGGGAAAACGTTTGAGGAGGATCTAGATGCTTTCTAAATGTGACATAGTTGTCATCAACATGCCACTTACAAAGAAAACAAGGTATGATTTTCAACTAATTTTAAATATAGAAGTTTGGACCTTTTGCCTTTAGACCTTTACTTTCCCCCTTCTGATAATGACCTAAGAGAATAGCATCAGCTTTGTAATAATTGTCATTTTATTAGTTTAGATTAGTGATCTTTTTATGGTTGGTAAAAGGATAATTTGGCTAAGATAGAAGTTTACCAAGATTAGTTAGCATTATCTTCTCTCTAATTATCTGATTAGTTTAGGTTTTTTAAAAGATAAATTCAGATAGAGTAGAAAAAGTTATCTGAAGATAACTTTATCATTATTTTTGTAAAATATGTTAGTAGTTTGTTACCAACGCGACAAACTAGGAAACTTAAAGATTTTCCTTATCCTTATCATATAAGACATGTATATAAGAAAAGTTAAGTATAAAGAAAGCAATGCGTGATGTGCTTTATATGAGAGTTTCAGAATTTAAAAAATTAATTACATTGAAGTAAGAATGCTAACTAATTAAGAAGCTTACACAGAGTTTCACAACAAATACTCTTGACTAGCATAAATTGGCTAGTCAGTACCAGTGTGTTATTTCAAAGAAGCACAATAATACCACTATGATTATATGATTGGCTCTTAACTCTAGATGTAGAAAAGAAAATTAGAAAATATTTGATGAAAATTAAGATAGACCTAAAAAAGGTTTATGATTGTTTGAGGTAGGACTTGATCCTAAACGCTATTAGGGATATGGTATTTTAGATAGTTTCACTTCCTTAATCATGAAGCGTATCACAATGACCTTGTTATAAGTGAGCTGGAAAGCTAAGATTTCAAATTCCTATACTTCATCACAAAGTATTCAACATGAAGATCCTCTATTCTTATACCTTTGTTTCATGTATGGAAAAATTGATCCAATACGGTTGAGACTAGAGAGTGAATTTGTTTATTTCAGTAAAAAGGTTTGATTATTTCTCATCTTTTTGTTATTTACAGAAACGATAATAGATTGGGTTGCAACTGAATTTTGCTCTCCCATCCCTAACTAGAGATATCTAAATCCAACACTTGACTTCATCTTCTATACGATTGGATTAGATTGGAGTGGATGAAAAACTTTCTTCATTCGACAAGTATCTCATTTGATCCAATTGTTCTATTTTTAATCAAAATTTAAAAAGTAAAATTGAATCTTAAAAAAAAATATATCCATCTATAAATCATAAAACAATAAAATAGAGTCTAAACTTTATATCTATATGTAAAACCATAAAAATCCTCCATGAATAATAAGATAAAAATCCATATACTATATTGAAATATAAATATAAAAGGGTTAAAAAACCACGTAGAAGTTGAGTCTAGTGATGGGTCAAGTGAACCATTTATTAATCTACGCATCCATCTTTAGTCAAATTGAATTGAATTTTATTTGTTTTTCAAATAAATTAGACAAAAATATGATCCAATTGAATTGAATGACATTAGATTGCAAACGATTCAGGTGAAGTTGTCATCCATATTTGTTGGTGACTTAATTCTTTTTTACAAAACTTGATTTGAAGCAAATCAAAGTTATCATTCAGGACTTTTGTAACTTTTTGGTAAAAAAATGTTAGTGTGGCTAAAAACCAGATTGTTTTATTCGTGTAAGGGTGGCTCATGATATCAATTCATTTCAGTGTTTGCTATGTTATATGTGCTTGTTAACAAATACATATAGTAGAGTGGTGGAAAAAGTTCAGAATGTAGAGTTAGGTTGGCAGACGGCTCGATTACCTTTAGCATGATGAATCACTTTCTATTATGATAGGGTAATTCAAAGGGCCATAGGAAAAGCATTTAGTTACTTAGGAGTCTATTTATCAGTCTAATATTTTTTAGGTATTTAAGCTTTTGAAATATTCAAGTTAACAATGATACTTTCTTTATACAAATGATTCCGCTTACCAGAAGTATTAGGGTTTATTACTTCTCAAAAACCCTTGGAACAATAATAATAGTAAAGTTGTATAGAGAAACTTGACTCTTAAAATTTTATTCAAAAAAGATAACTAATATCCAAATCACTAAAAATAGTTTAAATAATGTATATTAAATAGTGTTTGGTTACTGTCCTAAGACAAAAGAGATGAAGAAAATGAAGACATAAATATATTTGGTTGAAGAGACAAAGATATAAAAATAAATATGTCCCTCAGATAATTTTGGAGTGAATGTCTATACTTCCAAAATAGAAGGTATAGAGAGGACATGTCTCTAGAAACAATATTTATTATTTTTTTATTTCTAAAATATTCTTGTAAAAAACTCTCAATTCTAAAATTATACAACTAAGACATGTAAGGATAAAAATAATTATTATCATAATTTTAAAACTCAACTTGGATTTAAATGGCTCTGAAAAGAAGAAATAAGAATACTTGGTTGATGCATTTCTACAACAATTTGGATTCAACTTAAAGATGACTCTAACCAGGTTAGACCTTCAAAGAATTGAGATGAGAAATGATGAGTCAGTAAAGGAATATGCGAAGAGGCTGCGAGAAATAACAACACAAGCTTATGCTCCACTACTATAAAATGAGCTCAATTCCATCATCATCAATACTTCAAAGACTCCTTATTGTGATTACATAACTTGTAATTCATGAGCTTATTTGGTAGAGATAATAATGACAATAGAGAGGGTGGAGCAAGGATTGAAATTGAGAAGGATATGGAATTAAGAAGAGAGGTTTAATGCTATGCAATTTGACAAATAAGAAGATAACTCCCATATGAGAAGTATGAATCAAGATCATTCTATATCTTAGCATCCTAATCATTCTCCTCTAATGACTAATCAGGTTCGATCTAACAAGCAAATATATGAAAAGTCATAGTAGTTAAAGAAAACTCTATCACTCTTTCCTTTATCTTTTAAAGAGATATTTGAAAGATTGGTCAATATTGGACAAATTATTTTGATTATCTATAAACCATTTCAACCACCATATCCAAAATGGTATGATCCTAACTAGACATGTGAGTATCATGATGGCACTAATGGTCATAACATTGAAAGTTGTTATGCTTTTAAAGACAAGCTCCTCCAGCTTATTGAGGCAGGATGGATCACCTTCGAGGAAACCCAAAATGTGAACTCTAAAGTCATGATAGAATATGTGTAACAGCCCGACCTAATCTGCTAGATGTTGTCCATTTAGGCCTTACTGCCCTCACGAATTTGTTCTTGGTGACCACGTATGGCCCCAAAACGCGTCTGACATGTTAGTAACCAACACTACTAATAAGATCAGCCACCAAATCCTCACTCGCCGATGTGGGATATTACAATCCACCCCTTTTAAGGAGCCCGACGACCCCGTCAACACAACCGGACAGCCAGTGAGGTCAGCTCTAATACCAAATGTAACAGCTTCGCCCAACCTGCCAAATATTGTCCACTTTGGGCCTTACCGCCCTTACGGATTTGTTCTTGATGACCACGCATGGCCCCAAAACACGTCTGACAAGTTAGCAACTAGCACTACTAATAAGGCCAACTACCAAATCCTCACCCGTTGATGTGGGATATTACAATATAAATTAGGAAATAGCTCTTAGATTGGGAGTCTTGTCCGATTGGATCTCACTATATCATCGGATGCTCAAGTGCCTTTATCAAATATTGACATACCTTTACCACTCAAAGATATTTAGTAGCATCTTTTGAACACTGATGTGAACCTTGTGATTACGTGGTCACATAACCCACATTTGAGATTAAGATTTGATCCTAAAAAGCCAAAATTGGTCTCATAGAAGTGTGACACAATAGAAACCTATCCTAAGACACCAACATTATTGGAATGATGTCAAATGACATCATGAAGACTATAAACTTTGAGAAGTCAGATTCAGTTCGTTTAGGAACCAAAAAATACAAGAATCTCTCTCACATGTTAAAATTGAAAAATTCATAAGTATTATTTATCAATCGCTGCTGAAATTTAGGTTTACATGTGTTTAAATTGTTCTAAAAAATTAATCCAAATAGATCTCCCCTTGTGAGCTAAACTGAACCACATATAAAACTAACCCAAAACCTTTACTAGTAAGCCCAAACCCTGATCCAAACAAGCCTTAGATCCTAGCTGAAAAAAAATTAATTAAGCCTAAACAAAATAAAATAAAGCCCATAATATTAAATCTTTATTTTACCGTGAGAATAAGAGAAGGAAAGAAAATAATATAGAATTGATTCAAGACTTATTTATAGTCTTCCATACATCTCATTAAAGACCCAAAGTAATGAGAAAATGACTTGTAACTGTGAAAATATAAGGTATCATACCTTGAAGATTATGAAATAATGAAAAAGTTAAAGTGACCAAGATATCCTTGAGACTAAAGGAAAGGTACTTGCCTATGTTGTTTCCAAGTTGTAGTAGGATTTTGATCTTAAACTTATGTTTTATTTTTTATTTTGAAAGGAAAGTAATTGTTGGTATTAATTCCCTTCTTTTTCCACCTATTAGGATACTTCTAATACTAGGAAACATAATTGAAGTTGCTGGAATAATCTCCTTACATAATTAGGAAGCTTTACCACCATTTTGTTTCTTAAGTCAACTTAGATTTTTTTGTTTCCTTTGTTGTGTTGTCTCCTCACCTAACAAGAAAATAAATAAAATAATAAATTCTAATACTTAAAGGAAATAATTAATCTTCTTATACATAATAGGAAGTCCAAAACTAATTAGGAATCCAAAAAATACATAGAAATATTATAAACACAAGGCTGGCCAATAATTTGAAAAAGTGGCAACCTTATTGCCAAAACCTCATGGCCCAAATAAGGTTAGAATGAGTCCTTTTTGCACATCAATAAGATGTAATAAGGCCTTGTCTTGATACTCCAATGGACCCTTCAAATTTGACTTCGTCGAAACATTTAAAACCAATGCATTCAATGCCTATTTCAATGCCTTTGTCTTACCCCGAGTCATTAGCCCATTCAAAACATGTAATGGGTCCTTGCTGGAGTTTATGGGTTGATCCACATCATCCCCTCTCTCCTTGAAATGATGTGACCTCGAATCAAAACCTATGTCAAACAAAGTAAGATCAACAACATTAAAGGTAACACTAACACCATATTCACCTAAAAGATCAATTTCAAATGTGTTGTCATTTATCCTCTTTAAACGCTGAAATGGGCCTTCACTATGAGGCTTTAATTTTGATTTCCTTTGGTTAGGAAATTGTTCCTTATGCATGTGCACCTAAACCCAATCACCAGGTTGGAAAACAACTTGTTTATGCTCTTTATTTGCCTTAGAAGCGTACAATCTGTTCCTTTTCTCTATTTTCAATTGAAATAGGCATGGTCATTGGGTTAAAGATTTGCAAGTTTATTCATTTATTTTGAAACATAAATATAGAATGGAGAATAAAACGGCAGATGCCTTGAATCGCCGAGTAACACTGTTATTTGTAATGAGTGTTGAAGTCACTGGATTTGAGAGACTCAAAGAGGAGTATGAATCTTGCTCAGGATTTAGAGAAGTATATATGACTTTGAGAGATGAGAATAACCGTGTTGTAGATAGTTATCACCTCAAAGAAGGGTATTTATTTTAGGATAATAAGCTTAATATCTCAAAGACATCCGTGTGTGAATTTTTTAAATGGGAGATTCATGTTGGTGGTTTTATAGAACACTTTGGAAGAAATAAACCTATTTAATAGGGGGAACATCAATTTGTTTTGGTCTAGCTTGAAAAGAGATGTAGCTAAGTTAGGAGGTCAATGTTGAACATGTCTACTAGCAAAACATAAAAAACAAAATACTAGTCTTTACACCTCGTTACCTGTTTCTACTTGCCCTTGGCAAAATATAAATATGGATTTTATGATTGGGCTTCTATGTACTGCAAAGAAGCAAGATTTTTTTTTTGTGGTTGTCGATTGTTTCTCTAAAATGACCTATTTTATCCTTTTTACTAAGACCACAGATGCTTTTAGAGTTGCGGAACTCTATTTTAACGAGATTGTCAAGCTGTATGATTTTCCCCAAACTATAGGCTTAGATAAGGATGTTAGATTTACGAGTTATTTCTAGAAAACCCTTCGCCATATAGTGGGAACTAAGTTGAAGTTTTCTAGTGCCTACCACCCAGATTAGGCAACCTTTTAAGGTGTCTAGTGAGTTATCATAATAGAAATTGGGATTTGGTTCTTCATATGACCTAGTTTGCATTTACCAGTTTTGTCAATGTCAATTGGCATGAGTCCCTTTGAAGTTGTACATGGTTACAGACCTAGGAAACCTTTAAACCTTCTTCCCACGTCTCTTCATGCTAAGGTGTTTGAGTTAGCAAAGGTTTTTACATGTAAAATTTAGAATTTGCATATTGAGATCACTAAGCAAATTCAAGCAAGTAATTGATTAGTACTTAAAAGTGCATTTTTATCAAGGTTTTATATCATCATTTTGCACTTGAAGTATCAATAACTCCTTAACTAAAGCATGTTTTATAATAACATATCTAATTATATAAGATACCTTTAATTTATGGTAAATGTTCATCTTAAATGCAGGCCTATCACATGAATGAAAGAATTGATTGATGAGTTGAAGTACTGAAATTGAAAGAACAAAGAGATGGCCAAACTTAGAAAAGAGATGCTGGTGCAGTCCAAACTGGAACACTTTTCGGTAATTGGGTCATATCTGGAGCTGTAGATCTTGGATTTAGGTCCATTTTATATGGATGGAAAGATAAGACATAGGCCTATAACTTTCATGTGGATCCCAAGATTTAACAAGGCCGTTTTCAAGTCCAAATTGTAGCAACAAAGAAGAAGTCCGAATATGTCCTGCAGCCCAGACACTGTTCAGTGTTCAGCCCATATCTCGAGTTCTAGAAGTCCAAATGATCTCAAATGTTTACCCTGGAAAGATGAGACAATTTCCTAGAACTTTCATGATTGAAGTCTGTTCAAATTATGACGTTATCAATGACGTTTTTGGCAGACAAGAAGATAAGAATTGTCACCAAGTCAAGATGTGGCCACCCACTCATCAATTAGTCAACAAATCAATAGTTCCAAATTTTGGCCTATAAAAGGAGGCATTTGCCATGTATTTAGGCATCTTGGTGTTCAGATCAAGATCATGCTCTTGCTTTCTCTCTTTGTATTGCTTATGCTTTGCTTTCATTAATATCAAGTTTATGCCTTTCATTTCCTTTCCTTTACTTAGTTAACTTTTATCTTACTTATGTTCTTATCTTGCTTATTTATGTTTCTTTCTTTCATTATGTCTAGCTAAGTTAATTATGTCAAGGTGAAAAGGTTACACTAATGGTGTAAGGATAAGTATAATATAAACTCAACATGGACTTTAATGTTGGATACTAACATGCTTTATATTTGTTATCTTGTTCACTTTTAATACTTTGCTTGTTAAATGGTTAATCTAGATTTATGTTGTATAACACTTGGTACAACAAATACTTGGCACTTTCATAGCCCATACTGTATGGTATAACCGACACCTGAGCTATGAAAGGAACTTGATTTGTTGTTAACATAAGTTATAATCATGAATGCCTGAAAACATTTACAAGTATTAGCATTATTCGAATAAGATAGCTAATGTAATCATGTTAACAATTGAATAATAAGAGTTTATACTATACTTGTTTGAAATACCATTAGTGGATCCTCTAACCTTGACATTTGTTGTTATCATTGTTTAATCCTTACGTTAATCTTCCATCTCAAAGTTCTCATCAACTTCTTCTTCTTCATCATCTTTATTATTATCATTATTAATAGTATTATTGGTATTATTATCATTACTACTACTATTTCTATTATTAGTATTACTACTACTACTAGTATTATTATTATTATTATTATTATTATTATTATTATTATTCTTATTCTTATTGTTATTGTTATTGTTATTGTTGTTACTATTGTTGTTGTATTATTGTTGTTTATAATTTATACAATTAACCTCCCTGTGGTTCGACCCCGGTCTTGCCGGGTTATTTATTACTTCGACACTCCTGCACTTGGAAAAAGACATCAATCTTTTGGTCGTGTCAAGTTTTTGGCGCTGTTGCCGGGGAGGTAAATTCTTGTACAAATTTATTCTATTTTCTCTTTTCTTGTATGTAATTTTGTTTATTCTTTTTGTTGTTTTGTTTCTTTTTCTTTTGTTTTCTTCTTCCTTTTATTCTCTTTTTACACGTGCATGAGAGTGTGGTCACGTACATTAAGTGGTAGACTTTGTAGAGTATCCTCATCATTTTCAGAAAATATGGCCGAAGAAGATAACCAATCACTTCATAATGAAAATAATGAGAATATTCGGGTTAGAACACTTAGAGACCACATGAATCCCACAAGAACAAGTGCACCCTCATGCATAGTTTTTCCACCAGATGCATCTCATTTTAATTTTAAGACAGGCATTATTCAACTTTTACCATCTTTTCATGGCTTAGATTTAGAAAATCCATACTTGCATTTAAGGGAATTTGAGGAGGTTTGCAACACGTATAATGACTCAAATTGTAGCATGAACACCATTAGATTGAAGCTTTTTCCTTTTTTGTTAAAAGATAAAGCTAAAACATGGCTACAAAATTTGAGACCTGGATCCATTCGTGCTTGGGATGAAATGCAACAACAATTTTTAAAGAAGTTTTTTCCATCCCATAGAACAAACTCTTTCAAAAGACAAATCATTACTTTTTCTCAAAAACCAGGAGAAACATTTTATCAATGTTGGGATAGGTATCGAGACTTACTTAATACTTGCCCCCATCATGGTTTTGAAACATGGAGATTAGTTTCACATTTTTATGAAGGGTTAACTCCTAGAGATAGGCAAATGGTTGAATTGATGTGCAATGGAACTTTTGAGGATAAAGACCCTAATGAAGCAATGGAGTACTTAGATTTGCTAGCTGAAAATGCACAAAATTAGGACACCACAGGTACTTATGAGGCACCAAGTAAAACCCAACCTCATACATCTAGTGGGGGTATGTACAACCTTAGGGAAGATCATGACCTCCAAGCCAAGTTTGCATCTTTAGCTAAAAAAGTCGAAGCGCTAGAATTGAAAAAGAGTGGTCAATTAAAATCTGTTCAAGACATTGCATGTCAAATCTGTGAAACCAACGAACATTCAACCAATGACTGTCCAACCTTGCCTTCTTTTAAAGAATGTCTCCATGAACAAGCTCATGCATTAAACAGTTTTCAAAGGCCCAACCATAACCCATATTCGCAAACATATAACCCTGGTTGGAGAAATCATCCAAATTTCAGTTGGAAGAGTGAGAACAATAATGCTCAAACTTCACAGCCACCGTTTCAAGCACATCATAATTTCCAAAATTCTCATGGATATGCACCTCCTTATGCCCCCCCTCCTAGAAGAAATCTTGAGGAAACATTGCATGCATTTATGGAAAAGCAAGAGGTAATTAACACTCAACTTGCTCAAAGCATGACAGATTTTAAAGATACTCTTGCAAAGTTCACATCTGCTCTCAGTTTCCAAGAGAAAGGTAAGTTTCCATCTCAACCGCAACAAAATCCAAAGGGGCAATACAACACGAGTGCAAGTAGTTCGGGAAGCCAACACATGGATCACGTAAAATCAGTCATCACTCTTCGCAGTGGTAAGGTTATTGAAAAACCCATTCTTGAACCTTGTGAGAATGATGATGAGTCAATCTCTGAGGGTAAGGAAAGGATTGAATCTGATCATTGTGAAGAAAAGACTGATTCCCCGCCAGCACTTCCATTTCCTCATGCCATGACCAAACAAAGGAAAGTCAATCACAACTCTGAAATCTTTGAAACTTTCAAACAGGTAAGGATCAATATACCTTTGTTGGATGCTATTAAATAGGTTCCTTCTTATGCTAAATTTTTGAAAGATCTATGCACTGTGAAGAGAAAACTGAATGTGAAAAAGAAAGCCTTTTTAGCCGAACAAGTAAGTGCCATTCTTCAGAACAATAATGCATTGAAATATAAAGACCCTGGTTGTCCTACAATTTCATGCTTTATTGGAGAACATAAAATTGAAAGAGCTTTACTTGATCTTGGAGCTAGTGTAAATTTACTTCCATATTCAGTTTTTCAAAGTCTCAATCTAGGTGAGTTAAAACCAACTTCTGTAACTCTTTTACTTGCCGATAGATCTGTAAAAGTGCCTAGAGGAATCGTTGAAGATGTGTTAGTACAAGTCGATAAATTCATTTATCCTGTGGATTTTATTGTCTTGGACACACAACCTGTTGAAGCATGTAATTCATTTCCTGTTATTTTAGGGCGTCCATTTCTTGCAACTTCTAATGCTTTGATTAATTGTAGGAATGGATTGATGAAGCTATCTTTTGGAAACATGACATTGGAGATGAATATTTTCAACATTTGCAAGCAACCTAGAGATGATAATGATTCACAAGAAGTAGATTTTATTGAAGAATTGGTTTATGATCAATTTGAATCTACTTTGAGTAATACTGAGTTTGATGAATTTGAAGATTTGCAAATGACTTATTCTCAGGAAGAAATCACGGATAAAAAAGGCATTGAAAATGTTGATGCGAATCTTTTGTCAAGAGTGACAACAGATTCGATATCTGACATCACACCAACCGATGATTACTTTCTTGACAAATCCTTACTTTCTCTTAGTTCAATGCCTTGGTTTGCTAAAAATATCAATTTCCTTGCCTCAGGAGTTTTGCCAGCTCATTGGAGTACCAAAGACAAAGGTAAGTTTTTGAACGAAGTGAAGAAATTTTATTGGGATGACCCTAACTTATTCAAACATTGTCCTGATCAAATATTTCAAAGATGCATTGCGGACAATGAGGTAAGTAGTGTAATTAAATTTTGTCATTCTGAAGCATGTGGGAGTCATTTCTCGTCAAAAAAGACCATTGCGAAAATCTTTCAAAATGGATTTTATTGGCCCACCATGTTTAAGGACACACATGCATTCTGCAAAACTTGTGAAAATTGTCAAAAAGTTGATACTGGTCAAAAAGTTTTGCTTTATAATTCTCGACTCCATTTATTTCCTGGAAAGTTAAGATCAAGATGAAGCGATCCATTTATTGAGAAACATGTGTATCCTTATGGGGCCTTTGATATTGAGAATCCAAAGAATGACAATGTTTCTAAAAGAAATAGACATCGTTTGAAAGCTTACTTTGATAATTTTCCTAGTGAAAATGAATCCATTGGTTTGAATGATCCTGTAGATAAAGGTTGATTATTTTGTTTTTCTCACATTGTTTTTGTGTTTCCTTTTGGTGTGACTCTTGTTTTGCTAGTCTCTCATCCCGGTCAAAAGGCGGATAACGGTACTCCGTGACTTAAGTCGGTTCTTTCAGTTTCCCATAATAACTTATATCTGTGTACATATTTGTGCAATTCTTTGCTCTTTCTCACTTCTTTAAAACTCTTCTCCAATTCTCATTTGAAAATGGACAGCACTCTTGAAAAATTGAAAAAGTACTTTCCCGCTTTGCCTCAGAATGCGATTACAAAAATTTACCGTGCTAGGTGTGCAAGATTGAAGTTGTTAATGAATCATGGAATTCCTGAAGATATTCGCTGGCTGATTGAAGCAAAGGTCCGATTATTAGGTGAGTCCTCCAATTCTTTCATTTCACACATGCCTGGAACAGGTAAAAGCACTTTTGCAAAGAAACGTCGTGCAAAACGACTGAAAGTCTGTCACCGATGTGCCAGATGGACTTGCAATGCAACATGTTGTTCTTTAGGAATGGTATCTATAAACCGTGAAGATAAAATACAATTCATTAAGGATGGCCTGAGTAAGGGGTCTTTAGATAATCTTTTGTTGACCCTTGAGACGCATCCTAGTGGAGATGTGCATCGTGCAATTCATGATTTATGGCCCCATTTTCATAAAGAACATGATAGACTTAGTCTTGGGAATCTGACTAAAAAAGACCCTGTTTGCCAGTTTTTAAGAAAACTGGATGGGAAGCCTATCCCCGACCCATAGAGGGCGTTTAAGCCGTTCTTGGACGTAAAACCAAGGGAAGATGTGAGCCACAATCACAACTACCTGTACATACACATGCTTTTTTAAAATAAATAAATAAATAAATAAAGAGAGAGAGAGTGTGTGAGACTCCAGCTGGCCTACATATAGGTGGTATGATTGCATCTTCAATTTCTCATCTATAAAATCTTCTCTTCCTTCCCCTCATTTCTACTCAACCCTTACATTAGACAGATATAGAAGCGTGTAGAAATGGCAGGTTCCTCAAGTTATCACATAAAAAATATTTGTGTTTTCGGTGGATCCAGTCCTGGGAAGGAAATAGCTTTTTTAGAAGCAACAAATCATCTTGGTCAGGTACTAGCTGAGAAAAAGATTCATTTAGTGTATGGGGGAGGCAGCCTTGGGTTAATGGGGGGTGTGGCAATAGCTGCATTTTTAGGAGGTAGTCAAGTTTTGGGGGTCATCCCCGAAGCTTTAACAAAAGGGGACATCATTGGAAGAACAATTGGAGAGGAATTACAGGTCTCCACAATGTTTGATCGAATGAATACAATGTTTAACCATGCTGATGCCTTCATTGCCTTACCAGGTGGTCTGGGCACATTGGAAGAGATCTTTCATATTTCCTCTTGGGCCCAACTTCACATTCACCATAAACCTATCGGTTTGCTCAATGTTAATGGTTTTTATGATAATTTGTTGTCTTTTCTTGATCAAGCTGTGGAACAGGAATTTCTAACATCTTCGGCACGACAAATCATAATCTCTGCTGCTACTGCTGGACAGTTGATCGACAAACTACAATCTTTCACCCCTGTAATTGATCCTTCCATGAGTCGCATAAATTGGTCAACTACAGAAAGCCGTAAAAAGCTTAGATTGGATTTGAGCCTTCGTTTGTGAATCCTTGTGTCTTTTGGTTTTATTTCTAGCATAGTATTTTGTTCTGTTATTTCTTATATTTGTTTAAGTGTGTTTCAGGTTTGTCAGTGTTCGTTGTTTCAGGTAATGTCTTCTATACTCTATCTTTCTACCTTAGGACATTGAGGACAATGTCTCGTTTTGGTTGGGGGGATAGGGTAGTAGTTAAAAAAAAAAAAAAACCTAACCAACTAACTGTTTTTGTTTTTAAAAACCATTTGGCAAAACTGTTATTACTAGGATGGCAGAGTAATGAGGAATTTTATTGACTCTTGAGACGCATCTTAGTAAACATTTTCTAATGGTTATTTGCAATATTCATAACAAGGCCTATTAGAATACTTCTTGAAATATTCAGGTTTACAAACTCTCGCATTGTTATCACTTAATTCTGCTCATATACTCATTTAACAAGTATTCTTAAACCTTCATTTTCACACACACACTTTAACATATGATTGTGGGTTGCGTATTGGATTATTACATTATTTATGTTCTTTTGTTAAAGGTAACAACTAAGGGATAGGGATAGTATATAATTCTCAAAAAAAAAATGAAATGAATGATGATAATAAAAACGTAGATAAGTTTGGTTTCGTAGCCTCCCTAACCTAAGCAATTAAGCCCGAAGGGGTGTTTTAACACCTAATACCCTAAAGTAAACTGACTTGGGAGCTATTGGCCCAAAGCTTGTTACATGGGTTAAGGAGAAAAGCTTAAGGGAATCAAACATTGCACTATCTACGTATCAATATCTGTAACCCGAGTTACTAAGCTCGTAGGGGTGTCTCAACACCTAATGCCCTAAGACCAACTGGTCTGGGAGTCATTAGCCGAAAGCTCGTTACATGGGTTAAAGATGCATTGTGTATATATATATATTAAAAAAAAACAAAAAAAAAACAAAAAAAAGAGAAAAAAAAAATTAAATAAATAAATAATAATAATAATCCTAACCCAAGGAAGTTAACCTTAAACATTAGAACAGAATATTGTTTTCTTCCAAGTAAAGCCCCATAACTATATGTTGATATTTTGAGCACAAGAGAAAGGTTTGTTAATATCTTGTTTAAAAGGTATTGAGCAGATATATAAATTTAATGAGAGTTTGTTTATCTGGATAGAGTAATGGAAGTTGAATGATGAATGCCTTGCTTTGTGGAATTTGCAAATTGTTTTTCTATTTTAATGCTTTAATTACTAGGGACTAGTAATAAGCTGGTTGGGGAGTGTGATTAGTACTTAAAAGTGTATTTTTATCAAGGTTTTATATCATCATTTTGCACTTGAAGTATCAATAACTCCTTAACTAAAGCATGTTTTATAATAACATATCTAATTATATAAGATACCTTTAATTTATGGTAAATGTTCATCTTAAATGCAGGCCTATCACATGAATGAAAGAATTGATTGATGAGTTGAAGTACCGAAATTGAAAGAACAAAGAGATGGCCAAACTTAGAAAAGAGATGCTGGTGCAGTCCAAACTGGAACACTTTTCGGTAATTGGGTCATATCTGGAGCTGTAGATCTTGGATTTAGGTCCATTTTATATGGATGGAAAGATAAGACATAGGCCTACAACTTTCATGTGGATCCCAAGATTTAACAAGGCCGTTTTCAAGTCCAAATTGTAGCAACAAAGAAGAAGTCCGAATCTGTCCTGCAGCCCAGACACTGTTCAGTGTTCAGCCCATATCTCGAGTTCTAGAAGTCCAAATGATCTCAAATTTTTACCCTGGAAAGATGAGACAATTTCCTAGAACTTTCATGATTGAAGTCTGTTCAAATTATGACGTTATCAATGACGTTTTTGGCAGACAAGAAGATAAGAATTGTCACCAAGTCAAGATGTGGCCACCCACTCATCAATTAGTCAACCAATCAATAGTTCCAAATTTTGGCCTATAAAAGGAGGCATTTGCCATGTATTTAGGCATCTTGGTGTTCAGATCAAGATCATGCTCTTGCTTTCTCTCTTTGTATTGCTTATGCTTTGCTTTCATTAATATCAAGTTTATGCCTTTCATTTCCTTTCCTTTACTTAGTTAACTTTTATCTTACTTATGTTCTTATCTTGCTTATTTATGTTTCTTTCTTTCATTATGTCTAGCTAAGTTAATTATGTCAAGGTGAAAAGGTTACACTAATGGTGTAAGGATAAGTATAATATAAACTCAACATGGACTTTAATGTTGGATACTAACATGCTTTATATTTGTTATCTTGTTCACTTTTAATACTTTGCTTGTTAAATGGTTAATCTAGATTTATGTTGTATAACACTTGGTACAACAAATACTTGGCACTTTCATAGCCCATACTGTATGGTATAACCGACACCTGAGCTATGAAAGGAACTTGATTTGTTGTTAACATAAGTTATAATCATGAATGCCTGAAAACATTTACAAGTATTAGCATTATTCGAATAAGATAGCTAATGTAATCATGTTAACAATTGAATAATAAGAGTTTATACTATACTTGTTTGAAATACCATTAGTGGATCCTTTAACCTTGACATTTGTTGTTATCATTGTTTAATCCTTACGTTAATCTTCCATCTCAAAGTTCTCATCAACTTCTTCTTCTTCATCATCTTTATTATTATCATTATTAATAGTATTATTGGTATTATTATCATTACTACTACTATTTCTATTATTAGTATTACTACTACTACTAGTATTATTATTATTATTATTATTATTATTGTTATTGTTATTGTTATTGTTATTGTTATTGTTATTGTTATTGTTATTGTTATTGTTGTTACTATTGTTGTTGTATTATTGTTGTTTATAATTTATACAATTAACCTCCATGTGGTTCGACCCCGGTCTTGCCGGGTTATTTATTACTTCGACACTCCTGCACTTGGGAAAAGACATCAATCTTTTGGTCGTGTCAGTAATGCACAATATAAACTTTAAGCTTATTTACATAGATGACATAATAAATTTAATGTGGGAGACTAAGTTATGATACGGAATAAACATGAGTAGTTTCCTTCAGGAACTAATCAAAAATTGCATGCACGTAGTGCAGGGCCATTCAAAGTGCTACAAGGAGTTGGTCCAAATGTTTATATTCTTGATTTACCACTTGATTTTGGCATTAACTTTACATTTAACATTGCGGATTTAGTTGCATACCAGAAACAACATCCTATTCCAAATGATCCCTTTGAGATGCCACCTAACTCTTTTCTTGATGATCCTATTGAAACTTCTACCTCTTTGACCTTGATCTAAACATAAAAGGATAATATTGATGTCATTATGGATGAACAAGTTTTTTTTTACAAGGAATAGTGAGGTTCAACGGTTTCTAATTCTTGGGTGGGCTAACCTGATTCAAATTATATTTGGATTACTATAGATACTTTGCAGCAGATTAATCCAAATTTTTAGGAGTGCTATTAGGGTCGTCCAGAGCTACATTGGGGGAGTAGGTAGAGACTCTAGACCCACACCGCAAATTACACGAGTATATAGACAGAGACGACGTAGAATGACCTAACTTGTCACTCTTTGGTTAGGAGATTGAGCCTATTTTATTGTTTTATTTTATTTATTTGACATATTTATACTAGAAAATTTAATTGGTGAGTTGAACCCAATAGTTGGATGTTTTAGAGTTATGCTATTTATATGTTTCTCTTTTAGTTTTTGGAAGAGTGTTTTATGATTAAATAAAAATGATAGACTTTTCTTCCTGAATTCTCTCTGTTTTTTTTCCCTTTCTTTACTTTTAATTATTAACTTATTTCTTTAAGGCTTCATTCTTTACTGATTTAATTTTTTATTTTATTTTTTGATTTATTGTTTCGCATCACATTCTCAACAAGGTTTGAACGAAGACTTGAATAATGGGCATCTTCTGGTTTCCCTGTTTGAGCTGTTTGGCGAAAGCATTCTCTCCTTCATTCCATCTTCTGAGATGTCATTGTATTTGTGATCCAATGCGGGAAGTTTGTTTCATACGCATGCTAAACAAATCATGATGGAATCAGGTGTTTAGAGCGTAAAATCTAGTTAAATCGCACCACAGATTCGACTCGAAGTTTTTATTTAACTAGACTTTATATTAGGACAGTTATTTCTTTAATTTTCATCTCTTTCCTTGGACCTGACACGCAAGTTCTTTTACCATTCTGATGCAACTCTGTTCTACCAATTCCATTCCCTTGAAGCTAAATGTTGAACGATGACTGAGATGCATCCAGCTCAATCCTTGTGCCCATGTATCTATTAGTTGATGAAGCCCTCTTCAAAGAAGGAAGATATTCGTGTTTCTGTCAGCGTTTCGTTATATTAACTATGGCTGGATGGTCATGACCAAATTGCATTAGGAGAGAACCAAGTTTTAAGATACCAAATTGCACCTTCACCAATAACAGAGCATTTCATTTATTTTCTTTGCTACATTCAGCTAAACTTGGAATGCATTTGGAGAAGAAAGAAATAACGAAGACAATTAATGAGTCAAGTATAGTATAGGGTAATGGATGTGGAATCAATCAGGCAACGAGTTTAGCAGATTCCCACTCCACAGCCTTCTTCAGGAAACTGTCTTCTTCCAGGACCATCTCAACAGGCAAGAAACCCATACCATTGGCCATGGCTAGCATCATTTGCTTGGTCTCTGACTTGAAGGTTGAAATTGAAAAAAAAATCAAAAGAATAAGGATAAAAATTGACATAAAAAATCAAAAGAATATTTTGATTGAAGAGTGAAATTGAAAATAAAAATAACTTTTACAAAAAGATTAAGAAAAAAATTAGAAATCAAAACAATAAGGACCAAATTGAAAAACATAATACCATTAATTTGAATTGAATGATGAAATTGAAAACCAATAAAACTTATTCAAAAGGTTCAAGGTAAAAAAATTGAAACCTAAAGATTGAGGACCGAATTGGAGAATATAATATTTGACAAATTAGAATTGAATGATACAATTAAAAACAAATAAAACTTATATAAAAATGTCAAAACTAAGAAGCCCATTAACTCCAGGTTTAATTTTTTTGCTTTTAGTAGTATTTTCGTTGTTACACTATATATTTTAACTCTTTTTTTTTTTAGTCAAATCCTCAACTGATATTATAATAATGAAAAAACCATTAAGAAAAAAATGAAAATGCCCCTTGATGCTAAGTTTATTTAATTACAATGATATTTTGGTTATTGTACTATGCAATTTAGATAGGAAAAGACTTATCACTCTCCATTAAATTCTATGATAACTAATGGGCATTGTTAAAAGACTATAATACCCCTCAACTGATATTATAATAATAAAAAAAATCATTATGAAAAAATAAAAATGCCCCTAGATGCTAAGTTTATTTTTTTTAATTACAATGATATTTTGGTTGTTTTACTATGCAATTGAGATGGGAAAAAACTTATCACTCTCCATTAAATTCTATAATAACTAATGGGCACTGTTAAAAGACTTCACTACTCCTGAAAGCTAGTGTTAAGTTTTTTGAGTCTACAACTACAATGCTTTTCCAAGGTAAAAAGGTCATTAAGTTGACTCTTGAATTTCTCTTGCTTTTTTAGAAACGTTGTTGTCGCCTAAATATTTTTTTCGTGTTGAAAAAACGTTTGGTCTCCCTCGCGGTAAGGCACGGACCACCAATCTAGTATTGTCTAAAATAGCTTATATGTACTTAAAAATTAATAAAAAATAACTATTTAAAACTTAATAAAAGATTTCACCAAAAGATTTCACTAGCAATCAATATTTTTTTGTAGGGCTTCACTAGTAATCATACAATCAATTTTTTTTATGGTTGGTAAAATGATAATTTAGCTAAGATAGAAGTTTATCAAGATTAGTTAGTATTATCTTCTCTATACTTATCTTATTAGTTTAGATTATCTAAGAGAAAAGTTCATATAGAGTAGAAAAAGTTATCTAAAGATAACTTTATCATTATTTTTGTAAAACACGTTAATAGTTTATTACCAATACGACAGACTAGGAAACTTGAAGATTTTCCTTATGCTTATCCTTATCACATAAGACATGTATATAAGGAAAGTTAAGTCTAAAGAAAGCAGTGTGTGATGTGCTTCAGAGGAGAGTTTCAGAATGTAAAAACATTAATTACATTGAAGTAAGAATGCCAATCAATTAAGAAGTTTAGACAGAGTTTCACAACAAATCCTCTTGACTGTCACGTATTGGCTAGTTAGTACTAGTGTTTTGTTCCAAAGAAGCATAATAATACCACTTTGATTGTATGATTGGCTCTTAACTCTAGCTGTAGAAAAGAAAATAAGAAAATATCTAATGATGATTAAGATAGGCCTCAAAAGGTTTATGATTGTTTAAGGTAGGACTTGATCCTAAATGCTATTAGGGATATGGTATTTTGGATAGTTTCACTTCCTTAATCATGAAGCGTATCACAATGACTTTATTATAAGTGAGCTGGAAAGGTAATATTTCAAATTCCTATACTTCATCACAAGGTATTCAACATGAAGATCCTCTATTCATATACCTTTGTTTCATATATGGAAAAATTGATCCAATAAAGTTAAGACTAAAAAGTGAATTTGTCTATTTCAGTAAAAGGAGTTTGATTATTTCTATCCTTTCTTTATTTACAGGAACGATAATTGATTGGGTTGGAGTTGAATTTTGCTCTCCCATCTGTAACTAGAGATATCTAAATCCAACAATTGACTTCATTTTCTATACGATTGGATTAGATTGGATTGGATGAAGAACTTTCTTCATTCGGCAAGTATTTAATTTGATCTAATTGTTCTATTTTTAAATAAATTTTTAAAAATAAAATTAAGACTTAAAAAAATTAGATATCCATCTATAAATCACTTTCTATTCTTATAGGGTAATTCAAAGGGTCATAGAAAAAACATTTAGTTGCTTAGGAGTCTATTTACCGGTCTAATTGTTTTTTTAGTGTTTAATCATTTGAAATATTCAAGTTAACAACAATGCTTTCTTTATACAAATGACGCAACTTACCGTGAGTATTAGGGTTTATTATTTCTCAAAAAGCCTCAGAACAATAATAACAATAAAGTTCTATAGTCAAACTTTACTCTTGAAATTTTATTCAAAAAGATAACTAATATCCAAATCATAAAAAATAGTTTAAATAGTGTATACTACGTAGCGTTTGATTACTATCCCGAGTCAAAAGAGAATGAGACAATGAAAACATAAATATGTTTGGTTAAAGAGACAAAAACATAAAAATAAATATGTCTCTCGAATAATTTTGAAGTGAATTTCTATAATTCCAAAATCTTCGTACAGAAAGGAAATGTCTTTAGAGACAATATTTATTAATTTTAATTTCTATAATATCCTTATAAGAAACTCTCAATTTAAAAGTTGTCCAACTAAGACATGTAAGGATAAAAATGATTATTATCATAATTTTAAAACCTAACTTGGGTTTGAGTCGCTCTGAAAAGAAGAAATAGGAATACTTGGTTGATGCATTTCGACAACAATTGGATTCAACTTAAAAATGGCTCTAACCAGGTTAAATCTTCAAATAATTGGGATGAGAAATGATGAGTCAATCAACGAATATACAACGTGGCTACGAGAAATGGCAATATAATTTTATGCTCCATTACTATAGAATGAGCTCAATTCCATCTTCATCATTACTTTAAAGACTCATTACTGTTATTACATGACTTGTAATTCATCAGCTTATTTTATGAAGATAAAAACGACAATAAAGAGGGTGAAGGAAGGATTAAAATTGAGAAGGATCTGGAATTTAGAAGAGAGGTTTAATGCTATGTCGTTTGACAAATCAAAAGATAGCTCTCACATGAGAAATATGAATTAAGATCATTATGTACCTGGACATCCCAATCATTCTTCTTAATTGACTTATCAGATTCAATCTAATAGGCAAATATATGGAAAGTCACAAGAGTTAAAGAAAACTCTACCGCCCTTTCCTTTATCTTTTAAGGAGATGTTTGAAAGATTGGTCAGTATTGGACATATCATTCTGATTCCCTAGAAACCATTTCAACCTCCATATCCAAAATGTATGAGCCTGACCAGACATGTGAGTATCATAATGGCACTAGTGGTTATAACATTGAAAACTATCATGCTCTTAAGGACAACCTCCGCCAACTTATCGAGGTAAGATGGATCACCTTCGAGGAAACCCCAATTATGAACTCTAAAGTCATGATATAATATAATGGCTCTCAGATTGGGAATCTTGTCTAATCGGATCTTACTATGTTATCGAATGTTCAAGTGCTATTGTCAAATATTGACATACCTTTACCACTCAAAGATACTAGCATCTCTTGAACACTAGACATATTACCCTAACTCCATCAAATCACATAGAAAACATCATTCCCTAAGTGGTATAATCCAGGTGAGAAGTGTGAATATCATGATAGGACTACCGACCACTCAATCAAAAATTACAAAAATTTCAAGTATCAGGTCCAGAAGCTTGTGACTAATGGAAAAGTTGAATTTGTAAAAGATAATGGTACCTACTGTATTGTCACCAGATCATCCTCAGCATAACAAGTGGTGGCTAAACATTGGCAAAACTCTGATGTTGCTAGAGAAGCTGATGTAAGAAGAGGTGTTGTATTATCAATCTTTTTATTATAGAAAATTGCTACTTTTATTTGTTAGTATGTTTTCCATGTGTATTGGGATCACATTATTTCTTTTAATGAAATATGTATTTTCTTCGTATATTTATTGTTTTGAAATCAGTAGATGTTTAACATTTATCTGTTGTCCAGAATTGGTAAAGATGATCGAACCCCAAAGCAGACCATACAAACCACTAAAAGGCAATCCTTATCATTTTAAAACTCATTAACACCTGTTTTTATTATTCCATTGCTCTATTCAAAGATTTGTGAACGAATCAGTTTTTGTAAAAAAGCAAACAACGTTTTTCCAAAATATTTTTGAAAAATTGAAGTTAATTTTTTATTTCAGAAATAATTTGATGTTTGTTTAAAACAACGTTTAGATACCTTTTTGTAAGGTGGCAAACAAATCATTGAAATTTGTATTTTATGGTGACCAAACAATACAGAACAAATAAATGAAAGCCTCATATCCCATGTCTCTTAGGGCCATATTTTAACAGTATGAATAATTGCTTATAGTTCGACTTGCTAGTCATTCATTTATTCATATAAACATAAGTTTTATACAAAAGGTTTAAAACATTACAATAGACGAAGACAAAATTTATTGGTTCTAACTGCTTGTGCTTTAAAAGATGAAAGGTTATCTCTATCCCTTCACATTCTAAAAATGTATCCCTTGTGGTCCCTATTTAAGCATGAATTCATTTTTCTTTATAAAAACCCTAACTAGGATCATACCCCACATTGAGAGGCAAGTGAAAATTCCTAAGATCAAGAGTTGATCCCAACTAGGATCACACCCTTACAGTAAGGGGAAAGCAAAAATTTAAAGATCAAAACCTAAAGAAAGTTAGTGAAAAAGCCAAAGAGCCCAAGAAATTCAAATGTTAGGAGGCATGCCCAAATTAAAAAAACAAAAAAAACAAAATGACCAAGTCAAGTTCAAAACAAAATAAGGATGCCCCAACAAAGCAATTAAAAGGGGCAAATCATAGAAACACGATCAGCATAAACAAAGACAATACAACACTGATCCTAAGTCTTTAGAGCCTTGAAATACTTTTTGAGCCTACAAATCCTTTTCTTTTATAGTGAACAGCTATAACCTACATTGCATACCTTTTTAGAAGTCCTTTCTAATTATTGTGACGTGCACGACGTCGAATGACGGAACAACCTCTTTGAAGGTTTAATCATAAAGTTGTGATTTAAGGGAGTCGCCACATAGTTTCATGATCACTAGAAAACCTATGGTCTATAAGAGTTTGGGTAAGGGGACTAGTTGTGCAAGGGAAAGACACATCACCCCCAGTGTAGCCTACCTAAGGTAAGTTGCTTTATTGATTACTTGTTAATTTAAGTCATATTTCTATTTGTTGTTCTGATTTAAAGTTCAAGGTAGATCTCCATTCGCAAGGAAGCCTTTACCATATTATGTTGAATTCTAACCGTTCTAAGGTCCTAATTTTAGCATCACATTTATTTTCTATTTTGTATCTTTAATACTCGAAGGTATACTTTATAGTGTAATTTTATACCCCTAAATATTAAAGTCCACATGTAAGGATCTTGAAAATAAAAATAATAAAACACTTGAAAATTAACTAAAAGGGTATTGTGGTAATTATAGGGATGTCCTACACCATATAAAAGGTCTTAGGAAGCCAAGTGCAGCCGACATCTAGAGGAAAGAAAAGAGGAGGGAAATTCAATGGTTTTATGAAACTATTTCCATAAACCACACAATATCTCTTGAATAAAAGATTGTTAGGGAGTGTTGGAAGATCTAGGAAGGTTATTTACACTAATTTAGAGAGTTTAATGCTTAGGAGAAGAAGGAAAAAAATTGGGGGACAGTGAAGGGAAAAGGAAAGGAGGGAAGAAACCAAGGATTCCTTCTCATTTTTCTTATTGAATCCTACATATTATAAGGTAATAACCCTTGTTTTTGAATTAATTAATGTAAATTGAGTACGTTGAGTAGTTAAACATAATTGTTTCATAGAGAAAATTATGGATTTGAAGAATTCTTGCTTGAATTGTTTGATTTACATTGAAATTATGTTATTTAGCATAAATAAATGTAGGAACACATGAGAATTGAAGAAATTAAGAAAATTAATTGCTCCTTTTTCCTTAATGTTAGTGGCGGCATATAGGTACCACGAAAAGAGAGGAATATTTCCTTCAAATTGGTTATATTATAGGATATGTGAGATTTTGTTGATCTTTATAGTTATGAATTCATGCAAAATTTGAAGGAAAAACAACTAGAAATTAATAATTTCCTTGATATGAAGTCTTCGCCTAAAGGCCATTAAAATAAAATAAATATTAGGAAGTTTTAATTGGTTTAGTGTTATGGTGTTAAAAATATACCTAATAAATAAATATAATGAGATGGATATGTAGAAAATAAGAAACAATTCTTGGAATCCTATGCAAAGGTTAGTTGAACTAGTTTGTAACACAGGAAATGAAGAAATAAATGTTATCTGTACGTTTATCCTAAAAACATGATAATTATATGTGAATGATTTGGTAGAATATTATATGGGTCCAAGAGTCAACATAAAAGATGATAATCTAATATTTGATTTATGACAGGAGATATTGCTCCGATTAGATCCTAGGGCGCAGGAGTTTCAATATCATCATGCCAAAAAGGTAGGATTTCTCCTCAACTTATTTTTCTAATAATAAGAAAAGAGGAAAGAAAATTCATATCAAGATATATTTGAGTTATAAGTGTTTCTAGTCATTTTAGAAAAGAAAGGAACATAAAAGAAATATAAAATAGAATATAATTAGCCTACCAGGATTTAAAGGCTAATGATATCAACATAGAATATGTTGATATCAACATTACATGATGTTACAATATTCTTCTAGATTATAAAAGCTAAAAATATCAACAGGGTTATGTTGATATTAGAATTCATGAGAATTTTATTAGCCTACCAAGAATTGGAGGCTAATGATATCAACATGGGAATATGTTATGATATTCTTCTAGATTATGGAAACTAAAAATATCAACAAGGTTATGTTGATATTGGAATTAATGAGAATTTGATTAGCCTACCAGAAATTGAAGGCTAATGATATCAACATGAAATATGTTGATATCGACATTACATAACGTTATAATATTCTTCCAATTATAGAAGCTAAAAATATCAGCAAGGCTATCTTAGTATTAGAATTAATGAAAAATTTGATTAGCCTATCGAGACTTGGAGGCTAATGATATCAATATGGATTATGTTGATATTAGCATTATAAGATGTTATGATTTCTTCCGGATTATGGAAGCTAAACATATCAACAGGGTGATGTTGATATTAATATTAATGAGGAATGGATTTATTTACCGAAATTGGGAGACTAATGATATCAACATGGATTATGTTGATATTGGTATCATATAGTGTTATATACACACACACACACACACACACACACACACACACATTAATTTATCTCCTTTTGTTGCTCCGTAGCACACATTTATTTTTTCTAAAAATATAAAGTTAAAAATATTGATATTTACTAACTTTCAAATATATATATATATATATATATATATATATATATATATATATATTTGAAAGTTAGTAAATATCAACAAAGTTATATTGATATTAGTAGTTTTTAACTTTATATTTTTAGAAAAAATAAATGTGTGCTACGGAGCAACAAAAGGAGATAAATTAATGTAATGAAAAAGTAAGGCTTTGTATTTTAATTATTAAGTTTGAGATTTATTTTTTCTGGGATGTAATTTAAACTTTATGTTTTGATTTACAGGTAAATCTCTTTCACAATAAGAATATAAATTTGTAGTTGGAGATATGCCTATTTTTGTTATAAATATCTAGACATTAGCTAATATTAATGGAACTATTGACTAAGTCCATATGTTAAACTTTTGAAATGTTATGTAATGAATTGACCTCTTGAACTCTTTATGGTAACTATTCTATAACTTGTGGTTAAGGATACTAATTCATGTTTCTTTATTATGAAATTTACATTCTTCTTATTTTAGATAATATTATATAATGCACCTTCTTTTCTTATGGAATAGAAATTACTTAGAAAATTCCTTAATGTTTTAGATCTTGAATGGTTATTTCATTTACCCTTAAGTTTTTATTTTATTTTATTTTATGAATAATGTTGTGGTTTGTTTTTAACATAAAAAAACATAAAACAAAATAATAGAGTTGAGAAAAAAACATGACTTGTGTTAATATTATGATGATAATGATCCAGGGTGATTGGATTGAGTTGAGAAATAATTTTCTTAAAACATACAGGATTAGTCGATAACTTGGGATATTATAATTATAAAGGAAACTTTTCCAACAATTTGGTAAAAAAAAAGAGGGTTATTGCAGTTGGTATCAGAGTTATAGTTATTATTTAGGGAATTAAAGTGTTAATATAAATATGAGTTATGTTGTAGGATGGTTTATATCATATAGAGAGCAAATACTAATCTTTTCTGTTGACACCGCTTCTCAAATACTTGCTGCAATCATGCACTCAGGGCATGGTGAGTCAGCAACATAATGGGATGATGTTGAATCATTATGGGCAGATATATAGCAACCAAATGGGTCAGTTAAACAAGGGCCAATAAATAGACCTCCACTAAGAGCCCCAGTTGTTACACCTATACCATTTTCCAATCCAACTTTTATGGAACGATTACTTAGAGTAGTGGCAACTGAGATGGTTAGAGCCTCTAGTATGGCACCAAGGATTGTCACTTTGGTTTAATAGGTGAAGGGTATGAAGGAATTAGAATGTGTAAAAGGATGTCGAAGTAGTTGGGCATTGGTTAAGAAAGGTTGAGAGGGTGATCTCTTAAATGTTAGTGCCCATGGAGTTATAGGTTGATTGTGTAACTTATTTCCTCTTAGAAAGTGCTCACTCCTGGTGAGAAACAGTTAGAGGAAGGAAGGCAGGAAAGGTCTTTACTTGGAAAGACTTTAATGATGAATTTGAGGAGAGGTATTACTATTGGCAATATAGGAGGGATAAAAAACAAGAGTTTTTTTGCTCTGAAACAAAAGGAAATGTTAGTACTAGAAATGAAAGGAGGTTCTAAAATTTTTCATTTTTGCCTTCGCATACCTTCTTTCATAATGGCATCACATAAAAAGATTTCGAGATGGCCTTCAACAGGACCTAAAGAGGGTATTAATTGCTATGCAATTTCAGTCAATTTGAGAGCTGGTACAAGGTGCACTAGCTATGAAGAGGGTGATAAAGGATGATTAGAAGAAAAAGAATGAACAAATATTGTCTACAGGAGGAAAGAGGAAGGGTTGTACATTCTCTACCTGTAGACCTCCCCTCCGCAAGAAGTGGAGAGGCAGTCAGTCAACCAACCAATTTTCTAAAAGAGGAAGTAATTTCACCCTATGGGAGTTTAGGGGGATTCATTCAGTTCAGTAGAAGGGGATCTGTGGGAGGCCAAAGTCGGCAAGGAATGACAAATTTTGATGGAACTACTAAGTAGAGGGGACTTAAATACATGTTGTGTTTCAGGTGCAATCAAAGGCACCCAATGGATTGTTCAGCTTCTCCAGAAAGGTGTTACATATGTAGGAGTAAGGGGCATAAATGGAGAGATTGTGTTTATCTTGGGAAAAGGGTCCAATTACCATAGGATGCCTTTCATCCTTTCAAAGCCATGTCATTTTTTAGGCTTGCTGACCCTTTCTTTGATGATTGTAAGAGAATTTTTTATGATTAAATAAAAATGACAGACTTTTCTTCCTGAATTTTTTTTTCTTCCTTGCTCTTCCCTTTCTTTGCTTTTAATTCTTAGCTTCTTTCTTTAATGCTTTAATTTTATTTTTATTGTTTCGCATCAACTTTGGTATCAAAGAATGTGTGTAGATAGTCGATCCATCAATATGATTACAATCAAGTATCAGTTTCTCATTCCTCGATTGGATGACAAGCTAGATATGATGGCAATAGCCCAAATTTTATCTAACATTAACCTAAAGAGTGGGAATCATCAGATTAAGATCTGTTAGGAGATGAATTGAAAACTGTATTTAAAACTAAGGATGGATTATATGAGTGGCTAGTCATGTCTTTTGGCCTTTCCAATACACCAAGCACTTTTATGAGAGTAATGATACAGGTGTTTAGGCCATTTATGAGAAACTTCTTGGTTATGTATTTTGATGATATCCTTATTTATAATGAAACCAAGAAAGAGCATTTATATCACTTTGTTCAAGTTTGTTGTACCACCCTAAGAAAGGAAAGTTTGTTTGCCAAAGTTAAAAAGTGTTCCTTCTTTACAGATCAAGTGGTTTTCTTAGGGTTTATAGTGTAATGTAAGGGAGTCTTTGCTGATCCCTAAAAAGTCCAAGCAATAGTAGATTGGCCTTAGCCAAAGACTATTCATGAGGTTTGTAGTTTTCTTAAGCTTGCGAATTTCTATCATCGTTTTATCAAGGGATTTAGCATCATCATATCTCCTATTATAGATTTTTTGAAATGAAGTGAGTTTCAATAGAGTAAAAAGCTAATAAGGCATTTGAGGAGGTTAATACGAAGATGATAAAGGCCCTAATTATACAGCTCGCCGACTTTACTAAAGTGTTTAAAGTAGAATGTGATGCCTCAGGAGTTGGTATAGGTAGAGTACTTAGTCAAGAACGTCACCATGTAGCCTACTTTAGTGAAAAACTTAACGAGGCCAAACAAAAGTATTTAACCTATGATAAAGAGTTTTATGTGGTGGTTAACACCATTATTTGCTACCACAGGAGTTTGTTCTTTACTCTAACCATAAAGCCCTACACTATCTAAACTCCTAGAAAAAGCTCAATCATAGACATGGTCATTCGATTGAATATTTTCAAGCCTATTAATTTGTTTTGAAACATAAATCTAGAATGGAGAATAGAACGGTAGAAGCCTTGAGTCTTTGGGTAACGTTGTTATCCATAATGAGTGTTGAAGTTACTGGATTTGAGAGACTCAAAGAGGAGTATGAATCTTGCTCAGAATTTAGAGAAGTATATATGACTTTGAGGGATGAGAATAACCGTGTTGTAGATGGTTATCACCTCCAAGAAGGGTATTTAATTTGAGAAAATAAGCTTTGTATCCCAAAGACATCCATACATGAATTTTTGATGTGAGAGATTGATGTTAGAGGTCTTTGAGAACACTATAGAAAAAATAAAACCATTGAAGATCTGGAACATCAATTGTTTTGGTCTAGTTTGAAAAGAGATGTAGCTAAGTTGGTAGGTCAATGTCAAACATGTCAACTAGCAAAGCATATAAAACAAAATATTGGTCTTTACACCCTTTTACCTATTCTTACTTGCCCTAGGCAAGATGTAAGTATGGATTTTGTGCTTAGGCCTCCACGTATTACAAAGAAGCATGATTCTATTTTTGTAATTGTCGATTGTTTCTCTAAGATGGCCTATTTTTTCCCTTGTCAAGATGTATGGTGTTCCCCAAACCATAGTCTCATATAGGGATGTTAGATTTATAAGTTATTTCTGGAAAACCCTTTAACATATGGTGGGAACTAAGTTGAAGTTTTCTAGTGCCTACTACCCTAAATTGATGGTAAAACCGAGGTGATTAATAGGATTTTAGGCAACCTTTTGAGGTGTCTAGTGAGTGAGCATAATAGGAATTGAGTTGGTTCTTCTTACGACCTATTTTGCCTTCAATAGTTCTGTCAATAGGTCAATTGACATGAGTCCATATAGATTTGTTCATGGTTACAAACCTAGGAAACCTTTAGACCTTCTTCCCATATCTCTTCATGCTAGGGTGTCTTAGTCAGCCGAGTCTTTTGCACGTATAATTCAAGATTTGTATGTTAAGATCACTAAGCAGATTCAAGCAAGTAATGCACAATATAAACTTTGAGTTGATTTACATAGATGCCATAATGAATTTAAAGTGGGAGACTATGTTATGATATAGATTAGACATGAGCGGTTTCCTTACAGAATTAATCAAAAATTGGATGCATGTAGTGCAAGGCCATTCAAAGTGCTACAACGAGTGGGTCCAAATGCTTATGTTCTTGATTTACCACTTGATTTTGGCATTAGCTCTACATTTAACATTGATGATTTAATTGCATACTAGAAACCACATCCTATTCCAAACGATCTCTTTGAGATGCCACCTAACTCCTCTCCTGATTATCCTATTGAATCCTCTACCCCTTTCACCTTAATCTCAGCACAAAAGGATAATGTTGATGTTATTCTAGATGAACAAGTTATTTTTACCAGGAATTGTGAGGTTTAACGGTTTCTAGTTCATTAGGAGAGCTAACCTGATTTAGATTACATTTGGATCACCAGAGATACTTTATAGTAGATTGATCCAAATCTTTAGGAGTGCTATCAATGTCATCCAAAGCTATACTCAACGAGGTCAATTTTCTCCAACCTCGGGAGAGTTGGTGGGGACACTAGACCCACACTGCAGATTACACAAGTATATGAACGAAGATGACATAGGATAGCCCAGCCTATCACTCTTTAGTTGGAAGACTCGGCCCTTTTAGGCCTATTTCATTATTTTATTTAAGTTATTTATATTTTATATTAGACAATTTTAATTGATGGGTTAAGCCTAATAGTTGGATGTTTTAGAGTTATATGTTTTAGAGTTATACTATTTATATTTATTTTTTTTCCATTTGTGGGAGAGTTTTTTATGATTATATAGAAATGACAAACTTTTGTTCCTGAATTCTCTCTTCTTCTTTTCTTTTTCCTTTCTTTACTTTTAATTTTTAGCTTTTTTCTTTGAAGTTTGGTTCTTTACTGCTTTAATTTATTGTTCCGCGTCACATTCTCAACCAGGTTTGGAATGATGACTTGAATACTGGGATCTTATAATATCCTGAGATGTCATTGTTCTAGTGATCCAATGTGGGAAGTTTGTTTCATAGGCATGCTAAACAAATCATGATGGAATTAGGTGTTTAGACGCGCAACAGATTCGACTCGAAATTTTTATTTAACTAGTATAAACGAGGACAGTTATTTCTTTAATTTTTATCTGTTCCCCTGGACGAGACACACGCAAGTTCTTTTCCCATTTTGATTTAACTCTGTTCTACCAATTCCATTCCCTTTTGTTATATTAACTATGGCTGGATGGTCATGACCAAATTGCATTAGGAGAGAACCAAGTTTTAAGATACCAAATTGCACCTTCACCACTAACAGAGCATTTCATTTATTTTCTTTGCTACATTCAGCTAAACTTGGAATGCATTCGGAGAAGAAAGAAATAACGAAGACAATTAATGAGTCATGTATAGGGTAATGGATGTGGAATCAATCAGGCAACGAGTTTAGCAGATTCCCACTCCACAGCCTTCTTCAGGAAACTGTCTTCTTCCAGGACCATCTGAACAGGCAAGAAACCCATACCACTGGCCATGGCTAGCATCATTTGCTTCGTCTCTGACTTGAACTCTTCTAACTCCACTGTCCCATTCAAGTCATGATCAAATTGGACAAAAAGAGAACCGTAGACGAGAGCAAGCTCATCCGGGTCTGTTTCCACATCCACGCCGAAGTGGGTTTCCAATAACCTCAAACACTGCAGCTCCTTCAACATTTCCCCGTAGGAAAGCCGGCCATCATGGTCTGAATCAAGGTGGGCGAAGCGGTCACATATTTGCGCGCTGAATGCTTCCTCGTCCTCCAGAAAGTTGACAATGGTGGCACCATCCAAAATCTCCACACTCATTTTTGGTCTGTCGCAATTTACTCACAAACTAGAACTAGAGAAGGTTTAAAACCGTAAATTAAAGGGAAGCTTTAGAGAGAACTAATATGATATTGATGAATCAGGAGTTGGTTCTGTGCTCTGTGAAATAAAGAGAAGCTTTCGAGATAACTGATTTGATGTTGATGAATAAGAAGCTGGTCTTGTGCTCATTTATACGTAAATGAGGGGCACACAGACAGTTGACGAGCAGTCAGAAATATAGTTGGCACCCAGTTTCCATTTGGTTTTTGCTTTTCTGACATGCTTCTAATTACACTTTGCTGCATGGTTTTTGGACGCTTTGCAGAATCTGCTGCTTCGAGGAACGGTCGGTCAGCCACTAAAATTTTATTATTAGAACTATCTTAAACAGGCGAGCCATAAGTCATAATCTAATGGCAATGGCAACTTGGGAACGGGCTTTTCCCCTAATAAAATTCGGTGGGCTAGCCGTGTGTATAAAGTCGAAAATTAAATGAAAGTTGACTTTCTCGAAGGTCCCAAGATGGTGTTCCTAATTTCAAACCCCCTGTCAAAAACACCGACAGCGGTCAATTTCCCTTCTCCTTCCGAGACAGACCATGTTCTTTTTTTATTTATTTTTCTCACAACACAACAAAAAAGCAAATATTGTACTATAGATTTGATTTCACCTATTTTACATGTGTTGTTTGTCAAACATTAAATAATGGGTGTGATAGAGATTTAAACAAACTTAATTAAGGTTCGAACTGAATTTCTTCTTCTTCTTATTCTTCTTGTTTTTTTTTTAGAGATGGACTTCTACAACTTGATGCTTGCAATATTCTTTACTTATTTATTTCCATTTCATGTTTAATGGATTATGTCACGGGCGACGTCAAACGACACGTTTTAAGTGCCTCTTGAGAGGTATTGTTAGGAAAGAAAAGAGTTTTGGGTGTAATTATAAAATTATAATTAAGATTTAAGAGTTGGAACTTAATATAATGGTTACTAGGAAACTTATGGTCTGTGAGAGTTTGACTAAGAAACTGATTGTGGAAGGGAAAGGCGCATTATCTCCAGTGCAGCCTACCTAAAGTAAGCTACATTGTTATTTGATTGTTATTCTAAAGTAAGTTTCTATTCATTGGAATCTTCTAAGGTTTAAGATAAATCTCTCTTCGTGAGAAAATCTATACCTTATGAGGTTGAATCAAACAGTTGTAAAGTCTAAATTTTAGAATCGTATTTATATTGAACTTTTGTCTTTAATACCTGAGGGTATACTCTACTGTATAGTTTTACGCCCCAAAATATTTAAGTCTACGTTTAAATCATAATATAAAATGAAAAAAATAATTGGTGAAAGGTTTTTGATATTTTGGCTAAACCCTAATGGATAATCATAAATTAGTTATGATATCTATTTTATATTTTAAAACATGAGAAAAATACAATTTTTTGTTTTTTTAAAAAAACATGCTTGGAAAACTTTGAGGATTTGGCTATATACATGAAAACAAAACATTTTTTGTTTCTTTGAAAGAGGAAATTAATTTAAATTTTTTTGAATTTTTTTTTGAATTTTTGAAATTTCTTTTGAAATGTTTCAGAAAAAACTGGGTATTTTAATATCGGATATGTATCATATAGTGTAATTATACAGCATGATATTATGCAAAATTGATAGAAAAACATGCGAGAAAATCACAAATTTTTTGGAAGGGCTTTATTTTTTTTTAATATTTTAATATTATTTTTTAATATATTATTATTATTATATATATTGAGCTGGGCCCTACCCAGACATTTGGGCCGGACCTAGCCGGGTTAGGTCGTACTGCCAGGCAGCCCAACAGACCTGGCCTTCATCCTTTTTTATGGGCTGGACCTAACCAAGCCATCATGGGCTGGGTTGGAAAGGGTCCAACCCATCTTCACATGGTCATTAGCCCGACCCAATGACCATGTGAAGTGGTTGATTTTTGCATGCAGAACCAAATGTTATGCTTACAAATGGCTGCCTCGTTTGCATCCAAAAAGGGGAAGAAAAAGGTTACCAACTATGGGGGATTGCTAATTAGCAATGCTAGGAAGGCCAACGTGTTGTCGGCAGCATTGCTGGAAGCGAAGATGTTGCGAAAGAAGAGGAAGAAGATGGTTGGTGGAGAAGAACAAAAGATCTGGTAAGAAAAACTTATTTTCACCAAATTTGGCTCTAATTTCTTGATGCTCGGAGCATGGAATGCACCTCTATTTATAGGGGATGGAAGATTGACATCTTGTCTTTACTGGTGCCAATCTTGGCCCTTGATTCGACACAGAAGGATCTTAATCGTTTGTTCAAAGTTATTATCATGACCTGAAAATGTTGGTTGCTAAAGGTTGGTTAGGTTGAGCAATTTGAGGCGACACTGTGACGGCTGTAGGGACAATTAGCTGGTGAGATCCACTATGGGGTGAAGTATAATGTCAGCTTATCATGGTGGTGTATGGTTTGTCCGGTTTGATTGAGAGATGAAGTATTAAATGCCCCTGAAAATTAGCCATCCAAATAACATTTTCGGGTCAAAAGAAGAAGACAATGGACATTAACTAAACAATGCGTCGTCTGGTTGCCTTTGCTTTAATGTTAAAAAACAAATCCATTTTAGACCTTAAATTAAGGTATTTTTCCAAAGTTCAATTTGGTCCTTTAGCTTTTTATTTCTTTCAATTTGACCTCTAATTGACTCTAAACTTTTGATTTAATACAATTTTGCCCTTGTCGAATTTCAATATCAGCCCCGAATTTCAGCACCTTTTTCAATTTGATCCTTGGTCTTGGATTTATGCAATTTGACCATCAAATTTTAAATTTTCTTCAATTTCACCCCTGATTTTCATGAATTACCCCATAGTTCAATATGTTTTGCAAAATGGTCCTTAGTTGCAAATCTCTTCAATTTAACCTTTAATTGACCCAAAAAATTTGTTTTTCTTGCGATTTTACCACTAATTTGAACCAATTGACTTTATAGAAATTAAATTTGGTCTTCTAAAATTTCAATTTTCTCAATTAAGCTCAAATTGGGCTTCTAAACTTAGATTTTCATCAATTAAGCCCTTAATACAATTAATTTGACATATTGAAAGTATAATTAAGTTCTTGCACAATCCTTTAATTGCCCAAATTAATTCTTAAACATAATTAAATTATCAATTTGGCCCATGATTAAATCAAATTGGCCTATTAAAATTCTAATTATATCCTCAGGCTTAATTTTTAAGTAGATTCATCTAATAACTATTTAATTTGACCTTTAATTTGCATTGTCTCTCCAATTGTGGGTAAAATAGGATACAATTAGGCTTTCAAAGTCACAACTTAATATTCCTATATGTTTGAAATCCTCTTCAACCTACTTTTCCATGTGACTAGTTTTCTTGCTTTCTTTATTTTCTTTTTTGACTTTTATTTTGGAAAGAAAAAATATGAATTTAGGGAATAATCCAGAAATGAGTTATGACAATTGCCTCTCTCTTTACAATGTTTATAACGAAAGTCTCATGAGAGATTTTAGACAATAAGCTTTGTAAAGATGAAGAAAAAGAACGAGATTATGGACTCACTATATTAAGAAATGGTCAATCTTTCTGAAAAATGTTTGCAGTGAGGGCTTAAAAGCACACTCAGAGAAAAAACAAATAGGAATAAAAAGCACACTATCTAAAGAATGAGGGTTAGAAAGTGTACTCGAAAGAAAAGGAGATAGAGTTTTTAAAGAAAAAGATTATCTTCGTGAAAGACTTTTGAAGTGATATGGTAGTACCAAGCAACCTGTTTATTGGTAGAATTCAAAGATTATGAAATGTTCAATTTGTCATGGGTGACCCATCCAAATGAAAAACTTACGGTCTTTTCAAAGTAGTTTCATTGTAATTGGTGACCTACCAAGTAGAGAAATACAAAGATTTTTTTCGAGTGGTCTTATTGTAATAGACAAGCTGTCCGGGTGAAAAAGATAGATTTGTTAAAAATAAGTTTATTATAATGAGTGATCTACCCATATAAAACATACAAAGATTTTTCAACCATCATTGTCCATCTTCACACGAGGCTGAAAATATCAAGAGCTACAAGCCTGCAAGTGTGTTGTTTTTAACCATCCAGGTTCTTTGTTCAAGTTGCGTTTCTGCATATATAGGATATTAAGTGCTTCCCTCTTTTCAATGCGGGAAGTTTGTTTCATACACATGCTAAACAAATCATGATGGAATTAGGTGTTTAGACGCGCAACATATTCGACTCGAAATTTTTATTTAACTAGACTTTATAAGAGGACAGTTATTTCTTTAATTTTTATCTGTTCCCCTGGACCTGACACACGCAAGTTCTTTTTCCATTCTGATGCAACTCTGTTCTACCAATTCCATTCCCTTGAAGCTAAATTTTGAACGATGACTGAGATGCATCCAGCTCAATCCTTGTGCCCATGTATCTATTAGTTGATGAAGCCCTCTTGAAAGAGGAAAGATATTCGTGTTTCTGTCAGCCTTTTGTTATATTAACTATGGCTGGATGGTCATGACCAAATTGCATTAGGAGAGAACCAAGTTTTAAGATACCAAATTGCACCTTCACCAATAACAGAGCATTTCATTTATTTTCTTTGCTACATTCAGCTAAACTTGGAATGCATTCGGAGAAGAAAGAAATAACAAAGACAATTAATGAGTCATGTATAGGGTAATGGATGTGGAAATAATCAGGCAACGAGTTTAGCAGATTCCCACTCCACAGCCTTCTTCAGGAAACTGTCTTCTTCCAGGACCATCTGAACAGGCAAGAAACCCATACCACTGGCCATGGCTAGCATCATTTGCTTCGTCTCTGACTTGAACTCTTCTAACTCCACTGTCCCATTCAAGTCATGATCAAATTGGACAAAAAGAGAACCGTAGACGAGAGCAAGCTCATCCGGGTCTGTTTCCACATCCACGCCGAAGTGGGTTTCCAATAACCTCAAACACTGCAGCTCCTTCAACATTTCCCCGTAGGAAAGCCGGCCATCATGGTCTGAATCAAGGTGGGCGAAGCGGTCACATATTTGGGCGCTGAATGCTTCCTCGTCCTCCAGAAAGTTGACAATGGTGGCACCATCCAAAATCTCCACACTCATTTTTGGTCTGTCGCAATTTACTCACAAACTAGAACTAGAGAAGGTTTAAAACCGTAAATTAAAGGGAAGCTTTAGAGAGAACTAATATGATATTGATGAATCAGGAGTTGGTTCTGTGCTCTGTGAAATAAAGAGAAGCTTTCGAGATAACTGATTTGATGTTGATGAATAAGAAGCTGGTCTTGTGGTTATTTATACGTAAATGAGGAGCACACAGACAGTTAACGAGAAGTCAGAAATATAGTTAGCACCCAGTTTCCATTTGGTTTTTGCTTTTCTGACTTGCTTCTAATTACCCTTTGCTGCATGGTTTTTGGACGCTCTGCAGAATCTGCTGCTTCGAGGATCGGTCGGTCAGCCACTAAAATTTTATTATTAGAACTATCTTAAACAGGCGAGCCATAAGTCATAATCTAATGGCAATGGCAACTTGGGAACGGGCTTTTCCCCTAACAAAATTCGGTGGGGACTTACTCGAAGGTTCAAAAGCACCGACAGCGGTCAATTTCCCTTGTCCTTGTAAGACGGACCGACCATGTTCTTTTTCTTCTTCTTCTTTTTTCCGCAATACACAACAAAAATGAAAAATTGGTACTTTCGGTTTGATTTTACCTTTTCTACTTTGCAAAATGTTTTTTTTATTTTTTTTACCATAAATAATGGGCATATAGTTCTATTAGAGATTTAAACAAACTTTAAGGATAGAACTGAGTTTTTTCTTTTTTTTTCAAAGATGGACTTTTAGAACTTGATGCTTGCAATATTCTTTACTTATTTATTTCCATGTCATGTTTAATAGAGTACTTAATCATTTATTAAAATTATCCTATGTACTTATTTATATAAAACCATTTTTCTTATACAAAAGGATTCAAAAAAATTAAAATTAAAAAGAATGAGGATCAAAATTAAAATTAAAATATAAAATAAATTTTATATTTGATTGAAGGGTGAGATTGAAAAGAAAAATAAATTTAATAAAAGGATAAAAAAATCAAAAAACAAAAGAATAAAAATTGATATAAAAAATCAAAAGAATGTTCTGAATAATAAAATTAAAAAAAAAATAATTTTTACAGAAGATCAAGAAAAAAAATTAAAAATCAAAATTATAAAAATTATATTAGAAAATATAATATCATTAATTTGAATTGAATAATAAAATTAAAAATTAATAAAATTTATATAAAAAGTTCTGATTTTTTTGGCGCTTTGCAGAATCTGCTGCTTCGAGTATCGGTCGGTCGGTCAGCCACTAAAATTTTATTATTAGAACTATCTTAAACAGGTGAGCCATAAGTCATAATCTAATGGCAATTGCAACTTGGGAACGGGCTTTTCCCCTAATAAAATTCGGTGGGCTAGCCGTGTTTATAAAGTCGAAAATCAAATGAATGTTGACTTACTCGAAGGTCCAAAGATGGTGTTCCTAATTTCAAACCCCCAGTCAAAAGCAGCGACAACGGTCAATTTCCCTTCTCCTTCCGAGACAGGCCATGTTCTTTTTCTTTTTTTTTTCTTTAAAGAACATGGATTTTACTAAAATTATCCTACGTATTTATTTATATAAAACCATTTTTCTTATTTTCTACAATTTAACTTATTATTCTCATGCTCATCTCTTTTTTTTCAATGGAATAACTTTTACAAAAAATTAAAAAAATAAAAATCAATCAATTTAAAAAACATAAATTAAACCACATGGTATTCAGCTTTTGTGACTGAAAATTCACATTTTGTTTTTATTTTCAATAGAAAGGAGAAAGAATTCAGATAGTGCGTGTTTTGACATACTATACAAAATTAATCAAAGAGATAGATCCAATCCAAAAAAGGAAGGAGTTCTTTTAGGAAAGGGATTCAGATTAAGAAAAATGGGATTCAAGATACAAGTATAAAAGTACAAAAAAAAAGAAGTTTAGTAAGAAAAAAAAGGGGGGGTATTTTCGTCTATTTTTTATTTCTATTGCCTTGGCGACATGGCCGAGTGGTAAGGCGGGGGACTGCAAATCCTTTTTTCCCAGTTCAAATCCGGGTGTCGCCTGATCAACAAAAGACGCGAAATACCTTATTCTGTTTTGCTGATATATTGTCCCCAATAGAAACAGCGAAGGAAAAAGACTCGTGATATTTCCAAGAGCGCTGCTGCTTATTTTGTTTGCGCTTAATCTTTCCCGATTCTACTAGCAATCATACAAGAACTTCTTATAATTAATTGGTTCTAATTAATTGAATTGGATTTTTTGGATTGTTTCATCAATGGTATTGGACAAAATCTTTTTTTTTTTTACTATGCACCAGCGATACTAATATTATTATTAGTGACTATTATTATTATTAGTGAAAAATAATGGAAAAAAGTGAACAATACTAATTTGAAACCCACTATCAAAAAGAGCAACAATGGTCAATTTCCCTTTCCCTTTTCAATCAAATCAATTCTTAGGTCATAATACAAGCCAAAATTGCAAATTAAATTACAATTACAGAATATAAAAGTTAGATAAATCATTATAGCAATTTATAATACTTAAATTTTGTTTGTCCTTAAGCTTTATTTTTCAATTGTAGTCTTTTGTATCCAATTTCATTAACAATTTATCAAAATTGGTCAAGGAAAGAAAAAAAATTAGCAATGAAAGTTTAAAGTGTAAAACAATGAGAAATCTCATGGTCTATCTCAAATTTAGAAGCGAAAGTTCTTTTTAGTCCATTTACTCTTTTTTTCTTACTTTGCAGTCCCTTTAGTTTTAACAATTTTAATTTTGGTTTAACAAATTAAGAGGGTGTTCACTTGAAATATCACATTTCATAGATAAATATAATTGGTATATAAAATTTTAATTTATTTGAAACAACTATGATTTCACAATGTACTTATAAAAGCCACAATATATCACGAGATATGAAAGTCAACTAAACTAGAACAGTAACAAGCAATGCATGCCCACCTTTCAAGATATTGTTAAAAACTTCTAATAAATTTATAGTCATATTGACATAATTATACCTGCCATCATATGAAGGTGTGTTTTAAGTTTAACTTTTGTTTATCCTCTTATATGCCTATCCTTCTAAATCATTTGATCATACCAATTATCAAATTTTTGCTTTGATGGTTCATGAAACATCAAACTAAAGGGTGTTCGGCTTTGAGGTTGAGTTTTTTCCATTAAAATTTGAAAAACGTTTTTGCTTCAAATTAATTTTTTTAGTGTTTTTGTATCGTTTTAATGTGCTGATGTCAAAATTAAATTTTAAAAAATAAAAATATATTATTTTGATGCATTTCTGAATAAAAAATATTTTGAAAAGCAACCTTTACCACACTTCTAAACACCCCTTTAAGATTTTTTTTCAAAGTCAGATCTTTGTTCCTAGTGTTGAAGTTACTCACAAAATGATAATGATAAAATTCAACTGACTCAGACCATATCTTTGTCATGACATTCTTAATTGCAATCTATCTATATGATAATATATATAGTCCAATATAAGAAACTATCACATATCAGCAAATACAATCTAAGTAGCATGTCTAGTTATAATTAATCTCTTCTTCGACCAGAGTAAATACACAAAGGAAATATCTAATTGTTAACGTTAAACCTAACTCTAACCAACAACTTCATATTAAACTTCATGTATAAGTGAGTGTCATCAACACTTATCAGCGAACAACAATACCTTCACTCCTCAATTATAGGTCCAAATGTCTAAAAAACTCTTTCAATTATTAATATGCTACCATCTACCCTTTTTTATCCCACTAGACAATTGTACTCAAATTTAATTGTTGGAGTACTAATAATAGTCTAGGCAACATTTAAAATGAATTCTCATATGAACCAAACAATTGTTTGGGTACCTTTTATTTAGTTATCCATACTTTGTAATATGATGTTAAACCTATATTATTGACTTATTTTTTCTTAAATGTCTACAACACTTATACTTGTGTTGGCATTAACATTGACAAAACCATATTAGCAGTAAATTTTAAATCAAGTTGGTGGTGTCATCATTAACTGATGTATTGGTACATGTGTGTAGACTTTTCAACTTTGAGATCTCAAACAAATTTGAATTTTTATGAAACCCTGTATGTAAGTACCATTAATACTATGGTACATTTACACATTATAAGTACACATAGGTTATGATTGAAGGTCATACCTTGTATTCTAATGAATTTGTTATGTGCCACTACTTCATTATATTAATTAATTTAAACTTGGTTTGAAAGGTTTGTCCAACTCTCGACTTAAAACTTACGTTTGAATTTCTATGACTTAAAGCTCAGCCATTGAATATCATTTTAGAGTCATTATTAGCATATGCATGATGAAATATACTTGGATCTTCCTTCTCCATCATTACAGGTATCAATGTTGAGTCCATTAAACTAATAACTATCCTAGACGAACTATGATGCTTGTATAACTATTTGAGTAAACCTTAAGACCCGAGTATACTCAATACTAGAAGAGTAAAATTGCTTAGGTCTACTATTCAAATAAAGCTTTATGTATCTTGATTTGTATTTGGTGCCCAACCCAATCATAAACTTCAAAATAACATCACAATAAATAGGCATAGCAATATAACAAATTAGTCATTCGACAGCTTGCATCCTCCAAGTAATATCAAGTTCAATTTCATCATTATTCCACTAATATCTATATATATGACTTGTTTTAGTTTGGTCTGTAAAATGTATAATCTAGAACTCATAATTACATTGTTTCTTCTAATGTAAGTAATATTATTGTTGCTACAAAAAATAGTAAAACCATAATGACATAACATTGTTATATATTAGAAGGTATATTCTATAAAACAACAAAACCCAATGCTATCATATAATCATCTTAAACAATAATTAATTTATCTAATTTATAATTAATTGAACACTAACAAATTAATTTATCTAATAATCTCAAACACTAACAAATTAATTTATCTTCTAAAATTTATCAATTCTAACATATTCTCACCAAAATTTATCAATTACAAAAAATTACATAATTCACATAAATCCAAATACAAGAAAAAATATAAATGTAACAAAATCCATCCATTACCAAACATTCTCACCAAATCTACCAAAATTTATTAATTCTCATAAATTTATATCTAAATTTATCAAATGTAAAAACTACATGATTCACAAAAGCTGTAATATAAAAATATTATAAAATTTAACAAAATTCATCAATTCCATAAATTCTCTCTAAATTTATTACTTTTATCCAATTCTCACAAAAACAAATAGCAGTAACCATGATTATATCTTGACTTGTTTTTAATTGAATCAAAAAGTAATATCTTAGAAGATTTTATATTCTAATTAATTTTTGTTTAGTTTTTAGATTTTTTAGCAACCAAGTTTACCTCCTCTTGAAAGAAAGAACCATGTTATTGTGTTGAATTACGAGCCCCGCCTAGCTTTTCTCAAGTTTTTTTAATATTTTATCTATATGATTTATATTGTAATTCTTTACCCTTTTTGCAGCGTTTGGCTTTCAATATTTATTACTTTTCTTTATTATTTTTCTCAATTTAGCTATTAGTTTTCTTAGATTGTCTTGCTAAAAAATCTTAGAAATTTATTCCATTTTTCTATTTTAAAACCTTAGCTTTCTCTTATAATCCAATCACTTTTAGATTGATTAAAACTTCTCGGCTTCCTTGAGTATTCTTAAAACATTCATTTATTATTTGATCCATTGACTTTTCTTGAAACCCTAATTTCTTATCTAATATCTTTTGAAACGCTAAGTTTTCTTAAAACTCTAATCTATTATTTGAATTATTTTTTAAAATCTATTATCCTTAGTTTGACTATATGTAACAATAATTAACCTATTGCCTCTACAGAGGAACTATCTTAATAAAAAAAATTATTAGTCAAATAAAATTATGGAATTGATTAGGCCTTTTTTCTCTCTCTCTTTTCTTTTTTCTCCTCTGTCTTATTGGGCTTGGTTGGCTGAATTAAATATTGAAAAGTTGTTAAAGAGTACTCACAAAGTGAAATAAAAAGGGGGGAAGAACATTTTTTAGTGCATGTCATAAACGAGCTAGCATGCGAATAAGCCTATCATCTTCAAGAAGCGCATTCAATGACTTTTAACCTCCAATAGTGGTCTTTCTTGTATCATTGATTTCATGTTGGCAAGGGGATTCTTCCTAGTTACTGAATGTTAATGGCAAGTTACTAGTGTAGCTCTGACAGCCTATTCTTATTTCCTTTCTCTCTCTTTTTTTTCCTTTTCTTTTTCTTATTTTTCATGCCTTCTTTCCTTTTTCTCTTTCTTCCTTTTTTTTCTTTTTCTGCCTAGTTAGGCTTTGTTGTTGGGCATGGTTAGGTTAGTTTTTCCCCTCTTCTTTTTCTTCTTCCTTTTTTTTACTATCTTATTCTTTGGGCCTCTATATTTCTCTTTTTGCCTTCTCTTCTTCTTTTATTTTCTTCTTTTTTAGGCATGGTTGGGCTTTTTTCCTTTTCTCTTTTTTATTCATCTTTCTCTCTTTCTTTGTCTTTTCTTCTCATTTTTTTTTATGCTATTAGGTTGGTTGGGTTTAGTGGGCTTAGTTAGGACAAAAGTTTCTCCTTTTTTTATATTGCCCCCCCCCCCCCCCCTCTCTTCTTAGGCCTAGTGGGGATTTTTAATTTTGGCCCCAATAATTTCTCTTCCAGTCTTTGAAATTGTGTGTATTTCAAAGACTTCAATTTTATTTTCTATAAAAGGCATGTTTGACATAGTTTTTTTAGGGTGTGTCCAAATTGAGAGTATGCTCGAATATAGATGTGGATTATATTTCTCATGAAGACTTATGGAGATTTTTCATAAAGGCTATTTTTATAGAGAATTTTGCAGAGTGTTTTCATAGATACTTCTTTGTTACTATGGAATTTGTCTAAGTTTTTGAGTAAAATGGCTATTCATATCCTTAAACTCTTATGGAAAATTTTAGAGATTAGGCTTAAATGGAGATTTCTCTTGTACTAAGGTAGTGGAGAAGTTTTATGGAGTTCATCTTCATTTGAGGTGAAGAATCCTATAGAGCAAATGCTATGGTATAGAGATATAGAAACATGGAGATTTTATATGGAGATCTCGTTTGGAAAGATAAAGATTTTGTATAGAAATATAGAGATTTTACGTGTTTGTATGGAGTCATGGAGATTTTGTATAGAGATTAAGTTTAGAGATATCGAGATTTTGTATAAGGATATTGTTCGGAGAAATGGAAACTTCATATAGATATTTTTTGTAGAGAATAATGGAGATGAGCAATCTTATAAACAAAAACATGACAAAGAATCATAGAGATAATACCACTTTTATAAAGAAAAAGTTCAAAATACACTTTAAGTGATCTAAATGGTAGAAGAAAAGGAACAATTGATATTCAGATGATTAGAGGTCATTTTGATGCATGTTTAAGGGTTTGAAGATGGAGTCCTTTTAGACATTTAGAAGGTTTATAATGGATTTCTCTTGAACATGGTCAAAGGTAGACCTAATCCTACTAGCAGAGTGCCTTTTTATTCATAAAGATTCATTTTTTAAATGCTTTACAACTTTAGTTAGCATTGACTGATTGACTTATAATGATCTTTTACCTTTAAAATAAGTGTAGTAACATTCCCTAAATATAATTTTCTCTCATCGTAACCATTTTCTTATTAGTAGGGAACTTAATGGCTAAGTACATGGTATTGATCAAGATATTTATTGTATGAAGGAAAGGTTTTCCAAGGATGGCATTGTAAACTAGTTTCATCTTAATCATCATAAAGGTGTGTTGGAGCATGTAACATTTTAGGATTGTTACTGAGGGTTACTGTTATGTCTATGAAGCCTTTAACTAGCATTTCATTTCCTTATTTCCTATTAAAGGAATTTTTACTCTAGTCGATTTGGAAGAGTGTATGTCTAGATGTATTATCACTTTAATAGAGAGGATGTTGATAATATTACCAACATCTAAAAGGACCCTATATACCTTATGATTAGAGATGATAGTGGTGATCATTATAGTGTCTTTGTAGGGAAATGTTATCCCTTTTCTATCTTAGAGGGTAAAAATGATAGCATTGTGCAAAGGGTTAGGAAATCATGAGCCAACCGAAAACTACTTTGTGTAGACTGTCTTAGCTCATCCATAATCACCACCTACCAAAATTCTACTAAGGATCATGTTTTTTTCTAGCAAAATTTTGAGATAAGTGTTGATCTTTTTAGTTATGAATTTTTCTTGATGAACTATTAGATATAATATTTAGCAATCAATCTTTCTATTAAAAAAAAATATAATAGTGTTTAGTATCATCGCCTTTTTCTATACATAAAAGATAATATTTTTTTAAGTTACATGTACTAGTTTCATTTTTCATTAAATAAGGGTATTGTGGAAATTAAGTTCCTTTAAGAGCAATCAATACCACAATTTAGGGTAAAATTCACTAGTGTGGTCATGAGCTTGGAAAACACCAACAAACTATATATTGACTCACTCGAATTCTTTTTTTATGCCCTAAGGTTAATAAAAGTAGGGGACTAATGATGCTTGAGAGTTTTTTCTTTTGTCTTTGATGCCTAAGTTAGCAAAGTGTATGAAAAAAATAATATATAAAAGAATGAGAACAAAGACCTAAGATAATGTGTGTTGTGTTCATATGGTGTTTTTAAGGTATTCACATACCTCAAACCATATACATTTTCATTATAAGTTGAAAGGTCACAAACCTACTCATAGGAACAATTATGAAGAATATTTGATTCATCATGAATGTCCATGCAATTAACGTATTAGGATGAGTTATTCAAGTAGGCACCCATCTTGTTAACTTATAAGATATGAATTTCATATAGGTGTCGTACTGATAGCTTGAAGTGATGCAAACCCTGTAGGTATAAAGATCTAAAAACTCAAAGTCAAATCAACATTCCTCAAAAAGTTAATTTTAGGTTTATGATTGAGCTTGACATAATGATAACATGTACCGAGGCATCATGACTATAAGTAATCAACTTCCCACTCAATGCCTATAAAGAGACGACAATGAGAAATATAGAAGATATCATGAAGCTTGGTTAAATCTTTGATAAGTAAGAGTAGTTCTATAAGAAACCAAAAGTAAGAGCAAACTCTCACACACAAGTTTTATTTCTAAATAATTAATCATTCTCTAATTAAATTTTTTTAAAAACATAAATATAAGCTAAATAACCTTATTTTTACTTGGTAAAATGTAAACACCCAACAAAAAAAATAAAACCAGAAATGACTCCACCGTCGCTCTTGATTTCTGAATCAGCAGTGACACAATTTGACTATCAATTTCTGAATCGACAGCAACACAGTAAAACCCAACAAAAATTGGTGTTGGATCGGCTTATCCTAGGGGAGAATAAGAACAGAAAGCAACCCAAGAATAACCCAGAAGAGGGATAAGAACCACCTTGTTCAACACCCAAACACCCCCACCTTATTAAAGAAAGGGTATAAATACAAGGGGGAGAGAGAGAAGGTGACTCTTCCTCTCCCTAAGGTCTAGCTACAAGTTGCTAGAAACGCCCCTCTCTCCTTCCTAAGAGAAAACTAAATTGAACAGTTGCATGCCCACCTTCCTTGAGAGTAAAGTGAGAAGAGATTAGAGGGGAAGAGAAATGACGAAACTTAGAGGAGGAAAAAGCCTAGACCTTCTCCCAGAATCGACTATAGCCATTGTTGCAGCACAACCCCTCCTTCTAAATGAGAAAAACTGAACACAACCAGCCTGCATGCAATCTTCCTTGAGAGTTAAGTGAGAAGTGAGCTAAGTGAAGAAGAAAAAAACCAGAAACAAGGAAGAAGAAAGAGCCTAGAGGGTCGGCTGGATAGCAGGTGAAAGAAGGAAAAAAAATTGGACTGAAAGAGAAGAACAGACCACCAAACCTCTTTCTAGAGCTGTTGAGAACCATGAGGTATGAACCAAAACTCTTCTCCACCGTTCGTGTGATTTTAAGACCATAAAGGAAAATGAAAAACCCAACTAAATGACCTAAGATTTTCCAGTAGCTACTAAGGAAAATTTGACTAGGAAGAGGGATGAAAATGGGGCTAAGTATTATACCTAATTCCAAAACTTAGAACAAGATAAATTAACAATTTTGATTGAATGCAAAAAAAAAAAAAATTGGAGAGATGGCCGGCCATAGTGAGGGTTGGACAGAATATGGATTAAAGGGATAAAATGCAAAGATGATGACCTTGTTAAAGTTGCTTAATTATGTGAAACCAAAATAGAACCTATGCTTGTGTTTATGACAGAATTTGTGTATATGTGAATGATGAAATTATGTGAAAATGTGTTAGAAAGTGTTATGAATAGAATTGTACTATCATTTGAACCTTAGAAGCATGTGGAAACCGGAACTGAATTCACTCCATGTTGATGCCTTGTGTTTATGTGTGTAATGGATGAAGTTGTTTAATTAGGAAGCAAATGGATATACGTATGAGTATGATATATTGTTGGCTATACTATTATGTTAAACTTAATGAAATGCATGTGAAAGATTGGATGAAAGAGGCATATATACTTCGGCCAACAATAAAAACATTGACGAAATCTCACATGATGAACCTTTATAAGTTGGAGTGAAATAACATAAATGTGGGACTTGTTTACGTGTTGTTGAATTGCTACAAATTATATTGATGAATTTTGGATAATAACATTGAGGACTTAAAGTGATGTTGGAAGGGATGAATTGGGGAAAACCTTGTTAAATGAACATATGTTGATGTTTGTATTGTTTGGTGATGAGTGATTAATGGAGTGTGATTCGATGAGGTTCTATGCCCACCTAAGGTGAGAAATATTGGTAGAGGGAAGCCTAATGTAAGCCTTACGCTTGGCCGAAGAGAAGGAGTGAAACCAAAAATGACTTCATCGCCGCTGTCGATTTCTGAATCGGCAGCGACAGGGGTTGCATTGATGAATTCTGAGTTGGCAGCGACTCAGTTTCATCAACAATTTTTACGCCAGCCATAAACCATATGCGCTGATGATTTCAGCGTCAGCCGAAAACTGTGTTGCATTGATGATTTTTTAGTCGATAGCAACTTGGTTTTCGTCAACGATTTCTAAGTCAGCAATAGCCCATATGGGCTGGTGATTTATGCCAAGTATGTTGTTCTCAGCAAATCAGTTTTTGCTGCTGAATTTATAGAGTCAACAATGAATTAGTTTTGCTGCTGAATTGTGGTGTCAACGGCAAATTAGTTTCGCTATCAAATTATGGTGTCGGCAACGAATCAGTTTTCACTGTCAAATTATGGTGTCAGCAGCTAATCAGTTTTCGCTATTGAATGCTGTGTTGCCAATTAATCAGTTTTCACTGCCGAATTCTGTGTTCCAGCGAATTAGTTTGTTGATGAGTTTGTGTCACCAACAAACCAGTTTTGCCGATAATTTTATATTCCAGCAAATCAGTTCGCTGACGAATCTGTAGCACCAATGAACTAGTTTCGCTTATGAAGTTCTGCGACAGATTACATATTAGAACTGGTTCAATGATTAAAATGATTGCATTATACGATTGTAATTTATAATCGCTAGAATGTGAACACGTGTGTTCTTGAAATTTGTATGGTGACAAGTTGTTTGATTACCGAAATGCAAATGTACTAATTTGTGACCATTGATGTGTTAAGTGATGTGACCGGGACCTGATCAACGATCAAATAAGGACATCTCATGAAAAGAGCAGGTAGGTGACTTCCACCCCCTTCTAGTGTAACGTTAGTTTCTAAAGTGAATTTATTACGAAGGATCTATTGTTGTGCTATATGGAAAGCTAAACTGTCACAAATGGTTGTATGAGTATTATGAAGGATCTATTATTGTATTGTACTGAACATTAATTATCATGAATAGTTGTATGAGTATTATGCAGGATCTATCTTTATATTATATTGAATGTTAATTGTCATGAATGTTTGTATGAGTATTGTGAAAGATTTAGTATTGTGTTATATAGAATGCTAAATTGTTATAGAATGCTTATTTAAGTATTATAAAGGATCTACTGTTGTGTTATACCAAATGTTAAACTGTTACAGAATTTTGTTTGAGTATTACAAAGGATCTATTATTCTGTTATATAAATGCTAAATTGTTACGAATATTTATATGAGTATTATGAATGATCTATTGTTGTATTGTACTGAACATTAACTATCATGAATAGTTGTATAAGTATTACGAAGGATTTATCGTTTTATTACACTGAATGTTAATTGTCACGAATGTTTGTATGAATATAGCGAATGATTTAATGTTGTGTTATGTAGAATGCTAAATTGTTACGGAATGCTTGTTTGAGTATTACAAAGAATCTATTGTTGTGTTATACTAAACGTTAAACTATTACGAAATGTTTGTACGAGTATTACAAAGGGTCTACTATTATATTATAGTGAATGTCAAATTGTTATGGATTGTCTGAATATGCATTACAAAGGATATATTATCACGTTATAGTGATTTCATAAACTACCTACGAAACGTTTCATTGGTTGACGATTAGCTTTGGTTAATGGCATCCGAGACTCATGGCTGGATTATGATTGTTGATTAGCTTCGGCTAATGGCATCTTAGAAGGATGATCAGGTTGTGTTTAATGATTAGTTTCGGCTAATAGCATCTGAGATGGATGGTCGGGTTATGATTGTTGATTAGATTTGGCTAATGGCATCCTAGAAAGATAACCAGGTTGTGTTTGATGATTAGGTTCGGCGAATGGCATCCGAGATAAATGGTCGAGTTATGATTGTTAATTAGCTTTGGCTAAAGGCATCCTAGAAGAATGACTGGGTTGTGTTTGATGATTAGCTTTGGTTAATTGCATCTGAGACAGATGGTCAAGTTATGATTGTTGATTAGCTTCGGCTAATGGTATCCTAGAATGATAATCGGGTTGCGTTTGATGATTAGCTTCAGCTAATGGCATCCTAGAAGGATGACCAGGTTGTATTTGCTGACTAACTTCAGCTAAGGGCATCCTGGAGTGATGATTGATTTGAATTTAAGGGATAGTTTCGGTTAACAGTATTTGAGATGGATGACCGAGTTTGATTATTGTAATTAACCTCAGTAATAAACAAATTATTAAGGGTGGTATTACGTAAGGAGAAATGAAATAAATGTACTCTTTTGGGCCATAAATGAAAGTAACATTAATATTCCTTTAATTATCCATTTCTATGTTTTTAAATTACTTATAACGCTTGAAATTATCTTGTGTTATAACAGGGACGTCACACCAACAAGGTGCGTAAGGAAATTTGTTCCATGAATCACATTTTGAAAAGAACTATATTCTCTTGTTATCGACGTTATATATTTTGTAGGAACGAATGTACTAGTTGTATAGTTACCATTCGACACTTTTAGAATGACGGGTATCGATAGTTGTAATGAAACACTGATGTGAATGTATGGACATGTAAACATGATGTTATGAATTCATGTATGTGGTATTCCTTTTTTGAGGATGTTGTATTGTGAAATCACTTGAGTATTGTACTACACTAAGAAATAAATTCTATTACGATAAACCCCTAAATACCGTTGCAAAAAGGTGTACTGTCATTATTTATGGGGTGTTGATTTACATTACCCTATGTGGGTTGTGCCTTACAAATGAATGGAACATATTTATAAATTCACAAAATGATATTGTGAAAGCATTAATAACCTAATGACTAAAAAAATTCACCATTGATTTTGGCTTTCAAAAAATAGGGTTGTTACATAAAATATCCTTAACAATGCTAGAAAAAAAATTATATAAAACAAGAAAAAGAATCTTAAATCAACAATGAAACTAATATAATTCTTGCACAGTAGCTTCTAAAACCTTATTGCAAGGCTTTTTCAAAAAATGTTAATTGTGTACTTCAGGAAAAATTTCAACCTAATCCAACATTCGTATAGAAAATTATTCTTGTTAATATAAAACTACACATTTAGGAAATAAGCCTAATTCGCAAGTAAGAGTGTGTTTGGTATTGCTGTAGCTGTTGTGGTTGTGGTTTGAAAAAAGTTGTTTTATAAAAAGTACTTTTAATTGAGGTTGGTTTAAAAAAATAGGTGTTTGGTTAAAACTGTGGTTGAAATTGAGGTTGAATAAAAAGTAGTTTAATGTGTTTGGTTAAGAATGCTTTTGAAATTAAAGTTATAAAATAATTTTAAAAAATATCTATTAAAATTGATGGTTTTTAATTTAAATGTTGTAGATTTAACGATTGCTATTACTTCATGAAATAAATAATACTTTATATAAAATATTTTTTATTATGCCATTAAATCATCTACAATTCCATTACGTACAAAATTCATTCGACAAGAACTACAGTTTCTATAATTTTTTGAGCATGCAATAAAATTAGATAAAATATTATCATGAATAAAATTAATTTGATATTACAGTGCGAGTGAATTTAATTCGCTCTATACTAGTTTTTTGAGAAAAAAAATATTGTTTACATGACAATGCAAAACTAGTTTTTTTAAAAAAAATATACAAAAACTATACACACTCAAAAAAAAAAAAGTCACTCGAACAGTGCAAGTGAATTGCACTGTTCACGTGAACAGTGCAATTTGCGTGCACAGTGCAAGTGAATTGCACTGTGTACGAGAACATAAAATTTGAAAAAGCAGCCAAGAGCTGCTTTGCCAATTTCGCGTTCAAAACATGAATTGGCATGGGCCCCACCAAAATTAAATAACATTTTTGATATTACCAAACATCATGTTTGTTGTGATTACTTCAAACGCAGAAGCAACCACACAAATAAACGGCCTCTAAGTAAGAAATAAGTTGAATCTGCAAGTCTTATAGGAAAGAAGACCTAAGTATCATGAATTAGCCCATTGAGTGACTCTTTAACATTCTTAGCTTTTGATCTGGTAATAGGCCCAATTGGCACATGTAATGGATCCTTTAATGATACTTTCTAATTCGCATCATTTCATCTCTCCTCAAAATGATTTGACCTTGAATACCTTACTTAGATGTTGACTTGCTTTTGGAAGATATATTAACCTGATTTTATGATTTTGGTCCCATTTTTTAAGTTGTAAGCAGTCATATCATAAATAATCAAGTTTTTTTTATAAGGTTTACCGCAACTAGATTCTAGATGACGACAAGAATGAAATAACATGGAAACTAAAAAATAAAAGGATATAACCTAATTTTACAGTCTTTCTCTAGTACCAAATAATAACGAGTCAGTGTTAGAATTGTAAAACAATTTTTTTTTTGTAAAATATAGGTTTTTTTTGGTTGGTAAGGAAATGTAAATGTATTTGAATTTTAGGATTGATTTGTTTGATGTTCATTTAGGTTTGGTATTTTATGTTTTAGTCCCATTTGAATGTTTGATTAGTTGCTAAATTGGTTTATTTATATGTTAATTTGATGATGCTTTGGTGGAGGGAAAGCTAAAAAAAAGATTACTAGGAAGATTTTATGGTGGTGGGAATGTTGAATCAAAATTTATCTTTAAGGTTGTCGCACGTGTGCGGCGTCGCGGCAAATCATCCACCCTAAGGTGAAATGTATAAGTCTATCTGGAAAAATAAGGAGACAAATAATTCTTGTCTTTTATTAGTGGAAAAATTGAATGGGAGTCGCCACCTAGTATTCTGGTCACTAGGAACCCTAACTGGTTTCAGAGATCGGGTATGGAGACTGGTTGCGTAGAGGGAAGATATTAGCACCCCAACTACGCCCTACCTAAGGTAAGTTGCATTGTTTTGTTGTCTAATAAAATCTAAGGTCTTATTGTGGTTTCTAATTGTCGGTTTGTTTACGGTTTAAGAAAATTCCTCCTCTATAATGAGATCTTTATCTTATCACGTAAAAACCTAATTGTTCTATGTCATTAAAACAAAAAACTTTTTAATATCGGGAATACGTTTTACGTATAAATTCATAATCCTTGATACCAAAACAAAACAAAATATTTTTTATGAAATTTTTGAAATAGTGGCCAAATTCTCGTGACTTTAATAAACTAGTTATTAAATCCAAAATCCATGCTAAAACATATTTTTTGAAGTTTTCTTTTTGTATGAAAATACAATATGATTTTAACTTTGAGAAACTTGGTCGTATGCATGAAACAAAAAAGAATTATGTGTTGACGAAAACAAGGTATTTTAATACTGGATTTGTATTTTTATGGTGTAAAAATACAAACCAATATTAAGCAAAATTTAGTAGAAAAATACACGGAAAAATTACAAATTTTTTTTTAAAAAAATTTGGGCTGGGCCGGACCCGGCCAGTCATTTTGGAGAGGCCGGGCCGGTGCTACCCAGCCTAGTAAACAGTGGAGATGTTGTCCACTGTTCACATGCAACGTGAACAGTGGTGGTCACGAGGCTGAAGGAGAAGAAGCAACGTGAACAGTGGAGTTCACGAGGCCGAAGGAGAAGGAGGAGAAAGGGAGAGGGGCAGCTGACCGAGCGGTGGTTCGCGGGGGCGCTTGTGGCTCTAGGCTGTTGGTCGACGATCCTCGGTAGTGCTGCTACTATTGTTTTCTTCTTCCCTATGTAGAGGCACCAGCCTCTGGTTTTCCTCCTCCTTCGTCTACTTCTTTTTTTTTCTCCCTACTTTGTTCGTCTTTATTTTTTTTCTTTCTTACCTTCCTTTCCTCTTATGTTCTGATCGTGCCCCTCAATTCTCTAAACAATTCCCCCTCTGTTTTTTTCTGTAAACCTCCCCTGTTTTTCTTTTTCTGTTTTCTTTCTTTCGGTCCTTCCAAACCCCCCTCCTTTTTTTCTGCTCTCTCTTCCCCTGTATTTGTAGGCAAATACATGGGGAGAGAGGCCTACTACCCTTCCTAGTCATGGTGCAGGGGTAGGGTGGTCGGGGCGGCCACTGTGCAGCCGCTCCAGGACCGCCTAAGGGGCACGTCCCCTCTGTTTTACCGCCCCATGGTAGGCCACGGGTTAGAGTTTTAGGCAAAAGGGGGTCTTGGTCGGTGTCCTTTTAAGTTTTTTTAGAGAAAATGGGAAGAGAAAAGTAGAGGAAGGAAATCTTCTTCTTCCCCTGCACCGTTTAGGGCAGAAGAGGACCTATAATCTCGTTTAAAACAGCACCGTTTAGGTCTTTTTTTTTTTTTGAAACAGTGGATGAAACGGCACCGCTTTACCTAAAACGCGTCGTTTCATTTAAAAGAAATGGTGCCAAAAACGTGTTAGAGTCCAAATCAGTCCTCAATTTATGATTTGTTCAATCAAGTCCGCAATTAGAAATTTTGATTTTAAAAATTAATTCAATTGAATCCCTGCCAAATTTAATCGTCGGCTCTGAAGTTGGTCATCTTTCTCAAATTGGTCCTTGGTCTCGAATCTATGCAGTTGGACCCTCAATTGATCATTAAACTTTTAATTTCTTCAATTTGGCCCTTGATTTGGTCAATTACAGCCCCTCTATTTATACGCCTTTTCCAGTTTGGTCCTTGGTTTTGGATTTCTTCAATTAAGTCCTTAATTGGCCATCAAATTTCAATATTTATGCAATTAAGCCCCTGATTTGACCAAATCAACTCTTAAAAATTATAATTTGACCCCAAAACTTTAATTTCTTCCAATTAAAGCCCAAATTGACTTAAAAAACAATTTTTCTTGCAATCAAACTCTTCATAACTCAATTGAACCTTTAATAAATTTAATTGAGTCCAATAAACATCTGATTTTAGACTTTTCTTCCTCAAATGTCAACAGGGCTCTCATTAGTCAATAAAATACTGTCAAATTTTAATCTTTGTATTTTTAACCTCCTTAAACAATTTTTAGTCATTTTCTAGGCGCTTTAGCATCTTCTTCTTACTGTTATTATTTTTTGATTTTTATTTTTTAGTCTGAATATATATTTTTTATTTTTGGAAGAGAAAAATTAAATTTGAGGAGTAACTCAAAAATGAGCTATGACAAAGGCTAGGAGGAGGCAGTGTGGTTTTGATTAAAGGTTGAGGTTAAAGGAGGATAAATCTTGATGATTGATGATGATGTGACTGATTTGGAGAGAATGGTAGAAGGGTTGATCTGTGAAGAGATAAGGGATGTTTTGGGTGGTGGGAGAAGATAACAGTAATATTGGTTGTTGTCTTGGGTAGTTATGGCATTGAAGGAAGGCAATAAGGATGTTGAATGGAGGTTATAAAGGTGTTATTGTGGATATTGTTTATAGGTGTATGAAAGGTTGTTTTGGGATAGAAATTTTGTAGATGATGTTATTGGTGTTGGATTGTGAACAGTGGGTTTATTTGGTAAATGAGAAGACATGTTTGGTAATGGTAGAATGGATAAAGGGTTGAATTATTGGGTTTGTTTATAGGGGGAGAACAATAATGGTGGATTTTAAGTGTTGTTGCTCAAGGCTGAATTTTTTTATGATGAGGGAGAATTGTTCTTTTGATTTTTTGTTAAAGAAATTCCTTTTCCCTGTTGTTTGAGTTGAAAGAAAGATCACTTCATAATCCTCAGTTGTGGTTGGAAGCTAGAAAAACTGATGGACCTGATAGGAATCGGGTCTATGAAATGCCTATAGCATCGGCTAGAGAAATGAGGTCGAGTCGTACTGTTTCAACTCTAAGCACATAATATTTTGGCCCAAGCCGATCAACATTGGGATTTGAAGCGAGGGTCCTAGAACAGGTAGAAGAGCAAGTAGCCAAATTAAAAGAAGAACTGAAAGCACAATTAGAAGAAGAAAAATACAAAGAATTAAGAGAAATGATGGAATATATGACTTTATACTATCCTTCTCCTCATTCCAAATCTTTTGGCTAAAGAATTTCATCCTTTCCACCTCTATCTTCATCTATGTAGCAATATATTTATTCTTGTAAAATTATTTTTAAATGAATATTGAAATTAGCAAGTAGCCAAATTAAAAGAAGAACTGAAAGCACAATTAGAAGAAGAAAAATAGAAAGAATTGGGAGAAAATGATGGAATATATGACTTTATACTATCCTACTCCTCATTCCAAATCTTTAGGCTAAAGAATTTCATCATTTCCACCTCTATCTTCATCTATGTAGCAATATATTTATTCTTGTAAAATTATTTTTAAATGAATATTGAAATTAATAAAATTTTAATGTTAAATAAAATTGATAGTATTTGGTTTTATTGTGATTTTTGTTATTTTTTTTAATTAACAACTAAATAACTTAAAAAACAGCATTGAATTTCCTATGAAAAAAAACATGAACTACGACCTCATACATATCCCCGGTGGCAAGTTATAAACCATCAGTATGACCGGCCAACAAGAATAAGGAGCAGCAAATGACCCGAATGGGTAAAATCTGTCTGTACACAACCTAAGATGCACATTCCTTGATTCAGCTGAAAAGTGAGGATGCACACTGTTAAAGTGTTTCCATGCTTCGCCGTCAAAAGGATGCACCATCACTCCATCGACCACATGATATGATTGGTGCCATATCATGTGCTCAGCGGTCCTTGGTGACATGAATAACCTTTGCAGTCTAGGTGTGATTGTGAAGTATCTAAGTTTTTTATATGCCACGAGAGTCTTTCCTCTGCCAGTTCTGGGTTTATAACGGGAATGCCCACATGTCATGCACTCAATCAGCTCAACATTTTCAAGGTAGTATAACATGCAGAAGTTAAGGCACGTGTTAATTTTCTGGTATCCTAAACCGAGGGGTTTTATCATGGACTTGTCAGCATAGAAGTTCTCTTTTAGCTTGTTCCCTTCAGGTAAAATGCTTCTCGCCCATTCGATAATCTTGTCATAACCAGCCTCACTCAACCCGTGATCTGACTTGATGGTGAACACCTATGCTACGGCCGATAATTTATTATGGTTCGTGCAGCCATCCCATAATGGTTCGTCAGAATCTTTCAACAGATCAAAAAACATTGTTGTATCTACATTAGGTTCTTCTTCTACGATTGGACATTACTGACATTACCTTCACTCATTCTAATTGCATCCATAACCATATTCCTGTAAAGATTACTGTTCTCATTTCCAACTTCATGCATGTTGCTAGCACTAGAAGTTGACCCAACCACCCTTTCTACCATGCTCTCATTAGGAACAAATAGTTCTCCGTGTGCATACCAACACAGGTAATCCTCCATGAACCCTTTGGTTAGAAGATGCATCGTTACAACATCTTGATGCAGAAACTTTAAATTTTTACACTTCCTGCATGGACACCTAATACCGCCATCAGTAAAATTTCTCAGGATAGATATTGCGAAATTAGTAAAACCCTGAACCTCGTTACAATAATCCATCCTCCGCAATCCTTGGAGTGAGTCCCGATACATCCATGAACGATCATCCATGACTTCTATCGAACCTCTATAAAATTATGACGACAACATGTATTAATTAACTACGTTACGTAAATAAACATAACAAAAATATTGGTTTTCCCCGACATTATCCAACAAACTAAAAAAACACTTATGTTAAATATTCATTATCAATTATCAACTATCAACGTCCATACAAATTTATACATATATAAATTTACGGAAATCACAACTTCGCAATAGAATTGATAACAATTAAAACGGACCCGTTAAACAAGCTATTATTTATTTCATCACAACACATCTAATTCGGTGTAATTCAAACAAAGTTTCAACAATTTACAAACAAATATAATTTGACAAAATCTAAAACAAACTATAACAACTACAAAATTATACATTCATACTACAAGTTTCTTTGACAAATAACAATCACACAAGTACATACGTTAACAAAATACATATACTAAAAAAATAATAAAATTCACATTTAAATGTTAAAACTAAAAAGGATAGATTTACTTATAAAAAATGATAAAATCCACAAGAACGGATGTTGTGACCACGTACAAAAGTATAAGAAACTTGAGTACTTGTGTTGAGAAGAGGGGAGAGTTGGGATGGGTGGTTGGCTGCAGTTTGGGAGGGGAGAGGTGGGATGGGGAAGAAGAAGAAGAAATAGAGGAAGAGAGTATCGGCAGAGTGGGTATATAATGGCTTTTACAGATGGAATCACTGACGGAACGCTTTCATCGGTATACCTATCGGTGATTTTGTCGGTAAAATCGTCTGAAAAAAATCCACGTCATCACACCGTTGCAACTTTCCAAAAAAACTGTATAGTCCGTCGGCGATATAGTCGATATATACCGACGGAATATGTCTGTCGGTATATACCGACCGTATCGCTGACGGATGTTCTTTGTCGGTATATTTCGACAGATTTTGAGACGCAATTATTTTCGTCGGTAAAAATTACCGACGAAAAAATTCTGTGGGTAAGTCCGTTGGTTTTCACCGATTTTCTGGTAGTGTATCTTCATCTATGTAGCAATATATTTATTATTGTAAAATTATTTTAAATGAATATTGAAATTAATGAAGTTTCGATGTTAAATAAAATTAATAGTATTTGGTTTTATTATGATTTTTGTTATTTTTTTAATTAACAACTAAATAACTCAAAAAACAACATTGAATTTCCTATGAAAAAAAAAATATATCGGTGATTGCGTTGGAAATATATACACCCCATTTCATCAAAAAAAATTATAGAATAATTTAAAAGTTTTATAACTTGCCGATGGAAATAACAATAAAAGTTTTATCCCCAATCTTGGGATTTCATCATCTATTCCATTAGCAATATTTAAGTTTTGCCGATGAAAAATTTTATCTATAATTTAACTATCAACAAAATAACCAATGGAAATTGGTCGGTGCATTTATTTTTTTTGGGTGTCATTATTCAATCAGGAATCGGTAATACTGACGGATAGCAAATCCTTGACAAAACTCGTTTTCGACTATGTATTTCTATCGATAAGTCTATTGACAATATGAAGTACGGATGGAATGGTGTTCCCACGCCAGTAAATTATTCCATCGGCGAGAGAAAGTGAGAGAGACGTAATGTCGTTGACTATTAGAAAGTAAGACAAAGAGAAGCAACCCGACGTGTAAAACAAAAGAGGAGCCTGATGGTGTTAAATTATTGGTCCACCTTTAGGAAAATAAAAACCCTACCTTTGAAAACAGCATTAACGGGAAACGCTCGTCATCTTCTTGGGAACACCCTCCCTCCCTCCCTCCCTCCCTCTCTCTCTCTCGTCTGTCCTTTTCTATGCCCTTTTATATATAATACTCCAACTGTGTGTTTTAGGTTCTAGCTAGAACAACACAACAGCTAGTCTTCTTCACTATACGTGTTTAGCTAGCTGCTCCTTCCCTTTCTTCTTTGTCGGTATTAAAGATCAAAAAAAGCAAACGGAGAGATAAATCAGAATGGTTCTCATGCTGATCAAGAAGGAGGAGGATGAATTGCCTGGCGGGAGATCATACGTACATGCTACACATTCAATTCTTTTTTCAAGTTTCTTTGGTCCAAAGAAGGACCATTTGTGAGTGGGGTTTTGCTTTTGGGTGCTTTGGTTTCGGTGACGATCCATCGATCGAGAGGCAAACAGGTTAAAAACTCAGCGGCGTACATGGGAAGGCCAGGCATTTGACATGATCCCTTTTTCTTTTTTTTATCTTTGCTTGTGTTCATGTTCTTGATTTTGTTTTCCTTGTCAAGTTATGGTTTATAAAATATGGGGAATAGGGATAAATAGCTAGCTATAGAGAGATGGAGTTCAACTGCTCTTAGAATCTTGCAATGAAAGTAATAAGGTTTGGCTGGTTTCCCAGGTATCTCTTCCTTGCAATTTGCAATCCTTTTTTTGTCATTCAATGATAAAAATTATGGCTACTCTCTGTATATAAACAATATTAATTATATTAATTTATCATTTTTCGAGGATTAATTGAATGCTATGATATGATTTATAGTATTTATATATATATATATATATAATTTTATTTTGAGAAGCACATTTTCTATTTCATGTTGAATCATGAATTACTTCTGATCCGTGGATAAATTATTCATATTGGATGTTAAATCCTCCTCTTATACTCTATATCAGACTTGCAAAAGATTGATTTGCAGTAAGAAGAATTCAGTTGTTCAAAACAAGAGAGTTGCAAGAAAAAGAAGATAAGATGGCTACTAACTACCCCTAATAAGTTTCAATTAATTTCAATAATTTTAGTAGCTAGCTAGCTATAGGAATTACCACTAGTCGCGGGTAATATATTTTTACTTTTTATTAAAAAAATATACATACAGGTTTTTTTAATGCATTTTTGTAGTTTAAAAAATCTGAATGTAAATAAAAATTTTCATGGATACATGTAATCAAATAAATCAAGAACTATATGTATTAATAAATAAATAAATAATCATTAACGATATCTAATAATAAATCTTGAAAAATTAGGAAACAGGTGTAAATCAAGATATTTACCCAGTTGTATTTGCTAAATTTATTTATTAAAATAATTTGTTTTGTTAAAGCAAACGATAATAGAAATAGAGACACAAATTAAATTGATCAAATAAAATTTAAAAAAAAACATAATACAAGGCTGCACATATTATATAAAAATATTTTTTATTTTTAAAAATAAAATTCATCCATATAAAAGATAAAAAAAAAAAACTATAAATGAATTAGAAAAACTCTTCAAATTTAAATACATAACTAAAAAAATAACCATAATTTAAAAAAGACTCTTCAAATAAAATAAAAGGAAAAAAATATATTAATTTAAACTTTACACAGCTCATTTATAATAATATAAAAAAGATAAACAATGTAGCTTTGTACTGTAAAAATACTTAATGTAAGTACTATTATTACCTAACCAATTTCGAAACTATACAAGTAAGTCTAGAACCGTGTGAGCAAAGTCCTTATTTATCACATTTCAACTAAGGTGGGTCCCACATATAAATTGGTTGGTGTAGTGTTGTATCAGTGGAGGAATTTAAACATCCATATTTGGTACTTGTCATTTGCATCGTCTTGAACCTTCACCCACCACCATGATTAATTTCACTTCTATACGTATGAATGATTTTGACAATACTAATTAATAAACAAAAATAATTCTGAATTTATTTTTTTTTATTTTTTTTCTTTACTCTTCTCCTTCCCCCCTTTATTCAATCATATATAGTATGCGAACCAAACGATCTATAATATAAAAAACAATGACATTCTCGCGTGTATTTCAAATAAATTTTGTTTTAATATTTTTAGATCATTTTAACATGTTAATATTATAAATAATTTTTAAAAATAAAAAAATATTATTTTGATATATTTTCAAATAAAAAACAACCGCAACCACACTCTTAAACACCCCCTCATAGAACACGTTTTATTGTCAAATTATGAGATATTTTAAAAAATTATAATGGTTACTATTTAAAGTGTTTTTCATTTAAAAATATATCAAAATAATATTTTTTTATTTTAAAAAAATTATTTATAATATCAGTACATTAAAATTATCCGAAAATATTAAAAAAATAAATAATTTTTTTGTAAAATATTGTTTAGAATGCAAATAATTAAGTAGCATCAAAATTATCATTATTATTTTTCTGTTGAATTTCAGGCAGGGCATCAGTATCTAGGTAATATTTTTAAAAAAAAAAATGCTCTCACAATATTTACTTCAATTCAAATCCAAAATATAATATTAGAAATTAATGATCTAACAAATAAAAACTCCTCAAAAGACGATTGTCTGGTTAAGGCAAGGCATGAAAAATATTAAATAGCATATCGTCTTGTTTGATTAAGGTGTAGATTAGGTAAGATTATTAGGAAACAATAATTATGTAGTAAGTAAGAGTATATTAGTTTTGTACGTAGAGCGTGTCGGCTGTTAGGCCATTTCAAAAAAATACGGCTCGCATTACGCCCTAGGCTAATTGTTTGTTGACTTCCAACTCTTCAGTGTTTATCCTTTTTAGTAAAATGTTTTCTTTAATAATTCGATGTTATTGGCCGGCCCCAAAGTTTTATGTTAGTCCTTGTGTTTGTATAGATTTGTTTTTTCTTAGGTAAGAAGTGGGAAAAAAAAACTATATTATTTCATAAATAAATAACAATAATTATTATTTAGTTGGTGGCTCGGTGGTAAGAGTTTTGACTTAAGAGATTTACTTCCTATGTGGTTTCAAATTCGAACCTTGTTGTTACTAATATAATGACCACTTAAAACTTACTATATTATTTTATAAATAAATAACACTAATTATTTCGGAGAAAGATAAATATAAGGGATACAAAAGAGATAGAAGAGAAAGTGAAAAAGAAATTATTTTCATAAAATAATCTTTGATGGGATCTAATATTATTTTTTTTCTTGTGCTTATATGGTTGTTAATTTCAAGATATGTGGGATTAGTCGAGGTACGCGCAAGCTGGCCAGAATATCTATATTAATAAAAAAGAAGATTCTTTTTTTCTAAGGTAAACAGTGGAGGAAAAAACTATATTATTTCATAAATAACTGACACTAATTATTTCGGAGAAACATAAATATAAGGGATACAAGAGAAAGTGAAAAAGAAATTATTTTCATAAATAATCTTTGATGGGATCTAATATTTTTTTCTTTTTTTCTTGTGTTTACTTATTTCCCGGATAATTACTCCTGAATTAATATATAATTTCTCAGGTGACAAAAATTCAAGGAGATTATAATATTAAAACAAGAAATAATATGAATAACTAGTAACCTTGCTCAAGACCTTAGAAGTCTGGTGGAAGAAGCTCCAACTACAGAACCTTCAATGCGCTTTTGACCACAGAGAGAACTATGTTAGGTCCAATTATCCTCTGGGACAATTATTAGTCGTGGCGTGTTTCTAAATTTACATTGCGAAAAGAGTATTTAAAAATAGTACTGTAGTTATTTTTTAAAATATTTTTTATTAAAAAATTGTTTTTTTAAAAAAAATTATATTTAATAATAGCATATTAAAATAATTTAAAAACATTAAAAAATTAATTTTAACAAAAAAATCTAATTTTAACAAAAACAAATATGTGAAACTATCAAACATCATCATCTAAATAGATAGCACTAATTAGAATTATAGGGAAGGCAAGTGAATATAATTCTAACACAACATACAAGCACACTAATTAGTGTATCCACTTAAAAATGTGCTTTTCACATTCTATATATTTGGGAGTATTGTAATATTAATTATTTTTTAAAGTATTTTTTTGTTTGAAAATATATCAAAATAATATCTTTTTTTATTTTTTTAAAATTTATTTTTGATATCATCACGTCAAAATAATCCAAAAACAATTAATTTGAAGTTAAAAAAATTTAAAAGTATGATTGGACCATAATGCTAAATGGGGCCTTATATATTGTCATAACTTAATTTTGAATTTCTCCTAAAATTACCATTTTCTTTTGAAATGTAAAGCAACAAAAAAAAAGTTTATTGAAAATGAGAAAAACAAAAGACTAGCAATATGTCAAAAATAAACCGAGAAGGGTTTCAAATGTATGGAGGAACCACACTAGAATTTTTGACAAAATTAGAAGCTCAATTGTACCCCATTATACCCAAGACTGAAGATTCATATAGATTTGAAGTCAAATTAAATGATTATTTGATGAATCTACATAAAAATTAAGTTTAAAGATTTAATTAGACTTTTAAAAGACCAATTTAATTTAATTATGGGTCTGATTAAAGGTTTGATTAAGCTTAAGAATTAATTTGGTTCTAATTAAAAGATTTAATTAAATGCAAGAATTTAGTTAGACTTTTAATGGATCAAATTAATTTTACCGGAACTTAATTGGTGAAAAATTAAGTTTAGAAGTTTAATTTGGGCTTAATTGAGAAAATTAAAATTTTAGAGGACCAGATTTAAAATTTTAAAGGACCAGATTTAATTTTTCTAAACTCAATTGGGTGAAATCAAGGATGAAATTGCAGAAAAATCAAATTTTTGGGATCAATTAAGTTTTAAATTGAAGAAATTCAAAATCAATGATTAACTTGTAAAACATGTGACTTCAGAGGATTGAAATTGGTGAAATCAAAGGCTATATTAAAGAAAATTAAAAGTTAAATAGTCAATTTGGGGATCAATATACATAAATCAGAAACCAAGGACCAACTTGTGTAATGCGCAAGACTTCATGGATTGAAATCGGCGAAATCAGGGACCAAATTGAAGAAAATTAAAAATTAAATAGTCAATTAGGGATTAATTTGTATAAATCATAAACCAATGACCAACTTGTAAAATGCACAAGACTTCGGAGATTAAAATCGGTGAAATCAGGGATCAAATTGAAAAAAATTAAAAGTTAAATGGTCAATTGGGGATCAATTTGCATGTTTTAATGTTCAAGATAATCATTGAAGTCTTTATGACAGTATTTTTTGAAAGTTGGATGTTGTTTTGTTTATGATGTTCTTAGACTATTGTTAGTGTTTTGTTAGATTTGTCTAGGCCAAATGTATGTTGTTTATGGTTAAGAATGTGAAAGATAATTAATGTAACAATGTTGATGCTTTGAAATAGGTGTTTTGATAGTCTAGGATGTGTTTACTATTTTCCTCTTCATCTCTGTTTTTTTTTTTTTTTTGGACAGTCTAAGGCAATTATAGGAACATGTTGAAGCCATGGTTGCTAGGTTCAGGTTGTTTTTTTTTTAGTGATGTTTCTGGGTTGAGGTCATTTCTAGGTTTTTTTCTAGGGTTTCCGCATCTTTTTTAACAATGTTCTTGGGAAGAACATTGTTTCGACTACATGATTTAGACCAGTTTTAGTTTATATATTTGCACTAGCCACTTTGTATGACACCCTTAGCTAGTAATTTAGATTTTTTTTGCCTCAATAACATGTATTTCTTGGTTTTAATATTATAGTTTCAGTTTCAAACCAAAACCTTCCCTGATCAAATCGTGATATTTTAGTAATAATCAAAGTGAATAAGTGCTAGATTAATAATCCTTACATGATTTATAATCTCTCTATGCCCCTGGTTTTGCTATTTTTGTCTAAAATGAGAGTTACGTTTTATGTGTTCAAAATTTGGCCAAAATTTCATATAAAAACCTTTTTTATTTCTTGAACTTTAGAAAGGTTGGGTTTTAACCTGATAAGATAAGAATTTTCTTACTAATGAGGATTTTTCTTAAATCTTAGATGGACTTTTTCTAGGCTTTAGAATGACTATGTTTTAACCTGATAAGATAAGGATCTCTTTACTGAGAAGAAATTTTCTTGAATGTTAGATAGACTAACTAATAGAAACACGACTTAGAACAAATAACAAAACAGTTTACCATAGTTAAGGTGCATTGGGGATGATATGTCTTCCCCTTGCAAAATCAGTTCTTTTACCCGGACTCTCACAAACCATTAGGTTTCTTAGTGACCATAATACTAGATGGCAACTTGCATTCCCCTCTTGTCTTGTTAGGTTATTTCGTCCTCATAACCTAGGAATAGTGTTTAAGAGGTTAACCCGAGTTGACTCAAGTTGTTTTAGTATCCCTTTTTTAATTGAATTTTTTTTTCCTATTTCATCATTAAATATTGGGTTAGTTGGGAATTTAGTTTCATAAACTCTTTGATTTGCTTTCTTTTCAGATATTTTGGTTTCATGGTCAGGTTAACGGGTTTTGCAATTTTAACCCTTGTTAAATTGAGTTGTTTTTTTTTATTTTTTTTCTAAGAGGTTATCTCAGTCTCGTGACCTGGATCATGGGTCCTTCAACATTAAATTTGCTTTTTTATTGGTTTGTCCTTGTCTTAAGACTTGGGTCACAGGTTTTGCGGGTTAATCCAGTTGACTCTTTTTTTTTAATTGACTCTATTTGTCCTAATTTCATCTATTAATATTGTATTTGATTGGAAATTAGGTTTCATGATTTGTTTTGGTTTGCTTTTATTAAGTTATCTTGGCCTCATGACTAAAAAATAGTACTTAACGAGTTAACCTAGGTTGACTTGGTATTTTTTTGTTATTTTTTAATTTTAATTTTACAAATTTCATCATTCAACATTGACCCGAATAGAGTCAACTGAGAACTAAGTTTTATAATTTATTTTAATTTGCTCTTTATGAGGTTATCTTAGTCTCATAACTAGAATCGTGGATTTGATATGTTAAATCAAGTCATTTTTTTTATTTTCTTTCTATGAGGTTATTTTGATCTCATGACCTAGGTTATATGTTTGACGAATTGACTCATGTTATTTTTTATGTTTTTTTTAATTGATTTATTATTTTAATCTTATTTTTCAACATTGGGTCAATTGGGAATTAGACTTTGTTATTTGTTTAGACTTGATTTCTTTGGAATTATCTCAGTCTTATGATCTGAGTTATGGGTTTAACATGTTAAATTGAGTTGTTATTTTAGGTTATTTTTTTAATTGATTTTTTTTCAATTTCATCTTTCAACATTGGGTTGATTGAGAATTAGGCTTCATAATTTGTTTTAATTTGCTTTTATAAGATTATCTAAGTCTCATAACCCGGATCATGGATTTGACATGTAAACCCAAGTTGACTCATGTCAATTCAATATGTTTTTATCATAATATTAAAAAAAAGATGTCATCATGAGATTTTTTTTAGTCAAACTATATTTATACGAGACGTCCAAGTTGTTTTTGTAAAGTCAATCAAAGCACATTGAGTCAACTCTCACATGGTTTAATTTTTTTTTCAATAGAAAAAATATTAGTAATATCTAAATATTTTTTTATGTTTAAGAAAAATTTAACCCGACCCGCAGCCTATCGCTTGTCAATAATCTAGCGAATTGTATAACATTTGCATTATAAATTTTATGATCCAAATGCTTAGTATAAGGACTTGCCTTTCTTTCTTTTTTTTTTATATGCAAAGCCTTTTTTTATTTTTACTTTCTCGTCTACCATCTCCTTTTCTCCTTTACTTATGAGTATCTGAATATATGCCTCTTTTGTTGCATACTAGTTTGTATGTCTTATACTGCAGGTGCGATTCATATTTTTTTAAAATAAAACAAAAGGAATTTAAGTTGTAAAGAATTATTTGATATTATTATTAAATTAGATCCAACAAATCAATATTAAAACCTCTTGATCCGACTCCTTGCCTAACCTGGATTTAAAATTAAACTATATAGGAATTGCTCCAACTTGAATTCAACTTAATTGGTCAAAAAAAAACCAGACCAACTTGTGAAAAAAGTTTGATTATGAAATTGAGAAAAAAATGATGAAATTAACATAAAAACACATCTCGACTAGACTCCTTGCTTACGTTGGATTTAAAAATAAATCATGTGAGACTTCTCCTGACTTGGTCCAATTAACTTGGTCGATCTAAAGACAACTTAGAGAATTGATTAAAAAAAAAGTTTAAGGATGAAGTTAAGAAAAAAAATTGACAAATTGAAAGAAAACAAGAGGTTGAATTGAAAAGAAGAAGAAGAAGAAGCATAACCTTGATACCTCTTTATACAGTTCCTTACCTAGCTCGATTTAAAATTAAACCGTATGAGAGTTATTCTAACATTACTTAGTCGACTTGACTAATCCAAAAGCAACCCAATCAATCTGTTAAAAAAAATTAAGGATGAAATTGACAACAAAAAAAACTTTCAGCCTAATTCCTTGTCTAACTCAGGTTTAAAATTAAATCATGTAGAAGTTGTCTTGTTATGATCCAGTCGACTTAGTAGGTCCAAAAACAACTTAAATGACTATATAAAAAAAGTCGGATGATGAAATTGAGAAAAAAAATGATGAAATTAAAAAAAGAGAGGGCTGAATTGGAAAAAAAATAGAAACTTCAACCTTGAAACCTCTTGATCTGTCTCCTTACCTAACCCGAGTTTAAAATTAAACCTTGTGGAAGTTGCCTTGACGTGACCTAATCAACTTGGTCAATCTAAATGCAACCCAGGCGACACTTAAAAAAAATTAAGAATGAAAGTGAAAAAAAAATGAAATTAAATTAAAAAACATGTCTAAATCAAATTTAAAATTAAATAATGTAAAAGTTATCACGATATAATCTAGACGACTTGATCGGTTCAAAAAGAATGTTGACTGCTATTAAAATAAAGTTAAAAAAATCTGATGATAAATTATTTTAAAAAAAAGACAAAATAAAAATAAAAATTAAAATTGGAGAAAATGAAAGGAAAAAAAAAAAAAATCCCTTCACAGTGTCATTGTGAAGCTCCAAATAGAATCAGTATAGAAGGTAATATTGTATGGGCTTTGATTAAGATGTGTTAGGAAAATAACATGTTCAAGAAGAGCGCCCAAATCTAGACAAATGACAGCCCCAGCAGTGCTAACAAGGAATGTGTGCAGCAGGCTGGAACAGATAAATCCATAACTTTATAAAAGCTCAAAATATGTCCAAATTAGTTTCTTTTCCCCTCTATTTACATTATATTTATGAGAAGTTGGGCTTTATAATTTTATTTATTTATTTTTATGAAAGTATTTGATATCATAATTCAAATTGTGATCAATTAAATATGTCATCGTTTCAATATTTTTTTTAAAAATAATTTAATATGTCGCTTTATTAATATTTATAAAATATATCGTCTAATATATATCATATTTTGAGTTATGATTAATTTATTTTTTTAAAAATATATTAGTAAGGCTTGGATAATTTTTTATGTTAAAAAAACTAATCCAACACGTGATGTAGACCAGAAGAATGATCTAGCTAGAACTATATGAAATGAACTGATCATAATAAAATCAGCGTTTCTAACCAGGTTTTGAGCAGTTAAATGAACTTTGATTTGTGTAATCTGGAAAATATTAAAGCACTTGAATATGTTTGGTTAATATATATATATATATATATATATATATATATATATATATATATATATATATATATATATTAAAAAATATCCAAGTTTGATGGGGTCGAGGGTCCAATGAGGCAGGTAATGAAGATATTAAATTTTGAGTATGCATATAATTTGTCAAAGATCATACTAACCCGTTGTGTTTTCAAATTGCAGAAGGCCGGTCATACACTTGGTCACGTTAGGATTATAGATCACTTGTGTAATCCCACGTTGTGCAAGTTGCAACCACCCGAAACCAGAGTCAAAAGCGACTCATTAAAAAACAATTTAACCTTTGTCAGTAAGATTTGGAGGGAAAGTTGTAATCTATATATTTCTCTCCCTAATTTTTATTTACAAACTCTCTGGTTACATTTATCAAAAACAAAATAAATCTTTTTAATAAACTTATACAAGTTGTCTATAAATTTAAGATTTTACTGCAAGGAGAAAACAAAGATCATGTAGTTTTGCTGATCCAAAATTATTTAAATCAGATTTATAAATTATTTTTACTATATATTTTTTTTTTAGTTTAACGCGGGTGTCCGGGCCAGCTTGCATGCACCTCGACTAATCCCACGGGTCCTGAAGTTAATGACCATATAAGCCTCCAGTGGCCATCATATAAGCAACCACAGGATTCAAACATGAAAACACCGATGATTTTTACTATGTCTTGTTTTGCTATCTTGTTGTGTTTTATATACTAAAATTAAACTTAAAGGGGCTGGTGTGGATTGCAGTGAATCAAAATTCAAAAGGTCTCCTTGAATTTAAATAATTTTAAAAAATACATTTTATATATATAATACCCTTCAAAATTAAAGGGTTAATTATTAGCCTCCGACATAAAAACTTCAAACTAATGACTTTACATGCAAGAGTAACTTTTTCATCTCATCAGATCCACCTGCCCTCTAACGTAAAATACTAAAAAATCTGGTTCCCAAATAGAGATTGTCGAAAGAAGCAAACCTAATTTGTATGCAATTGTTCTACGATTTATAAATAAACCATACCTGGACTAGCACTTGATTTGTAAGGTAGTGTTTGTAAATGCATTTAAAATTATATTTTTTAAAAATTTAAATTTTTTTTATTTTTATATTGTTGTAATATACTGATATTAAAAATAATTTTTAATTTAATATATTTTTAAATAAAAAATATTTTGAATCTTAATCATTAAAACAATTTTAATCGTCAATATAATTTCAAATACCATGAATTTGCTTGAGTTACATTGCTGATTTGGATACGGTCTTGTTTTTATACATATTGAAATTTTGTGTTTCTAAAGTTTTTTTTAAAATTTTTAAATTTTTTTTTTATTTTTTTCTTTATTTTAAATTAATATTTTTTAATGTTTTTAGATTATTTTGATGTATTAATATAAAAATAATTTTAAAAAATAATAATATTATTTTAATATATTTATAAATAAAAAATATTTAAAAAATTAATTATAATCACACTATGAAAGGAGAATATATAATAAAAAAACTTGGTGGGTTGATGTCTAACAATAATATAAACGAGAAAGGACAGTAATCATGAATCTGGAGAAGAGAATTCAATAGTCTGGTGATGATTACAATACCAAATTGCAGTGAATTCACTCTTGAATTTAATAAACCGTCACTTTCTTTGATAATTAATAGAATGGTGTGTCGGCAGGGCACCCCCCCAAGATCTGCGAAAACATGGTAGCATGGATAGTTGCTTGCCACTTCCGTGAGGTCAACACCATAATTTATCCAAACATTTCAACATGGATCTCCACGAAAGAGAGTGGTTGAGGAACCACTGAATGATTGTGGGGGCGCTCCACTGCTCATACTTGTCCATTACAATTATAAAAATATTTTTAAATTTTTTTTTAAAAATGTATTTTTATTTTTATTTTAAATTAATATTTTTAAATGTTTTTATATCATTTTAATATGCTGATGTCAAAAATAATTTTTTAAAAATAAAAATATATTATTTTAATGTATTTCCAAGCAAAAAAATATTTTTAAAAACAACCGCTACCACCCTCTTGAATACCCTCTAGAATATCAAAATTTTACAACTTGGAGCTTGTTTGGCAGTGTGGTTGCGGGTGCTTTTTAAATAACTTTTTGTGCCAAAATGAATGCCAATGATTTTTTTTTCATTTTTTAAAAATCATTTTTGACATCAGCACATCAAAACGATCCAAAACGTATATATCATATTAAATTTTAATAAAAAAATTCAAATTTTTTGGGAACTCGGATTGAACCGCGTTCCCAAACGTTACCTTGATTAGACATAAAACACCAAATGTCCAAAAAAAACCCATAAAAACCAAAGAAATATATTAAAACTAGACTATTTAGCATAGTTAGGTGTTATTTGCGTTTAAAATGATGTTTTTTTAAATATTTAAATTTTTTCTATTTAAAATTATTTGTATATGTTTTTGTATTGTTTTGATATGCTAATATAAAAAATAATTTTTTAAAAATATATTATTTTAATAAATTTTCAAATAACAAATACTTTAAAAAATAATTATTATTATACTATCCAACACCCCTTTAGATGGCTAGGAATACAAACCAACTATCCGCTCTAAAAATTTTATTACTTAGCTTCCAAGCTCTACAAATCCACAAGTTTTATTGGATTTCATGGATATCCTTACCAAATTGAATTTAAAACGGGGCTAGCAAGCTTATATGATAACTTTATACGTGTCAGAACCTCCACAATCCACACAGATACCTCTTGAAGTGTGTGTGGTGGTTGGAGAGACTCTGTATGTATGTATGTATGTATGTATGTATGTATACACATTAATTAATTAATTAATTAAAGGTGAAGTGCAAGCAAACCAAGCATAGCCTTTTTACTATTCTCCTTTATTTTTCTCCTTCGAGGATTATTGCATCCTTTTCTCGGACGATCCTCCCGAGTGGGACCCACCGCTAGACTGGCCCACTTCCTTGTTAGAAGCCGGCCCATTTGACCCCCAAAACCCTGTTAATTTCCACTTGTCAATATTACAAACTCGTGGGCTAACCTGAAAAACCTTTGCGGTGTTAGCATGATAATTCAACTTAGCTGGATTCAATTGGTCTTAGAGTAAATTATATTTTTTTCCACGTAGATTTATCAAAGTTTTTATTATATTTTTATAGATTAAAATTTCTCAACATCCCATGCTATCTAAGCTTTAATAACCATCATATTAATAATTATAGGACTCGAATTTAAAATTACATTGAAAAAAATCCCTTGATTTTAAATTTTTATCACTGATGACCTACTAGATAATTTTATTGAGTGTAATTCTTAACAATATCAGTGCTAAGACTTGATCTCATTTGGATCACAATCTAAGTTCTACATTATAGATTAATGGTGTAAAAATATTTTTTTTTTTTTAAAAAAAGGAAACAAAGACATGCCAAAATAGCCCTTAACTCATTCATATTTTTATTTTATTTTATTCGTATTTTCTCTATTTATTCCTCTCAAATAAAAGGTTACAAAAACAATTGGAAACCTAAAAAAATCAAAAGTAAAATTTAAAAAGCATGCAATTTAATGATTAGAGGGAGTGTAGAGACTTGGAGTAATATTGAAAAGCTTCAAACCATAAAGGTGAAAGTGGAAAATTGATGAAATTATCAAAGAAAAATTGAAGTTTACCCTAAAAATGACCAAAAGGAGAGGGAACACACGTGTGAAAAGGCTCCCACACATGTAAGCCTGGAAAGTGAAACAACACGAGACAGGCAGACATCAAAAACTTCTCCTACACCTCAGGGAGAGAGTCCACGACCTATTTTCCCGTTAAATAAATCCCTCCCGTGTTTTATTTTCCTGTTAAAGCCTTGATTACCCGGAATAGTCGGGTCTTTTTTTCTTTCAAATCCTCCCCTTTTTTGGTTTCTCTAGAAAGACAGGAAGAAAACCCAGCAAACTCTTCAACAATCATCATCCCTTCCTTTCTCTCTGCATATCTCTCACCAGGAAGATCTGTTTTGTGGGTTCTGTCCGAACGAAACTGAGCTTTTCTTTCCTGGTCCCTCTCGTGGTTTCTTTTTATCTAGTGATTGAAAAGCTTAAAACTTTCTTTGTTTTCCTATAAGAAATTTGGGTTTTTAAATTATTTATTTGGCTGAAGTTCTAAGCTTTTTTTTTTATTATTATTTATGAATGAATGGATGAATGACACAAAGCGGTCTTCCATTTCCCCACTACTCATCTGAAGCCTATTCAATTTAAGCTTCAAAATTGACCATTTCTTTATGTTTCCAAGCCATTTGTGGCCTTTTCACATTTGATAAAAGCAAAAGAGAAAACAGAGCCTCCTCCTTCCTACCTCTGTCACCACTTCTCTGGTTATCTTTGCTTAGTTGATCTATCAAACAAATAAATATATATATATATAAAATGTACCATACACATAGCAAAAGAGAATTTTCCATAGGATTCCAACCTCAAATGCAAATATTGAGGCCAAGCATCCATTCAAGAAGGGCAAACTTAATGGTCAAATTCCAAGACCTTTATGGGTTCGCTGTGGAGGGCAATGTCGATGATGTTAATATATTGAATGAGGTTAGAGAGAAAGTGAGGCAACAGGGGAGGGTTTGGTGGGCTTTGGAAGCTAGTAAAGGTGCTAATTGGTATCTGCTGCCACATGTTTCTTCATTAACTGAAGGAATTGCACTCAAATCTTCTCTCAAATTGTCAACTTTAACCAATGCAATCACTTTGAAGAGGCTTATAAGGAAGGGGATACCCCCTGTGCTTAGGCCTAAGGTTTGGTTTTCGCTCTCTGGTGCTGCAAAGAAGAAGTCTACGGTGCCTGAGAGTTACTACAATGATTTGACTAAGGCTGTTGAAGGGAAGGTTACAGCAGCTACAAAGCAGATTGATCATGTGAGTCTTAATTTATGTTATCTTGCAATATGCCAAAGCGGGTTTTTATATAATTTGGATTGGTTTTCTGCGTTTATTTTGATTGAAAAATTATGGGGTTTGATGTGACGGGCTTGGAAGATTTTCTGCTGTTTTTGATTGTCAAAATATGATATTGGATTTGGTGGTTACTTTGGCTTGACTATCTGGTGTGCATCCCTTGGATTATTTTGAATTGCAATGATGGTTGTGGTCATGATGTGATTTTTTTTTTGCTGTCCTGCTTAATCCCTGATTTTTTAGATCTACTTGCTATATGACGAGCTCTGTTGAGGGGTCAAATTTGTTTTGAAAAGGTAGGTGTTTGCATTTTTAAATTCATCAAACACTGAAATTCTTGTTTAGATTTGTAGGATTGATTTGGATGAGTGTTGATGCATGAGATGATAAAATGTTGTTTTAAGATCCTTGTTCCGATAGAACTTGGTGATTTTTTTGTGCCATCGAGAGTAGAGAAAAAGCAAATGCAATCTTGTTATTTGGTATTTATTTTTTTCATAACCGATCGGAGCAGATTATTGATAACAAAACCAGTCGATGGTTCATCAAATTTTGATGTTCATCCAAAATGATGCTTAATAAGCAAGGTGGAACATTACTAGTACAGGTAAACACAGGTGTGCTCCTAGAAACTTGTTTACCAACAGCAAGTGCATCATGATTACAATTCCATCTCACGTGTTCAAAGAAGAGGAATTTGTGTAGTTGCTTGGCTGCAAAATATCATGAACAATGGCTTCAATTTCCCAGGACCAAGAGCCTTGCACAATCTCGTTTGCCAGCTCTACGCAATCTGACTCCATCCCATATCAGTCCAGCCATCCTTTATCCAGCTTAAAGCTGCCTTCATAGCCATAGCCTCCACCACTTTGGAACTAGCAACAGAAGAACAATAGACAGCTTTAGAAAAAACCAAATGACCATGAGTATCTTGAATTACAAAACCTGTACCCCCATCCTTTTCAATTTGGCATTATTTTCTGTTGCGATTTTCAAACTCAAATTTTAAGAATCCATTGTTCCAACCAATTACTCTATGATGGTTGATTTCATACTGTGTTCATCAAACAGTCTTGGTCTATGTGCTTCTTTGACGTCTCTTGTGCAAGACATGTTGCTCACTGAACACATTGAATTGGGTTGGGGTGAGGGGGTTAAGAACCTTTTAGATGAACGGAAAAAAAAAAAAAACTTTTGAAGACTGTTTTTTAAAGTACCTAATTGCTGTACATCTTAGAGACCAAAAAACTTGTACAATGCTGGATATCAAGTAGAGTAATGATTGTGTAAATTTTCCATACAAGGGATCTAGTCATTGCTTCATTTTTTTGATTTTTTGTTCAAGCTTAAGTTACCTGGTCTTCACAGCAGCAAAATTATTGGACCGTTTCCCAATAATATTCCTTGCAGGTGTTGTTCATATTGCTATCAATTTTCTTTCTTCACTTTGTTAATTGTTTCTTGTTTCCAGGACCTGCCACGGACCTTTCCTGGTCATCCATGGTTGGACACTCAAGAGGGCCATGCTACACTCCGACGAGTTCTTGTTGGATATTCTTTTCGTGATTCAGATGTTGGCTATTGCCAGGTAGGTTCTCTATGGGGCTAATCATGAAAGGTGCAATTATGCAATTACTGAGAATGTCAAATGAAGTAATTCAAAAACTCTTCCATGTTTCATCTTGCACACTTCGAATGGTCGATAATAGTGCCCTTCCATTATTTTCTGTACATTTGGAAGCATAACTGCATGAGCTTAGCCTGGAATTCTTCCATATGGTTTGGCAACAGAGCAAGGTGAATCCTGACAATATTGTACTGTTTAGCAAATCCAGAGTTATATCCTGACTTATTGTATCATAGTCAAATTCTGTCTGCACCTTGCTCTATTATTTAGCAGTGTAATCAGCTGATAGCCTCTACCTCTACTCTTTACGGTTGGTCTGTGTTTGTTTTGTTTCCCTATGAGTATAGCTTCCAGATCAAATCAATCCTGATAGGTACTATTTGCTCGTGGTTTCCTTGATGCTTTGTGTATTATCATATTCATCTGTTTTCAAATTATTCATGACAACATTGTATGATATTGCCCAGATATTGTTCACACCACTTTGTAAAACATAAATGGTTTCCTTGTCATCTAGGAAATTTATATTTCCATGCTGGAAATATTGTTTCAATATGAATGGCTGGATAGTGTATATATCTTCTTGGACAGTTCATTTAAGGAACCAGCTAGGCAGTTACTGATTTCGTTTTTAAATTGGTCATGATTTAATCTCCTAGGTTGCTATTATTAAATTCTTAATTAAATAAATTGTAATTTATAAACGAGACCTCTAATTATCCTTGGAACAGGGCTTAAATTATGTCGCAGCACTGTTGTTACTTGTGATGAAAACAGAGGAAGATGCTTTTTGGATGCTGGCAGTTCTTCTGGAGAATGTCTTAGTGAATGACTGCTACACAAATAATTTGTCAGGGTGCCATGTTGAACAAAGAGTTTTCCAGGATTTGCTTGTTAAAAAGTGCCCAAGGTATTTTCCTTCTGATGAACTAGCTAGTTTGGCATTTTAATTGTTCTCAATTTGCTAAGAAATTGGGAACAAAAACAATGCAGAATAGCTGCTCATTTGGAAGAACTAGAGTTTGATGTCTCCCTTGTTGCCACTGAATGGTTCCTATGCCTCTTCTCTAAGAGCTTGCCTTCAGAGGTTGGATCATCTCTCTTTCTCACTCGCTTTCTATCAGGCGCATACACGCTTTCCTGAGTATAATGACCCTGATGTTTTCTCTGATGACTAACAAATTTTCCCTTGTGCCTCTACTTTCCAGACAACTCTGCGGGTGTGGGACGTCCTCTTCTATGAGGGGGCAAAGGTTCTGTTTCATGTAGCTTTGGCTATTTTCAAGGTGCTAATGCTTTTGCAATGGGCTCTTTATGCTGTTTGAATTTCTTTAAACAAGCTTAGAAGTTTCGTGAACATCAATTAATAATAATAATAATAATAATAAGTTAAGATCTGTGATTGCAGATGAAGGAAGAGGAGTTGCTTCTAACTCACCATGTTGGTGATGTTATTAACATATTACAGAAAACAACACATCACCTCTTTGATCCTGATGAACTATTGACGGTAAGATAGTTTAAGCCTCCCTCCCTATAGTTTTCAATTGATTGTTTTGAAGCACATTTTTTTTTTATTTGACGAGGGAAAGGAGTAGAAGAACGAGTCAGAACATGTTATAGAATGTAATTTGGGGAGGGTGGTGGATTATAAACCATAAGTCCAAGTTTTAATTAATAGTCAGAATGATGGGGCTTCTCTTAATTTTTATCCTACTTAACTTGTCAAACAACCCACTGGATTTATTATTAGTTTCTCAAGCTATGATCATAAAATTGCTATCAATATTATTTTGCCTCCATCTGGATCTATTCCCATCTTCTTGTCCTATCCTGTTCTGTAATGCCATCACCGAATTCATTCATTATAATTTAGAACTTTGAATGTAATTTCCCCCCATTTAATAAAATATAAAAAATCTTGCAGGTGGCATTTGATAAGATAGGTTCTATGACAACCAACACTATATCAAAGGAAAGGAAGAAGCAGGAACCAGCAGTAATGGCAGAGCTGGATCAAAGATTGAGAAGACTAAACTCAGTCAAAATGGATGATGACAAATAGCACTGCTTTTTACAACTTGATCTGAATCGGTGTATATATATATATATAACACAATCCTAGAAGAGGTGTTTGTTGCCCCCGAGGAGAATATTTTATGAATTCCACCTTCTCTCTGCAAGGGAAGGACAGTAAAGAGAGTATTGTTTGCAAGCAAGGATGTTGTTGAAGGTGGCTGGATGTAAATTTGGGCTTGTTTTGACGCAAGCATCTAAATCAAAATGCAAGCCACACATTGCTGGCTTTCTTACCGCCCTGCAATTTTGAGTTCTCATCTTGTCGGAGATTGTTTTGTTCCCTTAAATCACGGACTCTTGTGTTCAACCCAAGGTGAAGTTTATTAGTGTTATTATTCAACTGTTAAGAATAAAATGGCAGTGACAATAGAAGGCAAGTGCATAAAGGATCGCATGTGTATTGAGGGATTATATAGTTTAATCTGAACTTAATGGATAATCTTATTTAATAAGTAATGGATAAAATATGAGTATTGTGAAAACCTGATCGATTCAAACTAAACCCTATTCGATCATCCAATATATATTTTGTGAAAGTGAACACAACCTCCTTCCGTTGAAGGAGAAGAGACAAAACAGCTAGGTTTTATGCTATTCAGCCGGATGAGAGGCGTGGAAGGTGCTACTGTAAACGTCAATGGCGTTCCCATTAAACAAATGACAGTAAGAACAACTGTTTAAACTCCCATACTCAGTTCTCAAGAGCACTATTTCCACTAGCATCATGGGGTTCCGGTGGTTTGGTCTCCAAATTGCTACGCAGGTCAGTGCAATTATTCAGGGAATTGATCGGAGATATATCCATGTCGACGGACGTATCATCATACTCCAATGTTATAGCTTTATCATGTTCTCCCATAAGACTACCACAGTACTGCTTCTTACCTTATTTTGCATCCCATTCAGATTCCCACGGGAATGTTTCCAATGGTCACTCTCCCAACCTCTGCTGTCGACATAACCAGAACAGCCTTCTCTCTGCTCGCCAGTGACTGGCGCTCTGATTCCCTCCGGTACACTTCTGCAGTTGCCTTGCGGAACACCAGGTGGATTAGGGAAACCATGAACTCTAAGATGATAATAGAGTGAACAAAAGATGATTTATAATGAAAGAGTAGATTTTAAACTTGATACTTGTGTGATTAAAAAGAGTATTTATTATTTTGAATAAATAAAAAAATTATTTTATCTATTCTTAAATAGTATTTACTGTGAAATACTTGGCTAATATGAAATGAAATTTTAAAAGGGTTTTAAATCTTATTCAAACTATCAATGACTATTATTATATAGAGAATAAACATGATTTAACATGCATACATGCTTGATGTTTTAATATTAAATCAAAATATTATTGATAAAAGGATATTAATTACACTAAAAAATTGGTCACTGGAATTTTAAATCAAACCATTAATGGATTTTCTAATATTTAAGAGATCATGACACGTTGCTAGACGATGTAACTGATCTTTAAATATAAATTAATTAATTTTTTAATTGATAATAAATTAAATTGTTAATTTATTTAATTCTATTTAATTAGAAATATAATTTATATTTGGGCCAACATATTAAGAACCTAGTGGGTTACACACACATTAGGAATCATTAGTCAGAAATTAAATTGGGATGATTTAATTAAGTATGATTTGATTAAAATATATTTTAGAAATTAAAAACTATAATATAATTAATATATAAATTATATTTCTAGACCTAAAAAATCAAGTAAGAATTTGATTGAGTTAATTTCTAAAATAATCATGAATTAATATATAAATATTATTCAGGAGGCAAATTGATATTTTGCCAATTTATAGGGTTTCTCAAATTTCTCTATAAATAGCAAGCTATGTCTCTTATTTTTTAGAGGTTGTCTATTGGACAGAAAAATTACATAAATATAAAATTAGAGCTAACACTCCAGGTATAGAAATCCCTTTCTTTTAAATAAGGATTTAAAAGATTTTTTTACTGGTAATTCGTGTAGATTACCGTTAGAAACCAGATAACTGAACGGATAGTGGTGTGTTCATATTCCAATCTTCTATCTGGTTGGTCTTAGCATCAGCTGATCCAACATTACCTAATTAATTTGATAAATTCATAGATAACCAAATGGATATTAAAAAATTATAAAGATGAAATAAAAAAATTAAAAGAAATTCACCGTTTCTTTTTACAAACAAATAAGGAGACTTCATTTGTAGATCCCATGTTTGTATCAAAATGGCAAATTATATGTACGAATTCGATCCTATATTCTTTATATTCATAGACAATTCATCAAACTACCTTAATTGTTTGTTTATAGAAATCCAGTTGCTATGTTAAACTTGTCGAGAGTCATGTGAAGGTGGGATTGGCTGTGAACAAGAAAGAAATCTGTGACCATATTGGAACTCACAGGGATGTTCCAGCCCCAGGCACGGGGACTGATTCACAGGCAAAGACATGGATTCTGAACGGGCATTCAAAGTTTCACGGGCACTCGCCTGCTGTTGCTACAGGAAAAGCCAGTAAATCTTGGTGAACCATTGGGTAGGGACGATGTGACTGGCATTGGAGTGTTCTTCGCAGCAGGCGCTCTAATGGTTGAATATGGAAAATCAATTTCTAATATGAAGTTTGTTATCCAGGGTTTTGGAAACGTGTAAGCTTTTTCCTGTTTCAAAGGAAAAAAAAATCCCTATTCTCTGAAGCAAAGTCGGATCCCATTACGGATTTTTTTTTCTTTTCCTCTTCCTACCAGTATGTTCTTCCAGCGCTAGACAGAGCTGTAAGAAAGAAAAATCAGTTTACTTACCATTTAAAATCAATTTAATATTTTTTTTAAATTATTTATTTATATATTTTTAAATAGTTGTATATCAAAAATAATTTTTAAAAATAAAAAAAATATTATTTTAATATATATATATTTTTTAAAACAGCTACAGTAATCTTAATCACCCCAGTAGAATCCAGGCCGCATGGTCAAGTAATCACAGCCTTTTGAACAGATCTGGAGAATTGTCGAAAGAAACATACTTGGATGGGTTAGAAAAGTCAAGCACCGTTACCGATATGCAAGCTAAGAACATAAGAACTCCAAAAGACACAGATGTTAATGAGAGGAAAGCAATTAACAACAATTGAACAAAGACACGAGAGAGAAAAATAATCAAAATTTTTCATATGTAATAACTCATCAACTGCTAGTAAGAATTTTATGTTATTAGATTCAGATTACGAGAACTTCAAAACAAGATCTCATAATTTTCATTTTTGATTAAAAAAAAATGAAGTTTTACATGTTGGTCAGAGTTGTTGTTTATTATTATTATTTTTTTTTTATTATCGTGGGTGTCCGGGCCAGCTTGCGCGCACCTCGATTAATCCCACAGGCCCTGAAGTTAACGACCATGTAAGCCACAGTTGTTGTTTATTATTCATGTGTAAGGATGCATTTTATTTGATCCTTAAAATCCATAATTATTTTAAATGGGATATTGAACTATGATTATATTATTTGATTTGATGAATATCAGTTAAAATTAGTCTCTAAATTTCAAATTTTGACTATTATATTTTATTTTCACAATAAAATAAATTTATTTATTGTAAAAATTTAATATGATCAAATTAAATTTTAGTCAAAAAAATATATTTAAAGTATAAAATTCTCTCAACCATATATTCAAGACATGCTTACTTATTTTTAAATGTAGGTGAACTTGTCTCAAGGGGGCATCTGTAAAAACAAAAATCTTCTACTAATCAAATTTCTCCATGTGTCATTTTTATTTTATTTTTACATAAAAAGATGAAATAAAATTGAAATAAATGACATGGAAAATGAATGAGCCTTTATATATTTTTTGACCAATGAAAGGTTCACACATGGAAAACGACCTGAGAGCGTCTACCAATCTCTATAAATAAATAGCCGTATCCTAAATAAAACAAAAACAAATCTTGAAGATATAAATTTTTCTTCAAAACAAGCTCTTCAACTAATAAAATTCTCTCAAAAACTCTCAAACCTTCATTATCTATGTTTGAAGTCTAAAATAAACAAAACTCTATTGAATCAAGTCTAAATATCCTATAAGAGTTCTTCAATATAAAGAGGAAAGAGCACTTGATAAGTTTTGATATTCTATTATTATTCTCCCATAGTTTTCATGCATTGCTTGATAAATTTATATACACTGTCATTGTTTAATTTTGGAAGAACAGGTTTCTCGCTGAAATTATAGCTGCTGTTCTTGAATAGCTACTATAACCGTTGTTTCTATATTATACAGTTGTTACAATAAATAATAACCACAATTGCAGCCTTGATGTACTCTGCATAATTCAAGGTGGAGTGTTATCTCTTGTTCGTGATTGCGGGCTTGTGTTTATGATTTGCAGGATTAAAGGGCAGTGATGCACTTGATTGAAGACTTTCCCTTTTACACCTCCGCAAGATTGGGCTTCCATCAGTAAGGCCAATCTTGGACTGGAGAAGTTTTATGCATGCTCTGGAAAGTGGTTTAACGCATGTCAACTAACTGATTTGTTGTGTGAATATGGACAGCCTGTAAAATACCTCTTTGCACTAAATCCCGAACAAAATGAAGGTCTATTCGGATGTGCTTCATTCGAGAGTGATTAACTGGGTTGTAGCTTAAGTGAGTAGCACCAAGGTTGTCACGTAGGAGTTGAGGTGTGCATGATATGTAAGGGAAAGGCAAGCTCACAAAGTAGTTGAAGGAGCCACATTGTTTCTGATGTCCCGTGGCTAGTGCACGATATTCAACTTCAGTGGAGGATTTTGTTACTGCTCGTTGTTTCTTTGAGCTCCAGGATATAGGAGTAGAGTCGAGGAAGCTGATATATTTAGACGTTGATGTGCAGTCATCAACATTGCCAGCCTAGTTGGCATCAGAATAAGTCGTTAAGACGGGTTTACCAGTCTTTGCAATTTGAATGCCATTAAAAATAATCATTTTGAGATAATAGAGTATGCATCTGGTGGCTGTCCAGTGAGTCTGCATTGGTCTGTGCATGATCTGGGAGAACTTGTTCTCTGCGAAGGAAATATCAGGATGTATGAGTGATAGATATTGAAGTCTACTAATAACTCTACGAAACTTAGTGTTGTCGATAGAGTTAAAACCATCATTCAATTTCAGAATGGAACTAGTGGAGAGAGAGGTTGAAACATCCTTGGCACCAATCGTGTTTGTGATGGATAGAAGATCATTAATGTATTGATGTTAAGACAAGAATAACCTGTCTTTATTTGACACCACTTCAACACCTAGAAAGTAATGAAGGTACCCAATGTCCTAAAAGGAAAAACACAAGTTGAGCTGGTGCACAATAGAGAGAGCAAAAGCTTGGTGATTGCCTGTAATGATCAGATCGTCAACATAGACCAAGAGAAAACAGGTGGCTTGATCATTTTGTTAAATAAAAAGAGACAGATCGACCTTGGAGATTTGAAATCCAAGCTGCAAAATAGCATTCTTGAGAGTCAGATACCAAGCTTTGGGAGCTTGTTTTAGGGATAGATAGCCTTTTCAATTTGCATACATGATGAGGTCGTGAGGCATCTAGATCTGATGGCTGCATCATATAAACATCATCAGTTAGTCTGCCATTCAAAAAAGCATTGTTGATATCCATTTGTCTCATTGACCAGCCACTTAAAACAACAATGGTAATAATGATTCTTATTATGGCAAGTTTGACAACAGGATTAAAGGTTTCTTTATAGTCCAGACTAGGGTGTTGGTTGTAGGCGCCCTTTGCAACCAGTCGGGCTTTGAATCGATCAATAGAGCCATCAGCTTTTCTTTTAACTCGAAAAACCCACTTGCAACCCACTGGGTGACACTGAGAATGAGGTGGAATTAAGTCCCATGTATCCTGTTTCATAAAAGTTGTGAGCTCAGCAAACATGGCTTCTCTTCAGTGAGGCTGAGAGATGGCCTCTCTTACACTAGTAGGCTCAATGAGCAGGGAAATGGGATGTTTGATGACGAAGAATATTTGTTTTGGTTTAAATATCTGGTTCATGGACCGTGTGCGCATAGGATGAAGTCGTGGAAGGGGAATGAATTGATGAGAAGAAGACTCTAACTGAGGGGTTGAAGATGGAGGCAAGGAGGATAAGGTGTCAGGAAAAGAGGTTTGATTGGAGGGAGTGTCTACAGAATCTAAAGAAGCAAGATGATGAGAGGAAGCAGAGTTACCTAAGGGAAATCAATAATGGCATAAGCATCATCCATAAGATTCGGTGGTGGACAAAGAGCATGATACGACATTGATGAGGCTGGCACAAGACCTGGTTGAACGGTAGGAGGGGGAAGTGAGGTATGAGGAAAAGAACTATGTGGCATGAAGAGTGAGTGTTGACTCTCATCAAAAACAACATTACGTGATATGTATAATTTCTTGGAGTGAGTATCTAGACACTTGTAAGCATTTTGAGTTTGAGAGTACCCAAGAAATATGCATGGCGTGGCTTTAGACTGCATCTTGTTAGAATTATAGGCTTTGGTGAGAGGATAACACATACATCCAAATTTTCTTAGTTTAAGATAGTTTGGTTTTTGTCCAAAGAGTACTTCAAAAGGGGTCTGATTTTTAAGTAAAGAAGTAGGTTGTATGTTAATAAGATAGGTAGCAGTAGTAAAAGCATGTGGCCAATATGAGGGATCGAGTGAGGCATCATAAAGTAGAGTTAGACCGGTTTCAACCACATGATGCTGATGACGTTCAGAAATGCTATTCTGTTGAGGAATATGGGAGTAGTGGTGTAATGATTTATGCCATGAAGTGATAAAATTTTTTTGAGCCCTACAAATCACAACCATTATCGGAATACAAGTTTTTTTTTTGTGTGTATCGAATCTCTTCTCAATAATTTTTTAAAATTAGGGAAAGATAGTGGATACTTTAGATTTGTGTGTTATGGGATAAAACCACATGTATTTCGTGTAATGATTAACAAGTAATAGATAGTATCGAGAACCATCAATACCAGTGTATGCAGATGTTCCTTAAACATCTGTATATATAAAATTGAGGAGGGCATGACTGTGAAAACTGGTTGCTCGAAAAGGAAGTTGATGCGCTTTATTGATAGAGCAAAAACTACAAAGGGAAGACACATGGTGAGACGTGACTGGAAGAGAAAAACGATTGACAAGACTGTGTACTAATTTAAATGATAGATGACCGAGACGTTTATGCCACCCATCAATGGAAGTCCGTTCATGCATAAACGCCACTTTGTTTGGAAGCAGAGTACTTGGGAAGGTGTTCACGCCATTGTTGCATGCTCCTCTTAGTAGTATCTTCTTCATGAATTGGTCCTTTACAATAAAATAAAAAGGGTGAAGTTCAACAAAGACATCATTTTGCTTGATAAAGCAATGAACAAATATTAGATTTTTTTTTTAAGATTAGGAACATAAAGTGTATCATGTATTGTAAATATGCATTTGGAAAAAGGTAAGGTCAAAGAACCAGTGTGAGAGACAGCCAAACCTGAACCATCACCAAGAAGAACTTCATCGATGCCATCATATTCTGAATGAACCAATAAGTTTGCAAGATCACTTGTAATGTTGTGAGATGCACCCGAGTCTAATAGCCATGATTTGTCTTTGCCAACAGAGGATTGCGTACAGTTTAAGGTGGCAGGATTGAGTTTGGAACAATTTTTTACAATATGGCCCAGGTGGTCACAAAGTTAACACTTGGGTTGATAACGCTTAGTAAATCTATTGGACCTGTCGAAGCCATTTTGGTTCCAATGGTTATCTTGTGAAGGCTGGGAGAGAAATGAATTTAAGTTGCCACCTTGAAACCGATTTGTACCATTATATTTGTTTTGTTTTTTGACAAACTGACTTCTAGTACCATTATTTCTCAGCCTGTTGGAATAATTTGCAGTGATCACTTGTTGCTTTGAGGCATCTTCTAGACCCCTAAGATAGGTCTCATAACCTACTAAAAGATCGTGGAGCTCTTCAAATGTCAGGGAGCTCTCTCATGCACATATTGACGCAGCTATTTCTTGAAAATTTGATCCTAAACCATTTAAAACATAGAGAGTCATATCATCATTTGAAATGGGAGAATCAATAATGGCAAGTTCATCCACCAACATCTTCACAACATGCATGTATTCTAATATAGTGCGAGAGCCCCGTTGAATCAGAGTCAATTCTTCCAATTGCATTGCTCGTGTTCTTGAGCGACTGACATTGAGTAGATTGAGTTTTTTTCCAGGCTTCATAAGAAGTCTTTGATGCTGTAATGAGAGGATTTATGGTGGGAGATGTGGATGCCAAAAGAGCACTTAGTATTAACTTGTCTTGTCTAACCCAATGAGTTTTGTTGAAGTTGACTGTTGACAGTTGCCTCATTTGCTGCTGAAGAAGAAATCTTCGATGTTGAGAAGACTGAGAAGATTTAGTCAAGATTAGCTTTCCATTATCTTAGCATGTTTGTTACAAATAAAGCTGTTATAGAACAACTCTTTGTTTGTTAAGATTTTGTCATTATTTTTCTGTAGTTTGTTATCAAAACTCTTCTATAAAAGAGTGATTTCATTAATAAAGATTAATGCTTGCAGTCACAATAACAACAATATAAATTGTTGGTCAATTTCTTTGTTTCTTCTGTATCTGTATATTGTCTTACAACTTCAAATTGGTATCATAGCAAAATTTGATCTTGCGGGACCAGCTTGAGAGAAGAGAGTAACCTGTGAGAAACCTTTTACACCAAAAATACAAACACAAAACCCTCCTATCTTTTTTCAATGGCATCAAATATGTATTCTCTTGCATCACCACCAGTATTTACTGGTGAAACCTATCAAATGTGGGCTATAAGAATGAAAACATACCTGCAAGCCTGTGATTTCTGGGATGCAGTAGAACAAGAACATGAAACCCAACCACTACCTGCTGATCCTACTATTGCTCAAATCAGAAACCATCGTGAGGAAAGAGCAAGAAAGTTCAAAGCAAAAACATGTCTCTACTCTGCAGTTTCAGAAGCAATATTCCCCAGAATAATTGCACTTGATACAGCCAAGCAGATATGGAATTATCTTCAAGAAGAATTCCATGGTAATGAGAGAATAATTCAGATACAGGTATTGAATTTGAGAAGGGAGTTTGAGATGCAGAAGATGAAAGAAACAAAAACAATCAGAGATTTTCTGATAGATTACTTTACATAGTCAACAAAGTAAGACTATTGGGAGAAGATCTTCCTGATAAAAGAGTTGTTGAAAAAATTCTGGTAACTTTACCTGAAAGGTTTGAAACAAAAATTTCTTCCTTAGAAGAATCTAAAGATCTGTCAAAAATATCTTTGGCAGAATTGCTCAATGCTTTACAGGCACAAGAACAAAGAAGAATAATACGGCAAGAGGAGTCCATGGAAGGAGCTTTTCAAGCCAAAATGCACGTTCAGAAAGGAGACAGATAAAAAGAAGATCAACAAATACAATGGAGTCGACAGCAGCAAAAGATCTGGAAACTTTCCTCCCTGCCAACACTGTAAGAAAACAAATCACTTACATAAATATTGCTGGTGGAGACCTGATATTAAATGCAGAAAGTGTAATCAACTGGGACACATGGAGAAGATTTGCAAAAGCAAAACTAACCTGCAAGAAGATGAAGCTCAAGTTGCAGATCAACAACAGGAGGAGCAGCTGTTTGTGGCTACTTGTTTTGCTAGCAAACATGTAAGTGATTGCTGGCTGATAGATAGTGGTTGCACAAACCACATGATAAATGATGAAAATCTATTCAAGCAACTTGACAAATCCAGTGTTTCTAAAGTCAGAATTGGAAATTGTGAATATATTCATGTCAAAGGAAAAGGAACAGTTGCTATTGAAGGAAATTCAGGTATAAAACTTATTTCAGATGTTCTTTTTGTCCCTGAAATTGATCAGAATCTATTGAGTGTTGGTCAGCTTCTTGAAAAAGGATACTCAGTTATGTTCAAAGACAAACATTGCTCAATTTTTGATCCTGCTGGATTAGAAATATTCACTATAAAAATGAAAGGAAAAAGTTTTTCACTTGACTGGATGGAAGAGAAGTCAGCTGCTTTTCTAAGCACAGCAAATCAGTCAGAATTGTGGCACAAGAGGCTGGGGCATTTTAATCAAGCAACGTTGATGCAGATGCAGAAAAAGAAGATGGTGCAGGGAATGCCAAAGCTGGAAGAAGAAATCACAGTCTGTTCTTCTTGTCAATATGGCAAACAGAATAGACTTTCATTTCCTCTGAACAAGGCCTGGAGAGCAATGAAAAAGCTTCAGCTTATTCATACTGATGTTGCTGGACCTCTGAAAACAATATCACTAAATGGAAGCAGGTATTATATTGCTTTCATTGACGATTATACAAGAATGTGCTGGGTCTATTTCCTAAAGTTTAAGACTGAGGTTGCAAGTGTTTTTATGAAGTTTAAAAACTGGATAGAAAATCAAAGTGGTCACAGAATTCAGGTTGTAAGATCTAATAATGGCACCGAATACACATCAAACAAGTTTGCCAAGTTTTGTCATGATGCAGGGATTGAATATCAATATACTACACCTTACACTCCTCAGCAAAATGGTGTAAGTGAACGAAAAAACAGAACAATCATGGAGATGGCAAGGTGTTTGTTATTTAAGAAAGATTTACCCAAGAAGTTTTGGGCAGAGGCTGTGAACACTGCAGTTTTCTTGTTGAATAGGTTGCCAACAAGAGCTTTACTAAACAAGACTCCATATGAAGCTTGGCACGGTTATAAACCTTCACTCCAGAATTTAAAGATTTTTGGTTGCTTATGTTTCACCTATGTTCCTCAGGTAAGAAGAAATAAACTTGATAGAAAGGCTGAAGCTGACATCTTTGTCGGCTACAACAATGTTATAAAAGGCTACAGAGTTTTTCAACCTCAAACAGAAAAGGTGATAGTTAGCAGAGACATCAAATTCATTGAAACCGAAAAGTGGAACTTCAAAGATGCAAGTGCAGGTATGGAGACTGTGCAGGATGTTGATGACATTGATGAAGCACCAGTTAGAGGAACTAAGTTGCTTACAGATATTTATCAAAGCTGCAATGTAGCTGTGTTAGAACCTGCAGAATTTGAAGAAGCAAAAAATGATCCAAAATGGATTGATGCAATGAATGAAGAGCTAGGATGATTGAGAAGAATCAAACATGGGAATTGGTGGACATACCAGAGCACAAAAAACCTATTGGAGTAAAATGGGTTTACAAAACAAAATTGAATGCTGATGGCACTATCAACAAATACAAAGCCAGATTGGTGGTTAAGGGTTATGCACAGATTTTTGGTGTTGATTTTTCAGAGACATTTGCACCAGTTGCATGCTTGGATACCATAAGAATGCTACTAGCAGTTGCAGCTCAAAAAGGTTGGAAAATCTTTCAACTTGATGTGAAGTCTGCATTCTTGAATGGCTATCTGCAGGAGGAGATTTTTGTTGAACAGCCAAAGGGATTTGTTGTAAGAAGAGAAGAAGAAAATGTTTACTTATTGAAGAAAGCTTTATATGGATTGAAACAAGCTCCAAGAGCTTGGTATAGCAGGATTGATGAGCATTTATTCAAACTTGACTTTAAGAAAAGTTTGAGTGAATCAACCTTATACATCAGAAATTCAAATTCTGATTACATTGTGGTTTCACTTTATGTGGATGATCTTTTTGTTACAGGAAACAATCCAAGCATGATAAACAAATTCAAAGCAGAAATGATGAAGGTTTTTGAAATGACAGATCTCGGTGAAATGTCTTATTTTCTTGGCATGGAAGTGCAACAAAACCAGCATGGAATTTTTATTTGTCAGCAGAAATATGCCAAAGAGATTTTAAATAAATTCAAAATGGAAGAATGCAAATCAATGACTACCATGAACGTGAAATAAAAATTCTGTAAAGATGATGGAGCTGATAAAGTTGATGAAGCAATTTACAGAAGCTTGATTGGATGTTTGATGTATCTCACTGCTACAAGACCTGATATCATGCATGCTGTAAGCTTGTTATCAAGGTTCATGCATTGTGCAAATGAGGTTCACTTCAAGGCTGCGAAAAGAGTTGCGAGATATATCAAAGGTACACTAAGCTATGGCATTCAGTTTAGTTGTATTGAAAATTTTGATCTCCAAGGATATGCAGACAGTGATTGGGGTGGCAGTTGTGATGACATGAAGAGCACCTCTGGATATTGTTTTAGTTTTGGATCATGAATTTTCTCCTGGTGTTCAAAAAAACAAGAGGTTATTGCTCAATCAACAACAGAGGCAAAGTATGTTGCAGCTACTGCAGCTGCAAATCAAGTTTTATGGCTCAGAAAAATCTTAGCAGATTTGGACATGGAGCAGAAGAAAGCTACTAGGGTCAATGTTGATAATCAGGCTGCAATTGCAATATCCAACAATCCAATCTTCCATGGCAAAACAAAGCATTTCAAGCTCAAGTATTATTTTCTGAGAGAGGTTCGGAAAAATGAAGAGTTACAACTTATTTATTGCAGGACAGAAGACCAGCTTGCTGACATTTTAACCAAGCCATTGTCAAAAACAAGGTTTGAAATATTAAGAAACAAGATAGGTGTCTGCAGCAAAATATGCAAGGAGGAGTGTTGACAGCTGCCTCATTTGCTGCTGAAGAAGAAATCTTCGATGCTGAGAAGACTGAGAAGATTTAGTCAAGATTAGCTTTCCATTATCTTAGCATGTTTGTTACAAATAAAGCTGTTATAGAACAGCTCTTTGTTTGTTAAGATTTCATCATTATTTTTCTGTAGTTTGTTATCAAAACTCTTCTATAAAAGAGTGATTTCATTAATAAAGATTAATGCTTGCAGTCATAATAACAATAATATAAATTGCTAGTCAATTTCTTTGTTTCTTCTGTATCTGTATATTGTCTTACAACTTCATTGATAGTACTATAGTTTTCATGGGCGGGGCACATAAACATGCCATTAACATAATCAAGCAGATCATAGCTAATAAGTAGTGCTTCAAATTAAGCATGCCATTGCAGAAAGGTGGAAGGGGTCAACTTTTCATTAATTTGGGTAGTGATGTTGAAGGATATGAGTGGTTTGTCAGATGAAAAAGGTTGGGTGTTGAGACTGAAATTTGAGGTTTGTTTTGAGGGAGAGGCCATACTTAATGTTTGGATTTTGACTAGTTTGAGATTGAAAGCTCTGATAACATAAAGAGGAAAGTGCACTTGTGATTAGTACTTAAAAGTGCATTTTTATCAAGGTTTTATATCATTATTTTGCACTTGAAGTATCAATAACTCCTTAACTAGAGCATGCTTTATAATAACAAGTCTGATAGTATAAGATACCTTTAATTTATGGTAAATATTCATTTTAAATGCAGGCTTATCATATAAATCAAACGATTGATTGATGAGTTTAATTACTGAAATTGAAAAGACAAAGAGAAGGCTAATCTTAGAAAAGAGATGCTGGTTGAATTCAAATTGGAACACCATTCGGTTATTGGATCATAACTGGAGTGTAGAACTTGGATTTGGTCTAGTTTATATGGATAAAAAGCTAAGACATAGGCCTAAATAAGAGTCCAAGATTTAAAAGGACTGTTTTCAAGTTCAAATTGTAGCAACAACAGAAAAGTCAGAATCTGTCCTGCAGCCTAGACATTGTTCAGTGTTCAGCCCATATCTTGAGTTTTAGAAGTCCAAATGACTTTGTTCTTGTTTTGTTGGAAAGTTGAGACAATTTTTCAGAACTTTCATGAAGATTATCTGTTCAAATTTTGATGTTAACAATGATGTTTTCTGCAGACAAGAAGATAAGGATTGTTACCAAGTCAAGAGGTGACCACCCACTCAACAATTAGTCATCAAATCAATAGTTCTGAATTTTGGCCTATAAAAGGAGGCATTTGCCATGCATTTAGCCATCTTGGTTCTTAGATCAAGATCATGCTCTTGCTCTCTTTCTTTGTATTTTGTAATGTTCAAGTTTTATTCCATGTTATATTTTTTTTAATCTCTTATTTATGCTTTTCATTTCCTTTACTATACTTATATAATTATGTTCTTATCTTGTTTATCTATGTTTCTCTTATGCATAATGTTTAGCTAAGTTTATTATGTCAAGGTGAAAAGGTTACACTAATGGTGTAAGAATAAGTATGGTATAAACTCAACATGAACTCTAATGTTTGATACTAACATGTTTTGTATTTCTTATCTTACTCACTCTTAATACATTGCTTATTAAATGGTTAATCTAGATTTGTGTTAAACAACCTTTGGTACAACAAATACTTGGCACTTTCATAGCCCAAACTGTATGGTATAACCGACACTTGTGTTATGAAAGAAACTTGATTTGTTGTTAACATAAGTTATCACCATGAATACCTGACAACATTTACAAGTATTGACATTACTCAAATAAGATAGTTAATATAATCATGTTAAGAAATTATAATCTGAATTGGAACCTCCTTTGTGTGTGGTTTCTAGTTGAATGATAAAAAGAGTTTATATTATACTTATTTGAAATACCATTAGTGGATCCTCTAACCTTTACAATTATTTTATCCTTGTTTAATCCTTACATCAATATCACATCTCAAAAGTTCTCTTCAACTCCTTTTCATTTATTGTTTATAATTTAATATAGTTCACCTCCCTGTGGTTCGACCTCGGTCTTACCGGGTAATTTATTACTTCGACTCCTACACTTGAGATAAGACATCAATCTTTTGACCGTGTCAACTTAATAAGTTTTGATATTCTATTATTATTCTCCCACAGTTTTCATACATTACTTGATAAATTTATATACATTGTCATTGTTTGATTTTGGAAAAACAGGTTTCTGGCCAAAATTAGTGCTGCTGTCATAGTTTTTAGACCCGGCCCGGTCCAAGGCCCGAGTTCCGGGTTTTGACCGGGTCACCAGGCGCCCGGGTCAATTCTTTTTTTTTTTAAAATCAAAATGACATCGTTTTATTAAAAAATACAAAAGTCAACGGGTTGCAACCAGGTTTTTGACCGAGTCTTGCCTGGTTAACCCGCCGGGTCAGCCGGGTCACACTAGGTTTTTCCTTCCCCTATTTTTTCTTCAACCCGACCCGGTTCCAGCCCCGAGTCGACCCGCCGGGCCGGGCCAGGTTTCAAAACTATGGCTGTTGTTCCTAAATAGCTACTATAAGAGCATCTCCAATGAGAAATGCTATATTAAAGAGCCAAATTGATAAAATGGCTTTTTGAATAGTACAAATATAGCTTTTTTGTTTATGTGCATTCCAAAGGTAAAAAGCTATTTAGAAGAGCCAATTATATTTTAATATATTTTATGTTAAATTAATTTTAATATAATTATATAACTAATTTAGATATTTTTTATATAATATAATTATGATGTTATTAACTATATAATTAATATGAGCAATTTATAAAAGTAAATATAAAATTAATGAAGTAATATGAAAGTTAAAAGATATAATTTTAATTTTAATTTTAAATTTTTAAATTTAAAATTTATTTATATAAATATTTTTAATTTTCAATTTTATATGTTACTGTTAAATTTTTAATTTTTTAAAAGTAAATTCGAATTCAAACTTTGAAAATAACCGCCAACATTTTAAATTTTGATTTTCAAATTTTTTTTAAAAAATTCAAGCTTTGAAAAAATGACCGCCAACATTTTAAATTTAAAATTTTTAAATTTTGAAAAAATAACCGCCAACATTCTAAGATTTCAAAATTTAAAAAAATAATACATCTATAAATATTCTCATATACCTAAATATTTTTTCTCATCATTTTCTTCTCTCCAATCTTTATTATATTTCATTAAAATTCATCATGAATCATTCTAATTTTAATTTTTATGATGGTTTTGATTTTGATGATGACACTCCCATGTTCGCCTTTCAAGTTGCTACCGTAGTGGTTGCTGAAGAAGAATCGAATAATCAAGAGCAGAGAACAGAGTATCGTGGCTCTAGTCTTGGTCACAATATTGTCAATCGTAATAGAAAGGAAGGTGAGTTAAGGCTATATAATGATTATTTTGCTGAAAATCCTAAATTCATTGAAAGTCAATTTTGAAGAAGATTTAGGATGAGTCGCCGTCTTTTTCTTCAGATCGCAAATGCAGTGGAAGCTCACAATCCATATTTCAAACAAAGGACAAATGCTCTTGGTGTTCTTGGTTTATCTTGCCTTCACAAGGTAACTGCAGCTCACTTGATATTTGCATATGGTATTCCTGCAAATCTTATTGATGAATATCTTCGAATTGGGGAAACCACTGTGATAGAAAGTCTTAGAGCTTTCGTCAAAGCAATCGTAGTTGGTGATTGATATCTATGGGCACCAAACGAGGCCGATATTTGTCGATTATTATCAATTGGAGAGCATCGTGGATTTTCAGGGATGTTAGGGAGCATTGACTGTATGTATTGGAAATGAGAGAAATGTCCAATTGCATGGCATCAGATGTATACTAGTCATTGTCGTGAACCAACTATAATTCTAGAGGCGGTGGCTTCACAAGATCTTTGGATATGGCATGCCTTTTTGGAATGTCTGGATCACTAAATGATATTAATGTTCTTGATCGGTCACCTATCTTCGCTGCACTTGCTGAAGGTCGTACTGCTCATGTCAATTATACAATTAATGGGCATGAAAATACAATGGGATACTATTTAGCAGATGAGATTTATCCTAATTGGTTAACCTTTGTTAAGACAATCCCAAGACCATTAGGAGCAAAGAGAAAATATTTTGCAAGTAAGCAAGAGTCTGCAAGAAAGGATGTGGAGCGGGCATTTGGGGTGCTCCAATCTCGTTTTGCAATTGTACGTGGACTTGTTCGATACTGGGATGAAGAAATGCTTGCAAATATTATGAAAGCTTGCATAATAATGTATAATATGATTATTGAGGATGGAGGAGCAATGAACCTTGGATTTGACCATGAACGTGAAGTCAATTCCTTTATATCAGTGTCACATGGTGAAATACCATAACTACATGATTTTCTTCAAACTCATAATCGAATAAGGGATATAACAACTAGCTCTTAACTACAAAAAGACTTGATTGAACATTTGTGGGAACAATATGGCAACGAGTAGAATCATTAGATTTGAACTTCTTATATTATCATAATTTTCAAGTTTTTTATGTTTTGTTTTCATTATGGTTGTTATCTTTTAAGTTAATTAATCCTACTTATTGTTGTTAAGTGTTAGAATAACTTCAAAAAAGTATTATGAATTGATATCAATTTTATAACAATATATTTAAAATAACCAAGAATTTTCTACATATTTAATTAAAAATACGTTACATTAAACAATAAATCAATCAAGTTAATTAAAAATTAAAACCTCTTTTGCATAATTTCTAACTTTCTATTTTGAAAAGACGCTACAAAAATTGGATCCAAATTAGAAATATTCATTTTCATAATTTGTTCTTCTTTCTCAATCCTGTCCAATTCTTGTTTCTCTTGACTTTGTTGAATCATCATGGCTTGTTGCTCTAATATAATTTTTCTGTCTTGTTTCTTCTGATCCTCAATTTCAACTAGAGTATCCTTGAATTGTTGTAAGAGATTTATTACAGTTACTTCCCCAACTTTATTTTTTCCTTGTTTACGTTTAAGTCGTTTCTTTGCAGCCTTATGACCAATTGGTCCATCTTGATAAATCAATGATTCACTATCTTCTCCTAAACTAACAGAATCAGGGGTAGATAGAGTTGATGAAGCCGGACTTGCATTGATATGAATTTTTTGTTTCTTGTTTGACTTTGATGTTAACTTATAGGCTCAAATTGCCATTTGGGTTCATTTCTTAAGATAACCCAACAATGTTGTAGTTGAAATTGTTTGCCAACACAAGAAGTATACATTTGCTGAGCATCATTAATCTGGTAAAAAATTAAAGAAATTCAATAATGTTAAAATATATGTTAAATAATTTAACATGGAAATGAATATTAAAATTACCCATGATTCTTCGGTCATTCCACTTTGCTGACGATTTCAATTTGAGGAACAAATCCAACAAATTTACCGACTTCTCTATTTATTTCTTGCCATCTACTTAAGATGCTTATTTGGGAACAATTATTCAAGTTTCCTCCATTCTCTACAAAGTAAGCATGTACTCGAGCCCATAATTGTTTGGTTTGTTGTTCAACTCCTGTAATTGGATCCTTGCTTGTATTTAACCATGCAGAGACAAGTAAACAATCTTCATTTGGTGAGAAGTTTTTACTTCTTTGTGATTTTTTTTATTGTATGGACATTTAAATTTGAGTATGTTAAGTCATCAATTAATTGATTAGAATCACTTGGTTGAGAGAGAATATCTTTTTACTCGCTCATAAGAAAGTTGGTAAAAGAGCTTGGAAAATTTGAATCATCTACATTAAAAACAAAACTCAAGTTAAAACCTTATAAGAAGTTGTAAAGGAAGCTCACATTCAATGTCTAGCAATTTTGTAGTTTTCATACATGTGAATTAATAATAAGAATTGCCTCCTACTTGTTCTAACATTAATCTAATCATACAACCATTACAATTTGACCATTTTTGAGAACTAAAAGAGGATTGATATACTGGTTTAGTTGTATTTTCAACAAGAAAAAAATATAATTGACCTCAAATTAAAACAAGCAATAAAAAATAAATTTAAGATATGTCACTCCATGTTTTTATCAATATCGGCTACCGTCATTACTTCCTTTTAATTTTGTCAAAGATAACAATATAAATAAAAATTATCTTCATTAACTCATATCAAAAACATAAAATAACAAAGAAATAAAAATCATCACAAATAACAAATTAACAACAAAAGGTCTCAAGAATCAAGAGATGCAAAAGAAAAAATAAAAAAAGTCTTTAAGCAAACAAACCTTTTGATTTTAGCTAATTAGCACAATCGATGTTATTAATTAACCGGATGACAATTGATTCTTGTTTTTTTAAATTAGAGAGAAGGGTGAGGCACAATGCAAGGTTTTGAAATTTGCAAGTAAGTTTTCTTTTTTTTTTGTTCTGCTTTTAAAAGAAAAAAATAAACGTTGTTTTCTTCCTTTTGTTCTGCTTTTAAAAGAAAAAAATAAATGTTGGCTAACGGATACAAAATAAGACATTGGGCAACGGATATAAAACAAATGAAAAAACATTGGCCAATACTTTCATTTACTTTTGCCTTTTGCTACAAAAAAATATAGAAATGACATTTCTTGTCTTGAACGGCTATTTTAGCTATTTATTTGACTGACCGGTTGGAATTCTTAAAAGCAAACATAAAAACTAAAAGTACAACTTTTTCATTTTGCTTATTTTTTTAGCTGCCCAGTTAGAGATGCTCTAACCATTGTTTCTATATTACATAGTTGTTACAATAAATAATAACCATAATTGCAGCCTTGATGTAATCTGCATAATTCAAGGCAGAGTGTTATTTCTTGTTCCTGATTGCAGGCTTATGTTGCATCTATAATTTGCAGGATTAAAGGGTAGTGATGTACCTAATTGAAGACTTTCTCTTTATAATAACACTTTAAAGACAAACATTAAATTATCAAATTTCGTTACGCAATATACTTCTAAATTCATGCTATTGATCCTAACTAATTCTGCAAACACATAAAAAATTTAGAGAGAAAACTGAAAACTTTCAGTTTCATCTTTTATAATAAAAAAAGAAACATTTAACTAATTAAAAGAGTAGATTCAAACATCTTTTTTTAACATATTTGAAAAAATCATTGGACGCTTTCCAATCATCCCAAAGGCACCAACATTTACAAATACCATGAACCTGGAGCCACAGAGCAACCACACTAGCCTTTCCTTTTCTAACCGCACGTGCCAAATATATATATATATATATTTGTTAACAGTGTTTTCTAACAAAAATTGGTGGCCCATGCAGGTTTCGAACCTGCGACCTTCGCGTTATTAGCACGACGCTCTAACCAACTGAGCTAATAGGCCACTCTGTCGTAAGGGCTCAGCATTGTATAACTATTATTGCTTTTGGGAGAACACCGGTCTAGATTTATTCTTGACCAGACGTTCCATAAATGAGAGGGGTTGGGTCTGATGTGATTCTATAAGCATATCACATGGAGCTATCCTTCAACTCTATGTTCCCAGGGATTTCTGTTTTCTTCTTCTGATTTGGAAAAATTATCTTAGTTCATACCTAATGCCAAATAACAATATTCGGTAAAAGCATCCCTCCTTTTAAGAAACTTATTGCGCACTAACAGCAGCAGTTCTATGAGTATTTACTTTGTAATATTAGGTAGCGATTCATTACTATTCTTGAGATAAAAAAAACCTAGTTAATTAAAAAAACAAAGATAATTTATCTTTAAATAATTTTAAAATGAATTTTTGTATTTTCAGAACAAGAGGTACAAAAAGAATATATCTTTATAGATAATTTTTTTTTTATTTCTAATATATCCTTGCAACAAACTTTCAATTTTAAAATTATCTAACTAAAATATGTAAGGATAAAACATATTATTATTATAGTTTTAAAATCTAACTCGAAGTTGATTCGAGGTAAAGCTTGAGTCACTAGTCAAGGTCTGGGTCACGGGTCGTATTAACCCGGGTCAACATAAGAATAAAAATGATTATTATCACAGTTTTAAACTAAATTCGGGGGTTGACCCAAGGTAAGGGTCAAGTCATGAGTGGATTTGACCATTGATCCAAGTCAATGTATGGATAAAAGTGGTTATTATCATAATTTTAAAACCTGACTCAGGAGTCGAATCATGGTAAGGCTCGGGTCACGTGTTAGGAAAATCAACATAAAACAAAAGTGATTATTATCAAAGTTTTAAAACTTGATTTGAGGGTCAACTCGAGACAAGACCTAGATCACGGATCATGAGGGTTAACTAGGTTAATGTAAGGATAAAAATTGTTATTATCATAGTTTTATACCTGACTTGAGGGTCAACCAAGGCAAGGCCTAAGTCACGGGTCGAGAGGATTAACACGGATTGACCTGAGTTAATGCATGGATAAAAATGATTATTATCATAATTTTAAAATCTGATTCGGGAGTCGACTGAGGTAAGGTTCAGATCAGTGGTCGAAAGGGTCAGCCCAACTGACCCAAAAAAATGAAAAATAATTAAAGCAACCTTGTTTTGATCAAATTTGTTTTTTCAAAAAATTTAATGGGTTTTTAACCCTTGTTTTTATCAAATCAGGTCGAGTCAATCCTTCCCCTATTTTTTTTTAAATTTGGACTAGTCTAGGCTGAGGTCAACCAATCAAGGCAGTCTTGATTTTATAATATTATTAATTTCAACACTCAATATAAATTAAAGTATAAAAAAATATCTATTTTTTTTTTAAATATACAAGTTTGACAACAATATATATTAAGAGTAAAATAATTTTTTTATATTTTTTTATGTCTTATTCATCATAACCAAACATGATATAAAAACAATAATTTTTTTATACATCACCACCAAACACAATTTTATTTTTATATATATATTTTTATTTTATCTTCTCTGTTTTCATTGTTTTTGTATCTTCTATCCTATAACTGTAATGAAATGTCATCTTAATAAGAGGATTACTTTAGTGGTTGTGTGTTCGTAGTTTTCTTTTAAAAATCAAGATTTGAGTTTTAATAATTGCATGTGTTTATATATATATATATATATATATATATATATAGTCATGCAAAGGGAGAAGTTTGCCCGCCCGATTATATATCATGGTACTCGAAAAGTGATAGACATGGTCACGCTAGGCTATCCTTTTACCTTTTTTTTGGTGACCCTTAGGCGCCACCCCCGTGAAATTATTTGTTGTGGGTGGTGGCATAATGGGTGGTCCAAATACGAGGATTAATAAGTGTGTTGGCCTCATGTTTTTTAGCATTAGAAAGAAGTCCAATGGAGTTTTAAATAAAACCTGATTCAAGCATCTAACCGGGTTAAAATTAGAAAAGTCAATATAAAATAAAAATAATTATTATTAAAATTTAAAATTTCATTAGATAATTAACTCGGAGCGAGACCTGAATCACGAATCATGAGGGTTAATCAAGATAAATGTTAGTTTTAATACTCGATTCGAGAGTCAACCGAGGCAAGATCCAGGTCATGGGTCGAGAAGGTCAACACGGGTTAATCTAAGTTAATGCATGAATAAAAATGATTATTATCATAGTTTTAAAACCTGACTTAAAAATCGATTCAAAACGAGATTCAAATAACTAATTGGGAAGGTCAATCTAACTAACTTAAAAAAAATAAAAAAAAATTAAAACATCTTTGTTTTGATCAAATTTGTATTCTTTCAAAAATCAAGATTTGAGTTTTAATAATAATTGCATGGTGTTTATATATATATAATCATGCAAAGGGAGAAGGTTGCCCGCCCGATTATATCTATATCATGGTACTCGAAAAGTGATAGACATGGCCACGCTAGGCTATCCTTTTACCTTTTTTGGTGACCCTTTGCCACCCCCGTGAAATTATTTGTAGTGGGTGGTGGCATAATGGGTGGTCCATATTCGAGGATCAATGAGTGTGTTAGCCTCATGTTTTTTAGCATCAGAACAGAAAAGGAAGTCCGATGGAGTCTTAAATACTTCAGCATTGATCAATTTGGTCTCTACCATTAACAGGATGTATGTTTTCTCGGTCTATGGATTAGGGATCTTTTCACGTCCAAGAAGATCCAGGTATCATAACTTGACAACGTACCAAATTTCAAGAGTTTAAGCTCTGCGACTGTACGTAGTATTTCTGTTGATGGTGGTTGGTGCCTTGGAAATATTATAAAGTTTTCAACATCTACCGGTGAGCAATCATTTTCCACCTCAAAAACGCAACGTCATAAGCTTCTCAGCCTCGTATCACTTCTGCAAACAGTACTTGGGGCCATAAAGAACATCATAATTACTTGGTTCAAAATAAACTATGAATCAAGAAGATGATACTCTACTTCGGATGGAAATAAAAACTCATGCCCACATGCATAAATTGAATGACAAATATAATCAAAAAATCGTTTTAAATCAAAGCAAATGGCAAAATCCAGATATAGCCTCTTAGAATAATACACATCAGGGAAATCCTCTCCTACAAGAACACGACCAGCACACCTATGAGTGCCAAAACCAATTGACTCCAACTATCTACACCAAAGATCCTATAAGAAGAATTTGGAGGGGAAGTTCCTGGAGCGCTCCCATCTCCAGTACTGTCAGATGATGGAGAATCTGCAGCAAGGCTGGTTTCAGGGGCTGGGGCAGGGGCTGGGGCTGGAGGTATATCAGCACCAAATATCGCCTCAGGAAGGAGGACTTTGTCAACTTGATAAACTGCAACGGGATCAGTTGAATGCACACTACTGCTAACTTTGGTCTTTGACCATCCTGAATCAAGGTGCACGGTCCCAGATACATCTGTGAAATTCAAAGCATATCCGCCTGCACCAGCAAATGTGCTAACAGGGCTTACTTGGCTAAGGTTCTTGAAATCAGCCAAGGCGTAATAGTGCGGCAAGGCATGGAAAAGAATGAGTTGCTTCACCTGGTCTTGAGTTAGGTTTGACAAAGAAGGCTTCTTAAGATTTTTGAAGGCATCATCTTTTGGTACGAAGATGGTAATGCCTTCATCAGTGTTGTTGGCTTGGTTTTGGAAGGTGTCAACGACCTTAGTGGATTCAAGGTAGCTAAGGAAGGTGTGGAATGGGCCAGCAACAGAGAGCAAATCAGTGAGGCTAACGTAAGGAGGTGTTGGTGCCGGTGCTGGTGATGAGGACGGAGTTGGGGTTGGTGCTGGAGGACTAGCAGCCGTTTGAGCATATGCTACTGGAGTGCACAAAAACAACAGCGTGCTACTAAATATAATAATCATGGAAAACTCCATGTTTTTTTTTCTTCTTAACAAAATTCTCTAAATTCCTGCAAGAATCAAACAAAGTCCCATCATTGATTATATCTCAAATTACGATCACAAATCCTTCAACGGCAAACCAATACAAATCCACAGTATGAGCAGAAAAACTTGCTAATTGAAGAAATCAAAACCAGCATTTCAAAATCCAGGTAATTAAGATTCCCAAATCCATAAAACCCAAGTCACCAAATCTTTGTAATGACAACAGAAAAGAAATAGCATGCATAAATAGCAAGGATGAAATACCATACACAATCTGCTAAATCCCCAGATGATCAAGTATTCTTGCAAAAACCAAGATCAAAATCCCATTTCAGAGTACACTACAGCTTGTCCTTTTTTAAGGAAAAACAGTGTTAGATTTGATGTTTTCATCTCTATAAGTTAGCAAAAGCAAGTCAAAACAAAGTTTGCTAGACAAAAAGAGGAGAAGGAAAACCAGCACCACACAATGTAGTTGAACATAGAGCAAAGAAACAGATCTAGATCAGCTCATTCCAACATTCCAATGGTACTTATCATGACCACTTAGCATTTTTAACAAGAAAAAGAAAAGAAGAAGAAGAAGAAGAAGAATCAGCAGCTATGAAGTGCACTAACCTGACCAAGAATTCAGAGAGAAATGGTTGTGTTTAGGGGATACCAAATTGCCAATGCTAACAATGATGCAGCACAAAATGAAATGAGTTAACACTGCATATATAAAGATGGATTTATGACTAGCAAAGAGTTGATAAAAGAAAATAAGGAGGGTGGGGTGGCACTGCTGGATTTATTACATGTTGTTTTCAGTTTCCAAACTTGGATGGTTCTTTCTCAAAGGGAAAAATAGGGCATGCTTTGGTGGAAATCTTCACAGAGCAGGGAAAAAAAATAAGGTGGCATTTCATAATCAAGTATCAACAATTCTTATAAAACTTGTTTGACACCATGTGTTAGAAAAATAAAAATAAAAAAATTTAATTAATTTGATAAAAAACTCAGGTTGATTTGTATTTTAATTGACCACGATATAATTTATTGTATTTATACAAGTGACATGAGAGAACATTACGAGATCTGTTATTTTTTAAAATATTTTTACTTGAAAATATATTAAAATAATATTATTTTTATTTTTAGTTTCAACACATCAAAATAATTAAAAAAAACACTAAAATAATTTATTTTAAAGCTTTTTATTCATAAAAAATTTAAAATTTTTAAAAAATATGGTCCAACCGCACTTCTAAATAATACCTATATCTATAAAGTTTTTGTTACACCAACAAATATTATGTTTCTCAAGTATAATATAATATTGTTAGTAATAATAGTTAAAACTTTTGAAAGTAACTCATCTTAACTTACTATTGTTGCAAATTAAGGATATAAAAAGAAATTAAGGGATAAAATTAAAAAATAAAGAGTTATTATTTAATTTTATAGTAACTAAAAATCTTAAATTATCTTTAGAATTTAAGTTAAGAAGTTGGTTATGTTAAAGAAAAGATAAACATAACCCTAAAATATCATAACTAATATAACCTATATTGTTTTTATTTTTAATAATAAAAATATATATTTTGCTCTTTTTAAAGTTGACAGAAATTGATATGTATATTCTTATTAAAATAAAAAGGATAACTAAATCCTAGGACAATAATTTATAAACCTAAGAAACTAACAAGACAAGAATGGAAATAAAGGAATTAAATCAACTATTATTAATGGGCTTATCACCTGAAATTCATTTTTCACCAAACCTCGTGTGGTTTTTCTTTAAAATTTCTTCAAGGGTTTTCTTCTTCTTTTTATTTTTAAGAAAAATTATGCATCAATATTCCTCTTCTAACTCTAGGAATTTTTTATTTGTAAAAAAGCATGGATATATTTGTGAGAATAAGAAAGTGAAAAATAATATTTTAATTATTTTTATATTACATGTAGGCATTTAATTGATTGAGCTTTACTCATCATTGATATATATATATTAACCGAATATCTATGATAAAATATATGAAGCTCCAAATCGGTTGATTTATATAAATGAATTTTTTAACTTTTAGAAACAAAATCTACCAAACATCACAAGTGGTGATTTATTTTTAGCATCCCTATTAGTTACATTTCTTTAATAAAAGATTTGACATGTTTCCTATAATTATTTTATTAGTATGAATAGTAAAGCTCTACTTTTCTTTTCTTTCCTTTTTTTTTTAATTTAGCTCATTTTTTTAACAATAGCTCGAGTTGTTTTTGGATTGGCCAAATAAACTAAATTACATCAGAACAACTTTTATATTTTAAATCCAAGCTGGGTAAAGAATTGAGTTAAGAAGATTTTTACAATATCAAACAAATTTTTATAATCTAAATATTTTTTATTACATTAAAAAAATTAATTTGACCAGTAATTTAATATATGTTCCTTAAAATATTAGACAAGTGAACTCATGAAAATTTGCGGTTAAATTGGGTAAAATTAATCTCTTAATCATAATTTAATCAATATTGGATTTAGTTACAAAGGTGTGATTTGTCTTGTAAAGTATTGAATGACATGGTGGTACAACCATGTTTTTTAGCATTTTTTTTAAAGCTTCAAATTATTAATATATTTTAGTGTTTTTTTATCGTTTTGATGTCCTGATATTAAAAATAATTTTTTAAATAAATATATTTTTAATAAATTTTAAAATCTAAAATTTCTTGAAAAATAATTTCTATCACACTATTTAACATGCTTGATAAAACCAAAAGGAAACAACATAATGGGGATTTTGTCTTGTCCTTGGAGAAGGTCGTATGGCAATATCAAGACCGATCGACCAAATTAGTTGGTTAGAATTTGATTTTTGCACATGGATTTTTTTAATATACCGTGCCATTACAATTAAACCAATGGATATCATTATCATGAAGGTCGTAATTAGTCAAATTCATCACCTATCGACACAGTTAATTAAATTCAATTTTGTCAGCTAACAACTTGATTAAGAACTTAATCTAACATTTGAAAGAGTAGCTTAAAAGTTTCTTGTCAAGAATAATATAAGCTTTTCCGTTTGGTAAAAATAATCCCAACAAAAAAAATGTTTGGAAAAAGAAAAGAAAAGGGAAGGAAAAGGGCTGAGTTGGATTCTTTAACATGGAATGAAAGGTTAATGTCAACCTGGAGCCAGTGAGGAGGCACCGATCAGATGGAGGGTTGCTTTCAAGTGTGGATGGCAGCTGATAAGGCTCTTTCAAGCGGAATTGCTCCTTTTTTGCCTTCAATTTTGGTGGTCCTTCAAGAGGTCGAGTAATGGCCTTGATTCTCAACCTTGCATGCTGAAATATAATGTTAATTTCCATACTTTTTTCCCCCTTTCGTGAGTGTCATATGTTGATGTTGCAAAGGAAAGAAAACATATTGACTCTTTTTTCTTAAAAAAGCGTTATATCAATTCAAAGTATATATTATATAACTTTAGACTTTTCGTGTTAATATATCTCTTTTCATCTATTTATGTAGGATGATTTTATTGGAACAATAATTTTTCAAATTAACGATGATTAATTATTAATTAATTCTTTATAATTAATGATCAATGAATTCGTTATGTTCTTAAACTTTCCCTACCAAGTATATCCCAAACTCCCATTTTTTAAAAAAGGTTAAGACATGGTCCATTAACAAGAACCAAGCATGCCTTTTTTGCATTTGGAGGATATAAAACATCAAAACAATAAGAAATTGCCTATCACTTTTTTTTCTCCAAAACCCCAAAACGTACGCTAAATATTCTCTCCTTTTTCTTAAAATGAGTGTATGGAAATATGATAATGGTTGCTTTTCACAGTCCTTTTCATTCCAAAACATATTAAAATAATATATTTTTTTATTTTTTAAAAATTATTTTTTATATTAGCACATTAAAATGATCTAAAAACATTAAAAATATATTAATTTAAAGAAAAAATAAAAAGTAATTTTTAATTTTTTTTTTCAAAAGCACTTTCCAACCGCGATGCTAAACACTGAAACATATGTGTTTGATCATCTTACTACACATTTCTTAGGACAGCTAATTTCCAAGACTGACTTTAATAACTCATATATATCTTATTGCACATTTTTTAAGTGAGGTTTCAAGATATGATTTATATTATTCTCTAACACTCCCCTCAAGTGAAAGCTCTTCGGACTTAAAATTTACAGACCAACACTACCTTGTACTTAATTTTTATCAAATAAATGAGGATGGTGAGATTTGAACTCGTGACTGCTTGGTCATCAAGGCTCTGATACCATGTCAAAAAACCATCTCAACTCAATAATTTAAGCTTTTAGGCGAGGTCCTAATATATGATTTATATTATTCTCTAACATGTACTTTCACTATTCTTGATGGTACTGAGGTGTCAGAATCAGATGTGAACTCCTTCAAGTTTCTTAAATGTTGATATTAAAGAAAGAAACTAAAAAAAAGAGGCACAATATGAGAAATGGTGCTTTGGTTAATGTTTTTTGATGAGTGAACCTTGTTTTTTACTATTAATGATGAAGATATAGATCTCTACCCATGTCATCATGTTTTTTTTTTTTAACTTTACTTGATCATCATATACCTATTTGGATGTAAAAATTACAAGAGTAATGATTTTACTATCTTTTACAATTGTATACTTATTTCTAACCCCATCATATGTTGTCTACTTATTAAACTGTCATGATCTCTTCAACAAGATGTGACTTGCATGCACTAAAATCATATCACACAGAACCTCACTAACATACTTTCCAATAAAAAATAAAACCAAAACCTGTTTAGTTACTTTCACCTCACCACAATCATTTACCTATTACAATCTATAAGGTTTATGATGCTTAATAATACACAAGTTCAGTTTACTAACAAGGGGAATACTAGTTACATTAACACAACTTTCACTATCTATCATCTTGTTTTGTACATGGCAACACGTATGAAAGATATTTTTTCTTTTCTGATCAATATCATCTTCCTCGACCTGAACTTGAAGTATATGTCTTATAACTAAGGCCTCACCTTTGTCATAACTCAATTTTGATTTTCCTAACCAAAAATAATAAATAATTTATTTTTTTTAAAAATATTAAATAACAATAATGATAAAAATATAACCCAGATTAATCAGTCATGCATTTTCATTCAATAGGTGGATAGACAAATTGTGGTTGTTATTTAAGAAGACTCAGCCACACCAGCCTCCTACATTGTGAGCAGACAATCTATAAGGTTTATGATACTTAATAGTATACAAGTTCAGTTTACTAACAAAGGTAATACTAATTACATTAGCACAACTTCCACTATCTATAATCAAACTACACATGTTTTGTACATGGCAATAAGTATGAAAGATATTCTTCCTTTATTGATCAATATCATCTTCCTTAACCTGAGTCTGGAGTGTATGTCTTATAACTACACATGGTTTATGATTTTTCTTAGCCACACCAGCCTTTAGTGCCACCAGCAGCGACACCCTTAAGCTAAGGAAGCCTTCTTCTCCCATTTTCATTTTAATTACCCCCTTCTTCTACAAACATATATGAATTATAATTCATATATACTTATGGTTGCAAGCTTGGTCACTGGGCTGGGCCAGTGACCAAGCTGGGTAGGCTGGATCAAGCCCAACCTATATGACTGGGCTAGCCCCCCTCCTAAAAAGAAAGGAACTGTTAAGGCTGATCAAGTTGGGCCTAGGCCTCAGACCAACCAATCCAATCCTTTGGCCAAACACACCCTTATGCATTTTCCCTTAGTTTTTAACTCGTCTTTATTTTAATATCTAGCCAAATAGTCCTTTAAATTTTTTGAAAATTTAAAAAAAATTCAGGGATCCTTTTGAATTTATTTGTGGGTCCCTTGTATATTTGTTTTCAATGATTTTACTTAATATTGGACTATAGACTTATACTGTAAGATATGAATTTGGTATAAAAAATATATATACCTATTTTTCCTCTGAAATAAAAAAAAATATAATCTTTTTTTTTAAATAAAGCTCCCTCATGCAAAAATACAAAAATATGTTTTGTTTTCAATTCAAATTTTACTTATTTATTCACTAACACTAAAGTTAGGAATATTCGTATTAACTAATGCCAAAATTAGGAGTATTCTCGGTATTCACTAATGTTAGAGTTATGAATATTGACACTAGGATTGAGAATTATTCTGAACCCCTAATATTCACTGACTCCAAAGCATGTATTTTCATCTTAATTGGATCTAATTCTCTACCTGGATCTTCTCAAAGCAAAAAATCACTGGAATTCTCCCTTTGACTGGATGTTCCACCTTGGCTAAAACTAACATTCTTTCAACTTTAATTCTTCCCTCTATTTCCCACGGATACAAAGTTATAGTCATCATCATCTACATTTGTGTTTTCATCCATAAAATCAATAAAGTCAGTTTTAACATTTTGTACGGTTCTTTGAATAGTGTTTCCTCGCCAATTAGCCCCCATTCTCAATCCATCCAACCTACTATTTTGTTGTCTCATTAAAGACATCACATCTTTCAAATCTTTCATCACCCTAGTCAACAACTTAAGTTGTTAGGAGAAAAATTGTATTAAAAAGGTGTTATCTGTTTTTGGTGTCGCGAACTTATTATTTTCAGAAAATATCTTTTAATATGTAAAAATTGATTAGTAGCAAGAAAAATATACCTCACAACTCCGTGTTTCACACAATTCACTGCCTTTCACTCAATTGTTCTCACTACACCTTTTACCTCTCGGTTCTTTTGGAACTAGAAATCAACAAACCAAAATCAATGGATATCATAATGCAATCCAATTATATATAAAGTGACTCAAGAATCAATAAGATAGTAAAACCAAGCAAAACAAAATTACAATTAAGATTTAATAAGTAGTAAAATGAATTCATACAAAAATATGAAAGATACGAAGACTCAAAATAAAACAGAATAAAAATTAATGAAAAAACTTAATTGAATCCTAAATAACCCAAATATACTAGAAAGAAACTAAATAGGTCAAAATAAATAGTAGTAAACATGTTTTTGTAACTTGACGCAAATCTAACCTGTTACGCAATTTTAAGTACTAGAATTGAATCCTAGATCAAATGATATTGGAACAATCTCAAATTTGATTATAGTACCCTTGTACCGAATAAACAACAAATATCAGTTTATAGATTATTATGTGAAACCCGAGAACAAATTATACAAAAAGGGGGGGATTTATAAAGATTTAAATTTTTATACTATAGAAATAATGTAACTATATATATATATATATATATATATATATATATATATATATATATATATATATAATGATGAAAAACTTTATTGGTTTTGGAGAACATAAAAGAGTGGCTTAATTGTGAAAAGGGGGAAAGAGGAGGCCAAAATGGAATTAAGAAGAAATGAGACTATAAATACCCCATTCATTCTCTCTTCCAAGGCCGACTGAAATACATCAAAGAAAGAGGGGATTTTTAGATTTTCTTCAATCAAAATAGGAGAGAGAAACACCAAGGTTTAACAAATTTCAAATCCTAGACAAGCCTAAGGGAGAAGAACATTAATATACAAGATAATTTGCAAGAAAACAAATGTGGGAATTGTGAAGAAAAAAAAGGAAGAGTGGCCGACTATATGCAAGGAGAAGAAGGCTAAGATTTTTCAAATTTTGAGAAGTGAAGCTTAGATTTCATCTAAGTAAGGAGTTCTAATTCTAATTTCTATGAAATTAACTTTAATTTGATTGAAAATTTTATAATTTTCTTGAATTGGGAATTAGGGTTCTTGAACATAAAATTTAGGGGAAATGCAAAATTTCTTGAAGTTAGACCTATTGGGGTGGTATGGATGGCCTTGAATGTGGAGTGGTGCAATGAAAAAAAAAAAGAAAAAAAGATTCAAGGTGGTCGGCCACTAGAGGGGAAGAAAGGAAAGGAGAAGAACTTATGATTTTATTGTTTAATTAGTTGAGATGTGTTGTTACAATGTGATTGATAACTAGAAAAAAATCGCATCACCTAGAAGGAGGAATCCTTAGTTCCTTTAGGCAGGTTTGACCAAAGTAAAAATAAATTAATTAAATTAGTGCAAATAACCTTGGAAGATCATAATTAAACGGGTTGCTATGTATATGGTGAAGGCATAGCTGTGTCGAAGGAGGAGGAAGGGATTGAAGATAAAATTGGAGATACTTTGTCCATTGACGAAACAGGGCAGGTCTGTAGCCCTGATTCTTGAGGGAATTCATATATGAAGAAGATAGAATCTAGGAAGGGTCCTTTCATAGAAGTTGTATCCAGGAGTTTTAGCTTCCCAACGAATTTGACCTCGCCTGATTTGGAGTCATAGAACTCCAGATATGAATAAAAATCTGAGGTAAGTTTGAGCTGTCACCCCTACTGACAGATTCAGCCAAGTCGACAAAATGGCAAAATTTAGCCATATTAAGGGTGAATTTTTTTTTCTCGCCCTTGGTAAAGTGTGTAACATTGTGTCTTGATCTTCGGAAATGAATATTGTCACCATTGCTGCTGCTATGTTGTGATATGTGGATTAATATGGAATAATGATGAATATTTGTGGTTTCAGGAGGAATCGCAGGAAGAGTGCAGCAACAATAAGGGAACGCAAGTCGAGCATCTACAGCAGATAGGTATTCGATACCTATATCTCCTCTAGTTAATAATTATTTTAACTATTTGTTGAATTATAAATTTTAGTGCTTATTAATGAGACATAAAAAAAGAAGGGAAAAAGGGAATGGAAAACTAGATTTAAATTATAGGTCCTTTTGGAGGAAATGGACATTAACGGTGAACTTTATGGATGACCGTTCCTCGAATTTGATTAGCCCATCCCAGATATGGGAGGCTAATGATGTTAGCCAAGTTGGCTAACATCGGTATGGTCAATATAGAGGAGGATGAATATGGAACTTGATTAGCTATTCAAATTCAAAATAATTAATGATATCGGTGGGTGATGTCGATATCGACAAAACTCATGGAACTTGATTAGCTTTCTGAGGTGAAAGCTAATGATGTCAAGAATCCTTGACATCGGCATACCCAAGGACCTTCCAAGGTAACATGGAGCATTGATTAACTATTTCGGCTCGAAAATAGTTAATGACACCAATGGTTACGTTAATGTCTACATTCCCATGACCTTAATTAGTTGATCCCAGGATAGGCAACTAAAGACATTAATGAGGGTCATTAGTGTCGGCAGTAACCTTCCTGATTTGGAAAGAAGTGGCAGGGTGGATAACCTCGATCAAAGCTTGTACCTATAAAAAATGGGAGGGGGGGGGGAAGGAAGAAACATGATCGAACAAATAATGGGTGCTTCCCGGAAGGATAGAAAGGGGACATAGTTATGGAAAATGAATAGCCTAATCCTTAAAAGGGCTAGTTGTTGTGTATAGAATTGCATATGACTCAAATAGGTGAATGTGTTGTATATTTCCTTCTTTGCAATTGATTGTATTCTTATTTTATTTATTTTGAAAATCATGAATTGCAGGTCCTTTCCATTCACGTCAGGAGTAGAATTTAGTTTCTTTAACCCCTTTTTTTTTATAAGTTAGGAACTTAAGGATTATTTATGTACTTTATTGTGGAGTAATCATGTAACCCGAACATAATAGTATTCTCCTCGTATTATTTTGTGTTTGGAAAATTAAAATGTATTAATTCACACTTGGAATATTATAATGTACTAGTTTATGTTTGGAATGATAAATTGTGTTGTGTTTGTATTTTGAAATTTCAATGCTTGGATGTTTCTTTTAATTACTAATTTATGCATGTTAAATGAGAGGGAAATTGAGTAAATAGATTGTCCCGAGTATATTCCTAAATAAATTGAATAATTGAGTTGGACTAATTGCGGATATGTTAATGGTTGGGATGCGAATACAAAATATGTGTAGGATAAATTGTTGATAACTTAAAACCTCCCGATATAGGGGAGATTCTACTGAAATTTCATTAGAAATTTCGGTGAACTCAATGTAAAATCCTAAAACACCAAAATTATTTTTTTTGCCCCATTTACTCGTGTGAAAGATAAATTGTTTAACCAACGAGGTTGTTACAGTTCTCTTATACCTAGGTATCGAACATTTGTGTATGATCAGTTTGCAACAAAATTTAACTCAGAATTGAAACATTAATCAAATGATATCAAAAAGAGCCCAAATTTAATATATAGTGTGATTTCACCCCAAATAACTAGTAATTCAATTTTGAAGTGATTTCAAGATAGTTTGATTCAGTTTCTCTATTGTTTGTGTTTTCATGACAAAATTCAAACTAGCTTGAATAACATCTATTTTTTCTCCTTTTTTTTTCTACTTTTTGTGTTATTGATATGTTTAGGGATAAAAGAAATAAAATAAAACTTTTTCTGGTACTAAAAAGCTGAAAACACAAAGAGAAGAAGAAAACTAAAAAAACCACAACTAAACTTATGGAACACAAAGAAAACAAAATTTTTAGAAAGATATGACTTAATTTTAGTGTCTAGCTTTGATACCAACTGATGCGAACCTCATGATCACATGATCATGCAACTCATAACAAGATTGTGAATCCTGAAAAGTCAAAATAAATCTAATAGGAGTGTGACACAATAAAAATTTGTTTTAAGACACCAACACTATTGGAATAAGAACCCCTACCCTACAAATTTCAATTCACGAACGAGAAGTGTAAGGAAGACGCCATAAAATCAGTTAATCTTCGATAAGTTAATTATTAGAGAATAAAAAAATACGAGAATCTCTCTCACACAAGCTGAATAAATTTGGCAGTGATAGTATTTTCAAGTCTTAATATTTTATCCTTATAAAGAATATTTATTCTCTTGAAAATAAAATAAAAAAACCTAATGCTAATAGGTCAGACATGCACCCAATTTAAATAGAACCCAAATTAATTAAAATCAGGTTTAGAAATAATAAAATAAATAAAATAACAATAAAAATTATTTTTCACCCTTTATCACATATGATAGTGAAAAATACCCAAGATAAATAATTATTTAAGAATTCTTGCTGAACAAAAGTAAGATGCCTTGTAAAATAAGAATTAGTTTTTGACCAATTAATTCTTCTTATTTGATATGAAATCTTTGTAAAATAAGTAATCCAAAGACTATACATAAGTTTCTAATAGTATTAAAAACTCCTTGTAGTGAATGAAATTCATAACTCTTAAGAAAACAATGTTTTTTTTTTTTTTTGCACTTTGTTGGCAGATTCTAGGCCCAACTTTAAACACATCATTCTCTCTTGTCCGGGTAAATTAGTGGGCCTATCATGTATCGTTAAAAATACATGTCTAGTTTCCAATCCAATTAGAATCGCATCCAAACTTCTCTTGTAGCTTTAAATATAACTTGAAAAGTAGACAAAAATCTACATTGATATATTTAAACCTTTTTAACCTAAGTCTCTTGACTATGCTCATTGAACTTGTTTTTAGATCCACTTTGTTTTAGGCTATAAAATATACGTAATGGACATTTCTAATGGATCTTTTGATGTCAAAGCCAAGATTGCATCATTGATATAGTTTTATCATGGAGATAATGTGATATAATTTTTTTTTTATAAAACAAAGTGATATAAAGCAAGAAGAAAGAACTAGAGAGAAAATAAAATATGATGAGAAGCAAAAAGATCTCACTAAATCATGTTGAAATGTCCTATATTTATAAGCCAAAAGATACATTAGTAATAAATCTATACACAATCTACTTGTAGGAGAGAAATAAATAAAGTAAAGGGAGATGAGTATCCATTTAATAATATACTCATATCAGAGTTCAAATTTACCCCAAAAAAAAAAAAGAGACAAGAAATGTCCCAGCTACATTGTTTAATACCAGAAAAAAGAATTGAAGAAGACACGTATAGCTTAATACTAAAATATTCTGTAAAAAAACTTAAACAAAATATTATTGTGATAATGACCACAGAGATGATTACAGGCAGGTTAATGGAAGTGGGCACAACAATTAAACATTGGCTGCAGAGGGAAGAAGGCTTGAAGCTAATGAAGGTCAAGAAAATTAATTAATTAATTAAGGTCGATGTGTGAATTGCTTGTTGGAAAATTGCTGCTGATCATTTAAGTAGCAGCCCATTCTTTTCGAATGTCGAAGGTGTAGTTGATCTCCAAGTAGCACTTGTTATCATCATCAAGAAACTGAGGAGGTTCAAAGAAATTAAAAAAAGTTAGGACAAAGGGGAGATGCTATGTTGTAATTTGCATCAATTTAATTGCAATTCAAGGACATCTAGTTGATGGCGTTCATTAACAGATGACTGAAATGAAAATACTTTAAAACATAATATTATTAGAAAATAGTAAGTTACTAATACATTTATGTAGGAAATAATTTATTAGGATATACTAATATAAAAATATATTAATTTCATATATTAGTGTTTGTAATACTTTAATTTAATTAGTTAATATTGTTAAAAAATACATCCAAATACAAAACATGTTATATTATACTATAATCATACATTTTAAATCATATAGACTTCATTATAAAATTATGATATCGAAGAAAATAAATTGATTTTCAATATTCTCCCAACACAAAAAAAATATTTGATAAAAAAAATACTCTTTTAAAAAAAGTTAATAACTCAAAATGTATCATTTTCTAACTTATTTTATTTGAAATGTTCAAAGATTAGATTTTTAGCTTATTTTCATTATACAACTAATTAAACATATTAATAGATTTTACTTCAAAAATATTTAACAAAGTTTTAAAAATAAAAAAATATTAATAAATTTTGCTTAAATATGTCTATAATATTATATTTAAAATATTTATATTATATGTTTAGTTACATTTTATAAAATAAACTATATATAACTCAAAGATAAGGGTACTTGTGTTTGCTTTAAGAGAATTGCTAGCTTACTTTTTAATCCATGAACTTTAGTGCATTTCCACAATGAAGTCCAGAATTAATATTATAATTAAGGGGAATGTCATTCATAAAATTAGCCAGTAGCAGTGAATTACTCTTCCACAGCTTCTGGCACATTTTTTAACTTTAAAGTAAAGACGAGGGAGTTGAACAAACCTTTGACCTTGCCGAGTATGATCCTCTAGCAAAAATGCCCGAGGGCGTGGTCTCTTGTGCATTCATATGCGTGTAAGGCTCTGGCTGAGGACTATAGGTTCCAAGCATTTCTTTTGAGCTGTCCACTGAATTGATAAAAACCATTATAAAGGGGAAACATTCAAGTGTTTGAAACTCGAGTTTTGGCGTGAGTTAGGATGTCGATAGCTCACCCTTGAGGCCTGTTTTCCAGACAGTGTTGGTGTATTTCAGGCCAGATACAATGTTATTGCTGACTTGGAAGGAGAATTTCAGGTTATAGGGACTGCCTTCTTTCAATGAAAACCATAAGCCTCTGGGCCTCCCGTTCTCAGGAATAGAAAGTACAATGTCAGGTCTGCCAGGAGAGAGGATTGACAGGCTAAGAAATTTCACATCTGGTTCAAGTGTTTCTGCAATTAGTAAAAGAAAAACAAGATTTACTAAAAGCAATGGGGAGATGATTAGAAAAGAAGCTATATATCGCCTGTGTATACATGCAGATACCTAATCATTAATTTTCTCTGATACACCACTAGCTAACAAAATATATGGTGCAAGAATTTTTCATGTACACAACGAAAGGACTTCAAGATTCTTTGCATGAACACATAATTAACATCAATTATGAAAATGAAAACGAATAGAAACCAAGATTTACTTGAAGAATCAAAAAAAAAAAAAACCCAGAATCCAACAAACTCACAAAATTTAGATAGGGAAAAAGAAAGTATACGTGACAGCTAGCGAGTACCTCCAATGGTGTTCAAATCCACACTCCCAAGAAGCTGCTCCTTCCATTTCCTCAAGCTCTCATCATCCTGAACTTACAAAATCCACACACCAACATATGAAAAACGGATTAGCAAATACATTTCCATAATTTAAAATGCAATGGCGGCAAAGAAAATGAAAGGGAAAAAAAAAACCTTGTCTTTTTCAAGCTGTTCTTTGAGGGTGTACTGTGGACCTAGCTGAATTTTGTTACTTCCGCCCTCATCATCTTCCTCCTCGTGATCAGTTGCATACAAAGAAGTCTCACTCCCACTCATCTGCCTTTCTGTTCTCTCTCCTCCATCATGATCCTCATCATTTGTTTTCATAACCCCACTATTATCTCCTCCTATCGTCTTGTTATTGTCGTCAAACTCCATGTTTCTCGAACTCGATGCAGATCCAATAGCCAAAGACATCAACTTTATGATCAACCAAAAATGTATAAAGAGTGAACACAAAAACGTTAAAAGAAAGACTACATGTAAGAATTTGTTATGTCTTGGAAGAAAGAAAAAGATTAAAGAGAATCCAAAATGGGAGCAAAAGGACTTAGATTTTTGTTGTGTTAGAAGAAACGATGTGAGGAAAGAACTAAAACTGTTTTTATCTTAAGGAGAGGAGACCCCATCTAATAAGAGAGACAAGAAAGACCCACAATCCAGAAACAAAAGATCAGCAAAAGACAAAAGAGATGGAAAAAATAATAATTGGGTTCGTCTTGTCTCCTGGCTTTCCTGTTGTTTCTTTATTTTATTTTTCTTGTGGATTGTTTCGAGAGATTCTCAAAACAATTTGAGATAGCTCTCTAGAGAGATTGAGAGGCCAAAAGATTGGGTAATATGAGGAAGATAAGAAAAAGGTCATGTGGTGATCCGAAAGATGAGAGAGAGAGAGAGAGAGAGAGAGAGAGAGAGCATGAAAGTTACTATTGGGACATGGTGTGTCGACGTACTTTGATGGAACTCAGCCTAAGATTGAGGGTGATGTTGACTGTGCCTTTCGACTCTTTCTTTAAATATTTTTTTTGTAAATAATCGAACAAGAAAACAAAATCTAGATAAGTACAGTTCATGGAATGTGATCGATGTGGGTGATTTCATAATTAACCACAATTCCATTTAGTAACAGTCCGTCCTCTCGTTTAGATTACTTGAATCACTCTGACATCCCAAATTGAAACCAGGTTTATCTTTTCAATTTAGTGAAAAACACACTTTTTACACAACAAAAATCTAACCTGAGCTTTACTTATTCTCTTAACCATCATTTCTTTGCAATGCACGAATAAAACAATGGGTTTCATCTTAAAGGGTTCAGGTTTCTTTAACCTTACATTTTGTGTTTCATGTAGTAGAAAAAAATTAAAAGAATAACTAGTCCAAGGAATTAGTAATGACTAGCCTTGGTGCTTGTGTTTTGCTGAGCTAGATTATTTTTTCTTGTGTAAAAATAATATTTAATTGTTGTAAGTGTTTTTTTTTTGAAAAATAATGTGACTCATCCGACTGGATTGAATATACTGAGTTTATTTTAATTATAAAAAAATAAAAAAATAGCAATAGAAGGATTAAACTTAAAAATAAAAGTGATTACAATAACTTGAGGAAAAAATATATTTTTCAAAAGGAGGCAAATGATGTATATCAATTCAAAGCCCATTCAATACAAAAGAACAAAATAAGATTAAAAAAAAAAAGAATATAAAAAAAGCAATCCTGATTGACTCTAGTTAGCATGACAAACATGTAACTTTAATAATCAAGGTTGAGCCAACCAATAATAACTCGTCAAACTCATAGCGTAAATCATGGATTGAAATAACTCAATAAAATAAATAAAGAGAATTATACAGCCTTAAAAAAAACTATGTTAACTTTTCAAATTTATGACCTGGATCATTAGACCTGAAACATCATATTTGAAAAAAATCACAAATTTCAATCCTCAATCAATTAAATATTGAAGGATGAAATTAAAAAAAAAGTCAATTGTACAAAAGGATTAAAAAAAAAAGACAATTAAAAGAATAAGGGTCAAAATTAAAAAAGACCAAGTTATAATTTTTGAGATAGGCGAGAGAAGAAGAAAAAAAGGCCAACTGATGATAAATCAGACCATAAACTCCAACATGCACCGCTCCACAGGGAAGAAGACATGACGATGCTTCCAACAACATGACAGAAAGGCATTTTTGGAAGCCAAGAGGTTCCACACGAGCTGTTCGAAGTGCGTCGGTGCCTCCTAGTGCGTCGCACACCTTTTTTCTTTTGTTTTTTAGTCAAATATCAAATTGTCTCTGATCTGACTTTATAATTACAACAAAAAAATAAAAAAAAGATAAAAAAAAGCCCTTTGACTAACACTACCAGAAATTCGCTAAATACCAACGGATTTACCGACGGAATATTTTCTGTCGGAATTTTGAGGTCGAAATTACCGACGGAAACTTTCCGTCTGTAATTCAGTCTGTAATTACGGACGGAAAACTTTCCGAATTAAAAAAAAAGGCGGGTCGGTGACGTGGAGGTTTTGGCTGGTTATTTTTTTCCGACGGATTCAAAACGACAGCCCGTACAGTGATGTGACCGGTTCGCTTTTTAAATTGCTGACGGACTCACCGAGGGATTTGAAATGGAAGATCCGTACGGTGACGTGTCTATGTTTCCGTCAAAATCACCGACGTAATCACCGACGGATTTTTCATCGGTGAAACCGTCGGCAAAATTTAATATATGATAGCTCTGCCGACCCTCTCATCCCCTATTTCTCCTTCTTTTTCCTTATCCCAACTCTCCCCATCTGCAAACAACCACCCCCCCCCCCCCCCCCAAAAAAAAAAAAGATCTTCCTCATATCAGCACAACAAGTTATATTTCTTGAAGTTTTGTGGTCACAGCATTCGTGTTCTGATTTACCGTCGGATTTTATCAATTTTTGTAAGTAATTATATCTTTTTAAATTTTAAGATTTCATTAAATGTCAATTTTATTGTTTTTTTAGTATATGTATTTTGTTAGTAGATGTACATATTTTATTGTTATTTCTCAAACAAACTTGTAGTATATGAATGTATAATTTTGTACCTGTTATGGTTTGTTTTAGATTTTGTAAGATTGTATTTGTTTGTAAATTGTTATTTCTTTATGGAAGTACCGAATTACATGTGCTATTTTGAAATAATTAATAGCTTGCTTAATGGGTCCGTTTAAAGTTTTATCAATGGTATTGTGGAGTGGTAATTTCTGTAAATTTATATATTTTAATTCGTATGACGTTGATAAATGATAATGAATATTTAATATTTATGAGAAGTTGTGATTGGTTTGTTGGATAATCTCGAGGTAAAGTATATTTTTACAAGTTTATTTACCTAACTTAGTTAATTAATACATGATGTCATCATAATTTTATAGAGGTTCGATATAAGTCATGGATGATCGTTCATGGATGTATCGAGATTCACCCCAAGGATTGCGGAGGATGGATTATTGTAATGGGGTTCAGGGGTTTTATTAATTTCGCAACATCTATTCCCAGAAATTTTACTGGAAGCGGTATTAGGTGTCCATGCAGGAAGTGTGAAAATAAAAAGTATCTGCATCCAGATGTTGTAATGATGCATCTTCTACACAAAGGGTTTATGGAGAATTACCAGTGTTGGTATGCACATGGAGAAGTATTTGTTAGCGAGAGTGAGAGGAGAATGGAAGAAACGGTGGTTGGGTCTACTTCTAGTGCTAGCAACGTGCATGAAACGGCAAATGACAACACTAATCCTTACAGAAATATGGTTATGGATGCAATGAGAATGAATCAAAGTAATGGCAGTCAATGTCCAATCGTAGAAGAAGAACCTAATGTAGATGCAGCTAGGTTTTTTGATTTGTTGAAAGATTCTGACGAACCATTATGGGATGGCTGCACGAACCACAGTAAATTATCGGCCGTAGCACAGGTGTTCACCATCAAGTCAGATCACGGGTTGAGTGAGGCCGGGTATGACAAGATTATTGAATGGGCAAGAAGCATTTTACCTGAAGGGAACAGGCTGAAAGAGAACTTCTATGCTGCGAAGTCCATGATGAAACCCCTCGGTTTAGGATACCAGAAAATTGACATGTGCCCTAACTTCTGCATGTTATACTACCTTGAAAATGCTGAGATGAAAGACTCTAGTGGGCATTCCCGTTACAAACCTAGAACTGGCAGGGGAAAGACTCTAGTGGCATATAAAAAACTTAGATACTTCCCGATCACACCTAGACTGCAGAGGTTATTCATGTCACCAAGGACTGCTGAGCACATGACATGGCACCAAGCACACCATGCGGTTGATGGAGTGATGGTTCATCCTTCTGACGGCGAAGCGTGGAAACGCTTTAACAGTGTTCATCCTCACTTTTCAGCTGAATCAAGGAATGTGCGTCTTGGGTTGTGTACAGACGGATTCAACCCATTTGGGTCATTTGCTGCTCCTTATTCTTGTTGGCCGGTCATACTCACAGTTTATAACTTGCCACCGGGAATGTGTATGAGGCCGGAGTTCATGTTTTTATCTACTGTCATACCCGGTCCAAGAAGCCCGGGGCGGAATATAGATGTTTGTCTTCGACCGTTGATTGATGAGTTGGCGCAGTTGTGGTCCTCCGGAGCTCTGACTTATGATATATCGAGGAAACAAAATTTCCTTATGAGGGCGGCATTGATGTGGACTATCAATGATTTTCCAGCTTATGGAATGCTTTCTGGTTGGAGCACGCATGGGAAACTCGCATGTCCATACTGCATGGAAAACAACAAGGCATTCACGCTAGCAAATGGAGGTAAAGCTTCTTTTTTTGACTGTCACCGTCGCTTCTTGCCACTTCATCACAGGTACAGAAAGAACAGAAAAGATTTCTTTGTTGGCAGAGTTGAAAAAGATGTTGCATCCCCGCGTCTTTCTGGTGAAGAATTGCATGATGTTGTCTCAGAGTACGGTGACATTGTGTTTGGCCTTCAATCAGGTAAGCAAAAGTTTCCTGGTTTTGGTTTGACCCATAATTGGGTAAAGCGAAGTATCTTTTGAGCTTCCTTATTGGAAGACCAATCTGCTCCGCCATAACCTTGACGTCATGCACATCGAAAAGAACATGTTTGAGAATATTTTCAACACCGTCATGGATGTGAAGGGGAAGACAAAGGACAACATCAAGGCTAGATTGGATATAGCTTTATACTGTAACCGTAAAAATATGGAGTTGGTTTATGATGAGTCACGGGTCGCAAAACCAAGAGCAAGCTTCGTGTTAGAGAAAAACGCACAACTGCTAGTCTACAAATGGCTTAAGAGTCTGCGTTTTCCGGATGGACATGCATCGAACATATCAAGGCTGGTTAATATAGAGGACTGCAGATTGTATGGAATGAAGAGTCATGACTGCCACGTGTTTATGCAAACACTCATCCCATTAGCTTTTCGTGATTTGTTGCCAAAGGGAATATGGGATGCACTCACGGAGATAAGTCATTTCTTCAGAGATATATGCTCCAGCAAGTTGAATGTTGATCACATTGAGAGGCTTCAAACGAATATCGTCGAGACACTATGCAAACTTGAGATGATATTCCCTCCATCATTTTTTGACTCAATGGAGCATCTCCCTATACATCTACCGTTCGAGGCAAAAGCTGGAGGACCAGTCCAATATAGATGGATGTACCCATTCGAACGGTTAGATATTACAGTTGCAATGTAATTCATATATAAAAGTATTTTCTATGTTTTTCTTAATTGAAAATACTTAATTAATTCAATACAGGTACTTGTTTAATCTCAAGAAAAAGGTTAAGAACAAGGCGCATGTTGAGGCTTCGATATGTGAGGCCTATATTGTTGAGGAGATCTCAACATTTATCTCGTACTATTTCGAACCTCATCTGAGAACGAGAATCAATCGCGTTCCACGGCATGATGATGGCGGTGAAGTGCCTTCCAGTGGGAACTTGTCAATATTCTCCAATACTGGACGACCCACACCTAAAAATGCCGTAAGAGGAAGATATTTGTCGGAAATAGAGTTCAAACAAGCACACAACTATGTTCTATTTAACTGTGATGAGCTGAGACCTTTTATTCAGTAAGTTTATACTAATTAACTTTGTTAGTAATATACTGTTAATTATATATTGTAATATCATACACTCATTATCACTTGCAGGCAACATCGTCAATATTTGCTCTCCAATAACTCACAGCTGACCGAATCCCAGATCTTTCAATTACAAGATGAGCAGTTTGCCACGTGGTTCAGAACACATGTAAGCACTATCACAAACTCATTCTAACTTGCAAAATTACTGTACGTATGCATGTCATTACGAGATTCTCGTTCATTTACTGTTTATTGATGTACATTACATACAAGGTTTATCAAATGGGAAGGAGTGCACCTAAGTCATTGTCTTCACTAAGCCTGGGGCCTGAAAGAAAATGTAAGTGCTACAACGGGTATTTTGTCAATGGATATGTTTTCCATACTGAAGAATACGGGCAAGGAAGAAAGACATACAACAGCGGTGTTTGTGTTAAGGGATCCACTAGTAGTGAGTTAGAAGTTGACTACTATGGTAGATTAGAAGAGGTCGTCGAACTGCAATATCATAACGAGCAGAATATAGTGTTTTTATTCAAATGCTATTGGTATGACACGACTGACAGAGGAATCAGAGTTGATCCGCACTATGGTCTGGTCGAAATCAACTCAAAAGCTAGACTCCGCAACATAAACGATGTCTTTGTTTTCGCAAAGCAATGTCAACAAGTTTATTACACATACACCCCTTCATTTAGAAAGGATCGATCAAGAGTGGATTGGTTGTCCGTTTTAAAAACGAAACCCCGGGGTCGTGTCGAGGTTGTTCAGGATGAGAACGAAGACACAAGTGTGCGAGATGAAGTCTTTCAAGTTAGTGAGGTGGTTGAACCATATCGAGTTGCTCCTTCGATTGAATTGGAAGAAAATTCAAATTTTCGTGTTTTCGATGATAGTCTTGTTGATGTTGACGCAGAGGAGTTAAATTTTGTTTTGAGCTCTAGCGGACAACAAATATCGATGAAGAAGATGATATTCATATTGAAGATTGCGATGAAGGTGATGACAATTCAATTGATGACGAAGAAGAAGAAAATTCTGACTAACTACCAAAATGAAGCCCTATGTAAAACCCTTTTTTCATGTAATTTAGATTATGGATATATATTTTGAAACACAAAATATTTTACTTGAAATAATTAGTTCAAATGCCACAATTATGAGATAATTACTTGAAATAATTATTGATCATGGATGATATATTTTGTGACATGAAATAATTACTTGAAATGCCACCAATCACCGACGGCCACACCGACGGACTTAATCCGTCGGCATTTCACAGAGAGTTCGAAAATAATTACTTGAAATGCCACCAATCACCGACGGCCACACCGACTTAAGTCCGTCGGCATTTCACAGAGAGTTCGAAAATAATTACTTGAAATGCCACCAATCACCGACGGCCACACCGACGGACTTAATCCGTCGGTAAGTTGTCGGCGGGTCAATTTTACCAAAAATTACCGACGGACCGCGAATTTCAAAGGGTTGCGCATTAAATGCGCCTCTGACCGCCTAATATTGCCGACGGAATTACCGACGGACCACGAAAAATATGGAGGGTCATTAAAAATTTGGTGCGAAATTCAAAATTACCGACGGATTTTTAACACATCACCGACGGAATAAATTAAAATAATAATTAATTTTATATCCGTCGGTGAATCCGTCGGTAAAACTGCCATATAAGTTCAAGTGACCGCCCGTTCAGTTCATTTTTTCTTCTCCTTCGTTTCTCTCCTTCGGTGAATCCTCTCCATTCTTCAAAGCTTTCCTCCAATCTCTAGCAAGTTTTCTTCATCATCTTCATCAGTTTAAAAGGTTAGTGTTTCCTCTATTTTTTTACTTTAATAGTTTTTTTTTGCTATTTTTTTGGTTATTTTTTTTGTTTTGGTGTATTTTTTGTAATGTAGATAAAGTCTATAGTTTTTTTTGCATAATTCATTGCTAAAGTCTATAGTTTTTTTTTTTAATTTATTGAATATTTTTTATTGTTGTATTGGCATAATTATTATTAGTTAATTTGTTGAATTTTTTTGTTAATGTTGAATTTACCATAGAATTAGTAATTGAATATGTTGAAATAATTATTAATTTTACTTTATTATTGCATGCTTTGTGTTTAATTTTTTCTATTTATTTTGATTGTTATTCTAGAGTTTTTTTTTATTTATTGTTTTGTTGTATTGGCATAATTATTGAATAATTACTTGAATTGTAATTGTTAATGTTGAATTTACCTAGAATTAGTAATTGAATATGTTGGAATAATTATTAGTTTTACTCTATTATTGCATGCTTTGTGTTTAATTTTTTCCATTTATTTTGATTGTTATTCTAGAGTTTTTTTTTATTTATTGTTTTGTTGTATTGGCAAAATTATTGAATAATTACTTGAATTGTAATTCTTAATGTTGAATTTACCTTAGGATTAGTAATTGAATATGTTGGAATAATTAGTATAGATTGGGTAAATTGGTTGTGGCTATTGTTAATATGTGCAGGTTTGTGGATTTGGGTAGTATCCGGTATAGGGGAGGTGCTGTCGATTTTTTTTTTACATTTGAATTTAATTATATAATTATTTGTATCAAATTGTGTAGATGCGTAGAACGAAAACCAGAGCTGGTCGCTCAGGTGAGGTCGCAGCTAGTTCGTCTAGCAGCGAGGATGATATTTCTTTAGGTGCCGCTCAAGAAGAGGCACCTACACCACCTGCGCCGTCAACCGATGCTGCCTCTTCCAGCGGTACTTCACAGCGCAGAGGCGGCATGCCTTCGCAGCGGAATCAATTTACCCGCAAGTACGAGGCACAGTGGAAGGACGACCTTTCAATGTAAGTTTGTTAAGGTTTTAGTTTTTTTTTCAAAATTACAACATAATTTATGAAGTAATCACTATTGAATTTATTTCATTTATTTTCAGGTTCACAAACATTGAAGCCGCCGAGTAATATCATCGGCGTTTAAATCGTCGATGGAGATTCCATTGTTTCAATGGAGTCAGATATCCAAGCATCCTGAATGGATGCCATCAAATCAATGCATGGTTTGGCAGATTTCAGGTTGGTGTTAATTTATAATTTTAAGCTTATTTCTAATAAATTATTAATATAATTGTAAATAAATTATTATTTTTATTTAAACTTGTTTATTTATACAAAGCACAAATTCTGCTGGGACATTGAGCATAACACTGTTGTGAGGAGGGTGTGGGAAAATCATGCGGCAACTAGGTAAGATCGAAAACAATACATGATTTTTTTTAGGCAAGAATTTATGTTTCGAAATGTAATTTTTGGTTGCATGAAGCAGGTTGCGTGATTTTTGGTATGAAGCACAGAAAAAGGCAAAAAAAAACCGCGGGGATAGGGGTTTCCAAGGCTGGAATGATGTTGCGGTTTGGAGGGATTTCAAACCGATATACATCCCGGAAGATATATGGCCGCACTATCTTGAGCACGTGACGTCTGAGAGGTTCACACGACGCTCACAGTTCGGTGCTGGCAACCGGAATCGGCCAATTCATGGCGGGGTGACAACTCACACTGGCGGCTCCGTTCCGTTTGCTGCACATGCGAAACGGATGGTAAGATTAATTTAAATGAAATATATCATTAAATTCAGTTGTTGTTAATATATCTTTTTTCATTATAGGCTGCGTCTCTTGGACGTGAGTCGAGCCCGATGGAGCTGTTTGTGGAGATGCACGTGCGGAGTCAAGACCGCCAGAAGGGGGCGCAACAGTTCGTTGATAACCGTGCTCAGCATTTCGTGGTATGTTTGTTCAACCATTTTTTTTGTAAGTTATTATGTAAGTTATTATGTTTATTGTATTGAATATGATTGATTACTTTTTATTTTTATTTTCAGGAGACCTATAATAATCGGTTGAGGGAGAGATACGGGGACGATACTTTGACCCATCCGGAATTCGATCCGGATTTGTGGATGGAGGTTGGCTCGTCAGGTGGACCCGATAAAAATCGGGTTTACGGGCTCTCCAACACTACGGCCGACAACTTGCGGTCGACCCGTAGTGTTTCAACCGTTGGGAGCTCCCAATCAATATCGAGCTCCCAATCTAAGGAGTTTGTGGCTTTGCAGCAACTCACCGAGAAATACGATAACCTACAAGCGGAGTACGCACAACTCAAAGTGTCTCATGCACAACAAAGAGCGGAGTCTGAGCAATCAAAACGTCTCAAGCACAACAAAAAGCGGAGTATGAAGCGGCTCAAGAACAGCAAAAAGCGGCTTATAACCAGCTTTACGAAATGATTATGAAATTGTCAAATAGCGGAACATGTGCGCCTAATCTTTTTGGCCGTATAACCACCAGCCTCCGCCAGGATCTCCTCCTCCTCCTCAAGCTCCATCATCTTTATATTAATTTGTAATCAACATTATTTACCTTTAAAACTTCATTTATTATTTTTCTTGAAACATATTCAGTTTGTAATGAATATTATTTAACTTTGTTTTTTTTTTATGTTTATAAATTTTATTTGCATAATTGGTTTGTATTACAATTAATTTATATAGTTTTTATATTATCCTAAATAATTTTTTAAACACAAATTAAGAAAAAAACTATTACCAAGGATTTTACCGACGGATTAATTCGGTCGGTATTTTAAACACTCACCGACAGAATTACCGACGGACTTATTCTATCGGTATTTTATACACTCACCGACAGCTTTACCGATGAATATTTTCTGTCGGTAAATCACAATATACCGACGGTTTTTTTTTTGCGCGCAAATTCCGTCTGTAAAACCATCGGCAAATGGTTTTTTGTTTTTCCGACCGATATAGCGACGGAATGGGGAATCACAGACGAAGGTAAAGCCGACGGACGTAATCCGTCGGTGAATACGTCAGTAAAATAATCACCGACGAACTTTGAATCACACACCGACGGAATTTTTCCGTCGGTAAAACTGTGAAATCTTGTAGTGTCAAAGTTTATTTTTTTTATGCTTGTAAGGGTATTTTCATTGTTTTACTATGCATTTTAATTATTTATTATTTGTTATATTTGTTAAAATACCAAATTCCTTTATGCTGATATTATAACAAAAAAATTATTATAAAAATACAAAAAATACCCTTTGTCACTAGGTTTTAATTTTTTTGCTTCTAATGATATTTTGGTCGTTTCACTATATAATTATAATGAGAAAAGATTTATTTATTCCCAGACAATTTTGTAATGAAAAATGGATCATCTAAAAAGACTTAAATACCCTTGAAAACCAATATTAATTTTTTTTTATTTTGGATAAAAAAACAAAAATACCATTATATTATTCAAGTAAAAAAAAAAAAATTAGTGTTGAGCAACCGTGTTTTTCAAATAGGTTTTAGCATTTTTTTATTAGGGTGGAGCTCCCTCTTCATAGACTGGCTAGAATTAGAAGATTCAAATTGTGAAGGCAAAAAAGAATCTGCTTACTAATTTATTCAAGTAAAATTTGTTGGTTGGCGTCAAAGCAACTGGGTTGATTTTGAAGGCCCGTGCGCTGTGAAAGAGCAAAGGTTTCGGTATGCTTTGATCTCTTGCTTGGGCAGCCAGCCCATCGAACTCCACAGGGCATTTGAAACTCGATTACAGACTAGAGATTGCACTTAGGCCAACTATGGATCTTCAACATGGCTTTTCCTGTACAATGTACTGAAAGCTAGATGATGGAATATTATTTGAACTCGATGTTAGATTCTCGGGGGTACAAACAAATCTGCCATTTGACTCGAACTTGATTTTGTGCAATATTATTCAAACTTTTTGTTTTTTTTTTTAAGATTAGAACTCAAAAGACTATAATTGACAACAAAAACATCAGTCCCTTAAAGGAAGAAAATAAACAAAAAAGGTTGTGGAATTCATGGGGAGGAGGGAGAAAAAAAAAGAAAAGAAAGAAAATTGGTTGTCGGTACCGTCACGCGTATAAAAGATCGACATGCACCTCCTCTAATGAAAATGCTATTGAGACACATCTAGAGACATTAAAGAAGAACATTTTTAGAGGTTGGATGATGTTGCACACGCCACAATAACATGGCGGGACTTCTTATATGTTGCCGCTTGTTCTCCATGCACCTGTTATTTTTTTACACTTAATTAAATTTGGTCCATGATTGTATTAAAACCATTTAAATGAGCCCTGAATTCATCTCATCACAGTATAGGCTTTTTTAAAAAAATTTAGTTCTTAATTATCTAATAACTCTTCAATTTAGGATTGAATTCCATCCGACCCAGACCTAATGTAGGGCAAACCGGGAAGAGAATAAGAGCAAGGAAAAGAAAACAGTAGTTGACAAACCTCGTTAGTGCATTATTATCGTGCCCAAGAGCCAATTCGTGATTTTTGTGTTAAACCTGGGTTAATCAGAGGTGATTTAAAGTTTCTTAGACTAAGTAAAAAATCAAGTCAAGAGATTTCAATGTTGACTTGCTAGGTCGAGTTTAATGATATTGGAGAAGAGTTCCCTATGGCCTATCCTTTTTTTTTAAGCTCACGAAAACAACACCACTTATAATTTTACTCAAGCTATGTAAAAAATCAAGCTATGAGATTTCAAGGTTGACTTGCTAGGTCGAGTTTAATGATATTGGAGAAGAGTTCCCTATGACTTATCCTTTTTTTTTTAAGCTCACGAAAACAACACCACTTATAATTTTAATCTCCTATATTTGTTTCAACCAGATTATCTTTTTATGTTTTGAGATTTCAACTAGTGTTTATTGTTATAACTCAATTCTTACCCCCTAAAAAAACAAAAAACAAAATATCAAAGGAAAAAAAAGTTTCTTAGTCAAGATTTCCCAATTGAAAAGAAAAGAAAGAAAATTAAAAAAAGAAAAAGAAAAAAGAGGTAAAAAAAGAAAACAATTGAGAAAAAAAAAAGCAATTAAGGGGTTAATTGTGAAGAAAGATTGAGAAAATGGTTGAAAATGGTAAGATAATTGAAAATTAAATAGCAAAAAATTGTATTGGAAAAGACATAAAAGCTTGTGGGCATTTTAATGCAATCAGGGGTGAAATTAATAAAACAAATAAAAGAAAAATGATTGAAATTTGTGAAAAATTAAATATTAGAAAGCCAATGACCAAATTAAAAGAAATAGGAAAGTTAAAGGACAATAAAATGTCATTAGGGATAAAATTGTGAAGAAATTGAGACAAAAGGATAAAATTGGCCAAAAATAAAAAATTAGAAAGCTAAGGATCAAATTGGAAGAGACATGAAGGTTAAGGACAAGAAATATGCAATAAGAGGATGAAATTATGATGAAATTGAGAGGAAATGAGTGACATTTACTAGAAATCAGAATTTAAAAAGCCAATAACCGAAATGAAAAAGGTGTCAAAATTAAAAAGGCTATTTTTAATGCAATCATGGGTGAAATTGAGAAAAAAAAATTAAAAGAAAAGGGTTGAAATTAGCTAAAAATTGAAAATTAGAAAGCCAGTGATTGAAATGAAAAATGTGCTAATATTGAGGGATTTTTTTTATTAATTAAGGACTAAATTGAAAGAATTATTGAGAAAAATGTCAAAATTGGATGAAAATAAAAATAAAATAAAAAATTCAAGGATCTAAATGGAAAAGGTAGAAAACTTGGAGGGTCGTGTTGAAAAACCAAAAACTTCCCTTTTAATCAAAACGACATCATTTTAAAAATAAAGCCAACGAATCAAAACGATGTTGTTTTGGTGTTTGGTAAAAAAAGTACATTTTCTTCTCTAGCAGAATTTGCAACTGTTCTTCAAGTTTTTGGACTGACTTTTGATATTCATTTTTCACTCCCACGCCATTGAAAAAGGCCAAAAAACAAAGCATCTCCTTCTCTGTATATGTACTTTATGTTCAACCAAAAAACACATGCTCTAACCCTTTAAATTCATTGAAAAACTAGTGCAAAAATGCCAACTTAAACATACTTTGCCAAAGGGTACAATCATTGTAGATGATTAAGAATGACCTAAGAAAATTAATGGTCATGATCAAAGTAAGAAGCTTCATCCTTACCTATAAATAGAGGGGAAAAGAAAGAAATAAAGAAACCCAAGCTAGAAAGAGAAAATCCCAAGTGTGTAAAATTATTATGTCGTGTTTTTATGTACTCAAGTGTGTAAAAATTCATTTTCATAAATGAGTTACTATTTATTCATGAATTTTATATTATATTTGGATAATTAAAAAAAGCATCTTATAGTTTAATCATGTTTTTACTTTCCTGTTGTACTATGAGAAATTATACTTTACATCTTATGATGTGAACCTAAAAGGTAAGAATCCTTAAACCCACAAACAAGATAAAAACAACCTAAAAAAGATAAAATCAAATTGAATATAAAAACTTAACGCAATGATTACTTTGAATCAAAGAATTAAAGTTACTAAATGAATGACCCCCAACCAGTTGATTATAGATAATCAAGAACTAGAAGTATAAATATGAATGCCACAAAGATAGTTAATCTTTGATAAGTTTTGAAGTGTTCAATGAAGAACCAAGTATGAGCTACTTTGCCATATACAAAATATTATTTTGAAAATAATCCAAGTCTTTTTTTTGTTTAACCCTTCAAACAAGTTATTTATAGTTTACAAAATAAACAAACCCTAACAAACTAATAAGATGACATTAAAACCCAATTAAAAAAAATAACTTAAGGCTTCTAAAATAAATAACAAATACTTAAAACTAAAATAATTAAACAAACTATCGTATGTCCCTAAAATATTTTAGCCTAAATAATCTCCTTTACATAAGATAGCTAAAGTTTGTACCATTTGGAAAGTCTTAACCAACTTTGATTCTATAGAATTAATTAGTTGTTGTCTTGATGTACTTGGGCTATTAAAAATTCAAAACTTGTCAACTATGTAAAATTAATTAATGTGGGAAAAAAACCTATTGATTATGATATTAATTCTCCCTATATTGCCTAAATATTGTCCTTTCCCAGCATGAGAACCTTGCTAATTAATTAATCTCAAATTGCCAGTTGAATATGTAACGAAGAAAGAATTTCATGTTGTAGTCTCTATTCTGCAGCGCAAATAAAGAATTCTTGTCTTGGTAGGAGAACCAAAAACCTTATGGAAACAAATAACCTTTATTGTAATCTTCAAACTTGAATTAGCTCAAATATTTTGAATAAACCCATTAAGTGCTTCTTTAATCCTTTTGACCTGTGACCTTGTAATTGGCTTAATCGTTACATGCAATATTTCCTTATAATTCTGATTATTTTATCTTTCATAAAAACGATTTGACTTTAAACCGTTACCTACATCAAATAGAAAAAGATTATAAACATAAAAGTAGTACTAATAATATACCCACTTGAAAGATTCATTCAAGAACTTGAAATTGACCATCTTCTCTAGGTTGTAATTTAAATCTCCTATGAGCTGAAATTTTTTCCTTCCTTATATACACCAAAACCAAATCACCTAGTTCAAATATAACATATCTATCTATGACCTTTATTAGCTTTAAATATATAGTTATAAGACCAAAAATTTTCCTAATAATTTTAGTAAATGGTGAATAACGTACAAAAATATTTGGCAAACCATTCATAAAAATATCAAAACTAGCCAAAACATATACTTTACCATTAGAAACACCATAAATGCGCAATACATCCTCATAATCTTGAAACAAAGAAAAAACAACACAAATTTGTATATGATTCTTAGTATAAATAAATTATTAATAACATTCTTTTTTGCATAACAACTTTTATGCTTTTTTATTTTTCCCTCAACACTCTTTTCTCAATTCTTATTTCCCTTCTCTCTTTCTTTCTCAATTATCAACTAACTCTCTATTCTTTTCTCTCTTAGTCAAATCTAACATTCATTGACAACCTCACGACATTCATTGAATTTTCACTCCCCCAACCTCATTTTCTCTTTTCAATTTCAATTAGTCCTCATAAATCTATTTTTGTGACAATGATACAAGAGTGATAGATTTTTCATCTTTTACAAAACAATATTTATTTCTAAACCCATCATTTTCAACTTTCTTATCAAACTATCACAACCCCTCTAATAACAAATGACTCATATACATAAGAACTACAACATACAAGACTTCATCACTATGTCTCCCAATAAAAAACAAAAACTATTTATTAACCTTCACATTACCACATTCATTCAACCACTAAAGTCTATAAGGTTTATAATGCTTTGTTGCATTCAAATTCAACTTCTTAACAAGTGTAGTGTTAACAACATTAGTATAACTTACATCATCTATAATCATATTACTTACCTTATTATTGATATGACATCTCTTATAGAATATATTCTCCCTTTGTTACTTTAAATCATCCTTTTAGTTTGCACATTTAATGCTCGTCTAATCACAAGCGATTCACCCTTAACCAAATATTTTGTATCTCCAGCACTAGCATCCTCAAGTGATGGCATCTCCTCATCATTGCTATCACTTTTGGATATAATCTCCCTATGATCATGTAAAATCATAATTATCTTGTTTAGACATTAAGACATTATATGACACATTTCCATATATATAAAATACTTATTATCATGATTATGAGTTGTTTAAGTATCAAATTTACCTTTAATATCAATGAAGACTTCTTTTTTTCTTTTGAGTGGGTCAGTTTTAGCTCCTATATTCAACTTGGTTTTAGAAGCCCTCTCTTTCCTATAATTTAGTCTCCATGTCAAAAAGGAACCAAGATTCTAAACTTTCCATGTATTGTCATTCCTCTTAAGTTATCATTCCACCTTTATAGCCATATGCATCATATCTTCTAACTCCATCACATTCATTATCCCATTGTTCAACCATTTATCAACTTAGTCATGGTAGCTTCTTGATCCTTCTTTACATTTTATAGAATCATAGTTACTTCCATATTATTATGGTAGTCCTCTACACTTTTAGAAACCTGAGTTAGACTTTGTAACTTTTGATATAAATCCAAATAATTATGTTCTAACATAAATCTCTTTTTCATGATTGTCTTCATTTTATCCCATGTGTCAGTAGGCCATTCATAATTTATTTTCCTACTCAAAAAAAGTTAATCCCACCAAATTATAACATAATTAGTAAATTCAACTACAAAAAGTTTTATATTTTTCTCTTCTGAATAATTATTGTTATAACCTATTTTTGGGTTATTCCCCAAAATTATCTTTTCTCTTCCAAAACAAAAATAAAAAAAAAGATATATTCAAAAGAAATCCAAAAGTAATAATAGCAGTGAGAAGAGGAGGCCAGAGCGCCCAAAAAGTAACCAGAAATAAGTTGAGGAGGTTAAAAAAATACAAAGATTGAAATTTAACAATATATTTTTGACTGATAAAGAGCTCTGTTGACAAAAAAAAAAATCAATTTGAAGAAGAAAATGTCAAAAAACAAATATTTATAAACTCAATTAAATTTTATTAGAGGTTTAATTGAGTTTATCTTTGGTTTTATTGTAAGAGAAATTGATTTTTAAGTCAATTTAAGCTTTAATTGGAAGAAATTAAAAGTTTAGGGGTCAAATTATAATTTTTAAGAGTTGATTTGATCAAATCAGGGGCTTAATTGCATAAATATTTCAATTGTTACTTGTAGTGATTTATGCCCTAGTCTCAATGATGTCATTTGACATATTGTTATCACATTTGAAATCCATGGCTATAGAGTTTGAAGATTTTGATAAGTAGTTGTTGTGTTTATTGTTATGTGAGAGAATAATTGTTGTCCCGAGTTGTGATTTTGAAAAAGATGAGGAAATTGAATGTAATTAAATCAGTTTGAATTCAAGAACATTCTTTTTCTATTTTTAGTCAAATGGGTTCGATCTTGTAGTGAATTTAAGAGAAAATAAAATACGTGTAAAATAAAAAATTCTAGCTTATATGAAAAAGAAAGCCTAAGTTAGTTACTAAACAACATAATCTAGAGACAAGGAAGCCTAAATATAAAATCATTAAAAAGATATAAGGAAAAAAACAAAAGGAAAAGAAAAAATAAGGAAGAACATATAGAAAGTGGATTGTAGAATTTGAAAACCAATATGTGATGTAGAAAGAGATTAGAGTTTTTAATAAATAATAAAAAGATGCAATAGTTGAGAGATTGTGATCTATCAAAAAAAAAAAAAAGATTAAACAATTTATAGTTTTTAGGGTTAATATTTCTATTAGATATTGTGATTATTAGGAGAGGCAAAGTGGGATAAGAGAAAATAAGTGCAATATGTCGCTTCTAAAATATTAAATATGAGGGTAGTTTCATATTTTGATCATTTTGGAAATTTTTGTTTGGCTCGAGATGCAAAGTGTAATTTCTTAAAGTATAGCAGAAAAATATAAATATGATTAAACTATATCGACGAGTATTTTATTTTTAGGGATGAACATCAATTTTTATTTGTAAATGGCTTAGTCGAAGAGTCTCTATCTTTAAGGATGGACACCATATATCTCATGAATGACCTAATTAACGAGTCTTCTATTTTTAGAGATAGACACTAGTTTTTTTTTTTTTTTTTTGTGAATGACCTAGTCAACAAGTTTGTTATCTTTAGGGATGAGCATCAATTTTTATATGAATTGCCAAGTCAATGAGTCTTCCATTTCTAGGGATCGACATCGATGTTTTTCATAAATAATTAGAAATAAATTAAAATAAATTGTGAATAAACGGTAAAAGTGGTGTATAACTTCCCTTAAACACATAACAATTAAAATAAATTAGAAAATATTAGGATATCTAATGGCATGTAAATGAATTTAAGAGAAAACATATAGCAAATATAACATTTCATTTGAAAAAATGTGGTAAAAGTGATGTATAACTTCCCTTAAACATAACTAATCCTTTATCTAAATGTTTAGAACTAATATATGTTTTAGAATTTCTAGTTTTCTTTAATTACTAGGTGACAACTTATTTTTCCATTTTTTTTTTTCATTTTTAATGGTCCCAATTTATATCAGTTAGCGACATTTGCAAAAAAAAAAACAAAAGAAAAAAAAGAAGAAGAAGCTTATAACGACATTACTAACACCTCAAATCCATACCCGCAGTGGAGTGTAGGCAACAAAACTAGTTTATTACTATTATTTTTATTTTAATAAAAACTCACACATTTCTGAATTTCATCACATGCTAAGTAATTTTATCAATTTCATCCAAAACATTTTTGAAATTAGATAATGTTGCCATCTAGGAATTCTCTTATGTATATTTGCATATGTTAAGACTAAAGAAGAGATGTATTGTTTATGGCTACATTGGTTCTAGACAAGGAAGGAATTATCATGGTGGTCGCTAGTGGTAAATATTGTGGTGTGCTAATGATGGTATGGTTTTTAGGTGGCTTTCTGTATCTACTTTAGGTTTTTTTCTCTCTTTGGTTTTTACCTTTTTTCCTCTTACTTTCTTTTTCTTTGTCTTTCTTTTTTCTTCTTTTCTTTCCATAACTTTCTAGCTTGCATCAACTTCATTTTCAACCAAAAACTCTCTCTCTCTCTCTCTCTCTGTTTTTTTTTATATATATGGTTTGGGTTCTTTTCTCTCTTTTATTTCCCTTCTTCTTCACTTTTCTTCCCTCTCACCTTTTGGCTCACTTCTATCAAATCAAACTCTCTTTTCCCTCACTCTCTCTTTGCATTTTCTCTTTTTAACTTAACTCTTATTGTTCCTTTCTTTGCTAATCTATTTATTGGTATAGATAAAGCTCATACAAGCTTTCTTGGTGGAATGATTAACTTAGCTCCATAATGATTGTATATTTTGGCCAAAGCTTTTTGAGTTGGCTTCTTTGCACCTCTTTTGTAGCGACTTAGTCAAAGTGTGTGTTTGTATTTTATTTCCCTGTTTTTTTTATTGAAATAAGTTTTGCCTTTTTTATACTTTAGAAGGGTAAAAAAAAAATGGATCATGACATTCTCCAGGGAGGATATAATAATTCATTATACTTCTTATTATGCTTTGGCCAATAGGCAAGTGAAATCAACCGATAAAAATATGATCCTGAACATACATAAATTAGTCAGAAACAATCATAAGACTTGACAAGATGCATTATCATGAGAAGTATTATAGGCATATTAAACTTCACATAAAATCACCAAAGGAGCCTTACCATTTACTCTGACTTAAGACATTGATGTTATATTACAATTACTTAGAAGGATTGGACAACATAACATGGACCATATACATTATCAATATGTTATACTTGTAGAATTAAAGGGTTTTGATGAAGTAAGATTCAATGTATTAGATTACTTGAAAACTCATAAAAAAAAAAAAGTTGAAAGGGCATATAACAAGTAAGTCTTGGTGATTTAATATGTAGCTCGAATTTTACAATAAGATTTGAGACAACATGAACATGACTTAACAAGGTGAACAAACCAAATCCTTAGTAGCGCCAAACCTTCACAAACAGTTTAGTTTTTAGTTGCGAAAATCGTAGGATTAATCATGGCTATGAAAAAAGATTTGCAAGAAAATTATCTTAGGTCCTAAGATTTGATTAAACCTCTTAACTTCCAAGCCCCAGTACTGATCATAATATATATATCTACCATTTGTCTATGATGAGCTCACATGGCGAGGCTAAAACAGGCAAATGGTGCAACATGACTAAGCTTGATTTAACTCCAAAATCTGGATCTTGCTTCCAAAATACCAAGCTAGCAATCATCCATATCGTTGAACACAAAACATTTGCTTCCAAGAGACTGTCACTCGACGGAGACAGGTTGCTCCTCCAAAAGTTTCATCCTTTCCACCAACCTCCATGGGTCATCATCATCCCGGGGACCCACCTCTTTTGAAACCCAATTGACCTTGTTCCATCCGACATGACATGGATACAGCATCATCCCATGTGGCCGGTGGCGTGTATTACACCTGGCATGACCTCATTGGTGTACTGTAACCCCACTTCGGCTCCACTTTTGTAGCCTAGCCCACCGCCCAAAACCTGAACCAAGACCTAAAAGACAAGCCCATTACACCTTTCAGAACAGCTCCTTTCACAGGAGACTTCTCGAGTTCTTGTAGCTCTCCCCTATTCTATTTGGGGAATGAAACGGCACGACGAGCAACAATCATTCCATGCTGCAAACGCATTTCGATGTAGAAATGGGTGCCTGCTACCGTACGAAGTTTTCAATTAGGGTTTATTGGCATGGAGATCCACAAAAAACAATACAAAATTCATGGCATTATCGCCTTACGGTGGTAATGTCGGATTTTAACGATGCCCGTTCCCAATTGTTGATCCGTACACAAAAATGCATGCTGCTATTATTCTTACAGGAAGGGTTCACGTGATTGTACATCATCAATTTTATGTTGATGAAGAGTTAATTAAATGCAACATGTTAGGGGTCAGAAGATTTGAGATACATTATCATCGTCATTTTTGTTATCTAATGAATTAAGAGTTAATTAAATATTTTTTTATATTTTTTTAACGTAAAATATTTTATAAAAAAATTGATTAATGTATGATATTTTATAATTAATTTTTAAACTTAATTATTTGATGTAATATATTTTTATCTCATAAAATTCTATAAAATATTTTATAAATAGTAATTCATTTATAATATCATAAAACTATTTTAACCACCACCTCTTCCTTTACCACCATCACAACCTTACAACTCTCCTCCTCCATCACCATCACCATCACCATCACCTTTTCTTTTACTATTATTCTAACTACCTTACAATCATCTTCACCATTATTATTGTGTTACTATCACCATCTTCACCTTCATCACAATCTTTTTCTTCTTCACCACCATTATTATTTAAAAGTATTTACATGTAAAATATTTGATGTAAAAATATTTTTCAATAGCGATGCAGGGGGTTTTTGATTAGATGAATTGAGACAAGAAGAGTAACTTTGAAATTTGGATACCCAGAGCTATCGGTTCACCACCTAGGCCTTGTTGCTTCTCTTCTTATACAATAGACGAGATGACATGTCCGCGCGCTGCTGCGGAGTTATAAAACAAATATACTTGATAATGTTATAATTGTGAATCAGCACTAGATAAGTAATAGAAACTAAAGGTATGATGAAGCCAATATTTCATTACAGAAAAAAAAGTTGTGTTGGTGATGAAAAACTTAGAGCCTAAATAAAATGATTTGTAGCAATCCACAATGTTTTGTGAGGAAAGATACAATACTTTCATCAGATGATTTAGCTTTATTGTTAATAAAAAGCAAAATAATTACAATGCTAAATTCTCTACCAAGTTAATATTAAAAAAAATCGACAAAGATAATTTTGGAAGGAAAAAAAATCCAAGAGGAAAAACATTGTAGCAATTGACAATGTTTTGTGAGGAAAACTATAGTGTTTTTAGATAATTTTAGAAACAATCATAAAAAAATTATTTGGAGAAATATTGTAGCAATCTACAGTGTTTTGTGAGGAAAACAACGCTTTCCCCATATGATTTAGTTTTATTGTAATTATAATTTTTAACCAACTCAATATTAAAAAACAATCGACAAAGATAATTTTGGAAAAAATCATTAAAAAAATCATGTGGGAAAACACTGCAGCAATTCACAGTGTTTTAAAGAAAAAAAATTACAAAGTTAAATTCTCAATTAGCTCAATATATATTAAAAAAAATCGACAGAGACAATTTTTTAAAAAATAAAATAAAATAAAAACACAAAAAAACAGGGACAAAAAAACCATGCTGGAAACATTATATCAATTCACAGTGTTTTTGTGATGAAAGCTATGGTACTTCCCCACATGATTTAGCCTTATTTGTAATGACTTATAATTGTAATTCTCAACCAGCTCAATATTAAAAAAAAAAATTAACGAAGACAATTTTGAAAAAATCATAAGAAAAAAAACCTATGTGGAGAGACACTGTAGCAATCCACAGTGTCTTATGAGGAAAACTACAGTGCTTTTCCCATATGATTAAGCTTTATTATAAAGTTAAATTCTAACCAATTCAATATTAAAATAATAACATCGATAAAGATAATTTTGAAAAAACAATATTACAAAAAAAGAAAACACAAAAGAAACTGGAAAAAAACCATGTGAGGAAAAACTATATCAATATTCCATAGTGTTTTGTGAGGAAAGTTCCAGTGTTTTCCCCACATGATTTAGCCTTACTTGTATTTACTAGTAATTGTAATTCTTAACCAGCTTAATATTAAAAAAATAAAATTGACAAAGATAATTTTAGAAAAAAAACATAAAAAAAACTATGGGGGAAAAATACTATTTATGTGGATTACTACAGTGCTTACCTCGTATATTGTAACTGTAATTTTTAACTAGCTTAATATTAAAAAATAAAATTAAAAAAGATAATTTTGAAGAAAATCATAAAAAAACAAAAACAAAAAAAAATCATATGGAGAAATACTGTAGCAATCACAATGTTTTAAAGAAAAAAATTACAAAACTAAATTCTCAATCAGCTTAATATTAAAAAAAAATTGACAAATATAATTTTGAGAAATAAAAAAATAAAATAGAAAAATCATGTGGGAAAACACCGTAGCAATACACAGTATTTTAAAGGAAAAAAATTACAAAGTGAAATTTTTAACCAGCTCAATATTAAAAAGTAAAAGTAAAATTGACAAAGATAATTTTGGGAGAAAAAAAAAAGGTGCAAAAAAAGAAAGTAAAAAAAAAAGTGATAAAAAAAACAAGAAAAGAGAGAGAGAGAGAGAGAGAAAACAAAAGGTGTAAAAAAATAAAGTGTAAAAAAACAAAAAAAAATGCATAGTGTATTGGATGTGTACAGTAAATTTCTCATATCCTTTAACTTATTACTCAACGAGTATAACTTTGCAAAATCAAGTAGCATATTTATCAAAATATATGTGTGTGTGTGTGTGTGTCGTAGGACTACATACGCTATATGACTCACTGAGTCTCATGAAAAAATTGGCTTCAATTTACATTTCTTACGGTCTGTCTCGTAAAGAGCGAACAATGTCATTATAGGAGTCCAGATTATCTCGTAATTTTCAAGTTTTTTTTTTATCAATAAGCTACAACTATCACATGATCTTAAGTGAGATAAGTTATGTCTCTTTTTATCTGAAAAATATAAGGAGTATTGCTCTGAGAAAAACGATCTTGAAGGTTTTTTTTGACATCCTGGGCAATGGTAAAATAAAAAAATGTTGTCAGGAAGATTTGGTGTGAAAAAATTTATAATTAAGGATAAAATCATGTCATTGCATTTTTGGCAAGGATAAAATTTCTAGTTGTGTGAAAAATCAAGGAAGATTTGGTGTGGGAGAATTTATAATGAAGCTTTGATACTATAAAGAGAAAAGAATTATGAACAATTTATAATTATATAATATTATTGATAAATACATGATTATTATTAATCTTATTAAATTGATTTTTTTATTATTAACATGAGTGTCCGAGATAGCTTGCGTATACCTCGACTAATTCCACTAGCCTTGAAGTTAACGACCATGTAAGCTTTTAGTGATCCTAAAGTTTATGGAACTCAAACTGGTGATCTCTAGAGAACAAACCTAGAATCTAACCAGTTGAACTGAATCTCTCATTATTATAAATTCACCTTCATTAACTTAATATGATGTTGCTAATCTTATTAATCTTAACATTTTTAACAGTTTTCAACCTGTAACCAATGTTTCGTTCTTGGAGGCTTGGATCTATCTGGAAAAGTAGAAGAAAATAAAAAAAGAAAACTGTTGACACGTAATCGACAGCTACGAAATCCGTGGACATGGCCGTCCACCAACTCCAGCGCAGCTGATCCACTCCTTCGCTAATGTTGTTATCCCTGCATCTCGTGGGATCCGCCGACTTTAAATAGCATTTGATAATGTGATAGGTTGTTTATTAAAGTGATTTTAATTTAAGGATATATTAAAATAATATTTTTTATTTTAAAAATTATTTTTAATATTAATATATTAAAACTATTTTAAAAAAAATTAATTTTTTTATGAAATACCATAATTGATGAAGCAGTGGCCGAGAGAGAGCGTGGGACCAACTTAAATTTCCACGTCAGAGTTTTATTCGTTTGTTTGAAGTAATTAAATTATACCTATTGGTTAAGGGTGATTATTATTATTATTATTAATTAACAAGAGAAAATCACAGTACTGGTTTGTAGTGCAAGCAAATATTGAAAAATATTTTTTAAAAATAAAGATAGCTTTTTTGAAAGTTCTTTTGGTCAATTATTTTTATTTCTTAAATATTCTTAATAATTTTAGTGACCCAGCATTGTTGGAATTTTTTATTTCTAAAATTTTGACAAATTATTTTCATTATTTTCTTAAAAAAATAATTCATTTATCCTTGAAAAAAAAGAAAAAAGAAAAGGGGGGAGTTGTTAAGGACGAATGGCAAGTTGAGAACATGAATGGATGATAATCACCTACATGACCGACTGCACAAAGCACACCAGCACACACGACCAAAAGAAGATGATGGTTAAGTTACTGTTTACGAGGGTTAATCTGATTGTTTTTTAAAATATTTTTTTATATTGAAATGTATTAAAATAATATTTTTTTATTTTTAAAAAAATTATTTTAAAATCAGCGCATCAAAACGATCCAAAACACATAAAAAATTTAATTTTTAACAAAAAAAATTTAATTTTTTTTAAAAATATAAATACAATCATGTTTTTAAAAACTCACTGATAAAAATACCCTCCATTATTTTAGCTTTTTCAAATTAAATCGTGTAGTCAAATATAAACTTGTTAAAATTTAATTTTTATTTTATTTTTTTAATATACAAATATCAAAAATAATTAAAAAATAAAAAAATATATTATTATAAAATATTTCTAAATAAAAAATATTCTAAAAAAGAACACCAGTATCTCATCCTTTAATGACATCACTTAATGAGCTGTGGTGTCAAATCCCAAGATTCCTCGAGCGGTAGCTCTCTCCTCTCACTCACTCACTCGCTCGCTCGAGTGAGCCCCCTACATCTCTATATAAATCCACCCTCGTTCATCAGTACTCTGCATCAAATACTCAAAGCAATTTTCTTCATCCTCTTCTGTGATAATTACTCCTACCTTTTTGCTTCTTACAGTTTTCTTTTGTATCCCAGCTGTGCATTATTTTCCTTCTAGTTCCAATGGCCACTGTTGAGGTAACTCATTCACTAAAAATGATTTAATCTCCCTCATGAGAAGTTTATTTAACAGATTTCATCTATATACTTCTTCCAAGTCATTAAATATATTTATATATATAACTCTGATAAGTTTTATGCTGATCGAATGTACATCAAGATCAACACCTCCATCTTAATTATGATCTTTAATTCGTGGATGTTCATAGTTGAAAACTCGTATATTCATCTCTATATATATAACAAATGGTGAGACCTCATCAGCATTTTGGTGAACATTCTTTTCTTTTAATAACGTATCCTGCAGGTTGTGTCAGCGCAGAATGCACTTGTAGAGGAAAAAAATGAACAACCAATCAAGGTTGAGACCACCACAGAAGAAGCGGTCACTGCAGCACCAGAGGCAGTAACTCATGAAGAGCCAAAAGAAGCAGAGAAAGTTGCAGCATCTGAAGAGCCCGTGGCACCAGAGCCCGAGGCCCCAGCTGAAGCTGAAACTAAAGAGGTGCTCGAAGAGAACAAGATCGCTGCAGAAGAGCCAACAGTACTAGAGAAAACTGAGGAGGAGACACCTAAGGAAACACCAGAGCCGGTTGTTGAGGAGACAAAAGAGGAGCCGGAAGTACCCGTAGAGCCTGTTGTCGAGGAGGCTAAAGAGACTACAGAGCCTGGCGAGGCACCGGCAGAAGAAACGGAGGTTGCAGTCGAAGCCCCAAAGGAAGAAGAAGTAAAGGAAGAACAGAAGCCTGTTGAAACAGAGGAGAAGGTTGAAACAGAAACCCCACTAGAAAAGACTGAGTAATGAAGTCATTACGGGAGAATGCTGCATGGTTCCAGTGGAAGTCTATCTAGTGGGTTCTTTGTGTAGGTTGAATCTTGCATGTCTAGCTAGTGGTTTAATAAAGGATTGTTATGCTAATGGGGGTGTAGGTATGGAAATGTTCCACTTGGATCAAACCAATGCGAACTCACCGCATGGATGCATTTGATCTTTGATTTGGAGCAGAGATGCCTTGTGGGATGTTCTTGTTGGTTCCAAGTAGGTTGAATTTTATATTAATGGTTTGGTATGTAATAAAATAAGCAGCATCTTGTGCTGCTTTGTTTGATAATTGGAGCACATATTCTGCCTTGCTTTTACGCTTCTCCGCTTGACGAGACCATGTTTTGTGGTTCATCATCAACTCCTTCATTCCTGAGAATTTCCCATGAATGTGGAAATACAAGTACAGGACAACAATCATCAATGCCTCCATTAGCAATTGAAATTTGTTGCAAGTAGCAAAGCCAACGGCTACAAATGTATAGAATCCTCCTTCAATGTTACCCGTTAGACGAATCAACAAAGAGACTGGATGTAAGAAAATATTCCTTAAACAGAGACACATGATAAAAAGATCCAGACCAGTTGACAACCAGTCTTTAAACAAACGATTGAGCAAAAACGCCCATCTTAGCTGACTATGTACAGGCCCGATTATTATAGGGTAAACTAGTAGCATTACAGCAGCTCCAGTGGAGAATATATCGGCAACTTTTCAATTTTGTTTCTGTTTTCTTGCATTCTTCTTTTAGTACGCCTCTAACATAAGTGCACTGTGACTTTACGGGAAAAAAACATCAGCTGCTCAAAGTATGTTAGTGGCATCTTCTCAAAGCACTTCAGAGGTGCTGCCGCCGGCCATAACAGTTGCTATTATCTAGGGTTTATAAACAGCATATCATCACATCTCCTTGAAAATCACCAACACCGATTATCTTTTCTGAAAGGATAGGGACTCCTGGTGCCACAAGTTGACTTATTTTGAGCACATTGATCATGTCCTTATCGACAGATGTGCTGTCTTCGGTGTTTGATTGCAAAACCTCTCGGGACATATGGTGCGCGCTCTTGCTGCAGCATTGGCATCTCCATCGACAACGCAAATAATGGCTCTTCACTCTACCTTGTTAGAACTGCGTCAACATTACAATGAGTTCAAAAATACGGTGACAAACTCACTACTGTTGGAAAGTCGTTCGATCCAACAGATTTCAATTTATATTTATTGAAAGGATTACGTTTCAAATTTAAAGATCTTGTCACAACATTAACTACTCGCCCTAAGCTAGTTTCTTTTTCCAGACTTCATAATCTACTTCTTAGTCATGAGTCCCTTCGTAAGGATGAGTTTCGGCAGCTCACTGTTAGTGGGACTAGCGTTGATAATTCGATCCAACCAACATTACAGGTGGCAACCAGTGGAGGTTTTGGAAATTCCTCTAGAAACGCAAGAGCTCACTATTAATTTGTCATATGCTTAGCTCACACAATTTTCTCTCGGTCCAATGCTCCTAATGACAAACGGAGTTCTTTGATGTTGCATAAAACATGGTGCTAAAAGAAAGTGATAGAGACATGCAACAGCAAGAAACTGGGATAGAAACATGATGAGAGTTGAATAAAGAATGAACAAACTTGCAATTTGAATTCACAAAAAGGAAAATAGTAAAATTAAATATTTATTTATAGGATTATTTGAAGAGATCTGTTCCAGAAATCAAGAACGATGACAAATTGGAGAAAGAATTCATATGAACATATCTTCAACGAGTAGAAATAAAGAGGAGTTCTGCAGATTTGATTTCTAGTGACATAAACAAGTACACAGAGTGAAAGGGGAGACTGAAAAATCAGCATTCGAAGAATATGGGAGCAAAATTGATGACATGATTATTTAAAGTTGACAGTATAAGGAAAATACCATGACTTCAGCTCATCAGTGATCTCATTCTATGTTTAGCACCTTTGTTTTATTATGTTTTCTAAATAGTTGCAGCCGTGTATATTCCTTTACTAGCTTTCCTTACATAGTTACATGTTCTGTAATATATATAGACAATACTGTGCAATGAATATCAATTAAGTTATTCACCAAATCATTCGTGAAATCCTTTTATGGTATCAGAGCCTTCTTCTCTCACGAGGTTAGAAATACTCTTTATTTCCATGGCAACCGATAGCAACCCTACTTCTCTTTCAGAGTCTGCTGCATCTTCACTCCCTCTCATTACCATTAACATCTCCAGCCAATTACCATACAAACTCACATCCTCAAATTATCCTTCCTGGCATGCAACTTTTCTCACCATTCTCATTGGATATGATCTAATGAAATATCTGGATGGCACTCTTCAATGCCCTCCCACACCTGATGCGCACTCTTCTACCTCTGCTGTAGCACTCCATGCACACTGGAACAGACAGGGACAGTTGCTGCTAAATGCTATTTTTGCTTCTGTTTCTGAAGCAGTTATGTCCCTTATTGCTATGACCACAACAAGCCGTGATGCTTGGCAAGATCTTGCCCGCTTGTTTGCTAGCAAATCTCGGGCTAGAATTATGCAGTTGAAAGAAGACCTTACCCTTATGCAAAGGGGCTCTCGCACGGTGTCTGAGTTTCTCCATGCAGTCAAGGTAACTGCAGATGAACTCTCTCTGATTGATGCACCCGTTTCAGATGATGATTTGACATTATATGTGCCTAATGGACTTGGCTCTGAGTTTAGAGATATGGTGGCACCCATTCGTACAAGAGAAACTGCCTTATCCTTTGCAGAATTACATGACCTGTTAATTGGCCATGAACAGTATCTCAAACGCATGGATGCCCACTCTTCTTCAACACTGGTTGTCACTGCAAACACCTCTCAATGAAGGTCCTCTAATCCGCGTTTCAGAAACAATAAGAATCGTTTCAAACAGAATTTCTCCAACACTGCTTCTCCCAAACGGCCCTCTGTTGTGTGCCAAATATGTGACCGTCCTGGTCACACTGCCAAGAATTGTATCAAACTGCAGTCTTCACCCACTGCCAATTATACTACTTCTTCGGCTCCATCAAAAGACAAATGGCTTCTTGACTCCGCTGCCTCTCACAACATCACGTCTGACTTGGCTAATCTCTCCATTCACTCTGAGTAGGATGGCCAGGATGAGATGGTTCTTGGTGATGGTACAGGTTTGCATGTTGCTCATATTGGTTCCACCACTGTCTCTTCTCCTTCTCGCCCTCTTAATTTGAAAGAAACCCTGCATGTGCCCCTCATTCATAAAAACTTAATCTCTGTTCATAAGTTTATTCTTGATAACAATGTTGTTGTTGAATTTCACCCCTTCTTTTACCTTGTGAAGGATTCGAAAACGGAGGCAGTACTCATGCGCGGTAGGTGTGAAGATGGAGTTTATCCAGTGGAACTATGTTCTCCCTCATTGCAAGCTCATGCCATCACTTTGGATGGAACTCGTACCTCTCTTGATTGCTGGCATTATAGGCTGGGACATCCCAGTTCACAAAATTTATCCTCTCTTATTAATAGTTATCACTTACCTGTGTCCCCCTCTAAGTCTTCATTATCGTGTGTTTCGTGTCGGTGCAATAAATCCCATAAATTGCCTTTTAGTGTTACTTCTCTTACAAGTCATAATCTTCTCGAATATTTGTATACTGATGTTTGGGGACCATCACCGGTTCCTTCTGTTGATGGCTACCGCTACTATGTACTCTTTGCCGATCATTTTACCAAGTATTGTTGGTTTTATCCTATGCATAACAAGTCGAATGTGTCTTCTATATTTGTCCAATTTACCACTATGGTTGAAAATCAGTTTTCTAGAAAAATTAAAAAATTTTATTTTGACAATGGTGGTGAATTTATCAAACTTAGACCTATCCTTGCTGCTCGTGGTATTAGCCATTTTACTACTGCACCACATACTCCATAGCAGAATGGCACCGTTGAACGCCGCCATTGACATATTGTCGACACCGGTATGGCTCTTTTACATCATGCTTCGGCTCCTTCCACTTACTGGACTTATGCCTTAGCCACAGCAGTCTATCTTATTAATCGTCTTCCCACTATCTTACACTCACGTCAAAGTCCTTTTGAAGTGTTATTTGGTCGAGTTCCTGACTACAGAAAATTGCGTACTTTTGGTTGTCAATGTTATCCATGGCTTGTTCCATATCGTGAAAATAAATTTCAATCTAAATCCCAACCTTGTGTTTTTCTTGGGTACTCCCTCACCCAACATGCATTTCAATGTCTGAATATTCACACTAGTAAGATTTATTTATCTCGTCATGTCACCTTTGATGAAAGCATTTTTCCCTTCAAACTGGCACCACCTTTGGCCGACCCTGCTTCTGCCACACAGTGTCAAGCATCTTCCCCTCCTTCTCCTGTTCCTCCAGTTTGCATGGTTCCATTAGAGACTCCTGTCACCACACCTCTCGTGCATAATGGTGCAACAACCGTGCCTCCTTCTCCTATACCAGGTATGCCCCCTTCTTCTCCTCTCAATAATTCATCCTCCTTTGTCTCTCCACTTCCAGCTGCCCCTGCACTGCCTGGTCGAACACATCCCATGGTCACCCGAGCTCAAAACAATATCTTCTATCCTAAGCAACTCTCAGTCACCACCAAGCATCCTCTTGACCTGCCATTGGAACCCACATGCGTCTCTCAGGCTCTCAAAGATCCTAGGTGGCGTAAGGCCATGGCAGCAGAATTCACTGCCTTAGTCTCTCATGACACTTGGCGTCTGGTCCCTCGCCCTCCTGCTACCAATTTAATTGGTTGTAAATGGGTATTCAGGATTAAACATCATCCAGATGGTACTGTGGATCGCTTCAAGGCACGTCTTGTAGCTAAGGGGTTTAATCAAAGGCCGGGTGTCGACTATACTGAGACCTTCAGCCCAGTCATCAAACCAACCACTATTCGTTTCATCCTCTCCATTGCACTGTCACATAACTGGTCTCTCAAGCAGCTGGATGTTAACAATGCGTTTCTTCACAATCAGTTAAATGAGCAAGTCTTCATGCATCAACCTGCTGGCTTCATTGATCAATCTCATCCTCATCATGTTTGTTCTCTTCAGAAGTCCATTTATGGCCTCAAGCAGGCGCCTAGAGCCTGGTATACTGCTTTACGTTCCAGCCTCCTTGCCCTGGGGTTCTTTAATTCACAGTCAGACAGCTCCTTGTTCATTTATGCTCAAGATGGTATTCTACTTTATGTACTGGTCTACGTTGATGATTTAATTCTCACCGGCAATAACAACTGTTTTCTGCAGCATGTTGTTAACTCTTTAGGAGCAACTTTCTCTTTAAAAGAGCTCAGTGACTTGCACTATTTTCTCGGTGTAGAGGTCATTCCAGTTCAGCAAGGTTTGTTTCTGTCACAGAATCGGTATATTCATGATCTTCTTTCCAGGTTAAACATGGCTGGTGCGAAGACAATTCACACCCCTATGTCTGTGTCTGCTAAACTCCAGCTTAATGATGGTTCAGCTGGTTGTGATGCCACTGAATACAGACACACCATTGGTTCTCTCCAGTACCTTTCACTTACTCGTCCTGACCTGGGCTTTGCAGTCAATCGCCTTGCTCAATTCATGCACAAACCATCAGTAACGCACTGGCAACATGTTAAACGTCTCTTGCGCTATGTCAAACAGACAATTCACTTTGGTCTCTTGCTACGCCGCCAGTCCAATCCTATGCTTCGGGGGTTCTCTGATGCTGACTGGGGTGGTGACCTTGATGATCGCAAGTCCACCACCGCTTACATCATTTTCCTGGGTGATAATCCTATCAGCTGGCGCACCAGAAAACAAAAGGCTGTGGCTCGTTCCTCTACAGAGGCTGAGTATAGGGCACTTGCAACTGCAGCTTCTGATATTGCATGGATAAAATCTCTTCTTGATGAACTTGGGCTCACGCTACGTGCACCTCCTCTCCTACTCTGTGATAATGTTGGTGCTACTCAACTTAGCCTCAATCCTGTTCTTCATTCCCGAATGAAGCATATCGCTATTGACCTTCACTTTGTCCGCGACTATGTTCATCGTGGCCAATTGCGTGTTGCTCATGTTCACACGGACGACCAGCTTGCGGATTTACTAACCAAGCCTCTCGCCAGGTCTCGTTTCACTCTATTACGTGACAAAATCCACGTTGCTGATGGAACGTCAATTTTGAGGGGTCGTATAAGGAAAATACCATGACTTCAGCTCATCAGTGATCTCATTCTATGTTTAGCACCTCTGTTTTATTATGTTTCCTAAATAGTTGCAGCCGTGTATATTCCTTTACTAGCTTTCCTTACATAGTTACATGTTCTGTAATATATATAGGCAATACTGTGCAATGAATATCAATTAAGTTATTCATCAAATCATTCGTGAAATCCTTTTAGACAGAACGGAGAAGTTGTTAGATAGATCAAGCACTCCCCAGCAGTAAGATTCTGTTTTTTTTTTCTTTTTATATTTAAAAAATGTTTTAAAAAAATTAATTTTTTTTAAATTAATTTTTTTTTCAAATTTTAGAGCTACTAGAAACTTACATGGTCGTTAATTTTAGAGCCCGTGAAATTAGTCGAGATACGCCCAAGTTGACTCAGACACCCACGTTAATAAAAAAACTAGTAAATAAAAAAATATACAAATAAAATATAATCTTTATTCTTTTTATTAAATATAAATCTGACATGTCTAAATATAATAAAATGACATGATTATTTAAAGTTTTACGATCTTTCTTCTTCTTTTTTATTTGAATAAACTTGGAGTATCTAATTATACTATAAAAGAAAAGGAGGTTGGTTGGATTAAAAGTTTAAAGGGATAAGTAATTATAAGCATAAGTGGAAAATCAAATAATTAACAATTTGACTTTATGATAATGGAAAAATTCTGAGACATATCGCCAAAATCACATGATTTTGTTATATATCTCTTATTGATTAGTCTAGTATAAAGGGATAAAGGAATCTCGATTCTTACATATTATTGTTATTCATTTTTGGACTCTCACACAAAAAAATATCAAAAGTAAAAAAAAAATATATTTAGAAAAAAACTTAAAAAAATAATAGTACTAAGAAGAAAATATCAGAGCACTTAGAAAATGATCATAGATTAGTTAAGGAAGTTTTTTTAAAAAAAATTAAAATTTGATAGCATATTTTTGATTGATGAAGATTTTATTGACAAAGAAAATTTAATTTACGGAAGAAAAGTCCAAGATCAAATGTTTAAGAACTCAATTAGATTTTGTTGAAAGATTAATTGAGTTTATGAAGGGTTTGATTGTAAAAATTAATTTGTAAGGCTTTAATTGAAAAAAATTAAATTTGGGAGTCAATTTGATCAAATAATTGGAAGAATTAACAAGTTTTGGGACTTAATTAAACTTTTATTTAATTAATTAATGCAATCAAGGACTTAATTGAAGAAACACCAAAGTTTGAGGCTGATTTGGGTCAACATTGCAAGAAATTAATGTCCAAGGACCAAAGTGAAAAGATGAGAGTACTGTAGGGAGCTTAATTGATTTTTTTAGGGGTAATTTTGAAAACATTAAAAGTTGAAGAGTCCATTAAGGACAGAATTGAATAATTCAGAAACCATGGACTGTTTTGTGAATAAGGCTACAATCCCGGGGTCCAATTGCAAATTATCTAGGGGTGAAATTAAAAACAAAAAGAAGAGGGAATTTCCTGATTAAGGGGTTTAATTACCAAACGTCAAATACTCAGTGACCAAACTGAAAATGATCACTCTCATCCCAAAACGACGCCGTTTCAAAGAAGATTATTCCATCTTCTTCTTCTTACCCTACAGGGAAAAAAAGGGACGCCCCGCCGGCGCCCCACGATGCGTCTCCATTATCACTGTAACTGTCATGTGAGTCCGTTTCGTTTGCTTTACCAACGCGTGGCATTCTCTGGCTTTATATAAGCCAGAGAAAAGCCACAAGAAGAAGGGAGAGAACTGGGGGGGAACAAACCAGAGAAGCAGAGAAGAGGAAGAATAAAACAGTAGAGAGAGAGAGAGAGGGAAACCCAGGAAATCAACACACAGAGAGAACAAGAACGAACAATACAGGGACAGAACCGAGAGAACATAGACACGAGAGACACAGAAGAAAGACCAAAAAACAGAGACAGAAGAGGGAGATACAGAGAAAAATACAGAAAGATAAGGAACAAATAGAATACGAAGACAAAAAGAAAAAAAAAAGGAAGATCACAGAAGAAACCAAGGAAATGGAAGAGAAATTAGCAGCAGTCGATCGCCCGCAACTTCGTCTTCATCTTCAGTAGCAGCAGCACAGGTAAGTGCTTTTCGTCTTCCCCAGCTTTACAATTTCAGTTCACTCACTGTGCAGTGTGCACCTTGAATTTTAATTACTCTTCCACTGTTCATGCACGCGTGATTTGGTTAACGCGTGTCTCCAACTTGGCCCAGCCGGGTCTCAATTACCCAGGCCTGCTGAGTCTAGTCCAACAAAAAAATAATTGTAGTTGGGCTGGGCCTTTGACACATTTTCTTTTTTATTTTTATTTTTTTTTATTTTGATATTCAGTTAAACAAGTCTTTTTTAATGTCAGAAAAATCTAAAGACCATCTTAAATTTATTTATAGGTTCCTCATGTTTTTTTTTAAGCATTTCACTATATAATTGATTTATAGATTTTTACTGTAAAAGGTAAATTCAATTTACAATATATTTTATTAGATGGCGACTCATTGAATTTTTATTGATCAGTTAGGGTTACTAGTGACCATAATACTAGGTAATGACTCACTGAACTACACCTTTCTTATTGAAGAATAAGATGCCAGAAACCTGTTTTTAATTTTGAATTTTAAAGGTCATCGTGATGTTGGGTACGACACATATAATAAAATAAAATGAGAATTATATACATTAATAAATAAATAAATTGTTAAAGCAACACCGCATGTAGGATCTTAAGTTAATTTGTAACATAGTGAAAAAATAGGATAATATTACAATTATATTTCACTATATCATGATTCTTTTAATTGAGAAATGTAAAGAGATTGTTTATGCTAAACTAAATAAATCATAAAATATATGAATTGATAAAGTGGAAAAGAGCTACTAATACAAATAAAATTCTAAAATGAAAAGATTATCATTCTTATAAAAGTAAAAGTAAAAGAAAGATAAGTATAATATTTAACCTCAACTTTTAGCTATAATGCACAAGTTTTTTTTTTTTTATTATTATTATCTTAAAGGTTACCTTTTCCTATCTAAGAAAAAATAATTTTTAATTTTATAAACACAACATAAAAATAAAGTTTATATATAAAATATAAAAAGAATTTATAGATAAATTAGAAATATCTCTTTGAATCGTAAAATATGTACAAAATATTTTTTTTAAAAAACAAAACTACTATTTAAAAAATACTAAATAAATAATCTAAAAAATCATAGAGAATACATATAAAAATATCAATTAAAAAATTAAAATTAAAAAGAAAAGAAAAAAAAGGTTAGGCATTGTTGGTTCTGACAAACCAAACCCACGTGTTAGCCCTTAGTTTTTTTATTTGGTAATGGGGTGGATGACACATTGTTCACCTCAGAGTTTTTTGACAAAAAATAAAGGTAGGTGACATGTCGCCTACTTCAGCTCAAAATTCAGTATAATTATGTTTTTTAGACCTATAAAATCAATTTTTCTTAATCTAATTTTGACCAAAAACACATGTAAAACACCTTATGCACCTCAATAAACCCTTATATGACCACTAATAACCTAAAAATCGGTCCATAAACTCAAAATCAACCCTATACTAAAAAACTTTATGATATCAAAACTACCATTTCAGATGATGAGAAGGCTAAAGAACACCTAAGACTCCCCTCATTAAATGAAACTCATTAATACCAAGATCAATCTTTTTTTATGGTTTAAATAAGTGTCAATTAAGTCTTTTTCTCTCTACCAGATTTTTTAGCCTTTTACACTTTAATCCTTCATCTTTTAATTTTATCCTTGTTCAATAAATCAAACCTAATTTGTCATCAATTTGTCCATAAAAGTACTAAATCGATGAGAAAACAACTTAGATGGCCATAAAAAAAAAAAAAACCATCGTACGAGGAAAAAGTATTTTCCTCAGCCCTTTTAAAGTTTCTTGGTTAGCTAATAAAAACCTTTTCAGGGAGTCAAAGCCTGAAAGCTACTATGTGAGTGTATTTTCTGTATACTTTATTGGGTTGCTATATCGGAGCCTGAAAACTACGTTTGACCAAATAAGAAAAACTTATCTCAGGCGAAGAATTATTTTCAAAGGCAACCACTACTGTGTATTGGGCAATGGAGGGGCTTCTTGGTGACCTACTTTTTTAAAGGCACCTTTCTATATAAATCCAATGTTCGGTAAAGAATTTTTCAATAGATTGTTTTTCGGTGGCCGTTGAAAAACTAGCCAGCGCTGCCACTCCTTTTTAGGTTGCTGATAATGAAGGAGGACTTCATCAATATTCCCTGATAATTAGTTTGTTTGAACTCTGGGCTTCTAGCTGTCATGCACAACGCAGAGCAACCCCTTCCATGTTTCGTTGTTGTTTGACCGAAACTATTTTTGGATGTAAATCAAAGTTTTAGGTTGCCCACTCGTTTTGACCCTATAGTCAAAGTTTTATCTTAAAATATCTTCAAGAATACCATAAAAATCTTCAAAAACTATTTACCAACACCAAAATAACATGAAAAGAAATTGAAAATCAACCAAAAAAAAAAGGAACTTAATCTACTATTGTATACATATTTATAGAAAAAAAATCATTATCATTAAACTTTTTTCGTCGAATAGAACCTGTTGATACTAAAATCAATTATTTTTTGTCACTACATTGTTGTAAATTGATAACTTTCTCTTTCCTCCTACAAACTCAATTATTGAAATATTAACAAAATAAACCCCTAAATCAAAATTAAAATTACATAAACTAAAGGAACTTTACAGAAAGAAAAAGAAGAGCAGGTGGATTAAATAGAAATTTTTCTGTGAATTAGAGATTGGACATGGGTTTTCTTCTTGTTTTATATTTTGGTCTTTTTTTGTAGATTTTTTCCTCTCCTTAACAAATTTTAAGAAATTGGTAGTTAATTTAGGCAAAAACTACTGCAATTGAAGAAAAACAATTAAGGATGAAATTAAAAAAAAAACTTTGTGGTCTTGTGAATTATTATATTAATTTACCTAGTTGTTTTAGTAAATTTTGTAATTTTAATCACAAAAAGTAGCTTCTTAAAAATACAAAATGACTTTGTTTGGTTTGTCATATCACCCTTAGTTTAAAACTAGTTAGTTACCAACGCATTACCATAATAAATTTTTAATGGTATTTTTAAATCTAAATTAGTTTGGCGGGACTAGTGACCCGTTAATCAGACTTCTTGCAATAGCCTATTTTAAAATTAAAATGTAAAAGAGTTAATTTGATATGATGTGGTTAATCTTTCAGTTTTACACGTAACTTGTTCAACCTAGTGTTTGACTTTAAAAAAAATTATAGTGACATCATAACAATAATTTTTAAAATATTAAATATTGATATTTTAGATTGTTTCAAGTTAACCCTTCTAACTTGTGACTTGGTCTAGAACTAAACTAAGTTTAATAGCTTTGCTTTTTGAAATTTAATTTTTATTATACAACAACAAAAATAGATATTTGTAGAAAAGACAATAATTTTTTTTATTATGTTTTATTTTTGTTGTTAAAACTAGATTCTCTAATTCATATATGTTTTTTTTTACAACGTTTTTGTTAGCAACATAATTCTTTGAATAAAAAATACTAGCAATTAGAAAAAAATATTTGAAGAAACTATGGCAATCTAAACTAAAAGAAAAAAAATGTATATTTCTAATAAAAAAGATATTTTTATTCATGCATTTCTTTTTTATTTTGAAAAAATAAAACATGTTTTTTTTATGTTAAGTATTTCTTTTTAAGTCAAAACTTATTATGAACGTGAACACAAGTTCCAAATAAAAAATTAAAAAATCATGAATAAATATATTTAATGTACTTTTATTAAAAAAACATAAGCATAATATATTTGAGAAAATTATAAAATAACTTACAATAAAAGGTTAAAAAATAGATATTTTCTTCTCATTCACTATTAATGAGCAAATTATTTTATAAATTCCACATATTAGGTTAATATATAATTATTCATAAAACAATTAATAATATCATCATAAAAAGTCTTTAATATTTTTAAAAATTAAAGCATAATTGTATAATCGTTTAAATATTATTTTAATACATTGATTGAAAGACATTTTCTATAATAACAACAACAACAACAATAATAATAATATAAAATTATAGGAACTAAAATTTTAGGACTGAAACATGAAATAAATAAAGTTTAGGATCTAAATATAAAATCCTAAAATTATAGGGACTACAAGGGAGTGGATGGAAAATTTTTGGACAAAAGTGAGCTTTTTTGTGCTAATAAGAAAAAAGCCCCTTTAGGTTTATTTTATTTTATTTTATTTTGATCATTCTTTTAATTTTTCTTAACATTACAATTTTATTTATTTTTTCATGAAATTAGCCTTTAAATTAAAATTTCACCCAACACATTGAATTGTCAAGAAAATACAAGGAAAAGAAAATATCAACATGTAAAATTCCACAAATATCATACAAAACAATGAAATTGAAAACAAAAAGGTTGAGTTACTAAAACAAAAAATAAATATTGTTCAATGAGCAATACCATTCACCGTGAACACACAGTAATGCACAGCAAAATACGGAACTCTTTTAGTGTGTTAGTATTAACACTAATTTTTACATTAGTGGTTAATTGTTAATGTAAAAAAGGAAGGGTTGGTTGATTGTTCGAGCAGCAAAGGAGGCGGAGCTGGACTTAAAACCCCACTAATACAAGGGATTAATCTTAACCTATACGAACTGATCTTGTCTACTTCTTACATGAGACATAAATATTCTCTTGCATTGCAATCGATCCAATATTAATATTCAATATTCATACACGCCAATATACTTTGATTATTGGAGTCTGTAAATGCGTGTGGTGTTTGATAGTCTAATGAGAACCTAATGATAAAAGCGAACAATTGAAACAGAAACAGATTTTTTTTTTGTTTCAGGACAAGGAGAGATCAACTCACGAAGGAAGAAGTACCCGATCCGTGGCTGTGCTAGTCACTTGGAGTATCAATCCAGTTCAGGCTGCCCACATGAACTACTGTTTGGAACCATTTTGGCGTCCCTTGTAAGTCGATATCCTTAAATTTTCCCTTCTTTGGGTCATAAGAAACCAGAGCTCTGTTCTTGTACTCCAGCAGGATTTCACCATTCTTCAACACGCATAGAGCTCTAACAGCCCTTCCATTTGAGGCATTCTTCCATATCTTCAGAGGTCGGACAAGATTTTGCTTCAAACCCTTTGGCATGTACGCTCCAATATTGTATTCTTTAACCCATGACCCCTTCACATTGTACTCCTTCATGACCCAGATCTCCAGTCTTCCATAATTGCAATAAACAGCAACAGAGAGACAGCCTCTCAGAACCGCTAGATGATAGTCGCACCTATTTAGGCCACCGCAGTCCGGTTTCGGGACTTCTCGGAATTGCTCATCGGTCAAGTCGAATGAGACCAGCCTGCGGGCAGGCTTGTTTCTACACGGTCGGCTAACCCAGTGAAGCCTTCCATTAACCAGGGTCTCTGATGCCCGGCGAACTAGCCGGTATGACACTTTGCCTAGACTTCGCCATCCAGGGCAGCCTAGTGTTAAGATTTGGACTTGTGATAGTGGATAAATGATTCTACGTGACCGAGGGTATCTGCCATGCCCATTCCTATAATACACAATCCTAATTACCTTGTATTCATTAGTCTTGGGATTGAAACCGAACCCAAACACCACTTCTTGTTCAGGATACTGCAAGGATTTTGGCAGCTCTTTATATCTGCCCGTGAAAGGATTATAGATATAAAGAGAATCGTTGAACAACGAGTCGGATAGGCATAGTAAACCATTACAGGAACCTACCACTTCAAACTCCGGCATCATAGAAGAAAAAGGTGCTCGAATTCTTTTCACCTTCTCCTTTTCTTCTTCGTGGGCAGCGAAATCAACGAAGTAAAGATTGTTTCTGATGGGAAAGTCGCAGTGAAGGATTACGCAAGGATCTGTTTCCTGAGTTGAGCAAGAGAGATATAAATTTACAACCTCCGGGTCCAGCGCCAAGGCACGCCAAGCTCGGCATACACACTTGAATTTCACCAAAGAAGTGATGGGCAATCTTGAAAGTATATCTTGAGCAATCTCCCTCGGTAGAAGCTCCATTCCAGTTGTTTGTGGATCATCTTCAAGCTTGGTTTTTCTTCTTTTGCTATGTCTTTCAAAATCCAAGTCCATGATCACCATAGGCAAAAGAAGGTATATTAGATCAAAAGAAGGTTGTTTGAAGGTGAAGCATTGTGGTTGGAGATAAACATGGTGGACTTTGATAAGGTAAACAAATATTTAGGAATAGAGTTGGAAACCACAAGGAAATTGGTGTGGAGCCACCATTGAATAACTCTTCGAAAAAAAAAATAAAGAGTTTGATTTTCTCTTTCACTACAAAGAAAAGTTAAATTGATTGACCCAGCAATGTGTACCGTCCAATAAAAGAATACAGGGGCATGATATTATACAGATAAATTGGCAAAACTTATGAATCCTGTTCCTTGTCGACGGAGGCGTGACCTCACTGATAGCGACCTAGCAACATTTAGTTTGAATAAGATCAAGAATTTGACAAATGAATGTATACTATGTGCTGGCCAAAGCTATCTCTTTTTCTTTCCATTGGAACCTGGATGCCCTTGTACGTGGTGTCACAAGGAATTTTGTTAAGCAGATGCCAGGAATCATCCTTGTGAAAAACTTTTCTGGATGGGGCCCAAGAAATTAAAATGTCAAAGATCCAGAATACAAGTCTTTGCAGAAAAATAATAATTTATAATGAGAGCACAATGAACAGCCATGAAAGTAGTAGACTTATGGGAACTAGCCAGAGCCGAAAGATACATATCTACTTGTGTCATTTAGCTGCAATAATTTCGTGTAGTATAACAAGGAGGTCTAAAATACATTAAATTAATCAGCCGTTTGATGCCAAGGCCATGTGAGCATGTTTTAGAAGAAACTTCTAGGAAGGTGGGCGAATTCCAGAGGAAAACAAAGTGATCTCATCACAGTTTTTTCAACACAGAGGAAGGTAAGCATGCAATTTCAACAGAGCATTTGTCTACCTTCTTTTCAGAAAGCAGCCTGGAGATAATTCATTTCAAACCGTGAGGTTTCTTTTTTATCTTCTTTTTAAGAAAGGAGCGGGGAGATAATTCACTCCAAACCATAAAGTTCATTTGCATTAAGAAGTAAATAAAGGTCAAGTAGCAATTGTTGAACTAAAGGATCAAACCTCCCTGTTTCTCATCAGCATGTTCTAGTTCTCTCAATTGTCTTTCACCTGAAACATGCCGTCCGGTCCACTCCTTTGGTTTAGCAACCGAATTTTGAGTTTGGAAATAGGAATTTTGGATGGTTTTAAAAATAAGACATGTTTTCTCTGTTGGGGTATTACTTATTTTTTCTTGGAATAGTGGCTAAATAAATGAAGTGGGGATCAAGTAATAGTAGAGTAGCCTTCGAGTTTTGCAAACTTAGTCACCAACTTTATTCATTTTTGGTTCACCAAGTGTTTGATCATTATAAATAGATGAGTGCTTTAAAGTGAAAGGGGGCGTTCAGTTTTGAGTATAAAAATCATAATCATAATTTTGTACTAATTTACTCTCATAGCAAAGAAGGATTACTCTCGGATCCATGCACCAGGCAGGATTTTGTTGAACCATGTCAGCCAATCTTCATTCATCTCTGTTATTTTTCTTTCCATTGAATGAGTTATTTATGAAGGAAGACGAGTGGGAGGAGTTGGAATTAAAGTATGTGAACATGTTCAACTTTGTATTGATGACAGCATTATAGATAAAGATTTGATGCCTACAATATGGGAAAAGTTACAAAAATTTTATCTGATAAAGAGTTTGACCAACTAGTTACATCTGAAGCAGTTACTTTACAAGCTAAAAATGGAGGAAGGGGAGCATCTCATAGAGCACTCGAATGTGCTCAATGGTATATTGGATCAGCTATAAAAATTGATGTCAAGATTGAGGAAGAAGACAAGACCCTTTTACTTCTTACCTTTCTCCTTGATTCGGTTAATGATATGATAACATTGTGATTAGTATTTAAAAATATATATTTATCAAGGTTTTATATTATTATATTGCACTTAAAGTATCATTAAATTCCCTAACTTAAGCATGTTTTATAATAACAATTCTGATAATATAAAATAACTTTAATTTATAGTAAATATTTATTTTAAATGCAAACATATCTCACAATTTAAAATAATGAAAGAAATATAACCATATACTAGTGAGCAGTAGAGATAATGTGAAGAGAATGATTAGCTAAAAAGGTATTTTAGAGTGACAGGTCTGCATCCGAGTCCAGAGGAAAAGGCATTCAATGTTACCAGTGCAAAGAACTGGATCATGTCAAGCGAGATTGTCCTAAAACATAGAGAGATGATGATGTTGGGTAATCTTTGATGGAGCTAGAGGACTTTAGAGATGTCTCTCACAGTCTCCAAACATACTGACATTTTTTCGCATGATAGTTGGATATTTGATTCTACATGTGTTCCATGGTTGTTCTAGGAAGGAATATTTTGATGACTTTCAAGGAGGAAAAATTTTCAATGCGTTATAGTTGGTATGTCATCTGGTGATGTTATGTTTAATGGCATGGTGAAAATCAAAGTTTTTGATGGAGCGGTTCTTACTTTGGGTAGTGTGGCTCATAACCTAGAGATAAGTAAGAATTTCCAATCACATTTGGTTAAGAAAATTTTTTTATGCATTCTCAGGTTTCGTACAAGTACGAGGGGAAAATTCCTATTCCTATTGATTGGAGTAACTTTGAAGTTTGTTCATTCCTTATTCACCAATTGTTTGACCATTCTAAAGAGGTGAAAGATGAGTGGTTTTAAAGCTTGAAAAACATAAGGGTCAAGTGTTTTTCTTTGAGTGTGAGAGTGGGTGTGCGAGGTACTTTTAGGGTTGGGTTTTGAGTATAAAAATATATTGATGTGTCAATAATCTCTTAATAAATTATAGTACTACCTAATCAATTTTACCTTTTGAGAAGAAGAATCTACATAATAAGAACCTAATCTCAAGAAGATGCACACAACAATCTTATAAAATCAAGTGAAATATAGAATACCAATATTTTCTAATATTCAAAAAAGAAAATCTATTCTAGGCAACACAACATGTAGAAAAAAAAATATGAAGAGAGGGATAGAAAAATAGGAAGATGAATTACATGAATTCAAAGATACTATAAAAATAATGAAGGGGTAAATAAAGATGTAAATAAAAACCAAAAGAAAGAAAGATAAATTTGTATTGAAATTATATATATAAGGTTGACCATCTTTAATAGTAACCATGTGGCCCTTTATATTCGTAAAAAGTTAGAATCTTATCTAAATATATAACTCCAGTCCTATATAGATATTGATATAAGATAAAAAGACTTTATTGAATCTTAATACAAATTAAACTTCTCTTTTATTGATACCATGTGAATTCTAAACTAGTCTTGTGATTTCTGATTAGTTATTTTAATGAAGACTCGTGCTCTAAATAAATTAAGCTTTGTAGTTATTTATGCACGTTCAAATTATTATAGTCAATAACTTTTGTTTAGTCAATCGTGACTCCTGGTCACCTAGTCAATTACTTTTTCAAGCTTTTAGTAGATTAAGACTCTTTTAACATAATCAATTCTATTGTACTCTATTTATTTTAGCTTCCTTTTCTTTTTTGTTATGAACAATTATTGTTCTTTTATGATTGAGACATGGAATCTCATATTTCACTCCATCCCCCGTGTAATGGCCAATTTAATCTTATCTTCATTATTTAGTGTGTTTTTTTTTTTTACATAGAGTTTGTACTATTATGTGCATCTTTATGTCTTTATTGGATATTAGCAATAACTTATTGATTGACGATCCCTACAGGGATGATACCATGATGATCAAATGTTAATTTTATAGTATGGTATACTTCGAGCCAAAACATTGACATTTATATTGTTTCTTATCATTGAAAAATAAAAATTAAATCCAAAAGCCTTTTAATAAGGTTTATGGCTACTTCATTATCGATATTTGGCTTATTTGTATGTTTAGCTAATATTTTATTATTTCTTCTATTATAGTTGGTTACCTTGTTTTTAGATTTAAGAGGTAATGATGATAGTTAGCCAATTCATCGTCTTCATCATTAAGTTTGGATAAATTTTTTATGGATGATGTTTATGCCATTTCAATAGGCTTTTTAGCCTGAAAAAGCTTGGGCTTCCATTATTTGCCAGTCTATTCAAATTTTCCCTCTAAGCATTCTCTTTTAGGTAGAACTTATGAAAAGAGAGACACTTTATACTTTATGGAGAGGTTTTACATAACTCTTTTATGCTAATTTATAGTCTTACCATGATAGATAAACCTCATGCATGTTATAATAATGTTAGTGACTAATTAATATGGGTATGTATCATGTTTGGCATGGAAAGGAAAAATTAAAACTTGTAAGTTGTAAATATTTTTCTAACAATTTTTAAATGTGTCAAATTTGTCTCAGTAATGATTTTGTAAATTGGGTAAACTATATGGTTATTAACATAAAAAGGTGTTATTATGGTAAGGGAATTGTCTAGGACCTCGAGATTTAGATGTTCTTTGACATGTATGAATGAGGATAAGGTATGATGTTTGCCTAAGTTTGTTTTAGGATGGTTAAAATGAATATGAAAAATATTTTTTATAAACATGAATGTGTTACGTATGTTAATAAGATATATGATAAGACCTTATTTAGAAATTGTGAAAAACATGTGTTAAACATGAAACTAGGATATGGTTCCTAGGATTAAATGAATATGATAATAATGATTTAAATCTTATTGTTACAGGGGATATTGTAGTAGCAAGGCCCTAGATAAGAGGAGTATCATCGTCCTAACAAGTAGGTAGGTGCTCAATACCTAACTTATTGATTTTAAGTTAAATATTTTAATTATGTTTGTCTTTAGTTTAAATGTTTGATACCTCTAAGATAAGAGTACGGTTGAGAATGGACTGGATAGTTGATTGAAATTATTTAATTAGTCATCCATGTGAGTGGTGTTAATGATATTAGCGTAGTTTATATCAACATTGATTAGTCATCCACATGCGTGGATGCTAATGATATCAGTGTAGATTAGTTATCCACGTGTGTGGAGATTAATGGTTCAGTTGATATTGACATTGGTTTTTTATCCATGTATGTGGAGGCTAAAGGTTTGAATACCAAGAAAATAATTATACATGGAATCTTTAGTATCTAAATTAGAAAACTAGCTTTTAAGAAACATGACCGAAAAATGAATAATAATTTGATATATATATATATATATATATATATATATATATATATATATATATATATCCAAAAGAGGGGATTTTTTAACTTGTTTTTTCTATTACGTATTTTTATGCTAACAAACATAATTTTCAATTTGATCATTTAATGGGGTTGAACGTTTACCATAATATTTTAGAGGTTATGTTTTATATATAGGTAAAATTTCATAGCAATTAGACATTATAAAGACCTTGCGATAAGATTCATATGATACTATATAAGATTTGTATTAGCTTCCTATTTGATTTAAGATCATTTTTTCTATTTTATTTAGAATTTTTTTTCCAGCATTGTTTAGGATGTTTTTTACCTATTTTAAATAGCATTACTTAACTTGTGTTTAGGGGTTTTTTTTTTATCATGACTTCGATTTTAGAATAATGTATTGTGTGTCTGTGAGAGAGGAAATTCTTTTAATTTGGTTTTTCATTGATTTACTTTGACTTATCGAAGAACTAACCCAACTTAGTGGCATCTTCTATACTTCTTGTTCATGTTTTTTTTTTTTTTACAGACATTGCATGGGGGTTTTGTTTCTATAGTCATGACACCTCAGTACAAGTTATCATCGTGTCAAGTTCAATTATAAGCCTAGATTTAGCTTTCTTAGAGAAGGTCGATTTGATTGTGGGTTTCTAAATCTTTATATCCACAAGATTCATATCATTTTGATACTATCATAACCTCTTGTCTTGGTTTCAAACTTGAAATTATCATAATATTAAAAGTTGCTATTTATTTTCTCTTAGTTTTGAACTAAAACCAACCACAACTTTTACCCATACATCTTTAGGCCTTGGAACAAGTTTGCAAGGCGCATTGGGTTGCAACCCATATAAAAATGCATATTGGACAAACCCTTAAAATCCCATCTTTTTTTTTTTATCACTATGTCAAAATGTTATGTTATTCACTTTTGGTGTTCACGATAAATAGACTTAATATAGGTCATTACCTTAGACATTAAAAAGGAGTAACACTTCCTTCTTTTGTTTTTTTTTTAATCTTTAAAACACCTGAATTTCTAAGTCCAATATTCACCAAGTAATTAAGAGTACTGATCTTTTTAGTCAGACTCCACGTATGCATTATAACAACAATTTTTAGATGTCAATTTCTACATAATTTTCTTTTCAATAATGTCATTAATGAGGTTTTTTTTTTTGTGACAATACATTATTAGTTTAATGATTAACCTTAATTCCAAATATTTAGTTTACTGGTTTCTCTAATAATTCTTGAATTTCTCTTACCGGTTGATCAATAAGTCGACTGGTTCCATCGATCATTTTAAATAATAGCGATTTTAATTGTTCATTCCATCAAGCGGTCAACCGAATCGATTGATAAAATTAGTTGGTCGACTTGTTTATGCAAAATCATACATTTTCATTGTTTATCTTTTGAAATGTATCCACTACCAAAATTTCAGTAGAGTTTACCCATAACTTCAAGATACCAAGTTATCGACATGGTGACCTTTAATACTACACTCAAAATTCACACACACAGTTCAACCATTTTAAACCTTATCTTTTTATTCAACCAAAATCAATCACATATCCCTTTCATTCACATCACGATATTGAAATCAATAGTATAATATAATGGAAGGAATTATTTGAATTATATTAAACTATCACGGGCCATCATGTAATTAAAAGAAATGAAATAAATAAGTAAATACATTTAATAATTAAAGACTTTCTAATATTCGTAAACTTCTAACTTAATCAAACAAAGGTGAGATTAAGGTATATCCTAAAAATTTTCATTTATACAAATATCATCCTAATACAGCCAAAATACATTAATAAGTTACATTATTAAAAATTCCCTAAATACATTAATCCTAACTAAACAAAGAGGGTACTAAACATATTTATCGCTCCACTCTAGTATATGAAGGACCTAACAATTTAAACCATTCATTGCATTAGAAAATTTAAACAATAACTAGAATAAATTTGAATACAAATTCATTATTTAATTTCTTGCAAAAATCAACTTTAAAATTTTTACAAATCATATACTTATTCTCTAAAGCTTATAAAGATTTAATATCCTGGTCATCAAGTGCTATGATGTTATGAGTTCTTTTTTGGTTGACTAATCTAAACAATTATCTCGACCATCTGTCACACAGAATCCCCTAACCTCGGCTATCTATTACTCCACTTTGGTATGTGAAGGGCCTGTCAATTTAAACCATTCATTACATTAGAAAATTTAAATAATAACTAGAATAAGTTCAAATAAAAATTCATTATTTAATTTCTCATAAAAACCAACTTTGAGATTTTTACAAATCACATACTTATTATTGGAAGCACACAAAGATTTAATATCCCTGCCATCAGGTACATTGTTACCACAAGTCCTTTTTTGGTCAACTTGTCTTAATAATTATCCTAGTCCTCTGAACACAGATGTCACTAGCTTCATCTAGTTTAAGCAAATATCTTGGTCATCTAAACACATATGCCACCAGCCTCAGCTAGTCTAAACAATTTTCTTGATTGTCTAAACACAGATTTCATTAGCTTTAGCTAGTCAAAAAAAATTTCTCGGTCATCTAAACACAACCACTATTAGTCCCTTTATTTATGAAAATGTTATTAATGAGTTTCTATCTTACTTTTTAGCCCAACTACTAATTGTTTCTTATGGCCTTCCTAAAATCCAATCGTCCTAAATATAGAAACATATGTTAGGAGACTCCTCATAGAATTTCAGCCCATTTCAATGGTCAGATCAAGACAAGAGTGTGTTTGGTATTGTGGTAGCTTTTGTGGTTGTGGTTTGAAAAAAATTGTTTTATAAAAAGTATTTTTGGTTGAGGTTGGTTTGGTATTTATATATGTTTGGTTAAAACTGTGGTTGAAATTGAGGTTGAATAAAAAGTAGTTTAATGTGTTTGGTTAAAAAAAATACTTTTCAAATTAAGGTTATAATATATATATATATATATATATATATATATTGATGATTTTTAATTTAAATATTGTAGATTTAACTATTGCTATAACATCATTAAATAAATAATACTTATTGGGATTGCGATCAAATTCTACAAATGCTACGTCATCAAGTGATCTCCTTCTAATTTTTCGAATAAAACACAATTAAAAATAAAAATAATTTTTTTTTAACTGAGTCGGACCGTTTCAATGCATTTAGTTAGGTTTAGAATTCAATTATAGTGTTTGATTTAAATTCAATTCATAAATAAATTGAATTAAGATGTTTAAAAAATATAAAATTCAATTCATTTTATTTTTTATATTACCTTTATTACTTTTATTTTATTTTTTTCAAAGGTATTGAAAAAAAAAAAAGGCTAGATAGATTTTTTTATTATTATTTTTATGATATTTCTAGAGATTAAATTTATTTTTTATTAAAATCTTTAAATTAAACTTTATTTCAAAAGGTAGAAAACATGTTTTGTAACCTTTTCTTTTGTCAGTTTGTGCCAAAGGGTAGAAAACACTTCCTTCTTTGAGTCAAAGGGTAACTGTCAAAGGGTAAAAAACAAACATGTGTTTTGACGTCCGGACTTCACCATAAAATAATAAACAGCAGGTTTGCAGAAAGTAGTTCTCAGCTGCTTTTCACAAACCTGCGGTTGATTCTAAATTTTATGTGGGTCCCATATCAATAGTGAAGTGCATTTTATCCTAACCAAACATTCAGTTTGCGCGGTTTGCTTTAAACGCAAAAGCTACCGCGTAAACAAACAACCTCTTATGCTTGTTAGTGTAAAGCTAGTCAGTAGGTGATTTACATCAAAAATCTGAATTTTCTCATGCCATTCTTGCATGGACTGTATTAATTTCTCAACTAAGTCCTAGGGAACATTTTCTCATTCCACATACATTAATTTTTCATTATCATCCTTTATTTCATTTATGAGTTTATTATCGTCTTACAATAACATTGTTAGTTTCATCCAGTGCTTACACTAGAACTTTTTCATATCTTTCTTTCTTTTATACATTTAAACTCATTTAATAATTTCTCTTTTTTTTTACCATATATTATAAATTTTCAACTTATAAGGGTTTACATTCTCCCCTCCTAAATAAATTGTCCCCAGAATTTAAATTTATCTCTAACTCTCTTTCTCAACTCTCTTCTTCTATTTGAGAGTTCTTCCATAAAACTCTTATTAAAAGGAACCTTTATATTCCTTAGTTCTTTTATGTTGTGATAAAGGATCTTTACTAGCTTCATGTTTACAGTTAAATCCTCTCGAATTTCTACGGGAACATGTTAAAGGATTCTGGAAGGATTTATTTATGTTTTTTGTTGCAATGACACATGAAATACATTGTGTATTTTGGCCAAATATAGAGACAATGACAATCAATAGGTAACAAGATCAATTCTCTCAATGAAGTTTTTCTAAGGTGTGGCTTTTAGAAACACCTAGTTACCTACCATAAACTATGGTTCCACATTTCCTTCCATACAAAGCCTCATAAGGAGCCATTTCTATTATAGCCTGATAATTGTTATTGTAAGTGAATTCAATAACTAGGAGGTGGCCTCCCAATTGACTCCAAATTCTAATGTGTAGGCTCTTAACAAATCCTTCAAGGTCTGGATTATTCTCTTTGACTACCCATCAGTCTTAGGGTGAAAAGCTATACTTAAATTTAATTTCATCCCCAGAGCATGTATCATAAGCATGAAGTGAATCTGGGGACTCGATCCAATATGATTTATAATGGCACACCATGTATCTCACCACTTCATTTACATATAGCTTCACCAATTTGTTTATTAAGTTTGTCATTTTCATAAGCAAGAATAATATAGATTTAGTCAGACGATCCACTATAACCCATATGACATCATTTCCCTTTCTTCCTCTAGGAAAGCCTAATACAAAATTCTGAGTAATAGCTTCTCACTTCCATTCAGGTACCAAGAGTGGTTGTAATAGCCCCACTACCTTTTGGTGTTCAACTTTCACTTGTTAACACACATCATATTTTGCTATATACTTAACTATTTCTTTCTTTATGTTTGGCCATCAATAAAATTCCTTTAAGTCCTTATTATCTTAGTACTTTTAGGATGTACAATGAACTTGGATTTGTGAGCTTCATTTAGTACCTTATTTTTAAGAGCTTTATCATTTGATAAATACATTCATCTTTCCATTACCACTACCCCATCTCCTGATATCCGAAAAGGAGTTTCAACTCTTACCCTCAATTTACTTCTAACTTTCTCCACTTATATTTCCCTTTGTTGTGCTTCCAAAATCCTTTCTTAAAACACAAAGCATACTTTTAACTATGTCAATAAAGATCCTTCATATCCAACTTCTAATAATACATCAATTCTCTTTAACCCAACCAATTATTTCTTGTCCCAATTAGAAAGTTCATCTAACATTGCTTTATTCTTACTACTAAGCGCGTCCGCCATAACATTTTCTTTTTTTAGGTGGGTAATCTATCATACAGTTATAATCCTTAATTAGTTCCACCAATCTCCTTTACCATATATTCAAGTCTTTTTACGACATCAATTACCTCAAACTCTTATGATCCATAAAAATCTAAACTTGGGATCTATGTACAAGTATTGTCACCATACCTTCAAAGCAAATATTATAGCCGCTAGTTTAAGATCATAAACTAGATAGTTAACCTCAAGAGGCTTCAACTATCATGATGCATAGGCAATTACTCCTCTATAATGCATTAACACACAACCAAGCCCCTTTCTTAATGCATCACAATAAACTACAAGTCCTTCAATCCCTAAAGGAAGGATTAGCATTGGCACGATAGTAAGTCTCCTCTTTACTTTTGGAAACTTTCTTCACACTATTTTAACCATTCCCATTTCACCTCTTTTCAAGTCAACCATGTCAATGGTGTTGCTATGGTTGGGAACCTTTCAATAAAACTTCTATAATACCCCGTCAATCCAAGAAAACTATAAAATTCAGTGATGTTGACATATCTTTTCCATTTTGATATTGCTTCAATTTTTTTATGATCTATAAGTACCTTTTCTACTTATATAACATGTTCCAAGAAAACCACTTCCTTAAGCCAAAATTCATATTTACTCAACTTGGCATATAACCGATGATCTTTTAAAGTTTACAACATTTGTCTCAAATGCTGCTCATAATCTAGTTATGAACTAGAATAGATCAGAACATCATTTATAAACACCACAATAAATTTATCTAAATAGGTTAGAAAAATCAAATTCATCTAAATAGGTTAGAAAAATCAAATTCATCAAATCCATGAACTCTATGGGTACATTTGTTAACCTAAATAGCATTACTAGGAACTCATAGTGTCTATATTAAGTCTTAAATGTAGTCTTTGGAACATCCTCCTCCTTGATCCTTATCTGGTAACATCTCAATCTTAGTTATATATTTGTAAACACCCTAGTTCCTTTTAGTTGATCAAATAGGTCATTTATTCATGGAAGTGGATATTTATTCTTCACGGTCACCCCAGCTCAGTCTAATGTTTTTCCTCATAAACAATATTGGAGCTATCTAGGGTGAATTACTTGATCATATAAATTCTTTTTCAAACAACTCCTATAATTGGACCTTTAATTCCACCAATTCCATAGGTTTCATCATATAAGAAGACTGAGTTATGAGAGATACCCTAGGTAACACATCAATAAAAACCTCCATTTCCCCCATCGAAGGTAACCTTAACAGTTCTTTTGCAAATACATATGTAAATTCCTTTATTATAGGAATATTACTTAACTTTGTGTTATCTCTCTTTGAGTCCATTACATAAGCAATATATGCCTTACACTCCTTTCACAACAGTTTCTTAGCAGTCATGACTGAGATGACACAAATTGGTATAACTTTTCTTTCTCATCTAAAAATCACTCTCCTACCATTTAACCTTTAGAGAGTTACTATTTTGGAAAAATAATCCATTTGGGCTCTATAGATACCCAACTAGTCCATTTTTAGAATCAAATCAAAGTAATGTAATTCTAAAGGTATCAAATATGCTTTTAACTCTCTCTCAGTAATACTAACTCGTACCCCTTTATAGACATAATCTATATTTACAGTTTTTCCCAATAAAGTACTAATGATGAACTTTTTTTCTACCTTACTAGGTTTTCCCCAGGTCTTTTCATAATTATATTAGCTACAAAGGAATGCATGACACCCAAATCAAACGATGCATACATTTGTAAAGAATTTATACGCAGTATACTTGTTACTATATTTGGGGCAGCTTTGATATCCTTTTAGGTCATGTGATAAACTCGTTGACACGACCAAAGAGTTGATGTCTTCTCCCAAGTGTAGAAGTGTCGAAGTAATAAATAACCCGGCAAGACCGGGGTCGAACCACAAGGAGGTTAACTATATAAACTACAAATAAAGAAATAGATAATAACAGAAAAGGAGTTGAAGAGAGATTTGAGATGTGATATTGATATAAGGATTAAACAAGGATAAAATAATTGTCAAGGTTAGAGGATCCACTAATGGTATTTCCAACAAGTATAGTATAAACTCTTTTTATTACTCAACTAGAAACCACACACAAAGGAGGTTCCAATCAAATTATAAATTGTTAACATGATTACATTAGTTATCTTATTCGAATAATGCTAATACTTGTAAATGTTATTAGGTATTCATGATTATAACTTATGTTAACAACAAATCAAGATCCTTTCATAGCACAGGTGTCGGTTATACCAAACGGTTGGGCTATGAAAGTGCCAAGTATTTGTTGTACCAAGGATTATACAACATAAATCTAGATTAACCATTTAACAAGCAAAGTATTAAAAGTGAACAAGATAACTAATACAAAACATGTTAGTATCAAACATTAAAGTCCATGTTGAGTTTATACTATACTTATTCTTACACCATTAGTGTAACCTTTTCACCTTGACATAATAAACTTAGCTAAACATAATGAAAGAGAGAAACATAAATAAACAAGATAAGAACATAAATAAGATATAAGTTAACTAAGTAAAGGAAAGGAAATGAAAAACATAAACAAGAGATTAATATAAACAAAACGTAAGCATTACAAAAATATAAAGAGAGCAAGAACATGATCTTCATCTGAAAACCAAGATGCCTAAATGATTGGCAAATACATCCTTTTATAGGCCAAAATTTGGAACTATTAATTTGATGACTAATTGTTGAGTGAGTGACCACATCTTGACTTGGTGACAATCCTTATCTTTTTTTCTGAACAAAATGACATTGCTAATGTCAGAATTTGAGCAGCTTGTATCATGAAAGTTCTAGGAAATTATCTCAGCTTTCCAACAAAAAAGAAATCGGTTCATTTGGACTTCTAAAACTCGAGATACGGACTGAACACTGAACAGTATCTAGGCTGCAGGACAGATTCGGGCTTCTCTTTTGATGCTAAGATTTGGACTTCCAAATGATAGAATTGAGTCTTGGACTTTGCATGAATGTTTTAGGCCTATGTCTTAGCTTTCTAGCCATATAAACCAAACTAAAATCCAAGATCTACAGCTCCAGATATGACCCAATGACTGAACAGTGTTCCAGTTTGGACTGAACCAACATCTCTTTTTTAAGCTTAGCCCTCTCTTTGTCTTCTCAATTTCAATAGTTAAACTCATCAATCAATCCCTTCATTTATGTGATAAGCCTGAAATTAAGATGAGCATTTACCATAAATTAAAGGTATCTTATATTATTAGATATGTTATTATAAAACATGTTGTAGTTAAGGGGTTATTGATACTTCAAGTGCAAAATGATCATGTAAAACCATGATAAAAATACACTTTTAAGTACTAATCACACCCCTCAACCAGCTTATTACTAGTCCCTAGTAATTAAAGCATTAAAATAGAAAAACAATTTGCAAGTTCCACAAAGTAAGGCATTCATCATTCAACTTCCATTAATCTATTCAGATAAATAAACTCTCATTAAATTTATATATCTGCTCAATACCTCTTAATCAAAATATTAATAAACCTTTCTTTTTATGTGCTCAATGTATGAAAACATAGATGATGAGGCTTTTATTGGAAGAAAACAATATTCTGTTCTAATGTTTAAGGTTAACTTCCTTGGGTTGGGATTATTTTTTTTTCTCTTTTTTTTTTAATATATATATACATATAACTTAAAACACAATGCATCTTTAACCCATGTAACGAGCTTTCGACTAATGACTCCAAGACTAGTTGGTCTGAGGGCATTAGGTGTTGAGATACCCCTACGAGCTTAGTAACTCGGGTTGCAGATACTGATACATAGATAGTGCAACGTTTGATTCCCTTAAGCTTTTCTCCTTAACCCATGTAACAAGTTGTGGGCCAATAACTCCCAAGTTAGTTGATTTTAGGGTATTAGGTGTTAAAACACCTATACGGGCTTAATTGCTTAGGTTAGGGAGGTTACGAAACGAAACTTATCTACGTTTTTATTATCATCAATATTATCAATTTGTGTTTTTTTTTCCACAAATTATATACTATCCATTTCCCTTAGTTTTTACCTTTAACAAAAGAACATAAATAATATAATAATCCAATGTGCAACCCACAATCATATGTTAAAGTGTGTGTGTGAAAATGAAGGTTTAAGAACACTTGTTAAATGAGTATATGAGCAGAATTAATTGATAACAATGTGAGAGTTTGTAAACCTGAATATTTCAAGAGAAGTATATGATAAACCTTGTTATGAATATTGCAAATAACCATTGGAAAATGTTTACTAAGATGCGTCTCAAGAGTCAATAAAATCTCTCTTACTCTGCCATCCTAGTGATAACAGTTTTGTCAAATGGTTTTATTAAAAACAGTTAGTTAGTTAGTTTTTTTTGTCAACTACTACCATCTCCCCCCAACTAAAATGAGACATTGTCCTCAATGTCATAAGGTAGAAAGATAGAGTATAAAAGACATCACCTGAAATAGTGAACACTAACAAACCTGAAACACACTTAAACAAATATAAGAAACAATAAAACACAATAATAAAACCAAAAGACACAAAGTTTTTACAAACGAAGGCTTAAATCGTAGTTGTGATTGTGGCTCATATCTTCCCTTGGTTTTACGTCCAAAAACGGCTTAAACGTCCTCTATGTGTCGAGGATAGGCTTCCCATCTAGTTTTCTTAAAAACTGGCAAACAGGGTCTTTTATAGTCAGATTCCCAAGACTATGTCAAGCATGCTCTTTATAAAAATGGGGTTGTAAATTATGAATTGCACAATGCATATCTCTACCAGGATACGTCTCAAAAGTCAATAGAAGATTATCTAAAGATTCCTTATGTTTTGAAATAAATCCTGACTTTTGATAATTTTCACAAGCTTTGCAGAACATATGTGTGTCTGTAAGCATGGTAGGCCAATAGAATCCATAATCTAAGATTTTTGTAGTCATCTTTTTTGACGAGAAATGACTCTCACATGCCTTAGAATGACAAAGTTTAATGACACTATATACCTCATTGTCCGAAATGCATCTTCGAAATATTTGATCAAGACAATATTTGAATAAGGGTCATCCCAATAAAAGTTCTTTACTTCGTTCAAAAACTTCTTTTGTCTTGGGTACTCCAGTGAGCTGGCAAATCTCATGTTGCAAAAAAATTGATATGATTAGTAAACCAAGGCATTGAACTAAGAGAAAGTAAAGATTCGTCAGGAAAGTAATCATCGATTGGTGTGATGTCAGATGTCGAATCTATTATCAATCTTGACAAAAGATCCATATCAACATTTTCGGTGCCTTTCTTGTCCTCGATTTCTTATTGAGAATAAATCATTTGCAAATCTCCATATTCGTCAAACTCTTTTTTACTCATAGTGGATTCAAATTGATCATAAACTAATTCTTCAATAACATCTACTTCCTGTGAGTCATTATCATCTCCAGGTTGCTTGCAAATGTTAAAAATATTCATCTCTAATGTCATGTTTTCAAATGATAGCTTCATCAGTCCATTCATACAATTAATCAATGCATTAGAAGTTGCAAGAAACAGACGTCCTAAAATAACGAGAAATGAATTACGTGCTTCAACAGGTTATGTGTTCAAGACATTAAATCCATAGGATAAATAAATTTATCAACTTGTACTAACACATCTTTGATTATTCCTCTAGGCACTTTTACAGGTCTATCAGCAAGTAAAAGAGTTACAGAAGTTGGTTTTAACTCACCTAGATTAAGACTTTGAAAAACTTAATATGGAAGTAAATTCACATTAGCTCCAAGATCAAATAAAGCTTTTTTAATTTTATGTTCTCCAAAAAAACATGAAATTGTAAGACAACCAGGGTCTTTATATTTCAAAGCATTATTGTTTTGAAGAATAACACTTACTTGTTCAGCTAAAAAGGCTTTTTTTTCACATTCAGTTTTCTCTTCACAGTGCACAAATTTTTCAAAAATTTAGTATAAGAAGGTACCTATTTAATAGCATCCAACAAAGGTATATTGATCCTTACCTGCTTGAAAGTTTCCAAGATTTCAGAGTTGTGATTGACTTTCCTTTGTTGGTCATGGCATGAGGAAATGGAAATATTGGCGGGGAATCAGTCTTTTCTTTGCAATGTTCAGATTCAACCCCTTCATTACCCTCAAATATTGACTCATCATCTTTCTCACAAGGTTCAAGAATGAGTTTTTCAATAACCTTACCACTACAAAGAGTGATGACTGATTAGACTTAATCCATGTGTTAGCTTTCGAAACTACTTGCATTTACATTGTATTGCCCCTTGGGATTTTGCTAGGGTTGAGATGGAAACTTACCTTTCTTTTGAAAACTGAGAGCATATGTGAATTTTACAAGAGTATCTTTAAAATCTGTCATGGTTTGAGCAAGTTGAGTGTTGATTGTCTCTTGCTTTTCAATGAATGCATGCAGTGTTTCCTCAAGATTTCTTTTGAAATGGGAGCATAAGGAGGTGCATATCTATAGGAATTTTGGAAATTATGGTGTGCTTGAAATGGTGGCTATGAAGTTTGTGCATTATTGTTATCACTCTTCCAACTGAAATTTGATTGATTTCTCCAACTAGGGTTGTATGTTTGCGAGTATGGGTTCTGATTGGGCCTTTGGAAACTGTTTAAAGCATGGGCTTGTTCATGGAGGCATTTCCTAAAAGAAGGTAAAGTTGGACAATCATTTATTGAGTGTCCTTTGGTTTCACAGATTTGACATATAATTTCTTGAACAGATTTTAATTGACCACTCCTTTTCAATTCTAGTGCCTCGACTTTTCTAGCTAAATATGCAAATTTGGCTTGGAGGTCATGATCTTCCCTAAGCTTGTACATTCCTCCACTAGATGTATGAAGTGCCTCATAAGTACCTATAGCATCCTAATTTTGCGCATTTCAGCTAGCAAGTCTAGGTACTCCATTGCTTCATTAGGGTATTTATCCTCAAAAGTTCCATTACACATCAATTCCATAATTTGTCTATCTTTAGGTGTTAACCCTTCATAAAAATATTAAACCAATCTCCATGTTTCAAAACCATGATGAGGGCAAGTATTAAGCAAATCTCGATACCTATCCCAACATTGGTAAAATATTTTTCCTGGTTTTTGAGTGAAAGTGATGATTTGTCTTTTGAAAGAGTTTGTTCTATGAGAAGGGAAAAACTTCTTTAAAAATTATTGTTGCATTTCATCTCAAGCACAAATGGATCCTAGTCTCAAATTTTGTAGCCATATTTTAACTTTATCTTTTAATGAAAAAGGAAAAAGCTTTAATCTAATGGTGTTTATGCTATAATTTAAGTCATTATAGGTGTTACAGACCTTCTCAAATTCTCTCAAATGCAAGGATGGATTTTCTAGATCTAAGCCATGAAAAAAAAGGTAAAAGTTGAATAATGTCTAGCTTAAAATTAAAATGAGATGCATCAAAGGGGAAAACTATGCATGAGGGTGCACTTGTTCTTGTGGGATTCATATGGTCTCTAAGTGTTCTAACACGGTTATTCTCATTATTCTCATTATGAAGCGACTGGTTATCTTCTTCAGCCATATTTTCTGAAAATGATGAGGATACCCTACAAAGTCTACCACTTAATGTACGTGACCAAACTCTCATGCACATGTAGGAGAATAAAAGGAAGAAAAGAAAAGAAAAGGATACAAAACAAAACAAAACAAAAGAAACAAAAGTTAGATAAAATGAAAAGAGAAAAGAGAAAATAAAATAAATATTATAATTTATACAAGAATTTACCTCCCCGGCAACGGCGCCAAAAACTTGACACGACCAAAAAGTTGATGTCTTCTCCCAAGTGTAGGAGTGTCGAAGTAATAAATAACTCGGCAAGACCGGGGTCCGGGGTCGAACCACAAGAAAGTTAACTATATAAACTACAAATAAAGAAATAGATAATAACAGAAAAGAAGTTGAAGAGAGATTTGAGATGTGATATTGATATAAGGATTAAACAAGGATAAAATAATTGACAAGGTTAGAGGATCCACTAATGGTATTTCAAACAAGTATAGTATAAACTCTTTTTATTACTCAACTGGAAACCATACACAAAGGAGGTTCCAATCGGATTATAAATTGTTAACATCATTACATTGGTTATCTTATTCAAATAATGCTAATACTTGTAAATGTTATCAGGTATTCATGATTATAACTTATGTTAACAACAAATCAAGTTCCTTTCATAGCACAAGTATCAGTTATATCATATGGTTGGGCTATGAAAGTACCAAGTATTTGTTGTACCAAGGATTATACAACATAAATCTAGATTAACCATTTAACAAGCAAAGTATTAAAAGTGAACAAGATAACTAATACAAAACATGTTAGTATCAAACATTAAAGTCCATGTTGAGTTTATACTATACTTATTCTTACACCATTAGTGTAACCTTTTCACCTTGACATAATAAACTTAGATAAATATAATCAAAGAGAGAAACATAAATAAACAAGATAAGAACATAAATAAGATATAAATTAACTAAGTAAAGGAAAGGAAATGAAAAACATAAACAAAAGATTAATATAAACAAAACTTAAGCATTACAAAAATATAAAGAGAGCAAGAACATGATCTTCATCTGAAAACCAAGATGCCTAAATACATGGCAAATGCCTCCTTTTGTAGGCCAAAATTTGAAACTATTGATTTGATGACTAATTGTTGAGTGGGTGGCCACATCTTGACTTGGTGACAATCCTTATCTCCTTGTCTGAACAAAATGTCATTGCTAATGTCAGAATTTAAGCAAATTGTATGCATGAAAGTTCTAGGAGATTGTCTCAGCTTTCCAAAAAAAAAGGAATTGGTTCATTTGGACTTCTAGAACTTGAGATACGGGCTGAATACTGAACAGTGTCTGGGCTACATGACAGATTCAGGCTTCTATTTTGATGCTAAGATTTGGACTTCCAAATGACAGAATTGAGTCTTTAACTCCTCATAAATGTTTTAGGCCTATGTCTTAGCCTTTCTAGCCATATAAACCAAACTAAAATCCAAGATTTGTAGCTCTAGATATGACCCAATGACTAAACAGTGTTCCGGTTTGGACTGAACCAGCATCTCTTTCCTAAGCTTAGCCCTCTCTTTATCTTCTCAATTTCAGTAGTTAAACTCATTAATCAATCCCTTTATTTATGTGATAGGCCTACATTTAAGATGAACTTTTACCATAAATTAAAGGTATCTTATATTATTAGACATGTTATTATAAAACATGCTTTAGTTAAGGAGTTATTGATACTTCAAGTGCAAAATGATGATACAAAACCTTGATAAAAATGCACTTTTAAGTACTAATCACTCGCCCCTATATCTGATAACCCTGTAATCTAACCCTCACTCTGTTACCACTAGCTCTTGACTGAGTTGGCCTACCTAGTATGTCTACATTAATAAACTGTTGTTGATTCTAAACCGGATGCCTCTGACCCTGTGTTTCTTTTATGGCTCTATATGGACACTCTTTTAAAATGTCTCATCTCACCACAATATTAGCATCCTTGTCCTAGTTACTAAAAAGGCCTCCACCTATAACCATCTCTTTTGTAAATGTAACATCAGCCTAGTGAAACCACACAATCCCCCAGATGCATTTGTTCACATCGTATACAAGAGGATAGGTAATGGTCTTTTAATTGGTAGACCTCTTATAGAACTAGCCCCGGGGCTTGTTTTCCCCTCAATTAATCCTCTACTTGTGCCTTGGTGATATCTAAATGATGTTCCTCCCTGATATGTATCTCCCCTCTTTTTCTAAAGTAGCTGAATTGCCTTCCCTTGCCCTTTTTTAGAAGAAGTGTTCTACCAGAAAATAGATCAGCATCTTTCCTCTTTCCCAAACTAGTTTGGCCATGCTAGCCTTCTTCAATACAAGGCATTTAAAGCCTACACTACCTCTATCACTTTTTAGGTTGTTTTAAACTATAGTACAATGAGCCCCTATTTCAAATACTGTCGTAAATTATCACGTAACTTCTCTATCATATGTTTTCCTATCGGGATATAATATGGCGCAAACATTAAAAGGTCATGGAATCTCGTCTCATAATTAAGTATAGTCATCTCGCCTTGTCTCAAAGCTAGGAACTCAAGTTGCGTCACCCTATAATGGTATTTGGAAAAAAAAATTGATTCTCAAACTTTGTTTTAAAATAACCCTATATCCATAACTTTATGTCTCTCCTCAACTGTATCATCTCCCACCAAAATAATGCCTTGTCTAATAATAACTAAGTGGCACACTTTCACATCCTCTGGTACCTTGAGATGACTCGAAGTATTTTCCACCTTCTTAATCCATTTTCCAACAACTTTTACATTTGTTTTCCCCAAGACAGGCCCACAACCTCTCTCTCTCTCTCTCTCTCTCTCTCTCTCTCATACTTTACATAATCCATACAAAGGCAACCATATTATCTATAGGTGTTATGATTGCTGGGGTTGTAGGCACTACTAGAGCTATCAAGGCTACTAGGGTTACTGCACTAAACATTCCCTTAATTATATAACATGTCTAGAACTGGTGTCTTACTAGAGTCCAGATGACTCCCCAAGTCTTGACTGGTGAGATACTACTGGTACATGAAAGGTAGTATCCTTTAAGGGATCTTCTCTTGCCTCTCGTCAAATCTTGTATATTGAATCCATCCTTGTGCACAAAAGGGATTTGTCAAATACCCTTTCTTGTATGAATCATCCTGAAATAATTCATCATAAATAATTCATCATATATTAGTTTCCATCACAATTCCTAAACCCATACCAGGGCTCTGATACCAACTATAACAACCTTAATATTTAGATGTAAATTTCTATATAATTTCCTTTTTAATAATGTAAATAACAAGTTAATTTTTATTTACAATACACTGTCAATTTAATGGTTGACCGAATTAATTTGATCCAAAAATTTTATTGACCAACTTCTCTAATAATTCTTAAATTTTTCTTACCGACTAATCAATAAGTGAACTTGTTCCATCGATTGATTTAGACAGTAGATTTTAATTATTCATTCCATCATACAATCAATTAGATCAATTAGTACATAAATTGGTCAACTAGTTTGAGCAAAATCATACATTTTCATTATTTATCTTTTGAAATGTATTTTATACTGAAATTTCAAAAGAGTTTACCTATAAGTTCAAGATACCAAATTATCGACATCGTGACCTGTAATACTACACTCAAAATTCACAGACAAAGTCCAAACATCTTAGACCTTCTCCTTTTATTCGACCATAATCAACCATATATCCTTTTTCATTCACATCACCATAATCAAAAGTATAATATAATGGAAGAAATAATTTGAATTATATTAAAGTATCATGCACCATCATGTAATTAAAAAGAAATAAAAAAAAATAAGGAAATACATTTAATAATTAAAGACTTACTAATATTCCTAAACTTCCAACTTAATCAAACAAAAGTGAGATTAAGCTGCATCTTAAAATCTTGCATTTATACAAATATCGTCCAAATACAAACAAAAAAAAATAATAAGTTATATTAAAAAAAGTTCCTTAAATACATTAATCCTGAGTAAACAAAGAGGACACTAAGCATAGTTCTTTCTTCACTCTGGTTCATGAAAGACTTGACAATTTAAATCATTTATTACATTAGAAAATTTAAACAATAACTAGAATAAGTTCAAATACAAATTCATTATTTAATTTTTTCACAAAAATAAACATTGAAAATTTTACAAATCATATATTTATTCTCAAAAACACAAAAAGATTTAATATCCCGGTCATCAGGTGCTATGATGCCACTAATTCTTTTTTGGTCGACTAGTCTAAACAACTATTATGGTCATCTATCACACAGATGCCACTAGTCTCATTTATTCCAAACAAATATCTAGATCGTCCAAACACAGATGCCATTAGTCTTAGCAAGTCTAAACAATTTTCTCAATCGTTTAAAAATAGATGCCACTAGCCTCAGCTAGTCTAAGAGATTTTCCCAATCGTCTAAACATAGGTGCCACCCGCCTAGCTAGTATAAACAATTTTCTCAGTTGTCTATACAAAAATGCCACTATTCCTTTTATTTATGAAAATGCCATTAATGAGTTCCTATCTTAGTTTTCTACCTAACTATTACAACCAAAACAAGTGCGTAACTGGCATATTCAATTACTCCTATTAAAGGCACCCATCGTCTTTTCGTCCAACTAATCAAGCAATATTTGGCTCTCATCCATGGGGTTTTCCACTTCACTTATCCTTGCAAGATTCCTTGCAATTTCACTTTTCATTTTTCCTCGCTCAGGTCCTTTCACTCCTCTTCTTTAACTATCTCTAATGGTCTTTGACTAAACCACCAGAAGTTATTAAATACCGACTTCTTGGTTTTTATATGGCTAATCGGTCATATGTACAACAGTTGTTCACAACATCTCATTGATCCCTTGCTAACCCTCCTACAATGGTTGAGCGAGATAGTTTCTACTAGAATCACTGTAGTGAGATGTATCTGAGCGTTTTTATATGCGATAAAAGTTGCAGCCGCCTCTAAACTAATTATTCCAGTGAGGTTTGGAAATAATACCAACCTGAATACTCCTAAAGCAAATGTTTTGCCCTTTTTTTTAACAAATCTAGAGTCATTCTTCCTCCTTTTGAATACCTCTTTGATCATCTTCCATTTTAGGCAAGTAGCACTTTTCTCCAATATCTTATGGAGATCTGGAACTTTGATCAATTCAGCCAATTTAGTTAGCACTTTGTCATGTCTTTGGTAGAAGTAAACTTCGTATAGATTTCGAAGGAATTCAGTAAGTAAACCATACTCTTCCAAATTAGGACACATGTGTATATTTTTAAAAGTGAAACACCCGTACTCGGGGTCCTAAAAATGCATCAAGGCTTTAATTGTTGAACTCTACACAGACATCTTTGTGATTTCCACTATCTTCCCATATTTCTTCAAAAACTCATCCTCGCAGATGCTATTCATATGTGAGATAAGCTTCTTCAAGTCGTTTCTAGAGCAACTCACATTTTTTATGGGTAATATGGGTCTCTTGTTGTCCCATTTATTACCTTTGTAAAGGTAATATGGGGCCTTAGTAGGTAGTGGGATGGTATGCATACCAATCATTACCAGTCCAAGCACTTACCAAAGTGTCAGATGGTTTCACAAACTTAAACCCTAACTGAAAGTCATAAGGTAAGCTATTACTCCCCCACCTAACCTAAAGTTCTCACGTGCATTCCGAAGCGATATATCATGAATAAACTAGTGATACATGAAAACATTCATTCATATCCAACATACATACATATATACATGAGTGGGATAAAACATGAGAAAACATAAATAGGTAAAAAAAAACAAGCCAAATACAAAAATTTAAACACATCAAATCATATAAACCGCATACAACAAACAAATCCTAGTCCAAAACTGTTAAAAACAGAAAATCTCCAGTGGAGTCACCATTTTGTCGCACGTGTGTGTGCGACTTTATGATGTTGGGATCAAGGAGTCGCCACCTAGTTATTTGGTTTAGGGTCACTAAGAGACTAGGGTAGAGTCGTCTTATATGAAATTCTAGAGTAAGGGATTGATTGTGGCTAGGGAAGGTATTAGCACCCTTAACGCTCATTACCTAAGGTAAACTGCATTGTGTGGTCTAAATATGGGTTAAAGGTATTGATGGGTTCCTAATCGATGAATTAAAATGTTTAAGGGTTATTGAAATATTGATCAAGTTCCAATGGATTCATTAAACTGGTTTTTAAATCCAAAAATACATGCAAAGATATTTTTTGAATTTTTATGTGTGTGTGTGTGTGTATATATATATATATATACACACACACACACACATAAAAATTCAAAAAATATCTTTGCATGTATTTTTGGATTTAATAACTAGTTTATTATATAAGCAAAATACAATTTTTATCTTTTGACAGTCTTGGCCAAATGCACACCAAATAAAATAAATTTTTGTATTTTTGAAATGAGAAATCGTTTCTAAGAATTTTTGAAATTTTTTAGATTTTGATGAAAAACAGTTATTTTAATACCAGGTTAGCATCTTACATCACAAGTCTACAACCCCGATATTAAATAAAATTGCTAGAAAAATGTGTGAGGGACCCACAAAGAATTTTAAATTGGTCCTTGAAATTTTTTTATAATTTTTAGGAATTTATTTTAGGGCATGTTTGGAAAAAAAACCATTTTTATTCAAAATAAAACTGTCGAAATAGGCCGAAAGGAGTGTTTGACAAACAACCCCTTAGGTTAAAAATTCCAAAATAAAAAACCAAACAAATCCTTAGTACCTAACTCAAAACAAAACAAATCAAGTTCACTCGAAAACACTAGTTCAACCTTGAACTGAACTGAAAATCATGGTTTGACTAGAAATTAAAGCAAAACAAACAATTAAACCAAAAACAAATCAAAACTCAAAAAAATACAAAAGCATAATTTTTTTTTAATCTAAATGCATGAATATGTGTTACTAAAGCGTTGTAACGCTAAATTATTTGCTAAAGATGACATGCTAGCATGCTCATGCCAAGAATTAACCCAAAACAACTCCAAAACAAGAGTCTAAGGCAAAGTTCATGTGAAAAACATGAACCTAAAATCTAGAAAAGTTCCTGAAATTGAAGAACTACTGTTAAAACCCAAATTTGGCCTTTAGACCTTTAAATGCACTGCTTTTGGTCCTTACAAACCATATTACCAATACCAAGCATAGTTGAATTCAAATAACTAACAAATAACATAAAATCATCAATTACATGCATGAAGTTTCAATTCCTAAAACCGCCAAATCTTATCCAACCTATATATCTATGCAATTTGGATTCAAAATTAGTTTCCTAAACATATTTTGGTCAAGAACAAGCCATGTAAACCCAAGATAAACAATATTGCTTCAAAATACATTAATCAAACTAAACAAAACAAACAAGCATTGTTTTATCAGAACTAACCTAACTAACCTAACTAGAAAGCTTTTGTTATATTAAAAACATCAAACACACCCTAAAAACAAACATCAAATTGTAGAATCAAAATCAACGCAACAACAAAAACAAAAACACAACCCTTACTCTTTAAGCATCACCCTATTTGCAAACATAAGTGTAGACCAATTGATAACCAAAATCTCCTTAAACAGACCATATGGACACCACTTGTAGGTTAGAAAATATACATTCAAAACCCTAGAACAACTACTACTTTGTAGAGTTTTGCTTCAACAAATTTAGTGACCTTTCATGATGTTGGAGACTTTTATAAAAGAATTGGGGTGTAAACGTCCAATTTCATGAGCATGGGCTTGTAAAGAGGGTGTTTTTTAGTTAAATGGTGGTAGTTACAACCCTCTGAGGTGGTAAAAAATATCACATTCATTCACCTGAAGATGCTTACCCAACCAACCAAAATTTTCAAGAAAATAGATGAACAATGGGTGAATGACACGTTATTTAAGTTAAACCCTAGAAATTAAGGTTTTTTAATTTAGGATTTGGTCAAATTCAATTTGGTCCCTGCTCTTCCAATTCCTTTTAATTGCACTAGTAATTGTCTCCTAACTTTTAATTGCATACAATTGTATCCCTGTCAAATTCAAATATCAGCCTCAAAGTTCAATGTATTTTACAAATGAGTCTTTGGTTTTCAATTTTTTTAATTTCATCCTTAATTGACCATTAAAATTTCAATTCCTTTTCAATGTTGCCCTTGATTTCACCAATTTCTACCCCCAAAATTATGCGCCACTTACAGGTTGGTTTTTGGTCTTGGGAATATACAATTCAATCCATAAATAGCCTCTAAACTTTAATGTTTTTCACAATTAAGCCTTTGATTTAACCATTTAAACCTCTCAAAGTCTAATTTTAATCCCAAAACTTTAATTTCTTCTAATTAACACCCAAATTAACTCCAAAAAACTGATTTTTCTTGCAATTAAGTCCTCAATAAAATTAATTATGTCTTCCAAAATTCTCATTGGGTTCTTACCCACCTAAATTTGTGTTTCTTTACCCCATATAAAAAAATATTTTCACTATGGGGCTTTTGTTAATCAGAATTAGATTGCTAATTTTACCAATCTTATACATTTTAGTCCTTTAACTTTTTCATTTGTCATCTTGGTCCTCCACCACCAATCTTGGGCAATCTTCTAGACTTTACTCTTGTATATCCTCTTGTATGTTTTAATTTTATATTTTTTTTATGTGTGGTTAAAAATGGGTAACAACTGATATGTGCCTAATTGATTGCATAATCAAGGGTCTAATTTATGATTTCTAAATAATATTTTCATATTACCTCTCCATTATATGCATACATTTAGGGGAAGAAATTTTATTTTCTTAATGCATAAGTTATTAATAAAGCGTGCTAATTATTTACATTGCTTAAAATGTGCTTAAGTTTCTATATATTGCATTGCAAAAGATAGGGGGAGATATATTTTAATATCTAAGCAATCTATTTATTGTCATCATAAAAAAAGGAGAGATTGTTGACCTTTATAGGCACACATTCATGTTTTTATATATTTTGATGATAACAATAAAATTAAAATTAAAATAATAATATGTTTGATTAAGAATATGCTTTAAACATGTTTTGTACGAAGAACATATCAACAAGCATAATAGATTTCATGAATAAATCAATCAGAAAGTTTAAGAAAGAAACAAAGTGAATACTTAGATTAAGTATTCATTTTAGTGCTCAAATGTAAATCTTTATATCTTACTTGATAACACAATTAAAATGAACTCACACATTTCACTCTACATGCATTAAAAGATTGATAATAAAATGTAAGATATATGGTTCTTAGAATTTACCTAGGTTAAACTAATAAATCTGAAATTCTACATGAACCGGTCGACTGTTTGGTGTGACCAAATGAATTGATCAACCGTATGAAACAATCAGCTATTTACTCATTAGTTATGAACACTTGAAAATTTTATAAGATCCGGTTGACCAATTGGCTTGACTAATCTAAACCAGTCGACCATTTTAGTTGTCGGTGAGATTATAACGGCTATAAACAACTAGTTATTCTTTGGAAAACACACACACACACACACACACACACACACACACATATATATATATATATATATAGTTTTTCTAATTGCAAAATTTAAAGGAGGATTCAAACATATATCATATTCAAACTATTCTAACAGTAAAAAAAAAACTGCAAAATCATCAATCATTGATCATACTTTAATTTGTGTTATTAAACCTTCATATTCTAGCACAAGGGTATTCAATCTCATTCGCACAACACTTAATTACCTTCAAATTCTATAAGTGATATCTTGTGAATTATAGAGATATTAGAACTTAGATTGTATTATCCATTCTACTAAGAGAGTTGTTAAGAAAAACAAAATCATTTGTGTAAACCTTTAAGAGTTACTAAAAAGTCTTGGTATTGGTGAGGAAATTTCACCAAAGAAAAAATCTTGAAGAGGGCTTTTCTTCAAGTGGAAAAAATATTGAAGAAATGATCTCTTCAAGTGGTGTATAAAGCTTGATATGGATTCATCAAGCAGTTATCATACTCTTAAACTTGGACTAGTGAAGGAATACAATACTCAAGTATGGTTTGGTACTTGAGGTGTGGATGTAAGCTTGACGAACCATATTAAAAATAATTTCACAAATTCTCTCTCTTATCTCTTTACTTTAAGTACTTTAATTATATTATTGGTTATTGTGTTTACTTGAAGTAATTTGCATTAATTATCGAATTTAATGATATACCTAATTCACCTCCCCTCTTAAGTGTTCAGTTGCCTTACTCCTAGAAAAACAATCTGGCTTGCACCATACTTATTTTTTTAAATGTATATAGTAGTCGGATTATAGAAACCCGATGGATTTTCAAAACCTGATCAGGTCGGGTTTGAGTAACAAAAATAAATACCCGTTCAGGCAAGGTTGTCAATTCCATTCCGTTCCGTCCGGAATGGCCGAAACATTCCATATCAATTCAAAAAACGAAACAAAACGGAACAAATTTCATCTCATTTTAAATCTCGGTCCGTTCCGGATTTTTCGGCTAAATTCCGCCCGAAACATTCCGGTTTCATTCCACATGTTCCGTTCCGCTCTTGAAAAGCCATTGAATCAAATTGAACCTTACTCAATTTCATTAACTAAACCACCCGATTATAAAAAAGCTCTTTTTCATTACTATTTTCAATAGCAATGATATTAACTTTTAAAATTAGATTTATCACTAATATATATAGTTTATATTCATGTTTTTTTGTTCATGTTTATACTTTGTAGGAATTTGAGTAAAACAAGGGATGCTTTAGATTTCATTAGCCACTTGATAACATTGACCTAACTTTATATTTAAAATATTTTTGTTAAAACATTTTACTTTCATAATATTTTGATATTTTATTTAAGTTGAATTACTTTAGTTAAAGATCTATTTAATCTTGACTATTTAGAAATATTTTAAAATTTGAAATTATATTTGTTTGGCATTGTGTTTGTATTGCATAATTTATAATTAATTTATCTTGAATTTAAATTATGTTTGTTGAATATATATATATATATATATGAACAGTACAATCCCGAAACGGCACGCCGAAACACTCCGAAACTGAAACATTCCATTCCAATTGAAAAAACGAAACACTTACCGAATGGAATTGACAACCTTGCGTTCAGGTTTGAGTTAGGTTCGGGTAGAATTTTTAGGTTCAAGTTTGGATATGGATAGTACAAAACTAGACTCATAGATACTCATTATCATCCCTAGGAACACTTGTCAATATAATAAGAAAATGTTATGATCTTAGTAAAAAAAATTGAAAATTCAATGGTATTTAAAAAAAATATCTCAAATTTATTTTTAACCAATCTATTTTAAAGGATTGAAATAAAGATTTAGGAAAGAAAACATGTCAAGTGCACAACATGCATGCTTGGTCCATAAAGAAGAAGGTCTTGCTCACGCTTTAAGCCTCCTTGTTTTTTTAACGTTAAAGTGTGGATGACATGTCATCCACTCTTATTTAAAAAAAACATATAGACAATGCGCCATCTTCTAGTTTAGATTTCAATGACTGAAGAGATCACTGAAAGTTATTGCAATGATTTTTTTAACTAAAAACTCATTTTCAACCTATTTTTACCTAAAAAGACCCTTAGAACCTCAATAAATTAACCCTTCAACCCAAAACATCTCTAAAATAGTTTAAAAAATCAAATCAAGAATTTTTTCTTTCTTTCGCAACCCAAAACTACTTTCTCTAAAAAATAAAGGGTAAGAAACAACTCAATGAAACTCGTAGAAACAAAGAACGTATTATTTATTATTATAATTTAGATAACCAATGACTTTCTCTCTTCTCTTTTATTTTACTAGTGACTCTCTTTCCTCCCTCAAACCTAAGGATCTAATCCTAAATAAAATGAAGTTTTTTATCAAAATATATAATTTTCAAATTAAAGAGATCAAAATAGAAATTAAGAAAACAACCAATAGCTTTTTTTCCTAAAACAATGTTGATTGAACAATGCTAGGCCAAAAAGAGGATTCATTTTTCTCCCACTTTCAATTCTAATCCCCTCATTTTCAAATTTTATCAACAATAAAATCAAATTTTTTTCACAAAATCGAGCACCAAATAAATGGCAAGATTTTTTTTTATACCATGAAAACCTGATATAAAGTAAAACAAAATAAATTATCAAGCCTGGACCCTAACTAACAAAACATATAAAGAAATTTTTTTTAAAAAAAAAACCATTGTTGTTAACTATAATGTTTTAAATGCTACAGTGATATATAGTGAAAACACCGCAACATGTTTTAGTTTTTTTAAAAAAAATTAATAATATAATATAATGGTTGGGCCTTCACAAAAATAAGATAGGACATTCAATGTTGGAACTAACAGTGAAAATAGATTTGAAGTGTATTTTATATTTTAGAAAAATGCACATGATACTAACATGTTGAAAGAGTAAATCCGTTAGTAATTCCATATATACGAAAGTAGTCTGTTAAATGATGATGATGATGATGATGATGATTAAAAAATATTACTTTAAAATAGGTTTCAGAGTTAAAATGATAATAATAATGATAACAGTCACTACTAGAAAATATACAAATACAAATGAAATCATCAATAGAAAAATTCTGTTAGTATTTTGGGGTGATATTTATCTACCGATTTTATTCCATCGCTAACTCCGTCGGTATTTACCGACATAAATATTCCATCGATAAATACTGAGGGAGTTACAGTCGGAATAAAAAGAATTTTAAAAAACCAAAAAGTACGATGACGTGTATTTTTTGTGGATGCTTTTACTGACGGAATTATAGTTGGATTCAAATAGGGAAAGCCATACAATGACATGTCACTTTTACCGACAGACTTGTTAATGGATTGACAGACAAAACCATTTTGTTAGTAAATCTATTGGTAATAGTTAATATATGAATTAGCCATTGACCCTCTCCTTTCCTATTTCTCCTTCTTCCCTTCTACAACTAAATAACCCCCCCCCAAAAAAAAAAAATCTACAACGAACAGCCCCCCAAAGAAAAAAAAAAACTACAACGAACAGCCCCCCCACTCCCCCCACATCACCCGCCATCCTTTCTTGACTTTTCCACATCAATAATTTTATTGTGGATTTTCTATTTTAAGTAAAGTGACCCTTTTTTAATATGAAAACAATTTTGAAATGTTAATTTTTTTGTTGCATATTTTTTGTAGTATATGTATTTTGATTGCGTGTTTACTTGTTTTATTATTTTTTCTCAAACAAACTTGATTTATAGATACATGGTTTTGTACATGTTATGGTTTGTTTTAGATTTTGTAAAATTATATTTGTTTTTAAATTGTTGAAACTTATGTTGAATTACCGACTTAGGTGTGTTGTGATAATATAAATAATGGCTTGTTTAACGAGTTCGTTTTATATTTTGTTAATTTTATTGTTTAGTTGTAATTTTTGTAAATTAATACGTACAAATTTATATGTATGTAGATAACTGATAATGAATTAAGAGAAGTATGAAAGTAGGTTGATTATTTACTTAATATAGTTAATTAATACATATTGTCATCATTATTTGATATATATGAAAGTAGGTTCAATAGAAGTCATGAATGATCGTTCATGGATGTATAAGGATTCATCCCAAGGATTATAGAGGATGGATTATTGTAATGGATTTCAGGGTTTTATTAATTACACAACATTTATTCCGAGAAATATTAGTGGAGGGGATATTAGGTGTTCATGCAAGAGGTGTCAAAATAAAAAGTTTCTCCATCTAGATGTTGTAACAATGCATCTTCTACACAAAAGATGCATGGAGGAATACCTATGTTGGTATGCACACGGAGAACCATTTATTCCTCACGAGACCATGGTAGAAAGGATGGTTGGGTCAATTTCTAGTGCTAACAACGTGCATGGAGTTGAAACTAACAACAGTAATCTTTATAGGACTATGGTTATGGATGCAATGAAAATGAATCAAGGTTATGTAAGTCAATATCGAATCATAGATGAAGAACCTAATGCATACTCGGCTAGGTTTTTTTATCTTTTGAAAGATTCTGACGAATCATTATGGGATGATTGCACAAATCATAGTAAATTATCGATAGTTGCACTAGTGTTTACCTTCAAGTTGGATTATGGGTTGGGTGAGGCCAGTTATGACAAAATCATCAAATGGGCAATAAGTATTTTACCTGAAGGGAACAGGATGAAAGAGAACTTCTCAATCACACATGGACTGTAGAGGTGATTCATGTCACCAAAGACTGCTGAGCACATAACATGGCATTAATCACATGATGTGGTTGATGGAGTGATGGTGCACCTTTATAACGGTGAAGCATAGAAACACTTTAATAGTGTGCATGTTTACTTTTCACCTGAATCAAGAAACATTCGTCTTGGGCTATGTACAGACAGATTCAATCCATTCAGGTCATTTGTTGCTCCTTATTCTTGTTGGCCGGTTATACTAACGGTTTACAACTTGCCACCAAGGATGTGTATGAGGCCAAAGTTCATGTTTTTATCTACGGTCATACCCGATTCAAATAGTCTGGGCCGGAATATAGATGTTTGTCTTTGACTATTGATTAATGAGTTGACGCAGTTGTGGTCCTCTAACGCGTTGACTTATGATGTATTGATAAAAGATAATTTTCTTTCGAGGGCAACTTTGATGTGGATTATCAATGATTTTCCAGCTTATAGAATGGTTTCTGGTCGGAGCACGCATGGAAAACTAGCATGTCCATGCTATATAGAAAACAACAAGGCATTTATACTAATAAACGAGGGTGAAACATCTTTTTTTTAACTGTCACCGGCATTTCTTGCCAACGGATCACAGGTACAGAAAGAACATAAAGGATTTTTTTTGTTGGCAGAGTTGAAAAGGATGTTGCACCCCCGTGTCTTTATAGTAAAGAATTGTATGGCGTGATGTCTGAGTACGATGACATTATGTTTGGTTTCCAATCCGGTAAGCAAAAGTATCCTGGTTTTGGTTTGACCCACAACTAGGTAAAGCAAAGTATTTTCTAGGAGCTTCCTTATTGGAAGACTAATCTCCTCTACCATAATCTTGACATCATGCACATAGAAAAGAACATGTTTAAGAAAATTTTCAACACGGTCATGGACGTGAAAGGGAAGACAAAGGATAACATCAAGGGCTATAATGGATATAACGCTGTTTTGTCACTGTAAAAAGAAGTTAGTTTATACTAGGTCACAGGTCGCAAAGCCTAAAGCAACCTTCACCTTAGACAAGAATGCATAACTATTGGTGTATCAATGGTTGAAGAGTCTGTGTTTTCCCGATGCACATGCCTCAAACATATCAAGGTTGGTTAATTTAGAGGATTGCAGATTGTATGGAATGAAGAGCCATGACTATCATGTGTTTATGTAAACACTCATTCCATTAGCTTATCGTGATTTATTGTCAAAGGGGATATAGGATGCACTCATATAGATCAGTCGTTTCTTTAAAGATATATGCTCCAGCAAGTTGCAGACACGGCATATTGAGAGGCTTGAAACGAATATTGCCGGGACAATATGCAAACTTGAGATGATATTCCCTCTATCATTTTTTGACTCCATGGAGCATCTACCTATACATTTACCGTATAAGGCAAAAGTTGGAGGCCCGGTCTAGTATAGATGGATATATCCATTTTATAGGTTAAAGATTACATATGCAATGTAATCTTCAATATTATTTTCATTGTTTTTTAAATTGAAAATATTCGTTTTATTCCATACATGTACTTGTTTAACCTTAAGAAAAAGGTAAAAAAAACAAGGTGCATGTTGAGGTATCGATATGTGAGGCCTGTATTTTTTAGGAGATATCAACATTTATCTCGTACTATTTCGAGCCTCATTTGAGAACAAGAATCAATCACGTACCAAGGCATGAAAATGGTGGTGAAGTGCCTTCAGGTGGGAACTTGTTAATATTCTCTGATATTGGATGACCCGCACCAAAAAATGTTGTAAGGGAAAGATATTTGTGAGAAATAGAATTCAAACAAGCACATAATTATGTGTTGTTTAACTGCGATGAACTGAGACTTTTTATTCAATAAGTATACTACTTAAACTTTGTTATTAATGGACTATTTCTTTCATGTAATATCACAAACTCATACATTGTTGAATATCTCATAGGCAACATCATCAATATTTACTATCTAATAACTCACAACTGATCGAATCTCAAATATTTCGATTACAAGATGACCAATTTATGACGTGGTTTAGAACACATATAAATACTATCATAAACCCATTATCTATTGGGATACTTAATTTTGTTATAGAATTCTCAATCACTATTCATTGTTGTACTTTATGTACAAGGTTTATAAAATGGGAAGGAATGCTAGCGTTACATTGTCTCTACTAAGTATGGATCCTGAAAGAAAAGTGAAGTGCTACAACAAGTATTTTGTTAATGGGTACATGTTTTATACTGAAGAATATAAGCAGGGTAGAAAGACATATAACAGTAGGGTTTGTGTTAAGGGATCGACTTCGAGTGAGTTTGAAGTTGACTATTATGGGAAATTAAAAGAGATAATTGAACTGCAATATCATAGCAAGCATAATAAAGTCATTTTATTCAAATGTTATTGATATGACACCACTGACAGAGAAATTAGAGTACCATCATGGTTTGGTCAACATTAACTCAAAAGATAGACTCCGCAATATTAACGACGTCTTTGTTTTTGCCAAGCAATGCCAGCAAGTTTATTACACATACACCCCTTCCTATAGAAAGGATCGTTCAAGAGTTAATTGGTTATCCATATTGAAAACCAAACCCAGGGATCGTGTCGAGGTTGTTCAGGATGAGAATGATGACTCAAATGTCAGAGATTATGTCTTTCAAGTAAGTTAGTTGGTTGAACCATATCGAGTTGCTCTATCGATTGACTAGGAAGAAAATTCAAATTTTCACATCTTCGATAATATTTTTATTAATGTTCACACTGATGTGTTGTATGTTGTTCTGAAGTCCAACGGATAAGCACAAGTCAATGAAGATGATGATAGCAATGTAGAAGATTGTGTTGGAGCTGACGATGAGTCAATTGAAGAAGAAGAAGACAATTCTGACTAACTATGAAAACATGAAAGTACTGTAATGCCACAAACGATAATGTAATATATAGTTATTGAAGAAATTATCAACAAAGAAGTAATTGTTATATGAACTGATGTTATTGTGTTGTGCATGCAGCTTTCAATTTATGTATTTGTAGGATGGATAAATAGGGACTGCAAATACAATCTATCATTCAATGTGCAAAACATCGATGGAAACACCTACGGTTTGTGTCTGTCGGTGTATTTCAGAGGCAAGAGGAACTATTCCCCTCTCCCAGGCATTGTTCATTATGTAGTACACCGATGGAAACACCGACGGACTCAAACCGTCAGTGTATTCCAGAGGCGAGGGGAATTGTTCCACACCCCAAACATTGTCCAACGTGCAGTACACCGTTAGAAACACCAACGATCTCAAACCGTCGGTGTATTCCAGAGGCGAGGGGAATTGTTTCCCACCCTAAACATTGTTCAATGTGCAGTACACCATTAGAAACACCGACGATCTCAAACCATCGGTGTATTCCAGAGGCAAGGGGAATTGTTCCCCTCTTCCAGGCACTATTCATTGTGCAGTACACCAATGGAAACACTGACGATCTCAAACAATCGGTGTATTCCAGAGGCGAGGGGAACTGTTCCCCTTTTCCAGGCACTATTCATTATGCAGTACACCGATGGAAACACCAACGAACTCAAACCATTAGTGTATTCCAGAGGCGAGGGGAATTGTTCCCCACCCCTAGACACTGTTCATTGTGCAGTACACCGATAGAAACACCAACAGTCTCAAACCATTAGTGTATTCCAGAGGCGAGGGGAATTGTTCCCCTCCCCAAGGCATTGTTTATTGTGCAGTACACCAATGAAAACACAAACAGACTCAAACCTTCAATGTATTCCAGAGATGAGGGGAACTGTTTCCATTCTCATGTCGATGATGGCAATTACTAAGTGCCAGGTTCCTAAGAGAATTACTAACGGAATATGAATTTCAATGCCTTATTAATTAATGCATCTCTGATTGTGTACTGTTCATATTTTTTACCGATAGAATCGCAAACGAACCACCAAAAATCTGAAGGGTTTTTTGAAAATTTTAGTGCGAAATGAAAATTTCAAGGTGAATTTACCAAGAGAATCACCGACAGATTAATTTAAAATAATATTATTTAATATTTTATCGGTGATTCCCTCGATTAATACACAATATAAAACCCAGCAAGGTCGCTGGAAGTTTATTTTTTTCCTCTCATTTTCTCTCTTCACTTTCACTCAAATCCTCTCTTAATAGTAATAAAACTTAAGGTTTTTACCATCAACACAATTACAAGGTATGTGTGGTGAATCTTTTGAGTTTTTTTCTTCTTATTTTCCTTCTTTTTTTTAGTTTATTAACAATGTATTTTTGTTTTTTTTATCACACGTAGATAAACTCTAAAATTAAGAACGCCATCAAGGTAAGCATTTTTCATTCCTAAAGCTTATATTTGTTTTTGTATTTTTTTTTTCTATTTTATTGTCTACATTGCAATAATGTTTTATGTTTGTTGAATTTTAATTGTTATTGTTAAATTTGTGGTATAAATGTTAATTTTATTTATAGGATTAAATTTTATTTTATTTTCTATTTTATTATCTACATTGCAATAATGTTTTATTGTTTTGTTGAATTTTAATTGTTATTGTCAAATTTGTAGTATAAATGTTAGTTGAATATATAGGATTAAATTTAATTAAAAAAAATTCTTGTCAATTTAGGATTAAAAACATTATCATGTTGGTAGACATAAATTAAAATCAACTAGTTTGTGGCATATATTTTGTCTATTTGCATTATTAAAATTCTGGGTAGTCTCTAGTATAGAGGAGGTGCTGCCGAATTTTTTAAAAAAAAATCGAACTTGATTGTGCAAATATTCATCAAATTTATGTAGATGCATAGGAAAAAATGAGCACACGATTGCAGCTAGTTGTTCTAATAGCAATGATGACAACAACGTGTCATTGGATGCCGATCAAGAAGAGGCATCGGTGTCAACTCACAACGCTGCCTCTTCTAGTGTTGTTCCACAATGTAGAGGCGATGTCCCTTCACAATGGGATCCATTCACCTGTAAGTACGAGGTGCATTGGAAGGACAACTTTTCAATGTAAGTTTGTTTTGCTTTGAGTTTGTTTGTGTTTAACAATTTATGAACAACTAGTATTTCATTAATTTTATTGATTTTTAGGTTCACAAACATTGAGGCCGCCCGGGTAATAACATCGATGTTTAAATCATCGATAGAGATTCCATTATTTCAATGGATTTAGGTTTCCAAACATCTTGATTGAAAACCTCATGTCAATACATGGTTTTCAAGATTTAATGTTAGTGTTAACTTAAAATTTTAACAATTTTTTATGTAAATTCATTTACTTTATATAGAATATTGATTTATTTTTCAGAAATTATTAATGCAAGGGTAAATTTGAATGGGATAGAGAAAATAACAATGTTGCGAGGAGAGTTTGGGAGAATCACGCTGCAATTAGTTAACAACGAAAACAATACGATAATTATTTTTTATTTTAATTATTAAAATTTCATTTGGCATTAACTCATAGAATATGTTTGTATCATGTAGGTTGCGTGATTTGTTTTTAAAAGGCTAAAAAATATGCCAGGGAAAACGCTCTGCCAGGTTGGAATGATTTGGCAGTTTGGAAGGATTTCAGACCGTCATACATCCTGAAGGATACATGGGCGGAATATATTCAGTGCGTGATGTTCAAGCATTTCACACGATGCTCGTAGTCTGGTGCGGGAACCAAATCCGTCAAATTCACGGCTCAATTACCACGCACACTAGCGACTCTATTTATTTTGTTTCGCATGTAAAATTAATTTTAATCACATCTATCTTTAATTAATTTGTTGTTATTTATAAATATATTTAACTTGTATCATTTTTTTCTTACAGGCAATGACTCTTGGACGTGAGCCGAGCCCAATAGAGCTTTTTGTGGAGACACACGTGCGAAGTGAAGACTGCTAAAAGAGTGTGCAACAGTTCATCGACAACCATGCTAAACACTTTGTGGTATGTTCATTTAACCATTTTTTTTCATAAGTTATTATTTTCTTGAATTTCATTTGATGCTTTTAGTTTTTATTTCCAGGAGACATAAAAAAACCAGTTGAGGGAGAGATACGAGGACAATCCTTCGACCCAACCAGATTTTAATTCGGATTTGTAGATGGAGACAGGATCATCTGATGTACCCGATAGAAATCGAGTGTACGGACTCTGCAACACTACGGCCAAGAACTTGCAGATGGCCCGTAATATCTCAATCGTTGGGAGCTTGCAATCAGTATCAAGAACCTAGTCTTAGGAGTTCGTGGCCTTGCAACATACGGTTCATCTCACCGAAAAATATGAGCAACTCTCAGCGGATTATTAACAACTCTGTCAAATGGTCATGGACATGAGATCATAGATAAGTAGTGCGTGTGTGCCCTCTTTTTGGCCATATGGTCCCAGGAACGACTAGTCTCCTCCTCTTCCTCCCCCTCCCCCTCCTCCTCCAGCGTTGTCATTGTTCTAGTTTAATTTTTATTTGAACATATAAATTTGTAGTGAATATTTAGATTTTATATTATTCAAATTTATTTTTACAATTTTCAATTTTATACAATTTTATTTTTTAAATTATTTTCTTTTTTTTGTTCTAAAGAAATTTAAAAAATTATTTTTTAATTATTACAGATGGATATACTGACGGACATAATCCGTCGGTATATTCCAGAGAGTTTGAAACAATTTACTTCATATGCCACAACAACACTGTTGCATCACCGGCGGAATTATTCCGGCGGTATTTTATAGAGGGTTAGAATAAAATTACAATAAATGCCACTACAAATCACCGACGGAATAATCCCGTCAGTGTATTAAAGCGGGTAGCTTTTTATGCATGTATTTTTCATCTATAAAATCATCGGTGTTTTTTTTTATTGATAGAAATGACATTACCGACGAACGGTTTCCATCTGTAAATCTGTGGGTAAAACTTTTGCCGATAGAATTTTGTGCAAATATCAACATAAAAATTTATCGGTAAAACTATTAAATTTAGTAGTGATTAATTAATTCTGATTGTTAGAAAATATAGGAAAAGTTAAACAAAAAGGGCTGAGAAAACACTAGACAGCCTAGATAATCTCCTACATGAAACAAAGATAATAATCTTTTTATTAAAATTTTGATCCAAGTCTATCAAAAAAAAAATTAAAAAATTCTGTTTATATTTAATCATATATCTAAATATTAATTTAAAGAAAAAAATCCTTACTTTAGGATTCCTCCATTGAATAGGAAAAAATAAAATTATTAACTTGGCAAAAAAACTAAAAAAATATTTATTTTTTAAAAAAACAAGGTATCTCGAGTAATAAAAAAAAAACATTGTTGAATTTGGAGTAAGTGGGGATAGGATTTGGTGAGAGGGCTAGTAGTTTATAAAAGTTTCTAGGTTTAGTTCTTTGCAACATTAGAGTTGTTACGAAAGGAGTGTCCATTGCAAATCCTTAATTATATCACAAGTCTCCATCACCATCACAATTCACAAACGCGTATTGATTCTTAAATGGGATCCCAATTCCATCTCCTAAATAATGCATTGTTGGATTTGCCTAGTCTTTTATCGTATATATCCCTATGAAACATCACTTACATTGTTGGCCCACATATTGAGATAATGTTTTGTGGAGTTGTTTTTAAAATATTTTTTTATATTTTTAAAATAATATATTTCTTTTATCGTTGATATCCCTATATTTTTTTATTTTTAAAACAATCTTAATAAAATAATTTTAAATAAAATAACTCAAATTTTTAACAAACATGCTGCCAGCCAAAGAGTTTCTAAACAAGAGGATTACTAGTAATATATAGACTCACAGATACGATGAGAAACTCTTAAATAATTAATTAATATTATCTTATTAAACACGAGACGATACGTTTCCTATATCACATGCTTGATTACACACAACTTCATTAATTGCTTCTGAAGCAAAGGTGATTCACTCGCCCTTCTTGCTATTCCTTGTCGTCGAACTTATTCGCTATGCAAGTCAAAGGATCCATGCTCGAGCAAATTAAGTGTAATTTCCATAAAATGCTTTAAGTTCACCTTTCTATATTATTACATTGGACATGGAGGGGTTTGAAAGCGTACCTAAACCTAATTGTGGGGTTTCGCATATCTAAAATATAAATGAAAATATTTTGTAAATAATTAGGCAACTCTGTCGGCATGTTGGCCTAGCTAGACCCCCCAAAAATAGGAAAAAATAAAAAATAATAACACAAGTGAAAGGGCCTTGAAAGGCACTCCTACCCTTTGTGACAAACACTAGCACTAACACCACCACCACCACCAAACTGCCATTATCGAAAAAGCAGCCTTAAAAGCTGGCCTTGCAATCCTTCTCTTCACAAAAATTTGTTTCTCATAAACATCTAAACACCATATCTACAAGGATTCTTAGCATCAAAACTACCGATAATTAAGATGTGGCACAAGCTGGTCAGATTGAGGAGGAACGTGCAAAATATTAGGAAAAGCCCACGAGTAGCCGATGAGAGCATGTTTGGAGGCATGAATGGAGCCGAGTTTCCAATCCTTGTGCGTGATATGAACAGAGCACAAAGGTGGAATAGTCTTTCTGCTCTATTCAGAATTGTTCTTGCACCATTTTCAATTCTTTCTTGCTCCTCACAACCTCATGTCAATGGCGCTGATGGTCTTTGGGTGACTGGTGAGTTTGCTCAACTATCAGAGATGAATCATCTCATGGTAAATGACAGCATGCGCTATGCAATCTTGATGTAGACATGTAAGTTGGCATTATTTAATTAGTTGGCTTAGAGGGATTGTATATATGGAATGCAAATTTTGTCCACATGCAGTTCTTGGCTTGGATTTTTAACAAAGTTTTTTTTTTATAGAGAATGTGATCCATGTAATTTTATTTTTATTTTGTCATTTAATATGCTAATAGATATTGCTTGTTGGAGGAGAAGTACAGCTATGTATCCTTGCATGAGTAGAGTTTTCGATCCATGACTAATGTTATCAGCTGGTCTTGCCATGGCTTCCAGATCAAGTTTTGAGAAGCAATGAGACTCACAAATCCATTGATTAACTTCTCATTATATGGCGTTTTTGTTTATTTGAATAAAACCAGTCATTTTGCAAACGGGCCATTAATTCAAGTACTTTAATTTGTCTAAATTAACCATAACAATTTTAAAGTGGATTTTTTTTAAGAAAAAAATAAATGAAACTGGTAGCTAGTGGAGTTTTTGGTATAGTATCTTATAATAAACAAGAACCTTAGTAGTACTGATCCTCTTCTGACAGTCCTTGATTGTGCTTGTTGCGTTAATATTGTATAAGCTGGAATTGTGCTTGCCATCTGGGAAGTAGAAACATAATAGAGATTAGTCTAGCCACATTAATTAATATATATATATATATAGATTCCCTTTTGGAGAAAATCATGCTTTGGGCCAATATATTAGATTGATTTGATAATTATAACTTCTGGGCGTTTAGGTCATGTCAATAGCGAAGGGAAAAGTATGATTCTTGGCTCTAACCTTAATTTCTAATCAGAGATATGGGAATAGGTTCCACGGAATACAACTTCCAAGCCACTACTTTATCCGAACCAGTAGTTATGGCCTTTACAACTTCATGGATTCCATGACACCAAGGTTGATAACTACTAAAGATTCATAGCAGAAAATGGAGTGATTTTATGGCAGACAATATTATCCTGTCCCTTTCTTGAATGAAACATTGTTTCCACGTCTAAAAAGGAAAAATACATTGTACTCGCTGCACAATATGGGTCCTCTCTTTAATTAAAACATTTTTAACAGTTTTCCTGCCCATTTATCTCTTCTTCGAATATTAATAATATTGGTTGTCGTCTTCAAAACATGAAAATGCAATGCTTTTGGAGCAATCATGAGAGGAGCCTAGTGCGATTGTTGGAGTTATGACTTAGCTAAGTTTGTGTCCATGATTTAGTGCGACTTAAGAACAAAATAAACAAGTCAACCTCTCCAACTTGTTGATAATTTTCATAATGGAAACACAGATGGTCATGAGCACTAGTGGTGGAGAGAGTGGGTGCGTAGAGAAACCACTAAACGTGGTGGATGAAAATGAAATATCAAATATCTAAAACCAATTTGAAACACTAGTAAATTAATTGTACGGGTGGAGTACAAATGATTGGTTTGCGTTATCTACACTAGTGTTTGTTTATCTAGGGCAAACTTTTATAGTGAAAAAAATCACTTTAATTCAATAATTTAAGTTGTGAGATAAAGTCTCATGATATAATTTATATTATTTTTTAATATATTTTCTCAAGTAAAAGTTTTTTAAGCTTGAAACTTGTACAGACTCATATTACCTTATGTTTGATTTTTTATCAAATAAATAGAGATTGTGATATTCAAACTCGTGACCGCTTGGTCATAAAACTCTGATATCATATTAAAAAACCATCTCAATCCAATAACTTAAACTAAATAAAATTTTAAAATATAATTTATATTATTCTCTATTATATTACTTTTATCTTATTATCATCACTTTTGACGTTTAATCTCAGTTTTTCTTGTGTAAAAATTCTTATACGCTCCGGAGGTTGCATTTTGACTTCAAAAAAAGAAAAAATAAATAAAAAGAAGCCTGACCGCCCTGCAGCCACGCTGGGTAGTGAAACAAACAACAAATCCTAATTACGACATGGTTGTAGCAAACACTATATACCAAATGGCTGTTTTTTTGTTTTTTCATAGCTCAGAAGATACAAAAAGAACACCACGGGAACAGGGGAGTAACCCGTGCGAGAGAAAACTATGTAGCTCAAGGGATAAGAGCCTCAAAAGCAAATGGAAGTAACCAAGCAAAAGGGACTCCAGCGAACAGACTGCCAAAGAATTGAAACAAATACTGCGAGGTTCACATTCGTGCTGTAAAGTCAGAAGAACGTCTTGCTCCCTGCTTAGCCAGCAGGTCTGCCATGCTATTAGTGTTGGTGGGAGAGACAACCGGTAGGTTTTGAAGCACTCAGGATAAATAAAATAATTTGTTTTATTCCATAAATAACAAACTTATATAAATTATAAGTTCTTAAACTTACCTTTTTTTCTTCTTCGGTGTTTCTCTATTTTATTTTCTATAATCAATAATATAAATTTAAATGTCTATTTATACACATAATATAAACATGAAAAATCAAAGTTCCATGTGTGAAAGATAATGGCAAGTGGCAATATAGAAGCGGCTAGTGGTTGTGGTTGGTAACTGTCATCTTTGATCTTCTAGATTGAGTTTGCTACAACAAATTCCCCTTTTAAACTCAATCAAGGGATGTCATTCCAAGTATGATGAACTTTAATATGATAAATATCTCTCCCTCCAATGACTTTGTAAAGATATTTGCAACTTGATCATTTGTTTTGCAAGATATCACTTCAACTTCTTTGTTCTTCACGTGCTCTTGGATAAAGTGATGACGTGTTTACTTCTTTCATAATACTCTGGGTTCTTTGCTAATGCAATCGCTGATCGATTATCAATATAATTCTTTGTAGGATTTTCTTAAGAAAATCTTAAATGCTTCAACATTTTCCTTAACCATATTTAATGGCATAGAGTTGAGTTGGCAGCAGCATCCTCGGCTTCACAATTTGATAAACATTACTATCGATTACTTCTTAGATGATCATGTGAAAGATATATCTCCCATAAAAATAAAAATAAAAAGACAAATCTTATTGTGTTTCTCCTTTCATCCAGGTCTCTTCCCCAATCATTATCTAAGTATCCAACAAGATTGAGGTTTTTACTTGAAGTATAGAACATACCTCCAGTCATTGTTCTTTTCATATAGTGGAGAATTCTCTTGGCTGCATTCAAGTGAGACTGATCTAATGTCTCCATATATCTATTGATGAATTATACTCCATATAGTATACCTGATCTAGTACATGTCAAGTATCGCAAGCTTCCCACTGAGCTTTTAAAGTAGATTGGATCAACATTTTCTACTTTACTTTCTCAATTTGACTCTATTTTCAACTAGAGTTGATATCAAATTGCAGCTTTCCATCTTGAACTTTTCAAGAATATAGTTGGCATAACCTTTTTAAGATATAAAAATTCTCTCTTCTTTTTGTATTACTTTTAGGCCAAGAAAGTGTGTCATTAGACTAATGTGTATCATCTCAAACTCTTGCACCATGCTTTTCTTGAAATCCCCAAATATGGTAGGATTTTTGCTAGTAAAAATCAGATCATCAACATATAAGCATGTAAATAGTGTGCTTTCATCATCTTCTTTCTTTACATATATTGCATATTCATATGGATATTTTTCAGATCTATTTTCTTGAAAATACCTGTCAATTCTGGTATTCCAAGCATGTGGAGCTTGCTTCAAACCATAAAGGGCTTTCTTCAACTTGTATACTTTGTCATGAGTATTAGCTTCAACATATCCAAGTGGTTGTTCAACATAGATCTTTTTTTCTAGAAAGTCATAAAGAAATGCTGACTTCACTTCAAGTTGATAGATCTCTCATCTATGCTGTGCAGCTAGTGAGATCATTAGTCTAATTATCTCTAGCCAAGCTGCAGAAGCAAATACTTCTCTACAGTAAATGCCCTTTTCTCTTATTGTAGCCTTTTGCCACTAATCTTCCTTCGTATATTTGTACTTTGTCTTTTGTATTCTTTTTTGTCTTATAGACCTATTTGACACCAATTACCTTCCTTATCAGTTTTCAAGTATAATTGTTCTCAATAGTATGTATTTCTTCATCCATTGCTTCTATCCATTTCTCTTTTATTACAGCTTCATTGAAGCTAAGTGGGTCACTATCTATGAAGAAACAAAATAAAGTTCTATCTTTCATGACTTGAGTGGTATCATACAAATCTTCTAAATTTCTCATCCTTCTTGGTTCTTCTAATGAGGATGGTGATGGTGATGGTGATGATCCTAATATTGGTATGTTTCTCTTGATGAATACAGGGAATCTATGTACCGGAGTTTGTGGCTCATCTGCTTATATTATTGGACCTTCTATAAGTACTATTAGTACTTCCATTTCATCTTCAATGATCAAATCAATACTGATCCATTTAACTTCTTCTAGGTCCTTAATTCATTGTCAAATTTTATCTTTTTCAAAGATAACATCTCTACTCATAATCACTTTCTTTATGATGGGATTATACAGTTTGTATCTCATCTTTCTATCACCATATCCAATAAAGATGCATTTCTCACTTTTATCATTGAGTTTGGTCCTTCTTGCATCTAGGATCTTTGTATAAGCCACACAACCAAGGACTCGAAGATGAGTAACACTTGGTTTGTGACCACTTCATACTTCTTTAGAAGTGATAACTTGCAGACTTTTAGTTTGGCAGCGATTTAGTAGACATATTGCACGTGACACAGCTTCAGCCTGGTATTGTTTGGGCAACTTCTTTGCTCTAAGAAGACTACTTGTCATATCAAGAATAGTTTGATTTTTTCTCTTAGCTACACCATTCAACTGTGGTGTATAAGATGGTGTTATGTGATGCCTAATGCCTTGTTGTGTACAAAAGGCTTTAAAGTCATTTGATGTATATTTTCTACCTTGATCATATCTTAGAGTTCTAATGTTATAGCCATTTTGCTTTTCAACAGTTGCTTTAAAATCTTTAAAGCAATTAAATACTTATGATTTCCTTTTCAAAAAATATATTCATGTCTTTCTACTATAATCATCAAATAAAGTAAGGAAATACCTATTATGTATAGTTGACATTGGCTTTACAAGACAAGCCATGTTGGTGTGCACTAACTCAAGTGGCTTCTTTATTTTCCAGTTGACCTTTTTAGCAAAACTATCTCTATGGTTCTTGTTGAGGACACAGCTCTCACAAACTTCATCTAGATGATCAATATAAGGCATACCGTTGACCATCTTCTTGCTTGCTAGAATTATTAGACTTGTAAAATTCAATGTTCAAACCTTAGGTGCCAAAGCCACTCTTCATTGTTGGTGATGGCACTCAAACACTTTGTTACATCATATTGAATGTTTAAAGGAAACATCCTATTCTTGGACATTTTTACAAAAGCAATTAATCTCTCATTATAGTCCTTGACTATAAAATGACAATCCTTCATAAAAAGAGTATAACCTTTCTTTATAAGTTGGCCTACACTTAGCATGTTGTGCTTTATGATTGGAATATAGTAAGCATCTATGATGTAGCTATGATCTTTATTTTCAACCTGATTGGGATGTTGCCTTTACCTTATACCAGAAATTTTTAGGTATCTCTAAAAGTAACTTGTCCTTGTACAGTCTCATCTAAATCACCAAACATATCACGTTGTCCACACATGTGGTTGTTGGCTCTAGAATCTAGATACCAAACATTCTCATTATTCTCGCCTAGTCCTTGTTGGACAAATAATACAGCTAATCCTCTTATGATGGTATCTTCTTCTGCATAGTTGGCTTGTTCATGTACCTTTGATGGAGCTTTTCTTTGACATTCAGTGCTATAGTGCCCAAACTAATTATAATTATAACACTGGATATTCCTCTTGTCATGATTATTGTAACCACCTCCTCTTCCTTTTTGAGTAAATGTTTGTTGTCCTCGTCCTCCTTTAGTATTATTTCTAACACCTTTGCCTTTGAATCTTGTATTCCAAGATCCTCTTCTTTGAAATTATTGAAATCTTCCTCTTCTTTGTTAACTTCTTCCTCGAGTGGTATATTCATTTGTTGAAGTCCCTCCTTATTCATATTTGTCTTCTTTGAGGGAAAATTTTAATTGCAAGGCATGCTTTATTTCCTTATCTCCATTTCTTTTCACAATGTTTTGCTCATGAGCTTATAAAAAAAAAACCCCATAAACTAATCCACCATCAATTTGTCTATTTATTTGGACTCTTCAATAGTGACAATAATAAAATCAAATCTTGGATCTAGGGATCTCAAAATTTCTCAGTATTCCAAGCATTTGTGAGGGATTCTCTATTTCTTCTCATCTAATTAACTGTCACCATAATTCTTGTGTGATAATCAGAAATAGATTCTAAAGACTTCATTTTTAATTATTCAAATTCATCTCCTACATATTAGAGATGAATCTTCTTGATTCTGTCAGCACCTTTGTATTTTTATTGTAGAGCCTCTCATATTTCCTTTAAAAAAAATTTGGAAACGATGATCTCAAATGAGGCTTCATCGAGACCTTGATAAATAATGGTCTTAGCTTTGTTGTCTTTCTTTTTATTGGCTTTGAGGACTTACTTATGTGCCTCTTGTAGAGAATCTTCTACTTCTTTGGAATATGGCTCATCACAACCATATTCCACAATCTCTATACACTTTTGTGAACCAAAAAATACCTTCGGTAAAATACACCAATTATGCACATTAGTCATCTTCTTCCTCTGGGCGCGTGGGTTATACGTGGTTGACAGAGGCAATGGCTTCAAGCAACGCGTGTAGTGCACCCCTTGCTCCAATGAGGTTGATTTTTGCAGTGTTGAGTTCGTATTGAATAACCCTACATTATGGAATGATCAAAATGTATTTTTGACAACTTTGAAAATTCATAAATATCTTAAAGATCTTTGAAAATTATGAGCTTGGAAGGTATAAAACATTCACTTATCTTGGTAGATGATGTCCATGAGGAATATCTCTAGCCTGTTCTTTCATGTTTTATGGTGTTTTTGAACATTTATTGTATTATATTGCTTTTAGCTTTGATTTTGATTAATGCACAAAATGTCGTTTCTTTTTCTTTGTTTGATCCTGTTTAGAGTCGTCTGTTAATGTTGTTGGATATTTAGAATATACTTGGACGTTTAGATTAAATGAAATAAAGTGATTTGGAAAATTGGCAATAGGGCTATTGATGTTTTTTTCTTAGTTTGTTATTGTGTGTTCTTGGTTTCTATGCAAGGTTTGGATTCCAAGTGTTTAAAGAATTAGTTTTGATTTGAAATTTGATGTTTTTTGTAGGCTATCATTGGGGATGCAGTTATGAAGTTGAAATTTAATGCATATTTGTGATGATTTGATATTTTTTTGTTAGTTCCAAGGATTCAATTATGCTAGGTATTGGTAATGTGGTTTGTGAGGACCAAAAGCAATGTGTTTAGAAACTTAAAAGGCCAAATCTGGGTTTTGGCATTAGTTCTTCAATTTCTAAAAAAGTTTCAGATTCTAGGTTCATGTTCTTTGCATGAAATTTGCCTTAGCCTCTTGTTTTTTAGTTGTTTTGGATTAATTATTGGCATAGACATATTAACTTGTCATCTTTAGCAAATTAAAATGTATCAATAACATGTATTCATGCATTAAGATTCTAGGGTTTTTTCGACTGCCCAAACACATATTGATCAAATCATGACTTTTAAGTGTTAATTGAATAAAATGGATGCTTAATTCTTGATCTATGCATGATTACGAATAAAACATTGACATTGGTTGCAAGAAAACTTGTTTGCTTTGTGATTTGTGCTTGCTGGATTTTGGTTTGAATGTTCATTGTGTTCTTCATATTCTTGATGTTTGATCTGTTTTTATTATAAAATTTAATGTTGTGTTTTTTTAATTTTTGATTTGTTTTTAATTTAATTTATTGTTTTGCTTTAGTTTTGATTCAAACCATGGTTTTCAATTCAATTCAGGGTTAAACCAGTATTTTCGAGTCAAACCGATTGGTTTTGTTTTGGGTCAGGTACTAAAGTTTTGTTTGGTTGATTACTTTTTTTGTTGAGGAATTTTTTGCCTAAGAGGTTGTTTGGCAAACACATCATTAGACCTATTTTGACAGTTTTGTTTTGAATAAAAATGTTTTTTTGCCTAACAAGCCCTAAATAAATTCCAAACAAATTCTAAAACATTTCAATGACCAATTTAAAATTAGTTGTGTCCTTTGCTTGTTTTTTCAGCAATTTTATTTAATATCCGGGTTATAGATTAATACCGTAAGATACTGACCTGGTATTAAAATACCAGTTTTTTGTCGAAATCTCAAAATTTTCCACAATTTCTAAAAAAAAATTCTCTTTTCAAAAAAATACAAAAAAAATATGTTTTATTTGGTGTGCTTACGGCCAAGTCTTCAAAAAATTTAAAAAAAAAAGCATATTTTAGCTTCAAAAAATAAAATATAAAAAATACATGGTATGATTTAGCATACACACACACACACACAAAAATTTTATTGAATCCATGAGAACTTGGTCAATATTTTGAAAACCTTAATTTTTTTCTGAGAATTAATTGTCAACATTTTAATATAAATATAGGACCTATAAGTAGGCTAGTATTTAAATATTAGGATTTGACTAGAAAAATCTCATAATTATTTTGAATATTCAGCAATTTTAATTGGGAATATTTTTCACCATGATATACGAGTTGTGGAAAACTCTTTCACCTTTCAAGATAGGTGAATCCTGTCAGGGCACCTACGTGTATTTTTTCCCACAAGAATTTATTTAGGTATTCGTCCATAATAAATTCAAAATACTAGATTTATTCATGAGCATAAATCTTTTTTTAAAACCATAGATGGACCATCAATTAGGAACTCATCAATACCTTTAAGCTACATTTAGACCATACAATTCAGATTACCTTTGGTAAGTGCGTTAGGGGTGTCAATACCTTCCCTAGCCACCACAAGTCTTTTATCCTTGAATTTCATTTAAGACCAATCCATCTGGATCTCCTAGTAATTATAAACCAAACAACTAGATGGTGACTCCTTGACCCTGACATCCCACCACGCCACCCGTGCACGTGCAACATGTATTGTTAAAAGGGTTCTAGAAAAACAAATCAAATTCTTCTTTCAATGGACCAAACAAACTAATAGGTTGAAAGAAATAATTTTTCATAGAGAAAGCCCAAGTCTGAATTTCAGTTGACAAAAATTAATCTTTGGTAGCTCAAAATATTAATTTATAATGAACTCAAACCCAAAACTAGGCCCATGTCCGACCTGAAACCTGAGCATGATTTGGGTTAGGTCGAACCAACATGCTCGTGTGGAAGGGTTTAAAAACAAAGTCCAATTTACTTAAGACATTTCTCCTCTAAAAGTTTGGTTATTATTTGGATCCAATTTTAACTTCTTAACTTTTCATTTTATAAACACCAGGAAAATTTTGTTTCTTTTTATGTGGGATAAAATTCATTTGAAGAGTTTTGGGTTTCACCAAAGTATACCAACCAAGCATTCTTAGAGATCAGTTTCTTATTCACTAATAATTTTTTTAAAATCATATTAATGTTCCATGTTAAAAAGTTTATGCTAAAGATTCAATTTCAATAAAGTTTTAACCCAAAAGGTGAGCAGAGCTCACTTTTAATTTGGCCTCAAATGTGCCCATTAACCATGTTTTTAAATAAATTTTTTAAAAATCCCCCCACATGAATGTAGATTGTCTAACCAATTTAAAAACGACTTGAAGATATACTAATTTGGTAGATCACTACATCAAAAGAAATAGCTTTTGACTTTGAACATTCCTTATTGAAATACTATCAGATTTGCTTGCTAGATAGTGAACACAATGTCTTGAATTATTTAACTTTTATGTAAAACAAAACAATAGTACTCATATTGTTCTCTAAATAGAGAATTTCTTTAGTTCTCACTATTATGTTTATTTTGGCCATGAACAACTCTCATATTTTTATGTGCTTTAAAAATTCAACCTTTTTAAAATTCTCAAAGAAACGATCACATTTATCACTCATATAGATGATCTTTTATTAAGACTATTATGTTATACTCTAATTGGTATACTAAGATATCAAAATCATTAAGATAATTTCTCACTCTTTATCATGTTGCAATTAGCACTTATTTCATCATAGAAATAAGTAGGAAATGAAAATTTTCAGGTACTACTAAAAATGTTATATGACTTAGTTTTTCATTTGAACTTAGAACTTGGGATCTCCAATCAACTAAGTGTGGTTACCATATTACAATCTTTCATATTTAAAGGTTTTAAGTTCATTCTCCTCGATGAATTATACACAAACTCTCTTGATAAATCTTTGATTAGCAGATCCGTAATAATTTTCTTTGACTTTACATATTCAATAGAAATAATTTCATTCAAGAATAAGTGTTTAACGATATTATATATATGATGTATATGTTTAAACCTACCATTATACTTATTACTTTATGTCAATCCCATTGTCGACTGATTGTTGTAATGGATACAAATAGCTCACATTGATTTTGGCCAACAAGAAATATCATATAAGAAATTTCAAAGTCATTTAGCTTCCTTTCCATTTTTATCAAGAGCAAAAAAACTTTAATTACATCATGGATCTTGAAATACATATTTGTTTAGAGAGTTTTCATAACACAAATGCTCCACCAAGTATGAGGATATATCTACTTATAGATTTTGAATTCTTCATATTGGATATCTAATTAGCATATCATTATACCCTTCAAGTATCATCGAGTAACCAATATAGTGTATCTCATACTCTAAGGTGTACCTCAAATATTTAAGTATCATTCGTATTGCTTTCCAATGATCCACACTCGGATTACAAGTAAATCTACCAAGTTTGCTAACCGGCTAAGTAATATCAGGTATTGTGTAGGCATAACTACATCAAAGTTCCAGTTATCCAAGAATATTTCAATTGGTCTATTCCCTCCTGTAGAGGAAAAGGCCTTTCCAGACATTCTTGAAATCTACACACACACCTTTATTTTTTGATAGATAGATATTTATGCTCATTAGTGTTTCCACAATGTTATTCTCACCTTTAGAAAGATTTTTAAGCATTTTCTCAACATAATGAGATTGAGACAATACCAATCCATCAGATATCTTAGAAATTTTTATTTATAGTATGACATCTACAGCATCCAAGTCTTTCATGTCAAACTTGTTAGTTAACATTTTCTTAGTAGAGTTGATCATGTGATCATTACTGCTCAAAATTAGCATATTATCCATGTAGAGACGTACAATGACATAACCATTATTTATGCTTTTCACATAGACACATTTATCAACTTTGTTGATTTAAATCATTTGACAACATAACCTTGTCAAATTTGTTATGCTATTGTTTAGGTGTTTATTTTACACTATTTGATTATTTGACAAGCTTACAGACTTTTTTTTTCCATTGACAACATAACCCCTTGGATTGTTCCATGTAAACCTTCTTATCAAGGTCACCATTTAAAAAAGTTGTTTTTACATCCATATGATGTATTTCAAGTTTGTTAATAGTTGATATGACTATTAACATTCTTATAGAAGTTATTCTTGATATTGATGAATATATGTTAAAATAGTCAACATCTTCTTATTGTCTAAAACATTTAACAACAAGTCTAACTTTATATTTATCAATAGTTCCATCAATTTTCATCTTCTTTTTAAAGATTTATTTATGGCCTAATAGTTTACTTTTGAGAGGGAGATCCATCAGTTCCCATGTATGATTATTCATCAAAGATTCAATTTTACTATTGACTACCTATTTCCAATAGAAAGCTTTCGAAATGACATTGCCTTGGAGTAGGTTTGAGGTTCATTTTCTAATAAGTATGTTAGAAAATCAAGACCAAATATTTTGGTCATTTTTTTTCCCTTTTAGTCCTTCTAAGCTTAACTTTATTATTTTCTTATTGATGATGATTACATAAGTTATCCTTAATTGTTCTTTTAAGCGAACGATTTTCTCATGCTTCCTTTCATAGAAACACATCTTCAAATAATGTAACATTTCTCAATTCCATAATAAAAATAGGATAAATATCTTTAATACTTGAATTCTGTACAAAAAATCGATATGCACTATTATTGTATGCATATTTGATAAATACACAATCTGTACAAAAAAATCAATATGCATTGTTATTGTATGCATATTTGATAAATACACAATCTATAGTTTTAAGTCCTATCACTTTTTTAGGATCAAGTGCTGCTACCTTTGCAAGACACCCCTTCACTTTGAGGTATTTGTAAGAAGGTCTTCTACTTTTTTATAGTTCATATGGTGTTTTTTCTAACTTTTTATGGGGTGCTTTATTCAGTATATAATTGGAAGTTAGAATTGTCTCCCCTTCAAGTTATAAGATGCTCTCAAACCTTTTAACATGGCATTCATTATTTTTTTTAATATTCAATTCTTATATTCCATAAGGTCATTTTGCAAGTTGAGTAAAGAGCTATAGTTTGGTAGATAATACTATTTTAGTATCATAATTAACCTAATGGTGTTTTGTATTCTCCATCTCTATCACTTTTTATTACCTTTATTTTCTTATCAAGTTGATTTTCAACTTTATTTTTGTAATATTTAAGCATTTCAAGAGCCTCATCTTTCTTCTAAGTAAATAGATATAATAATACCTTGTGTAATCATTCATAAAAATAATGTAATACTTTTTTTCACCTCTAGTTTGCATAAATTTTAAATCACAAATATCTAAGTGAATTAATTATAGAGGTTTAGTACTTCTTTTAATTAAATTAAAAAAAATGTTTTTATGAATTTTGATTCTACACAAACTCACATTTATGATTTTTCTCAAAATCATAGTTAGTAATAAATTAAGATTTATAGAGTTATATTCACATGGCTTAAACTGTCATACCACATGTCACAAGACTCAAATAAATAAGAAAATAAGGCATTATTATTACTTTTCTCAACCATGGTTTCAATGGTTATTATATTCATTTTAAAGAAACCATCACTAACAGACCCCTCTCCTATCAACATTTGATTTTTAGAGAGTACAAATTTGTCACTCTCAAAAACAGTTTAAAACCATTTTTTCTCAATAATGAACCATATATTAAGTTTATCTTAATATCAATAACACGAAGCATATTGTTGAGGGTCTGGAATTTTTTGAAAGTCATCTTCAATATGACCTTCATAACACCTAGTACCTTGAAGGTTGATGAATTCCTCATGTACAAGTGTTCACCAACCACTTCTTTGTAAGTGGAGAATATTATTTTTTCGATGCATATGTCTTGTTGCACCAGTGTCAACCCTTCATTACTCATGATTTTTTATCAGGTTGACTTCAAAAACAACAACAATATTTCTGAAACTTCATCAATGAGATCATCAATCTTATTGATATAGGCTTTAACAATTATTCCATTTGGGTTACTCTGTTAAGCCCTATTTATACAACCTTTGGATAGGTGTCCTGTTTTGTTACGGAAAAAATGTTTTCCATTAAATATTTTATCAATATTTATCCCCTTCATAACAAGTTTTTTCTTGGGGACTATATCAAAAGAGATAGCTCTTTTTTAGATAACTTGTTTTCCTTTTCTACCCTTAGTCTTAAAATGAAGTCTTCAACTCCTATTTTCTTACTCTTATGCTTAAAGTAATTCTTGAATTGTTTTCAAGATGGTGGCAATTTTCCAATAATTGCAACCATTTGGAAGGATGTTATAATCATATCTTTAGCATAACGATCATGCAAGGTGAGTTGAAACTCTTGAATTTGACTCATAATAATTATTGAATGAACTATTTTAAAATCTAAGAATTTGTCAATTATAAACTTTTTCATAACAACAACGTCAACCTTGAACTTTTTATTCAAAGCTTTCCAAAGTGCTTTTGAGTCCATATATCCAAAGTTACCATAATAATGGAATCGAATTTATTATTTGACAAGAACTTAGCCAAGTTTAAGGTGGTCATATAAAGTAATATTTTATGTTGTCACCTTTTAAAGTTCAATCCATTGAACCTTTTAGATTTCTTATCATTCACCATAAAAAATGATGGTAGAATCCTCTCTATCGAAGTAGTAGTTGCCAAAGCAACATTAATTGGAACAACCAATTCTCAAGATAACATCATGATAAATAAATTTGAAACAATTTGCAAAATTATATAATAAAATTGGTTTCTCAGTAAGCATAAAAAGATCAAACACAAAATTTTAACAAACCAAAATTTGATAAAATGTTATCACAAAACAAAAGCTAAACCAATATAATATATTCAACCAAGCAAGATATTAAAAGCTATGTTGTTGTTGTTGTTGTTGTGTAAATATCCAAAAAATTTAACAAACCAACATTTGATTAAAAACAAACTACAACAACTATAAAAAGTTCAAATAAATACTTTAACAAGGCAAGATCATAAACACATGTTATGATAGATTGAGACATATAACATGCATCAAGCTAATAAAAATTTGTATAACCAAAAACCAATAAGCTATGAACACAACATACAAGATTGCAATGAAATATATAAACTAAACAAAAAACATGCATATAGAAAACATGAAGCCTTAAGATTGTTGCCCAAAATTAACAAATAAAATTAAACAAGTGACGAAAATATGTTTAGTATATAGGCATGCAATATAATCATAATATGGCCATTTACAATCATAAAAGAAATACTTTATATAAAGATTCTAGCATCCAAACTAAGCATATATCAAACTTGCAATTGATATCAAAAAAAAAATTAGCATTCAAACTAATCATACTATATATCTTTGTATAAATTAAAACAAAATCAAAGAAATATACTTACTTGTTGAAGCACTTTAAAATTGATCAAGCTTTGTTATTGTCAAGGATCAATCCTTTATTCATAAGGCTTTATTACTCTCCACTTGGTGCATAAGGATTTTCTTCAATAAGTCTTTCAATATTCCAACAACACCACTTTGTTTAGGTGCACTTTTAAACAAAGTACAACAAACTAGTGAAATATTACTCAATGATCCATCTATAAAGACTAAACACAAGCTTTAGATAAGGAGGAAGTCTAGAGAGGGAACAAATGTTTAAAAACAAAATAGCAATGCTAAAAAATTAGGTGAAGAAGAGCGTCAAATTCTGTCAAAATAATGTAGAACTAATCAACCCCAAATACTCTTTCTTAGCCTTTTTTTATAGAGAATTTTAGGCATCAAAAGCTAGTGGACTTTCTTTGCTAATAACTTTGATTACCCACCATAAAACCAGTATTAAACATGAATATTTTTTTATTTAAATCATTTGACTTTTGAGTTGATAAATTTATTCATGTACTCTTGAAAGAGTTCTAGAAAAATTGATCATATTCTTTCTTCAATGGACTAGACAAATCAATTGGCTAAAAAAAATAATTCTTTATGGACAAGGCCCAAGTTTGAATTTTAGTTGGCAAAAAATAATCTTTTATAATCTAAAATATTGTTTTACAATAAACTCAAACCCATGTCCAAGCCTAGATATAAGCCAGAGCATGAGTCGAGTCGACGTGCATGTGTGTGAGTTTAAATCTGAAGCTTACTTTGCTTAAAATCTCTCCTTTTTAAAAGCTTGGATGCCTTTTGAATTTAATTTTAACTTTTCAACTACTTTGTAAACACCAAAATAGTTTTGTTTCTTTTCAATGTGGGATAAAGTTCTTTTGGAGAGTTTTGGGTTTCACCAAAATATATCAACTAAAGATTCTTTGAGATTAATTTCTCATTCACCAATAATTTATTTAAATCATATTAGTGTCTAATGTTAAATAGCATAGAGATTAAATTCCTACAAAGTTTTAACTCAAAAAATAAGTGAAGTTTATTTTTAATTTTATCTTAAATATACCAATTAATCATGTTCTTAAACAAATTTTCCAACGTTAATTAGGCTGAAAACTTATTATGCATATAATACTCATATGTAACAATTTGTTCTCATTAACGAGGATGTAATTAGGGATGAATTAGTTAAAATGAAAAGATGCATGAAAGATTTTACTATAAATAAGATAGTTAATATTTGGTGATCACTTAATTAATTACCATGTATAGCTATAAATTAATTAAATTAATTAATTATTACTGTGTAATGATAATTATTAGAAAACTTTTACCATTAAAATAGGCTAGTAGGAATGTTAGCGTAAGTTGAGTTTTCTAATTTAGTTTCCTTATAAAAAAGAAATTGATGTTAAACTAACTATTTCTTATTTAGAATTTTTTTAATCTATATTGTAACAATATAAGAGGTCATCTTGAGCCAAGAAATAAACACAAAAATAATAAGATGTAAATTAAGCTATGTATTTGCAATTGTCTTTTATATTCTTAATTATTTTTTATTTCTAAATTTAACATAGCAAGTTTGTTATTATGTTTAGGTGTGTTTGGAAACACGATTGAAATCGTGTTTCTCAAAAATTTAAAATTTATTTTTTATTTAAAATTATTTTTTATATATTTTCAGATCGTTTTGATGTGCTGATATCAAAAATAATTTTAAAAAAATAAAAAAATATATTATTTTAATGTATTTCTGAGAAAAAAAACACTTTAAACCAGAACCATTACCATATTCTGAACATCCTTACACTTTGTTTTTAACATTATATATATATATATATATATATATATATATATATATATATATAGAGAGAGAGAGAGAGAGAGAGAGAGAACAGCAGCTGAAGCTCCTTTTTTATTATTATTAATATGGGTGTTCGGGCCAGCTTCCGCGTATCTCGACTAATTCCACAAACCCTAAAATTAACAACCATATAAATCTCTAGTGGGTAACATTTCTTGTTTGTGGTCACCAATATGGTTTGTTGCAAGACTCTTCAAGGACACATTGGCAAGGTGTGTTCGTTGGATTGGCCACTAAAAGGAATATAATATTAAGTGCTTCTCAAGATGGGCGATTAGGCCTTTTAAATGAGCATCAAGGCTAATTGAGAGCATGGTGGTAATTGGTCTTCATTCTAATCGTGATCTTCAGGCGTTTTAGAGGCAATATGGTCCCAGAAAGTCCGAAGGTTTTGAGATGTTGCAAGGTGCACTTGGTTGTCAAGATCAATCACATATAGAATATCCATTCTTGAGCCCTAGGTTTTGCTTGTTTATCCTTCAGAAAAATAGTTGCCAATTGAATACAAAGATCTTCGATCATTTTTCTTGCTGGAGGCCAAGAGGATCATCCAGTCGAGAGAACTTCTTCTAGGTAGGAGCAACTTAAACAAAGTGACCTGTCACTTATATTTCGATATTGCAGGTTGTTGATGATTCAACGTTGTACAAGTGTTGCTTGTTTTGTTAGTGCGACAGAGTATCTGGTGTGGTTTTCGCTGATTGTTGTGTTTGCCATATTGCAAGATTGTTATAGTCTAGCAAAATGATCCTGATTTGTAACTGTTGCCGCTGCATTTTGCTGTATTCTTCGACTATACATTGATCGGTGCCGTATCTCATTGCGGTTTTAGTGAATATTTTCAGTATATTAAAATGATTTAAAAATACTAAAATAAATTAATTTAAAAAATATATATATATATTTTGCTGCAAGGAGAGAATTGTCCTCTGACATTCTTAAAATAACAAAGTAGCCCTTCTGTCATGTGATGCAAAAAAAGAGTTTAGCAACCAAAGAAAACCTATATATATACACACACACACACACTATCTATCCTCATCCCAATTTCTTCTCCTCTTAGAACCCTGATCATCATCGTCATCATCAAATACAGGAAATTCTATAATTAACTGACGAAAGATCTACATCCGTAATAATAAAAACTTGATTTCTGCAATATTGTAGCTGAATGTGTACCGAGCCATGAAGGGACTTTTCAAGCCAAAACCCCGGACGCCTGCGGAGCTTGTGCTCCAAGCACGGGACCTTCTCAAGTTTCTCGACCAGAATACCGAGACTCGCGAACGCAAACGCGAGGAAAAGGTGCGTACGTTTATATAAGCAACAGATGTTTTCTATATTGATTTATTGCAAGTATATATAATGCATGGGATATTAATTGCAGATGTCTGAGCTGAGTAAAGTAATTCTGGAGATAAGGGCAGTTTTATTTGGGAATGGACAAGCAGAGCCGAATCCTGATGCTTGTGCACATTTGGCTCAGGACTTCTTTAAGCATGACACTTTCCGCCTTCTCATTCTTTCTCTCCCAAAACTCGACTTGGGGGTAACCTACCCCATCAACCAAATTTATGCTTTCTTTTTTTATGATTCAATTTTATTTTTATTTTTTGATTTTCATGACATCTTGCCCACCCTTTATTGATCTCAGGCACGTCAAAATGCTACTCATGTTATAGCAAATTTGCAGAGGCAACGAGTTAGCGGGCGCTTGATTGCTTCCGAGTATCTGGAAAATAATTTAGACCTTATGGATATTCTGCTGCCTGGGTTAGTAAATAAAATGAGTTTTTGCTGTCAAGAAGTCAGATTTCAGATTTATTTTTCTTTCTAATTTCCTGGTAATATGGTTAGTTATGAAGACGGTGAGATTGCTATAACATATGGTGCAATTTTGAGGGAGTGCATACGCCATCAGATTGTGGCAAGGTAATCATTACTAAGCTTTATATGATCTGGGAATTGCTTCTTTGACTCCGTAAAAGCATATCAGCAGTTGTTAATCAATGATCATTAACCGTGTGTTTACTGCCTAAGGTTCAGATTTTGTCCCTGATCAGTGTATTCGGGGACAATGGTGGAAGGTTTATAGTTGAAATGAACGCAGGATTAATTCTTTGCTGTAGAGAACTTGAGTGCTAGTCTTGTTGTTGATTATTTTAAAAAGTATGACTGCGAGTTTCTGAGTTCCTAGGCATGCTTGGCCCTCCTAAACGCATATTATCGTTTGGATTAAAATTCAAACTAGTAATTAGTATGTGGTTTTGTCTTACAATCATGCATATAAAAAACTTGGTTAAGAAAGCTCATGAAGATATGCAATGTCTCCAACATCGAACAGTAGGAGTTGCAGAACCTAGGAGGTAATTAATCACTAGCTTTTCTTACAGCATATATGTTTTACCAGTTCGAAAACTTGTACCAAAAGATTATGCTATGCATTTTGTGCGTCTTCCCTCAAATAGAGAAAGTTAAATAAATTTAAGATATCATAGGTGAATGCCAAGGTTGGATTTTCGTTTTTTGTTTATATTGTGTATATAGCCAAACCAAGCTGGCTTCAGAATAGTCTAAAATGGCTTTCTGCATTAGCACAAATAACGTGATAGATCTTAATAACCTTTATTGATTTCTCAGGTATGTATTGGAAACAGAGCACCTGAAGAAAGTTTTAACTTATGTACAGATTCCAAATTTTGACATAGCGTCAGATGCTCAGGCAACTTTTAAAGTTAAGTATGTTTAATATCTCATTTTATTATTTATGTTCTTGCATCTAAAATTGATGTGCGTATCCTGCAGGCACACAACTCCTGCTTGAATTCTTCATAGGCTTAAGAAATTACCTATTTGCTGTGACATTTGATCCAGTAATGCATATTTGCTAATCCTTCTTGGAAGCCTTTGCTGCTACAGCTCTTACCAAAATAGTATTCACGTAGAAGATAAATTTGCAGGATTGGCAACTTCAGGATAAGTTTGTTTCAGGAACATGATTTCTACAATTGTTGATTGAGACCTGAGTAGGCAAAAAAAAAAACCCTTAGATCTCCATAATAATCAATGTTTCTTCATTGTTTTAGTACTGTCTTCACTAGCTTCTTCCTGTGGGGTTGGGTTCATGCTTCTAGCTCAAATGTCCTACCATTTATCTATCCACCATCCTATGGCCTTGTCAGGATAGTTTGTGTTTGGATCTCTAGACGTACACAATAACTTCTTTATCTACAATGCACACTCTAATTAAGATTTAGTATGCCAGTGCTATCATTGATATATCGTTATATTTTCCTAATGCTGTGCATGGAGCTTGTACTTTTGGTACTATTACGATATACATGTATTCTAAAGTTATACTTCTTGTATCCATGTCATCCTTCGCTTTATGTTTCTAATTTTAAGAGTATTTTTACTGACCCACTGCCACATTTATACAGGAGCTCCTGACAAGGCATAAATCAACTGTTGCCGAATTTCTTTCTGTAAATTATGACTGGGTAAGTGGTGTCGTCAGTATCTGCTTTCTAGTCCTGCATGGTTTTACCTACTTCCATATATTACAGCAACTCATAATGTCTACTCTAAGAACATGAATAGTGGATGATGCAATACAGCTGACTGTAAGCTAGTTTTATCTTTAGAATCAACAGCATTATTTAAGGCATTGAACTGGAGGTAGATGCAAGAGATATATCATCATTATCGTCATTCATCCCTTGCATGTCCATAATAATGATCTTTTTAAACAATATTGTTCCTAGGATTAGAGGAACTTCATTAACAACTGATGTAAGCTTGTTAATTTTTATTTTTTTTCCTCTGGATTAGAAAGATATCCCTTCAACAATAATGGAGCCAGCTAAAATTTTAACTGATTGAGTTAGTCAGCAAGAGCTTTTTAAGATTTCCATATGAAAAGGATGGCAACGTAGAAAGGAGGCTGCTGACTGCCAAGAACAGACTGTGCTTGATGCATTGGACTAGGCAGTTGTTGTAGTTCTATCATTCATCCCTATAGTAAATAGAGTAATGATTTGTAAAACAATTTTTTTAACGAAAACTCACATGAAAATAAATGATCAGAAAGTTGAGACTCAGAGTATCCCTATTGCCACTGTCTCTGTTCGTAATGTTTTTGTACAAAGATTTCATTGTGCTGAACATTATCGGTATACTATTGTTGCTAGGATCAATGGAACTTCATTAATAGCATCTGTAAAATTGTTTACTATTTATTTGTGGATCAAAGATCACCATTCTACAATTAAAAGTTCAACTGATTGAGTTATGTAGATGAGCTTCTTAAGTTCACTCATCTGAAAAAGGATGGAACTGTGAAAAAGAGGCTGCTGATTACTCACAACCGCGAGCATTAACAACAACTATAGGCATTGTTATAATTTATACTTGCAAAATACCTGTTTGAAGTGGTATCAATCAATCTGTAGAACAAGACCATTGTTGTTGGGATGTCACTTGGTGGTGATACTTATTCTGTGATATCGGTACATCTCCATGTTGATGGTTTGATTAAATATATAAACACTAAACACTAGGGGAATAGCTTTGATACTTAGTTACTTTCTTACATTTTTCTTTCCATTTTTGAATTACTACCAATATCTAATGTGCCTCCAAAATTTTCCCTTGTTCCAGTTTTTCCAAGAATACAATTCACAATTGCTAGAGTCTCCCAGTTACATAACCAGACGGCATGCTGTCAAGGTAATATAAATTTCACAGGAACAATCTACTCCTTGCATTATTTATTGTAGTTTTTCATTTCATAAAATCATCCTTTTTCCAAGTGTATTTATATACATTTTCTGTAAAAATGTTAAAAGTTGTAAATGCCTAAATCTCATTACTGGGAATTAATAAGTGCAACTGCTAGCACAAAAAGGTAAAATAAAGTGAAAGGAGGGAACTCCTTTATCAATTTTTCTTTTCTCTGAAGGGTTTTGCTTTATTTCTTCTCTCAAAAAATCAGAGATATTTGTTAAGGAGAAATAGAATACAATATATTTTCTGACAGCATATAATCTGCTTCAGCTATTGGGAAACATGCTACTTGACCGCTCAAATTCTGCTGTGATGGTTCGGTATGTGAGTTCATTGGACAACATGAGGATCTTGATGAATCTTTTCAGGGTCTCTCTCTCTCTCTCTCTCTGATTTACCATATTTGCTCACAGCATTTCCATGTGTTCTTATAAAAATCTTTTGTACTTGTATCCCACTATAAATTTTGGTTCATCCATTTCAGGATCCAAATAAGACAATGCAGCTGGAAACCTTTCATGTGTTCAAGGTAGGTAGTGTAGTAAGATATTTGGATATTTTTCTTCTTTTATTAATCTGTCTAATTTTAATCAACTTCTATTTTTCCTTAATTGGTAGTTATTTGTAGCAAATCAAAATAAACCTCCTGAGATCATCAGTGTACTGGTTACAAATAGAAGCAAGCTTCTTAGGTTTCTAGGCGACTTCAGCATTGATAAAGGTAAAAATGATATAATTAGACAGTGAAATTCTTGAGATTTTAGCCCTCATTGCTTTTATACTAGATTGCTAATGATATTCTGCTTCATTAATTTCAGGGGATGAACAATTTGAAGCTGACAAAGCTCAAGTCATCAAAGAGATCGCCACTCTAGAAATCAACGATCGTTCATGCACAGATGCACATGATTGCGAGGTTGAATCTTAAATTTCCCTTTGATTTACAACAGTTTTTGCATTTGAGAACTGTTTAGAATCTAGTTTATGTTTATCTATGGTCTTTGTTATATCTGCTTGGAATTGTACAAGAGTTTTCCTATTTCATATCGATATACGTTGGTTCTGTTTAGATATAAAACGTTTTCCAAGTATTGCTCCTCAAGTCAGACTGCATTTCAGGTGCTATTGCTCTGTTTCTTCCCTCGTTAAGTAACATGAAAAGATTGTAGCAAATGCCTTGGTCTGCATTTGGATGCATGAAGTTATATTGAGCTTACTGGCTTCTTGCTGTTTTTATCATGTTCTTGTCAAATTGTACGTGTTAGTTTTGCTTTCCCAAGGAAACAACAATTGCCTGAAAAATAAGGTCTCATGCATTTTTTCCCAAGCAATCCCTTTGTTTCATTCTACTTTCTTCAAGAGTGATAATGCATTTCAATGGGACACATAACTTCGTTTAATCACTGTTTATTTTTGCATTTAAAATTGTATTTAAATACATTTTAAAAATATATTTTAACTTAAAAAACATTTAAATTATATTTTTTTTAGTATTCTTAAATAATTTTAATATATTAATATTAAAAAATTTAAAAAAAAAATCCATGAGGAGGCTCGAACACCAAGCCCCAAAAGAAGGGATAATACAAGATACCAATGGAGATATGGCTCATTCAATCTTGAAATACCATTTTTAAATGACTTGTACAGTTTTCATGATGTTTTTCAATAACTAAATAGTTTTTCCGAAATAAGTTTTACGGCATTTTTCGAAACGGAATTTGTTTTTTCACAGCTTTCGACCTTGTGCTTCAAATTTTGTTTGAACTTTCTTCTATGCCGGCATGATAGCGCCCCCGATCATAGCCAGATTTTCCATTGCATGACCCAGAGAACGACAAATGGCATCTAGAGCTCCTCTGGAGGAGGCCCTCTAAAGGATCTGAGATACTCTTGCTCTTACAATTCATTCACTTGCTATTCGGCCATGGTGGACTTCGTTTTTAGGGCCCATGACTAGGCCTACTAATTTTACATTCCCTGTACAGATATTACCTCCGAAGCCTATAAATTGTTTAGCATTGCTAATGCTTGCTTTCCACTTAAAAATATTTTTAAAAAAATATATTTTATTTTTAAAATATTTTTCCACCACGAAAACACCCACTCAAAAGCAAGTTGTGTGTGTTTTCGGATCAGTGATAAGTTTGATAATGAGTTGAGACAACTAGGTATACAAATAATTCAAGTATTTCTCGAAAAAAGACTAACAGTAAGACTATTATAGTTGTAAAACACGACCAAATAACAGAAGTACAAGCATATATATGTGAGATCGAAAACAACTAGAATCAATCATAGTATAACAAAATGCCAAAAGAATAAAAATAAGAAGAAAAGCTCACTAATGGACATCTAACTATGTGTATAACATACAACACAGAGCCTGTCAATGCTAGATCATCAGCTACGCAGTCTGCTGTACCCTGGAACCATATCCATTAACTCCATTAACATGCTTATCAGAACTTGCTGTTTTCTTTCTCTTGATGACTATCAACCAAGTAACTGCTTCCAATACAACAGCAACAGATCCAAGAAATATGAGAACACCAATATAGGCCTTTTTCCAGTTCTTCTCGCGGTCCAAAGCTTCAAATCCCTCGAAGATGTTAATAATGCTCAGAATCACGGTAGTATATCCAATGGTGTGGTGGTATATGTTCCAATACAGTCTGTATTTGTGGTCTGGCTTGGGCCTCAAGAGCAAGGCCAACACCTGCAAACAGGGCAGTGCATTATTTGTTAGAAGACTTTTCACATTACTTGTGTAGAGATCACATCAGTTTTTGTGGTCGAGGAGAGAGCTAGAAAAAAATTATCTTTTTCGATTCAGTTTTTTGTCTTTTGAAAAGACTGCGAGGCTGGACGGTTCGAGTGACGATGAAGGGAAGAAAGAACTTACAAACAGGTTCCCTTCTAGTTGCCGCCCGCAGTTGATGACTTGGAAAGATCCCACATTAAAAGAATTGCGTGTGCTCGAAAACAAAATCAAGATTCAACGGGACACAAATGCTGACTTTTTAGGCATTAAAGACTTTCCTTAGGCATCTTTTGATGTGGAAAGAAATCTAAGCATCCCATGGCAGCAAAAAAAAACGAGGATTTTTAATGATGGTTTTTGAGGTCTCTTTTATTCGAAGTCAAATGAAGAACTGTGTGGTGACATTTTAACTACTGTTTCGAAATCGAAAGTTTCTGGGCTTTTGAATATATTACACAAGGCAATTATATTCTCAAAAATGAATACTTTTTTCAACAAATATGAAAAAGAGTCACCAACTAACAATCAAAACCCAATTAATTGCTGTTAGGTAAATAACAAGTGAAAATACCTGAAGGGTTCCGAGGGCAAAGATGGTTATGCCAAGCTTTCTATGGGTGTTGTAGGTGATTCCAGGACTATCGCTGCCCAGTTTAATACCAGTTGCCCATCCAGCAACCCCAACTGCATAGCCAGAAGTTTGGCAAATAGCATGCAGGTAAAACCATGCTGGGCCTGCTGACTTGAACACCTTAAGGTACCTAGCTATAATGATTCCCACGGGCATAAGAATTCCCCAACTCACTGCGTTTAACACTCCATGAACCTGAAAAAATCAATTTCAATCACCTTTAGAATAATGATTTAAGCTGAATTCATGTCTAGCAAGCATCCTATACCAACAAATACTGCATAATTAATTGACCATCCACTTACATTTCTCTTGCGGGCTTTTGAGCTAGTTCCTCCTCCAGTTGAAGTTACTGATCCAGAAACAAAATCCACAGTCCCCACTGATTGCATATTTTCTCCAGTGGTAGGATGTGGACCAGGACTACCTCCACTCAGAGGACCTTCTTGCCAAACTTGGTTGGTCGTCACCAAGCTATCAGAAAGCTGAAGTGTTGCAAAAATTATCATATCCCCTCCTGAGGAGTACTCTGCGCTAATACTGGGAACCTCAAAACTCAAATTACCAATTTGCATACTTCCGGATCCAGCTACTTGGGCTGTGTAAGCAAGCATGGTGCTATTGGATTGTTGGTAAGCTACAAGAGCCTGTGAACCAGCCATATTTGGCGTAGTGGGATTTAGAGCCCATGCAATCCACTTAGATGTTGATGCTCCAGTTTTGCGAAATGCAATATCAGCTGTCCTGTTTGATGGGTGGTAGTTCCAGTGAAGGGAACAGTTCAATTGAGAAAGGTCATTACAGGCGCTGTATATTTGGTTCTTAGAGAAAGAGTAGTTACTGCAATTTTGAGCTAAGGATGAGACGAACAAGGAGATCAACAGAGAGCAAGAAAACAACAAAGTTGTTGTTAAGGACTTATCCATGATTGTTTGCCTGGTACTTGTAGAAGCAGGGATGATGAGATATGACTATAGAGAAATTATGAGCCCTTTTTCTTTCCTTCTCTCAAGGACAAGCAAGTTCTCAGTGTTTGGCTATGGCGCACCAAAAATAGCACAAAGTACTGAAACTGTTTCCCCTGATGAGGTTCTGGTTTCTCTGAAAGGGTTGCACAGAGTTTTAGATCCAGAAACTTGAGATTTATAGGATTCTTCTTGTAAGAGAGCCTTCGAGGAACAGTCAACAAGGGAGAGTGGGCCCCTTACACATTGTTGGATTTTGGAATGGTCGAGGTTTCTTGACTAATTCTTCCAAGAATAGTTCTGTATATTGTTTTAAACTCTCCACATGTGTGAACACAAATAAAAATCTCGTAAGAACAAAATGAGAATCAAGTCAAAAGAACAGAAAAGGTCTCGGAAAAAACCTCAATTTCATCCCTAATGATTATTTATTTTCAAGATTAGCATCAAAACTTTTGATTTTATCAATCTCACCCTAAACATATTTGATATTAGATGAAATCACCTCTCAATCCATCAACGATATGTTATAGCTAATACTAGCTTATTAGCCCGAACTACACAATGAGTCGTGATTAAAAAAAATCAAGCGTGTATTTAAATGTTGATAAAGTATTTTCTAAAAAAAATAAATTATAAGTATAAATCGAATGATATTTCAATCTAATACTGAGATGGAAATAAATTAAAAAACTTAATCTTGAATTAATTTAATATTGAAATATTTTTAAGAACTTGAATATTTCAATCTATAATAATTTATGAACAGTAAAAACGATGCCGTCCTTGGATGTATAAGAAATGGCGCCACATGCTGCTTTGGTAAGGAGGGGGTGTTGTATATTTCAAACTCTTGGAAGTTTCTTCCACCTACTCTCCATGTTCACACGTGCTTTTCTGGACCCATAAACTTCCAAGAAGCTTGCAGGAAGCCCTCGTAATTATTTGCAAAGTCAATTCCAAGTTCTCAACATTTCACCAACCTTCCGTGGAAAACATCTATTAAAAACAAGAGACGAAAGAGCATAGCCCACGCCATTTTTTTCTTGCTACTAGCAACAGTGGCTGTGGTTATTTGTTTTTTGAATATTTTTATAAAAATATATTAAAATAATATTTTTTATTTTTAAAAAAAATTATATAAACATATCAAAAAAAAATGAAAACATAAAAAATATTTAAAAAAATACTTTTAAAATATAAAAATAATCACTCAGTTGTCTTCACATGGGATTTTCTTTTTCTTTTCCTTTTTTGAATTATAAACAAAACTCTCCGTCATTCGCCGGCTTGCGATGAAGTTACATCATCTATGACCTCAAAATATACGACTACTTTGTAATATAATGAGCAATGCATGTTCAAAGACATTTTAGACCCATAAATATAGGATCTCGACTTTTATAATAATGTTTTTTATGTGATTTTAATTTGGATTTTTCATTGTTTTTTTTTTTAAGAGACACGTGTCAGATTTATATTGGTTTAATTACTGATAAAATAAAAATAATAAAGATTCCGAGATTATAAAAACAAAAAAAAATATTAAGAAGCAGTATGTGCCATTTTTTTATTTATTTACCACTAGCAAAATATATATATTATTAAGAAGTCAAGACTCAAATAAAAGATCTATTTCCTTCCTATTTCTTTTCTGTCTTTTGAAAATAAAATAAAGATTTGGCTAAAAACAAGAACTATGAAAAAATTTTAAAAAAAAAACAAAAAAAAAAAACAAATCTAGCATGAATGAATGAAAAGTTAGCTATAAAAATGATAAATTGTTTAAAAAAAATAGACAAAAAAATTAAGGATGAATAAGTTAATTATTAACCAAAACATTAATCATTTTTTATTTTATTTTTATAAATAAAGAAAAAAAAATATATATGTAAATAAAAATTTAAAAAAAAAAACTCTAGCTATGTACAATTAAAAATATAGAAGCATTTGGTGAATTATTTTTTCAGTTTTTTATTTTTTTACAATTTGTTTTTTGAGATTTTAATTAGTTTATGTTTTTTTTTAAATTGATCTAATAATAGTAATAGAACTCTTACACTTTTCCCTCCTCTCATTTTAAAAGTCAAAATTAATGGAAAATCAGCTTAACTCACTCTGGATAAAAAGGCCTTCACTGTCCACCAAATCAAACCAAAAAAATGTGATTGTTCGAATTAAGATCATAGAGGTGATTTATATAAAAATAAAAAATAAAAAAAAAAGAAATTTATACTAACATTAATAAACCCTTAATAAAAAACAATTTCTAAAAAAACAGCTAGCTGATACAAAATCTACGGGGATTTTTTTTTTTATTTTTTTGGAATAATCATATATAGAACCTCAAATTTGTAATAGTCGTTAATCCATGATTGCATTAACAATGACAGTGCCATGACTGATTATTTTTTACTCGATTTGATTTTTATTAAAAAAATAACTAAATTAAAATTTAAAAAAAAAAAACAAAACCGGTTCAAACTAACGAGTTTTGGTTCAGTTCGGTTTTTTAAAAGAAAAATCGGTTCAAATCGGTTTTGCTCGGTTTTTTTTCCGTTTGGGTTCGGTTTGATTTTTTCAGTTTCAGACTTATAAAACCAAAACCAAACCAGTTAAATTTTTTAAAATTTTAATCACGTTTTTTTTACAATTTAGTTATTTAAGATTTTTTACTCCTTTTAACACAAACCAACTTAAATATCTATATTAATAAATAAATGAAAAACAAGCAAGCTCCATCCAAGCCACGTTCACATTCATGCAAAGAAGATAAGCAAGATTAGGGTACATGAGAACACAAACTGACTTAAATATCTATATTAATAAATAAATAAATAAAAAAGCAAGCAAGTTCCATCCAAGCCACGTTCACATGCCCACCTGCCCGAGGATGAGGCGACGTGGGCACGTGTTGCTGCTAAAAGTTAGAAGAATAAAAAAATATATAAAAAAAATGTTGCTGACATCTTGTTTTATTGATGTTGACTTGAAATGAAAAAAGGAAAACCGTTGATTTTGTAGATCGATTGGAGTCTATTAGTGTTTAATATTATGCATGCGTTCCTAGCTAGAGAGCATATGTTAATATGTTTTTTGAATATATTTTATTTTCTATAATTAAATGCGTTTAAAAAGAAAGTGTCAAACAATTGATCAATACACAAGATTTGATTAGTGATTAATCATGTTTTGACTACCATAATAAAAATTATTGAATATTTTCATGAGCATATATCTCTTCATAAAAATAATATATATAATATGATTATGGCATTTCATTGTGTGATAATAATGGGCATTTAACCTTTTTACAAAGTATTCATGATAATAAATATATAAATAATTTATTTTTCTAGGACTTCTAAATCAAATAAAAACAAATGTGTGATAATTTATTAAATGAATATGACAATTCTAATTAACTTACAATATTAGTGTCAAATTTTTTTATTTTTTCATTCAAAATATTGTATTAATTTTACATGTGTTATAGATATTTTAATTAAATATACACACGCGTGTAGTAAGAAGTTAAATATATTCATTAAATTTCTAAGTATTATTTATTATTTAAATTTAAAATAAGAGAATAAAAACTATATGGTTGTATAGCTTTGAATTCTCACATCATGACTTTTGAACAAAACAAATAAAAAATGTGGTGGAAAATGTGACAATTTGTGAACAATCGTTTGCCCCACCGAACCTTGTGTTTCCAGTGACGTTGCGTGAGGTTGGTGGGTTGACCACGAAAGGTTCAAACTTGCCGTGTGGTCCAGCTTTCCCGAGCATAAGCATGACTCGGATCTTACGGCCTCGTCCACGCGCGGCCGTACAAGGCAACTCCGGTCGACATTCTAGGATCTGCAAAGTACAAATCATCACCCATCCGGATATGCAAAAACTTCTATTTCGCATGGAAAATATAAAATGAAAACAGACGAGCCGAAATCATGCACATGGAAAGGTTGCAGAAACACCAAGCTTTAGAAAATCTTACATTGTGGTCCTGAAATCTTTAAATCCTTCTGTTTCACCCTTTGATTTAAAGTTTCTTTTATATTTAATACATGTTTTGCACAAAAAATATATTATTTGTTGTAACTCGTTTTCAACCTCCATTTTCCAACATATTTTAAAAAATACAAAGATTTCCAAAATATTTTATCTTTTTATAACATAGAATAAAAAATCAGATACTCTTGCAAAAAGTCTACTCAGCTAAAAACTTAGCAAACAAAAAAAAACAAGAGAAGATTAAGAAAAAAAAGGTCTAGACATCAAAGCCTTCAAGTTGCCAATCTCTACTTAGCAACTACACCACAACTACCCTCGACCGATGGCCACCCACTTTAATCGTCCCACTCCTAACCACATCTGCAAGCCAACCGTTCATGGTAGATCTAACAAATTGTTCGATTCAGAAAATGCAATAAAAGACCAGTTTTCATAATAACAAAATCCATCTTTTCTCGTTCTAATCTCTCTACATAGTTAGAGGTAGTCGACACCTCTTGCATCAAAAGGGAAGAGAAAGGAGTTGTTCACTTGATAGAGTGGCCCGTGCACCTTTTCCACTCATTGGAGCATTAAATGATGCCCTGCAAATTGATTAGTTCTTCTTCGCGTGAACTGTATGCACCACCACTATATGTTTAAGTTCCAACAGCCTCTTATCGACTTCAACAGTTCTTAAATGTCGCTTTTAAACCCTAACACCTTTATTTTGTTTACTTTTAAATGATTTATAAAATTGTTTATTTTTTTTAAAATTGGTGAATAATTGAGTTATGGTTACACGGCGACCTCAAGGATATGAAGCCATCGAGGAATTGATATTTTGGTTGAGGTGGAATAAGGATGGGTTTGAATTAATCCATTATTATGTGTTAGATTTTTCTTATATGTTTGTAGTGTATATTCATTTAAACAAGGATTAGGCTACCTATTATTAACTTTTTATCAGTGGATGTTGACTATGAGGTAATAGAATTGATTGGTTTGCATTTATATATTATTTCAGTATTTTTGTTTTTTTTTATGTGCATGTGATGTCATATATGTTAAGAGTGTAACCTAGGATTAGATGACTTATTCTCGACTTATATTTTTTAAGGTTGACTATCAGATATTTGAAATGGAGCCCAGGATTAGGTTACTTTTTATTGGCCGCTATCATTGGGTGTTGATTATTAGGTAATGAAATTGGTAGGTGCATTTTCATGTTTCTTAGTATATGATTTTGATATTTTTATTTATTGCGGCATATTAGCCGTCATATATACCCAAAGCTTATCTCAAGATTAGATAACACATTCTCAACTTCTATCTTTAAAGGTTGATTATCAAATATTTAAATTAGAAACTACAAGTTTATGGTAGGTCCAATGTCTCTCTTTTAACAAATTGTAGATTAGGTCATCTACGGGCCCAAATCCAAAACCACTTTTTAATTTAAATTTATAAGAAAAATGTTAGGTTTTGGTGATATCTAAGCATAACAAACACATGCCATTTTAAAATAAATAATTATATAGCTTATCTTAGGTAGGATAAATATGGTAATTATATCTTTCATATTACATAACCAACCCTTTACTCAAAACTTTTGAAAGACTAGTTAGGGTTTCTAGTTGTCATAAAACTATGTGGCAACTCTTGTTTTAAATTTTACCTTTAATTCACTGAGATTTCTTTTACAATAATATTAACCAAGTGGATTTTTTTTGTTATCTTATTTTTAACTTTCCCTTTATTTTCTCATTTTAACCCTTTAATCCCTTAATTTCTTATTTTATCCCTAAATATAGAGTAAGATTGATAAATAGAGCACAAGATAAATATGATATAAATAGATTAAAAAAGATTTATGGTAGAGATCTTGATATTTGGATGATAGTGACAATTGGTATAATTGTTTTCTTAATTTGATTAAAAAGGCAAATTTTATAGAGAGAATGTGTCTGATAGAAAAAATAACACTTTTAGAATTATTCATTTGATGTTATAAAATTAAATGTTAGAGTACTTTAAAAAAGTTGGGGCACTTTAATAAAAATATTTAGAGCATGGACACTTAAATCGATAAAAATAAATATAAATACCAATTTTGTAGTTACCTATAAAAGTACTCTAAGAAAAATAACAAATATTTAAAATTTAAGGAGCACATACATTTGATCCTTCATTATCTTTTTATAACATTTGGTCAAAGGCTATTTTTTTATTTCATATAATTTTATTTTGATTTATGTTATTATGATTTGAATAGGTTAATGTCTAAATCAATTCAACTACAATCTTTACTTTGATTAGACTTTAGATTACTAAGTTTCCATATCAACATACCAACTTGGCTAGTTATGGTCTAAACTACAAAACTTGGTACCTCTAGGTTCATTGTTTAATCTTCAATACATTAGATATGTCATCTTATTTATATCTAAAATAAATAGCACATGTCAATCATAGAGAACAATGGTTGTTTATCATATAATAGGGAAAAGAGTTGACATTGATCATGAATCAAAACAATTAACTTTGTTAGAAGAATCCTTGATCAACCAGAAGAGTTGAAGAAGCAATTGACTAAGTGATTAGAAGTCACAATTGGCTAAAAGAAAGTAATCAACCAATAAAGTTTGAATGGGCATCGATAACCAAGAGATATAGTCATATTTAGAATGGAAGTTCTTAATAGAATAGATGATCAAAAGTTATAAATTAGTCCAAGATTCAAGTGTGTATTAATAAAAGAGAAATTTAGTTTGTATTAAGATTTAATAAACATCTTTATCTTATATCAATATTTGTATAGGATTAGAATTATCTATCTAAGTAGGATTCAAACTTTGTAACAGTATAAATAGGACAAATACTACTATAAACGATACTAGCTCCATATATTTTCTTGTAATTTAATCTTTTTTCCCTTGTAGGGTTTTACTTTTTTTTTATTTCTTGCTTGCTTTTATTCACAACATTCTTATATAGATTCATGTAGTTTCTGTCTCTTTAAAATCCTGTCATTTTCTGCACGGTGGTGTTTCTTAGAACAAATACATATTTTTTAATGTAGGATTGGAAATGCATGGACCTGCACATATAAGAGGCGTATCCCAAGAAATTTTACAATAACAAGCACTCCAATAAGGGTGTTTGAAACAAGAATGTCTAATATTGGAGGGTATTTCCTAGTGTATCAGACATAATAACAAACACAATCAAATTGAGCGTGATATCCCTTAAAATATTATTCTTTCTTTATGAATAAATACAACCACATGCCAACTATTTAGCCTTATAAAACTTTTATCCCACTCCACAACCTACTACTAGGTAATTGTATACCATATAGGTTATGACACAACAAGAAAATCTCAAGCCCCTTGCATAACAATTCTTTATTATTAACTAGCAATGGAAGGGAGGAATGATAGAGTTGAACTAGCCCAATACTTAAGATAGATTGGGCTAGAAGTAGGACAAACAATAAGACTTGCTTACAATTGTCATAACTCAAAATAGATTTATAAGCTGCACGCGATCTTTAGAGGAATACAAATTACTGATTTGAAGTAATTTTTTGATGAGGATAACCAATTAATAAGGGAACATATTGCCAAGTTTACTAATTAATATGGTAATGGTAGAACCATTTCTTTTATAAATTAAGGTTGTTTGGTTCATCATTAGCTAAAACAGCTTTACACTAGTTCTCCACATTGCCATCCCAGCTCAATCGATACTTGGAAACAGATGGAAACTCATTTTCATGAACACTTTTACATGACATAACTAGAGTTCGCATTAGTTAACTTAGCTAGAGTACTCTAAGATCCAGGTGAGGCTATAAAAAGTCAAGGTGAGGCTATAAAAAGTCATGACATAAGGTTTAGGACAGTGAAAAATAAGTTTACTATAGTTATAATTGAGTATAAGTGCTTAAATTTAATGTTATAGGAAATGTAGTGGAACATAAAAAAGAGGTATGTGAAAAACAATTACTAAGAGATCTACACCCTTACTAATAATGTTGCTCATAATAAAAAGATACTAGCAAAATAGGTAAACAAAAAAGTCATTAAAGAGAGCATATTTTGTTGTCTATTAAATAATATGTTAATGCACACTCAATGACTGATTTAGATTTTGATAAGGAATTTGATGAGGTCTAGTATAGCTTATATTAGTCATAGAAATTATAGATATAAGACTATTTGAGATCATGGTATTAAAAAACATAAAGAGGATACTAAACCAAGTAACAAAAATATAAATGTTATCAAAGTAGTCTAAGATAGAAAATATTCTATTAACATCAAAATAGTGGAAGAAATATTAGACTAGTTGATGCATATAAGGCAAATTAAGCTCTTTGACAATCACATTATCCATATTGTTGATAAAAATTAAAAATATTGTAAATGTATGAATCTTGGAAATGTGATATTAATAGTTGTGTAGTTTTCAAAAACCAAATCTAGAAAGCTTTAAAATGTAGATGCATCTATTTTTTGGACAAGAAGATAAAAGTGGATGATGATCCATTTCTAAAAATCATTGTAGCAATAGTTACCTAAAAAGCTTGTTGAGCAACTTTAAAATTGAGAGTTATATAAGATAAAGGTTGATCAACTATAACAAAGGTTTGATCTAGTTACATATGCTAGTACTTTCAAAAAGTATATAGATTATGAAAAAGCTAAACAGATGGTTCAACAAGCCTGAGATATACCTTATAGTGAGGTGTATAGGTGCCCCACTTACCTATAATTTTTTTTCAAAAGATAAAGACTTTAAGGGATAATATTGAACAAGTAATGCCTCAATGATGGACTAAAACATTCAAGACTAAAAGACTATATGATGGCATAAATATCGATCATAATATAAATTATTCAATCCTAATGATAAGGAGGATGATGAATTGTTTTAGCTATCATCAATATCTTCTAGATATAGAAAGGAGATTAAGATAAAAAAAAAATAGTTATACAAAGCTTGATTTAGAATAATGTAATGCCTAAATATCATGGTAAGGGAAAGAGGATACATAGTCATACACCTTACCTAAAAAACAAGTTTTTGATGTTGTACAGACCAACAAGGTGATTAATAACAAATAGTCTCAAACACCAATTATGTTTTTTATAAGAGGTATATTAGAATGATCAATATTGGATAGGATCTCACCTACTCTTATTTAAAATAGCAATATTGATCATAAGTTGATCTCTGTTAAGGATAAAATTACTAAATAGCAATAAGCCTTAGTAAAAACAAAGGGTGAAAAGAGTTTGTGTCTCTATACCACCACCATCTTAAAAGATTGAAATAAACCATGATCTCTAAAAGATAAATATAACTAAAGAAATCTCTAAAAATACATAAAGTTATCATTAAGATGGTGAAAAAAAGTATGAAAAGTAGTTAACCTCAAACTTAAAAGGCAACATATGCTATTAAGATAAAGATAAAGAACAATTAACAACCATAATGACATGACAACATATGCTATTAAGATAAAGATAAAGAACAATTAACAACCATAATGACATGACTAACTTATCTAAAATGTTAGGCTAACACCCTTAAAATTGAATAAAAAAAGAAAAGCATCATAAGATTGGTACAAATCATTAATTATTATGCAACAAGAAAATAAGATAACATTAGCTCCTAAACAAAAGATATAAGAAAATGCTATCAAGAAATTCACTCCAATAAAAGAAAAATATATACCTTTTACATAAAAGATAACACCAATAGTGCTCAAAAATAGCAAAATTATCCAAACTCTAAAGAAGTCCATGAGCTATGAAGAGACTTTAATAGATGACCTCTTCTAAATATACGACTAATTAGATAAATAAAATGATTTATAATAGATTCTTAGATGATAGCATGATAGGTGAAGGTTTAGAAACTCTTTATGATAACAATACATGATAGGACAAGGAAGAATAACCATAATTCTCAGTCCTAATGAAACATATAGGTGAACAAAGTGCTTTAAATGATGAGGAACTGAAAAAACCTTTTAATGCAAAAGTGGTCAACCATTAGAAAATCATATCAATCAACATGGTGTTCACACTTCTATATTCCATTAAAACCAAGACTGTCAATAACCTTATTTGGATAGTGACTATGAAGACAATGTAGAAAAAAAAAGGTAAATATTATTATGGTTAGCTAGTTAGAGCTAAGTCTTTGAGCAAGATCCATAAATCATATTTAACATTGGCTACAAGTCACCATTTGAAACACATGTACATCACTAATAACTTTAACGATGTATAAATATAGAGGGTCTTCATCAATAATAGTGTCTCACTCAATATTATACCCCAGTATTTGATCACTAAGGTTGGTCATAACAAGGCTGATATGACCTCGTTAAAAATGGTTATGTTAGATTCTATAGGGGTATAAGAGATATTATATAGGTATTTCCAAAAAAACCTAATTATTAGGTCTAAAACCTTTAGTACAACTTTTTCTATGGTATAAACAAGGTCAAGCAACAATGTTTTCCTTAAACGAGACTGGATAGATGCTAACATGTGTATGCCATCTTTTTTACACTAAGCTTTGATAATTTCACTACTAAATAGATCAATCAAAATAGTTAAAGCAGATAATAAACTATTTATGGTTAATTCAATGATGAAAGTTGTATGGTTATACACCAATGATATCGATTTAGTCTAGTTCATGAGCATGGATAACATGGGTCCCATTAACTTCTTAGTTAGTAAAAATATAGCATGAATAAAACAACTCAAAACAACTTTTAATAGGCTAAATAACTCATAATAAAAGGAAAATGATCAAGAATTTGAAACATGAGATTAGATGAGTTATTATGATCTAATAGTATGTTTTGAGGCTTTTGATGAAGTCTGTCGGTATATGGGGTACCATAATAGAATTTATTTAATAGAATCAAATCAAGATGTAAAATTAATCTTGATCGATATGATAAGTCTTACTTCAGCACCATCAAAGATGGATGATAAATATGCTTAAGTCCAAGACATGTTAACTGAAGACAAGCCTAAACTAACCTTTATAAGTGTAAATATATAAAAGAAGTTCAAAGTGAAATGATAGTATTGTTACACATTTATAAAGACTATTTTACGTAAGATTATGATGAAATGTCTAGTTTAGACAAAGTTTTGGTAAAAAGATCATCTACCAATCGAGCCTAGGTTTAAGCTACACAAATAACCTTCACGAAGAATGGCTATAAACACGATCGATAATGTGAAGGAAGAAATTAAACAACTCCTAGAAGCTAGATTTATTAAGTCAACAAGAATGGCAAATTAAAGGTATACATAGATTTCAAATATTTAAATCATACAACTTTAAAAGATATTATCTAATGTCAATGGCTAATATGCTAACCAATAAAGCATTTACTAATAAAATACTTAGCTTCATGAATGGCAACTCTAGTTATAACTAAATTTTTATTATATAAGAAGATGTTTTCGAGATTGTATTCAGATGTCTTAGTTCTTATACCAAAAAGCAATTAACTTGATCTTCTATAATATTGATCATATTGTGATAAAATCAAAATCAAAATATACTTACCTAGATAAACTACATCCTATCTTTAAATGAATGAGGATGAATGACATAAAAATAAGCCATTTAAAATGTACATATGGAGTGTAAGCATGTAATTTTCTAGGATATTGATTGCATTAACAAGGCTTAGAGGTTAAAAAAATAAAGCACAAGCAATCATAAAAGCACAACCTTTTCATAATAAGAAGGAACTTCAAAGCCTTATTGGCATGATTGATTTTGTAAGGAGGTTCATTTCAGATATTGTAGGGAATATTAGACCCTTTACTGAGTTATTGAAAGGGAAAAGCTCTGATAAGTTTTAACAAACTGAAAGCAACAATTTCCTTTGAAGTCGTAAAAGCTTATTTAGTTAAATCTCCATTATTGGCCCTATCAAGGCTTGGGAAGCCTTTAACACTATATATTTCAATAGTGGAAGGACGGTTGGTAGCATGCTAGCACAAGAAACAACTCTGAACATGAACATGTTGTGTATTATCTTAGTTGTGCACTCATAGTCATAGTTTTGAAACCCGGCCCGGCCCGGCTGGTCGACCCGAGGTTAGAACCAGGCCAAGTTTAAAAAAAATAGGGAAAAGCAAAACCCAAGGGGACCCGGCGACCTGGCAAGCCCCGGTCAAAAACTCGGTTGCAACCAGTTGACTTGTGTATTTTTTTACTAAAATAACATCGTTTTGATTTAAAATAAAATTGACCTAGTCAAAACCCGGAACCCAGGCCTTGGACCGGGTCAAGTTTAAAAACTATGCTCATAGTGGTTAAAAAAATACATTGATAGAGAAATTGTGTATATCTTTGATTTCATCTTTGTTAAATTACTTAGTATATATTACTAGTTATTATAATTGTAAAACAAATTTAATTAAATATATGCTATCAAAATATTTTTTAAGAGGTCATATTGATAAATGGACATTGGCATCGTTTAAATTTAATTTACATTGTATGTCATAAAAAATAGCTAGAGGTTAAGCTTTGGTTGATTTCTTAGTTGATCACACGTGCATCGATATCGATCATGAATTGAAATAGGATATCAACATTATTATAGCAGAACTTGTTCCATGACAATTATGGTTTGATGCATCCAAGACCAGGAACAAAGTCAGCGCATAGGTGGTCATAATGTCGATATCTTTAATAAATCATAAAATGACATTATCCTTTTAGCTTGATTTTTGTTTCACAAACGATCAAGCTAAATATGAGGTTTTAATTATATGTCTAGAAATGTTCTTGGAGTTAGGAGAGATTTATTATTTATTATAAATCAGTTATTTGAAGAATATAAGTGTGAACACCCAACTCTAACTCTATACCATACTATATCCATAAACCTTATTAAATGGACTTTTTATTTTATTTTTGTTTTTTCAATGAGAGGAAATAATATAGAAGCCAATAACTTAGTTCAACATAGAACAAGATATAAGATGATCTTTAATAATCTTAGAATAATTTCTGTCAAAATCATCGATTGATCAATCATGGCTGGCTAATATCCAATAAGAATGTTAATGCAAACCCTGCAATGCAGATTCCATGGTCGAAATTGTAAAAGTTAATTTTTCTTCCAAGTTTTCTTCCAAGTTTATATAATCTATTTATTCCTAAAATTATTTAAGTAATTTAATTCATTATTTTATATACTAATCCATATTATTTTTCTCGATTTGGCATGGATCCAAATTGTACATCAAATGGAGTGGTGATAGGCTTCATCTAGCACTAGGATCTATGCAAGGATGGACATAGCCTAGGTATTGTGACGTGGACAATGTCCAGGTTTTATCTTTGAGATATATATTAGGGAAATTGACTTGGTGGGCTTGGAGCTAAAGAAGGCTCAATTGTTACCTTCTTTATTTTTTGCTTGCAAGTGAGTAGTTTAGCTAAAAGACACTTTTTTTTTCCTCTTGTACAGTCCAAGCATGGATTATGCTATGCAGTTTCAATAGCCAAGACCACCCTCCTTCCCGCATAAATACCAGCCTCATAACATTATGAGAGTATATACAATCTTCCATCTTTTTGACATTTTTGAAGTCTTTGATCTCTTGCTATCCAAAACTATCACGCCATGCAGTTTCAAAGCTTCTTCAGTCTAGATTTTGATCCCTTGCCCGGCATGCCATTCACTTGTTGTTGCTAGCACTACCAGCTCTTTCTCCCTACTTGTTTCCATCTTTCTTGATTGATAGACCGTTGATCACAGCATTAATTAGTTCTCGATATCTTAACCGGCCTGCTGACAAATCATTTGGCATATTCTCAAGAACCTTCACACACACGCCAAGATGAATTATAATTTAAGACTTTTGTATTTGAGCACGCTTCATCTCTCTTGAAAAGAAAAGTTGTGATGATTAAAGATGAAAAACTCGTGCTGATCGAATTAGGATGAATTAAGTAATTCAACACGCTAATTGTATCAGTAAAATTTAAAGGGCTGCCGCTCCATGCCAAACTTGCACTACGCGTCTTTGTATCTGATCAATCTTGTGTTTCTTTCATTTGCTCTTCTATGTAAAGTAAAAGCAGACAAGGATTTTAAGGAAGCCAATGGCTTTTCAGTCCACCTTGGAGGACTTGTTGACCCTTTTGTTGTAAAAGAAATCTCCTCGTTTTATAATTAGTTAGATAAGCTTGGGTGATGGATATTGCCATTAAACATTAAACAAAGCAATCAAGACCTCTTATTCTAAATTAAACTCCATGAGTGGCAGTTCACCGACCTCCACCTTGTAACCAACCAGGAGGCCGGAAGTATGTCAGAAAAATCTTGATCATTCTTAGAGGAATCCCAACGTCCCATTACCTTGTATTTGCCTATTTTCCAGAAAGATTTCCTCACATTTGAAAGTGAGTGTTCAGACGACTATCTTCCATGCATGATCTCAGATGAGAGGAAGATGACCATATCGGCAGTCTTTCTAGACTTTTAGTTTATGACACGCTTTACTTGATCGATTTTTGTGAACTCCATCCATGACACAAGATTCTGCCGTGAGTGATAAAACTATCTTACTGGATATAATAAATAAATAAAAATTTCAAGCATACCCGCCCACCTACTTTACTTTTTTCTGCTGACCTAACCTTTCCAGCCATTATATTTTCTTGACAGAAAACATCATCTGATGACTTCCTCCTCGTATGCAGGTATTAATCGAAACACCAGGTCTCTCCTTGTACGAACCTACTCTCTTTTGATCTCTTCCAAGCTTCTAGCTCTCCACATAATGCTAGTTTTAAATCACTAAGCCCCATACACTTCTAGCTTCCTTGGCAAATTAGCTTAGAACAAGTCAACTTTGATTTATGGTGGAGAGGAGAATTGTTTTTCCAATGATGGCTGATCCATTCAGGAAACTCTCTACAAGTCTGTGATGTTCCTCCCTTGCACATACTCTCTTTTAAGCCATGCATTTATAGATCTTTTTGGTTTTATCACCACTCGGCAACAGTTTCCCTGTTAATTTCTGGTAGGTTTATTGCTACGGCTTATTGAGTTAGTACTAGCCATTAATTGGGTTGGAAATTGAACTGTTACAAAACAGAAGCAAGGAGATATTATCATGCAAGAAGAAATAAAACTTGCATGGCTCTAGCTGACCCTTATATTGAATTCTTTGAAATTCTTTTGAGGGTATTGAAATGGAATTCAAATTATAAAAAAATAAAGACAAGTAAATCAGAGAGCAGAGACCCTCTGATTTGCAAATCAATTACTCTTTGAAATAGCACTGAAAATACGATTTCAAAAATACCCAATCCCATATTCTTCTGTCCCAACATTGTAAGCGCGCGGCTCAAGAAACTCCATTCCTGTGAGAATCTCTGTTGTTCCATATATTGTGTGTTTGGTACTGCGGTGGTTGTTGTGGTTGTGGTTTGAAAAAAATAATTTTATAAAAAGGGCTTTTAGTTGTGGTTGGTTTGGAAAAATATATGTTTGGTTAAAACTGTGGTTGAAATTGAGGTTGAATAAAAAATAGTTTATTGTGTTTGGTTAAAAATTGTGGTTCAATTTGATGTTATAGTATAATTACCTAAAAGGACTTCATTCATAATATTAATGAACAATTACATAAAAAGTAATCTTACAACCATTAAAATTTTGCAAAGATACCTAAACATATTAGAACAATAATTTATAATTGTGTCATTAAACTTGCAGCAATCCCATCACGTACGTAATCCATTCGCGAAGGCATGTGGTGTCCTTGCATTTGTGCACGTGGAGCAACATCAGTTAGAAAATCATCGGGCACAAAATCAGGATGATGATCGAACTCCATAAATGCCACATCTTGCATTGAAGTTCTTCTAATGTAGTTATGAATTGCCATGGATGCGACAACAATTCGAACTTGTGTCTTGTAGTTAAATGATGGCATATTCTGTAGGATTTGCCATCTTTTTTTCCAAACTCCGAATGTACGTTCTATCACACAACGTAATGAAGAGTGCACACGGTTGAAAATTTCTTCAAGATTTTGTGGTTGTCCTCGCCTCCTAAATTCTTCCAAATGATATCTCTGACCTTTATATGGACCCAAAAATCCATATTCATTAGGATATCCCGAATCAACCAAGTAGTATTTCCCTGTAAATACAAATATTTTTTTGTAAATTCAAAAATGAAAAAAAAACATTAATTATCATACACACACACACGTTACTACCTTCTGGTGGCTTAGGAAATTTTACACGTGGATTGTCTATTGCCTCGAGAAAAATTCGTATATCGTGTGCACTGCCTTCCCAACCCGCCCAAACAAATGTGAATTGCATGTCAAAACTACATGCAGCCATAACATTCTGGGTTGGCACACCTTTTCTTTCGATAAATGGAATTTGGTTTTCTGAAGAAACACATACACGCACATGTGTACCATCGATAGCTTCTACACAATTCTAATATTACGAGAAACCAGCAATAATCATCAATTTGAGCAGACTAACAAAATAAATTTTGCAAATTCATTTAATACGATGCGCCATCAATAAATACGATTAATGACATTACCTTGAAATGTGGCATATACCTTGGATTGTTCACAATTTCACACGGTGTGTTTACAAACCCGGGATCTGCAGGCTGTATTAAATCTGTAGCGAGCGAACAAACTGATTTAAGAACTTCATTAAAGTACCTACTAATAGTTTCTCCTAAATGTTGAAATCTCTCTCGAACTTCTCTGTTGGAAGCACCCAATGCTATTGTATAAAGAAATATTCCAACTTTTTCAAAAACACACATTCTTTTAGATGCTTTTAACCCATATTGGTTTTCAAGTTGAAAGCAAAGACTCTGAAATGTCGTCGCATCCATCCTAAACATGTTTACACAGCGGGTCCAATGTCCATGTAATATTTCGTTCAACCATTGCATTCCAGTGTTGTACGAATCCATACAAAGTTCCTTATATATATACGTATTGTAATATAATGTTAGGGCACCCGCCGTGCATAGAACCAATTTCTGATGATCAAACTCTCTTTCCCAAAACAGCTCGCCTTCTTCATCTGACGTGTCGTCGTTATCGTCAGAACTTTGATTACCACTGGAATCTCCATCGTTAACAGAAGAATTACCATAATTAACGTAATTGGCTATGTTATTGATTACATCATCATAACTCCCCTCAAAAAGTGCTGAAAACCAGTGCGAATCCATATCTATCATGACATGCACTTTTTTGTTAATTATTGAAAATGTTAAGACTTGTTAAAAAACACTATTATATGGATGTTACTGTTGTCCTTAATTCATTAAATTTTGATGCAATAATAAGATTTCTTTCAATGTACATTCAAAAATTTCTTGAATGGGAGCAGTTAGAAAAACAGGAAAATTAGCATCTATTTGGAAATATAGATCAGTTTTATTAATAAAAATTACCATCCAACCCCAACAATAACACCAAAATATGACATCTTTAAGGACCCCAGCGGGAAACAGAAGTTAAGAAATGCAATTGGTAAGAACATATAACAAAGAAATCACCAGAGACCCAATTATTTATTAGTTACAAAATGGGAACAACCCACCAGACAAAGAACATTCGAATCTTCCAAAAAAAACCCTCAAAGCAAAAACATAAACCAGTTTTAATGAAACAGTAACTGTTAACAAAAAAACTCACAAGGATAAAGGAAAGAATAAAACCCAGTACACCCTGTTCAAAAGATCCCAACTTTAGGTTACCCATCAAAGCATATAACCCAAAAATACTGTTGCAGATTCCAAAGGCATAACAATACTAATTACATTGGAGTTGAAAGGAACAGAGTTGGAAAGGTAGAGAGCAAATACCTTTGACCGGAGATGGAAACAAAAGTCAGAGTGATGAATGTGAAACAAAACAGATAGAATTGGGTTCAAGATTTGAAGATTTGCTGAGAAACACAGGGATTAATAAAACAAACATTTACAAACCAGTGAAAGCAATTTTGTTTATAAGGAATTGCATGACATTGAAAGCAATCAACTGTAATTAATAATTAATAAAATGCAACTTACGTACAGATTGTTCACAATACCAACAATGTAGCAACACCACCAATTACACCACTAATTCTTCTTGGAAAGTGACAATATAAAAGTGAAAACCTTCCTATAATTGCTGCTATTTATATAGAAATACACAGGGAAGTAATATTACAAAACAACAACCTAACTTTCAAAAGCAACCTAACATTCAAATGTGGCATACACAAACTGAAAATTTTGATTTTACCAACCTAAACCTACCATTCAAGAGCATGTAACCTAACATTCAATGTCAAGAATCCATACATTTAAATTGTAATAACAAGAAGCATCAATCTCGGTTTCCATGTAGTAACCAACCATTCAACATCAAGTAGCACAAACTAAAAATTATGATTTCAACAACCTAGACCTAACATTTAAAGTTAAGTATCCATACATGAAGTCAACATTTTAGAACTCATGAAATTCTAACCCAACAACAATATTCAGTGATACATATGTCAAAACAGATATGGTAATAGTGTTCTAAGTACTTGGTTATGGAAATACACAAAAAGGTGGGCAGAGAGTTCAATTTCCAGCAACAATGGCAGCACATGAAGCCTGAAAAAACGGTGGAAAAGATTTCAGAATACTGAAAATGTTACTGAATTATAGAATTCAACATAAATAAAAAGACATGAATATGTTAAAAAGTTCAGAAGACCTGACCTTGTTCATCTAAGTTTTTCTTTGTTGGTCAAACATTATTTTCAGCCATGAAATTTTTCTATCAATACAACCCATTGCAGCCCACATCTCCCTCTTGCTCCTCGCACAAAAGAATTGAGTTGCAAATGTATGCAGTGCACTACCAAAGGTAACTCCATCAATAGAATGCAGTTCTGCCATTACCTCTTCAATGCTACAACCTTTTTTTATCTCTCGAAGGAGTTATGCTCTCTCTCGGCTTGGAGACAGTCTGAACAAGTTGATCCAGACACGAAAATAATTGTGCTCTCATTCCAGTTCCCTTTTTTTTTCCGCTTTGAGGTGTAGTGTGATGTGCACCCTTTCTCTTTGCACTGTTGGGGTTACTGCTACTGTTTGCCACATTGCTTCCACCAACCATATTGCTAACGTCGTGTATGAAATCAGGGATTGCATCCTCTTCAGAGTCGCCACTTCCTTCTTTCATATTAGTTTTCTCATTGGTTGTATTTTTCATTTCAGCAGCATCCCTATCATCTTTATCTGATAAGAGTCCTTGTGAGGGAGTCCAAGCATATTCTCCCATGGCCATTATGTTAGCAAACATGATATCATACTTGGCACACAATGAGGGCTTTATGTCGGCATGCCTAAACTTTTTTGCTCCTCTCATTTCCTGTGTAATGAAAGCTGGACGTACTTAGCAATGATAGTACATTAACAAATAATACAATATGAAAAATAACTTTGTGAGGCTATTGATAATGAAAACATAACCTGAATTTTTAATTGCCACCACTCATCAGTTGCTGAGATAGTCCCAAGTTCAGTTGACCAACCAACTCCAGTTTCAGTTATTAATTTTTTCCATACCCTCCAGTCCTTTTTAATCCCATCCCATTTGTTTTTAAGCTGAGCTTTTGTTAATGAAAGTCCTGTCTGATCTTTGAATGATTGAATGACAAATTTCCATCCAGCTTTGTCGAAATGAGTGTTTGGTATCATGCCTCTCTCAATTGCTGTAATGCAAATGTCACAAAACGTGTGCAACATTGCCTTGGTCCAAGAAGCTTTATCATGTGTGTCAGACCCATCCATTGCTTGATGGATGACAATACAAGGAAAAATTAAACAAACAATGAACTATATAGATAAGATATTAAATGTTGATAAGGGCTGAAATTAGATACTAATAGAACAGGAAATTACATTTCCAGCAAAAGGTCAACCAAAGAATAATAAAAGATTTAATGTTAACAAGGGATGAAAAAATAAATTAACAATTATCTATAATAGCTTGGTTTACAATGCAAGAAAAATTAAACAAACAATTAACTATAACTGATAAAAGATTGGTCAACTGTTTCTTGACAGGGGAAAGAACATGAACAACTAACTATGGACAAATGAAACCATTAACCTTGTGTCATCAATTATCAGGGGATGTTAAATACCCCACCCTCAAAACTCAGTTGATGCAAATAAGAAAAGGTTGTTGAATTTTATGTATTCAACAGCAAAAGCAACAGGGACATCAATCCAAAAGCATTCATAACCAGAAGGATTCATAAAACCTACCCAACCAAAATTCAATTTCTGCTCTGAGTGATCAAAGAATGGAAAACGTTACTTTACATAAGCAGAACTGAACTGAGTAGAGCCACCACTGTGAAAATAAAACTTGAACCCCAAATGTGTAGTTTTATACCTCACTTTACAATATCCATTCTGTTAAGCTAGAAATTACTAAATCCTAAAAATGGAGTTATTAATCTAGACAAGAAGATTGCAATACACCCTCCCCACCACACCCTTTCCTGCAGCCTTGCAATTTTTGATCATGTGTGTAAACAACTCGGCATTCATTGGAGGGACATTAATGGAACTAGTAATGCTTGAAAACTGTTAATGCTTTAAAGTTGCAGAGAGTAATTCGCTTTCGGCCTCAATTACTACATGTTTAACATGGCATCCCAACACATACATAACTACCCACGGACAACTACATCTAGTTTAACATAGCAACCAACACATAAATAATAATGGAGATAAAAATCATCGGGAATAAACAGAATGAAAAATAATAAAAATCATCCCAACACATACATAACTACCCACGGACCAGTGAAGTAAGCAAGCTAACCGTTGAAAATTGCAGCTTTGGTGTTTGAATGAAGCAGGATGTTGAAATCTTTTTTGGGGTTGTTGATTGCAGGAACACGGTTTGCTCTTCTTCTTTCATTTCTGTTGATAAAGAGAAATGAATGAAACATTTGCAATTTAAACTTTCAAGAGTAAAAACAGTTGATTTATCAAAGGAAATCCACAGAGTGAGGCGTCGTTAGTTGACTGCACACCACCCGCTGTTTTGCTAGCTTCTCATTTCGACTTGAGACCCGCGGAAAGTCATCACGGCCTCAGAAGGTTTAGCCAAGGGATTAGAGGGGGGGCTAGCCAGGTTCAGTGTCAGTAGGACATATAAATTAACTAACAGAAAATCAAAGCAGTGAAGACAAACTAACCCGTTGGGAATTTCAGCTGTGGAGTTTGAATGAAGCACTTCCATTGTCCATGTTTAGGGGTTGTTGATTGCAGTAAAATGGGTTGCTGTTGTTCTTGTTTTTCTGTTGTCAAGGCAAAATGAATGACAACCGAAAGTGAATAAAGAGACACAGCCATCACTTTAATTGTTGGTGGTTGTGTAGCAGTAATTGTTTACTGAATGGTTGTTGTGCGCAGAAGAGAAATGAATGCAAAGAATGGATGAGAAGAGCAATAACAGAGAAGAGGATAAGTCGGTAATTTCCCATCTCTGTTATCTCTGGAAGTTCAACCTGTGGTTGAACTTGCAAAAAAACAGCAAATTACTATTTTTTTAAAATCACGGTCCTGCCTCATTTTACTGGTGGGACCCACGTTTTAAATTTTAGTAACATGTGGTAACCAAACACATGTTTCAGTGTGTTTTTAAAAAACACAAACGCTACCGCTTAGACAAACGGAGCCATAACGTGCTTGACAGGTTGTTGACGCTGTGCAAATTCTTGGGATCAAACATAAGGTAAGAATATTCAACTTCAGGATTTGGCTTCCCCTCCATCAAAGCTTACACAGTCCTAGTTAATGCCAGCTGTCTATCATAACCCTCGTTAATAACCTTCCATAACTGTTGAATACAAGCTAAGGGCATGACTCAGAAAATGAAGGTCGGTATGAGAGAGCTTAGCGCAATATTAATTATCTATAATTAAATTATTCAGGGAGAAAATATACCATGCAATTCTAAATTAAAAATAAAATAATTAAAATTGTTAATTCAATCTGATTCCATATATATTTTAAATAGTATAATTAAACTTAATTATATAATTTTATATTTTATTTCAGACAGAAAAATTATAACAAGTTATCAATTAAATTCAAATCAAATATAAAATTTAATTCAATTTCACATATGATTTAATTTCAATCATATTATTCTTCTTTAAATTTGTTTGATGTTCGAAAATAAAGGGAAAGATGGACGGATAAATTCAATCTATATTAATATTAATGATATTAATAAATAATAAGAGTTAAAAAGGATGTCCCTATCATTCATGGATTTGAACCTAGACAGACAGGTAACATGACTTGCCAGGTTTGATGTGTTGGTTTTCGAACTTGAATAAAGATAAAGAAGCAAAGTCAAATTAGGCAGTCCAAGTTTAACCTAAGCTCATGAATTCATCTAATGTATTACAATTATCTTGAACCTTAATATATATATATATATATATATATATATATATATATATATATATATATATAAAGCAAAGGTACAATATGATATTGTTTAAAAAGCTTCAGATATTTTTTAAAAGCCTTCATTTTGGGGTCACAGATCACAATTGATCACTGTTTTGTTGTAAAATAATATAAATTATATTTTAAAATCTTACTTAATTGTTTAAGTGTTTGGATTAAATTAATTTTTTAATATAATATCATAATTTTATTTTAATTGATATATGAGACAAGAGGTGAATTATTCGTGTCTTAATTTCATTCATCTCACAAGGTTTTCTGTTTTGTATTCGAATCCATCTAGTAACAATGATAGATTCCGCTTGAATTAGATATTACTAGCAATTATATAATGTTTCGAGGATGAGATCAATTTTTTTCATTAAAAAAAAACATTTGAATGTTGCAAGAGTTTTTTTAATAAAAAAATTATTATGAATTCAAAATATAACAGCATATTAGACATCGATATCTCTTTGAAATATTGATAAGATAACATATTGATTCAATTCGAGTTAACTTGTTAAATCTACAACTCGGGTCATGAGACTGTGATCCTATAAAATACAAATCAAAATAAATTATAAAGACCAGCTCTTAATTAATTTAATATTAAATGGTGAAATGTAAAAATATCAAATTAAAAATAAAAAACTATTCAATTCAATTCAAATTAACCTATTAATCATGTGTAACTTGAGTTGTAAAGTTGAGATAAACTCATAAAAAATAAATTAAAAAATTCATCAAGTCTAATTTAGAAAAAAAATCTTAACTTCGCAGAAAGAGAGAATAAAATTTAAAAAAAAATAATTAGAAAAAAGCAGGGGAAAAAAAAGAGAGTAAAGTGATGCTCGCAGTCCCGAGCTCCAGGCAAGGGATTGCTGAACCAAGATTTTCACGTATAATGGCTTAGCTTCAAAGCCAAAGCCAAGCACCACAATATATCCAGGCCCCTCTGGGAAAAGTAATCAAGAAAATGATAGTAACTCGACATGCTGGCACAGTGACAGACTCGCCATCATGCATGTATGTATCCACTACGCATAAACAAACAAGTTCTTGACGTTCTTTTCTTATCCACCGAATTAACACTTGAAATTGCCTTTCCTTCAAAGTTAAGCACAGAAATATGCTCATGGAGTGTTACTAATCATGATAACCTTCTGTCACTCTTCCACCAAAATAAAACATCATTCACCTAACACACAAATGTTAACAAAAGCTTGATAGCTAGCTGCCTGCCTCCTCTCCAAGCCTGTGCCATCCTTCAGTCTAATTATTCCATCATCTTTTTACTAAAATGCCTCTCCTGCTCGTCCTCATCTTCCTCTCCTCGTATGTTCGGACTGCATTTTCTGCCCATTGCAGCACCACCACGCCCACTAAGACTTTTGAAAAATGCATGGCACTCCCTACCCAGCAAGCCTCGATGGCTTGGACATTTCATGCCCACAATGCCACCCTAGACCTCGTGTTTTTTGGTACCTTCATTTCACCTTCCGGTTGGGTGGGGTGGGGGATCAATCCTTCCTCGGCTGAAATGACCGGCACTCGTGCTCTGGTTGCCTTTCCAGACCCCAATTCAGGCCTGTTAGTCCTGTTACCTTTTATTTTAGACCCAACAGTAAAGCTCCAAAAATCGCCACCCCTCTCTCGCCCTCTAGATATCCAGCTTCTATCCTCCTCCGCCACCCTCTACGGTGGCAAAATGGCCACTATACACAATGGCGCGGCCGTCCAAATTTATGCCACTTTCAAACTCGTAAGGAATAAAACCAAAATTCACTTGGTGTGGAACCGTGGCCTATACGTTCAAGGTTACTCCCCAGCTATCCATCCCACAACCTCCAGTGACTTATCTTCCATTGCCACCATCGATGTCTTGTATGGTTTCAGTGCTGCCCATAAAGATGATACCAGAACATTAAAGACGGTGCATGGGATCCTAAATGCTGTCTCATGGGGAGTCTTACTCCCAATTGGAGCTGTCACTGCAAGATATTTGAGGCACATACAAGCACTAGGGCCAGCATGGTTTTATGCTCATGCAGGGATACAACTCTCTGCTCTTTTCATAGGAACGGTAGGATTTGCCATTGGAATTAGACTTGGGGAATTATCACCAGGAGTGGTTTATGGCCTACATAGGAAGCTTGGTTTCGCCGCATTTTCCTTCGGAGCTTTGCAAACACTAGCACTGTTGTTTAGGCCTAAGACCACTAACAAGTTCAGAAAGTACTGGAAATCTTATCACCATTTTGTGGGGTATGCTTGTGTGGTGCTAGGAGTTGTAAATGTTTTTCAAGGACTTGAAGTTATGGGAGAGAGCAGGTCTTATGCTAAGTTAGGATATTGTCTGTGCCTCTCTACATTGATAGGAGCTTGTATAGCATTGGAAGTGAATTCTTGGGTGGTTTTTTGCAGAAAATCGAAAGAAGAGAAGCTGAGAAGAGAAAGGTTGATTGGAGGAGGGTCTGACAAGGACAGTGGGAGCCATGGTTAAGAAGTTAACCTGTGATCAGTTCCATAGAACAAGGAGAAGAAAAATATAGAACTGGTGCGACTGGGATTTTGCATGGTGCTTTTTGTAGGCCAAGAAATTTGTTCGTTCTTCTTTTTGCATCATCTAGTTGTTAATTAATTATTTGCAGGTCTGTAAGGATGTTCTACAGAGAAATCTCTATAACTATCTATCTCAACGCCTTCCTTAAAAAAAATAGGTTTATTAAACTGTCGCATGTAAGTCGTCGTTTCTTTAGGCTTCAGCCCCTTCTTGTACTCACGAAAAAGAAAAGGGAAGAGACACTCCCTCTCTCGACAGGTCATATCATTAAAGGCCGTTTCCAGTCCCTCTTTTCGACTTTGGGCCATTAGAAATCTCCATCTCTTCTCACCTTCATCAGTTTGGTCAGATCAAACGCACCAAAACCGAGTAATAGAGTGTTGAGGGCAACATAAAAATGGCTGTTCTAAACATGGCGTTGATTGTCTACTTTAACAGAAATACTACCCACCCGCCAAGTTATTTATCTTTTATGATCGCTGACACGCCATAAAGCCACAGGGACACTGACAAAAAAGCATAGCATCAATGAACCATTTATTAATGATAAGTTGAAAACGTTGATACAGAAGAGTTTTCTTGAGAAGCACTTTTATCTCATTATCCAAGCTTAGGTGACAAAACTGACACACGTCCAATCAAGAGAAAAACACACGACCAACATAAAAAGACCTGCCCGATTTCATGGTAGAAAGCATTCGACCAAGAAAGAATCCGACTGAATCCAGATCAAAAGCATTGCTAATGGCTCGATATAGCCACAGGTGAATAAGATTGTACTGTGCCTGCAAAACTGATGGCTCGATAGCCACAATGTCGAGATCAGGAATTCGATCTTCGTTTTTCTCTATGAGCATGAAGGCCATTAGACAGCATTAGAGGAATAAATCATTGTTCATTTACAGAGAACTGAAAGGGACGATCAAGCTTGAAGTGATGGGAAATGGGCGAAGAACAGTCAAACTTAAACCAAAAAAAAGACTATCCCAGATGAAAACGAATGGGATATCATATGATGCATGCAAGTCCATAAGCCAGGGATTGGAAAGCAAGGCATGTATGGAAACTCGGAAACATTGGGAAGCAAACGAAATAACAAGACTGACTTAAGCATAATGAGTAGACGAGAATCGGAAAATACTATTATCTTAGCAGGAAATAATATGCAAAGTGCTGTTGAGAAACTAGGAGGATCCCACTGCTGACCACACTGAATGCACGCAATACTGCAACCCTACGTATTCAGATCAAATACCAAGTTTTTTTTTTTTTTTTCAACTGTTAGCTTACAAAATATAGAAATGGAAAAAGAATAATAATATGTTGGTAACTTATTCATGGGGGACCCTAGATGGGTATCCCTTGAACGTATCACACTAGTAAAATAAACAAGAATCTGCGGGGGTACAATCTGCTGAAAAATAATCCCCATTAATGGGAAGTAGGAAAAACAAGAAGACATAACTGAAAAATCCACAACTTAGCCAGAAATTACAGGGCATAAAAAACTAGGGGGTAAAAAAAGTCTAAATCTTTTTGTATCGCCGGCCTCACCAGAGATGCATGATACAGTTGGACTATATCCCGCAAGCTGATTTTACATCTCAATCAAAGAACAGAAACAAAAAAACCTAAATTGTAACTCAAAACTCAACCCTTAACACAAAACCTTATAACTTCTATCTCTAAATTTAATTCTTCGAAACGAGCACTCCAGTTAGCTCTAGATAACCAATTTGTTTTAACTGAAATATACTAAAGAGAGGATGCATGAAATTCACAATTCACCTGAGTCACTGGAATATCTCCACTTAATATATCATGATAACTGAAATGATCCAGCTAGGCAGCAATTCCTGAAAAAAATTAGAAGAAAATCCCTCAAAATCTAAAGGTTGAGGCACAATTAAATCAATTCATCAAATTGTACCATGTAAATTTCCCTGGAATTAGTTGTCAACAAATTAAAATGGCTATGCTTTGTGCAAAAAATTTCAGTTCAAAAATTGCAGGGGAAAAAATTAAATTACACAAAGAAAACCATTGACATCAGCATGAATACCAGCGAAGCAAATCAAAGAATTTTGTGCTGTACATAATAATCATACAGATACTTGGAACGCACTCATTTCTTAGCTAAATGGATGGTACAGTACAACTTAAGCAGTTCAGTCAACAAACAAGATGTAGAACCTCATATTTAATAGATATTTGTAACACAATGATAAAGAAAGATGCTCCAACATAATGAATAAATGCAAAATTGTATTCATGTGAGTGGATTGTGTTACCTTTGCAACCCATCCCTCACAAATTGGTGAACTTATCCAGGAATTAAACTTCAAAATCAGTGAGCTTGTAATCTAGGAATTATTATTTAGAAAAGAAACCTCCTTACTTCACTGAAAAATTTATTCTTTGAAACATCACTGACTTCTGTCTGTCTTTGTTATTCAATCTTCTTATAGGTCCCTAATCGCAGGAATTCCCAGGCCCACCATTCCCAATTTCATAATCTTCCTTATCCTTTTTACATCTTATCAATAAGCATACAAACTACAATCAACGTGCTCAGAACTAAAGAATGTTTTTATTTACACAATTCGATCCCTTACAACTAGTTTTTTTATTCACCTAAGTTTAATATGAAATACTATCATAGGAAGCCTCCAGGACAACGTGATTACCTTAACTTGCAAATGCAGCAACTAAAGTTCATGAAACAGTTGGGTCAAAAGGGGAACCAATTGACACAAAATTCCAAGTAGACAGAAGATCTCAACATGCTATTTTTCAAGCCAACAAAGCATAAAAGAAGATTAATGCCACAATACAAGTTTATATTTAGAAGCAAGGACAACATGGTAGGAAAGCACATGAGGAATCGAGCAAGTTCTCCCTTCAATGCACAGTCATAGTGGAAATTTGAATTAACATCCAATCTTGATAAGCCTACGCTAGAGGCCAACACTGGGATCTGCCTTTTATTTTCGACATTGGCTATAAACTAACTTCCGAGGTATAATCCCACTGTTAAGATGATAATGCTAGGATAGTTGAAAAATCCAAACTGAAACAGATCACTGCAAAACTTAAAGGTCTAAAATGCTAAGAAATACGAGGAAAACTATGGAGATTACAGATGCAAAATAAAAGCAATTGGAGAAAAAAATAATATCATTTAATATAACATAAAACATATGCATATTTGAAACCAATTTCTTATCCAGCATGAAACTATTGTTGTGAAAGAGTATATTATGGGAGGAAAAATAATTACACCATTAGAATTCTTTTTACTGACAAAAATTAGCAGGCACTTCAAAACAGAATGGTAAACAAAATGGAATGGAGGGAGTACAGTATGTGTAATAGTGCATAAATAATAGTGGAGAAAATTCATGGTTTTACATCATGTAAAAATCAACCACAAAGACAAAGACTTGAAGAGGCAGAAAAAAGTTTTGAGCTAATCACTGGTGCTTTATCAATCGAGAAAAACATCTCATGACACAGGGATACAAATTAAATCAATATCAACAAAGATACTATAGAATAGAACTAAACCTTGCTAGGTAAACATCAACTATCTACATCTCAACAATGGGAATGAGGCAAACTTGCAATAAATGCACCAGAAAGAATGAGCAATTTAATGGCAATTCACAAAGTCACGAACACATGACAAATGAAGGGAGAACATGCAACTGATGCGAGAAATCATGCAGACAACTAAACAAAAATCAATGTTGTGTCTACTTGAGTATAGTTTTTCAGTTTTCTTGAAAGATTTTCTAAGAAATAGAAACTAAAGAAAAGGCGTTTTCTAGTTAAGAATAAAAATTGTTTTCTTGGACGTGTTTTCTATCTCTCTATTCCTTTAGAAAACTGAAAAACATCAAAAAGTTGTTTTCCAAATTCTCTCTTATTAGAGATAAGGGCATTGTTCAGCTCACCTAATTTTTTAAGCCCCTTTCTTTTATTATTTTCAATGCAAGCCAAAAAGGACCTTATTTTATATTTTGAAAATTTTGTATTAGTAAACACATTTCCTTAATTTTCCAAGAAGAAGTCTTTTTAGAATGAATTAAGAAAACTAGAAATGGAAACTAAAAGGTATTCTAAAAGTAAACACGGCCTAAGCTTTTCTAGCCTCATTTTCCAATCAATATATGCACAGAGAACATCTTCTTTTTTCACTTTTCATATGACAATTGTGACGATAGTTTGGATTGCTCCTCTGAACCTCAAGACCAAGAATGTTAATTCATGAAAATGGAAAATGATGATATTGAACTCTCAGCATTATTAATAACTAAATATTCTGCACAGGGTGTGGGGGTGCCCATCCCAAAATTGTGATTAGCCCATGGTTTCTAATGAATCTACAGCAGAGACAAGAATTTGAGACATTTGATGTATGTATGGCGTACAAGATCATGTTCCTCACAGCACATTGAATTATTAATTACTCAGTCAACTATTGCACCAACCATGAGGTTATGTTCTGCTAATCAATTGTTTGCTACATTTCATGAACTGCAAAATTAAGTTCAGACATTTGAAACTAGACACTTGAACATTATTCCTCTTTCATACTGTAAAAAAGAACAAATAATGTGGCAGTTCAACGATTTGGGTTAAAGCAACATTTTCAACAATAGAAATCAACTCGTTGTTGCAGGGAGACTCCCACATCCAGCGAGTGCAAGATGAGAATCCGTGTAGTGAACAAAACAAGACACGCTATAATAGCTACCTGTTTCAAATTGATTTCTTCATGTTTCAAAAATTACAAAGGTTTTGTGTAAACCATTTGTAATTTTTCACATCTGTACATATGCGCATGGATATATAGATAATGAAAAAAAAATGAAAAGAAAATGTAGACTAATCGCTTATGCTACTACTGGTTATGAAGCATACTTATCTCTCAGAACATTAGGAGCAACTTTAATGATTCAGTATGGATTTATTTGGTAATATTGAGAAAGAACTTTCAAAGAACCAGAGCAAGCAGTTGGATGGATGTACTAGACTAGGAGCTCTTACCTCTATTTGACTGTCTCTTATTAACACTATAACCATCAGCATAACCAGGAGAGTTTTGTACTGGAACATCAGAGGTGGTATTGCCGAGGCCATAACCAAAAGAACCAGATCCATCTCGCTCGGAATTTGACGGCTGCCAAGTGGGGTACCTGTAATCTGAACTACCACCATAAAGGTCAGCAAATGCTCCATCAAAGCTACCATTTGATGCAGCATATGATGATGTTGGGGCCCCATTGTTCCCACTATTTCTTGCATAACTACCCATGCCCTGACCAAAACTATTTTCACCGCTTCCATACCCAAAATTCAGACTGCTATTAGAAACATTATTTCCTCCACCTTGACCTGAAAGAGATGAAGAACCCCAATTAGCTCCACTGTTGCCAAAGGTGCTTCCTCCAAGGCTTCCAGTTCCAGATCCCATGTATGCATTTGAACTTGTAGAGTTGGTGTTATAATTGAGCCCCCCGTTTCCCCACAGATTTCTCGTTGCTGAGCTGAAAAATGAAGTATTTCCTCCATTACCTCCATCATATCCTACAGGTCTAGCAAGGTTATTGGTATTACCAATGTAGTAAGGACTCATTCCTCGACCATAGCTGAGATTGCTATTAAAATTTGCATCCCCCCCATAACTAGGGCTCAATGCTGGCTCAAAATTCAAACCCATTCCATAACCAGAACCAAATGGAGGGAAACCACTTCGACCACCAGCAACCGGACTGAACCTATCATCCATTCTAAGTCCATAACCTCCAACTGCACCTGGAGTATATCCCTGAGTGTAGCCATTAAGGAGGCTATTAACCCTATTTAGGCCATAGTTATATCCACCAAGTGGGCTGCGACTGGGACCGGGTGATAACTCTTTGGGAACAGCTCGCTTAACCTCAACCATTTTGCCATTCAGTTCATGAAAAGTCTTCATCAAAACTTTGTCCACTGCCTCCTCAGAATCATAAGTGATGAACCCAAATCCCCTTGGCCTCTGTGTGTTATGATCATACATCACCACAACATCTGTGATGAGCCCAAACTGGTCAAAATATTTCCTAAAGTCACTTTCTGTAACAGTGGATGCTAAGCCTCCTACAAAGATCTTTTTTGTACGCCCTGGACCAGGAGAACCATGGATGCTACCGCCACTGTTTCTGCTCAGCATGTTCTGATCATCCCTGGGAACAGCCTTTTTTGCTTCAACCTGGTGATAAACGCACAATTAGAAAACCAAGCTTAGACGGTGGGAATCTGTCAACACTTAAAGCTTAACATACATAAAAAAAAACACAAATTTGGATGATTAGCAAAACTAACACCATCAAAAAAAATAAACAGAGGGAAGCCAAGCTTTTACTCTTGGCTTGATTTGATATCTAGTTTAATACAGGAAAAGAATTAAAAAAAAATTCTTCAGTTAGAACACTGGACACGTGACTCAGACACGGAAATGAATTCTCCACTTTGCATGGTGCAGTATATAGTAAACTTTCTGAAAAGCATTAGCACATTGCACACAAACTTAAAGGGTCACTTTAAGGTTAATATAGTTTACCATTCTGCCATCAATGCTGTGTTTTTCTTTAATGACTCTCTCTGCAATAGATGGGTCAGAGAAGACAACAAAGCCAAATCCACGGGCACGCCCTGTGGTGCGATCCTTCATTATCACAGCCTCTACTACCTCCCCAAAAGATTGAAAATAGTCCTTGAGCCTTTCTTCATTGGTGTCCCATGAAATTCCACCAATGAATAGCTTGCCACTGTCAGATTGCATTTTTTTGTTTTTCTCTTTAATCTCTACAACACAAAATATTTTTCTTAGTGAACACGAAGCCCAGAACTTCACAGATACAAATCACACTACTAATCAAATCAATAAAAAAAGGCAAACCTTTTTACACAATTGAAAGCCCGCTTCAACTCAGTAAACGTGTTTTACACTGGATCCAATCAACATCAACACGATTAACATACAATTCAATAGCAAATCAAAACCAACAAAGACCATTAACACTAAGCAGAAAATGAATGAAAGTTGTCACTATATTGAATAAGAATGCAATTCAGATTTTGGCAATACCTTTATTTAGACAATTAAGAAAAAAACACACAACAGAACTCCTATGTTTTTGTTTGACACAAAAACCAAAAACTTATCAGATCCTTCAACGATCAATCAGCCAACCAACAATCTAGAATCAATCAAACCTGAAACAAGAGAGAAAAAACAGAAGAACCCAGAAACATCCTGGAATTCAATAAAGGTCCAAATTTAGAAAGATCCGAATCCAAAAAAATAAAAATAAAATTTATATAGCCCACCGATTAAAGAAAAGCCCAGATGGTAAATCTCATCAAAATTGATAATTTAAGATCTGAGAGGAGGCATAATGAGAATACAAATAGAGGGCATGCTCAACCTCCTCTACAATATGCCCTCCTCCTCTTCTTCTTTTGCTTCGTCTTCTACTACTTGTTTTAATTTGTGTTTATGATTTTTTATCAGCTAATGTAAATTCAGTTACCAAACAAAATTGCAAATTTATTTATACACGCATAAATTCTTGTGAGAGAAAAAGGGTTATTTTTGTTTTAGAGAGGGGAAGAGGGGGGGAGAGAGAGAAGGCTATGCGGAGTCTGGTGTGAGGAATATATATAGGGAGAGGCTCAGAAGGGAAGGGGGCTGATTTTCTTTTCTGTTTTTATATTTTTTAATAAAAATATTTTGAATTTTTCTGGGTTTTTTTATTATTATAATTATTATTTACTCCTAGCCCTTTACAGTGAAAGGCAAAAATGCCTTCTTCTTCCTCAACAACCCCCCCATCCTGTAGGTTGCCCCTCTGCACTTCTACTTCTACACGCTTTGCATGCATTGGATTTTGCGGTGGGAAGATATTGTAGCGTTATTTTTTAGAATTTTTTATTTAAAAATATATTAAAATAATATTTTTTATTTAAAAAAATATTTTTAATATTAACATATCAAAACATATATAAAAATACTAAAATAAAATTTAATTTAAAATAAATAAAAAAATTTAATTTTTTTAAAAAACTTTTTTAAAACATAAAAACAAACATTCACTTCATCTCTATTATTTTTATATCATCAGCCGTTTATTTTTCTGACTTTTCCAAATGTCAGAGACTAGTAAATTTTTTGACGGTTGTGATCCGTTGATGCTGGTGATGGTTGTGTTTACAAGGCATATTTTTTTACCTCCTCGAGGTCAGAAGAAAAATGGAGGTGCTTAACTTTATTGGTAATTAGGCCCCTGATTTTTCTTTTAATTGTCATTTTCATTGCTTTTAGAACACACGACACATCAACACCTTTTTTTGGGGGGTAATCGAAACAGTTACCGGCCAATAATAACTTTTCTCTCAATTGGGTCCCCAGCTTAATTTTTTTTAAGTCCTCAACATGTCCAGGAATCCTTGTTTTGTCCCTCCATCAACAAATATACCTGGCATCATCTACGGATTGTGTGCCCAATTGAGAAAAGGTTAAGGCACATTCGTTGATGAAAGGATCCAATGAATGATTCTTGTATACGACAGGGACTCAATTGATCACAAACATAGATTGGGGATCCAATTGCAAATATGGTTATTTGTTGCTGACCAATATGAGGTTACTTTTTCTTTCATGTATTTTCAAGTCTTATGATGAAATTTGATTTCCGATCTCATACTATTAGTGACTTTTATCTGGTAAATTAATTACCATCCACAAAATATCTTTTATATATAGATTTTTTTTCCTTGAGAATATCTCTTTTTTATTGATTGAGATGATTACGTGAGCGTTTGGAAACACGATTATATCCATGTTTTTAAAATATTTAAATTTTTTATTAAAAATTAATATTTTGAATCGTTTTAATGTTCTAATCTCAAAAATAATTTTTTAAAAATAAAAAAATATTATTTTAATATATTTTATTACAAAAAACATTTTAAAAAATAATTATAACAACAATTTCAAAGGTATGATTGTTATTTCTTTTATATATATATATATATATATATATATATATGCAAATGTGATTGATTATTATTTTTAATGAAAAGGTGATCGATTATTGTTTTTATAAGTGGTCCATCGATCTTCATGTATTGTTTGGTTTCCCACATGAATTTGTCGATGCATATTTTCATTATTTCTTTGATAATCTTCCGATAAATATGTTTATTGCTTTTAAATTTTACCACCTACCTAACCAAGCTACAGTTACCGATTAGACTGGTGTCCGTACACGAAAATGCATTATTTTTTCTATTAAAATGTTTAGATGATAGAAACATGTTATCAATAATGATATGTTTGTTTCTAGAAAATGAATTTTTAAGAAATTATTTTTTAAATTTTTCTGTATTTATTTATTATTAGAAAAGTTGATCAACAAAAAATATTTTCTGGTCAACAAAAAACACTTTCCAGCCAAAGAAAAATTTAGTTTGGTTTTCAGGAAAATATTTTCCTTTTATTTTGGGCGAAAAACACTTTCTGAAAGTTGTGAAAAATTTAAAACTATCATATTATTTGCTGATTATATCAAATTTGATCCTCAAAATTTTGATTGATATATATTTTTTGTTTTGAATATTTTTTTTTCAATTCCATCCATTAGAATTTAATTTTTATATTGATTTTGGTTCTCATTTTTATAATTGTTATTTGTTTTTTCCTTATCATTTTTTTATTGAAATTTTTTATCTATCGAATTTGGTCCTCATTCTTTTCATTGCTACCTATTTTATTTAAAATAATTTATGAAATGTTAATTATTATTATTTTAATTTCTTCATCTTTCAATTTTTTTATTTTTTAGAATTGATCTTTATTATTTTGATTATTTATTTTATTTGAGATATTTATGAAATTATATTTTTTTTCAATTTCATTCTCGTTCAACTTTTTAATTTGTAAAATTTGTTTCTCATTATTTTAATAAAATTGAAAAAAATAAAACATTAATAAGTTATTTTTCAGCTCATTTTCCATGACATAACCAAACACTGGAAAATGTTTTTCAATTTATTTTCTATTACACTAACAACATATTAGAAAATAATTTACTTTTCCGGAATTCATTTTCCAAAAGAAAACTACTTTCCAGCAGACAAACGGGAAAGTTGGTTTTATTTGTGCGGGACTGCATTATTTTTCTAGTAAAATATTTAGGTGTTGGAAATGTATTTTTAAAAAAACAATCAATCAATTAAATAAGTTGATTTTATTTGAATTATATTGAGAGAAAAAAGACAACAATAGCAAACAGGAAAATATATATATAAAAAAAGATCATGATAACACGGAAAGAAAACCCTTTTTCAATAATAAAAAGACGGGTTATTTACCTGATTGTGTTTAATAAATTTATTTACTAAAATCAATTTGTAATTGAAATCGATACACACATGAAATTTATTGAATAAAATAAAATAAAAAATATGCAAGACTGCACATATTAAAAATATCATAAAAATAAAGATTTAATCTATATAAAAAATTAAAAAAAAAATTACAAATGAATCATACTGGCCTCTTAAAAAAATTAAACCCGCCCAATATAATTAAAAAATAATTGTTATTTTAAAATGATTAAGAAATCTAAAAAAAATCACAAAGAATAGATATTAATTAAATCATAAATTTAAAAGTTATTTAATAAAAAAAGAGGTATTAATAAAAAAAGAAAGGATTGAAAAAAAGGGAAAAAAATTTGGTACAAAAATGAATTTTGAAAAATTAGAGGGACCATTACCTAATAGCCAAAAAAGATGGGCATTGGAATGAACTTTGTAAACAAATTTCAAAGTCATCATAATTTTACCCGTTCTTTTCATTTAAGTTTTTTGTCTTTCAATTTAGCTACCTCCCCCAAAAAAAATATACAATCAGATATTAATTTGAGTTTTAATTATTTAATTATGCAAAGTAAAAGTTTAAGTATGAAATTAAATTTTTTTTTAAAAATCATAATTTAGATCCACGGTGATATGCAGTAAAATTGATACAATAAAACTTCAATATGAGAGTGTTTGAAGTCCCACGAGAGACTTATTTTTCCAGAAGTTCTTAGAGTGCTAATTTGAGGATCGATGCTTGAGAACTAGTGTTGTGAGCTCATGTGTGAACTCAGCCAAGATATTTCAATTATTTTATTCCCACCTTGATCCCCATTTGTTTTTCCATCGGTATCATCAAATGCTATTCCGACGTGGAAAAACATATCATCTTAGCAATGCAAATTTGTTTGTTATTATTTCTTTAAAGTATCGATCGATCAAGTTCCACCATTGTTATTGTTTTTTTTAATGTATATAAACAATATTTTATATCATAAAGGTGTACAAGAAACCGGATAAACATGGAATAAAAAAAAAAAAAAAAAGCAATTGGACATGGAGATATTAGCTATTTGACTCGTGTTTTGCCGGTCATAGGTTGTCGGATATTTTTTTAACAAAAAAAAAATTGAATATGCATGTATTTAATTAAATAAATTGAGAATCATATATATCAACAAATTAAAAAAAAAGCATTATGTATAACTAAAAACAAAAATAAACAAAGTTGGCATATGTAGATATTTGATCTCGCAATACGAGTCATGTATCTAATTGTATTTAACAACTTTATTTATTAAATTAATTTTTGTTTGATCAGATGGTAATAGAAATAGACACATACATGAAATTGATTGAACAAAATCAATTGAAAAACAATATTATGCAAGGTTGCACGTATTATAAATATTATACAAACATAATTATTTTTCATTTTAAAAAATAAATTTCATTATATAAAACATAAAACAAAATTATAGATGACTTAGAATAATCTCTTTAAAAATTGAATAGATAAAAAATAATTAAAAGAAAACCACTATTTAAAAAAGGCTTTGTAAACAAACAAAAAAACATCAGAGGAAATGGGTATTAATTTGAATATAACTTTAAAAAAATCATGTTAACAAAAGGTGTTAATTTTTTTTAAAAAGGCAAATTTATATATAAAACAATTTGAAAGATTTCAGGTGTTGTTGGGCTCAGCAAGCTAGTCCAGCATTGTTGGCCCATTTAAAAAGGGTTGTAATTGTTTTTTTTAAAAAACCTTAGATAACTCATCGTTTGTTTTACTCATATCCTGATCACTTTAGGGGCTAGAATAACAGGTTGACTGATTTTTTGCCTATAAATCCAATTTTCAACCTATTTTTTACTCAAAACATCTCAAACATCTTGATAAATTCATAAATAGCCTTAAAAATCACATTTAAACCCGAGATCAGCCTGAAACCACAACTCTTCCCGAGCTTGGATCTGGTTTCTTAGGCAATTTGAAGGTGAAAAAACACTCAAGTAAAACTTCACTAATCAAATGAAACTCGTTGACACCATAATCGACTATTTTGGTGGCTAAAATCAGTGTTAATGTTGATTTTCTCTATCTAACACTGAAATCCGACAACTCTCTTTTCTCTCAAATCAGAAACTTAAAAATATAAAAAATAAAATTTTGAACTGAAATTGACTTCTTTTTTTTTTGAAAATTAAAAGAACATGATATTTATAGTTTAGAAAATATGAGGGCTAAATTGTATATTTTACCTAAAGGTTGAAAAAACCATGTGGCAATGTCGGTCGCTTGGGGTGAGCCAGCCCACGCCTGCTCAATGTGGGGCATCTAGCGTTTGGGTTTGTAGGAGGACCCATTGTCTTGGGTTCGGCTTCAGCACCCAAGCTCAATAGGTCTTGCGTGACCCAATTTTATTGGGTCTTGATGAAGGATTTTAAATATTTTAATTTTAATTAAATTTATTAATATAAAAAATTGTATTATTTGTATTATAACTATTTTTATTATAATTTAAAGTATTAATAGTAAAAATAGTATAATTTGTGTAATAAATATTTTAATTTTTCTTATAATTAAAAGTATTACTCAAAATAGTATAATTGGTGTTACGAATATTATTATTTTATTATAAAAAATAGTATTATTTGTGCTATAAATATTATTATTTTATTTATAATTAATAGTATGAATACTAAAAATATTATCAATTGTGGTATACAAATTAATAATTTTATTACATGCAATAATATTATAATAACAATGAGAAGTTGAAACCGGACGCTTGGGTTGCCCTTGCGCCACACGACGCTTGGGTGCCCTAGCACTACGTGGAGCTTAGTCTGCCTTAGCGCCACGTCGTGGTAGGGTTGCATAGCCAATCGAGCATTTTGTCATGACCCTAGTGCCACGTGGTGCTCGGTCTGCTAACGCCACGTGATAATGGGGCTACCATAGTCAATCGGGCATTTTGCTAAGATTCGAGCGCCAGGTGTCCTTACGGGGGCAGATCCAGCGCCAGGTGCCCACTCCCTATGGCCTGCAGCCCCACCAAAACTTGTGCTGACCATTTTCTTCCCAGCAATTCCTTTAATGCCAAATATATCCTAGCGAAAAGACAACTTCACCCCTCCCACGCTGCCCCTCGCCGCCCTTACAACTCTTTGTGTCAAGAGCTAGACTGCCATTACACTGCTCCAATTCATGATACTTTATGTTTATGTAAACAGTAATAAGGGCACTAAGCCCTTTTAGTATATTGTATAATATGCTTGGTTGTATTATTTAAGGAATAATGCCTTTTTTTTCATTTTAATTATTAAATTTATTTTATCTTCGCAGGTTATATTTGACATCATTTACCATCTTGATATTTGTTTTTCTTTGGAAGCTTTTACACATGTCACATATGACATGGCTTTGAATATTTCAATGTTAAATTAACAATTTATATTACAAAATAAAATTTTAGGTTATAGTTTAAAAAAATTGAAAGAGCAAGGATTTTTTTTTCATTTTAATTGTTCAAAAGGCACAAAAAACTTGAAGTTTAAATTTACACATTTTTTATATTTTTTTTATTTTAAGTTTCAATTCTAAATTTTTATTTTCATGTTTCAGATATTGAATGTTGAGAGAAAAGAGAAAAATAATTTGTTCATTCACAAAAAAATATCGATCTATAAGTCAATAGATTCGTTTTAGGGAAGAAGTTCATTTTATTCAAATATGTTTTTTTTTTTAAAGTAAATCGGAGCCCATGAGGGTTTTTTTAGGAATTGGTTGTATTTTTTTTTCTAAAGTGATTAGAGAATGTTTTAAAATTAAATTAGTTTTGTTGAAGTTTCTTTGATTTTTTGAGGTATTTCTTTGGATAAAACAATTTAAAATTTTAATTTTTTTGAATCTAAAAACTGCTTCCCATCCTATTAACAAAAGAAAAGGAGAGGCAGCTGTGCAGGCCTAACTTTATAGTACTTCTAGGTGCGCATGAGCTTTTTGCTTTTTAGAATAGCTGCGCGTTTTAGAATAGCTGCGCGGGCATGGTCTTCAAGCCCAGCGGCTCCTTGCATGTTTTTCTGAATGAGATTTTGACCTGCAACCATTTACAAAATTTCTTACCTATTTTTCTTTTAATTAATTGTTTTGTTCTTCAGAAGATTTCTTCATATAAAATTATTTATATGATATTTACAAAATTATCCGGCTATGCTATAATTTTTAAATAAGATTATAGCTTTCACCATATTATTAGCAATTATTTTATGAATCTAATATGCAAAAAAAAATAAAAAATTATCCATGAATATTTAGCGAGAATAAAATATTTATTTTGTTATTTTAATTATCCATAAATATTTAGCGAGAATAAAATATTTATTTTGTTATTTTTTTATTGCTAATCTTTTATATAATTTTTTTAAATTAATCATTCTTTTATTTTTGTATACATTCACTTAAAACTATCCAGGCTTGATTTTTATTGAAATTTTGATAAGTTCTCATTAAAAAAAAACTTTGTTTATGATAAAAAAAACGTGTACATGTTTTTGTTAAAAAAAAGGAAATAGATGAATAAAAAAATAACTTAAAAAATACATTTTTACATTATTATAATTATTAGGAATATTTATTTTAATTATCATAAAATTATATAAAAATAGTTTTCGAGAATTGCCCCGCGACAATTGTGCGGGGAGAAAATCTGGTGTCTTCTGTATTAAACCTGAAAATTCACTTGGTACATAGTTGAGCGCTGATGGTCGTGTCATGTGAGAACGACACGTGTGCAACCCTGATCTCGACAGCGTGAAGCCTAACATGAATTCTGCGTGTGACATACAGCAACCTTGAACTAAAATTGGAATCGTGGAAAGTATATGCAAAGTTGTTCTTATCAATTACTAACATTTTTGTTCGTGGCCCCCACGAAAGGAACTTTGGTCTTTTCACTAGCTAAATAGCCTCTATTTTTTTTTAAAAAAATTATTTTTAAATTGTTTTAATAAAATTATATTAAAAATAATTTTAAAAAATAAAAAAATATTATTTTAATGCATTTCCAAGTAAAAAAACACTTTGAAAAATAACCACTAACAAACTCTTAAACATCCTGTAAGAAAAGGAGATATAAGCAAAATATACACTAAATTTGTTTCATATCCTATTAGATAATAAATTTAATTTTCATGTTTAAGTGTTTCAAATTGTTCCATGCAAAAATAAATTTATTTCTTAATATTTTTCTTTAGCTTTATTTTATTTTTTAAAAAATATCCAGTCTAAATAAATAAATAAAATCAACAAAACATATTATAATTAATTTATTTTATTTTTCAAAAATGAAATAAAAAACTACCCAATTTAATAAAAAAAAATAGTTAACGTAGATATTTTTTTATATTTTTTAATCTATCTTTTCTTTTCAAAACCATAGCCAATAAAAATCCAAAGCATGTTTTCCCATCCCATCCAAGTCAAAATTAGGTTGACAATAGAATTGAATGAAGAGACAAACAGTGTCTTAAAATCAAAATGTCAAGTATCCAATTATCAAAATTGAGACTACATTTACTGTGCTTGAGTGAGTGTAAAAACATCCACTATCTCATATATCCTGAGAGTAGATAGGTGGCCTATCCAATTTTGTTTCAATGTTAAAAAAAATATCAAGGCTACACAAGCATTTCCAAAATAACAAAAAATATATATGAGACTTAGATTATTGATGTGATCGGGTTTAATAAACTTGATTAATTTAAATAATTTGAATAAAAAAATGCAATGACGGTAAATAAACTAGAAAAAAATTTGACAACGATAAAAAGGTAAAAAAAAAAAAAACCAATTTGAGCCCATCCGAGTTAGCATGCCAAATCTACAACCTGATCGTGATACTAGGGTAACCCCGTTGAAAGAAAACTGAATACAATTATAAAGCTCAATTACCAGACAAATCAGTGTTTCAGGGCAAAAACTGAAAAAAATTACTTAAAAAATAAAAAAAATAGATGCTAGTCAAACCAAGTTAACTTGTAAACCATGAGAACATAAATATAAGATTGAGAATTGAGATAACCCCATGTAAATGAAAGTGAAAAAAAAGAAGCTTGAAGACCAATTCTCAACCAATCAAAAGTTGAATGATAAGATTAAAAAAAAATGATTTAAAAAAAAATCAAATGTTGAAGGATCTTATTTAACAATAAATCATGATAATCTCATAGAAAGCAGAATGAAAAAAAAAATTCAAAGCTCAATTTATAACAAATAAAATGTTGAATGACGAAGTTGAACAAAAAAATATAATTCAAAAAAGGTAAAAAAAAAACCCGACTCGATCCCACCCAGGTGCGCATGCAAAATCTACGACTTGGACATGATATCAAGGTTACCATGTTGAAAAAAAATTAAATAAAATTATGAAACTCAATTATTAAATAATATAATATCGAAGAACAAATCTAGAAAACAAATTAATTTTAAAAGGCAATAAATTATTTAAGTCGACTCGAGTTAGCCCGCTAAACCTGCAACTATGAACATAAAATTGAGATAACTTCATAGAAAGAAAAGTGAGAAAAAAGCATGAAGACACTTTCTGATAAATCAAATATTGAATGATAAAATTTAAAAACAATTAATTTTAAAAAAGGACCTAAAAAAAGACTACAATCAACTCGTGTTAACTTTCAAAACTCATGACCTTGATCGTGAACCCAGGACCAATCTTATAGAAGACAAACCCTAAAACATGGTGAAACAAAATTCTTAACCAACAAGATATCTATGGATGAAATTAAAAAAAAAAACATACAATAAAAAATAATTCAAAATAAAAAAATAACAATAAAAAAATGAATATCGAATTTGACATAAAAATAAATGGAAATTGAATGTTGAGGGATGAAATTGAAAACAAAATTCAATTAGAAAAGTGATAAAAAAAATCAAACATCAATAAAAAATAAAGACCAAACTAGATTTAGAAACTAAATAAAACAAATGATAATTGATGGAATTGAAGAAAAAAATAAATCATAAAAAGATAAAAAAAACAAATAGCAATAAAAAAAATAAAAACCAAATTGGACATAAAAAAACAAATCATAAAACACCTTTATATTTTGGCAATGAAAAGGAGAAAAGAGGAAAGAGAAAAAAATCCACCATAACCCGACTGTTATGTTGTTGTGCACACATGCTATTTGTAGATGGTAATGTTTGGCAACCGGATGACACTTGTGATTATTTTTATTTTTAAAAATATATTTTATATTTATTAAAATGTTAAATCGCTTATAATCAACTTAATAATAACTAAAAAATAAAGCATGGAAGATATGAAAAATCGGCAAAACACAACTTAAATAACATTTTGGTTTTGCTTTAATAGTGTTTAATTTTTTTTTTAAAAAATACTATTCTACCCCTGTAAATTTAAAAATAACAAATGAAAAGACTATATTATGAAGGAGCTACGGTGTTAACCCTGTAATTTCCATAACCATCTAATTACAAATTATTAATTGTATAGCGTAGAACAAAACATCCAATAGAGTCAACAAATGAAAAAAAAATATATTAATGTTCAAGAATGCTATTAACACACAGCATCCACTGTAATTTTTTTAATCCTACAATGTAGGAATTAATTATAACTTAGTCCCTGTATTGTAACACGACTAATTAATTAGTCCTTGTATTTTTAGAAAATGTACATTTAATCCTTATATTCTTAAATCTGTTTATAGCTTAATTCTTTTTGTCAATTTCATGTTCTTTTATGATTTTTTTTAAGAAATAGGAAAAAAGAGAAAAAAGTAAATAAGATGGAGAGAATTTACAAGAAAAGAATGCATTTTATGGAGAAAAAGAAAATTAAAAGGACCAAAATCAACATCAAAAGAGGTTTTTTTTAGTTTCATTGTTTAAAGGGCACAAAACACTTTTCGACCTCTCAAATCTAAAATTATGCATATTTGTTCAATGTTGTTTTTAAGTATTTTTATTTAGATCGAAAACTTCATTTTATCACGTTTTAGTTCCTCAATGTTGAGGAAAGACGTAGAGACTCGTCAAGAAAGGAAAACAAGAGAAAATATTTGGTTGACCATAAAAAAATTAATTCTAGTGTTAATGAATTCGTCTTAGAGATAAAAGTTCACAAGAAATGATTTTGACTTTTAACCGTGCTAGAAAAAGTAGACTGAAACTTGTAAAGTTTATTTTTATTTTATTTGATTTTTGATTTTTAAATTGATTAGAGGGTGTTTTAGAATTAAATATGTTTCTATAATAATTTTTGAGGTGTTTTTTTTTAAAATTAAAATTAAGTTGCGAGTGTCCGAGAACTCAAACCCCAATCCAATAATAAAAAATTAAACCAATAGATAACACGTGGTTTATTAAAAAAAAACAATTTAAAAGTTAAATGTATGAGTTTGACCTATTAAGCTTAGTAATGACCGATCTCTCTCTTAATTTTCAATTTATATTTTAATCAACAACACGTGTTATTTTCTAAATTGTTCAATTTATTTTTTTAATATTAATTGATCTTTTGAATTATGTATGTAATTTTATAATACTTTAAATAAATTATTACAATTTATTAGAACAAAAATCATATGTATATAATGATCAAAATTAACCTTTAAAAGAAAACATATAAAATGAAAAGGATGGTTGAGGTAAAACAAGTATGTAGTTATCAAAATTAAATTTAAAGATAAAAGTAAGATTATTAAATAAAAAGGATATTTGAGGTAAATTATTTCCATGTACATCTATTTTTATTTTTTATAAAAATAATTAACTTACTGCTTTAGTTTTTAATTAATATTAATAATTTTTTTTATATATAATTTATTTGTTTATATATTTTTCAATTTATACATTATCTTTTCATTCTTAGTTAAAAATATCATAATACTGATATTTTTTAATTTGTGGAATGTGCCTCTACAGGTTAGTTAATTCTAAAAACGGCACTGATGGGCTGATGGCCTAATGCATTCTGAAAACAAAAAGAGCAAAAAAAAAAAAAAAAAAAGGGGTAAAACTGTGGGCCCAAATGAAAATGGACAATCAAAGTGGGCCCAATGAGCCTAACCCCACATTATCAAAATTTCTTCGGTGCATATTTTAGTAGTTTGTTTTTTGATTTGAATTAAAATATTTTTTGATTTTTTAAAATTTATTTTAATATTAATATATCAAAATTATATAAAAACATAAATAAATTAATTTAAAATAAAAAAAATAAAATTTAATATTTTTCAAAAATACTTTTATAATGCAAAACAAATCAGCGTAAAAATGGTTTTGAAAACAATTGAATTTGTTTTTTTTTTGTTTTGAATTATTTAATTTTATATATTTAAATTATTTAAAAAATAAAAAAAATATTATTTTAATATATTTAATTTTAAAAATAATCCTATACCAAAATTTAAAATATCTAACAAATACACGACGAAAGATACGTACAGCTCGGCCAGCACCGACCAGGTCGGCCATCAGAGAGTCAGAGTCGCATGACTCATGCACGAGTGCTGAATTTAAAAAAGGAAAAAGAAAAAGAAAAAGAAAAAGAAATTCATATTTCAACTTCCCTCCAATTATTTTCCCTCCAAAACCATTCAAAATCAAAACCAGCCTTCTTTTATATATTTTTATTTCCAAACAGAACATCAATCTCTCCCCATTTCCCATCTTCTCACCTCCCAATTCCCAAATTCTTCCCCCCCACTTCCAGCTTATTACTCTCCCATGGCTGCTTTGACTTCGATTAACGGTGGCCGCTGTGAGGCCGGTGAAGTACATGTCATCATTGGCCCCATGTTTGCTGGCAAAACCACCGATTTACTCCGTCGTATCGAATCTGAGAGCAGCAGTGGCAGGTTCTTCTTCTTCTTTTTTTGGGGAGGGTTATGATCTGGTATTAGATACGCGAAAGGAAAGTTCTTATTTTGATTTTTGAAAATAATGATCTTGAATATTATTTTTAATGTAGAAATGTGGCAATGATAAAATCAAGCAAGGACACAAGATATGCAAACGATTCGGTGGTCACACATGATGGCTTGAAATTTCCTTGCTGGTCTTTGCCAGATCTCTCCTCTTTCCATCACAAGCTTGGAGATGATGAATATCACAAGGTTTCTTTTTTAGCGTTTTGATTCGTTTATTTCACAATCAGATCTAAACAGGGTCTATTATTGTTGCTGCTGCTGCCGCTGATTAATGGGTTTCGGAGAGAGAAGGAAAATAAGATTTTCTTTCCTTTCCTTTTCTTTTTACGAGTTTGAAAGAAGGCTTGCTAAAAAGAAAATGTTGTGATTGGTTTGATGATTTTACTGCACTTCATATTTTCTTTCTCCTCCACTTCTCATGATCTATGTGTATTGACAGCTTGACGTGATTGGCATTGACGAGGCTCAATTTTTTGAAGATCTTTATGAATTCTGTTGCAAGGCTGCTGATCATGATGGGAAAACTATAATTGTAGCTGGCCTTGATGGGGATTATTTGAGGTGTTGCTCAATGTCTTTCTTAGTAATTTAATTTGGTTTGACAAATGTTGCTGTTCGACTTTAGGAGCTCTTTCATTGTAAATTGACATCTGATTTATGTTACCTTTGTTTGGTAGGAGGAGCTTCGGATCTGTGCTCGATGTAATACCTCTTGCTGATACTTTAACAAAGCTGACAGCAAGGTGTGAACTTTGTGGCAAGCGAGCCTTCTTTACCTTGAGGAAGACAGCAGAGACCCAGACAGAATTGATTGGAGGATCTGATGTCTACATGCCTGTTTGCCGCCGGCACTATGTCAGTGGGCAAGCAGTCATAGAATCAACAAGGAACGTCCTTGAATCCTATAAAGTTCCCACTGACTCCCATATTTAGGTAGCTGCAGTCATGTAATGTGCTGACTGGGAGCCCACGCGTGGCTTTTCCATTAGTTATCTATTTTATCTGCAGATTGCAGTTTATGTACAATGCTGAATTGGGGGCTTCCATGGTTCCAGATAAGTTGAAAACATCAATGTACTGATCATAATATATAGTATGGAATGAGATTTCTTACATAAAATCTTTGTTCATTTACTGGTAAATTCATACATTTTTCACTGGAAAAGTTCATTATTGGCACTTGATATAGAATGAAGTAGCTGAATCCTCATCAATTAATGATATACCTGGCAAATTATAGAGCGAGTGAAGTTTTCAATTCATAGAATGTGGGCTTGTTTGAGAGTACATTAAACATTACTTTTTAAAATGTTTTTGCTTATAATGCATTCAAATAATATATCTTTATATTTTATGAACATTTTCTTTATGTGAATGTATGACATTTTCTTTCTTCACATTTCCACAAAAGACCAAAAGCTTTGGATATATAAAGGTGAATTGTATTTTAGAATTTAGCCTTTACGGATATAGCAATGTTTTATTTTGTTTCATTTACCAATATCAACCTTATAATTATAAAAATGCTTATTTTTCTAGTTTTTTTAACCCTTTATTTTCCGCTCAAAAACAAGAGAGACATGACTTATGACGAGAAATAAAAGCTCAGTACAAACCTTCAGAACCTACGTCTAGAGAAACCGGGCAGCATTGCACAGGCAATATAAAAGAGGAGTTCATCACTCTCCCAACATGATGATGAGAGCTGAATAGGTCTGTTACCAACTATATGAAGAGTTTAAGCAAGAATAAGAGAAAAGCTGAGCTTGCCATTCAACAGAAGGTAAAGCCCTCGATTGCATTTCTCAGTGTTGAGCATATTTAGGAATTTGTGGTTGCTAAATATTTATTGATATTTGGTTGCAGGTCTCAACACTAGTTGTTAGGCTGTTATTCACACATGGGAAAGTGAATTCTCTGGATGGGTAAACCTCTTCTTATTCGAGCAAGAAACTAACACCATCCGGTGTTCAAGATCCAGATCTCTATCGAGATTGTTGAGCCTGATGAGATGATTTGATAACATGGGATTCTTGGATACAATTGAATTCAAGATGGTGCCTTGGGTTCATGTTTGAAAAAGAGATGATCTAATCACATTTATTTTCTTTTTTTAATAAAACAATATACATTTTGAATCACGATTGTATTTTATTTTTAATGATTAGCACAATCACAGAGTAATCAATTGGATTACTTGATGATAAGTTAAACTATATATTACGATATAATAAATATAAATGTTTTATAGTTTATGGCTTGAAGTTACTTTATTAATTGTATAAATTGTATGAAACCTTATACAAAAAAACAATTGAGATAATTATGAAAGTTCAATGCATTTGGTTCATAGAGTCATTTACTAGAGGAAATAATTTAGGTTTGATGAAGAGTTCAAGATAGGCTTGTACTTAAACAAAAAATATAAATATTTTTTATATAATATTATATCATTGCCCTGCCAATTATTTAAGGTTTTGATTATAAAAAAAATATGTGATTAGTATTGTATGACTATGATGATAACATAATATATTAGTAATGTTGTTTAATGTATATTTAAGTATATATTTTAAATTGATGTCTTAAATTAACATAAAAAAATGATGTTTTGATTGATTTTATTTATTGCATTAATATGCCTGTATGAAACATGCATTAATGCTTAAGTTTATTTAAGTGCTTGTATGAAAACATATTACTTGCATTTGTATGTTGCACAAGCTTGATAATGATTTGTATAAGATTCAAGAGTATAGAATTATTCAAGAAAATTATCGAAAAAACAAGACATGGATACATGAAGTAATACAATAATAGTTTTCCACTTCAAACACGAATCATGATGCAATAACAACTTTCTACTTCAAAGATTAAGGTGTTGTAAAGAGTGTTTATCAAATAACTTTTAATTGTTTAGGAACTATTTCCCACTCCTATAAAATCTAAACAAACCCAAAAAAATACAAGAAAACACCAAAGCACACAAATTAAAAAAATCTTTTTGATTCCTAAATCAATTTAGTTGATTTAGAAAAAGGATCACTTTTTTGAGAAACGGTTTGACCAATTTGATAAATAGTTTAACTATTTTATGAAAATTCCTTATAAATGGTTTAACTGGTTTTAGCAATGATCTAATCGATTCCTTAACGAACATAAGTTTTTTTGAAGAGTGTGCCTAATATCTAGTTTGATCTTTTACCCTTATAAATACCCCTCTCTTCAGCAAAGTAAAAAATAACATCCAAGACAAAATTCTAATCATATTTTTACTCTCATACAACCTTTTATAACCTTTGTTATACTCTTGATTCATCAAAAAATAAGGTTGGAGTGTTTTTGACAAAACTCCTTTAAGTACTTCATTTGTATTCTATTTAACTTTATTAAGAGAGTAATATTGTGGAAATGTAAGTAATGCTTAAAATACTTAAAAAACACTTCTAAACACTATTTGAATGGTTTGATATTTGTACATTTACAAGTATTAGCGAGGAAGGGTTTTCTACTCTTATACACGTTAAAAAGATTAGGTGGAAGGTTTGATCCTTAACATATATAAAAGGATAGGTTTTCAACTCGAGCCCGTAAAAGGATTGGATTAAATCTTGAAACTGGAAAACGATTGAGAAAGGTTTTTAAACTTGATTCTCTAAAAAGATTGTGATAGGTTTGATCCTGGGTTAGTAAAATAATTGGGTTTAATGTTGAGCCCAAAAAAAATTAGGTTAAATTTTGAGCCCGAAAAAGAATTGGAAAAGATTTTCAATCTTTGACATGTGAAAAACATTATGTGAAGTTTTGGTCTCACTATCTAAGAATACCGTGTGTGATAGTAAATTCTTGAACAATGGTTCAAAAAAAGAATAGATGATTGTCCGAACCTCTATAAAAATCCCGGTGCATACTGTCATAACTCTATCTCCTATTTTATTATGTTGATTATTTTGGTGTATCTTTAAGTTTGCTTCTATTATTATTTTGAGCTTATTTGCATTAATCATTATGTTATGCTATATATTACTTTAAGTTAACAAGAAGCTTTTTAATTGACAACTTAATTTATCCTCTGGGTAAGATAATATTTTTTTTTAAATATAAGAAAAAAATATCCAAGTGTTGCCGACGTGTTTTTTAGTAGAAACAAAAATTCTAATAATGAATTCAAAATCTGATGCATATTGGACATTTGAGATAGTGACATATTGAACAACATTTGTTTTTAAAAAATATATATTAAGATGACAACATATTGGATCAATTCGGGTCAAATCAAGTTAATTTGCTAAACTTGAAACCCGAGTCATGAGACCTTGATAACCCCTTAAAAATCAAAATCAAAATAAATCATAAAGTTCAATTCTCAACCTACACAATGTTGAAGGACAAGATTGAAAAAAAAAAGAAAGACATAATGAACCCATCAAACTCGTGGTCTAAATCATGCACCCAACTAGGTTTAATTACTTTATTTTTTCTCAAATTATTTTTTATTTAATTACATGACAACAAAAACTAACACTCACAAAATTAGGCGTCAACTAAATACGAGGAAGTTTGTTTGAAACTATGATAATCCTATAAAAAGCTAATCGATAAAGATCACGAAGCCCAATTCAAAATCAGTCAAATATTGAAGAACAAAATTGATAAAAAAAAATCCATAATAAATAAATAAAAACCCAACACTGAAGAATGAAATAAAAAATATCAAAAAGCAAAAGAAAAGGAAAAAGAAAAAGAAAAAACAAGGATAGGTATATTGGTTAGCCACCCAAGGCTCGCATGTTTGAGCCTTTTCTTTTATTAAACTAGGTGGGCAATGCATCGCCTGTCTATTCTTAAAAAAAAAACATAGATGACATGTCATTTGTATCCCAGAATCCGTTGATCGTAAAGGTGATTGAAAAATCAGGGAGGAGATTTTGGACTCTAAAATCCATTTTTCAACAATTTTTACCTGGACGCACCTAGAAAATACAAAAGAGACTCAAGTAAATCAATTTATAGCCTCAAATCAATAAAGAATTGATCAAAAAACTAAACATCAACTCAAATCTAAAAAACTTTTTGAGCCTAAATATACCATCTCAGGCAAGAAGTAGACCAAAGAACAACATGATGAAACTCCTCTCATTGAATATAACTTGTTGACACCAAGATCAACCTTTCTTGTGGGCGAAATCAGTGCCAACCAAAGGTTTTCTCTCTCTTCAGTTGAAATTCGACAACCTTCTCTCTTCTCTTTCAAACCCAAGAAATGAAAAATAAGATAGATGAAGTTTCGAATAAAAACTGAAATTTTTAAAACTAAAGGGACTAAAGATGTATTAGTAAAAAAGTAGATGGATCAAAGAGAATTTTTGTCAATTTGTAAATGACCACTAAGTTTTTCCGTGCTTTTTTGCTTTGTTATCTATCTTTTAATCTTGCCCTTAACAAATTAGAAACAAATGATCATCAATTTAGCCAAAAAAGGATCTAATTGAGGAGAAAAAAATTTTAAGGATCAAATTAAAAAAGAAATTAACTCTGCTCCATTCCATAGTAAAAATATGAGGGGATGATCCATGGAATTTGCACTATAAAAGCACCACATGTTTTAGTTTCTTTTAACTAGTTTTTCAACCCGTATTTTGCCATGAGTCAGAATGTTTTTTCTCAATATAAAAAATAAATATGCGAGCTTTTTCAATGCATTTTTTAACGTGAATGAATCTCAACTTTAAATTTAAAAGTTGATACATGTATTTAATTAATTAAATAAAAAATTATCTATGCCAATAAATACAAAAAAAGTCACTATCCAAAGATTAATCTGAAAAAATTGATAAATAAATATATATTAAAATTTTTGATTTTGTAATATAAATCATGTATTATTTAATAATTTTATTTCTTAAAAATAATATTTAATTTAATAAGACGATAATAAAACAAGAATGCTTCTTGATATCGTTAAAAAATGGGTGGTTAAGTTTGGCCCATTCAAGAAACAATAGATAGCCCAAACATACCATTAAAATATGGGCCTACGCCCAGACTACTGAAAAAGTGACACGTGTATAAGGACACGCGTTTAACCCAAAACGAGAGGCTGGTTTAGTTGTAGGTTTTGATATCACGTCGCTTCGATGCTTAACCCGTCGTTTTGTTTTCGAAGCAGTTCCTTCCTGGTCGTAGCGGGAGATAAATCAGAACTCTTTCTCCGTCGTCGTTTTGCTAAAAATTTATCCCAGTCTCCTTTTTCAGGTTCGTAATTCCTTTATCCCCTATTCCTCCTCCTCCTTGTTTTTTCATTTTCCCGGAAGCTGCAGCCAGAGCTAGTTAATACAACTACGGTGTTGATTTTTCTTAGTTTTAATTTTTGTAAATTATCTATTAGCCAATAGGAACAATAATCTAGGTTTAAAGCAAATTAAAAATTGGATATCCATGGAAGATTTCGATTCAAGTCTAATTCATTATTATCATTACAAAATAATAATAATAACTGCAAGCTAGTTGTTGAAAGAGGCGTTTTGGATGGTTAATAATGGAGTTGTTGCAGTTGCTTACGTTGGTGGTGGTGGTGGTGGTGGGAAGCAGTGAATGGATACGAATCCCGGACCCATTGATGGTAGTGTACTGTATGATCAAGACAAGCATGTCTCCTCTGCAGTTTGGGATGGCCAGGTTGGTGTTTGTGTGGAAACATAGTGTCTTACTTTTCATGATCATTACATTAAAGCACATGCATTGTTTGTGCTCTGCTAAGACTTTGTTCATGTGGTGGTGTTCAGGAGCGTGGTGCGCTAAGATGCCATGAACACACCTCGAAGCTGGGTGAATGGAAGCTAACTCCTAAACAAATTGAGTTGGTGGAGAAAGCTGGATTTGGTTACTTGAGAAAGATTCCAGCTATTAGTCTTGACAATCCTCTAATCTCAGCTCTTGTTGAGAGGTGGAGGAGAGAGACCAACACGTTTCACTTCACTGTTGGTGAAATGACTGTTACTCTCCAAGATGTTGCATTGTTGCTCGGACTTGCGATTGATGGGAAGCCTGTTATTGGAATAACACACACCACTTGTGCCTCGGTTTGTGAAGGGCTTCTAGGGAAAGCACCAGACTCTAGCTACGCGAGTGGCGGGATGGTGAAGTTAAGTTGGTTGAAGGAGTTCTTTTCTCATTGTTCTGAAGATGCACCTATTGAAGAAGTTGAGCATTGCACTCGTGCTTATCTTCTGTACCTTGTGGGCAGTACAATATTTTCCACCACCACTGGGAATAAGGTTCCAGTAATGTACCTTCCTTTGTTTGCATATTTTGAAGAAGCTGGGGAGTATGCCTGGGGAGCAGCAGCATTAGCTTTCTTGTATAGAGCACTCGGCAATGCATGTGTTAAATCTCAAAGTACCATTTGTGGTTGCTTAACATTACTGCAGGTTATTCATGTTTTAACTATAGCTATCCATTGATCATCTTGAAGATTGGCGTGTCCTTTATTTATTTATTTTTCTTTGTCAGGATGTGTGCTGCAAGGATTTCTTTCAGCAACTAATTTCATCCTAGGATAAATAATATTGGTATTGACTGGTTCTTGCTTTCTGTAGTGTTGGAGCTACTTTCACCTGAATGTGGGCCGACCAAAGCTTAATCGGGACCCCATCCACGATCATTTTCCATTTGTACTTAGATGGAAGGGAAAACAAAGCGGGCCAACAACAAACCGTGATGTTGTTTTCTACCGCAAGGCACTGGACTCATTGAAAACAACTGATGTAGGTTTTTACTGCTTTCAGTTCAGTTCTTATTCCACTTACTGAATAAAAAAAATTCTAATTCAACTGGCATGGTGTTGACACATAGGTGGAGTGGCTTCCTTACAAAATTATGGACAGTACTGTAATACCAAAAGATATAAAAAATACTTTGATTTTAGGGAGATCAAAGACAATGCTCATATGCTTCGACAAGGCAGAAAGACACCTTCCTGATCGTTGCCTAAGGCAATATGGCATGCTTCAACCAATCCCAGAAGATGTGGAGCGGTGGCTGAGAAAGAGTCGGGGAGTTGATGGTGGGGTCGACTTGTCTGGGAAAATGGAGTCGGAGCTTAATGAATGGATGGATCGTCAACTCCATATTGTGGATGGGGATGATGGTGTAGATGAAAGCGACTACATGCAATGGTATTGGAAAATTACTCGTAAAGTTGTTGGAAGGCCAATCTCTCTCTCATCTGAGTTCCAAAGGACGGTAGGACTATGCTCAACTTCAATTTTGCTATTACATTTACTTTTTATAATAATCTTTAATGGTCTATTCTTTAACTGTCGCAGATCTCTGGTCTAAGGGAAATTGCTTATTTAGCGGATTCATTCTCAACAAAAGGGTTGGATGGACAGCAATTTGAGTCAATTTCAAGGATCAGGTTTATTGCGCAGGACTGTTTGAGGGACCAAATTGAATGTCCAGCCACACCTTCAGTCCCCCCACAAATTGAACTAGGAAAAAGGTCAAGGGGGAAGGAGAGGATAAGAAGGAAAGGTATTGGGAAACGCAGGAGAAAGGGTGATCTAATGGAATATCAGGAAGCAAGTGAGGATGACCAGCCTCAGTTTTATGGTACAATTATCGAGGCTGATCAGTTGCACTTGCATCAGGCAGATGGCGAGGTTGGTCAGTTGCTGTTATGCCAGGCAACTGATAACTTTGATCCTCAACAGCTGTCTCATGCAGCTGGCGAGGGTGACAGTGAAGAGCTGCCAAATGTGGTTAATAAGGAAGATGGTGCAAAGCTTAGCAATGCTACAAAGGACATCATTGACTCTCAATCTTGTAGAGACTCTGACAGTGTGAATGACTCTCAGCCTTGTCATGCAACTATTGAGGTCAATGACAGAAAAATATATGGTGAGGCAAGTAAAGTGTTTGATGATTCCCAGTCCTGTGAGCCAACAAATAAGATGAATGACTCGCAAACTTGTCAGGCAACAATAAGTGATCATGATTCTCAGCTTCCTGATGCATCATCGGACAAGGTCAATGACTCAGGACTCTTTGATGCAACAATTAATGAGGTTCAGCCCAATGGTGCTATTGATGAGATCAACGATCTGCATATTTCTGATGCAACAAATGGGGTCAACGATTTGCAGCTTCCTGACACGAATGAAAGGCTCAAAGCCTCGCAGCTTCCTTATACAACCCAAGAGGAAAATGATTCGCTCCCCCCAGACGCAACTGCAGAGATCAATGACTTGCAGCTTCCAGATGCAATTAAAGAAGCCAATGACTTGCTGCTCCCTGATATAATTGAAGAGGCAAAAGACTTGCAGCTTCCTGATACAAAAGATGAGGCCAGTGATTCAACTCTATTGGATGCTGCTGACAAGATTGATCAACCAAAAGCCAAAGCTACAATAGAGGATGTTCCAATATCTCTTGATACTGTTGAGGATGCTGCAAAGCAGGGTGATAACAGTGTTGGAGCATGAAAAGAAGGCCTTGCCATGATAATTCTTCTGTAGGTACTTTTAATATGCTTGCTGTTTTCTACCTCGTGTTCATTAATCTTTAAGCAAAACATTTTGATGTTTGCCATGCATTTCATTGCAGATTAATAAGCAGTAAAATGTTCATTTTATTCTGGCAGCAGCTCAAGAGCAACACCATAAGTGTCTGAAAATGGGGGACAACCAGTAGTTGTAGAAGAATACTCGCACCATTATCGTTTGAAGACTCTAATATTCATGATACCATGTAGCTTATAGAATTAGGTCATTAATATAGGGATGTTGAAAGTTATTTTCCAATTGAGAAATTCACATTATATTTTGAAGATGCTCATCTAATACTTCACTAAATTAGATTCATGCTTATGGTTGGGCGTGATCTGGCTTTTATATGCATGGTGATGTGCTGTTGATAAAATTCAGTGCTGCCCACGTTGCAGGTTCTGTGTGTCTACTTCTCTTGATTAGATTGCACTTTCATTCTGATTATTTAAGTTAGAGAAGCATCTGATAAAAATATTTTCGATCATGGCTGGGATTATAGAATTCAACTCCACCTTTTATGTGAGTTGTTATTGCTTGTGTTTAGGCTATATCAGAGAACGTGGTGGTATTGTTTCTCTCTTCTACAGTAGAAACTCCTGCTTTTGATGCGAGGCATCTATTAACCACTACTTTATTCAATTTTTAAGTCTTAATGCCTTTATGAATTGAGTGACTTAGCACTTATTTGACAGAGGAGGCGCAGTGCTCCCTCCTGTCATTTTGGGTTCTATTGTATTGTATGTATGCGTAGGCACAAGCAGTATGACTCTTCGGTAAGATGTGCTGTACCTTTTTTTTAACAGTTCCTTTCTTTTGGTCGGGAAAGTTCATGGAAGCATCCAAGTGGTTTAATTATGTGTGTCGAAGATGATATGCAGGCCTTGTTTGGACAGGGGAGGGCAAATCATTAGAAAGAGCTAAGGATTTGGGTTTCCCCCTTTTTAATTATTTCAATCAGTCCCCCCCCCCCCCCTGTTCTTTCTGAGTTTTGCTCGACATGCTATAAATGGTTTTCAACAACTAAGCTGCTGTGAACTTGGAATGTTTTGTAATTTAAATGGACCTTAGCTGATTAGATCTAGTGATGGTGAGTTTTATATTATCCATTCTCAAACCTAAACCTAAATCTGATTGGGGTTCGGGTATTCATAACCCAAAACTTACGAACCCAAACCTAAATGCTATAATTTAGTACATAATTAACATGATATGTAAGGTTTTTTGTTTTGTTTTTTGAGTTGGTTTCAGGCTGGTTTCGGGTATCTATACCTGACATGAAACTTTTTTTTAGTCGTGGCATAGCTTCATAATAATTGAATGGTGTGAAGAATAATAACAATAATAATTCTGTAAAGCTTCCCAACAACTAAAAGGAACCTAGAAATAACTGACGGTGTGAAGAACACGGATCCGAGCAAGATTTGAGCAGTGATTAATTACCTACCTGGCCAGTACTGTTCCCATTGACATAAATGTTACTGCGATTCAAATCTCTGTGAAAGAGGCCAGCAATCATGCAAATGAAGAAATTCCAACCACTCTCAAGCCTGCTCAGACCACATCTTCAACGCTTTCAAATTGAGGGAGCTAAGCAATGATGTGCTTGTTCTTGTCCACTGATCTCAGCAACTGAACCTCCGAGTGAAGCCGATTGATGAGTAGAAAACAAAAATCTCATCCTTATCATGGAATACACAGAGTATATATTTTATTCTGGCTTGTTCTCTATAATCAAACAAACAGAGATTTAATCTGTATTCCTGACTCTAGACGTATCTGCGCTTAAAGCAATGGAGTTTGAGCATGTTCACTGTCCTCTTGCATGGGTTACCCGTGCCTGCCTCCAATGCCCTACAACTGAAACATTGAATCTCGGCATCACTTTCTAAAACCATCCTGCTACTTGTTGCCTGTCCAGCAGAAGGACTAAATCATGGAGTGTCGATGGTGGTCAAGATATATAAACTGTGATTGACAACATGTTATCTCAACTGGACCTTCAACTGACAAGCCCTTGGTCACCGGAAAAGTACATTGCCTCTGGATTCCACTAAAATAAGTATGGCCATCACAATAGTAACATTTGGCCCAGAAGATGATAACCAAGTCGCTTCGCTTCCCAAGGTGACATTCCAGAACTAAAAGGAGAGGATTGCTCCAACCAGTCGACCACATCTCAACGATGGCGCACAAACAGAGGGTCTAAGTAAAGAAGTTACTAGTTGTTCATAATAATCTCTGCTTAACTAATAAACTTCTATAATAATATCTTCTTATTATGAACATCAAGCACTGCAGTCCATTAACAATGAAATCATTTTTCACATTTATTATCATCTGCAGAACCCTGTTTGCTAGCACTGTAATGAGTGAAGCATAAACATGGCAGCAGCCTTGTAATCTGAGAATCATATTAATAATCCCACTGGATTATTGTTTGAATTCAAGGGGTTATAGAATATGAAGTATTTTGTTTTGCATTTCACAAGCATCTTTCGTATTGGCCAGACTACCCTTAACAATCAAAATGAATTTATTGACTTCTATCAAGCAACCTACTAACTAGAACAATAAGTTGATCCAACATGAGGATCCAATTAGATGTCCTCAAGAAATTTAAATTGCACATCAAATAATTCAATGTTTTCTGCCATCCTCACACTTATTCAGCATAACCAAAACTGAGAATTGACAATGTCTGACCGGCTTACCAAAACAGCGAACTTGAATCCTAGACATCTTTCTTTCAAACCACACACACAAAAATAAAAAATAAAAATGGAACCCTTAAATTGTAAGAGCAGTTATTGAATACTAATTTCCCGCATGAGACATCCTTCATAATTTCTTCTTTTCATTAAACCCACAAGTTATATAGAAACAGAGGAAAAAAGCAAACAAAGGCGATGGTACATGGTTCCTTAAAAACAAAAGGCATCATTTATAGCTAATAAATGCTGCCATTAAACAAATGCTTGGCACAATATAACACTATTGAAAAGATTACAGTTTACCAAGGCGGATTAGAATTCTCCCTTACAGAAGGTGACCTGGAACTTATGCTCCCATCTCTTCCAAACCTCGAGATACTCCTTCCACTCTTAGGAGTACCAACTCCTGGACTTGCCCCTCTATAACTGGCACGGAGGGTTTCATCTACAGAGGATGAAGACCTGGAAATTGCATTCCTCACAAACTTCTGTGCAGCAGGAGAGAGCGTCCGCACACTTGGACTAGCGCTCCCCCCTCTACTTGGAGAGGGCAATGGTGGCTTTTGAAACATCTTTGACTTCTCCCTCAACCTTCGCGAAGCCTCCCTCGACAATGAATGGGCCTTCACATCCCGTGCAGGTGGATTAGGGATTTTAAAATGCGGCCCATTGCCACTACCACCAATATCAATCGGGGTATCCTCAGGTTCCAACCTCATTGGTGTCCCTTCAATCTCACCCCAAGTAATAAATGGCGACTCATCAACTCCAGGAGCCGGTGATGGTGTCCTAACAAAACTATACCCACCATCTGCCTTCTTCCCTGATTCCACATAAAACCTATCTGGTGTCCTCCTCAAATCCTCCAAATCATACTTCTTTGCCTTATCCCCGTCCCTATCATACATAGGAAGTGGAGTAGCCCCAGCTACAGGAGTATAAAGCACCTCAACAACACCATCATCTCTTGGCCTAGTATCCAACATCTTACCATGAAAACGTGTGCTGGACCTATTAATTTCTTTAGTCAAACCCTTCAATCTAACAGCCTGTTCCTCCTCAGTCAATGGAGCCTCACCCCTATCAGCCGGATGATACATCAGCAAATTCTTCGCTGTGTACTTCCATCCTTCCAATGTGCTCGGTGGCTGATCAGAAGTTCCAAAACCATCTGTAATCCTATCCCTCTTCGCATCCCCAATCAATTTAACATCCTCCTTTTCACCTTCTAACAAATGCTCATATCTCTCCTTCCTTTTCCTATTCACTTTCTCTAATATCTTTGAAAAGCTATCGTTATCCTCACTCGTATATCTCCTAAAAAAATCGTCTAAACTCAAATTCTTATCAACAGCAACTTCATTCTCATTAGACTCTGCATTACTAGATAATCCCCTATCCATAACAACGCTAGGTGTTTGCATCCTGCTATCAAATTCATCAAATGGAGTAAGACTACGCATAAAAGTAGAACCTGGGGTTTGGGTTCGATTTCTACTCCGAAAGCTGCCGTCGGAGCTGGGATTGTTTACCTTTTTGCCACGGCGCTCCATAATCTTCAACTGGGCATCTCGAATTTGGATCGGATCGCCCGATTTCATAGCTTCGAGCCAATCAAGACGGTCACGTAGCTTCGAGATATCAGGGAAGAAGTCGCGCTCGATGATTTTCTCGATGGTGGCCACATAGGTGTCCTCGTCAAGAACTGTGGGGTGTTTACTAGGGTTTATCGGGGTGTTGTTGATTGAGGAGGAATTGCTGGAGATCTGGAGGGTATTTTCGGAATTTGAATATGGTGACGGAGATGAAAGGTGGCGTGGTGAGTGTCCTGGAGAGAGTAGCATGATGGTTTAGAATGAATTAGGGTTAGTCTTTCCACAAGCAATTGATTTGAGTGATGGAAATTGGGAAATTTTGAAGGTTAGGGTTAGGGTTCTTTAAGCTTTTGAAGATCGGAGACGGAGAATGGATGCGCGAAAAACTGTGTGTGAGTGACGTGATTAGGATTTGTGTCCCTTTATTTATTATTATTATTATTAATGGTGTTGGAAGAGGGTAGGAAACGACGGCGATCTAACGGTCATGATGAAATCCTTATTAAATAGCCGACATGTCCAATCGCTCCTCCAAGTGGGGATACGGATGCCAAAATCTCGATATCCAACAGTTAAAGAGTGTTTTATATATATCACTGTAAATCGCGATTCTAAAAATTTAATTTTTTTTTGTTTGTTAAAATTTAATATATTTTGGATCATTTTGATATGTTGATATCAAAAATAATTTTTAAAAAATAAAAAAATATCATTGACATGCATTTCGGCATAAAAAATTATTTGAAAAACAACCGCAACCACACTGTCAATCATACTCATTATATCGTTTTAAAATTAATTTCTATCCATGTTAATTTGATTTTGATGCAAACACTTTTATATGCATTGATTAAAGACACTCGTTGTAATAGAAAATTACATAAATCTTATATGTCAATTGACTCTCCATATACTGTCACAATGATTCTATTTATCAAAAGATCAATCCACATAGTAACATCCATCCTAGAAGTGTGAGTGTCATCTCACCAAGATATTTATGTCATGCATTCATTGCTTAACCAAAACTGCAATCAATGCATGGTTAAGATGCATGCCACACTGCTGACTGATCTTATAAAAACGAGTATTGAAAACAAATGAACGGACATGCTCATGTAACTTCATTAAGGTACGATGTTAATGTGTCACAGGATCACCATCCTAAGAATCAAACAATTTAGTTATTTAAACAATTAAAATCTTTAAGATTTTAATAATTTATAATGCTTAATTAAAATGCTATTAATCTAAAGATCTAATTTCTCTACTCCAAATATCATTAGAACGATGCTGATCTTGCATGTATAAAACCAACTTATCATCAAAATTTGCCTCAACAACTAGGTGGTCCTATCTATTAGCACTCCTAAAAGTAGTGAAACCTCCTATAGTCTACACCATGTCTCCCTTGAAGTCCTATATAACAAATCATTAATCTTTGCAACACAATTAAACATCAAAATAGTTGAATTAAAAACAATAATTGAAGTTTACATAATTTAAAAGAAATACAAAAAAAATAACTTACGTTGTTTAGTTTCACAAGTTTTTCTGTTATGACCCCTTTGATCGCATATGCCATATCTATTCAATGAGTATCCCTTTCTAGTATTCATTTTATTATGTAGACAAGTGTATGCATGCTATAATGACGTATAAGGCAAGGGTTGAAAATGAAGAATATATGCATTTTTATATGACAAGTTAGAGTATAAATCATCAACAAATTGCACATAGTTCATATTTTATACAGTTCAATATACAATTAAGTGTGAATATTGTCAATGATATAGTTGCCATTTGCTACAAGTACATGTTGCTTCATTGATATTAATCGTTTCCTGCACTTTTTTTGTAACACTAGCTGTTAGAGGTGTTTGAAAATGAAATATCCCGTCTTCAAGATCAAATAGAGATATCAAGTGTGATCTAGTTGTCATATCGAGAAGTATTTCAGATAGGACTTTTGAAGGCCATAATACATCACAACTAAAAATATCTTTAATTTTTTCTCTACGCTCTACAAAATATTCATTATACCTAAAAAAATATTATCTGCACTATAACTGATACAAGCAAGCCATGGATAATTTTTAAAATATTATTAAAGATATCTAATAAATTCTTAGTCATATTTCCATAACGATGACCACTTAAATCATATGATAATACCCATTTTTCTTTAGGTTCAACTTCTAGCTATGCTCTAATCGCATCATCAGTCTCCATTAAATCCTCATATAAAATGTCAAACTCTTATTTAGAAGGATTTGTACATATCTTATGCAACATATTTTTCAAGGCAACATTTTTTAACTTAGTGATGAAGTTAATTACAAAGTATTGTGAACAATATCGATGATATCTAATAGGCTCGGGAAAAATTCATGCCATATAATTCTTAATCATTGTATGTCTATCTGATATAATACATAACCCAATTCGACTGTCAATCATTTATTGACGAGGAAAATCTAAAAACCAACTCCAATTATTGTTCATCTCTTATTCAACAATAGCAAAACACAACAGATAAACTCCATTATTCATATTATAAGCAACTACAACCAATAACTTTACCTTGTACTTACCATAAATATGAGTACTGTCAATAATAATCAGAGGATAAGAATATTGAAACTCATTAATTGAAGCACAAAGTGCCCAAAATTCTTTTCCAAATATTGCCTTATTACCATCAACCATTTTATGATCCCAAGTGACAATTGTTTCTGAATTTGAGTCTTTGATGACCAGTAGCATTCTAGGTAGGTTTTGAAAGGACTCTTTATGTATACCAAATAACCGTTTTGATATTTTTTATTTATACATCCACGCCTTCCAATAGGAGACTCCATGCTTATAATCCATCTCCATAATACCTTAAATTGTACACTCGTACTTAAATCCCTCATCATAATTGTCAACATCACTTTAGCAATTAGATTCGAGTCAATATGACGATGGTGTTGCAAAACAAGAGGGTTCTGACATATGTGTAGCCCTTTTAATTTTAGAATTTCCCATTAAATTATACCTTTGATGATATCCTCCACGCAAATACCATCTACATATTGGTTCCTAAACATATTGCAATTGAACATAATTTTTAGTTGAATAACGGACCTTGTACTGCAATGAATTCTTTATATGCCACCTCTTTATTGCATTAATACATTCATACTTGTCTGTGAATTTCTTTTTTAATTTTCAATTCATCAATTGACAAGCCTGAATGCTTACGACTATTAGCCAAATCATTGCATTTATATTGGTCATCCACACTCGTAACCTCAAATTCAAGTGTAAGAGGAGCTATGTATTGATTAACAAGCTTAACTAACTTAGTATCCTCATCATCCCTATCTTTCTCCTCAACCTCAATTTTATCAATATGACGGTCATCTTCATCATCACTTGGTTTATATTCTCCATAGCAATATAGAGTAGATGCCATACTCAACCAAGGTTCTATATTAAAAATTTCTTGCACCAATACTTGTTTATTTGCATTACCACCAAACCTTGATGGACTAGTTGCTCATGATGTTTGTGTGGTTCTTTGAGAGTTACTTGGAACCCGAGTCAACTCCATACTAAAAGAGTTTTCTCATCTAAGTCTACTATTCAAGTAGAGCTCCAGCATAATAATGTTTAATCATTGCAAATCCAAACATTGAATTCACACTCCTATCACTACAGATTAGTACACCAACATAACGAGCTTAACTAATCCGGATTTGCTATATCCTTTAAGTAATTTTAACTTTTATTTCAAACATATTCTAGCCAAGTTGATCATATAATATTCTAGACAACTTGTTATGGGACATGTTTAATGTAGCAACTAGGAATTTATGACTTTCTCCATTATAAGTGATACCATTGTCGTTATTGATAATAATACCACCATGGAAGTATAATATTCCTAAACTACCAGACATTCTATTAAACAACACAACACAACACAACACAACACAACACAATTCTAATTTATCAATATCTTGGAGTTAATCAAAGTGCATAATTTATCAATAAAACCATAAAGGTAATATAATCGGTTAAAACCTAAAACTATCAAATTAATCGGTGAACACCTTTATCAAATTTTGCTACCATAGCAAAATTATCAATCAAATTCATGTATTTCATATCTAATATTATTATTATTATTTTATATGTAATTCAATATAATCCACTATTTAACCTAAATTAACATTAAATCTTCCAAAATAATTTTGTTAATTCATAATCAACAATAACCCAAAATCATTGATTATTTTACAAAACAACATATTATCTACTCAAATTATATCTAACTAATATAATATCTAATTCAAAACCTAACATTCTATAAAATCAAATTAATACACATTAACATAAATCACATCAAATTGATAGAGGAGAAGTGCTCAATTACAAAAATAAATAAATCAGCTCAGTTATTTACTGTGCTTTGTGAGTGAAAACACTGTGGATTTAAATAATGTATTAACCGTTTTGTCCTTTATTGCACTTACCCATTGCCTTGACAGTGAGGGTAAAGTCATATTTTCCATTGGATCCAAATGTTATTTGAACAAAGTAGTCGTTCCGTGTTTTTTATGTGTAGTAAAAATACTATGTTGCTTTTGGGAGCTAAAAGAAATGACCTTTGGTCTAGGGACTTTTGTGTTTTTACAAATTGATTTATACAGTTAAATAATATCTGTACCCTTCAGGCCTAAAAAAATATTGTCTTTGCACATTTTATACACAATCAAATTTCATATTTACTCTTTTTCGTAATATTCATATGTCCTTAGAGCCTTTTTAGTAATTTGCATTATTATAATATCAATAAACAAATATAATAGGCCAACGCGTGCAACACACATGTAGGCGCGTCATCGCCCCCCCACGCCATTCTAGTGGCCTATAGGGGCCATTATTGTGGTAAAAAAAGGCTGATCGCCTACTCACCTAACGTGGAAATTGGCGACACATATGTTAAAGTGGCATGTTTTGTCATTTGAGCGGTAGTTCGACAAAGATTAGTCCTTTTCCTCATCCCCTTTCTTTTTCTCTCCTAGGCCTTGGTATTCATGCAGAGCTTTTAAAAATTCAGTTATGTCCTCCAGTTTATATTTGTTTTGGGTTTGGTTCTCATTCGTTTGATTTCTATTTTTTTTTAGATTTGATGCTTCTTTAAGTTTATTTTGTTTTTAATTTCGTCCCTTATCATTTAATCTTATTAGATTTTTTTATCCAATCTGGTTCTCATTCTTTTGATTGCTATTTATTTTATCCTTTGTATTTTTTTTTTATCTTGTCCTTAGTAGTTTAATTTGATTTTATTTAGTTTCCAATTTTGGTCCTAGTTTTTTCTTATTCCTCTTTTTTTTTCTTTTTCTTCATTTATTTTCTTTTTCCATTTAATCCCTGATTAGTTTCTTTCAATTATTTTTGTGCATGATTTAGTCCTGATTGTTTTAATTTTAGTTATTTTTAATTTTTTTATTATTTGAAAATTTTCTTTTGGATTTTCTCGTGTCTGCCCTTTACAGTGTAATCTCAGTCTTATGACTCGGTCTACTAGTTTTGATGATGAACCCGGTTTAAGTTTTGTCATTTTTAAATTTCAACAGGTCGAGAATTAGCTGATTGACGAAGCCTTTTTTTGAATGATTTCACTTCCCTTTCTCGGACTACTTGAAGCGCACTTCCAACTCTCAGCTTTCCTTTGATCCCTTCCCTTTTTTACCCTTATTTCTGATCTTCTTCTTTTTCTACTTTCTTTAGGGTGCTCCTAAAAATAGGATCTCTTGGTCATGCCCGTTAAAAATGCAAAGTGGCAAATAAGGAACCTGGTGTCAACCCGTCACCGAGAATGGCCTATATTCCAAGAACCAATGCCCTACCCCATCACGATAGACCACCTTACTCAAATAGGGGGCATCTCGGACATTGAAAGCAAGGAGACTGGAAAGGGCTGAGGTAAGGGATCAATGGCACCATAGCCAACACAACGCTCTATACTATATAAAAGAATTCTTTTTTTTTCCTGGCCGGTAGGGGGCCTTCCGCATGAAAGCGAAAGGAAACGATCGACCAAGAAATAAGAAATGCAAAAAGAGAAGTGAACGAAGTGTCACACCTTGGTCGTCTCTCAGGCCTCCTCTTCGAGAAAGAAATTCACATTATTAGGCAAGTTTAGAACTAAACTCCAAGGAAAAGGGCATAGATGCAGAAAAAGAATTTGGCGGGCCGGCTAACTAACCAATTTCTTTCTTTAAACAGACAGACAGATACGTATTGGAATAAGGCGTTGCCACTATAGGTGCGAGTAAGCTGACTGGGCTACCCTCAGATTATATTAGAGGTCAATAAGTGAGACAGAGGTTCCTGTGGAAAGGCGAGAAAGCAAGTCCGCCGCTAACCTTCGCTTCAGTCGGTAGCAAAAGGGAATTTCTTCTATTTCATAGGAGATCCTGGTCCTTTATTTATAGTTCTTGCATTAACCGGTTTGGAATTAGGTGTAGCTATATCACAAGCTCATGTTTCTACGATCTCAATATGTATTTACTTTTTTTCCATTCTCATTTTCATCATTTGGCATTAAATTATTGAGTTTTGAGCTTCGTGATTTATTCTGCTTTCCTTTTTGTTGGGTTATCCCTACCTCATATCTCGGATAACAAGTTAATTGAGTTAACCTAAGTTGACTTGTTTTTTTTAATTGATTTTTTTATTTAGTTATTACGATGGTGGGCTGGTATAGCTAACTCGAGTTAGCTCAAGTTTTTTTTTTGTTGAACTTTATTTTTTTGCTAGGTACTTTTTTTGAATTTTTTTTATCATGATCTCATATCACAGGTTGTGGGTTTATCAAGTTAGGCTAAGTTGACTCGGGTTTTCTTCTTCAGCATTATATTTTTTTTATTTTTTTCATCTTTGACATTTGGTTATTAAGTCTTGAACTTTATGATTTTTTTTCACTTTCCTTTTTATGAGTTGTTTCGGTCTTATATCATGAGTCGTGCTTTAGTGAATTTAACCCGATTTGTGGATTATCATTGTTTGAATATTATTTTCTTGTGTTGAAAAAATATGAACCGGCTCGCGGCATAGCACAAGTCACCTATCTAGAATACCTTTAAATTTAGAATGTGGGTAGTGATGGTGACCTGTGGTGGTTGTTCTGGTTAGAAAATGGATGAGCCGTTGTGGAGAGAGAGAGAGAGAAAGAGAGAGAGAGAGAGATGGCCGATGATCTAGGGCTAGAGAGATTTGTGATCTTATGCTATTTGGGTGTGTTTATCGGTAAGGGGGAGAGAGAGATAAAGGAAGGTTGCTGATGGTTGTGAAAGGAGCAGGGCGAGTGGATATTGGGAGAGAGAGAGATAAGGAAAGGAGAGAAAAGGTCTCTGGGTTAAATTTTGAATGAAGTCGCAGGTGCTATTTGCAACTCACGTGTTGTAAATGACAAATATAAAATAAGAGTCGTAGATGGTATCTGCGATTCGGATGTCGCAGTTGTTATCTACAACTCGTAAAACTGTGCTATATCCTTAAATATTTTCTCCACTGTGTTAATTTTTTTAACTGTGCTAAAAAACAAAAAACTCTATCACGATGACTAAATTTCTTCTTCTTCTTCTTCTTCTTCTTGTTTTTTTTTTTAAAATCAAAATAACATAGTTAATTTTTTTTATATAAAAAATATAGATTGTTAGAATGAATATGTACAATCTTTAAATTTAAGAAATCATATTTAAAGATTACACATGTATTACTTGTACAACCTTAAATTTGGATGTGTATTTGACAAATAAACATCTCAATAAATTATGCTATTTTAATGAATAAACTTTTAGCTATCCTATTTTGAAATTTTTTTGGCTACTTGGCTAATTAAAAAAAAACTCCAACAATTAATATCCAAGATCATTTTTCCTTTTTTATGCTTTGACTCTTATAATTGAAAAGATTTCAGTCTTACCCTTATTATTGAAAAATGTTAATGTTATCACTCATAAATTAACAAACTCTAATGGTGATGGGTGAGCATGCCGATTGAATGTTGTGATGTATTGTTTTCGTGTTAATAAACTAAATGATTTTGCAATACATTGTTATTAGATGCATATACTTTTATAATACGCATGCTGATAAGAGGATCAAAATAATACAAAATTGGTAGTTCAAAACTTTGAATTCAAAATAGCAATACCAAGCTCATTACTAATATACACTAAAACCTATAATTAAATCTTTGGTTTTCTTGATATCCTTATTGCATGAAAAATTAAAAATAAAATAAAATAAAATATTTTCATCACTTTATATGTAAAAAATAAGTTATCAATTGTTACAATGATGAAAATGTTGCTTTCTTATATGAATGTCATCCCTAATCATCATAGTTTAAATTCTTTACAATTTGCATAAAGATTTATATGTATTTTGTTGTTATGTCTTCTAGCCATAAAATCATCACATATATTGACAATTAATAATTCTATTGCTCTTTATATTTATATGTGTTTTTAATTGTAAGTGTAGTGTTAAATACTACTAAATGACAAAATCTGAAAGGCATCACACTTTTTGAATTTATTTTTTTAGATTTTCAAGTATTTTTTAGGGTTGGAAAAAGAAACATAAGTTTAAAATATGAGGAAAAGAAAGAAAGAAGGCTTCTGTCATATTTGATAGCTGTTTGGTCGTTAAATTTTATATTAGATACTAGTCTACATTAGGTAAGCCAAATAGGTTTGATAACTCTGATATGCTTATTAAAACTGTCATCTACTATTCTAACTGATAAATTGTTGTATACACATTTATCCAAAATCATCAAAGGCTTAAAAAGGGTTGAGGAACTACATTTACTAGGTTTAGGAGTGTTTAAAAAGACTGATCAATTGATAAAAATGAAAAAACCGAAGAAAAGTTAACTGAAAAAACTGAAGAGAGATGAAAATCTAATTTTCAAAACCATAAAATTTGTCGGTTTGGTTCGGTTTTGGTTTTAAAATTGAAATCGATGAACCAAACTGAACCAACCAAAAAACAAGAGGGGTATAAATACTATAGTTAACCTAACCCTAATAATAACATAACTGATAACACAAAAAGCCGCTGCCTAGAGAAAAGTTTTCTCATTCTTCCTTTCCCTTTCATCTATTGTGCCCTACGTCTATTTTCACTCTCCATCTCAAAACTCAAAAGCTAAGCCACCCACCCACAACAAGTCCCACATTATCTAGCCAAACAAAAACCCACATCTCCATCTCCTTGGCTTCACTCTTTACTTTTACGCAAGTTATCGTGAAGATCTGGTCTGTCTTTTTGTTAAAGGGGTAACTTTCGTAGCGAAAATCGATGATAATTTTACATGTGCAACTTTAGATTGGTGGCCTAGTGAAAAGTGTGATTACAACCAATGCCCATGGAAGAAGGCTGGCCTCCTCAATCTAGTTTGTCTTTTTCTTTCTTTTTATAAATTTCTTTACCAACGAATATTCTTATTAATTGGGATGCTAAAACTTTTGGGGCTTTGCCATATTTGTAGGATTTGAACAACAAGATTCTGGCTAATGCTATCAAGGGTGAGTTTTGAATGGAAAAAACTATTGAAGTTTTCTTATGTATATGTTTAATGCTTTTCGGTGTCGATGATTTGTTTCCAAGACAAAACTATTTACTCTTACTGTCATATTTATAATAGCATTAAATAATTTATTTATATTTTTTAAATAAAAGAAAAGTTGAAGTGGATTTCTGAATATATTCATGCACGCGCGCGCGCGCGCACACACACACACACACACACACATATATATATATATATATATATATATATATATATATATATATATATATATATATATCATTTTTCTTTTAACTCCATCTCTGATTCTCTTTAATGGACTAGTCAATACAATGGTAACATGCCAGTTACATATTTCTTTTGATTTGCATTAGCTCCTACATGTATGTTTGTGTTATTGTCTAAATTGTTAATGTTTGCAGTGAATGAATTCACTAACCTGTTATTTTCTCATTTATGTGTGCTAATTTATATAGCTGAGCTTGATAATGATAAAATGTTAGTGTAGTCATCCCTTGTTAGATTGATCACACTATCATCTGAGTTAATTTTAGTTCTTGATTTTTTTTATTGTCATTTCAGGATGGGCATGGTGTACTGAGCATTAAATAGTAGCTTCATCTGAGCTTTGTTTTGGCTTTATTAGGAGCTTTGTCAGTGTCAAGTTGAGGTGTTTATTGGTGAGGTTTAACTGTATTTTTACAGTTTCTTTCAAATATTATTGTTTTTTTTCAAGAATTTAAATTTCATGCTGCTGTTGTTTTCTTAATTTCAGATGGATAATCTAAAGAAAAGATTTATGTTGCTATTGTTATTTTAATTTCAGATGGATAATCGGGAAGATCTTACACCAAATGAATCAAGTCCTTCAAGTTTGGAACCCAATTCTTTGCCTATTCCAGTTCCAGTTCTAGTTCCAGTCACTACCTCTAGTATAAATAGCAATACTGAAGGTAATCCACCTTCTAAATGTAATAAAAGAAAAACATCCTGAATTTGGAATCACTTTAAAAAACAAGATGGAATCCTAAAGCTTCTAGAGCTGCATGTATGTATTATGGAAAAGACTATACATGTCATACTATATTTAATAAGATTAGTAACATGTGGAGTCATCTTGGTGCATGCAAAAAATTTTCTTTTGTGATTGACCGAAAACAAAAACTTTAGTTTTAAAACCTAAGCCTATAATAGAGGGGGGGGTATAATATAGAGGAAAATCTAGCGACTATTTAGGCAATGAATTATAATTATGAAGAGTGTAGGAAAGCCCTAGGAAAAATGATTATACTTGATGAGCTACCTTTTAACTTTGTAGAAAACCAAAGATTTAAATATTTTGTCAAGTAATGCAACCTAGATTTGATGTTTCTTCTCGTTTGACGAGTTGGAGAGATTGTTTGAAAATTTATGTAGATGAGAAGGATAAATTAAAGAAAGCTCTTAAGGGTCACCGTTTATGTTTAATAACTGATACTTAGACATCAATCTAGAATATTAATTATATGTGTTTGATTGCCCATTGAATTGATAAAGGTTGGAACTTGAATAAAAAAATTCTAAACTTTTGTCAAGTTTCTAATCATAAAGATGAAATAATTGGTCAAATGATTGAGAGTTATTTATTGGAATGGGGAATTGATAACATTTTAATAGTTATCGTAGACAATGCAAGTGTAAATAATTTAACAATAAAATATCTGAAGAGAGTAACAAGTGGTTGAACAACTAATATATTGTCAAATGACTTCATGCATGTTAGATGTTGTGCACATATTATTAATCTTATTGTATGTGCGAGATTGAAAGATATTAATGATTAAGTGGTTAATATTAGGAATGCAGTAAGTTTTGTTAGATCTTCTCCTTCAAGACAATTTGTTTTTAACCAATGTACGGAGAGGTTGAAATTTGAGAGTAAAAAATCTATTTACTTGAATGTTGTAACTAGATGAAACTCTCTATATATATATGATGCAAGATGTTGCTGCTAAATTTGATGTGGTTTTTATGAGGTTAGAAGCAACCGATCCTAGGTATATGAGTTACTTTGAGGTTGATTCAAAAGGGAAACAAAAAGACTTAGGTCCTTCTATTTTAGAAGATTGGGAAAAAACTAAATCTTTTGTGAAGTTATTGAAACTATTTTACATGGTTGCATTGAAATTTTCTGGCTCCTTGAATATGACATCTTATTCTTTCTTCCATGAATTGATTTTCATGCACACAAGCATATTTCAACTTTATAGAAGTGAAGATGTTTATGTAAGTACAGTGGCCAGGAATATGATGACAAAGTATAAAAAATATTGGGGGGATCAAGATACACAAAACTTTCTGTTGTATGTGGCTGTTGTGATAGATCCACGTTTCAAATTGAAGTATGTGAGATTTTATTTTGAGAGATTATATGATGTTGAAGAGGCTGAAAATTTTACAATGAAGGTTAAAGATACTCTGCTAAGGTTGTTTGAGAATTATATGAATGTTGATAATGATGTTGAGGTTGTTCATAGTGTTGGAACTAATATAAATGAAGATGTTAATGTTGATTTAATGGTGGTCGATGATATGTTAGATGACTTAGCTTCTCAATTTAGAAAACATTTAGAGGAAGAAGGAGGTGTAGAAAGAAAAAAATAAGGCTGAGAGATATTTAGGTGATAATTGTGAGGATCCTAATGACTTTAAATTAGATATTTTGGGTTGGTGGAGGCGAAATGTTACAAAATATAAGATTTTTTCTAAGGTGGCACAACATGTGTTAGTTATCTTGGTATCTACGGTTGTTTCTGAAGCAGTTTTCAGTATTGACGATCGTATATTAGATCCATTTCGAAGCTTTCTATCTCCATTGACAGTGCAAGCACTTGTTTGTTGTCAAATTAATTGTGTTTAACACCAATTCCAATCAACATTAGAACCTTCATGGATTATATTGAAAATTTCGAGATGATTGAGTCAAGTAATTTCTCTTACAAATTTAAATGCATTTATTTTATAATATTGTTTATTTTTTTATGTTTAATCTAACATTTTAATTTATGATTTTGTAGAATTTAGTGAAAGTTTGAAAATCTCAATTGATTGTAAGTAGTATTGATGATGTTGGTGCAATCCTGGAATATAAATGTTTTACTTTACCTTGTTAATTCCCTTTAAAATTCTGCATTATTAATTCTTTTAATAGTCAAACTCTAATACGGTTCTAATTTGTTAGTGTTTCTTTATAGCATTATCCTTGCTGGATCTTTTGGCTTTTGCTGTTGGTGGAAGTTTTGGATGCTGCAATTGCTGGATTTTTTTTTCTTCAAACTATACTGGATGTTTATGATAATTTATTGTTGGTTGCTAATGTATCAGTTTGCTAATGTTAACTTTTCTAGTGTGAACACCTCTTTTAATTTGAGGTGTCTAGATTTGATCATGTATCTTGCATATTGCGTTCATATTGATTTGGATTTTTATAGCTTTCATCTGACAAAAGTTTCTTTGCACATTAAAGATAGCAAGACGTGAAGTATTTCAAATTTATTATTATTGATATATATTTAAGGTTAATAAGTAAAGTTAAATTAAAAAAATATCAATATATTATTTTGCTTAAAAAGCCTTATAATTAACTAAATCGAATAAGAAAATATTAAAGAGTTTGATTAAAAAACCTATAAACTTAACCCAACAAGAAAATTTGGATGCCCAATTTAATGTAAGCCCGTTTAAAAAATAATCCAAAAAAGCCTATATATGATAGGATTAAGTTTACAGGTTTTATGGCAAAAAAATCGAATCGAACCGCTTTGGTTTGAACTGGTTTTCAATCCGGTTCGGTTTTAATTTTCTAAAATTTGAGTTACTCGGTTTAGTTGGTTTTTGTAGTCCGAACCGAACCCTGAACAACCTTAACTAGGTTCACACTAGCTATCTAACTCGTGCTCTGCCGTGGGTTGTAATTTTTTATATAAAAAATACAAGCTATGCATGCTACTTCGATGTGTTTTCTTACATAAAAAAATTAAAGTGTAAATCAAAAAGTCTATACAAGCATCTAATTAAATAAATCGACAACCATTTATATAAATAAACAAAAAAATTATTTAACAATAACCAAAAGAAAATTGAAGAGAGAGAGAGAGAGATGAATGTAATATCCATAACCTAAAAAATAATCACAAATGAGAATGATTGAATAAACCCACACCCTTAAAAAAATGTTACGCCAGGCCCAACACATCAACAATATTATTTAAAAATGAATATTTTTTTTAGAAATAGTATCTTGAAAAATCAAACACAAACAAAATAATTCTAAAAAATTTTATATTAAAAAATGTCATGCAAAACCCATGACTTAGATTATGAAACCGTGATAAACCTACTGTAATTTTTTTTGAAGATAATCACAAAACCAACATTTTTTTTTAAAAAAACTAATGCATAACAATAAAATTGCATGGAGCCGAATCCTTGACAAACGAATGTTGAAAGATGAAACCAGGAAAAAAATCAATTACATAAAAGGATCGAAAAAAATTGAGGGTGAAAAAAAAGCATTAATTAGATGGAAAATAAAAATTTTTAGTTGAAGAGTTAAATTGAATTGAAAATAGCTTTAACAAAAGAAAAAAAATCAAAAGAATGAGGGTTAAATTGAAAAAAAAACTTTGATTGAAAGATGCAATTGAAAGCAAAAAAACAAAACCTTCAACAAAAGGCAAAGGAAAAAACATTAAAAAATAAAAAAAATAAAGACCAAAATAAAATACAAAACATTTAAGAAATTGTAATTGAAGGATTAAATTGAAAATAAATTTTTTTTTTATAAAAGGAATAAAAACAAAATAAGAAATTAAAAGAATGAGAATTGAAATTAAAAACAAAACAAAATGATAAATTGTAATTGAAGGACTAAATTGAAAAAAAAAACTTCTTTAAAAAGAATAAGAATGAAATAAAAAATTAAAAGAATGAGAACTAAAACTATAAAAGGAATCAGAATGAAATTAGAAATTAAAAGAATGAGGATTGAAATTAAAAATCAAACATATGAGAAAGTGTAATTAAAGGATTAAATCGCAAAGCAAAAAAAATCTATAAAAAGAATAGTACAAAATAAGAAATTAAAAGAATGAGGATTGAAATTGAAAAACAAAAAATAAAGATGATATAAATGTACTTTATATGTCAGGAGAGAGAAAAGAAGGGGAAAAAAACATACGACCATCGATGACAATCCGATCACCATAAGCTGACACGCGTCACTCCGTGTGGAAGAGGACTCGATTGCGCATCCAGGGAGACAACGGAAGGCCATATTTGGCTAGCGTCACATGCCCATTCTGAATGACGTGGATGCCACCCACTCGTTGGCGTGTAATTAATACACGCTGACAACTTTCTGATTTAAATATTCAAAAGTAAACATGAAAAATACTAAAACGCCGCTCATGATTCTATTACTTACACAAAATACTTCTGTGAAAGCATAAAAATATCTTCACATGCAAAACTATTTTTTTTGTCCAATCCAAGGCTAAATTCATACTTGTACTATAGACAATAAAAAAACCGATAAAAAATACCCTTATCCAACAACCTGATAATTTTTTAAATTTTGTAAAATCAAGAAAACTCTTAGCCAACAATTTTAAATTTTATTGATTTTAAAAATAAGTATTTTTACTATTAAAAAACTTGTAAAAAGTTAATAAAACTTTTAGTCAACAATTTTAAATTTTAAAGGTAAAATAATATTTTTATTATTTAAAAACATTAAAAAAAATTTATACACCCCGAGCATAACCAATTAACCAATATAAAAAACTAAAACCCCAAGCCTCAAGATCCATTTTTTTTTCCACTCACGAGTAAATAAATAATTTTATTATAACAATCTACATTACACTGCATATATTGGCACATGAAAACACCATAACGAGGTGTAAAGTTTTGTTAAATTTTTGAAAAAATTTAAAATTTATTTATTTATTTATTATTTAAAATTAATATATTTTTAATATATTTAGATTATTTTAATATACTAATATTAAATAATACTTTTTAAAAAATAAAAATATTATTTTAATATATTTTAAAATAAAAATTAATTTAAAAAATAACAACCGCTATATTACCAAATCCTCTCTCTTTTGTATATATAGAACAAGTTTGTGAACGTGATATAAATTGTATTTTAAAAAAAATTATTTATTTTGTTAAAATTTAATATAATTTACATTTTGATGTTAATATCAAAAATAATTTTATAAAAATAAAATAATATTATTAATATATTTTAACCTAAAAAATTATTTAAAAAATAACTGCTGTAAGCGAAGGAGTCACGGAATATTTTATCTTGCTTTTTTTCTACTCAATACTAAAGATGCCCGTACTGTCCCCCCCCCTCTCTCTCCTCTCGTACGCAGCTGTCTGTCTGATTGGATTTTTCTTGCTTTAATAACCATAAACTCTCCAAAGCCCCTTCCCTTGGGCTCACCACACCAGCTAAAAAAAAGAACAAAGTGAAACCCTCATCGGAATCTCGGTAGTCGCCAGTTGGTTCCGATGCGATCTACGGCCCTGATTGAGTCGAGAGTCAGAATTCTAGGGTTTCGCGTGGGAGTGGGACCACCTGATCATCATCACCACCATCATAAAAATAAAAAATGAAGACTGGTTACTATTTTAGGTAATTTATATTACGAGAGTAGCAGATAGATGGTTTACTCTAATTATTACTGTATTTGTGACTAATTGTTCTAGGATTTTTATTTGAATTTTTTTTTCTTCTGTTTTTTATTGTTAATTTACTCTTTAATTTCTAAATATATATGCCATTTAAGTTTTCAGCAATAATTTGCCCGTTGGGAAAATGCAAGGGATAAATAGATAGAACTTGAATTCTGGAACCAAAAGCTGCTGCTTCTGGTCTTAGCATTGTTAAAATTATAGCAATTTACTGTTGACTGCAGCAATTTGACTTTCGTTTGATTATCAGAATTGAAATAGTTAAACCGCAAAGGTATGAACTAGTGTTTAAGGAGGTTTATTTCCCTGGTTTTTTTTGGTTCTAACCTTGGGGTTGGCTTTGAAGGAATTTATTAAATTTCTCTGAATATATGGCCTTAAGATTATTTAGGAAGAGGACTTAATCTCGGTTGATATAGGCATGATGGCGCGTCTATTAAAAAAAATGATAATTATCGGTGAAAAAGAAACTATTTCTTTCACTTATTTTTTGCATCAATTTTCTTGGCAACCGAGCAAAGAATATAGAAATTTTTGCCTTGATCTTCTTATTAATCATGGATGGAATTTATTTACTAATATGGGTTGCTCTTAACTTTGTATGGGAAAGGGGCGGGGGAATTATTCAACGCAAGCTCATGGATTATTTATTTACCATGGAAGAGAGTAGAAGCATTACAAATTAGTTGTACATTTGAAAATGCTGTGAAAGTATCCGGAAATAAATGGTTTCCGAATTGTTTGAAGCAGGCACAACTTTGAAACATTGTGGTCCATTATGTTATATGTGAAAGGGATTGTCTAGCATGTTGGTTGATTGAATATGTGCATCATTTGACTTGTTTGCTGTTAAGGGAGTTAGCGTCTCTCTGCCAAAGATCATTGATTTGTTTGATGGGAGTGTTATTTTTCAAATAAAATGTTGATATACATCCTTTTGTGTATAACATGTAAGTCCGCTGTATCTTTTACTTGAAATATTCTAGGAATGTTGAGTTCACAGTCAGCAGTTGGGATGCAACAGCTCAAAATAAAATAAAAATGGTTATTAAAGTGCTTGGTATTTTTATTTCTACCAGTGCTTGATGCATATACAAAATTTTCATCGACATTTTCTTCATCGTGCTTCAATTCAAAATCAGGTTTACATGATAGTGATTACCAAATTTTCATTGACATTTTCTTAAGTTCTCCATATGACTGAAGAAGTTTTAAAATTTTTGTTTGAAACTTGAATTAGTTGGTATCGATTGTCAATATGCAAATTCTCACTGTCATTAATTTTACTTTGATGCTTCCTCAGGTATGAACAGCCACCACCATGTGCCATTTGTTCAAGTGTGCTGTCAATTGTATTAACAGCACTTTGAATTTATCTCTTTGGTTTCTTCTATAACTTACCAAATTAACATGGTCTCGTCAGAGGAAGTTTCTCCCAAGGAATTGCAGAAAAGACAGAGCCTAGATGGTGGGACTGACACTGCACAACAGACCCGTGGCAGTGGAGGTGATGCTTCACAACAAGAAGGAATTCCTCCTTCAAATGCCCCTGAGAAACCTTTGGAGAATACTGGGGGGCATATATTGCAGTTACACAAAGAAGTAAGTGTTTCTTCTTTAACACCACGGAAATTGTCACATACCCCTGGCGGTGATCTCCATTCCTTGCAATCTGGTCAGGAAAGATGGAGTCCTTCTATCATGCGGGAAAAAGTGTCAGAGGATGGATATCGCTGGCGAAAATATGGGCAGAAACTTGTTAAAGGAAATGAATTTATACGGAGCTATTACAAATGTACACATCCAAGTTGTCAAGTGAAAAAGCAATTGGAGTGCTCACATGATGGGAAGCTTGCTGATATCGTTTACATTGGTGAGCATGAGCATCCCAAACCTCAACTTAACCTCCCACAAGCAGTTGGTTGCGACCTGTCCACTGTTGAAGAAAAACCTGATAATCTTTTACTGACTGCTGTTGAAGGTAACAGCGAAAAATCACCATATTGTTCATTTTTTGCTCTTAACTAACAAGTAATCATTATTGTGTTGTCTTATGTTTTCACTAATTGATAAATGAAGAAAGTCAGGCACCTAATCCGATTGAGCCAACAACTACCTCTCAGATTTCTACTGTTATATCCAGCGAGTATGTGAAGCGTGTGCTAGCAGAACCAAATAGGATAAAGGATGAGATTGATGATGATCAACGCTCAAAACAACGGTAAGTTAATCAAATGTCTGTAAATTGATAGTACTCTATTGTTTCAAGCACAAAATTATTAAAATGGCTGTAAATTTATTTTACTCTATTGTTTCACGTGTGATCTATCTCTTTTGTTTCAAATGAACACAACAGGAAGAAAGGTAACTGTAATGATGATTCTACTCCTTTAGATAAGCCAACTGGTGAGCCACGTCTTGTCATTCAAACAAAATGCGAGGTTGACACTGTCAATGATGGGTATCGTTGGCGTAAATATGGGCAGAAATTGGTTAAAGGCAATCCAAATCCCAGGTAACTGCCAAATTTAATGAACTCAACAAGGTTAGACCTTGGTTTATACATGTTTAGTTTACATCTCTTCCCTCTGGTTGTGAATATATGTCAGGAGATGCCTGCTTATATTGGTAGCATAATGACGAGATTGTGATTTCTTTATGTGGAGACCAAAGTATTCCGATTACATGCTGACTTTAATCTACCCTCCATTATGTAGGAGCTACTACAGGTGTTCCAGTCCCGGATGTCCAGTTAAGAAACATGTAGAGAGGGCATATAATGACCCAAAATTAGTTATAACCAGCTATGAGGGACAACATGATCACGATATGCCTCCTTCGAGGACTGTTGCTCTAAACACAACTGGTCTCAACACTTGTACAACTACCATCCAGAATGGCGTGTCAGGTGCAAAATCAGGAGAAAGTGATGCCATCTCCCATTTCCCATGACATGGTTGCTTATAATGGTTCGGATTCCAACATCAAATCGGAGGAGAAAATGAATTCTGAGTTGAGAAATAAATGGAAAGAAAGCATTTCAGGCCATGAAAGTGAATCAAGGGAGCAGCAAAATGGCAAGTCAAGTGCCACGAAAGCAACTGATATTGTTGTCAATGCCAATCCTGTGTCAGCAGGTAGATCAACGGAGCAACATGATGGCGAGTCAAGAACTGAATCAAAAGAGAAAAGTGCTGCTTGCAGTGTTCGTACCATTACTCCAGGTCCAGAGAATAATCCAAATGAACAGCACATGCTAAATTCAGAGCCTGACCTAAGCTAATTTAAACAGATTGATTTTTAGAATTGAGGGAAACGACCTCCAGCTCTATATAGGTCAATTTATCATTAAATATAACAGCAAGTATCGGATATGTGACAGCTTTTTTGTTAACATCATCTTTCATCCGTTTCTTAGCTGATTTTGATGTAAAAGCATTTGAACATGGTAAAAAGATGTTCCAAACTTGAGTTACAATTCCTGGAAGCTAGTTTGGTACGTTCTGTATCTGCATTCCGTACATTTTAGTTCAGCCACCACTGTCCTTCCTCCTTGCGATAAGCGGTTGTCTTCGAACTGTCAAATTAATAGCTTTTGCTGTAAAGCCCCTATTTCATTCAAAGCAGGCCTCATGTCTGTAAACTGACTGACGGCGAGTCGTCTTGGTTTTTTTTCTCTCAACATAATAAGCGTTTCAGACCACAGATATTTCGGTAGAAGCAAATCGCAGCTTATGAACCCAATCTGGACAATTTCAAGGAAGGGGCTGGTTCTAACAGCCTTAGCTATCCAATCTGCAACATGTTACTACTGTAACTATAACATTAGGCATGCTATTAAGTTGGTGCTTTATATCTTCGACAATAGGACATAGGCAATAGAGGTGGAATCTTGATGGTTAATGCTTCTCCTTGCGCTATTGACCTGCACTTGCAAACAAGACCTCCACCTTTCAAAACTGTTCCAATGGAATCCCTACATGCAATGCCAGTTTGGTGGGGACACCAGATCCACACCGCAAATTACACGAGTATATAGACGAAGACGACGTAGGATGACCCAGCCTGTCATGTTTTGGTTGAGAGACTAAACCCATTTGGGTCTGTCTCATTGTTATTTTATTTATTTGAAATTATTTATATTAAACAGGTTGATTTGATGGGATGAGCCCAATAGTGAGATGTTTTAGGGTTTTACTATTTATATGTTTCTCTGTCATTTTGTGAGACAGTTTTGATGATTAATGAAAATATTGCAGACTTTGCATATCTCCAATCCCCTTTCTTCTTTTCTTTAGCTTTCTTCTTTCTCTAAAGCTTCTTTCTTTTCTTGCTTTAATTCTTATTATTTATTGTCCCGCGTCAAATTTGGTATCAGAGCTAGGGTTTTAATTGTTCTTACAATTAAACGATCCATATGTTTATGCTAAACCCTAGATTCGGTTTGATCTAAAAAAAAGTCCTTCTGTTCTGATTAATCAAAAAAAAAAGGGAAACACTATTCATCTTTTCCACCAGCAAACAGCCGTTGCAATCAAAATTGTTCACAGTTCATCATCAAAGACAACAATCAACAGCGGCGCCTCAGCCAATCACAGCAGCAGACTCACCACCCTGAAGATCGCCACATCAGTCCACAGATCCACTCCGATTTACTACCTCCGACACAGACCAACGACAACTACCAGATCGACACTGCAAGATACAACAATAGATCTTTGGCTTCAGCAACCAAACCAACATCACAAACCCATTACAACTAGCACTGACTCACCACTCACCGCAGCAAAGGCATTGCAACATATCTTCATCTGCCACCGTCCACAATGCCCTCTCCTTCAGCAGCGACAACAGATCCATGCATCAACAGGCCCCCTCGTCCAATAGTGACACCACATACACCACAACCCCTTTTCCTCGCACCGCCGGTCCCAAACAGAATCATAAAGCCCCGTTACTTGCGCCCTCGCCATTAGCAGCGACAATAGATTACAGAAGGTAGGGAAGCAAGGAAACAGAAGCTCTCAAGGAAAAATAATTAGCCCTGCCACATTATTGCCATGTCACTTGCCATGTCAGCACTCTAAGGCAGCATCTACGTCATCAGCCACGTCAACAGATTCTGCCACGTAATCATTCATTGCCACATCACCTCGGTCATAAATTCTTTTACCTATTGAATATCATCATTCCTGGTATGCTTTTACACTTGTTAACCAAGATTTATCATTAATATTATTCTTTGTGCTTGCCCATAAATAAATTATATAGTCCGCCTCGCAAATCGAATTACCTTAATTTTAGGCTTGTTTATTGGCATTGAGTATCTAATCCTTTTAATTAATTGTGGAGCTTGGTTAAATTCGTGGGAAAACTGAAACATGGTGCTTGGATTACTTGTGTGCATTTAGAGGACTTACGTTGCTTACTTGCAAATTTTCCTGGTTTAATCTGTCATTACTTAGTCTCAAAGAATAAAAAGAAATAAAAAAATTATTTTTTAAAAATATTAGCTATAATTTTATTTTGCGTTTTTACTTGCAAGTGTTGTTTGTGATCTCAGTCTTAGGATTAGTTTTTGCATGCATTTACGTAGTGGTCGTCTAGTACACAATCTAGAAGTCATAGCTACTATGAACCCGAACTCTAGTAATGCTCTTAGAGATATTCAAGAGTAATTACAACTTATACGAACGAAAATGAACAACATGTCCAATCAAATGAACAACCTTTCTGGGAAGGTGGAGTCCATAGAAACTTTGCAAATAAGACGATCTATTGAGAGTGAACATTGTAATGACAACCACATGAATCCTCAAATACCAGTTCCTCGTAGGAACCGCCAACGTAACCAACATTAGGGTCACAATGACTTTGATGACCCTAATGATAGTGAGCATTCCAATGATTATCATTAAAGACCATTTCATCCTAGGAATCGTCAATACAACCGCAATCAAGGTCATCATGACTACGATGACTCTGAAGAGCGAGTCATGAGGCATATCAAAATAGAAGCTCCGACTTTTGAGGGTCAACTTAACCCATGGATCTTTGATAGATGGATTCGTGACATAGATCAATTCTTTAACTAATATAATTTATCTAAGAATAGGAGGGTAAGATTTGCAAAGATGAAACTTAGTGGGATCGCTTAACTTTATTGGGAAAGTGTAGAAGAGTCTTTGGATAAGGGAGGTCAACCTCCTATTACTAATTGGGTTGAAATAAAGACTAAGTTAGAAGAAAACTATTTGCCTCGTTCTTATAGAGCAGATCTTTTAGACCAGTGAAATAACTTGAGGCAAGGAGGCAAGTCTGCCAATGAATATGTGGCACAATTTGATGAGTATATGATGAGGTGTGCAGTTAGGGAGGATGAGGTGATGACCCTAAATAGATTTCAAAAAGGCTTAAATGATGACCTTAGAAGAGAGGCTGTGCTTAAAAGTGTGTCCACCCTTGAGAATGCTTATACCCAGTACAAAATTATGACTTGGTCACAAAAAGCCAGTGGACGAGATGTTAGGACACTCGTAGTACCCCTTTTAGATCCCAACCTGGTAGTAATAACTCCATATTGGGTGCCCCACCTCGTAAACCCAATCCTTTGATTTCCCAGATACCTAGAGAAGACAAGGGTAATGGTATTTTTCATGAAGCACCTAAGATGACCTCAGAATTTAGTGTTTTAAGTGTTAGAGTTTTGGTCATATTTCCTCTAGTTGCCCTAATAAGACTCTGTTCATCAAGGGGTAAGAGGATATGAGCGAAGAAGATAATTGTGATGATAAGGTATATGAACCCAATCCCGATGATTTTCAGGATCTAAATGATGAGGAGGATGAGTCCAACTTGCTAGGATGTATTAGGTCTATATCCACTCAAATCAAGACAACCAGGTTAAGTGTAGTTAGATACGCTTTAACACAACCTAAAGGAACTAAGGATTGGAGAAGGATTGCTATTTTTTCCACTTACATTAAATGTGGAGATAAAGGGTGTAAGATCATCATAAACATTGGTAGTTGTATCAATGCAGTTTCCTCGGGTAGTGTATCCCGCTTAGGTTTAAAGTCTGTTCCACACCCTAAACCCTATAGTGTGTCCTGAGTTAATGATACATCTATAGCAGTAAAAGAGAGATGTCTTTTTCCTATAAAGATCTTGGACTATCATGATGAAATTTGGTGTGATGTCATTCCCATGGATGTAGGGCACATCATTTTGGGTAGGCCTTGGTTATATGATTTGGACGTTACAATCTTTGGGTGATCAAATTCTTGCTCATTCACTTTTCAAGGTAAAAAAATCCAACTTATTGGATTACCTCCAAGGTCTAATGATAATAGCCAGAAGAAGAATAAAGTGAAAGAAGGAGGGCTTAACATAATAAGTCTTAGGGAGTTTGATAAGGAGATTTGTGAGGAGTCAGTTGTGTTTGCTGTAGTGGCTAAGGAGATTGTGGAAGACTTTTTAGAAGAGCCACTTGAAGAGGTAAGGGAAGTGTTGAAAGGATTTCTAGATGTTTTTCCTTCTGAACTACTTGATGCTTTACCCCCTATATGTGATGTTCAACACGCCATAGATTTTATCCCTGGTGCCACATTACTAAACTTGCCTCACTATAGGATGAACCCGAGTGAACATGTTGAATTGTAAAGGCAAGTATGTGAGTTGTTACAAAAGGAATTTATACGAGAGAGTTTAAGCCCTTGTGCAGTACTTGCATTGTTAACACCTAAGAAAGATGGATCATTGAGAATGTGTGTAGATAGTCGAGCCATCAATAGGATTACAATCAAGTATCGTTTTCCAATTCCTCGATTGGATGACATGCTAGATATGAAGGCAGGAGCCCAGATCTTCTCTATGATTGACTTGAAGAGTAGGTATCATCATATTATGATCTGTCCGGGAGATGAGTGGAAAACAACATTTAAGACTAAGGATGGTTTATATGAATGGCTAGTCATGTCTTTTGGCCTTTCCAATGCACCAGACACTTTTATGAGAGTAATGACACAAGTGCTTAGGCCATTTATGGGAAAGTTCTTGGTGGTGTGCTTTGATGATATTCTTATTTATAGCAAAACCTAGGAAGAGCATTTTGATCACCTTATTCAAGTTTGTACCACCCTAAGAAAGGCAAGTTTGTTTGCAAATGTCAAAAAGTGTTCCTTCTTTACAGACCAAGTGGTCCTTTTAGGGTTTATAGTATTATGGAAAGGAGTCTCTGCTGACCCCCAAAAAGTCCAAGCGATAGTAGATTGGCCTGAGCCTAAGAATATTCATGAGGTTCGTAGTTTTCATAGGCTTGCGACTTTTTATCGTCGTTTCATTAAGGGATTTAACACTATCATGACGCCTATTACAGATTGTTTGAAACAAGGTGAGTTTCAATGGAGTAAAGGAGCTAATAAGGCATTTGAGAAGGTTAGAAAAGGATGATAGAGGCCCTATTAATGCAGCTACCTGACTTTACTAAGGTGGTTGAAGTAGAATATGATGCTTCGGGAGTCGGTATAGGTGGAGTACTTAGTCAAGAACGTCACCCTGTAGCCTACTTTAGTGAGAAACTTAATGAGGCAAAACAAAAGTACTTAACTTATGATAAGGAGTTTTATGTGGTGGTTCAAGCCTTGCACTATTGGCGCCATTACTTGTTACCACAAGAGTTTGTTCTTTACTCCGACCATGAAGCCCTCTGGTATCTTAACTCCCAAAAGAAGCTCAATCATAGGCATGGTCATTGGGTTGAATATTTGCAAGCATATTTTTTTATATTAAAACATAGATCTGGAATAAAGAATAAAGTTGCAGATGCCTTGAGTCATCGGGTAATGCTGTTATCTATAATGAGTGTTGAAGTCACATGATTTGAGAGACTCAAAGAGGAGTATGAATCTTGCTTAGAATTTAGAGAAATATATTTGAAATTGAAGGATAAGAATCATCGCATCATAAATGGTTATCACCTCCAAGATGGATATTTATTTTGGGATAATAAGCTTTGTATCCCGAAAACATCCGTGTGTGAATTTTTGATATGGAGGATTCATGCTGGAGGTCTCTCAGGAAATTTTAGAAGGAATAAAACCATCGAAGAGGTGGAACGTCAGTTTTTGTGGTCTAGTTTGAAAAGAAATGTCGCTAAATTGGTAAGTCAATTTTGAACTTGCCAACTAGCTAAGCATAGAAAACAAAATACTGGTCTTTACACCCGGTTGCCTGTTCCCATTTGCCCTTGGCAAGATGTAAGCATGGATTTTGTGCTTGGGCTTCCACGTATTGCAAAGAAACATGATTTTATTTTTGTGGTTGTCGATCGCTTCTGTAAGATGGCCCATTTTATTCCTTGTACTAAGACCATAGATGCTTCTAGAGTTGCGAAACTCTATTTTGACGAGATTGTCAAGTTGTATGGTCTTTCCCATACCATAGTTTTGGATAGGGATGTTAGATTTACAAGTTATTTCTAGAAAACCCTTTGGCATATGGTGGGAACCAAATTGAAGTTTTCTATTGCATACCACCCCCAAACTGATGGTCAAACTGAGGTGGTTAACAGGAGTTTAGGCAACCTTTTGAGGTGTCTAGTGAGTGATCATAATAGGAATTGGGATTTGATTCTTCCTATGGGCCAATTTGCTTATATTAGCTCTATCAATAGGTCAATAGGCCCGAGTCCATTTGAAGTTGTACATGGTTACAAGCCTAAGAAACCTTTAGACCTTCTTTCCATGTCCATTCATGCTAGAGTGTCTGAGTCAACCGAGTCTTTTACACGTAGAATTCAGGATTTGCATATTAAGATCACTAAACAGATTCAAGCAAGTAATGCGCAATATAAACTTCAAGTTGATTTACATAAATGACATAATGGGTTTAATGTGGGAGACTATGTTATGATACAGATTAGACCCGAGTGGTTTCCTTTGAGAACTAATCGAAAATTGCATGCATGTAGTGCCGGGCCTTTCAAAGTGCTACAACGGGTTGGCCCAAATGCTTATGTTCTTGATTTACCACATGATTTTGGCATTAGCTCTACATTTAACATTGAGGATTTAGTTGCATATCATAAGCCACTTCCTATTCCAAATGATCCATTTGAGATACCACTTAACTCCCCTCCTGATAATCCTATTAAAACCTCTATCCCTTTCACCTTGACATCAGCACAAAAGGATAATATTGATGCTATTTTGGATGAACAAGTTATTTTTAACAAGAATGGTGAGGTTCAATGGTTTTTAGTTCGTTGGGTGAGCTGACCTGATTCAGATTGCACTTGCATCACTAGAGATACTTTGCAACAGATTGATCCAGATCTTTGGGAGTACTATCAGAGTCGGCCAGTGCTACACTCAACGGGGTTGAGTTTCTCCAACCCCAGGAGAGTTGGTGGGGACACCAGACCCACACCGCAAATTACGCGAGTATATAAATGGAGATGACGTAGGATAGTCCAGCCTGTCACGTTTTGATTGAGAGACTAAGCTCATTTGGATCTGTCTAATTGTTATTTTATTTATTTGAAATTATTTATGTTAAACACTTTGATTTGATGAGTTGAACCTAATAGTGAGATGTTTTAGAGTTTTACTATTTATATGTTTCTCTGTCATTTTGTGAGACAGTTTTGATGATTAATGAAAATATTGCAAACTTTGTATATTTCCAATCTCCTTCTCTTCTTTAGCTTTTTTATTTCTATAAAACTTAATTTTTTTTTGCTTTAATTCTTATTATTTATTGTTCCGCATCACAATTCTTGTATAGGTCCCGTAACATTTAACAAATCGCAATCCAATTTCTGTAAGCGTTGTGCAGGTCTTGTCTTTCATGGCAGTGACCAAGAATCATATGAAAAAAATTCCAGCATTTCATTAGGAAACTGGTATGGACAGAGGCTCAGAGGATGAAACCTTGGAATCGGAACGCCTAATGCTCCAAACCAGACTTGGTTCCCCAAGGCCAGGAAAAGCGAAAAAGTTCAAAGCATTGAGCTGCTGGTTCCAAAGAACCGGGTAACTTAAAGAGTTGTAAAAGGAAAGTACACAGCCGAGGCCACTGCCTTCGTCTTCAAACCATTTAGAGCTAACGACCAAGAGAAAAAAAAGAAGGAAAACGTAGAGATTCTACCTCAGCTGGTTGCCTGCTTTCCTAAATGAGAAAAATAAAATCAGCATGCATCACTTCTATGCACAAGATGCCGCCAAATCCCTGTTCATCCAGCCTAGATAAAGAGCCCCATCTTTTTCTTGAAGTCTATTGGAGAACCGGCGCACCAATGTCAGGATTAAAGAGTCGCAATCTAGATATTTGACTCAGGGTTATTAAAAAATCTAAGTAGACTGGTTTTATCTAAAATTTCAGGGTAAATACTTATTATAGTTAAAGAAAATATTAAGCTATTAGCATTCCTGGTATCCCATACTCTATCATAGGTAAGTTCTATGGTATGATTTAGATATGGTTTAAAGGTGTTGATAAGTTTCTAACTAGTAGTTTATCTATGGCTCAGAATGAAGATTTACGTTCATAAATAAATCTGGTATTTCAAATTATGACCTCGTATACCTATGTAAATTCTTATTCGGTATTGCAATTTAACCCATTTCTAAAAAAAATTTAATGTTTTTTAGCTTTAAATTAATATTTTTTTTATTAAAAAATAATATTATTTTAATATATTTTCAAGTAAAAAACATTTTGAAAAACATCTACCACTCTTAAACATGCATGCTTTTAAAGGGTGTTTAGAAGTATAGTAGCAATTACTTTTCAAAATGTTTTTCGCTTGAAAATGTATCAAACTAATATTTTTTTTGTATTTTTTTTAAACTTATTTTTGACATCAGCATATCAAAAAAAAAAATTTTAAAAAAAATAAAGCAAATAAAAAATAAAATATTAAAATATTAAAACAAAGGAGCTTTGTGAGTTGTGTTTTAAAAGGGGATTGTATTAAAAAAAAAAAGAAGAGGAAATTCAATCTCACCATGCCATGCCTAATTCTCAAACACATTCGTATTGGTAATAGACAAGCTCATTAAGTGCGTGTTTATGAGAGACGTGGTTGGATAGCTTAGTTTTTTTATACAAAACCTATTTAATGCTAAAAACACCACCATAAAAACAAGTTTTACATGCTTTTTCTTAGTTTTTTTACTCTTTTTTTTTTTTTTGTGTATTGATTCCACATAAAAAAAGCTACCACGCATACTCACACCACTCCCAAACACACCCTCCACAACATTCAAATGAATCCAAACAGCATTTCATTCACAATTGTTCAACGAGTGACATTTCTAAACAACACAGACAATCCTTACTGTATAACTTGGCAGAAGGCGGGTTTCGATATAGATGAAATCGATCCCCTTTTTTCTTTCCGAATGAAGGACGTCAAAGACAGGGTACAAATATGACGTGGAGAAAAAGCTGACTGACTTATGAGCAGAAGTGGCGGGGAGCAACCCAGCTTGTTCAGGGATTTGTCCTGAAATGGTGGCGATCGTTTGGCTGTGCTTCTGTCTTTGGGGGGACATTGTACCCATGAAGAATTTCATGGATTTTGGAATATGCCAACACCTGTGAAGGATCAGCCCCACCACTGCTTTGTGATGCACGTGAACTCTCCTGCAGCTTAATCTTCTCAAATAGATATTGCTTCTCTGCCTCGGCTTCACTTAAACGTAGTTTGAGGTAACTGCTAGCATATTCTTCCTCTGATTTGTCTGTCTTAGCAAGTGCAATTCTCTGCAGCCTCTCAGCCTCTCGCTTTGCCTCATTGGCTTTGAGCTGGAACATGTCAGCCTCTGCCTGCTTAAGCCTCACAATTCTCTCTAGCTCTTCTATCTGTAGCTTCTTTTTTTGCCTGTCTAGCTTTAGTTCTGCCACTTCCTTGGCCTTTTCCTCCAGCTCACGGTCGCATGCCTCGAGAGCCATGCGTGCTTTCTTAAACATTCTCATCTTCTCATCAGCCACCATCTCCATCTTCCTTATGGCCTCTTGCACCACTTCAGCAATTCGGTTACATGCCTCCTGTGGGGCTATTAGCCTCCCACCCTCCCCATTTTCCAGGCTCTTTGGAGAGTCCACCTCAAGCTCTTCAAAGAGCAGTACAGCAAAATAGAAGTTTAATTTCATGTAATTGATTTCTACTGAATTTCAAATACCGAATTCAATAATTCAGTTAAGAAGCAATCAGTTCAGGTGGCCATCAAAACAAATTACATACACATGAAACCCATATGTGGACTCCCCACAGGACCATAACAAAATGGAGGCTAAGTGTAGAAAAAAGAAGGTGATTACTCAAAAAACTGCAGAGCAACGATAAAGCCTTTAAGCTCAAAGAATAGAAGAGACAGATGCTATGATTAGCCTTGCCAATCAGCTTGAACTAAGAGTCTAACAATAGAATGAAGACATCACATCCAGTCACATTAATAGACTTTCAGCATAAGCATGTCAAAGGTTCTGATCACAGTGAGATATTCTTAGCATGTCTATACATGGTATCTCACTCACAGGACAAGCAGACCAAATAATGATGCAATGATTTACCTATATATGGTAAATGTAGTCCTTTCAAACCACTAATTAAAAACACTGTATAATGGAGCTCATATAGGTAAAAATGTCTTTGAACATTGTTATAACGCAATAATACCCTATATATATATATATATATATTGCTTTTTCTACTTTTACTAAAATACTGTGAACTTAAATTCTTTTAGAACCCTTGAAACCACATGTTTTTTAAAGAAAAAGTTGCGCTTTCTATACAGCTAAAGAAGAAAAATTGTGTTCGCTTACATCCTATAACTAAATGCTAGGGTATTCTATCTTTTCATGATTATCACTCTAAGGTACAGATCTTAAGAGAAACTATTTGTGATCTATGAGCTCATCAACAATCAACCCTGGTGGTTTACTTTTCTATTAGCAAACCTTGGGTTTCACATCACCAAGTAGGGATTCGGTTGTCAAGCACCTTAAGAACCTGAAGACTTTTAAAGACGAGAGATTCCACAATCTTTTGGTAGTTTCTCCCAGAATTCAGCATGTCTGCAATATTATAGTCCTGTGCTTATTACAAGTTCTATTATCTATGCGTGTGAAGCAAAGTAGGAGCAATGCTGACACAGAATTTTTTTCTAACAAGACCGAAACTTTTGGTGATTTATTTTTTTCATACTAAATTTTGGTTGTTTCTTAACTAGTGATTTTTTTGTATCACAATCTCTTTTTGTTAAACTGAATTAATTCAACTCTGTACATCTATGAAATACAGCAGCTATTAGTGCTTGAAAGTAATTTAGCGTCCAATTCATATGTCTGCTTTACCCATGGCATCCAAGTGATTAGTCAATCACTTTGACAATTCAATTCATTAATTTGTCTCAATTAAATTAAGTTCATCACATCCATTGTGATTGCACCTACTGTTATATATATATATATATATTGCATAAGAGGACTCCAAGAATCTATAGGAAAGAAAGATATACAAAACTCACTTGAACTAATCAAAGTATTTTCTGATCATCACTTTCAATAATGCTTTAATTTCATCTTCCATTTATAATTTTATATTAAGTCATGATTTGATATCTCTGCACTATTGACAACAAAAATAAATGATTGCATGAATTATATATGTGCTCTTAATATGTCTTAAGATATAGTCTTATCTCAAATTTGTCTTGAATGTTACCTTAATGACAGTGTGAGGCATATTCGTTGAGACAACATGCATTTTTTATGTTAAACATGGATTATAAAAAAAAATAGCATAAAATATATTTGGCTCTAGTTTTATTCAGCTACAATATTAGAAGCTCCAAAGGCTCAAGCAATCTTGGAGTGTTAAAACTTTTATTGAAACTAAAAAGGCTTCAATTCAGTTAATTGATCCACATGAAAAAGGAAATAATTACTTTTCTAATTCTTCTTTGGATTGGTCGCATATGAAATTAAATTCTTGTGATTGATCTACATCCAACATTAAAAGGAAAGGGAAAATGTTTACACTACCTAACTTTTTTTTCTTTTCATAGACTACACGACTACCTCACCTTTCAAAATTGTCATTCTTAACAAAAAACAAAAAAAAACAAAAAACAAAAAATTACTGTACTTATATGTTTCCCATAATAGAACTTTCATTAACCTACATTCAAATGTATAAATACAAATCATGTTTTACTATTTCTTTTTTAGTTTGACAACAGTGTTTTACTATCCTTAAGAACTAAAGATCCCCATTCACTAAATTATACCTTTACCAAACCTTTTTTTTTTTTATCTTGATTTACCTAACATAATTTTTTTTCTTATCTCATATCTCTATTCACTATGCACTGCACTTACACCTTGTAAGGATTTCAATTCATCAAACATAAGTGCTAAAAGTTACACACACACATATAATATTTGTATAACAAAAAGTTACACGCACACATATAATATTTGTATAACAAAAAGTGACGCCTATAATATCTGTAAAAAGAAATAGTCACACACACACAGACAATATCTGTAAAAAGACATAGTTAGGCGCACACATATAAAATGATATTGGAGCAGCTTAGGCACTGCATCAAGCAGCCTGTTGTGGCAAAGCACACTAATGCTTGAATATTCTTCCAATACTGAAGGAGAGAGGGCTATTTATATAATGCTTAGCATAATACATACCTTGGAAGAACATCAATATCACACTGCAAGCTGTTGACTCTGCAAATCCACCCTTCATTTTCTCAATAAGTTCTTCGCACTTCCAAAAGAGTTTCCTCCCTCTAGGGTCTTCACTTCCTCGGAAGATTCTACTAACAAAATCAAGTTCCCTTGTTAAAGCCTCTCGTTCCCATGCTGGTGCACAGTGTTGGAAAACATCTTTCACCCACCCCAAGAGCTCAGATGTTCGATTGCAGGCTCGGCAACGGAAAAGCATTTCAGTTGGGCCAGCTCCACTCTTAACAGATGGGCCCATACAAATTTGTCCATCACGAATAGCACAATCTGTGTGAGTCCAATGAGAACACAAATCGCAACCAATCCAACGGCATGTATTCACTTCAAAATCAAACTTGTTACAGATCACACACATGCAGAGATTGCAGAAACCGCTTTTGTTGGCACATATTTCGCAGGTACAGTCATCAGCTGGAAGCTGGTTTTGGCATGCTATATTTCTGCATCTCTTAAACACGAAGACCTCAATCAGGGAAGTTTGGGAGAGACTAATACTTGGATGCAAAAATGCCTGAATTCCAGTGTTTATTGCAACAAGTATTTCTAGCTGTACTCGGTGTGCTCTAATCAAAGTCTTTGCTGTCAAATCAGACCTATTATGAACAAGCTTCTGCAAAATCAAAAATTCCTCTCTGTGCTGTGAACCACCGCTTCCTTCAAGCATAACCCGAAGACCATTCTTTAGCTCATCAAGAAAGTCGTCGGGTAAATGTTGCATCTTTTCAGAGATCATGTCAACTCGTTCCCCAGCTATGTCACGAAAAGATATCTTATCTGCACCTGAGAAGCGACGAATGATGGACTGTCCAGGGCAATCATTATCCGCCTTGTCATTCTCCATCTTCTTTTTCATCATGGCATCAACAGTAGGCCAAGTTTCTTGTGAACTAGCACTTTCTGTAGGAGATTCACGAATATTATCAGAATTTGATCTTGGTTCCTGTGCGTCAGGGGACAAGTGAAGATCCGAAGACACCAAGGACAGTGATGTTTGTAGTCCAGCTGTATAAGGTTGCTGTCGTGGAGGAAGCATTTTTTATGAAGGGTGGTGAATGTTAGAGCCAGATGATGTGCCCATCAATTAGTCGTTTCTTCCTGTCATTGTCATAAGGAGCTGTAACACATTATCCATCCATCACCACCTCCTTTTATTATGACTATCATTAAAATTCAAGCTATGGAAATGTGAAAAGAATTAATAATAATAATTAAGGAAAAAAACATCGCCCAAGTATGAAAAAGAGTTCTTCTGTATCGTACATTTCTGATAAAAATAATATGTAATGATCCCTTTTTTTACAAGAACTCCGTTTTGCTTATAAAATAGGATTACCTATGATTTCCAGAGGGTATTGATATGATACATATATATAGCATGACTAATGAATATTGAACATGATCACATAGATAGACTAGATCAATTACTACTCAGCTAAACCAGACTAAAGCCACACACACACCATTTTTTTTTTAAAAAAAATAATTCAATATCATTAACCAATCAGACTGATTTTTTAAAGAAAAAAGAAAAAAATTTAAAAAAAAAGAACCAAAGTTGTAACAAGCAAAAAGTTGATCAGAGAAAAGTTGATCAGAGGGTATTCATACTAAGAAGAGTTGATCTGTTCGGTTACTAAGAAAGTTGCAAAAGTCAAACCAAATTTTCTAAGAAAGTTACCAAATCTCACCTCTCGAAGATATTTTTTAAGATAAGAATTGACAGTCATCAGAAAACATAACCTAGGTTTTAATTCACTGCAAAAAAATAAATCTATCTATTCAACACTTAAACCAAAAACAATAAGAAAAAGCCAAACGTTTCCTCTATCTGTTTTCTCAGCAACCAAACAGAAACTAATGATAAATGGAGAGGGAGAGGGAGAGGGAGAGGGAGAGAGAGTACTGACCTGAAGAAACGATGGCAAATGGATCGATAAAGGAAGAGAAAAGGCAACCACCATTAAATCAATTAAGGATTACAAAGAAGAGCTGAGAGATAATTGAAATGACTCTTTTACCATTTTGTCCTCCAGTGTTGAGGCTGCTTGAGCTTGACAAATGCGAGGCGCTAATCCCCCGGCTTTCTACGCAGGGACAAGACCGGACATTGAATAATAATAATATTTTAATTACAAATATTTTACAACCGTCTTAAACAGCTATTTAAAACGTGTTTTAATTTTTTTAAATAATTTTAATATTTTAATATTAAAAATAATTTTTAAAAATTAAAAAAAACTACATTAATGAGGTCATAGTGTACAAAATCATTTACTCTTCTTCTTTTTATCATTTATTTATCACGAAACTCATTTTACAATTCTAATTATCATTTGACTGCTCACATGTTACTATTCGTTAGAATAGTAATATATATGCTCTTTTTTCTATATTTTCTATTAGATTTATGAGAATTAGATTTTATTATTTATTTTGATTTTTTTATATCTTGAAAAAAATCTCGATATTGTGCTTAGTTTACAATTATTTATTTTTATCATATTATTAAATACAAAATAGTTCAAAAAAAAATATTTATTATGAATTGAATTTCATAATTTACTTTAATTTACTTTATTTAAAGTTATCATGATCTTAGAAAAACATACTGGCATAGGGTTAGTGTTTGGTTTTTTTAACATCTACTTTTTATCATATTATTAAATAAAAAACAATCCCAAATAAAACTTAATATTGGGTATTAGATTTCAAGATTTATTTTAAATTTTTTTTTTAGAATTACTGTAATCTCAAGAAAATCTTGATATTTAGTTGGTAATTAAGAGTTTGATATATTAATTTAAATTGACCGGGTTGATTAAATAAGTTTTCGTCTCAATAAGTTGAAATTCGGTTATATAAACTTTCATTAAAGAGGGAAAAGAAACAGATAATTTCATAATTGAAATAACATTACTTCTCAAAATCATGTCAAGTGCCTTTCGAATCAAGAACTTCCTCATAAGCACCTTCAAATATACCATAGAAGAGAAGATTAAAATTAGTTCGATAGCTTCTCATAAGGTTTAGAAAAACAAATACAAAATCCTGAAGGCAGTTTAACTGATCAGGTTTTGGGTTTGCTCTTTAATGGTCACAAGTTTAAGTTTTCTTAAGGCCACTGGAGGCTCTCATGATCTTAGGACTTGTGGAATTAGTCGAGGTATGCGTAAACTAGTTCGGACACCCACATTTATTTAAAAAAAAGGGCAAATACAAGTTGACGCACTACCAGAAAAATCGGCGAAAACCAACGGAATTACCCATGGAATTTTTTCATAGGTAATTCTTATTGACGGAAATAATTTCGTCTCTAATTATGTTGGTATATACCGATAGATAATACCCATTGGCGATATGGTCAGTATATACCGATGGAATACATCTGTTAGTATATACCGATTGTATTGTCGACGGATTAAATAGTTTTTTTGAAAAGTTGTAATGGTGTGATGACGTGCATTTTTTTCAAGCGATTTTACTGACGGAATGACCGAGGGATTCAAATCGGGATCTCCGTACAGTGACGTGGCGCAGTCACCAGCGAATCACCGACGGGTATACCGATGAAAAGTTTTCGTCAGTGATTCCATCGGTAAAAGCCAATATATATTCACTCTGCCGACACTCTCTTCCTCTATTTCTCCTTCTTCTTCCCCATCCTAACTCTCCCCTCCCAAACTACAGCCAACCACCCATCCCAACTCTCCCCCTCTTCTCAACACAAGCACTCAAGTTTCTTATACTTTTGTACGTGGTCACAACATCCGTTCTCCGAGCAATTTATTGTGGATTTTATAATTTTTATTAGTAAATCTATCCTTTTTAGTTTTAACATTTAAATATCAATTTTATTGTTTTTTATTGTTTTTTAGTATATGTATTTTATAAATTAGATGTGTTATGATGAAATAAATAATAGCTTGTTTAACGGGCCCGTTTTAATTTTTATCAATTCTATTACGAAGTTGTGATTTCCGTAAATTTATATATGTATAAATTTATATGGACGTTGATAATTGATAATTGATAATGAATATTTAACATAAGTGGTTTTTTAGTTTGTTGGATAATGTCAGGGCAAACTAATATTTTTTTTAAATTTATTTACGTAACATATATAGTTAATTAATACATGTTGTTGTCATAATTTTATAGAGGTTCGATAGAAGTCATGGATGATCGTTCATGGATGTATCGGGACTCACTCCAAGGATTGTGGAGGATGGATTATTGTAACGGGATTCAGGGTTTTATTAATTTTGCAACATCTATTCCGATGAATTTTATTGATGGCGGTATTAGGTGTCCACGCAGGAAGTGTAAAAATAAAACGTTTTTGCATCAAAATATTGTAACGATGCATCTTCTAACTAAAGGGTTCATGGAGGATTATTTGTGTTGGTATGCACACGGAGAACTATTTGTTCCTAATGAGAGCATGGTAGAAAGGGTGGTTGGGTCAACTTCTAGTGCTAGCAACGTGCATGAAGTTGCAAATGACAACAGTAATCCTTACAGGAATATGGTTATGGATGCAATGAGAATGAGTGAAGGTAATGTTAGTGAATGTTCAATCATAGAAGAAGAACCTAATGCAGATGCAATGAGATTTTTTGATTTGTTGAAAGATTCTGACGAACCATTATGGGATGGTTACACGAACCACGGTAAATTATCGGTCGTAGCATAGGTGTTCACCATCAAGTCAGATCACGGGTTGAGTGAGACCGGTTATGATAAGATTATCGAATGGGCGATAAGTATTTTACCTGAAGGGAACAGGCTGAAAGATAACTTCTATGCTGCAAAGTCCATGATGAAACCCCTCGGTTTAGGATACCAGAAAATTGACATGTGCCCTAACTTCTGCATGTTTTACTACCTTGAAAATGCTGAGCTAACCGAGTGCATGACATGTGGGCATTCCCATTACAAACCCAAAACCGACAGGGAAAGACTCTCATGCAATATAAAAAACTTAGATACTTCTCAATCACACCAAGACTGCAGAGGTTATTCATGTCACAAAGGCCTACTAAGCACATGACATGTCACCAATCACATCATGCGGTTAATGGAGTGATGGTGCATCTATATGATGGGGAAGCATGGAGATATTTTAACAGTGTACATCCTCACTTTTCAGCTGAATCAAGGAACGTGCGTCTTAGGTTGTGTATAGACGGATTCAACGCATTCGGGTCATTTGCTGCTTCTTATTCTTGTTGGCCGGTCATACTGATGGTTTATAATTTGCCACCGGGGATGTGTATGAGGCCGGAGTTCATGTTTTTATCTATAGTCATATCAGGTCCGAGCAGTCCGGGGCGGAATATAGATGTTTGTCTTCGACCGTTGATTGATGATTTGACGCAGTTGTGGTCCTCTAGAGCTTTGACTTATGATATCTCGAGGAAACAAAATTTTGTTATGAGAACGGCTTTAATATGGACTATCAATGATTTCCCAGCTTATGGAATGGTTTCTGGTTGGAGCACGCATGGAAAATTAGCATGTCCATACTGTATGGAAAACAACAAGGCATTCACGCTGACAAACGGGGGTAAAACTTTTTTTTTTACTGTCACCGTCGTTTCTTACCACCAAATCACAGGTACAGAAAGAACAAAAATGATTTCTTTGTTGGTAGAGTTGAAAAGGATGTTGCACCCCCGCATCTTTCTGGTGAAGAATTGTATGATGTTGTATCAGAGTACGATGACATTGTGTTTGGTCTCCAGTCAGGTAAGCAAAAGTTTCCTGGTTTTGGTTTGACCCATAATTGGGTAAAGTGAAGTATCTTTTGGGAGCTTTCTTATTGGAAGACCAATCTTCTCCGCCATAGCCTTGACGTCATGCACATTAAAAAGAACGTGTTTGAGAATATTTTCAACACCGTCATAGATGTGAAGGGGAAGACAAAGGGCAACATTAAGGCTAGATTGGATTTAGCATTGTTCTGTAACCATAAAAATATGGAGTTGGTTTGTGATGGGTCACGGGTCGCAAAACTAAGAGCAAGCTTCATGTCAGATAAAAACGCACAATTACTAGTATAAAAATGCTTAAGAGTTTGCGTTTTCCTGATGGACATGCCTCAAACATATCAAGGTTGGTTAATATGGAGGAATGCAGATTATATGGAATGAAGAGTTATGACTGCCATGTGTTTATGCAAACACTCTTCCCATTAGCTTTTCATGATTTGTTGCTAAAGGGGATATGAGATGCACTCACGGAGATCAGTAATTTCTTCAGAAATAAATGTTTTAGCAAGTTGAATGTTGATCACATTGAAAAGCTTGAAACAAATATCGTCGAGATAATATGCAAACTTGGGATGATATTCCCTCCATCATTTTCTTATTCAATGGAGCATCTACCTGTAAATTTACCATTTGAGGTAAAGTTGGAGGACTAGTCCAGTATAGATGGATGTATCCATTCGAAAGGTTAGATATTACAGTTGCTATGTAATTCATAATTAAATATATTTTCATTTTTTTATTGATAATTTTTGTTTAATTCTATATATGCAGGTACTTGTTCAATCTTAAAAAAAAGGTTAAGAACAAGATGCATATTGAGGCGTTAATATGTGAGGTCTATATTGTTGAGGAGATCTCAACATTTATCTCATACTATTTAGAATCTCATTTGAGAACGAGGATCAACCATGTTCCACGGCATGATGATGGTGGTGAAGTGCCTTCAAGTGGGAACTTGTCAATATTCTCCAATCCTGGACGACCCATACCAAAAAATACCGTGAGGGGAAGATATTTGTCTGAAATAGAATTCAGACAAGCACACAATTATGTCATATTTAACTGTGATGAGCTGAGATATTTTATTAATGAAGTAGATGTTCTACTTAAAATTTATCAAGAGTGTACTATTTATATATTGTGATACCATAAACTCATATAATTTGGAACAACTTTGCAGGCAACATCGACGATACTTACCGGTCAATAACTCACAGCTGACCGAATCCCAAATCTTTCAATTACAAGATAAACAATTTGCCACGTGGTTTAGAACACATGTAAGTCTTACCACAAACTCATTATCTCTTGCAAGGTAATTAGTTGTATGTTAATATTACAGAATATTCGTTGATTGATTATTGTTGTATTTGATATACAAGGTTTATCAAATAGAAGGTATTACTGCTATTTCACTGTCTTTACTAAGCCTGGGCCCTGAAAGAAAAGTCAAGTGCTATAATGGGTATTTTTTAAATGGATATGTCTTTCATACTGAAGAATATGGACATAGAAAAAAGACATACAATAGCGGTGTTGGTATTAAAGGATCAACTTCTAGTGAGTTTGAAGTTGACTACTATGGTAGATTAGAAGAGGTCATCGAACTGCAATATCATATCGAGTAGAATAGAGTGTTTTTATTCAAATGATATTGGTATGACACAACTGACAGAGGAATCAGAGTAGATCCTCACTATGGTCTCGTTGAAATCAACTCAAAAGCTAGACTCCGCAACGTAAACAGTGTCTTTATTTTCGCAAAGCAATGCCAACAAGTTTATTACACATACACCCCTTCCTTTAGAAAGGACCAATCAAGAGTTGATTGGTTATCCGTTTTAAAAACCAAACCAGGGGTCGTGTCAAGGTTGTTCAGGATGAGAACAAAGACACAAGTGTGATATATGAAGTATTTCAAGCTAGTGAGTTGGTTAAACCATACCAAGTTGCTCCTTCGATTGACTTAGAAGAAAATTTAAATTTTCGTGTTTTCGATAATAGTCTTGTTGATGTTGACGCAAAGGAGTTGAATGTTGTTTTGAGTTCTATTGGACTAGAGAATGTTGATGAAGAAGATGATAATCACATCGAAGAGTGCGATGAAGCTGATAACAATTCAATTGAGGACGAAGATGAAAATTCTGACTAAATATACTATAAAGCTTTTTTTATATAATGTAATATTATGGATGATATTTTGGAACATGAAATATTTATTTTATAATTATTTGCTCTTGTTATTGTGTTGTGCATGCTGTAAGTTTACAATTTAAACGTTTGTGCAGGAGGATAGACAGGTAATATAAACAAAACATGCAAAAACTTGACACAAACACCGACGGATAGACCGACGGGTTGTGTGATATCGGTATTTCACCAAGAGTTGCAAAAAAATTACAATATTTTGCCACCATCACTGACGTCTTTACCGATAGAATATGTCCCGTTGATATTTTACCGAGAGTTGCAAAACAATTACAGCATTTTGCCACAATCACCGACAACTATACTGATGGCATTTGTCCCGTTGGTATTTCATCGAGAGTTGTAAAAAAATTACAGCCATTGCCATAATAACCGACGACTTTCCCGACGCCATCACTGACGGATAGTGCACATCCCAAAGCGCACGATTGTCAGACTGCTTGGTCGATCGGCACAGGTACCGACGGAATCACCGACGGCTGCGGCAAATCCAATGCGCACATGCTCTGACACACAGTTACCTACGGATTTCAAAAAATCTGAAGGGATTTTCAAAATTTTAGTGCGAAATTCAATTAAATATCGACGAAAATTACCGACGGAATTTAATGCCACCGCCTAAAAAAAATATTATTCTATTTTCCATCTGTAATTCCGTCGGAAACATTGCAGTATAAAACTGACCCCCCCTCCACGGTTCATTTTTTTCTCGGCTTCTCTTCATTTCCTCTCTTCTCCTTCTGCAAATTCTTAACGTTTAACATTGTATTTTTATTGTTTTGATTGTAGTTTTCAACAAATTAAAAGGTATGATTCTCCTTTTCTTTATCTTTGTATTCTTTTACTTTTTTTTTATTTTAATTATGTTATTTTTGTGGTGTTCTTTGTTTTGTACATTGTAGGTAGATAAAATCTTGAAATTAACACACTATTAAGGTAAACATTTTTCATTCCTAAAGTCTTTAGTTTTTTCTTTTTATTTGTTAAATTTATTTTATTGTTTGTATTGCCATAATAATTGAAAATTTTGTTAAATTTGAATTGGTATTGTTGAATTTATATTTAAAATGTTAATTGAAATATAGAATTAAATTTAATTAACTTATCTTAATTTTATTATATTATTGTTTGTTATGTTTTTAATTATTTCAATTAATTTTAATTGTTATTTATGAATTTGTATAAATGTTAGTTGAAAATATATAGATGTTGAATTTCTATAAATGTTAGGTTGATTAGAGTTGATTTTGCAATATTTGTGCAATTATCAATATTTGTAGCTATGAAAACTGTGGGTAGTTTCTAATATAGGGGAGGTGCTGACGATTTTTTTTTAAATAATTGAATTTTATTATTTGTATAAATTTGTGTAGATGGGTTGAATGAAAATTTAATTATTTTATTGTTTGTATTGTAAAAATTATTTTATTCTATTATTGATATATTTTATTCTATTATTATTATTTTCATTAATTTTAATTGTCATTTATGCATTTCTATAGATGTTAGTTGAAAATATATAGATGTTGAATTTCTATAGATGTTAGGTTGTATATAAGATTTTTCAATGGAGTCAATTGGTTTGTGGTTATTTTTAAACATTTGCAGGTTTAAAAACTGTGGGTAGTCTTTGTTTTTAAATAATCGAAGTTAATTATGTAATTATTCGTATAAATTTGTGTAGATGCGTAAAATGAAATCTACAGCACGTCGTCAGCAGAAGGTTGCAGCTAGTTCTTCTAGTAGCGAGGAGGACGTATCCATAGGTGCTGATCACGGCGAGGTATTTGCGTCAACTTGTGATGCTGCCTCTTCTAGCGCGGTTTCACAGTGTAGAGGCGGTGTGCCTTCACAGCGAGGTCAATTCACCCACAAGTACCAGACACAATGGAAGGATGACCTTTTAATGTCAGTTTATTTAGGTTTTAGTTATATATATATAACATAATTTATGAACAACTAATTAATATTTTATTAATTTTATTTAATTTTAGGTTTACAAACATTGAGGCTGCCCGGATAATAACATCAGCGTTTAAATCATCAATGGAGATTCCATTGTTTCAATGGAGTCAGGTTCCCAGACATCCTGAGTGGAGACCTAATATCGATGCATGGTTTCGATGATTTCAGGTAGGTGTTAACTTTTAATTTCCAGGTTATTTTTAATAAATTATGTTTATAATTTTATATCTTGTACTATTTTATTTTAAATGAATTATTTATATACACAACATAGATTTGAGTGGGATAGCGCGGACAACAATGTTGTGAGGAGGTTATGGGAGAATCACGCGGCTACTAGGTAATATCAAAAATAATATTTATTTTTTTATATATAATTTTATGTTCTAACTTTTAATTTGTTACTATGGAAGTAGGTTGCATGATTTTTGGTATGACACAAAAAAAAACCAACAAGATACGCAAGAGATAACGGTCTTGAAGGATGAAATGAGGTTGTGGTTTGGCGGGAATTCAAATTGCTATTCATCTCGGGGGATATATGGACGACATATATTGAGCACATGACATCTGAGCGGTTCACACGATGCTCACAGTCCGGTGCCAACAACCGGAACTGGAAAATTCATGGTTCGGAGACCACGCACACCGGCGGCTCCATCATATTCAGTGCACATGCGAAGCGGATGGTAAGATTAATTGAAATGAAATATATCATTAATTAATTTGTTGTTGCTTATAAATATATTTAACTTTCAACCTTTTTTTTTCCTTACAGGCTATGTCTCTTGGACGTGAGTTGAGCCTAATGGAGCTGTTTGTAGAAACACACGTGCGGAGTTAAGACCGACAAAAAGGGGTGCAACAGTTTGTGGACAATCGTGCTCAACACTTCGTGGTATATTTGTTCAATCATTTTATTTTGTAAGTTATTATTTTCTTGAATTGAATATGATGATTTTTTTTAAAAAAAAATCAGAAGACCTATAATAGCAGGTTGAGGGAGAGATATGAGGACGATCCTTCGACCCATCTAAATTTCAATTCAGATTTGTGGATGGAGGTAGGATCGTCTGGTGGACTCGATAAAAATCGGGTCTATGGGCTCTCCAACACTACGGCCAAAAACTTGTGGTCAGCTCGTAGTATCTCAACTGTTGGGAGCTCTCCATCAGTATCGAGCACCCAGTCTAAGTAGTTCATGGCCTTGAAACAACAATATGAACGACTCTCAATGGATTATGATCAGCTCTGTCAAATGGTCATGGAGATTAGATCAAGGATGGGTGATGGTATATGCGCAGCCCCTTTTTGGCCTTACGGTCCTGAAAACAACCAGCCTCCTCCTCCTCCTCCTCCCCTTCTCCTCTAGCTCCGCTGTTATTCTAGTTTAATTTTTCTTTTGAAACACATTAAATTTGTAATTAATATTTGGATGAATATTATTTAACATTATTTTTATATTTTTAATGTTTAATACAATTTTATTTGGTTATTTGCTTGGTTAGTTTTTTTTACTATTAATAAATAATTTTTTTAAAATATTTTAAATAAATATCGACGGCCTTATAAACAGAACCAGGCCATCGGTATTTTACCGAGAGTTTCAAAAAAATTACCACCCATGCCACAATCACCGATGAATATAGTCCATCAGTGTTTACTGTTACTATTACCGACGGAAAATATCCGTCGATATTTTACAGAGAGTTCTAAAATATTTACCGTTCATGCCATAATCACCGACGGCTATTCCATCTGTGATTACTGGTGAAAATATAGATGGAATTATTCCGTTGGTAAGGTTCTCGCGGGAAATGTTTTTTCGGCGCACTTCGCCGTCGGTATTCTGTCGGTGTTTTTTTTATTTCAGACATAGTTAGCGACGGAACGGGGAATTACCGACGATCAATATTTCGATGGACTGATTCCGTCGATGAGACCATCAGTAAAAAAAATTTCCGACAAATTGCGTGCCTTACACTGACGAAATGAAGTCGTCGGTAAAACTGTTTAATGGAGTAGTGATGGTACATACAGTGCGACTTTCTTGAAGAATCTCATAAGAAACATTGAGGGGGAGGTCATTGGAGTCCACAACACCTTTCACGAAGCTTATATACCGTGGGAACTAATCAAGCAAAAAAAAAAAAAGTGAGCAAGCATAAAATATAAAGAATAAGTATGAGCAAGTTTCTATACAGAACAAATCTGTTTAGGGATTGGAGAGTTGAGGGAAGGAAAGGAAAGGATGACATTCTCTTACTAGTTCTCCATCAAAATCATCTGAAATGAGGACCTTTTTCACATAGAGCCTGATGTTTTTTGTTTTGGGATTGACCATGTCATCCTTTCCTGTGGGAGCCATAGCTGGCACATAGAGTATGGACCTGAACTCCACCTCACCCTGCAAGAGTAGTCTTCACCACCTTAGCATGCAATAAAATAAGGTAAATGACAAAGCCTTTGTCATCTCGCTGAAGTATGGAGAATAGGCACAGAAAAGAACTTGGTGAGTTTCAAATCTTTCCAAGATGGGAAACAAGTTGTTTGAGAAAAAAGAGGCTAGACCTTAAGATACAGCGTAAGGCGAGTTCCTTTAGGAATGAGATTTTCAGGGCCTGTCTCCTCTCTTATGGTATATGAGCTTGCATTGGCCTTTCCTTTCCATACATATTGTTTAGTAGATTTTGGACTTTTTGATGAGACAATAACCTTTCAAAAAAAAAATTGAATTGATGCCCCATGTACTGCATAACCAATTGATCATTTAGGATTATCAAACGAGCCAATCAACGGATTGATAGGAGAAACAATGAAATTATCTACTATCTGATTTGGTCAATTAAATCGATCAACTAATTGTTCGATCGTTAGGAACACCAATGAAATTAGTAATAGTTGGTTGACCGATTGGTTGTGTTAATGTGAATTAGTTGATCATTCTAACTAACAATAAACTATTACTATTTAAAAAAAAATCAATTAGAAACTTATAGTTCTATAATGCGATGTTTGGCCAAAAAGGAAGGAGGAATTAAAAGGTAAAGTAAGTTTAAGTACTGAGAGCAAGTAAAATAAAATGAATGAAACTAGAGGAAAATTTTCATGAAAATATTGAAATTTATATTAGGACCAATTAAACCTAGGATTGGTCTCATGATAGAATTTATGGTCATAATGAATTAATAAGAGTAAATGAAATTTTAGAGTTCTTTAAAAATAATTGTGATGCAACTTGAAAGGTGACAAGAATAGAAAAAAAATATGAAATTTCTTAGACAAAAAATGAGAATTGAATGAAAATTTAAAATGAGACCTTTATAATAAGGATCTTGGATTTGAAATTATTTTTAATTGTTATGATGAGATAAGAGAAGTTGCATATCCATTTAGGTCAGTCAGACGAAAGTAGACTTAAGTAGGTGTTTAACGCCTCAATAGTTAATAATCCTTCCATTAAAAGTCAATAGTAAATGTTGTTTTCTTTGATGTAATGACCTTATGGAATTCATAGTGATTGACATATTTTGAAGTAAGAAATTATGATGAAAGAAAGAAAAAAGAACTAATTGGCATCCGAGTAAGGTTGTCAGATTAGTTAGTATCCATTTAGGATTATCGAAGTTATTGGCTTCCAAACATGAATGCCAGAATGATTGGCATTCAAGTAAGGATTATCAGATTGATTGGTATGCATTTGAAATTATTGAAATTATTGGCTTTCAAATGGAAATGGTGGAATAATTGGAATCCAAAGATCGCTAGATTGATTGGTATCAATTTGGGATTACCTAGATTATTGGCTTCCAAACGAGAATGCTAGAATAATTGGCATCGAAGGATTGTTGAATCGATTGATATCTATTTGAGATTACTGGAGTTAATACTTGCACTTGCGACTAGTTTATCCTTTTTAATTATAATACCATCATTTTGATCATTTGAAAACTACACAATTTGTCTTGTTAAAGTAACTTATTTTCTTCATTTCACACCATAGGCTATCACCCTTAAGAATACACTGTGATCCCAACAACTACATGTTTATTATTCCCTATCCATAAATCACAACCTTTACCTTAAGTTAACTACATTTGTTAAATCACTTCAACACCCTAAGCTTTTTATTTATGGTAATGTTGCTATATATATATGTAACGATCCTAATTTTTATATCAATTTCTGACTAATTTTTATATCAATTTCTGACTGCATATCAAGTTATGATTGTTAAAAAAATAGAATTTTTTTTTATACATTCCTATCGAAATATCAACAGAGTTTTCCCTAATATATAACAATTTCAAATGTCGACATCAATGTAATTTTCTCAAATCTATATCAATCATCAATCCAATTCATCTAGAACATCTCATCAATAACTCCATAACATTTATCATTTCATTTTAATATAATCAATATAGTATACTAATAAAGCAATATAAAAATTTAGATACTAATGAAATGGTGTAAGTCACTACTTTAATTATAAGTTATTTTCTAGTAAAACGTTATAGTGCTCCATTTTATATATCAAAAGAAAGTACTTAAAATATTACAATTCATTATCCATATTTAAAAAATATACAAATCTTTCTTAATAACTATAACACGAAAGTTACAACAAAATTTATTCTTGACAGCCTTGGGGAAAACCTAAAACAAAAATTAATATAACAATTCGTCAATCTTTAATATGGTTTCATACAATTTAATTAATTCTTAAAGAATTCATTCTTGATTCTACTTCATTCCTTTTTGTTGTGATCATACCAATGATGAATTAAATAGATTTTTTGCATTCATTTCTTCTCTTATTTATTTATCCTCTTAATTGTTTATTTAACGACTTAGTAACCCAGCTACCCTATTTCATTACCGATTATTCATGTTATTCATTATGAGAACTAATTGGTCCAAAAACCCTCGTTCAATTATCCATAAACTCGATAAATTCTCATTATTATTTCTTTTTTCAACGTTCCTATTTGAAGGCCAGTAACTCTGGTAATCCCATATGAATACCAATCAATCCATAAACCTTACTTTGATGCCACTTATTCTGGCATTCCCGTTTAGAAGCCAATAATTCCAGTAATCCCAAATAAATATCAATCAATCTAGCAATCCTTACTTGGATGCCAATCATTCTGACATTCCTGTTTGGAAGCCAATAACCAACTGGTGCAAGGTGTAGCTTAAAGTAATCCCAGTAATCCCAAATGGATACCAATCAATCCAGCAATCCTTGCTTGGATGCCAATCTTTCTGACATTCCTGTTTGGAAGCCAATAACCAACTGGTGCAAGATGTAGCTTAAAGTATTCCCAGCAATCCCAAATGGATACCAATCAATCCAGCAATCCTTACTTGGATGCCAATCATTTTGACATTCCTGTTTGGAAGCCAATAACCAACTGGAGTAAGGTGTAGCTTAATGTACTTCTTGCATTGTCTTATCCAGCTTCAAGGATTCTCTCCATAAAAGGTTGATATCTCTACCCCATGTAGAGCCATATTAACCTATTTTTTGCCTTTCATCAGAATTCACCACCTTCATTCTTGTATGCACTTTTGGATATGGTAGGATACCATCAAATATTGGATTGTTCTTTGCATTAGAAAATGAATTATTTCTTCCTTCCTTAGTTTCTTTATTATTTAAAATGGTTTGTACGGTTAGCCATTATTAAATCCAATCATAAAGTGAATTGCTTGTTCTTTTTATTTTGTTTTTCTTATTACCTCTGATTTTGCAAGAATTCTCCATGTTTATCATGCAAGTGATCTTAAAGTTCTTCATTCATTGTTTGTATTTGTTCCTCCATTTTCTTTCCTTGCTCTTTCAATGCTTTAACTTTGTTATTTTCAACCATTTAACCATAATGGATGGATCTTTTAGGCTCTAATACCAATTTGTTAAGATCTCTCTTTCTTAACAAAAGAAATAAAAATAATTGAAATGGAGAAGGATAAGAAAAGAGGGAGATGGAACTGCTACTGCATAATTTTTTAAGATTTTATTTCTTGATTAACACGTTACAGACTTATACATTGAATTCTCTCCAATTCTAATTGCCTAATCAACCAACTAACTTCTACTATCAACTAATAGTTGCCAATTAACTATTTTCACAACTCGCGTGCTAATCTTTAGCTTCTTATTCAAGAATACAATTATGTTCTTTCTTTTTTAAGTCATTTTGTAAACCTCCAGTCTATTCTTTAGCCCACATGTAACATCTACTTTCTTCATCCTTATAGATCACACGTTGTAACACTACATGCTTTATATAAAATTTCTAATCATTTAACGTTCTAAATATTATCTAGCCATATGAAAAAAACATGTGAAGCATAAAATCTCACCCCATCCATTATTGGGTTGTAAACAACATCTATTGTAGGAACTTTCCTCCAAATTACACAACAATTATACAAGTCAAACAATAGCATCAACATCCCCTAAATTATACAATCTAAGCACTTACATGTGCAATACATGTGTCTATCATTTTTTAATAATATTTATATTTATTTAATTACTAAAATACCTCTCAATCAAATTGATTATTACAAAAAAAAAAACCCACAATGAAAATACTAAAAAGCACATGGATGCTAGTCAAAGGATTTAGTCATTTTACTATCCTTGAAAAATTAAAATGGCAAAAAAGCCTATGGATGCTAATTTTTAAAAATATTGCTTTTAAGGGTAATTTAGTTATTTCACTGTGTTCAAAAAATTATAAAAAGACCAATCTACCCCTAATTAATCAAATAATGATCAATGGATCATGTGAAAAAGATCATATTACCTCATCAACAAGGTCATTGGTTTTTTGTTAATAAGGATAAAAAGATCAAAACATTGTTCAAATTCATAATGTTTTGTATCTTAATCTACAATATATACTAGATTTATTGCTTGCACTTCACCGTGGGTCGAGCAAAATTATTGTTCGACTTAAAAAAAAGTGTAAAAAAAAATTAAAGTTCCAAGTCATTGGTACAATTGGTAATTTAAATAATATGAAGTAAAAATGCAATAACAATAAATAAACTGATAAAAATAAACAAAAAAACAGAGTAAAAAGAACCAGACTTGAACCTATCCAGATTATCAAACAACCCAATACTAACTTAACAGAAGGTAAACCAAAAACAAAAACAAACAAAACAAAACTCCAAAAAAATCAGCTTAAAAAAAGAAAAAAAAACCAAACTCAGACAAACTTTTTAAACCTGGTCTAATATCTTAAACTTACAACTTGTTAAATCAAGGACCCAGGTTCAATGAAGAAGCTTAACTCTTAACCAATTTAATTTTGAAAGATAAATCCTTGAAGAAATATTAATAAAAAAAACTTGCAAAAGCTAAAAAAAAAAACATCAACAAAAGGAATGAGGATAAAAATTGAGAGAAAAAACCTAAGGATGAAATTAAAAAAAAAATTTAAAAATTATCCCAATCAAAATAAATAGCAATTAAAAAAATGAGTACCAAATTTGAAAAATTAAAAAATCATATAGGGTGAAATTGAAAAACATTTGTAATTTGATAGATTATTTATATATTTAAAATTATAGGGGTGAAATTGAAAAACATTTGTAATTTGATAGATTATTTATATATTTAAAATTATAGGGGTGAAATTGAAAAACACTTATAGAGGGTGAACCCAATAGAATAAAATTGCAAAAAATAAGAAAAGAAAACCCTCTAAAAACAGATAGAAAATAAGAAACAATCTGTTTTAAAAAGGAAAAAACAAAAGAAAACCCGAGCGAACCTCCTAAACTTAATCTAATCTCTAAAACTCAAAACCCATGAAATCTTAAGCTCGAGTTTAATTAAGAAGTTCAATTATCAACAAATTTAATTTTGAAGGGTGAAATGTGCAAAAACAATTAATAGAAAAACTTGCAAAAGAAAAGAAAATAGTAACAAAAAGAATGAGGATATAATTTAACAAAAAAAGTGCAAGGATGAAATTTGAAAAATAAAATAAAATGACACAAACAAAATAAATAACAATTAATAGAACGAGGACCAAATTTGAAAGATTAAAAAATCATAAGGGTGATATTGAAAACATTTGTAATTTGATATATTATTTATAGATTAAAAAATTGGTAGGGGTGAAATTGAGAAAGGATAAGAAAATAGAAAAAAACCAGCTTAAAAAAGGGGAAAAAAAACATGCGAACCCAATTGAACCTCTTAAACCTGGTCTAATATCTAAAACTCGCAACCCATGAAATTCTAAACCTAAGTCAAATCAAGAAGTTTAATTCTCATCAAATTTAATTTTAAAGGATGAAGTCGATGAAAAAATATTAATAAAAAAAGCTTGTAAAAAAAAACAACAAAAAGAATGAGGATAAGATTTAATAGAAAAAAGCACAAGGGATGGAATTTGGGAAAAAAGAATTAAAATGATCATAGACAAAATAAATAGCAATTAACAAAATGATGACCAGATTTGAAATATTAAAACATCATAAGGGTAAAATTGAAAAATATTTATAATTCAATAGATTATTCATAAATTAAAAAATGACAGGGGGTTAAAATGAAAACAAATTGTAAGGGGGAACTCAATATAAGGCAAATCACAAAAAATAACAAATCAAAACAAAAAAAGGATAAAAATAAACAAAAAACATCATCTTAAAAAAAACTCAGACAAACCTCCTAAATCTTGTTTAATCTCTAAAAGTCATAGCCCGTGAAATCTTGAATATGGATAAAATCAAGAAGTTTTTATCAACCTATTTAATTTTAAAGGATAAAATTGGTGAAAAATATTATTAAAAAATCTTGAAAAAGGAAACAAAAAGAGCAAAGAAAAAATAGGGTTAAAATTTGATAAAAAAAAAACCTAAGAAGAATGAAATTAAAAAAAACAATGAACATAAAAAAATAAATAACAATTAAAAGAATGAGAACCAAATTTGAATGATAACAAAATATGATAGGGGTGAAATTAAAAAACATTCGTAATTTCATGGATCATTCAGGAATTAAAAAATAACATGGGTGAAATTGAAAAATAATGATAGGAAAACTAGAAAAAATAAAAAAAAAACATAAAAGGGATAAAAAAAATTATAAAAAAAACATCACCTTAAAAAAGGGGAAAAAAAAAACAAGTGAACTTGGACGAACCTTTTAAACCTGGTCTAACCTTTAAAACTCACAACTTATGAAATCTTGGACCCGGGTTCAATCAAGAAGTTTAATTCTTAACCAACATAATTTTGAAGGATGAAGTCGGTGAAAAATATCAATAAAAAAGCCTTGAAAAAGAAAAACAAAATAGCAAAAAAATGAGAATGAAATTTGGTAGAAAAAAAACTCGAGGATGAAATTTGAAAAAAACAATCATTTTAAATATAATATCAAATAAAATAAATAGCAATTAAAAGAATAAGGATCAAATTTGAAAGATTAAAAAAACCATAGAGGGTGAAATTAGGAAACATTTGTAATTTGATATATTATTCATATACTTAAAAATGGGAGGGGTGAAATCGAAAAACATTTATAATTTGAAATATTATTTATAGATTAAAAAATAGTATGGGGTGAAATTGAAAAGCATTTATAATTTTATAGCTTATTAAAAAAATAGTGTTCAAAAGCATAAAGACCAAATGTAAAGGAAAAAAAACTGTAAAAGCTGTTCTGAAATTTTACAGGAAATTACACAAAATTTGATTAGGAGAGAGAGGAGAACAAGGAAAAAAAAAGGTATTTGATGCCAAACCAACAACACCTTAGGTACATTCGCATGCACCACCATGTTCAGGACCTTGCGATCTACCCAACACTATTCCAAAAGATGACATTTAGTGGCCAGACAACCCCACACGCATTGCTTAAATGGTGTGAGGATCGTCCACACGTTGGCGCATGTAAAGCATGTGACAACATGTTTTTTTAAAATAATATTTAATATATAATTATTATAATAATACCCTCAAGTAACCTTTAAATCTATAGTAAACCTATGTAAAATGACCAAAAATACTCTTACAAGATAGTTATATTGTTTTTGTCTCAAATGGTGTTAAAGTAATTGCATTATTTTGAAAAAAATAAAAGAACAAAAACACCCCTAGGTCAAAAACTTTAGAATTATTTATTCCAATACTAAATTTGTAATTGCACTGACAATCTCATGCAACATGTTAAAGATATTTATGTCATGGTAAAAAGATAATATAACCTTAAAGCTTAGTTCATTGTTTTTTTTCAAGCATAAATTATTAATTATACTAACAATAAATAGTAAAATATATCTTTGGCTACATGAATATAACTAGGAGACTTAGTTTTTTTTAATCTTACCTTTTCTAGGTTTTTTTTTTATTACTTGAATGCTTTGTAAGCTTACCTGGTTTCGTAGGTAACAAGTAACAAATGAGAAAATGCTATGTGCCTAACTTCAGCGGGATAATAGCAAAATGAGCCAAGACTGGTAACATCATGATGCTAGAGGATACTCTAAAATACGTGGGTTTTTCACAGTAGTAGCAGTTTTTTTTTTCCTTTTGTTTCTTTTATTTTTTATCCCATTGATTTTTTTTTTTTTATTTAGTTATCAAACTTTCATGACGCGAATCTCAGATTTGACGGGTTAACCTAATTTGACCGGTTAACTCAGTTGATTCAGATTTTTTTTTCTTTTTCCTCATTGGTAATATGCTTATGTCTTTTGTTTGTTTTTTTTTAATTAATTTTTTTCGTTTAGTTTAGATTGTTAATGTTCATTTTTTTTTCTATTTCTTTTAATGATTTTTTTTGTTTAATTTAGTTTGTTAATGTGAAAAAAAAAAATTATTTAGTTATCATACTTTCATGACACGGATCTCAGGTTTGACGGGTTAATCTGGTTTAACGGGTTAACCTGGTTTAACGAGTTAACCTGAATTTTATTTTTTTTCCTTTTTAATCATTTTTTTCGTTTAGTTTAGTTTGTTAATTTTTTTTCATTTGATCCATCGATTTTTTTTTCTATTTAGTTATCAAACTTTCATGAAGCGAATCTCAGGTTTGACGAGTTAACCTGATTTGACGGGTTTACTCAGTTGATTCAGATTTTTTTTCTTTTTCCTCATTGGTAATATGCTTATGTCTTTTGTTTGTTTGTTTTTTTTTAATTAATTTTTTTCATTTAGTTTAGATTGTTAATGTTCATTTTTTTTCCTATTTCTTTTAATGAATTTTTTTTGTTTAATTTAGTTTGTTAATGTGAAAAAAAAATTTAATTTAGTTATCATACTTTCATGACACGGATCTCAGGTTTGACGAGTTAATTTGGTTTAACGGGTTAACCTGGTTTAACGAGTTAACCTGAATTTTATTTTTTTTCTTTTTTAATCATTTTTTTTCGTTTAGTTTAGTTTGTTAATTTTTTTTCGTTTGACCCATCAATTTTTTTTTCTATTTAGTTATCAAACTTTCATGACGCGAATCCTAGGTTTGACGGGTTAACCTGATTTGACGGGTTAACTCAGTTGATTCAGATTTTTTTTCCTTTTTCCTTATTGGTAATATGCTTATGTCTTTTGTTTGTTTTTGTTTTTTTTATTATTTTTAATTAGTTTTTTTCGTTTAGTTTAGATTGTTAATGTTCATTTTTTTTCTATTTCTTTTAATGAATTTTTTTTGTTTAATTTAGTTTGTTAAAGTGAAAAAAAAAATTATTTAGTTATAATACTTTCATGACACGGATATCAGGTTTGACGGGTTAATCTGGTTTAACGGGTTAACATGGTTTAACGAGTTAACCTGAATTTTATTTTTTTTCCTTTTTAATCATTTTTTTTCATTTAGTTTAGTTTGTTAATTTTTTTTCGTTTGACCCATCGATTTTTTTTTCTATTTAATTATCAAACTTTCATGACACGAATCCCAAGTTTGACGGGTTAACCTGATTTGACCGATTAACTCAGTTGATTCAGATTTTTTGTCTTTTTCATCATTGGTAATATGCTTATGTCTTTTGTTTGTTTTTTTTTTAATTAATTTTTTTCGTTTAGTTTAGATTGTTAATGTTTTTTTTTTCTATTTCTTTTAATGAATTTTTTTTGTTTAATTTAGTTTGTTAATGTGAAAAAAAAATTTATTTAGTTATCATACTTTCATGACCCGGATCTCAGGGTTGACGGGTTAATCTGGTTTAACGGGTTAATCTGGTTTAACGGGTTAACCTGGTTTAACGAGTTAACCTGGATTTTTTTTTCTTTGTAATCATTTTTTTTGTTTAGTTTAGTTTGTTAATTTTTTTTCGTTTGACCCATCGATTTTTTTTTCTATTTAGTTATCAAACTTTCATGACGCGAATCCCAGGTTTGACGGGTTAACCTGATTTGACGGGTTAACTCAGTTGATTCAGACTTTTTTTCTTTTTCCTCATTAGTAACAGGCTTATGTCTTTTGTTTGTTTTTGTTTTTTTATTATTTTTAATTAATTTTTTTCGTTTAGTTTAGGTTGTTAATGTTCAATTTTTTTTCTATTTAGTTATCAGACTTTCATGACACGGATCCCAGGTTTGACAAGTAACCTGGTTTGACAGGTTAGCCTGGTTAATTTTGGGTTAACCCGTCAATTTTTTTTTTCTATTTAGTTATCAAACTTTCACGACATGAATCCAAGGTTTGACGGGTTAACCCAGTTAATTTAGATTTTTTTTCTTTTTCTTCATTAGTTTTTTTTTTCTATTGGTTTTTTTCTTTTTAATTAATTTATTTAATTATCATACTTTTATGACATGACCTTGCAGCCAGATCCACATCCAAGGCTATTGGGTCTGGTATTAAAATTAGATCTAAACCTACTAGGTCATGCAAGTTTAATATTATTATTATTATTATAAATGTTATTTTTGGGTTAATTTTACAGAAAACCTAATACTTTTACATCTTAGGTTTTTTTTTTTATAAAAAAAATTAACATGCGGGTTATGTGACTAGTATATATATATATATATATATGAGGGAAGACTTCTTCCCCTCTGATTGGCAGTGATGGAACTGTTTCTTATTTTTGTTTTTATCTAAAACAACTTATCCACGACACAAATCCAACTAAAAAAAGTAGATTCAAGCACAAAAGAGTCTCATGTTCATAGTGAAAAGGGGATACAGTACTTTTCCGATACATGTAAAATATCCATTGCTGAAATCACAAGTACCGGTGGAGTCCAGAACCAGAAGTTTTCAACAAAAGCACAAGGACTAATTACTAATGTCACAAGCTACAAGGCAACCATCTGAGTTTCTTCATTTTCCAGGAACGAAGTTAGTGGCATATGCCCAAGCATTGTTGACCACTGGATCGGCAAGGTGATCCAAAAGGTTCTCAACAGGACCCTTTCCAGTGACAATGGCCTGAACGAAGAATCCAAACATTGAGAACATTGCGAGGCGGCCGTTCTTGAGTTCCTTCACCTTCAACTCTGCAAATGCATCAGGATCATCAGCGAGGCCAAGTGGGTCAAAGGCACCGCCAGGATAAATGGGGTCAAGTCCTTCGCCAAGTGGCCCTCCACCCACTCTGTACCCTTCAACGAATCCCATAAGCACAACCTGGGAAGCCCAGATTGCGAGGATGCTCTGAGCATGGATGAGGTTGGGGTTGCCAAGGTAATCAAGGCCACCCTCTGAGAAGATTTGAGCTCCAGCCTTGAACCAAACTGACTCACCGAACTTGACACCATTCTTTGCAAGAATTTCAGGAAAGACACATCCAAGTGCACCAAGCATGGCCCATCTGCTGTGGATCACCTCAAGCTCACGGTTCTTGGCAAATGTCTCAGGATCTGCAGACAAACCAGCAGTGTCCCATCCATAATCACCAGGGAATTCACCAGTCAGGTATGATGGGGTTTGCTCAGAGAATGGACCCAAGAACTTTGGGCGGTCTGGGCCATACCTGTTTTATAATCAGCCATGTGGTCAGCTTTTTATTGCAATTACTTGGTTTGAAATGAACCTAAAATGTAGATCTTAGAACAAGCTGTAAAATGTGGTGGTGAACATCTTCCTAAGGCTCAGTCTCACAGTCCCCTTTCTTTAAGTTAAGAATTTCTTGAAGTAAATTTCCGTACAAGATTAGAGCTAAGAGATCATGCTCTTGGTGACCTGCTCTTTCTCTGATTGTTAATTGTTCCAACTTTTCAAACATCATAAACCACTGCTCTAATTAATGACAATACAAGTCTACAAGTCACAGCAGTTCAAGATCAGAGTCAGTTCACGTAAAGATTGTTCATTATGCCTCTTCCGAAGCCATTAATTTGTTACAACATCCACTATTCAAATAAACATGTCTTAATGAACAACGTGCTGATAGTAGAAGCTAGCATGCTAGTGAATGTGTAGCTACAATGCTCGATGCTGCTAGTGACACTGCTAAACAACTTGGTAGCAATGGATGGGAAATCTTCTTCTTCTTTTTCTGTGAATTTAGAAGATGGAAATCAGAAAACAAAGACAACTTGCTTCCAAGACAGAGTGACTTCTAGGTATTAGTGATTTTCTTACTCTCTTTCAAAGTTCAAGAATATTTACAGACCTACCGACCTACCTATATGAAAATGACCAAAATTGAAGGAACTAATTAAGAAAGTATCAGTGCATTCAAAGAGGTGCTTTTCTTGATTTGTAAGAACTAGAAATAGTATAAATTGTATAATACTGATATTAGTTACTAGCTGGAGACCAGAAACATCACCATATGCTTTGGGGAGCACTTTTCACAGTCCTGCGCATGGTAACACGACCACCACCAAAGGAACCAACCTTCCGGACAAGCTCATTTGGTTGCTTCAAGGCGGTCTGGCCAGCAAATGCAGACTGTTGGATTGCAGAGGCTGCCATGACTCTTCTTTGTTAATGCTGCCTCTAAGTCGCTAGCTCTGCTTTTCTCTTACTCTATCAAGGCTGACTGAGTTGTAGATGCTAATCAACGCAGGAAGAGGGGAGATGTATAAGAAATGACAAGATGTTGTGGATGAGGAAATCTACACGTCAGCGGTATCCCATTGGTTACTGGATAGGATGTGGATTTCCATGTCGATTTTTTCCAAGAAAATATAGGCTACTCTTATGCCATGTGGAGTTGAAAGATCTTTGTTGGTGGGGTGCTTATCATCGATACAAGCCACATTATATAGAGATTAAATTTAAAACAAAAGATTTATTTGGGTGGTTAATGCTCCTCGATCGATGAAAACAAAATAGACAGGAAAAAAAAAAGGAATTCTACATGGAAATGGCTAATAAAGATGTCAAATCAGCCATTTAACATTAATATTAAAAAAAAATTAAAGAGGGGGTGTTTTTACTTTGCAATATATTACAAATTATTATTCAGTGCAATTGCAACAGTAATTTTAATCTCTTTTTTTTTTTACATTTGATTTATTAGAAGTTAACTTTAGTGATTTATTATGATTTGTTTTTTATATTATGATCTTAGTCTCATGATTCATATTATGGATTTAACAGGTGTCTAATTGACTTGAAATTTTTTGTTTTTTTTATTTGGTATTTATTTTTTTAGTTTTATTCTTCAATATTCTCAACATTGGATTGATTAAAAATTAGAATTTATCATTTACTTCGATTTGTTTTCTATGAGGTTATTCTTCTCTCATTACTTGGTTCATGAATCTTGCGAATTAACTCAAGTAAACTCAGGTCGTTTTATTATATTCTTTTTTAGATTATTTTTTAAAATTTTTATCGTTCAGCAATGAGCTTATTGAGAATTAAACTTCGTAATTTGTTCGATTTGCTTTCTATATAATTATCTTAGTCTCATGATCCAGATCACAGGCTTAGAATATTAACCCGTGTTGACTCAGGTCATGAGTTTGGCGGGTTTACTCGAGTTTATTGTGTTCTTTTTTAAAATTGAATTTTCTTTCAATTTCATCCTTGGGTTATTTGGGAATTAGGCTTCATAATGTATTTGAATTTACTTTTTATGGGGTTATCATAATCTCATGATCCAGATCATGGATTTGACAGATTAACTCGGTTTAACTTGGATTGTTTTTTTAGTTTTTTTTAGTTTTTTTTTTAAGATTCATCCTTCAACATTGGAAATTGAAATTCATAATTTATTTTGATTTGCTTTATATAAGGTTATCATAATCTCAAGACCCGGGTCACAAATTTAAAAAGTTAACTCAGGTTGACTCAAGTCGATATAATATGTTGTCTTAATATTTTTTTTTTTTTAAGATGTCTTCTTGAATTTTTTAAGTCAAATTATGTTTTTACCGGTCGTTTGAACCCATCGAGTTGACCAAGTTATCTCAGGTTAACTCTCACACGATTTAATTTTCTTTTACTAGAAAAATATTAGTTATGCCTAATATCTCTTTTTAAGTTTTTTTTTTAAAAAATAGATATGAGTCATATGACTCTCAGCATAGGCATGCCAACAATATACACTTTGAGGCAAGGTTCATAGGCAAATTAAAAAATGGTAACTAATGGTTAGAATCTGATCCAACTGATTTTATTTTATGTCCTTCTTCATACAATAATAATAATAATAATAATGGTATTATTTGTTCATGCTGAGTTTGCTAACAAAAACCCAGGACGGTAACAGTAGTAGAACTGAAAACTCATGGTGGTAGACTTGAAATTGCGAGTGTATATTCATTCATATATTAATATAACCGCTTGAATCCATGCCTATGGATATGTCATCACCAGTTTTGATCTCTTTCTTTTGCATGTAAACTGGTTTCAAAATATTGTGCTCAGATAATAATGGTATGTTTAATACAATTATTTACGTGTTTTTCTCGAAAATATTTTTAAACTATGAAAGCATCAACAAGTTGATGATTTTCGAATGCTTTTAAAAGAGGATTTGGTGTTTTTCTAACAAAAAAAAAATACCTGTAAAAATACATGGATCCCAAAGCATCGTGTATACCCCCTACAGTTTTTCACGCATACCAGAACCAGGGTAGGCCCGAATTCCCACTTCCCACTTCAGGGGAGCTCTTAACTCCCCAACAATTTTCAGAAAAAAATTATTTTTTTAATTTTTTATTTTAAATTAATAATTTTTTAGTATTTTCAAATACTTTAATACAGTAATATTAGAAATAATTTTTAAAAAATAAAAAAAATTAATATATTTTCAAATAAAAAATACTTTAAAAAACAATAATACTTTTAACTAAAAAAACAATCCCAACCAATAAATATACAGCGCTGAAATGGATTGAACAAAGCATGGCACAACTTCAGACTAGAATATTAATAATGTTCTGCAGATTCTATTACTCAATCTACAAAAATCCATAGGAATGAACTGCAACAATGTCAGTTACTCCATTGAAGAAGGATTCTCTTCTACTTTTGAATTGTCATGTACACTTCCTAACATGATTGCTGTCAGCATTAGCTTTCCTGCATCAGGGTAATCCTTGTGCTGCATCAGTATTGCTTCTACAGAGAAATCCAAATCTTCCAATGCTGAAACTTCAGAGTTTTCTTTTCTCAATGGCAAGACAGCATCAAAACCTTCATCGATAATTTCTGCGTTGGGTCCATAACAACTGCTTGATGCCTGGAAGAGCACTGTATCTCTCAGTTGCTGCAAGATTTCCTCATCACTCCACCCTTCATCTTTAGATGCTTGATGGAGTTGACCCCAGTCATCCTGATCAGCAGCATTCTTCCAGCACTCCTCCAGGAGGTTTCTGTGACTTCTACGAAATGAGGAGCTAGTCCATGCAAACACATCAAAGCCCCGCAATGCAAGCTCTGGGTTTTGAACTTTAAAGCACAGCTCTATGAGTTCTTCAGGACGGAAGAGCCTCTGTCCATCGTATTGATTTGCTTCATTGGCAGTAAGTACTTTCAGAATTTCTTCCTGCATGTAATGAAAGGTCAGGTCTGCTGGAGCTCATACAAAAGTTAAATAAATAAATAAAAACACATGCAAGTTCATCGTAGAGTAGTTTGAGCAGCCCAGGAGTTTGCATATAATCAACTAGTTTTCTTTATGATATAACAAAATCAAAAGTTGTTGATGACAGTGGTAAATTTAATGGCTTCTATCAGCCCAAGCTGCACCTTCAGGCAAAGATTCTTTCAGAAAAGAAGCATCCCTTGTATTTTCTATAAAATCCATGATACAAATTAAGATTAGATGTCATTTGAAGACCAGCACTCTACAAACGAAATGGAAAAAACGGCTCAAAATTCAACAGGCTATTTTGGTTCTGGCCAGAATCACCCATAAAATTCAACAGGCTATTTTGGTTCTGGCCAGAATCACCCATTTCACTAAATAAGGGATTGTGGTTCTTGCTATGCAATCAAGGGATTAGTATAAGGATCACAGTAGACCCTCCTTGAATCGGAATCTCTGAGCGTAGCATTAACAATGAACCCTGTGATACAGTTTAGTATAAGCTAATGGCAGCACCTCAACAAGTACAGGGTACAAAATTTGTGAATATGATTTCTCTGCTAAAGAACAACGAGTCACAAGGGAGATCCTTTAACAAGAGCAGAAACATGGCAACGGCAACAAATAACCAGTTTTCCCAAACCAAGATAAAACAAAGCACACCTGCAATTTCAAAATCTTCAAATCTGCTTCAATTCGCTTCATCTTTGTCTCCGAGTCAGTAGTCTTACCTGCTAATGTATTTTTTCAAAAAAAAAAAAATACAGGCATTTTGTTAAAACTTAGCATGCCAAATGAAAAGAACAAAAAAATTCAACTACTTTTTATTTTCAACCAAGCAACTTCCACACCCAGGCTTGATATTCCTTATTTTTCTGGGATGGTACAAAGCTTAACCAGTAAAAATCCATATGATCTTTAATGTAATCAATGCCCAGCATCAGCGTGGTAAGAATTAGCAAGAAAGTACTCACAAAGTTCTTACAAATGTCACTTGAAAACTTTCCTGAATTAGCTTAGCAAGAGATTCAAGAGGGAACAGATATATAAAACTGATTAGGAAATCAAAGACTAAAACCCTTCAAAACAAAAACAAAAAAAACAAAAAACAAAAATAATGACTACAGTATTGCATAACAAGTACCATTATTTCCATTATTAGAGAGGAATCCTCGAACTAATCTGCAGACATGGACAGCTCATAAAAAGGAAATCAATTAAAGTGCACCTTGATTAAAGAGGTGATCAGTGTTTGCTAATATTTTTTATTATTAGACATAAAGACACCGACTGTATAGAAGAGTCTAAAATCACCATGTTGGCTCAACTTGGCAGTTTCCATGAAAGAAACCAACTTCAAGGTTGCATAATTTTCAAAATTGCCCCATTTACTGGAACTTGAGAAAATCAAGAGATTCATTCAAAAAAATAAAAATCGAGACAACAACGAACTAAACAAGTAGGTCATACCTGCCATGATAGCAATCTTCGAGAGGTTCAAAAGACGCTTTCTATCTGCCAGTGTGGTTATATATCTGCTTTGCACATGGTCTGTGGTCTCTTCAGCTTCTGATATTGAGGTCTCATCTTGAGAAAGGGCCAATACATGAAGAGTTTCAGAAGCTGAGGAAAACTGATGCAGAAACAATTCATGAAGCCACAGCAGATTTCGGTGATGCTTCAGAAAAATAGATAGCTCTTCCTGGAACTCTTCTCCAAGTCTTAGAAGCTTTGAGATTTGCCTCTTTTCATACAGTTGTTTAAACACGAAGTAACTGAAACCTCCCTTTGGTCCCATGCTGTCGTGCTGAGCAAAACAAAATGAAGTAAAAGATCAATCTCCACAAAGAAACAAGCAAATGTAATATTCATAAGACTTAAAGGAGGGAAAGCAGAAGAAAAGAATCAGCAAACCATACAATGAGTATGTGGTTCTTATCTATCTCTAGACGTAAGAACAGACATGAGACCATATAGAAAGGCAAAGACAAGCAAACAAAATTCCACTTACATCCTCATTGCCTTTAAGAACTTATAGGAGGAATCCACACTTCTCAGGTTTAAAAACTTTTATTCTCTCCAAGAACGATAACATGTCATGCCATTCTGATAAAAAAAAATAGTTGAAAAAAAAGAAAAAAATAATAACAATAAGGAAATGGAAACGGAGTCTTGTTCCATTTAGTTACAATTTTTTTTAATCTTTCACCTAACACTTCTGAAATTTCTTAATCAACAGCATACAGGTAAAATATAATTGCCGCACAACACATAAACATGCATCGTGCTTGTGCATGTGTGTGAGCTTGCCTGTGACATCTGTCTATTCAAACTGCATGACCAAATTGGATTGATGATGGATCTCTTAAGAGATTTCAATCAATCCATACTAAATGTGTAAAACATTGAACTATTATCTGATAGAATCAACAAATACTTTGGAAAAAAATATCATGTCAGTAAAGCTTTTGACACACTTTAATTACAAAGAGCTTATGTTGCTTAGGTTTGACATTCTCAACTTTGACGCATTAAATCAGAAAGACTTTTTCATGCATGTGCTTCTAACAACAAGTTCTGGCAAGATAGAATTAAAAATTTGATCTGTCTAGGTACCAATTGTTACATGCCTCTTTCAAAACTAAAAAAAATACATCAATGCTAATGACACTGGCACCTAATATTTAGCAGTTACCACACTTGGAGCAAGACAGAAAGCATCTAAATATAAATAATCTCTGTACCATAAGATTTCTGAGCAGCGCTGAATCGTTGATGTCACAACATATACTCCACATAGTATTGTACCCTTCATGTCTTTTTGAAATGGACAACAAATTTGAAGTTAGCTTTCTAAGGATTTCCTCATCTGGCTCATCAGTTCTTACATTTAAAACCTACAAGGAGACAGTTCAAAGATCCATAAATATTCAACTTCATGATCATAAGTTACAGAAAGTAAAGAGATTAACCTGGTGCCCGCCTTCCACAAAATATTTCACTTGTTTGTAGAGGGAGTTAAGAAGGGAATCCCGTGTATTCCAATACTCATCTAGCAGCCCCTTGTGTTCTCCTCCTCGCTCAACTTTAGCTGTGACAGCACCAGCATATGTCTCAAGTAGAACTTCAGCCAGTACTTCTAGATGAGCACATAAATCTGATTTTGCAGAAAGTTCAAGTTCAGATGTTCCCTCTAACAGCTGAAGCATGCAAGAAGCAATTCTCCACAGCCCATTCCGCACAACAGGTTGACAATACCAAGATGTTAAGCCCTGGGATAGTGGATACCACATATGGTGCTCATTTCTATAGAGCATAGCAGAACGAACTATAGACACAACTGCATTTGAGAGTTCACAAGCCCTCTTGATCTGAGCCTCATGAGGCTGTTCTTCATTTATTAGGTATGTTAAGTAGCTGTGCAAGCAATAAAATACTTCTTCAAGATCCGAAACCTTACTGTAAAACACTTCAGCATTGTCTCTGTCCATGAGAAGAACTGTATTGCAGCGGGCTCTTTCACCAACTAACTGAATTAGATCCCATAGAGCACCTGAAAGTTGAGCTTCTGAACTGGAATGTGGGGAGCCGCTCATATTTGCCCTGTTCTGGCTAATTGTGTTTTGCAGTTCTCTCAGTTGAATCATTCCAGAAAGCTTTTCTCCATGTTCCATGATTGTTAGCAAAGACTGTCCTGCTAAGATAAAGTTGTAGTTAGGTTTGCCATGTGCCACTTATCCATGATTCATTTACTTTAACAGAACTGGTCGAAAAGACATAGCCCCCAGAAATTTCACCATAAACATGCATGGAGCCCCATGTTGGGACAGCTTCACAAGCAAGAGCAAATGACAATAAATGAGCTCTCCAAGTCTCAAAACATTCATGCACACAATAATCAAAAATAAAATATGAGTGTGCATGCATGCATGCATGAGTTTGTATGCAGAAGTAATTGAAATATGCAATAAATCATACTCTGTTTAGTGCATAGCTCCTCATGGCATTTTGATAGAGCAAGAAACTGTAAAAATCGTTGATGCTTTTCCTGCTTATCCATGAGTTGGTTGGATACCATGGTCAAAGCCAAAATTTCAGCACCTCTGGTGGTTGTCCAGTGTTTAGCTAAGGTGTCAATGATCGATTTGCTTGTGCGGGTGAAAACATTTGTTTCTCCATCCCTTTCAAAAGCCCCAGAACTTTGAAGCTTTTCATATGAGGCATCGACTTGCCCAGTTAACAGAAAATCATGGAAAAGCTGACCAAGTAAAGCCTCTGATTCTTCATCGTGCGAAGTTCGGCGTGAAATCCTATTCATAACAGCCTTTTTTCTATCACCAGAATCCCCTGCTTCAGAACTTACCCTTCTAGGAGCAACATTGCCTGCAAATGTGAGGTTTCTTCTCTCTTCTAGTGTAGACCCTTCATTTGAGCTCCCTTTACGTGACAAGCTTCTCTCAGGTGGTTCGACTCCACCAAGCACAACAGCCTTTTCTGGTATTGCCCATATTCCAGCCTTCTCAGTTAATACAATCCATGCACCATCTTCGCCGTCATTTGTAGAAGGAAGGGCTGAAGCATCTAGAACATTTCCTGCATCATAAGGTAGATCAAACTGATAGAGACGTGTAGAGTTCCTAAAATAATGGGAGACTGTTGCTGTTCCATCGCCAGAAATTATTAGTGTTGAGCCTGAAGGCTTGCCTCCTATTCTAAGTCTCATAGAAAATAAGAAATCTTCATCTTCTACTCTTGCTTTTGGGATTATCACTTGGATTGGGGCTTTTTTCTCCAAAACCCTTTCATGTACATCAGAAGAAATGTTGACTCCCGACTTATATTGCATGGTCAGAAGAGAATATTGTGTGTAGCTGGAACTGCTAACACGATCCTTGCAGAAAGTGGCAACAAGAACTGTGATGACTTTGCCATGGTCATCCACCTGTACATCTAGAGGCCATATGCGTTTCTGACCAGCCAGATCCTTTTTAATGCCCAAATCACTGTCAGTGCCAACAATTTTCATGAGACCACATCTTCGACACATTTGAGTCAGGATGAAGTTTTATACTGAAACACTGTATCTCATGATCAGTCAATAAAAAAAACTGCCGTTCAGAATCGTCCATGGAATGGGGTGAAAACCGCCAGATGAGTGACCTTGGATAGCCCTTGCTCCTGACAAATTGACTAACATCACTGCCATGGGAGGATAAATACAATGTGTCCTGATACACTTTACTGCATTGAATTTCAGTGGGGGTGCAATAAAAGCGCCACAGCTCACCATTGGAACTACAAGCCAAGGCAACAGAAACATGCTGGCTAGCAGGACGTGCACAAGCAATCAAAGAGTTAAAAGAATTGGATCCCATTGTATTAATTGCAGACCGCCGATTAGGGGTGCTCTTCCCATCAACAGAGAATGAAGTTACCTCCGATTCATCAGAAGACAACATACAAGTAACTGGAACAGATCCGCCTTCATTGTAAATGTCAGGCCAGTATGTAACAGCTCGAGTTTTTTGGTTACACAATACCACACCAGCAGACTTGCAACTTTGTACAGCTTTATTCCTTCCCCTGGATGTGGGATCCCAGTTGAGAAAACAAAGCAGCCAATTTGTGCCGTGATAGCCGCTATTGCTATGAGCTCCATCATCTAAACAATCTAAAGGAATTTGAAGAACAACACAATCTTTTGAAGGTGAAGATGATAAGTGACTCCAGATAAAGAGTCTATTTCTGCAAATGATCCAGGAAAGGCACGTCTCCTTATCCATTCCACCAGATATAGAAGCATCACCTGCAGATTAACAGTTAGTGCAAGTAGTATAAGAAATAAAAACAAGCCGTAATGGCTAACATTACCAGGAATGTGGCTGCGCAGAAAGTTGGCTTGCTCATCACGAACTACTTCCGGAAACTCTCCAACATACACGGGCTTAATTGGATCAGCATCACTAGCCTTTTCTTCACTTTTTTTCGTCAATTGAGTTCTAATGCACATAACAACCACAAAAACAAATATTATCAATTATTTAACCTACTTTTGGTTAGCTAGGGTCGAAAAGGTGGTTGAAATTCCCTCGTTTGTAATACAACCAAAGAAATGAGGCCTTATTTTTTCACTCAAAGTGCAATAATATACTAAATGACTCCCCCGATGCCAGACAGAACCAAACAAGGCCTTATTCCAATATAAGCTTAAAAAAATTTATCACAGCACTGCCATTAACAAGACAGAAGGCATTTACCTGGCGAGAACTGAGAGGCGAGGAGCCCAAGGAGCGGGAGTGCCGGTGGCAGGGCGATTAGGGATTGAATTACTGTCAGGTGCTGCTGCTGCTTTTCGATTGCTGGATCTTTTAATTCCTGGAGAGAACATTTTCTATTTTTCTGTTCGGAGAGGGAGGGAGGAAGTGAAGAAGGAAGGGTTTAGGGTTTTTTTTGTGACTTCAAATCACAAAAAGGTGACAGTCCTAAAACTTTTTTTTTTTTTTTTTTTTTTTTTTTACAGTCCTAAAACTTTGCTCGGAAGGAGAGGGGTAGAGGAGAGATCATGTTTTAAAAGTATTTAAAAAAAGGTTAAAAATATTTTAATTTTTTTAAAATTAAAATTTTATTATTATTTTTATATCATTTTGATATTTTAATATTAATATATTTTCAAATAAAAAATATTTTAAAAAGTAACTGCTATCATACTTTCAAACACCTCCTACCACGGATCTTGTATTTCCAATTGTTAGAAATGATTTGTTTTTTTTGTTATAAAAGCATTTTTAAATAAAAATTATTTTATTTTATTTTAAATTTTTTTAATATGTTAATGTTAAAAATAAATTTTAAAAATAAAAATATATATATTATTTCAATTTATTTCTAAATAAATAATATTTTAAAAAATAATCATTATTATAAAATATATAAAAGCATGAATGTTTTCTACAGGAATCCATGGTGTGTATTTTTTAATTTGATCATCGAACTTTTTTTTTCATCGATTATTTTATAGTTGAACTTAATTGCTTCTGATTTTTTTAAAAAAAATATCAAATTAAAAGAAAAGAAAATGAAGTAAAAAACTTATGAAACAAGGGTGGTAATTTCAAAGTTGTCATGATTGTTTACTTTAATACAAAACTTCATTTTCTTTTATTTTTCAGCTCTTGATTTGAGAGAGAAGAGAGATAATTACTATATTTCAATGGTAAAGAGAAAAAATATATTGGTTGACACTAATTCTAACCACCAAAATGATTGATTTTGGTGTCAATGAGTTTTATTTGATAAGAAAAATTTCATTTGGTTGTTCTTTCACATTCAAATTACTTGAGAGAATAGATCTAACCTCGAAAAGTTCTTATGTTTTGGGGTTGATTTTGTGTTTTTAGACCTCTTTTTTTGTTATTTGAAGGCATAAACGAGCATATTTAGGTCTTTAAGATGTTTTTTTGGGTCAAAAAATGGTTGAGAAATGAATTTTTGGGTGTAAAACATCCTTATCTCGATTTCTCAGTAGGCGACATGTCACATGTTAAATTTTTTTTTTTCTCAAGAAAATGGGCATGGTCAACAGACCCATGCACCTGGGCTTTTTTTTGCACTTTTTTTTGCACTTTTTTTGTTTTATTTGTTTTAATTTCATTCTTATTTTGAGGCTTTTTTGAAAAAATAATTGATGGTTTATTTTTCAATTCATCTTTCAACATTTGATTTATTTTATATGTCTCCATGAGTTGTTTTGTTTTCTATCAAATAAATGTGCAACTATTTTGTTAGTGATTGATTTGTTAACATTTATTTTTGTTATTTTTTTCAGTCATTTAAGTTGTTTTTGAACTTATTAAGTTGATTGTGTCATATTGAATAACCATCCTCACATGCTTTAAATTTTTTATATTAAAGAACACGTTAGTAGCCTTTATCCATTTTTATTTTTATTTTTGCATTATAACAATTGATCTAGCCTACAACACATGATTATTCATAAGAAAATCAAAATTATCATCATAAAAATATCATAATCTTCTTAAAAACATTGGAATAATTGTATAATCATTTAAATTTAATGTTGTTTTAATAAATTGATTCAAAAAGATTTTTTTTATCAACAATTACAAAACAAAGATAAAAATAAAGGGATATCTAAAAAAGCTAGGTGTAACGGCACATGGGTCTAGCCTTCTAATCTAGGCATGCTTGGTTGATTTTTTTTTAAATAGTAGACAACATGTCATCTTGTGGTTGACTTTCTAACCATCTTTAATGGCTAAAAAGTGGGAGTCCAAGTTCTAGAATTCTAAAAAACTAATTTTTAACTTGTTTTTACCCAAAAACTCCCTCAAAAAATATCATAAGAATTTCAATAAAGTCATTTTAAATCCCTAAAAAATATCTATAGTCACTTTAGAAAAACAAAATCCAACCAAATTGGAAAAATATTGCATGTCATGATCTAGTTCTTACGACATTCTCAAAGGAAAATACCACATTTTTTGAAAATATCTTTTTAAGATAAATTTATTGACACTAAAATGGATCTTTATTTGTGGTGACCTACAACTTTCTCTCCTTTCATATTTTTCAACAACTCTCTTTTTTCCTTCTTAAATTCAAAGGACTGAAATGCAAAATAAATAAATTTTAGGAAAGAAACATTAAACCCTAAAAAACAAGGACCATAAATGAAAAAAGGTAAAATTTTAGGGACCAGGGTATGGTTTTTTATGCCCCATGAATAGTAAACAGGGAAGAGGGCAGCTCTTTTGTTCATGTGTTAAATTGAGTTTCATTTGTTTTAATTTTTTAATTGATAAAATAAAATTTTATTTTGTAAAATTGAACATTAATTTAATATCGAGATATTTTTTGACATCATGAATATGATATAGCACATAAACCAAAGCAAATTATCAGGCTTAAAACTGTTTGAATATAATATGAAAGAATAAAATTAAAAAAAAACATTCAATAAATAAAATGGATAATTGCTGATAGTCTGGAAAAAAAAAATGAAGGATTGAGATCATATTCAACTGAGAAGTCCACAAGGCAACTGAATCTCAAACAACAGTAAAATAAACAATAAAATATCATTCTTTTTTAAGTATATTTATAATTATCAAATAAAATAATTAAAAAATATATTTAACTTAAATTTTATTCATTTAAAACTCAAATCTACCTTTTAAAACTTACATCTATCAGAAACACAGATATATATATATATATATATATATATATATATATATATATATATATATATATATATATATATATATATATATATATATATAAACTAGTCATAATAAGACCTTGAATCTTTTGGACAGGATGAAAACTCAACTACCAAATCGAACACACAATAATAAAGTCTAATACATTAAAAAATCTCAAGGAATTCTATGATAAAGACATGATGATGATGATTATAATATAAAACGAATTCATGAGTTTGTGAATAGATAAAAATATAAAATATTAAAATATTAACTAGTCTTTGAAGAGAGAATCAACATTTCTTGTTTTTAATTAAACCAATTGAAAACTCCTGTTTTTAACTAAGATGTATATTGCATAATTTAATTTACATCTAATTCTGGATCAATCCTTATTAAGTTCCTCTTCAACGACTATATGCATTTAGCCTATATTACCTTCTTTTACAAGCCTTTTTTTTTATTAAAATTAATTTATTTATATTGAGAAGTTTTAGCGTCTAAAAAGAGAAGAAATATATTTTTCAAGTGAAAACATGACTCGTTTGTGTGTTTTATGTCATTATTTATGACATTGAATTATGAATTTTCACCAATAAATAAGAAATCAATATAGCGTGAAGCAAGATGCCTTCTCTTTTAAAAGTAAAGACTCTTTTTTTGGAATCCAACATCTTCTCTCTTTTTTTTCTTTTTCTTTTTTCAAATAGCTATTCATTTATCATAGAATTCATATAATCCATTTGTTTTTCAAAAGATAACTAAAATTTTAGGGTAAACATTCATTTTCAACCAAAACTCATTTCATCATATGTTAATAAAAACATCCAAAATTGCATTCTAGCACTTGAATGACATATTTTGGGCTTTTGAGCAATGAAACTAAAACGTCTAGTGATTTCCTCTTAATAATTAGACATATAGGAACTCAATTAGTGAATTTTACTATGTGGTCCTAAAATATAAAAGATGATTCCTTAAAAAATATTCTGTAATAAAATTCTTTCATTGACTGAATTTGCAAAGTTCTTGATAAAAATAGTGATGATGCATGTGTGCCTCTTGATGACTAATGGAAAAGATGAACAAAACTAGAACAATTAGAAGCAACTTTGTTTGAAACATTCCTTGTGGTGATAATATAACCAAATGATGATTTGAATAATTCCATTATAAGTTAGGTAATAGAGCACAACCTCTTTATGGTGATATGGAAAAGTGAGCAGTGAGTGATAATATAACCAAATGATGATTTGAATAATTCCATTATAAGTTAAGTAATAGAGCACAACCTTTTTATGGTGATATGGAAAAGTGAGCAATGATGAACATATATTCTTAGGTTGTATTATGGGCAATCACAATTGTTAAATGATGATTTGAAGAACTCTATCATAAGCTAGGAGTGGTAGAGAAAATAATTTTTTTATGGATTTGATGAAAAAGAAATAAAGATGAATAAATACCTTAGCATATACTTGAGGGCCAAGATAAAAAAAATCAACATAGAGTAAATCAAGACGATGTATTAATCATGCTCATCTAACGATCAAAGTGGAGAACACGAGAAGGCAAACCCTTAGTGAGCCTAAAAGCCACTCATATCACTTAAACAATTCAAGTAGGCCAATGACTAAATTTAGATACATGTTAAGTCATTGTTGAAATAAAAAAGAAAGATTAAAGTTTTAAAATATACAATTTGTGTTTTTCTCAGCTATAGTAAGCAAAACTCAAAAACAAAATCAGAATCCATCATAACATCAAAGATGATATCAAGAAAAGAAAAGGGTAAATAACAAGTTACAGTCGAGTATACAATTAGGATAACTTCAGTCGAATCCCGTTGCCAGGTGAGTCAAACTAAACTCTACAATCATGATAGCATTCAAATTTCATATCGAGGCTGGTCACTTAATCATTTTGGACCCATTTAAATTTCATATCAAGGTTGACCACCTAATAATTTGAACCTCATTTAAATACTGAGGTTGGTCACCTAACAATTTAGACTCATTTAAATCTCATGTTGAAGTTGGTCACCTAACATTTTTTTACCTCATTTAAAATTCATATCGAGGCTGGTTACCCTAACAATTTGAACTCCATTTTAAATTTCATGTTAAGGATGATTACATAATAATTTTGACCCATTTAAATTTCATGTTGAGAGCATAGTTATCAAACCTGGCCCGGGGGTTGACCCGGCCAAGAGACCGGGTCCCGGGTTTTATGGGTCAACCCGAGTCAACCGGGAGAAATTAAAAAAATTAAAAATTTAATATTTCATACGAAAAACTTAAAAAAAATCAATGTGAATATATGCTATACATGTTGTCAATAATAAAGTTTAAAAGAATATTTTAAAAAGTTTTTTATCCCACATTGAAAAAATATAACTTTTTTCTTGTGAACATAGAGTATATTTATGTAAGGGTTTCAAATCACAAATTGAAAAGATACTATATTATTTTTTAAGTTGAAGTATTTAAACTAAATTTTTTTATTTTATATTTAAAAAATATAACTTTTTTACATTAAAAGTGTGAAAAAATTCTTCTATTTTAGTTTATTTCTTATTATTATAAACTGTAAAATAAACTTTATGCATTTATAATTTTTTTGAATAAAAAAACTAAAATAATTATTTTAATGGATTGAAATAAAAACATAGCTTAGACAATTATTGTCTCTTCAATCTTCACTCCCTGTCTCTTCAAGTCTCTTCAATCTTCACCCCCCCCACCCCCACACCCACACTCTCTCTATCTGAAAGGAAAAAAAATCGCTCTCTCCATCAGATCCCACCTTCATTGGCGATCGCCATATCCCCAACAACCACTGCTCGATCACTTCCTCTTCTCGCCTTAATTTCCCTCCTTCTCCTCTCTCCCGCTCTTCCCCTGAGTTAGTAGTAACTTGCAGAGCTCATTATTTAAGTTTTATGTGTTTTGTTCCCGAGTTTGACTCAAATCTGTTAGTTTTTGCAGGATTTAAATGTTAGGTTGATTGGTGTTCATGGATCGAGTTTTGATTTCACAAATGACAGTTTATGCATTGCAAACGCTGAGTCTCGTCCGGGTTTGCCCGGGTCGCCTGGGTCATGGGTCGACCGGGTCTTGCCAGTTTTTTGCATTTACCGGTCTAGCTACCTGATCGACTGGTTCCCGGGTCGACCCACCGGGTCAGTCTGGATTTAATAACTATGGTTTAGAGTAGTTGCCTCTTAACGAGACCATTTTATTTGGTTTTTTTAGGGTAGTCGACTCTAGACGAGACTATTTTGTTTTTGTTTTGGAATAGTAACCCTTCAATGAAAATATTTCAAGTTATTTTATTTTGAGGATAATTGTCTCTTGAGAAGACTATTTTGTTTTATTTTGTTTTGAGGATAGTCGTTTTTTGATAAGATTATTTTATTTTTTTAGCATATTCGCATCTCAATGAAACTATTATAAGTTATTTTTTTTTTTTTTGAGGATAATCATCTTTTAATAAAATTATTTTATTTTATTTATGTTTTGAATTTAATTGCTGAAATTATTTTGTTTCATGTTGAGCTAAGATCACTTTTTGAAAAACCCTAACAAACCCTAGCCGTCACTGTTCATCCCCTCCTCCACACAATTCGGTCTCTCCCAACGCAGCGGCAACCACATTCCTCAGCCTCGACGGACTTCAACTAACAGCCTAGAAGAAGTCCACCTCCACCATAAATCAACTATTTTCATTCGACCGAGAAAAACGCCGATCTCCACAAGCCATTCTATCACCCTCTCCTCCTCGTAGCCACTGTCAATAATGATCATCCAAGTCGGCTTGGAATCAATCACTCCCACTCCCAGCCATGTCACGTCCCTTCTCGTAGTAGCTTTTTTATACGAACCAGGCCACTTTGACAACCATGCGAGCGCAGATGGATGAACCAAGTAAACTAGGAGGTTGCAATCGAGTTGTTTATGGTGTTTTTGTAGTTTTCAGTAGCGGAGTGTGAAGCATACGCGTCAAATCACACAACCCCTTCCATGCGCCTGCTTAGCGCCTGCGCGTTACCTTCACGTGTCAATGCTGCATTGTCAATTTCCAGCAGCTTTCGCTCAATTCCCACAGCTCTCGAAGGTCATCTTCAAATCCGAACAAATTTCTATTCATATAAATGTAAACATGTTGTGAATTGTAATGTTTGAATTGTGTAGATTTTGCATGAATGGGTTTTGTATGGATAAAAATAATCCATCACTTTGCAAGTTATTTCTTTTTTTTGGTTATCTACAAATTAGTCAATCTAGGATAACAATTGTTTGACGGTCAACTTAATTTTGCCACATTCAAAGTTGTTTTCAATTTATTTTTTTTCCATTTTCTTGCGAGTTTGCTATATAATATTTGTTTTATTTATTTATAAATTAAGTCAATCTCGGATAAATAAACTATTATTAGACCTCGTTTAAGGATGTTTACACAGGAATGATAAAATTGCTTGATGCATAATTAAATTTAACTGCATTCAAAAATATTTTTTAAAAATATTATATCTTTTTTTCCTTTTGTTTTCTGTGGTTTTGTTGCATAATAATTGTTTTTATTATATGTGAAGCCAGCCTAAGATAAATAAATCATTCGGTCCTTGTGTTTGTTTAGTTGTAGCTTTTGTGTTTGCGGTATAAAAAACGCAGTTAAGTATTTGGTAATACATCAAACTGCGTTTTATACTGTGGGGCCTATAAAAAAATTGAGTTTGAAGTGTAGTTTTTGTGAAATAGTTTTTATATGTTTTTTTAACCGAGTTTCGTAAAACTCTGTTTGTTTTTGTGTTTAAAAAGTACTTTTTTTAAAATTTGAAATTCTTTTATTTTTTTCCTCACTTCAAATTAATTTTTTTTTGTATTTTCATATTATTTTGATGCGTTGATATCAAAAATAATTTTAAAAAAATAAAAAAAATATTTTGATACATTTTCAAGTAAAAAGCATTTATGAAAAGTCACCACAATCAAACATTTTATACATGTTTTTTTGCTGTACATAAACCTTAACTGTAATTTTCACCAAACACGTATCTAAATCCAACTAACTACACCTAACCATACTTTTTTAAAATTTATTTTTTAAAAATCATAACTACAAAAATTATTTAAAAAATAAACACATTCTAAAGGAGGTTGACAAGTGATTAATAGAAACCATTAATACGTGGCTTTTTAATATTTAAAATATATAAAATAAAAAATAAATGACAATTTATTTGTTATGTGATTTTTATGCCAATATGCGTGAATCTATTTGTGGGTGTTGGGATAACTTTCCTTGATATGGTGTGAATCTATTCCATTAGGCTCCATCAAGTATGATTATTGATCTTCGGGCTTATTTTAGAATAAAATCAAAAGAAATGAGCCGAAACCTAATTTCTCGTATACTATTCTTATTCTTTGACTTCAATGTTTAAATTTTAAAAATTCATTAGGTATGTTTGAGTGTGTGGTTGTGGTTGCTTTTCAAAGTGTTTTTTGTGTTGAAATGCATTAAAATAATATTTTTTTTATTTTTTAAAAATTATTTTTGAGACCAGTATATTAAAACGATCCAAAACACATAAAAAATTAATTTTTAATAAAAAATAAATTTTAATTTTTTGAAAACCCACAACCGCATTTCCAAACACTTACTAAGTTACTAAGTGTGGATTTCAAATCAAAATTTTTAGTCTTAATAGTCCTTAACCTTTGAAACTAATAACAGACATATCAATTTAAGCAAATTGTAATCATATTATGTATATTTTTATTATTAAAAACAAGCAAAAACCAACTCACTTTAGATAATAGAATGTTTTAAAGCGATTCAATTTTCTATTTAGTATAACCAATTCTTTACTAAGAATCTTTAAAGATAAGTTAATTATCATAAAATTAAATAATAATTGTTTTTTGTATTTTTATTCTATTTACACTTAGCTTTTCAATTACTATAAAATTAGATGGTATCTTTTTATTTTATTTGTATTTTTTTTTACACTTAATTTGTTGATAACTGTTTTTTTTTTGTATTTTTTTATACTTAGCTTGTCGAGATATCATTTATAACAATTATCATATATTATTGTTCCTTTTGATTGTATTTGAAAAAGGTGAAGTTATATATATATATATATATATATATGGGAAAAGGTAACATGAGGAGCACATTTGTATTTTTTTTTAATTAACGTGGGTGTGTTAGCTTGAATATATTTTGACTAATCTCTCGGGCTCTGAAGTTAACGACCATGTAAACCTCCAGTGACCTTGAGGGAACTCAAACTTGTAATCATTAGGAAACAAACTCAAGATCTAATAAGTTAACCTATACTATTGTATTCTTGATAACATTTAATGTATCATAAAATTTAATAAATAAAGAAAGAAAATGATAATTTAATTTAAATATTAGCAATTGAAGGACCCACCCGGAAGAAGATCTGATTTGAAAGATTACCGGATAACTCAACGGAGAATCCAATTCTGATGAATAACTGAAACTCTCCAACCTTCTTTCTCTCCTTGTGAATCTAAATGCCACTACATTCCTTTAGTCCAATCAAATTGCATTTTAAAATTGCTCCTTTTAGCCGGTTGAAAAGGATCCTCTCACTATAACTAATTTTTTTTTTTTTTTACCGTTTCGACTATTAATTTATCCGATTCACTTTTTACCATTTTTATATTTCTATCTTTTTTTTTAAAATATGGCATGGAAAGTAACCTGTAAAATAGAAATCTCTTAAATTTATCAAAAACTGAAAATTATTCTTCAAGTCATATATTAATTAATTCATGCATAAAATACATATTTTAAGTTTATTTACTTTCTATTTCTGTTCAAGATATCCGATAACCACCAATCACGGAGAACTGAACTGGTACTTCAAGGTGGGGCCCATATTTGCTAGATAAGACACTGCCATGGATGTTGTGGAGCCCACTTGATAAACTTGATATTGCTAATTTTGTTTTTTAGGAAGAAAAACAACTTGTTCGTAGTTGGAGCTACAGACACTCCGTATAGCAAGTACCTGCGACACGTGGCAGACATGCAAATTCACAAATAGATATGAGGCCAGCTATAGAAGAAAAACCATACGCATATGGAATGTACTACAAAATCAGAACCGATCATCATGTACACGTGTGTCATAAATGATTGCATGCTCGCCATCTCATGCAAAAACAGCAGCTTGTGTCTTGGTTGTTTTTGCTTATTGTGATTCATGACATTAAAAAGGTGAAATAAGCTGCACAAATTATGATGAGAAGAGAAAGAAAAAAAAAAAAGGAAAGAAAAAGATTTTAAAGCACAACAAAACTTTGGTTATTACATTATTAGTAAAATAAAAATTTTTTAATGAGATAAATCAAATAACTCATAACAAATCAGCAATTATAATAGAATGACCATACTTGCGATCAAAGACAAGTAAATCAATCAACACTTTTAAATAACCGGTGACACATATCAGTCACAATTGAGGATCTTTTTTAATATTGTTAAATTCTTTTTGGTATTGTTAGTGTTGTAATTGAAGCTTTGATGTGCTTCTGAAGTCTTTTTAATTTTTTTATCTCTCATTTTTTTATTTTTTTTTATTTGTGTAATTCTTTTCATAATTTCTTAAAAATGTCATGTTTTTGAATTATAATAAATTTAAATGTTATAATTTTTTATCTAGATAAATAGAAACTATGTTATTTTATCATTTTTTTTAAATTGTTTAAATTTACCAGTTTTTTTTTAAAAAAACATGCTCATTTTCTTTAATCCTTGTTTTTAGTGCTAAACAACAAAAACAAGCTGGGTCCAACGGAAATGGTACTATTTTTCGGGTAAAATTATTTGCACCATAGATTTGCCACTTAAGCTAGACCCCCAGACTACGCTGGACACATGAGAGATACAAATTGGTTTTTTATAAAAGTTCGGCCACGGAGATATTTCCGAGCTCATAACCCTAGATTTTAAACCTGTTTCGGTTCATGATTCAAGTTTTAGGTTTTAATCAGGTTATTAGGTCATTCAGATTAATTTTTTTTTAAAAAAATTAAAATAAAATTATTTTAATAAAAAAAAACAAAGATCAACAGGTTGCAACCGGGGTTTTAACCCGGTCTTGCCGGATTAACTTGTTAGGTTAGTCGGGTCACACCAGATTTTTTCTTCCCCTGTTTTTTCTTCAACCAAATCTAGTTTCAGTCTCAGATCAACTCATTAGACCAGACCAATTTTTAAAACTATGATCATAATGCTAATGCCACCAAATCCAATTTTTTTTTTCTTATTTAGTAAATTCATCATTGTGGTCCCTCAAGTTTTTTAACTTGACCGATCACTTCCTATGTTTAAATTTTGGGCACAAAAACCCTCACACTTTTAATTTTTAGTCACATTTGATCCATATTTCGAGCACATGTTCGCTACATGTACAAACCTAAGCGGATGAGGGGACCACAAGTGGCCACGTATTGAAAGGGTGAGCATTAACATGCACAAAATCAAAGTATAAACACTTGTTTAACAATGTGCAAAAACTTGAGGGACCATAATATAAACTCATCCCATTTTTATTTGTGTGTTTTTGTCCTAGTAAAAAGGAGTCCTGCCCATTTTAATAAACTACTTAATGTGTGTTCATTGGAAAAAAAATATTTTCTTTTTTCATTTTCAATTTTTCTCCTTTTTATTAAGAAATTGGAAAATTTGTTCATAAAATAAAAACTAATTTTAATGAAAAAAACACTTCAAAATTATAAGTATTTTTCACAAGAAATCAAGACAATAATTAATAATAATAATTTTAATATTTCTAATTTATAATAATTAATCATAAATTATTAATCTTATTTCTTTCGAATTAAAATTTATTATAGAAACGTTATAGTGTTAACAAAAAAAATATTTACGTTATATTTATAATAAAAATTAAATTTAGAACACTAAAATATTTATGTTATATCTAAACTAACGCGTACAATTTTTTCTGAATTGACAGTTGTAGAATATATTAGATTTTTTAAGAGATTTATCAAGAAAAAAAAGCTTTTTAATTTTAAAGTTATATATATATATATTCTAAACTTTATCATTAAAAAAATAATAATCTTGGGTGTGTATTTATGAGTGAGAGAGAGTTGATTTGAACTAAAGACAAGGCGCCCTTTAAAAGCACTATCCTTTCTGTCATTTTGCTCTTTATAAGAATGGTGTCGTTTTTTTTGGAGAATGGAGAATGAGAGAGAGAGAGAGAGAGAAGAGAAGAAGATAAAACTAGCAAAAAAAAAAAAAAAAAAAAACAGAGAAGAAAGACAGAGAGAAATGAGACACACGGACACAGAGAAAGCGAGGCAGAGTGATTAATCGACCTTGGACATGGAGAACGAGGGGAAGGTTTTGAAGGTCCTGGGATGGTTTGTTTGACTTTGTTTCTTCCATCTTTTTTTCACAGAGAAGTTTGTTAGATTTTGGTGGGTATGTTAGATCTTTGCTTCCTCTTTCTTCTTCTTCTTCTTCAAAAAAAAAAAAAAAGTTGCAAAATCTTTTTGTAAATGGTTAATTATAGTTCAAGTTATTCAAAATGTTTCAAAACTCTGTTGTTAGTGTTAAAAAACTGGCCTCGAAGGCTGGTTTTCTTTTTTTCTCTACTTCTGTTTTTAGATGGTGAATTGTTATCAATTCGGACGTGCCGTTCGTTTTTCTTTAAAATGCGCCAAAACTTTGGTTCCAGTGGCTTTGTGATAATATGCTGAACTTCAATTCTGGTTTATTTTATTGTTTCTGTAACTCTTTTTCCGTTTTTTTTACTAGTTTGGTATTGAAGTTGACTGGTAAGATGCAACACCGAGAAGAAAATCAGAATCTTTTTCTTATTTTTCCTTTGCTTTTCGTTCCCCTTGTATTGTTTAATATCTCTGAGTTTGGATACGAGTTCTTTGAGATTTTGGCTTTATATTAAAATACGTATTTTGACTCCTGTGTTTTTGTTTTGGACTGATAATTAAGTTCAGTTCTCTTTTAGCGGGGAGAAAAGAAGAAGGGGGGAGGGGATTTCTTTTCGGAAACTGTTTATAAATCTTTTTTTTTTGGTGTCAAAATGGGATAAACAGGTTGAGGTTTTTGTCACAGTTTCTCCTCAATGATGTTTCTGATTGGGTCCTTTTGAATTTCCATAATTTCTTCATGTCTAATATTTAGAATGTTCTGCGTTGATTTTTCGGGTTCTTCTTCCTTCTTCTTCTTGCTTTCTCCTTTCTTTCTTTCTTTCAACGAAGGAATTTTCAGATTCTTTTGTAAATGCAAAAGTTTGTAATGTCTTGGTGTTATGTTGGAAGGTTAACTTTTATGCGGTTTTCTTTTACGTAAAATGGTTCTGTTTTATGATAAATACAGAAACAGAATGTTAGTATTTCTTGCTGATGTTGCTGCTCATTTCTTCCTTTCTGTTTTGCTGTCAACATGTTCTTTTTTCTGGCAATATCTTGCAGGTTATGCCTTTTTGATTGGCATACATGCTAAGCCTCTTTATTGACTAAGTAAATACAAGGGGAAAAATGGGAAATGATAATGTCAGAACTAATTCTTTTCTTTCTGTGATTTTTCTCTTCTATAGATTATCCATAACAGGGTTAAATTGCTGGCATTATGTTGTATTTATTGTTATTATTATCTTCTTGGTGGTGTGTTAGATCTGCTTTTACTTGTACTTGCTGTTCGTAGAAGAATTGTACTCGTCTTTGTCCTCTTAAATCTCTATTCGTGACACACAAATTTGAAATGCTAACAGTATTTCAATGTATTTTCTGCTGACCCTGTCATTTGTGTCTTTACTGTGTTGTTTTTTCAGGGTTGAAAACTTGAATGGATTTTTCGGAGTCCACAGAAGTTGTGTACAATAGAATTCAGGCGATTGAGCCTGAATTCGTTGGTAAGATCATTGGGTATATTCTGTTACAAAACCATGGTGAACGAGAAATGATCCGGCTGGCCTTTAGCCCTGATAATTTGATCTATGCTATGATATGCAAAGCCAAATCTGATCTGGGGCTAAACAAAATCCCAGTTCTAAATCTAATTTCGCCTTCTCAGGTGAACCCGTCACCTGTTTCAGATGTTCCACAGCAATTCATTCCTAACACCACAGTTTCATCACACCCAATTTTCTCTCCAGTAAAGGTTAGGACTGCAGGTTCTTTCCGGGATGCTCAGCTGACTGGTGACCTGCAACAGACACACAACTTGGATTTTGCTCCACCAGGGTACTCAGAAATGGTTCCTGAAGATTATCGGATTCAAAACCAAATGCAGTTCCTTGCTTTGGATGATCCGATAGAGTTTGTTAATTCTGACTTTTCTAGCAGTTACATCTACCCAGAACCTGCATTAAGTCCTAGGACTAGCAGAAGGTCTCCAAGCTTGCCTGAATTTCCTGTTAAGATTTGCCATTACTTCATTAAGGGGTTCTGCAAACATGGAAACAACTGTAGGTATTTCCATGGCCATCCCATGCCAGAAAGCTTTTCTCAGATTTTCAGTTCAAATTTGAATGAGATTGCAAACGAAGAATGTGCTGTCTCACCTGGCTCTTTTGAAAAGCTTGAATTGGAGCTCACCGAGCTTTTGAAATCAAGAAGAGGGGTGCCAGTTTCGATTGCCTCTTTACCAATGATGTATTATGAGATGTATGGGAGGACGCTGCAGGCCGAAGGGTATCTTACGGAGAGCCAGAGACATGGTAAGGCAGGTTATAGTCTAACAAAGCTCCTAGCTCGATTGAAGAACAGCATTCGTCTCATTGACAGGTACAATATGTGAAATATTCATCATGTTCTTTACCCCTTTAAATTTACCTGATTTCATGGATTTGTCACTTTTTCAAGTTTTATTGTTTGGGACAGGCCTCATGGGCAGCATTCAGTGATTTTGGCAGAAGACGTCCAAAAATACTTGGAGTATGCTGGTGAGAGAAACGATCCTGGTGGAATCGTTGCTGGTTCTAGACAGATCTATCTTACCTTTCCAGCTGAGAGTACCTTTACAGAGCAAGATGTCTCTAACTATTTTAGGTTAGCATATTTGAACATCTCTTTTGGCAATCCTGCATTTTTTTTTCCTGTGTTCTGTTTGTTAAAGACGTTCCATTTTGTCTTGATCCTCTGTTTTTGTAGCAAATTTGGGCCTGTTCAAGATGTTAGGATTCCATGCCAACAGAAGAGGATGTTTGGATTTGTGACTTTTGTTTTTGCAGAGACTGTTAAGCAAATATTAGCAAAGGGGAATCCTCATCATATCTGCGGGGCTCGTGTTCTTGTGAAACCCTACAGGGAAAAATCAAGGCTTATTGACAGGTAGATATTCCCGGTTTGATTGGAGGATACCCTGTTATCTGCTACTACAGTATTGTGCTTAGCCTCTGCCTTTATCATTCCTTTTGGCCTAATTATTATCATGTCTTTGATTTCAGACAAGTAATTATTGCTGGATGGTTTGCTGACCCCAAATGGCTAAAGAGATTCTGAATGAATCATTGTGACTGATTTAAACTTCATTATCTCTTCATGTGTAGTTACGTTCCTGTCGTTTTCAGCTATCATGTCCATAATTAGCTTCTATAATGTACCCTAACACAATCATTTTCCAAGAGCCCTTTTGTTATATTGTTTTGAAAATGTTTTTTTTTTAAAGTATTTTATTTTATTTTTTTTCTTTACTTCAAATTAATTTTTTTCTTGTATTTTTAGATTATTTTAATTTGTTGATATCAAAAATAATTTTAAAAAAATAAAAAATATTATTTTTAATACATTTCCGAGCAAAAAACACTTTGAAAAGGAACTTCTACCACACTCTCAAACACCCTCTAGACCTATAATGTACATTTTCTTTTCATTCTACTTAATGGTTTGCTTTTGTGGATTTGGTAGTCTGCTAATGCTAAAACATGACCTTTTCATTAGCCTTTTTTCTTTCCCCAGTCTCCAGAGATTGGTGAAACTGCAAATGAAGTAGGCCCATTATTTTGTATGATCCACCGATCATGGAGGTCGCCTAGTTGGATCCCTATCTATGAAATATTAGATATTTTCACCTTTCCTGTTGTTAGAAGCAAAATGATTTCAGCTTGAATGGGTCACCTCCTTCGTGATACTTTGACTTTGTTGGTTCTCCTTTTATTCTCTTGCAATTATCAACATTATATATATATAAAAAAAACACAATATGATTCCAGCTGGCTCTTGTTCCTTTATTGACAGAGTCTAGTGCTTGTGTTCTGTACTTGTAGTGCTTCTTAGAATAAGGAAAGCATGTAACTTTTGCATGATTGGCCATTCTTGCATTGTTTCTCAAGATCATATGGAAAGTGATTATCCCCTGAACATGAACTTGCTTTTTAAGATGTCGATAAAATTAATTTCAAACTTTTTTGTTTTTTTGTTTCCTCATGCTAAGATTATCTGCTATTTATATTTTTCGAATTGGGGTTGATAGTTTGGAGAGAATTTTTTAGCAGGAAGTACAGCGAGAAAATGCAGCACCCTATCTATCACAGCCATCACTTTATGGATGGAGATTCCGAGCTTCACTCAGGTGAGCAGAATCCTTGATTTCTCTCGCTTACCCATTACAGTTTAATCCTTCACTTTGCCATCACATTTATATAGCTAACACTCTCTCTTTGCTAATTTTGTAGCGCCGAGAGTTTGTGATAATTCAAAATCACTCAGGAAGCAGTTCATGGAGGAACATGAGCAGGAAATTGAACTTGAGAGAAGGCGTCTCTCAGAGTTTCATTTTGCTCCTAAACCCTTGAATCGTCACTCTTTCCTCGGCCACTCTATGGATGAGTTGAAGCTCTCAGGAGGTCTATAATACCCCGGCTTCTTTGTTCTAATGTTGTCTGCCTTGATTACATTATAAGCCCTAACCTATTTGCTTAACGGCTTAACCTGTGCAGAACAAGCAGAGTTTTCGTCCGCGGAGCATTTCAATTACTGGTTTGATGTTTTGAATAATGGTTCCACAAGTGAGGAAAAGCATAGGCATACAAGGACCTGTTGCAGTGACCAGGATAGGTACAAGTGATATATGCATTTTGTGCTATGTAATGTTAATTAATGGTCATAAAAAATAGAAACTTTGTATAAATGCAGCAGTGACTAGCTTTATCAGGGAAGAACTAGATCATCTCAGTTCTCCACGCACAAAAAAAAAAAAAAAAAAAAAGAGGCTGAATCTCTGATATGGATCTTTGGTTTCTTGTTTTTGAACCCACGCAGCAACCAAGGAGTTAATCTTCCTGAGAGCCCGTTTGCATCAGCAATAGGGAGTGGCATTTCGACAGTTATATAGAGGAAGAAGACACAAGAATTATAGAGTTAGAGAACTGAATTCCAAGACCATTTTCGAGGGTTTCAGACAACATGAATTTCTTTTCTTAGAAAAAATTACCTGAACGTGAGCGTCATCGGTCAGATACCAGCTGAAGGAGAGATAAACTAAGATTTCTCCATGTTACTCGGTGGAGATTGCAAAGATGACAGATACATAAAGTTAATATGTGACAGCCTCCTGAACCTTTTTCTTTTTTAATTAATGTAATCACAGAAAGCAAGCTACAGAGCTTAGAAGAAAAATGTAATATAGTCTTTGTCCAGTGTCCCATAATTCTTTTCTCAGCTCATTTTCGTTAAGATTTGTGTTTTATATATTATAGAAAAATTTGAATTTTACATGAGAATTGCTAAGAAACAAAAGCATGCTGCGGCGAGGGTTATGGGAAACTTTATTTTTACGTTTTAAAAATATTTTTAAAAAAAATTAATTTTTTTTTATTTTTTTATTTTAATTAATTTTTTTTCTAGTATTTTTAGATCATTTTAATATATATGTTAATATTAAAAATAATTTTTAAAAAATAAAAAATATTATTTTAATACATTTCTAAATAAAAAATAATTTAAAAAATAATTATAACTAAACTCTAAACTACTACGGTACCAAGAAAATGAATTTTACAAGTGGTAGCCAGAGATTTCCTTGGAAAATAATTAAATAATCAATGAATAGATAAATGAAATGGGCTCACCCTCACCATGCTTTAGTGCAAAGAGACCCCTGAATGGCGGAGACGAAGACGCATGATGATTGGTTCCCTGGCAGCCAGGGAGATCATTTTTTGTTTTTTTTAATTTAAGGAGGTCACAGCCCCACAATTGCATGTTAAAGTGGCCTTTGGTGTGGGCGTTTATGAATGTTATAAGAAAGTGTGGGGACCTCATTGTGATTTTGTAGAGAATTTATGGGAGAGTAGCTTGTTTGTTTTCGTGTTTCTTGAAAAAAATAATTTTTTTTACTTTTTTGTTTTTCTAGATTTTTTTCATGTACTACTATAAAAAATAAAAAATATTATTTTGATATATTTTTAAATAAAAATATCTAAATAAAAAATATTTTAAAAAACAACTACGGTTATAATATATATAAAAAAATATAGTTTGCCATCACTATTCCATTAAGTACTATACTACATCTTTTTTTTTTAATTAATATGGGTGTTCGGGTTAGCTTGCGTGTACCTCAATTAATTCTATGGGCTCTAAAGTTAATGACTATATAAGCTTTTAGTGACCCTAAAATTTATAAAACTCGAACTAATAAACTAACTAGTAAACTCTAAAAAATAAGTCTAGAGCTTTTACATGTTAAGTGGAAGTTTGTTAAAATGCAACTAAGCATGGTAAGTGGAGTTCCTTTTATGGCCATAGGGTGGGAACTTGAAGGCATACACGAAGTGACTACAAAGGGTTCTTGCTATAATTCTTTTTAAGGTACATTAACCTTTGAGTTATAAAATGATGTAATTTTCTACATTACATAATAATTAAATAAATTATAAACTTCGTACTCGAATCTACTTCTTCATTAGATATCATGCATTCATAATAATTTTACATGCCTTTTAATTTAAAAACACAAGTAAAAGCTTGGATAAACAAAGCTTAAAGTCAAAGAACTTTTTAGCACAAAGCAAGACCCGACACTTTAGCAGCAGTGTTTTTTTTTTATTTATTAACGTGGGTGTCCGGACCAGCTTGTGTGTACCTCGATTAATCCTACGAGCCCTGAAGTTAACGACCATATACGCCTCTAGTGGCCATCGTATTAGGAACCACAAGACTCGAACCTGAGACCATAGGAACAGTAAACCCCTTAGTCCCAAGCTCTTACTACTAGACCATTTACTAGATAATTAGCAATATTTGTTTTTATAGTGGTACAATGCTTTAAAAAAAAAAATTGGTTTTTTCTACACGCATTCTGATGGCTTTGAACACAAGATTTTTCCGGCAAAACAACCAAATCTAGAATTTAAAAGAGGAATATTGTGTCAATTTCAAATATTGGATTGATACCGAGTAATATCATTTAAGCAAATGAATATATGATGAGGTCTTGTTAAGGAGTCATTTCATCCTAGTTGAACTAAAAGCTGATTTATGGATAAAATAAAATTCTGGCTGGATTTGATTAAATAGAATCATGAAGCTTAATATAAAAAATATATCAAGTGAATCTGGATGAATTTTCTAAACCTGGGTAAAGATCTCAATCTTGCAACCCATTAAGTTCTAGACCCGAGCTGAATCAAGAAACTCAATTCTCAATCAATTTAATATTGATTAGCCAAAGTACATCTAACAAAGAACAACAAATATACAGATCCGAGAAAACACAAGTTATTTTTAAAATCAGTGAAAAATCCAACAGAAAGCAAATAAACAAAAAATAAAGCTCAATCTTAAATTTAAAAAATGTTGAAGGATGAAACTTAAAAAAAAAAGAGTTTAAAGAGAGGAAAAAATACCCAGGCTAACCCAGGTGAACCTCCCAAACCTGGGTTAGTCACTAAAATCCACAACTTGTGAAATCCTAGACTCGGGCTCAGTCAGGAAGTTCAATTCTCAATCAATCTAAAGTCGAATGATGGAATCGAAAAAAATATCAATAATTTTTTTTTTCAAAGTAAAAAAATACTAATAAAAAGAACTAAGATCAAATTTGACAGGAAAAGTAAAAGCTTAAAGAGGATGAAAATGTAAATAATTAAATAAAAAATTTATCTCAAATAAAACAAATAATAATCAAAAGAATAGAGACTAAATTTAAAAAATTACAAAATTAAAAGGGAATGAAATATAAAAATAATTTAATATTATAAATTGTTTTAAAAAAATCATTCCAAATATTGAACGATATAATTGAAAAAATAAATCAATTTAAACAATTAGCAAAAAAAAAAAAAAAAAACCCAACAATGAACAATAAAAAAAATCCAAGATAATTGGGGTCATTTTCAAGACTAGCAAAAACTTCAACAGAAAGCAAGAAAAAAAAAGATAGAAAAAAGAACCCATTTTTCAATTGAATAAATATTGAAGGATGGAAATGAATAAAAATTAGCTTAAACAAAGGAAGATAAAAAACCAAGTAAACCCGGATAAACTTTCTAAATATGGTCGAAGCTTTAAAACTCGTAACTCATAAAATCCAGGACTCAGGTTCAATAAAAAAGTTTCATTCCCAACCAATTTAAAAATATCAAATTGAAAAACTTGCCAAAGCAAAAATAAATAAATAAATAAAAAGAATGATGATCAAATTTAATAAGAAAACAAACCAAAGGAGAATGAAATTGTAAAAAAAGAAAATTTAAAAATGATTCCAAACAGAACAAATAGCAATAAAAAAATGAGAATCGAATTTGAAATATTAAAACAATATTAAATAATATAAGGGGTTAAAATTGAAAAAAATTATAAATTTATAGATTATTCAAAATAAAAAAAATAGTAATCAAAAGGACAAAGATCAAATGTCAAGGGAAAAGAAATTGAAGGGGCTCACTTATAATTCAAGGAGCAGAGAGAGAAAAACAAATGGTAGTTGGCATCAAACTGGAGGTGCGTTTAGTTAATGCACTATCCAATCGTGTAGGAGGTGCTGAGACTTTTCAAATGTTATCGTGTAAGGCAACGTATGGTGATCATACGACCTTTCATGTACTGCCTGAAAGGTGTGAGGGCTGCCCATTTGCTGACGTGTGCGTGGTACATGCCAACAAAGGTTTTCTTTTTTTTTTTAAAAAAAATATTAAACATTTATTAAAATAAAAAAATTCCACCGAGTTAACATGACATCAACAAAAAAACCATGATGAAAAGTTGAAAAAGTCCCATGAAGAGAGTTTAGCAAATCTTGGATTTAAGAGTAATTAAGTTAATTTATTGTGCTAAAAATTGAAAAGACCAAAAAATCCTTGAATGAGGAGTGTGGAAATGTAGCTTTCAGTGAGCTAGGTGAAGTTCGTGATGATGATCTCCTCATTATTCATAAAGATAAGGATTTATTGAACGATTAATGGATTATAACATTTGAATGAATAACATTCATCAAATAATCATGTTGAAGGCTCAAAATATCATAAAAAGGTAAAATCATTTACTAAGACAACATGATATACTTTCAAAGTCAATCACTAAACCAATTAAGCTTAAAATATTACAAGTAAACCCATTTATTCACTTTATACCTTTATCAAATTCAACTAGTTTGAACCCATAATATATATATTCTCATTAACCATTGGGAGGTCAAAAGATAAAATTAAGAACTTAGGGTCTGAAATAAAAATCCAACATTTTTTTTTATTATTAAAAACAAGCACTCATACTCAAATTCATGTAAATCACACATGCAAAGGAAAAACACATGAACATGGATAGATTCGGCTAATCTAGGTAAAACATGCATAATCACACCTAAAAAAAAAAACAAAAAAAATAGAAGCAAATCTTTTTTTTTTGTGTGTGCTAGGTCACCTCCTAACAAGTGTCTTTGTTTATTGTCTTTGGCTAGACTACATGTCCATGTCTAAGGTTTGGCCAAGCCACCACAATACCATCCTTTAAACCTTTATAAATAGATTTCAAGTGTTGCACATTCACTTTGATCACTTTATTTGTTTCTAAAACTTTGAATCTTAATTACACTATGATCAAAGTTGTTAGTAATAATAAAGGATACAATCCAATGAGAATGCAAAAGAGTTTCAAACATGAACGAAAAAGAGGAATTTTTTACTGCGAAATTCCTTTATCAAAATTATTCTATCATGGAAAGCCTTAGTCTTTTATTTTAAATCATGGTATCCTCATATGAAAATACAACCTACACCTGTAAGCTAAAATAAACAAAAACTCAAGCTTGATTTAAGTAAAAAAGGATTAGTATACTCGATAATGACACAAAATATTTGACAAATATTGAAGTCGTGCAAATTTAAACCCTTAAAATTAATGATTTGTAGTATAAAAAGTAAGAGTATCATCTCACAAAAATACAAGTATTATAACTTAATTACTCAATCAAGACAAGCTATTTAATTTTAGATTAAAACAAACCAAGTAAAAAAGCACTAAATATACTAATCTAACAAAATTAACAAATATGTAATTTAAACAATAAGTAATTAAAAATGGGTTTGTTTATGATCTAAACTAACTACAAATAACTTAGATAGCTAAGGAAATAAAAGAAATCAATTAAGAAAAATAAAAGGAAAATTAGAAGAATGTTAAAAATAGAGAGAAACCTTTTTTCTTTACAAGAAGTATTTCTCAAGGATAATTAAACATCAATCATTGAATTTAAATATATCTTCTAATCTAATTTGTGATAATAAATAAATCAACCATAAAAAACAACAAGTTTTCCTACATATCCTTACTTTTTAGTTAACCTAGAATCAGTGCATCAATTAACTTTAATCATATAATAACCTTTATAAGAATGCAAAATTTAATTATGTGATAGCATTAAGATCAATATAGGTGCAATTGATCGATGATAATCAAACACGCATGATGATTTAATTTAATCAAGACTTATGTTTTCCAAGTAACAACCCAAGAAGAACAAGCCTTAATAAATTTGATTCATGTTCAATATGGGCTTGAGGACCATGGGTTTCGCCCAATGCAGTAATTTTGGCATAATTGGGATTGTTTTGTCAAGTATTTTATGTTTCCTAATCCAACAAAAAAGTCATAAATTATTTTGGAAAATAAAATCTAATCTATCAAGGAGTTTAATCTATCAATGTGATTTAATTGGAAGGAAAGTCCTACTCTACCTTGGACACTAAAGGTGGAGGAAAAATAGGATTATTGAGATAAGAAAATTTCATAGTCTATTCTTTAAAGAGTAGTGGTGGCACCATAAGATAAAATTTTAGAATATTTATTTTATTATTTTCATTTTATTTAGTTAGTTTTTTGTTTATTTTGGGCCTAGTTTCAAGATTTGATCAAAAAAGCCCATTAAGTTATCTTAGAGGTCTATTTCCAAGAGTATAAATACTATTTTGTAAGACCTAATTTTCAAATTAGAATACACATTAATTGTCATATATTGAAGCATAAAAAATAGAGATTTTTCTTGCTTAGTTTTTGATTGAATTACACTCTTTAAAGAATTGATCAATCTTCGTTGTGATTGTACACTTTTTATTTTTGTCTTTAGGTGAAGATGTTAAGTAAGAGTGATTATTATAGTCTTAGTGCTTTGAAACATGTCGTTCATTATATGAAGTTTAATTCTCAATCTTAAATCTAAATTAGAAAAATCTTGAATTAACAACTATGAATTATCTCAGTTTATTTAACCTATAATACCAAAGAGCTTTTGGCCTATTTTGGTGCATCAATCTCGAGGACCATTATAACAAATAAGCTGAGAGACACACTGCTTCTTCACTTCACTGATGACTACGACAGGGGGGAAAATGATCTTTCATCAACCTAAATTTTTTATCAACATATGATATTCAAATAATTATTTGGCTTTGCAGGGGGAATTTAGCAGGGACACCAAACTCGAAACATTATTTATGCACTCATATGATCATAGTCGATGGAGGATAGCCCAAACCATTGAGAGATTCGGCTTTAACTTATGTTTTAGTTTAATTTATATGAACTTTTAATTGAGGTTTATTAATTAGGTTTTATTTTTTGGGTTTAATTTAATTATTGTTGAGTGTTTTATTTAGTAGGCCATAAACCCAATCGCTTGTTTTAGCTAGGATTTTAGTATTTTTATCCTACTTTTCTAAATATTAAGCAGTTTTTTTTATAAATGAAATAAGAATTGCAAAGTTGCACATTTTTCAATTCCCCATTTCTCTCTCTCTTTGCTTTTAATTCTTAGCTTCTTTCTTTTCCTACTTTAATTCTTTTGTTTATTGTTCCACATCAAATTTGGTGTCAGAGTTTTGAATTTTTAATTGTTCTCATAATTAATTGATCTATTATGGCTTGTGAAATTTCTAGTTGATTTGTTTTTTATTTTTAAAAAATTACAAGTCTAAGGTGTTGTCAAGAAAGCAAAAAAGGAACTGTAAGGAATGCAGCAAAACAATAATGTAATTCTCTTGCACAAGTTTGGGTTCTACGAGAACAACACAATTTCAGCCATCTTTACACAACCCTAAGAAGCCAATTCTTTCACACCTCTAGCAACAAAATAATTATCATTCTCCTCAGCTAGATCAGCTACTGCACTAGACCTATCCCAGCCGCCATAAACACAGTTCACTCTTCCAACAACCAACGGCAACCAACAACAAATCAGGTCGCATCCTTTAACAATAGAGTTGTATAAGTACGGCTGCAAGTAACAACAACATGGAATTCACTACGGGCTTTCAAGGTAAATTAATTAACCCTTGCCACGTCACTAACCACATCAACCTATTGCTGCCACATCAACACCACATCAGCCGGTGAAGCCACGTCAGCTCCACGTCAAGCAGTGAAGCCACATCATCATTACATCAGTCAAGGGTTGCTACACCAGCTGCCATGTCGTTAGTTTCTGCCACCTCAGCTGCCATGACCATGTCTACCATGTCATTGTCTTCGTCATCGACATCAAATTCCAACATGCTCCTAAGCAGTCTAGTTAGTAAATTATTTTACCTTTTTAGTTGTTGAATTTTACTTTCCCGGTTCTACACTTGTCATTTAAGGTTGTTATTAATATTATTTTTATGCCTAGAAAATTAAAAAAAAATCTTACCTTACATTTTTATCTGTCAATTTTGCTCATCAACCTTTTTTCATCATTGATATTTATTATCTTGTCCTCTTTGATAATTGTGAGTCCTTGCCTTGACATTGTGTTTGATTAATTATTTACACTTAAAGGTCTAACATTGCATGCTTAAAATTTTATTGATGTATTTTGTTCTTGATTAATCTCCACACACACACACACACACACACACACACACACACACACTCATATATATATATATATAGAGCTTTATTTTGTATTGTGATTTCACTTGTAAGAACCATTTGTGATCTCAATTCCATTTATAAGTGAGTATTGCATGCATTTGTGTCATGTCTAGTATCCAAGCTTAAGTTTACACTTATCGTAGACTCAACCCTTAATGATACTCTTATGACCATTTAAAGGGAACTGCAAACTTAAATGATCAACATGTTTAAAAGAATTGAACCCCAAGAGAGTTTTTGAATAAGGCGCCCAAAGACCAATAAATATCACAAGAATAACCATTATGGATAAGTTCATTATGAGTGCCACCAATATGACTATCATTTAGATTACTCTAAACACAATGACCTTGATGAGTGAGTTTTGAGTCCTAACAAAATAGAAGCCCCCACTTTTGACGGTCATCATGACCCTTGGATCTTTGATATGTGGATTCGTGATATAAATCAATTCTTTGAGTGGCACAACTTGTATGATAATAGAAAAGTTAGATTTGCTAAGATGATGTTAATTGACGAAGCCAAACTTTATTGGAGAGATGTTGAGAATTGTTTAAAGTTGAGAGGTGCAGCCTCTTATAACTGATTGGACCAAGATGAAACAAAAACTACAGGAAAAGTATCTACCCTAATCTCATAGGAATAAACTCTTAGACCAATGGAACAATCTAAGATTGGAAACATGTCTATCAATGAGTATATAATACAGTTAATGATTCCATGATAAGATGTGTCATAAGGGAAAATGAAGCCATGACTTTGCATATATTTTGTAAAGGTCTAAATGATGATTTTTTTTTTAAAAAAGATCAGGCTCATAGGTGCTTTCCCTCTTGACCAAGTCTATACTATAGTGCGAGATTATGAGTTGCTTATAAAGAGTCGATGGACAAAACATCAGGCCCCTCTTAGGATCCCTTTTAGATCTCAATTTGGAAATAATGATTTTTTATTAGGTGCTTCACCTTATAGACCTAATCCTAGTAGTGCTAAGATTTATAAAGAAGATAAGGGCAAACAAGTCGTTAATGAAATGTTCAAGTTGAGTTTAGAGATCCAGTGCACTAAATGTCAAGGTTTCGGTCATATGTTCTTTAATTGCACCTCTACACTCTTAGTCATTCAAGAATATAAGGAAATAGGTGATAAAGAAAACTATTGTGTGCAAGTGTATAAACCCAATCTCGAGGACTTTAGTAGTCTAGATGAAGATAATGCGTAAGAAGAGGGACTTAACATTATAAGTCCATACGAGCCTAAAAATAAGGAAGAAGTTTTAGGAAACTCTTTAGTGGAATTGCCCAAAGAGTTGGATATGGTCTTAAAAGAGTCTCATGATATTAGTTCTCTTAAATTATCTGATTCTCCACCCACCATGCTTGACATCTAGCATGTCAAAGGTTTAGAACAACATGTTGAGCTTCATGATCCTTTACCCCTAACATGTGGTGAGAAAGATGAAGATAGTCTTGATTTACTAAGTTATGTCTAAACTATATTTACTAAGGCTTCCAATAATGTTGTTCCACTCCACATCCTTAATTATATAGTATTCATGGTTATGAACCTAGAAAGCATGTAGATCATCAATCTATGTCTCCTCACCCTAAAATGTTTGATTTACATAAGACCATAAGTATCATAATGTACTTAATATTGGAGATTATTTCATGATACAAATTAGACCTGAACAGTGTCCTTTGAAAACTAGTCATAAATTGCAAGTGAGTAGTGCTAGACTATTCAAAGTGTTATAAATGATTGAATCAAATAATTATATCATTAAATTGTCACTAAACTTTGATATTAGCTTTACTTTCAACACAAAGGACCTTGTTATATATAAAACACAACACTCTATCCTTGATGTTCCTTTTGAAACTCTTGTCCCATTATCCTTATCTTTGGCATAAAAGAAATATATTAATGCTACTTTGAATGCATAAGTTGTTTTTACTAGAGATGATGAACTTTAGTAAATCTCAGTATATGGGCTAAACGATCAAATTTAGACTATATTTGGATTATCAGAGAGACATCACAACAACTTGATCCTTATCTTTGAGAGCGTTATCGGAGTCGCCTTGACCTATACTCGATGAGGTTGAGTTCTTCCAACCCTGGAAGAATTGGTGGGGACACCGAACCCGAAACATTGTTTATGCACTCGTATGATCATAGACAGTGGAGGATAGCCCAAACCATTGAGAGATTGGGCTTTAACTAATGTTTTAGTTTAATTTATATGAACTTTTATGAACTTTTAATTGAGGTTTATTAATTAGGTTTTATTTGTTGGGTTTAATTTAATTATTGTTGAGTATTTTATTTAGTAGACCATAAATCCAATTATTTGTTCTAATTATAGTTTTAGTATTTATATCTTACTTTTCTAAATATTAAACAGTTTTTTATGAATAAAATAAAAATGATAAGGTTATATATTTCTCACTCCTATTCTTTTTTCTCTTTGCTTTTAATTATTAACTTCTTTTCTAAAAGCTTCTTTCTTTTTTCTATTTTAATTCTTATTCTTCTGCATGAGAATTTTTAAGCAACATAATTTGCAGGCAAGCAGTCAGCGCAGCTGTGACTAATAGCTTGTCAACTCAAAAGTGGGAATATGAAAGGACTAAAGAAAACGAAAATGAAGATAAAAGTGAAAAGTACGACAAAGCGAAGTCCATTTTTGTGCTCGGCAAAACAACACGATCCTCCAGTTGGCCAACATTCAGCTTGTCCAGCTGGGCAGTGAGTTCCAGCAACAAAAGAAAACGAGAATTTTGAGTACATATATATGTAAACCTCCCCGAGGAATAGATTCAAAAGTCTCAGATTGCTAAAAAGTGAGTCTACTGAATCTTTCTGTTGAATCGCAATCAGTTCTGACTACTTAATTAATGTTAAAACAGCCCCCGTATAATCACAGAAGAACATTCTGTCTACAACCCAGTCAATAGACTCAGAATTCCAGATGCAACAGCGCTCAGTAAACATCAAGATGTCTAAGATCATATGGAGTTAATGTTGCAATGCCTTTGAACCAAGTGTAAAATATTGTACAGTCAACCTAAGAATTTTCTATAAGAATGGTAAATTGGACTCCAAACTAATATCGTTTCCTGCTTGACTCTGGTTATGCTAAGCCTTCGCTTCTGTTGCAGCATGAAGTAGCTCATCTGGAGTTGCAGCTGGGTCCAGATCCCAACACTTTTCTGGCAAATTACTAGCTTCTCCTTCAAGTGACCAAGAAGGCACCTGATGAGAAAAGCGTACCATCTCTCTTCTTGGAATCCATCTAATGGCACCCTTGTCTGTATTCCTTTGGTATACTGTTTTGAAACCAGTCAACTTGATCAGAGGAGTAACACAAACTCCAAGCTCTTCAGAGTAATTATCAAGGACCTCTACCATCTCATACTGGTGCCTGACATCATCTGGGGTTGATCTGTTCCAATCAGGTGACCAGTTTTGATAAACAGCCCAAACATCTCCACTTTTTGGGTATATTCGAACACAACCACCTCTACCAGGCTTTTCTCCTTTCATAACATGAGAGAAAATGTTGACTTGATCAACAACATCAGAATTCCATGCTCTGAAGTGTCCACAAGATTTAGTAAACCCAGAATCTATCCAATTTACTACCCCAAATTCACTATCAGTTTTAGAGTTCAAGTAAGTGATGTGAATCTTAAAGGGTTTAACTGAGACCACCTGGCGAATCAAACAGTATAAGCGTGGCATACCATCATCTTCATCATACAAAGCCCATATTTGTTTTGGCTTGAAGCATTCCTCTGCTCTATCTTTGTCAAAATCATGGAAATCAGGGTCAGGGACTGTTATCGAGATTGGCTCGATTTTGTTTGGCTTTGTATGATGACCAGTAATATCAGAATTTGATTGTTTAGGAGCCTCTCCTGCCTTGGTGAACAGATCTTCAATGTTCTTTGTAACTGCTGCAGCTGAAGCTAATCTCATCTCCTCCAATTTCTTCCTGATGTCGGTCCTTGCTTTGTCAATCAACAACTTTCTGGCATCAAAAGCTGGCGCAATCAAGCTGCGTCTTGTTGGAACTTCACTTGGAATGGAAAGCTTGGTGTCGTGCTCAACATTTGCACATCCGTTAGCTAGTCTTACTTCTGAACCCAATTTAGGTTCATTTTCTTCATGCCCATTTCTTAAAGTGGAACCAATAGACACCTTCCTTTTCTTATCAGGTCTACCAGTCTTGGAGCCTGGAAATTCATTACAGCTTGCAGATACATCAGAGTATACTTTTTCTGTGGCAGTTTTCATGGATCGCCTTCCATTGGCTGCTGGTTTAACCTTTGCTGCACTAACATTTCCATTAGCCTGATAAACAATATCAGAAGATACTGCACATGATCCATTGGGACCCACAACATCCCCAGAAGTTCCAGAGCATGAGCTCCACTGAAATGAAACATTTGAAACATGCTCATACCTGTGTCCAGCATCCAATCCTGAGACCCCATTTCCTGTATATAGGGTAGTGGTGGTTGGGACATATGCAACCCCATCATATCCATGACATCTATACACATTACCAGGGACATATGACCAAGGGCAGTAAGGGAAAGAACCATTGACAGGAGCTGCCCCAGTTTCAATGGCAATGAAAGTACCCCGGCAGTTCTTACAAGAAAGTTTCTTATTCACATACTTCCGAAGATACTCATACTGAACTTTACAAGATGTGCAGACTGTCCAGAAAGTATCAAGTCCATGAGCAGTGGGTGAATTGGAACATTGGTTATATCCTGTAACCCCAGCAGCATGAACTGAAGATAAGTTTGTCTGAACAGCACAAGATGCCATCTGTTTGTTTCTCTTGACATTGTAAGAGTTTTTCTTAAGACTATCTGACAACATAGTCCATGCTTCAGATACAAGTTTAAACGCTCCATCAGCTCCCACAGTTTTATTCTTATCTGGATGGAGCAGCACGGCCATCTTCCTATACTGCTTTTTCACTGCATCTTTATCTGCAGAAGGCTTCAAACCAAGAATAGAGAAATAGTCAACTTCACCATTGCATTTGGCCTGAGAAGCAACATAAACTTCGAAAGTGGCCACCATCTGAGATATACCCTCTAATCCAGGACACAAAGTTTTTGCCTTTAACGCATGTTTCTTTGCACCAGCAAAATCTCTCTCGGCAAATCGCTTCTCAGCAAACTCTTTTGCCTTGACAGCCTCTTCTATATTTGATTCCATCTGGACCTTCAAATCAAATACAAAGCCAAAATCTTGAAGCAAAAGCTATGACGGACCCAGTATGCCAAAAACCGGAAGACACATCATTCTCATGCATAACCACATTTGCTTATCTGCACAAATTATTGTCAGAAACATTTAGGGTCTTTGTTGTATTTCAAGAATGCCAGAGTAATACCTCAAATTGACCAAGTCCAAAATTTATGAATGCGGGAGACTGATTCTCGTGAGGATTACAGATGCAGACACAATTTGTTGGGATTTTAATTTAGTCTCAGAAGATTTGATATCAAGTAACAATACTTGAAAAACAGAAGGAAACAATAAAAAATGTAACTCATAACCTAAAATATCTAACTTTCGAGCTCACTAATTAAGAATATTAAATCAAAAGGCTACAAAAAAATAAGATATACAATGCTTGATCCACTCTTTCAGCAATGAAACAAAATGTAGGAACTTTGCATTAGATTTCACTCAATTTCCTCAGTAACCAAACAGTCACACAGTTCAAAATTGAAAACCCATTTCATTACACCACAGCTCCAAACAAACCAATATCCCATTTCACAGTAAGCACCCAGAAGCAGACAAATCAGCTCAAATTCCTCAAATCAAAAACCAAATTCAACTACTTAACACCAGAAACAAATGCACAAAGATCGAGCCTCAGATTATCCATTATCAGCTCAAACTCATCAATTAATAACAAATTTACACTCTAGACTAACAAAAACAAATTACACATGATTTAAAGAAAATAAACAAATCAAGAAAAAGAAAACTCACCAAGATTTAAGCAAGAAATGGGAAAGGAAGCAAGACCCAGATCGCCACGTGTACTTACGAGATCCAGCAAATCAAGGTAATGAACTGATTTTTTTAGAACCTAAGTGCACTTATAGCATTTGCTCTCGCGCCCAAAAAAAGACAAAGTTACTCAATGAGGAGTATTATTTATTTTTGGAAGCTATCACAGTGTAAAACGGTAAGAGATTTAGGGTTTTCAAGTGATTAAAGAAATTGGGTAAAAGAATTCGGGTCGGATTTGGGTGAATCGGCGGCGAGGAGTTGAGAGATTCCCACAGATCGCCGATCAGAAATGAGGGAAAATTAATAAATAAAAAGGAAAATGATAATTTTCGGTGGAAGTAAACGGTGCTAATACTATTTAATGGTGGGCCTTGCTATAGTGCGCATGGATGCGTATTGTACGTATTGCCCCTTTTTTTTTTCTTTTTTCTTTTTTTTACATATTTTTTTGTTTTTGTTAGAGTAATGTTTGGTGAACGGAGACGGGTAGAAATGGAATTAGGTAATGGGATCATTGTATTTTTGCTTTTAAAATAGTCATGTAATTTACTTTATTTCGAGGGCACATCCGATTTTTTTTTTTTAGACAAAGTAGAAAATCTATTCACTCTTTTTAATGAGTAGAACCTACTCCCTAATAATTTATTGTGCATATTTATTGTACATATACATTCCTATATATTTGCATTCATATATTTATGTTTGAGATATTTAAAAGTATGTATGTTACTAAAAATCCAAACCCATAAAATTTACAACATTAAATTTTGATGAAGAAACATAAAGGATGAAGAATGTGTCCATTATGATGCTAATTTTCAATGAGAGTTAGATTCCTTGAAACTCAACATGGCTCACATTACTAGTCTACTGAGCAGACACTTAAAAGCATCTATGGTAAATGTTCATTTAATCGGCTTGTGACCTTTGCCTAAACTCATGCTATAATTCAGTCATAAGAAGGGATATGTGGCCAAAGTTAAGAACCCTGTTGTAATATGGCATATGTGCAGCCAACTATACTTGCACTAGCCTTAGCAGTTGTGGATGCATCTGTTACCAAGTCCTCCAAGATAAGATACTCTGAAGATATTGAATATGAAAAAATAACAGCATTAGAGGCAAGAGTGAGGGCCATTAAAAGTGTTGACTTATATGATCCCGTTCGAGCTGTCACAATATGTCTCGTTTCAAATATGGTTGTATTGAAGAAGTTTCGTGTACCAAAATTCATCAAATATACCAAAATGCATTGTCCTTCCACTCATCTCAAATCATACTATAATAAAATGGTGGCGATTATGCATGATGAAAAGCTATTAATACATTTCTTTCAAGACAATTTGAATAGAGTTGCATTTAGCTAGTACATGAGGCTGGGTAACACAGAAAACTAAAGTTGGAAAGATTTAGTAGTTGCTTTCATTAAGCAATACAAATACAATATGTATATTGCTCTTGACATGTTTAGTTTGTCTCTTTTTGGAAAAAGAAGATAAAGAGATTATGTGTGAGTACACTTAACAATAAAGAGATCCCCCTCTTTTAATTACATCCCCCACTCTTTAATAGAAAAATGATCACTTTGTTTTCTAAAACCCTTAAAGCTCCCTGCTATAAGCATGTAATAGGTAGCTCAACTTAATAATTTATTGATGTTGTAGTAGTGATTAAACACATTGTGCAAGAAATACGGAGTGAAATGATTTCTGCACCCACGGAAAAAAAAAGGTTTTGAAGGAAAAAAGTTAGATGTTGATAATGTCGAGGGAGGTTATAAAGGAAAAATAAACAATTTTCAAAATTACAACACTAAGTCTTTTCATTCCAAATAGCTAATGTCAACTTCAACTCACCTTTTCCCACTAAAAAAAACTTAAAAACAAAATAATCAAACTGAGAACTGCCTAGAAGAAACTACCAAAAAACCCAAGAATAATTACCCCCACTATTCTTATATTTGAGTGAAATGTACCAAAAGCTACTATGTATTGGACAAGTAGCTCAAACTCCTCCCAAACCACTATAACTACCATATCCTAATTGGTACAGACTAGAGCTTACTTGTGAATATCATGCAAGCATGGCAGGGCACAATATTAACTCCTGCAACCAATTAAAAACAAGCTCTTATAATTAATTAAAGCAGGATGGATAATGTTTGATGAAGCTCCTAATATGAATACAAATCCTCTACCTAATCATATTACAAGTAGTGAAACTATATATGCACTAGAGATTAGAGGCTTTAGGACCTTGAAGATGTCTATGGATGAGATCTATAAAATTCTTGTAAAAGCTGGATATAGGAAAAATGGATGCGAGAATGGGCTAATGAATGAGAGTTTTGCAAGTATCACTAAAAGGAGGGTTATATGATTAATCAATGCGAAGATTTTCACAATAAAGTGATATAGATGTTAACTTAAGATACTTTGTGAATTGAAGAGGCAACAAGTAAATAGATAATTATAGTTGATGAACATTTGAAGATAGTTGACCTTTGCATCAACAACTTAGAGTATGAGGATAAGGGACAAAGTGTGGAGACAAAAGTTAAAGTTTAAGTTGAGATGCTGCCTCAATTGTCTATTCACACAGTCGAAAAGACTCATGCAAAAGCTTTTGTAAAGAGGCTAGCAGATGGGAAGAGACTCTAGAATTAGAAAGATGAGCCTATTCCTTTCGTTTTTTTTTTTTAAAGTAATTGCTCTTATTTAATCATGCTTGTTAAGATGTTTTATATTTGTTTTGTTTTGTTTGCTTTTCAGATCATGCTGGCAATCTAGTTCATGATGCGACAATATTTTCCTTAGTTAATGAGCCTTTATTTTAATACAATCATTCATTTTCTTTGTTCAAAATGTGTCTTGCTTCCTTTTTACTTTTCTATGCAAATACACACTTACACAAGCATGCCTTTTGCTTTTTGGAATTCTAAAAGTGAATCTTCTACTAATCTATTAGATCAGGATTTCTTTTGTGTATTTCTCTCTATATAAACTTCAAAAAAAATGATTTTGCAAAAGATCAAATTTCAATCAAAAGTTTTTGGGAAATCAAAGTTTTTAGTATAAATTCAAAAGTCAATTTGATGTTTGTTTTTAACAAGTGAGTTTTGGAAATTCAATTAATTTTCTAATGAGGTGACCAAACGCTTAAAAACCTGAAAAATAAACCAAAGACTATTCATACTAACTTTAAAGTTGAGTTTTAGTTGGCTGAATAATGATGTATAATTTAATTTCTTGGAAATGTTTTTTTGCATATCCAACTAATCACAATGGATGAGAGCAAAGCTTACTGGTCCTATACGTATGCGTTTGAGATGATGAAATACCATCTTTTATTGTCCTTTCATAATACTTGAAAAATATCCTTTGCAAGTCCCTATTGAGCCTAGTAATTTTTTTTTTCTTGCAAAAAAACCCTGACTTGAATCACACCCCATACTAAGAGCAAGTACAAAGAATATAAGAGCAATTTGATATTGGATTTATTCAAAATGATTCTCAATAATCAATGGAAAGACCAAAAATGCTAAAATAAAGACAGAGGCACATAGAGATTTTTAAAGGGGTTGAGCATGTCGTGTAAAGAAAAATGATGATGATCAAAATCAAATGAAGAAAACAAAGACAAGTAGTCCAAGCCCGATACTAGGGGCATCACAAGATCATTTTATAAGATAAATCCCAAGGTCTAAGAGGCCATCAACCAAACTGAAGAAAAATAAAGGAAGGATTGAGAACAAGTGTTATCATAGAGTAGATATGATAAATATTGAGTGGTGATCATGACACCCTAACAGTGGTATCCATGTAATAACAATGATAAATGTGAGAGCTTTAAAAGGTTACAATCGATGAGACAAACTTGCCCATATAATCGAATAAGAAAACATCATCCAAGCTTATCAAGTTAGCATCCCTTTCCAGAGATCAAGTCCACAAGTTGTAGCTCGAGTAGGCCAAAACAAAGGATCTTTGAAAACTTACTATAAAGATTGAAGTGTTGAGATACAAAGTCTATGACAAAAAGAACCTATGTTTCTTAGGTACAAATATATAAATATTAACCCCTAAAGTATTGCATTTTGATCCTTTTAGGGATTCCAAAGAAAAAAATCCTTGACAAATTTGAATTTTTTCAAGCAAAGAAGATCCATTGGAGGTTCAATTCCAGCTAATATTGGAGCAAATAAGTCAAGATTTTTAAAATATGAGATCATGAGGTTATGTGAATGCAATTTTTAAGCATATCATTTTCGGAGCACTGTTATACCACTCACTTTTAGACAACATCTTTAAAGCATATCATTTTGAGTGCACTTTTAAACCACATACTTTTTCACCAGCATCTTTGAGTGTTCTTCTAAACCACTCACTTTTAGACAACAACTTTGAAATTATCAATTTCTGAGTGCGCCTTTGAGCTTTCACCTTTTAGATAGTGCGCTTTTTATCCCTATCTTTTTTATTTTTCTGAGTGTGCCTTTGAGATTTCACCTACTAGATAATATGTTTTCTAGCATTATCTTTTTTCTTCTAAGTGCGCTTTCAAGCCCTTAACTTTCAACTAGTGTACTTTCAAGCTTTCGTCTTTGAGCCCTCACATAGTGCTTTTGACACTATCAGTTTCTGAATGTGCATTTGAACCCTCACTTTTTAGATAGTGTGATTTTTAGCCCTTATCTCTTTTTGAATAATGTTTTTAACACTATCACTATCTAAGTACGCTTTTAATCCCTCGCCTTTTAGATAGTGCACTTTGTAGCCTTTATCTTTTATTATATTGCTTTTGATATGATCAATTTTTGAGTGTGTATTTGAGTTATTGCCTTTCAGATTATGTGTTTTTTAGCCCCTATCTTCTTTGAATAGTGCTTTTGACACTATTAATTTCCTAGTACATCTTTGAGCTCTCACCTTTCAGATAATACATTTTCTAACCTTTATCTCTTTTGAATAGTGCTTTTGACACTATCACTTTCCGAGTGCGTTTACCCTCACTTTTCAGATGGTGCATTGTTTAACCCCTATCTTCTTTGGATTTTGCTTTTGGTATTATCAGTTTTTTAGTACACATTTGAGCCCTCACTTTTCAGATAGTGCGTTATTTAACCCCTATCTCATTTGAATAAAGATAAGGAGAATTTTGGAGACATTAACAAAAAAAAACAAAAGAGCAATTAGTTAGAAAGAGCTTACACAAAAATGGCATGACACTATACTCCTTTAAAAAAAAAACACAAATGAAAAAAAAGGAGGAGAAGCAATAATTTTTTTTAAACTATCCCAGGCTCCATTGAAGCAATAATAGCAGCTCTTCTCTACATAACACTATGACTTTCCATTCTCAGCATAGTCACCAACTGCGGTAGCATCTCTTTCTTTGCATTATGAGCACCACCATATCCCACCGTACTAACCTCCACATTAGGAAGTTCCTCTCAACTCAACAGTGAGCTTCAATCCTGATAGCAGTCCTTGGATACGACCCGTAAGCAGACGGGGTGTGTTTGAGAATGCGTTGCAAACCATGTTCCCAAAAATTTTGATTTTTTTTTCTTAAAATGAAATTTTTTTATGTTTTCAAATTATTTTAATATGCTGATGTCAAAAATAATTTTTAAAAAAACTTTATTTTGATATATTTCTAAACAAAAAGCACTTTGAACCACCACCACTACCACAATCCCAAACAGGCCACAACGGTGCGGCCTATGGTGTTCCTCTGTCAAGCAGACCAGCAACTATCAGCCAAGCACCATAAGTAGCAAACTAGCAGCTCCTCAGCAACCGTCAACTATATCTTCTCTACATCAGCATCATTGATTCCATCGCGATTAGCATTACCAGCAACTCATCTCAGCAAATCAGTAGCTCATCACGGTGGTGACTTGTTTTTGAAGAAGAGTAGAAGCCTTCCTCAGCAGCTCAGCCTTCCTCAACAACTCAAACTCAGCCACCTCTGTCCACCGCCAGTAATGGTTGTCCTCCCGGCAAATAGCAACATCTCCTTCCAGCAGCATCCAGTAGCGTCTCTCAACTTATCCTGGTAGCAACGATGGAAGTTCCTCATTCCAGCAGTGTCATCTTCTCTACACCGTGATCAAGTAGTAGTAGGAGGTTTGCATCATCAACCTTCAGTCTTTCATCTCCTCTGCATCAGGAGCAAACAACTGGTCTCGATACAATAGCTTCTTTCATGTACCAATAGCAGAGTAACAGCTATTCTTTGCCTCTCCATCATAGCAAAAACAGAGATCTGCAATTCAGTAACTTCTCCAGCCCTGCACAACAACAACAAATACTCCAGCCCAGGTAATTCCCTACCCCATTTGTTTATGTAGAGAATAATGCTTAAATGTGATTATGGATGGACAATAGCATTATAATTCATGTTAGTTTGAAGTGCATGAGTGTTTTAAACATGAGCACTAAATGAGTTTTTGCAAAGGTGTTGCAGTCGTTGTTTGAAATTTTTTGGATGCAGATCTTTTACCATGGGTTTAGCTTTAGCTTGTGTTTATAATGTTTAAGGACATGGGTTGACAACTTAATGGGTTTATTTTTTTTTTTTAGTTTAACGTGGGTGTCCGGGCCAGCTTGCGCGCACCTCGACTAATCCCACAGGCCCTGAAGTTAACGACCATGTAAGCCTCCAGTGGCCATCATATGAGCAACCACAGGGCTCGAACCTGAGACCATAGAGGGAGCAAACCTCTTGGTCCCAAACTCTTACCACTGGGCCACCACCTAGATGGTTCTTAATGGGTTTATTTACTTTGATAATAGGCTGCGCTTTTCTATCATTTTGGTTTGCATGCCTTTTGGGTTGAATACTATGCTTGCAAGCTTGATGGGCTTCAGGTTAGGGTCTGTCTAGTAGACCCGATCTGCATAGCTGAGATGAACCTTTTACACCTTCAGATAGTGTTTGGTTTATGAAAATTTTATAAGGAAAATAAAAGCATTTTAGTCTTTAGGGTATATTGGTAAATATATCTTAACAAATTCTTAACAGTTTTTTCTGAGTTTTCTTTTAGAGTTTTTGAGAATAATTAGGGATTATGTGTAATTGCTTGTAATTTTGTTTAATTAGTATATAATAATTTTTTTATTAGTATAAACCATGAAAACAATTGAGTAAATTATAGATAGGGGAAGGGCTTATAAGCCGACCATATAAGAAAGTTTGAAGAGATTGTTTTAATTTTCTAGAAAATAATTTTCTTAAATATCATTTAAAAACATTTTGGATATAATAGTATTCCACCAATTAATTCAAGATCCCAAACTTTTATTAAATGAAAAGGAGACCCATCAAGACAAAAATACTATAGACATAAGATATAAAAAAATGAACGAATGATTGTTTTTTCATATGTGAATTTTTAATGAATCCATTTCATTCGTCAACTCTATATGATATAATATTTCTATCAACTATAAGTTTTATTCTAATATTAAAATTAGAATAGAAAGTTTTGAATTTTATAAATTTACATTGCATTACACCAAACTATCTCCTTAAAGAATATGTCTATTATGTTAGTTGCATCATCAGTTTTATAACAAGATATAAAATGTACAATCTTAAAAAACCTATCTACAATAGCAAAAATAGAATCACCACCCTTTCTGACCTACATAAATCTAAAATAAAATTCATAAATATAGCAACCCAAGGTTCCTTAGATACTAGTAAAAAAGTACACAAACCATGAGGTAAAACTTTAGACTTAACTTGTCTACATGTTATGCACCTACCATAAATTTTTGGTATATCCCTTTTTATCGTAGGCGAATAAAAGTGCTCATGCAAAACATCTAAAGCCTTAGCAAACCTAAAGTGTCCCATTAAAATGCCTTCATGAGCTTCATGAACAAGCAATTCGCATATAGAACAATTAGACACACATATTTTTTTTGTAAAATCCTGAAAATTTATAATTTAAATATGTGGATGACTCGGTGGAAATTCTGTAAAACTCCAACAAAAGACATGATGAATTGAATAGTGAAAAATAAAATATAAATGGTGGTAAATTGTAAACCCCCAATTAAATTTTATAATGTTAATGAAATTATTGATAATTTAGAACCGGAAATGAGATGGGTTAGTTAAAATAAAATAAAATGGAATGGTATTGAATTATTAGAAAAGAAATTTTAGAGAGAAAGATTTTTCACATGGTATTTTAAACAGACTGAGAAAAGGCATTTGGTTGAATGAAAAAGGTAACCAAACTTGACATAAGGGTGTTTTAGTAAATATGGATAGAATTGCTATATAAATAGCAAAATTATGCAGAAAATACCAAGGATGGCCGAATGAAAGAGAGAGAGAGAGAGAGAGAGAGAGAGAGTACTTTAAAAGGAGAAACTCAAATGGCCATATCTCTGTATTTCACCATTGGATCGAGCTGGGTTTTTGGATATATTATGCTCCTCACCACCCTCTAACATCTAAACGTTTGGATCTGAAGGATCTGGTTTTTTTTATGTGAGAGATATAACCCTTACAAAATTTCAAGAAAAACCTGCTTGCGGGCCAGTCATGATCGCTGGCGGTTTCCTCCTCCGTCCATCGTTGGATCCTACTCAATGTTGGATATGTTGGTCATATTGATGAGCTCTTCATTCTAAATGGTAGAGATCAGGATTAGAGAAGCTGACGAGAAGTTATTCATCGGTGAACAATATATTGTCAATTTTCAAGTGAGTTTGGTTTTGTTTCAATCTAGGAAAATCTATCCGTTAACATGCTTTGAGTTTTTGGTATGTGTCGCATGACATAATGATAGTTAACTTCACCATTTGGAGTTTATTAGTTTTGATTGAGTTAGGAGAAACTTTAACCTTATTGAAACTTTTGTTTAAATTAAGTTAGAATGTATGAAATAAATGGAAAGTGTGGTGGTTTGATTTATATTAAACCATCAAAAGCATGCTAATTATGATTTAAATTGAAGAAAATCCTTGGTTTCTTTCCTTAGGCATAGTCAGCCAGATTATTGATAGTAGGAAAAATGAGATACTGGTTGTCTAATTCATGTATTAGGACTGAATAGTTCGGTCACCCACCTTTCAACTGAGGTTAGGACACCCAAATGATAAAATTTAAATTGGGTTCTCACAAACATTATAGGTATGGATGTTATCTTTCAAACAAAACTGACCTCGTGTAATTTGGAGTTATAGATTTTCAGATATGGACTAAAAATGAAAGAAGGGTTGAACTGTCTTGTATTAGACAAATTGTGTTGAGTACTATAACGGATAATTTAAGAGGTGTTAAGGGAAGAATTGGGTTTTCTATCCTTCAGTAGAGTTATAGAACCATGTTTTACCTTTCCAAGGAGTTAAGCCACACTTAAAACTGAAGTCTATAACTTTACTTATGAATAAAATGGTAAATAGTGTTCTCGAATGAAAACTAATATAGGAAGTGTAATGAGGTAGTTGAAGGAAAATAATCGAAAAAAGAAATTAAAACATAGTGATGAATTTATATAAATGAGATTGCAATAGTATAAGAATGCACATTGTGATAAAATTATAAAAGGGTATTGATTGTATCGCTTAATTCTCAAACATAGGAGATGCTTGGAGTAAGGTCGTCAATAGTTGAAAGGACTCGGTCGGTTGAGGAAATAGGTAGATGCATTGCACTTTGCCTTTTCAATTTGTGTAAACTTATTGATAAATTTCAGAATTTATTGTTTTATTGCTTCAATAAATATTGGAATGAATATGAGTACTTTGCGTACATTGATGTGTATCAACTAGTTATGATACAATTGGAATGGATATGAGTACCTTACGTACATTGATATGAATCAAACTTATGATAATATTATTAGAATGAATAAGAGTACTTTGCGTACAACGGTATAGATCAATTAATTAGGATAATGTTTGAATGAACATGTGTACCTTGCGTACAATGGTATGGATCAAGTTAGTTAGGATAATGTTTGAATGAACATGAGTACCTTGTGTACATTGTTATGTATCAAATTAATTATGTTATTATTAGAATGGATACGAGTACCTTGCATATATTGATAGGTATCGAATTAGTTATGTTAACTTTGGAATAGGCGTGATCACCTTACATATCTCAGTATGGATTGAGTATAAACAATGACTTGAAGATTGGAGGAAAAATGATAGATAATTGGTCACTGTAGTGTCGATGGCTAAGGATATGTTACAATGATACTTAGCACCATGATGAGGGTGGCTAAGGGCATAAATTGATACTTGGCATCGTGATGAGGGTGACCAAGATTATGTGAATGGTGCTTAGTGACCGTAGTGTCGGTAACTAAGGTTGTGTGTGAATGATACTTGACAATCATGGTTACAATGTATATGATGTTAATAAGAAAAATGAAAGGAGATCGGTATGAATAGAAGGTTGAGAAGACATTGATTAACTATCTGGGTTTGGATAGCTAATGGTATTAATGGGGTTCCATTGGTACCGGTATTTCTGATGACATTGATTAGCTATCCAGGTTTGGATAACTAATGATATCGATGGGGTTCCATTGGTGCCAACATTCTTTAAATTGACCGGTTTACTTCCCTCTACCAAAGGATCCTATGTACCATTATGTTAGTGTTTAGACCAGGCATATCTGTGTAAGTCTAGGTGAAAATATCTGCATACTCATGTAAGAGAGAGACTAGCCTATTTCTTTCCTTAGTTGTAACAAGAGTGCTTCTAGTTCTTTTAGAGTGAAACATCTGCCATTAAGAGTCAAACCTCTGACTTCTGCTTGAAAAACTAGTGGTTGTTGGGTGCCTTGGAAGGAGTACTCGTAGTTATATGGTAGGGCACTATAATCTCTTTTATGTGTTTTATTGGTTTGGACAGGATTAACTTGGGTGGCCCACCTGCAGTGAACTCCACTCATCATACTTCTTTATTAGGTGCCTCCATCATAGACACCTCTTCATTCATTACTTTTTCAACTCAAAGCAAACCTTGGTTCATTATCTACATCACTTTGTTGCTGAAGCCTTCGCACTAACTGATCAAATTGCCTTCTTCACTGTGATGCTTGCAGTACTTCACGCTACCTCCTTCGTACTTTGCATTTACCATCACATGGTAAATTCTATCCATTAACACCCTCAAGCTCCTTGGGTGTTCTACTTTTAGCATGTTTATTGACCCATTACTCAAAGTATGATTGGGTAGAGGGTTCGTATTTATGTTAGGGGTGTCTTCAAATGTTATCCACTCAGTTTTGATCAATTGCAAAAGCTTTCTCTTGAAGGCATTGCAAGTATGAATGTTATGTTCTGCAACGCCGACATGGTACTCGTAACTGAGATCTAGTTTGTACCAGGTGGTATAAGGTGGTTGTATGGGTGCCAAAGGTACAGAAGCTACTTGTCTGATGCTTAGTAGCTTCTAGTACATCTTATTTAGGGGTAGCGGTAATAGAGGTAATGGTTCCTGAACTTTCTAGTAGTTCTTCTTTAGGAAACTTTCAGTTTGGTTTTTTACTTGGCTGTTTTGGGGCTCATATTTTCATTGATGTTGGCGACTTGGGATGAAAGGGATGAAGTGGTGTATCTTTGGAATTGGCTTTTCTTACCCTTTATAGCTACCTTCAACATGATCAACCTCCCTTTTTTCACTTTAAAACCCTTTTTCTTCATGGGTGCAAAGATTCTATCACTTTTTACTTCTTGCTCTATACGCTCTGCCACTACCACAACATCAGTGAATTGTTGTGTCAAACTACCCATCACATACTCGTAGTACAACGCCTTTAACGTGTTGGCAAATAAAGTAACCATTTCTTTGTCTAAAAGTGGGGGATGCACCTATGCCGCTAAATCTCTTAATCTTTGTGTGTATTCCCTTATGCTTTCCTTGTCCTTTTTTTTCAAGATTAGACAAGCTAGTTCTGTCAAGAGCAATGTTCATATTGTACTTGTATTGCTTGATGAAAGCATCTGCAAGATCTTTCCATCTACGAATCTTTGTGTTGTCTAACCTTATATACCAACTCAACGTCGTTTTACTCAAACTGTCCTGGAAAAAATGCATCAGTAGTTTCTCATCATGTACTACTTATGTCATTTTATTGCAGTAGGATTTGAGATGGGTAATAAGGAATTGTGTTTCGGTGTATTTGATGAATTCAGGAACTCGAAACGTCTTTGGTAGTACTATGTTCGGGACTAGACATATCTTTGCGGCCTTAACTGGGTCATATAAGTCTACCCCTTTGATGACCCTTATCCTAGCTTCTAGTGTTGTCATTTTGTCTTGATCAATATCATCAAATGATCTTTTCTTATGGGATTCATTTGCGAATGTATCTACGACTGCGGGTGCTGGCGTTGGTGTCGTTGATTGCATGAATGTTGGATTGTGTTGGGGATCTTGAGCTTGTTCTCTGTTGCGATGTCGCGGTCGCACAAATTAATTACCCTAGCTTAAAACACAACACACAAGATAGTATAGAGTAAACAAGGAGTCGATTCCATGAGCAAGGTTCAAGTCAGATTTTTATACTAGATGATATGTAATTTAGGGGAGTTTGGAGGTTATCTAGGCTAAAGTAAAAGAAAACAGAAAAAAGCAATCAATATTAAATCAAAGAAAACTGAAATTTATCAAGAAAACAAACCTTGGTCACAAGTAAACGTCCACCTACAGAAATCAGAACTGATCATGGAAATAAAACGTCAATTTATACTTTGAATATTTATCTTTTCTTATTTTGATTAGTTAACAGATCCACTGTATAACTAATCCTAATCATCAAACAACCATAGTGTCCGCACTAGTAATTTAATTGTAAAACAAACGAAATGGAGTTTACCCTTGATGAAGGTAATGCATGTAATTAAAATGGTGTTAATGTTATTAATGTTTCCTTGAAAGGATTAATGATAATTTATGTAATTCAAAAGTTGTAAATAATTTCATTGAACAAATAATTTTAATGTTTTCATCTGTCTTATAGGGGAAAAGATTGTGCATCTAGACTTCACAATTGATGTGCATAGAGTTCATAGAAAGTACGAAACATAAATACGAAGATAAATTAATGAATGTATGGTCAATGTAAAGTGAGATTCTAGGTACATAAATGGACCAAAGGAATCCAAAAAGTTGATTTAAAGCATTAACTAAGTTCATGGATTGATGGGTAAATATTTGTATGATATAAGGAATATTTAAGATGTAAAACTATATGAATTAGCTATTAGCTATTAATAGGCATAAAGAATATTTTAAATTGAAAAAACATATGGATAAGCCATAATTGGTAAAATAGGTGTGGGGTTTGAAAAGAAACATATATGTGAGAAGCTAGAATGATATATAATGTGTTAGAATAAAATGAGCGTTTGATTCAAATGAAAATAATACTAGAAAGATAAAATGGGATGTAAATTAAATGTGATTGTGAGATAAATATTGGAATGGATTAAATGTAGTTGTGAAATGAAATGTGATAAAATGATAGTACAAATTAAATATGCTTGCGAGGAAATGAGGTATGAAATGAATCCGATGAATTTTCAAAAAATGATAATTTGTATTAAAAAGAGCTAAAGAATAGATTGTAAATCAAAGAATTGTAATGAATGCCATGTTTGTAGTTAATATGTATAATAATGTTTGTAGTTAATATGTATAATAATAAAAGAACAGTTATCAAAGTTGATGAAAATGTATTATATAGAAACTAACTTAATTTGTTGTGCTTGTAGAAAGAGTAATGATATTGTTTTTGTTTATACTGTGTATGTCTTCTCCTCTCTTATTTTTCTCTTGTTGTTTAATGATTTTTTTTGAATTTTTTTTTCTCATTTTAGGCTTAGGAAAACTCAACATTAAGATAAGATTTTTTTTCCTTCTCTTTATTTTTGTGTTTTTTTTTCATTTTTTTTTATATATCTTTCTATTATTAATAATTGTATAAATGTTATTAATTATTTTTAAAAATTTTCTATTATTAATAATTGTATAAATGTTAATGGAAAATTTTTAATTTTTTTTAATTTTTCTGTTACAAATAATTGTATGAATGTTGACGGAAACTTTTTATTTGTTTTTAATTTTTCTGTTATTAAAAATTGTATAAATGTTATTAGAAATTTTTATTTTTTAACTTTTTTTTATTATAAATAATTGTATGAATGTTGATGGAAAATTTTAAGTTTTTTTTATTTTTCTTTTATTAAAAATTGTATAAATGTTATTGGAAATGTTTTAAATTTTTAAAAAACTTTTTTGTTATTTAATGATTGTATATAGATAGTTTGATTTTTTTTTTAATTTTCTATTATTCAATGATTGTATATAGATTGCTGGATTTTTTTTAATTTTCTTAACTTTTCTATTATTTAATGATTGTATAAATGTTATTGGAATTCTTTTAATTTTTTTGTTCTTTAATGATTTAATATAGATTGTTGGATTTTTTTTTATTTTTTTATTTTATGTTATTAATATGGTTATCTAATTTATTTGTTGGTGTTAATAAACAGTTCTTAATTTCATGAAAAAAATTATTTAAAAAAATAAGAAAATAAACAAAAATAGTAGCCATCATAAATTAAAAAATAAATAAAAAATAGTTAGGATAAATGAATAGTTTTTAATGTGAAATAAAGTTGTTATAATTATAGTATTTCTACTGCATCAAAGCATTGTTTCTAAAATGTTCCTAGTCGATACTCTCTTAAATATTGGATATTTATTAAAGCCATACAGACTGGTATAATTATAGTATTTCTATTGCATCAAAGTATTGTTTCTAAAATGTTCATAGTCGATATTCTCTTAAATACTGGATATTTATTAAAGCCATACAGACTGATATATATTATATTCTTTTCTTTATGAAATAAAGCAGTTGTTCTCATAACTTAAGGTATAAGGGATACCTAGAACTAATAAATAGGTACTTGTTATAAGATATGTACACTGAACTGATCTGCATGAAAATTCCATGTGGAAAGGTTACATATGTCTATAGAAAGACTTACATGACAAGTACTTAGAATTTATATTTGATCCAACATATTAAAAATCTAATGTCTCACACACATTACGAACCATGAGTAAGAAATTAAACGAGGATGATTTAATTAAGTATAGCTTGATTAAAATATATTTTAGAAATTAAGGACTAAAATATAATTAATACAGGGATTATATTTCTAGGCCTAGAAAAATCAAGTAAAGACTTGATTGAGTTAATTTCTAAAATTATCCTGAATTAATATATGGATACTATTCAAAGAAAAAATTGATGTTTTGCAAATTTATATGATTTTTTATATTTTCCTATAAATATTAAATTATGCATCTTATCTTGAGTTGTTGTTTGTTAGACAAAAAAATCTAAATAAGTCATAAAATAGAAAGTTAGTGCTCTAAGCATAATAATCTCTCTATCCTAAATAGGAACTTAGAAGATTTCTCACTAGTGGTTCATGTGGATTACCGTTAGAGTCTGGAATGCATGGCTTGTGGTTTGCAAAAACTTATCCTTTAAGAAATTATTCAAAACAAAAAAAAAATCAGATCTTCAGATAATAAATTCTTAAATGAATTTAAATTAGTCTATTAAAATTTTTTTAAAAAATTAAATAATGTCAACGGATGGTGGACCACACTAAGGGTTTTAACTCTCATTTATCTTAATTTTATGTCATGGTTTGAAATTCAAAAAGAAAAATAAATAAATCAGTGGCATATATTCTACCAACAAAAGACTCTCTCTCTTCTTCACTGCTTCTTCTACTTCTATTCCAGTTTGTGTTTCGTTAGCTCTCCGTTTACTCTGTTTTTATTCTCATACAAAGAGCAAGAGAAATAAAGAAGAAATAAAATATAAAATGAGTGGTCTTTGAAAAAAAAATACAAGAAGAGTACGATAATAAGAAAACACGGGTTTATTAAGAAAGCTTCTTTAATGCATTTAATATTTAAAAACATGGCAACAAGAGGTGGAGCAATGGGAGTTTCAAGCTTCCCATCATCACCTTCATGTTTCAGGAAGAATGGCAGGGCCACCTCCTTCACTACACTCCGTTTGGTATGTACGTGCCTATTTTGAAACAAATGCATGCAATCATTTGTGCCGATTCTATTTCATTTTTTGCTCCTTTTTTTTTAAAAAAAAAAGAAAAATTTGAAATTGAGCAGTTAAACACCTCGGAGAAGAAAGAAGTAAATTAGGCTTGGTTATGGGGGTTTTAATCCATTTGGAAATTATTTATTTTCATGAAAGAGATAGAAAAGGAAAATTCAACTCAACTGAGATATATAATTTAGTAAAATTTGTCTGCCTGAAGCTGTAGGTCGTCCCTTTGCCTGCAAAAAGTGCAGAAAGAAAGATCAAGAATGCAGTGAGGATACTTTAAAAACCACCATTTAGATATAGCTTCGGCTAATCTAAAAATACATGTGGCTTAATTTCCTGATCTGGAACATGAGAATTTGATAAAGCTCCTCTCCTTTTACTTGGCCTCTTGATGACAAGTGAAATGGAGTGTCATATGAGTTAATCTCTTAATGCACAGACTGACATTTTGTATGATCCGTGTGAGGAGCACAGCAGCAGATGGCTAGCAAGTCAGTAATACCGCGTAGAAGAATCACGTTCTCAGCTGTGCAAGAATCGTCTGCTTCCACTGGTAAGCTGCCACATTCTTGGTGCATAAGTACTACGTCTAGCTGTGCTCAAGTGTCAACGTTAAAATTCAATGAAGAAAACTCGGACTATTTTGTTATGGTTCAATAGTTGCAGCAGATGCAAATGAGGTAAAGCCAGTTGAAAAGAAGGCACCGACAAAGCCCATAAAAAGTCCTGCCAAGCCACTTTCTCAGTTGATGTAGGAGGATGTGATCCCTTCTTTGAAAGCAACTCTTGAGGCTCAACATCATATCTCTGAACTCGAGCTATCTTTCAAAGAAAACAGAGTCAGTATTCCACTTTGTTTCATTGCTGTATTTTAGCCTGAAATGTCATTGTAAGCTATCCAAAATTGCTCCGACCTTTTCCAGTTGGAAGGCTCCTTCCTAAAGAAGGGCACTCCTTATTCATTTTGGGCCTTCTTCCCTGACGGAGTCCTCACAGGTACTTTCATTTTATAGCAGCTTGAGAGTTCAAACTGTAGCCTATCAATCTTTCATTTTACATGAAACCCGGCGTCATTTTCTTGTTGCCGGCAGGTCCAAAAGGGTTTTCTCTATCATCCTACGGTTCAGGGGTCAGCACAGTTGAGCCTTTTCTGATCGATGAGAAGAAAATTACTGAAAAACACATCGTATTTTGGGTGGAAAAGCGCTTGGCAGCTCAAGGAATCATTCCTGTGCAGCGAGGATAGTCCCTCACCAAGTTTAAAGTTCATTCAATTCATTCGAGATGATGCATGCGATTGGTTCTCGAGGATCATATATGAAAATAATAAAATAAAATTATTTAAAATTTTTTATGAATTTAGAGTTATTTAGAAATTTATTAACTGAAAATTTGATTTTATTTGACTTTGAATAATTATTTAAAGATTGGGTTATCATAAATCACAAGTCGTTCAGTTTCCAATAATAATCAACACGAACCATCAATTAGAAATCTTTTAAAATCCATATTTAGAAGAGAGAGATAACTATATCTAGAGTTTTAGTTCTCTATTCTATGACTTAAATAGTTTTTTCGTCTAATAGACAACCATACAAAAATAAAATGTATAACTTACTATTTATAGGAAAATCTAAAAAACCCTATAAATTAAAAAAATATCAATTTGCACCTTAAATAGTATCCATATATTAATTCAGGATAATTTTAGAAATTCATTCAATGAAATCCTTACTTGATTTTTATAGATTTAGAAATATAATCCATGTATTAATTATATTCTAGTATTTAATTTCTAAAATATATTTTAATCAAGCATACTTGATTAAATCATCCCAGTTTAATTTCTTACTAATGGTTCTTAATGTGTGTGACCTATTAGGTTCCTAACATGTTAGTGCAAATATAAATTATAACTCTAATGAAATAGAATTAAATAAATTAAATAATTTAATTTATTATCAATTCTACAATTAATTAATTTATATTTGAAGATTAGGTGCATCATCTAGCAATGTGTCATGATCCTCCAAATATTAGAAAAGTCATTAGTGATTTGACTTAATCTTTCAGCAATTGGTTTCTCAATGTAATTAATATCATTTCATTAATAATGTTCTAATTTAACATTAAAACATGAAATATGTTTGTCATGTTAAATCAGTTTGTTCTCTACATAATAGTCATTAATCGTTTGAATAAGATTTGGAACTCTTTTCAAATCTCATTCCACTTTGGCTAAGAATTTCTCAGTCAATACTATTTGAGAACAGATGAAATATTTTCTCTAATTCACCTAGGGTGATGAATCCTCTCTTGATTACTCAAGTACATTCATATAGATCATGCAATACTCAATGTCTGTTCTTTTGTTACCTCGATTAAAACAACATATAACATGATCAAAGGATAATATTCTCTATATAAGATAACTTAGTGATTTTAAATATAAGAATCACTTACATGACCATCACGTGAGCCTTTCTATGGACATAGGTGATCTCTCCATATAGAATTCTTATGCGGGTCAGTTTAGTGTACATGTCTTATGACAAACACCTACATATTAGTTATAGGTATCACTTATACCTCAGCTTATGAGTACAACTGCTTCCTTTCATAAAGAAAACTACATTATATGCACTAGTCTATATGACTCTAATAAATGTCTAGTATTTAAGAGAGTATCGACCAATAATATTTTAGGAATAATGCTTTGATGCAATAAAAATCTCATAATTATAACAACTTTATAATTTTCTTTGCAAAATATTTTTATCTCATGAACTTTATCTATACTCTAGATTCATAAATTTAGATCCATTAATCTAATATTATATAAATATTAAAGATAAATAAATTTTTTATTAATAAATATGTATTTATATAAATATAATATTTATATCATGTAGCCAATCATATTAAATATGGACATTTTTTTTTCTTTCAATTTTTTTATTAATTTATTTTAACAATTATATTTTTTTAAAATAAAAAAAATATTTCCAACCAAAACCATGAGATAATTAATAAAAAAATATCTTTTATAAGAGAATTCAAAATAACTGTATTTTATCTTTTTTTAATTTAATGACGTTAAAAAATTAATTGACACCTAAAACTTTTTTTAATGTGTAAAAAGATTTGGCTGGCAACTAGTTTTCCGTATACGTTTTACTTGTACAGTTGTACGTTTCCTAGCTTTTCCTCTCTCTCGTTTTAGCACAACACACATACGATTCGTGCTCTACTTTTCCTTCTTCTTCATTTACCCCACGCGAACAAAATCACGGAAGAATCTTCCACTTCTGTTATATCAGTGAGAAAGAGATAGCTGTGCGTAACACTTTTGGATCGAAGGAGGCGTCTCCGGATCCGGATCCGATCTTTCTTCACCCGGACCGTTTGTCAGTTTTCTAGATTGATTAGAGGTAACTCCTCAAGTCTTTCTGCAAATTTATTGTTAATTGGATGCGTGTGCGTGTGCATGTGTATGCTATATGTTTGGATTTTAGATCTAGTTATGATGCGACGCGACCCGCTATTGATTGATTTAACTCTTTTTTTTCCTAAGTTAGATCTAACCATACTGAGATGATGCATGTATCTATAGATAGATGGATGTGTTTATGTTGATTAATGGATCTATTAATTATTGCCATTTCCTAAGTGAAGTTGAGAATCACCATTGTTTTGCCCTAAACATCGGCGTGCTAGTTTTCGTGTCAATTCCATCAGCTCTGTTGCTCAAGATTAGGTGGTTTGAATGGTATTGACTTAAAGTTGTTTTTGTTTGATCCAGTGGCTTTTTACCTTAGCTGGTAATCAAAATGAGGGCGCCCATGATCTGCTGGGCTTTCCTTCTGCTGGCTCTGTTTGGGAACGCATGTAATGGCTTTTATTTGCCTGGTAGCTATATGCACACGTATTCACCTGGGGATGCCATCTTTGCCAAAGTTAACTCCTTAACTTCTATCGAAACTGAGCTTCCCTTTAGCTACTACAGTCTCCCTTACTGCCAACCCAAGGAAGGAGTCAAAAAAAGTGCGGAGAATCTTGGGGAGCTTCTTATGGGAGATCAGATCGATAACTCTCCTTACAGGTTTAGAATGAACGTGAATGAGTCTGTTTACCTTTGTACCACCAAGCCTTTGAGCGAGCATGAGGTTAAGCTTCTGAAGCAGAGAACACACGATCTATATCAAGTGAACATGATTTTGGACAACTTGCCTGTGATGAGGTATGCCAAGCAAAATGAAATTGACATTCAGTGGACCGGGTTCCCTGTTGGATATACGCCACAGAATAGTAATGATGATTATATAATCAATCACCTCAAGTTCACTGTCTTGGTTCATGAATATGAAGGGAGTGGTGTTGAGATAATTGGTACTGGGGAAGAAGGTCTGGGTGTGATCTCTGAAGCTGATGAGAAGAAGGCATCTGGTTTCGAGATTGTTGGTTTTGTGGTTGTTCCTTGCAGTGTTAAGTATGATCCTGATGCGATGATAAAGCACCAGATTTATGACAATGTCTCATCTGTGAGCTGCCCCTTGGACCTTGACAAGTCTCAGATCATAAGGGAACAAGAGAGGATTTCCTTCACCTACGAGGTTGAATTTGTGAAGAGTGAAATTAGATGGCCATCACGATGGGATGCTTACTTGAAGATGGAAGGTGCTCGTGTTCACTGGTTCTCAATCTTGAACTCACTCATGGTGATTTTCTTTCTGGCTGGTATTGTTTTCATCATCTTCTTAAGGACTGTGAGAAGGGATTTGACAAGGTATGAGGAATTGGACAAAGAAGCTCAAGCACAGATGAATGAGGAGCTTTCTGGGTGGAAGCTTGTTGTCGGTGATGTGTTCAGAGAACCAGATTGCTCAAAGCTTCTCTGTATTATGGTTGGAGATGGTGTTCAAATTACAGGGATGGCGGTAGTTACTATTATTTTTGCAGCCTTTGGTTTCATGTCGCCAGCTTCACGAGGGATGCTGCTGACAGGGATGATTCTGCTGTATCTTTTCCTAGGTATTGTGGCAGGCTATGTTGCAGTACGTTTGTGGAGAACCATCAAAGGAACTTCAGAAGGATGGAGGTCTGTTTCTTGGTCGGTTGCGTGCTTCTTCCCTGGAATTGTCTTTGTTATCCTCACAATACTGAACTTCATTCTCTGGGGAAGCCACAGCACTGGTGCAATTCCAATCTCCTTATATTTTGTCCTTTTGGCCCTCTGGTTTTGCATTTCAGTGCCACTCACTCTTTTGGGAGGGTTCATGGGGACACGAGCCGAGGCAATTGAATACCCAGTAAGAACAAACCAGATACCAAGAGAAATTCCTGCACGGAAATTGCCATCATGGGTGCTTGTCCTCGGTGCTGGAACCCTTCCCTTTGGGACCCTCTTCATTGAACTGTTCTTCATTCTCTCTAGCATCTGGCTTGGACGGTTTTATTATGTCTTTGGTTTCTTGCTGATAGTTCTGCTGCTACTAGTTATTGTCTGTGCTGAAGTATCTGTGGTTCTTACCTACATGCATCTTTGCGTGGAGGATTGGCGGTGGTGGTGGAAGGCTTTCTTTGCTTCCGGTTCAGTATCAATCTTTGTCTTTCTCTATTCCATCAATTACTTGGTTTTTGACCTACAGAGTTTGAGTGGACCTGTGTCAGCCATACTCTATCTGGGCTATTCACTGATCATAGCAGTTGCAATCATGTTATCTACTGGCACCATTGGTTTCCTTACGTCATTCTACTTTGTGCATTACCTTTTCTCATCCGTAAAGATAGACTAAAAAGTTGCTATTGGTGTCTGCTCCTTGTGAAGAGGAAATTTTCTTGGTTCACATTTTTTGCGTTTGCTAAATTTGTGCTGTATTAAAGACTCAAATGATATCCTGAATTCATCAAGGCCTGTTATATTCCGAGATTAGAAGACATGATAGTTGTTTAATGTTTTGGTTGTTGCAGTTGCTCTATAACGTCGTTGTATTATTTTTATTTTATTTTTTTACTTAGTTGTAATGCTCTCGTTTGATAAAATAAAAGTGCAAATGGCATCATGCAATGCAATGCAATGCAATGCAATTCCTTAAAATCTCTCTCACAATTTGTTTCTTTTACCTGATTTCTTCTTTCTTAGTTTTCATTAGTCAAACAGAGTTCTCAGGGAGACTGCTGGAGAAGTAGGTATTTATCTGGTCTTGCCATGTTTCTCGATCCAGTGAAGCCTTGCCCAAAGTAACTGACATTCTCTTGGGGACCTTCAATACTTTGGTTATAAAGAATCTTGCGTGCGTTGTTTATTGCAACGTTGTTACTTCTATTTTGTTTTGTTTCATCTGAAATGATTGAAATATTTTGTATTTATTAAAAAAATAAAATAATTTTTATTTTATTTTAAATCTCGGTTTGTTCCGGATTTTCCGGATAAATTTCGGTCAGAATGTTCTAGTTTCATTTTATATATATCTTTTCGAGCTTGAAAAGTCATTGAATCAAACCCAAACTTCCGCACATTATAACCAAAACAAATGGTAAAAATACCATATAAATAATTACTCCATTTTCAACTACAAAATAAATTTTAATCAATCTAAAATAAAAAAATCAAACAAAATAATAATAATAATAAATTTATGGATCATAATTTATTTTTTGGCATGATCAAGGGGCAAATTCATCTTCATTGAACTCCCCTCTCCTATCAAACTTTCATTGGCACCAATATTTATTACATTCCTTCCATTTTTTTGGTTGAATAAAACATGAGTTGCACATCTTTTTTATAAAATGTTAAGAGATCAAAAAATCATTTTCCATTAATATCACAATAAAAATATATTTTGCACTACGATTATAATATAAAAAGCACTGGACTATTTCTTATTATCCTTAAAAAATGCATGACCTCCTCGTAATATTGAATGAGTAAACTGAAGGGAATTTAAAGGGGTGACAAACAAAACTTATAGTTTAATTAATGGTTAAAAAAGTTCGTGTGTTAACCTAAATGTGACACTCAATTCAAACTCTTTCTATCTTTGTTCAAGAATTAATTGTCGTAGCGTTTTAACGTGAATGACTTATGTGGCTTCCCTTTATCTTTTAAAAGTGAAAAGTTCGGGTTTAATTTATGTTTTTTATGTTAAAATATTTTACTTTCATAATATTTTGATATTTTGTTTAAGTTGAATTATTTTAAGTTAAAGTTTTATTTAATCTTGACTATTTAAGAATATTTTAAATTTTAAAATTATATTTGTTTGATATTATGTTTGTATTGTATAATTTATAATTAATTTATCTTGAATTTGAATTATGTTTATTGAATTTTATACATACATATAAACAGAACAATCTCGAAACGGTAAGTCGAAATACTCTGAAACCAAAACATTTCATTCTAATTAAAAAAATACTTATTGAAATGAAATTGATAACCTTGATTTATTGCTGTGTGGATATAACTCATGTGAGAATATAAAAAAATTTAAAATTTTTTTAAAATATTTTTAAAATGCCAAAATAAATAGGCTTGAGCAAGAAATTGATAGTTACCAACCACGTTATTCAAACGTATAGGCTAACTAATTCATCAAACGTATACTATAATGCTTAGAACTGAATGATCATTAATGAATAATGAGATCCTTTCGACTAAAAAGAAACCCAGAATATTTCCTACACTATGGAGAAGAAACTTACTTGAATATGCAGATAAAGGCTGCCTCGAACGTCTTTCTTACCCTTTGATTTGCCTTTGGGTCGACTACCTAAGATGTGGCAGCACCCGAAAACACGTGGTTGGAGCTTTTAGCTTGGTCGAAAAATAAAATAAAACTTTAAATATTAGTAGGATTTACGTCATGTTTGTTTTTATATTTCAAAAATATTTTTTAAAAAAATTAAAATTTATTTATTTATTTAAAATTAATATTTTTTTAGTATTTTTAAATCATATCTAATATGCTAATATTAAAAATAATTTTAAAAAAATATTATTATTATACATTTTCATATAAAAAATAATTATAAACATACTTTGAAACACGGGGGTAGTTTCTATAATTGCTTGGGCCTTCGATTTGCTGAGCTGCTGAGATAGTTTTCACAGTACAGTCAACATGCAAAGATGATGAAACACTTTACTCAAAATTACAAATCTCTTTATCCTAAAAAATTACAAAAAGCCTTCAGATGCTCCCTCAATTTCCTCTTCCAGGTTTCTTAATGGTTCCTGGAAAATATTTATATTGTTTTTTCCTACTGCTATATTTTTAATTAGAATATTACTTGTTTTCTGGTCTAAATAACTTGTTTAATCTGTTTATAGCATGTTTTTAACGATTCCATGGTTTCCACCATCAATATGAGTGTCGAGATAAAAATCGCAGAAGTTTAGCAGAGTTAGGGGCTAACAAGAGTTTGTCACTTAACAAATACACAGAGAGTTGAAGAGTTTATCAAACTTGTAAACTCATTTCGAGTTGATTGAGTTTGCTGGTTTTTGAGTTTCTAACCTGATTGTACACGGTATATATAAATTAACTTGTAAAATCATTTAATTTTACGAGTTATCTTACAAGTTTGACAGCCTTGATTAGGAGTTTAAGAGTCTATTTATTTTTATATTTTATAGGTATTTTTAAAATTTTTATTTTATTTTTATTTTTATTTTTAAATTAATTTTTTTATATTTTTAAAATATATTGATATTAAAAATAAATTTTAAAAATAAAAAATATTATTTTAATATATAAAAAAAACATTTAAAAAAACAACTAATGAGTATATACATATTTATCTGCTGTGGATATCATCATTCTTCTGTAATGCTACATCCACACGGTAATTGATGCCTATAATCTCGTGCCTCTTCTTCTGCTAAATTATCTTATGTGTGTTCATTAGTCATTCATTATTGATTGGCTGTATATTCAGTGCTTTACAGTGTGGAGGTGGACTCAGATTATATATCAATATAATAGTTTAATTTCTAGGATGAAGTATTATTTTCAATGCAAAAAAAAAAGTGCAGGTATTTTTAATGATTTTTTTACTATTAAAAAAAATATTAACTGTAAATTAAAAAATTTATACATGTATTTAATGAAATAGATCAAGAATTATATAAGCTAATAAATGATAATAAATTTCTTAATAAAATAGATCAAGAATTATATATGCTAATAAATGATAACAAATTTCTTAATTTCAACCAAAGATTGAATGGAAAGTTAAGATAAAGATATTATTTTTTTAAAAAAAATATTGAATATTTGTTTCATTTTGAAATTAGGTTCCTAAAGTTTTAATTAGTTTGAATCAATAAAATGAAATTTTATTTTGTCAAATTAAGCATTAGTTCAACATCAAAACTTGTTTTTAACATTGCAAGAGCCCCTTGTAAAGCCAACTGAAACAAAAGAAATGATTAAATTGAGAATAAAAAAAGTCAAGTGACAAAGAAAAATAAAAATAAAAATATATGAAAAAGAAAACAATATAAGTAATTATACTATTGCAACCCACAATGGATTGTGTTTTTTGCCTTCTTATGTTGCATTTCCGTTGTCTTTTTAATATTTCATCCATCTCACATTATCTTCTATGTTCATGATTTCAAACACTAATTCATGGTTATCTGAGCATCAAGTTTGAGGTGGTTCATTGTTTATAATTCAAACACCAGAGCCTCAATTTTGTGAAACCAAATTATAATTGTTAAATGGAAAGCAAAAGGACTCAATAAAAAAAAAGATAAAAATAAAGAGAATGATGAGAATAAAAAAAGAAATTGAGGTGGTTCATTGTGACAATGTTTCCACCTCAAATTTTTTAATATTTTTGTTAAGCGTGTGTGAGTTTGCGTGTATAAATAACATAACAAAAAACACAATATGGCTGATTGGTTTGGGCACCAAATTAAGGTTGTGGTGCCGACAGACTAGGGTTCAAATCCTAGGGTTGTCTGTTTTTTAGCAAAATCACAATTTGGTCGAGTGGTCTGGTCTTGAACCTTGTAAGTTAAGTATTGTTAGAAAATAATATAAATCATATCTTGGGACCTCATCTAACAGCTTAAGCTTTTGGGTTGAATTGGTTCTTTGACATTGTATCAGAACCTTGATGATTAAGCAGTCACAAGTTCGAATCTCACCATCCTCAATTATTTGATAAAAATTAAATACAAGGTAGTGTGAGCTTGTACAAGTTTCAAGCCTAAAAAACTTTCACTTAAAGGGGTGTGTTAGAGAATAATATCAAAAAGGTATATTTGTCTACTTGTGAATATTGCCTAGCTAGAAAAACAACAAGAAAACCATTTATAAAAGTTACTAGAGCTTAATTTCCATTGCAATTAATTTATTTTGATATTTGTGGTCCAATGAATGTGAGGTCAAGACATATGAGTGTCTATTTCATAATATTTATAGATAATTTTACTCAATATGATTATGTTTTTTTTATTATCTCATAATCAAATGCTTAAATACATGAATCATTTGAGAATCAATTAGACATGAAAATAAAAACTTTGTGAACCAATCAAGGACATGAGTATTCATATGATTAGTTTAGAGGATTGTGTGATGAAAGAGGAATAGAACAATAATTGACCATTGCTAAAATGCCATAATAAAATGGAGGTGTAGAAAAAAGAAATAAAACCTTGCTTGAAATGGTTTGGTTAATGATGACATAAGTAAATTTTCCTATCACTTATTAGGGCGATGCATTATTAACTGCCATATATGTACTTAATCATGTACTCTCTAAGATAGTTACAACTATGTCATATGAATTATGGACAATACATAAACCTGACTTGAATATTTTAGAACCTTGGAGTAATGTTGTTTATGCTCATGATTTTTCTTATAAATATGGAAAACTATGTCTAAGATGGAAGAAATACGTCTTTATAAGATATTTTGAACACTCAAAAGAACTTGTGTTTATAGGTGAGCAAAAAAGTATAAATATAACTGAATTTGAATCGTGAGATGTCACATTTTAAGAGAATGATTTTCTTAGACAAAGAAAAGTAAGTCAAAACCTATCTCCTTATGAAACTCGAGTTTATAATGTTTTGGGTGTGTTTAGGAGTGCCGTTTCTTCCGCTTTTGGATGTTTTTTAAAAGTACTTTTGGCTTGAAAAAGCATTAAGGTCCCCTTTTTTTTTTTATGGTCAAGCCATGCTTTTCAAAAATAATAAAATGTTTTTCTTCAAATTAATTTTTTAGGTGATTTTGGATCGTTTTGATGTGTTGATGTCAAAAATAAATTTTCAAAAATAAAAAAAAATTTATTTTAATACATTTCCAAGCAAAAAACACTTTGAAAAGTAACAGCTACCACAATGTCAAACACTACCTAAATTGATGTTTTTTTAGTGTTTTCTAATGGTTTTGAAGCACTGATGTTAAAAATCAACAAAAAAAAATTATTTTGATGTATTTTCAAGTGAAAAGCTATTTCAAAAAGCTCCATGTACCACAATTTCAATCACACTTCTGCTATGCAAATACAAATAGGCTTACTTTCAAGTGAAAGCAATTTGAGAGATTATGGATTAGTTCCTACTGAAATTCATTTACTACTTATGGTGAATCCAAATATGATTATTGGTCAAAGTGGGAGTAACATTTATATTCATTTATTAATGAATCAATCTCAATTATGATGAAGTAGTTATCACAGCATTCCCCATTATCGTTTTGAGATCGAAGAGGAAGCACGTAGTATTAGTCCACAAGATGAAGAGCAACCAACAGATATAAATGAAGCTCTTACATTCCTTGCTGAGGATAAATGGATTAAAACTATAGAAGAAGAGTTGGAATCTATGAAATCAAACCAAGTCTGGAAACTGGTTGATTTAGAAAAGAAAGCAAGGTTATTGAGAACAAGTGGGTTCTTAAAATAAAGTAAAAGGCTGATGGTGGTATTGAAAAATACAATGCTCGATTAGTAGCTAAAGGATAAACACAATAGGAAGGAATTGACTATGAGAAGACATTTTCACTTGTTATGAGATTTTTCTCGATAAGATTGATTATAGCTATAGTAACTAACTTGGATCTTGAATTACATCAAATGGATGTAAATGCTACTTTTTTAATGGAGAATTAGATAAATAAATCTATATGGACAACTTATAGGTTTCGACAATAAAGGCTAAAAACATAAAGTATGTAGACTTTTGAAAATCAAATAATGGTCTAAAATAGTCTTCAAGAAAATGGTATATTCAATTTTATAATGCTATTTATGACTAATTATATAAGTTGAACATACATACATGTTTGTGTTTAGTACACATGTTAAATATAGGAAGTATATCAAAGAGATAAAAGAATGACTTTCTCATACAAGCAATCACCTTCACTATATTATGATAAATGGAGATAAAACAATTTTAAACTTGTTAAATGAATGATAAAAGAGCGCTCAAGCTCAGTATATAAAATGTCCTCTCAAAATAAAATATATAAAGAGGTCATTGAAATGTGTTATAACTTTGACCATAAATAATTATTTAAAATATCATTTTATTTGTCTTATCGCCAAATATGATTTCTGATGAATCAAAAGTGAATGAGTTGATAAGTGAACATAAAATTAGATATTGAATATGTATGAACTATCATTTATATAGTATTATTAATAAATACATGAACTTCAAGGGAAATAAGATAATATCATAGCATGTATTTTATACCACATGCGCATACTATGATCAATAAAAGTAATACAAACTAAGATCTCAATATAATATTGTGTGAAACCCTAAAAATTATTAGTAATGTTTACTTGTACCCTTATGACTTTTTTCTGTTTCTTAAGACTACAATTTGATGTTTGTTATCTTAGTATGTTTCCAAAAGATTATGAATAATTCAATCTACTGGGACATTACTAGAAAAGTGAATTAAGTAGCAATTGAAGGAATTTTGAAAAGTGAAAGATCATTTTGGCATTATCACATCGACTTGTATTCATTTGCCAACCAGTTATGTTTGTCTATGTAATAAAGATATAATTATAAATACAAGAAGTATAACAAATGAGATCATGAGAGATAAAAAAAAATGATTATTGATCTAGGGTACTGCATATTACATCTACTCCACATCCCATTATTCGAGAAGCTATATATTCCTAACATATGAATAATAACTAAGCTCTCGAAGTATACCTGGTCACATAACATATTTGTTAAGTATGAATATTGCATAATTAATAAGAGAGTTCGATTTTATCATGTGTGAATGAGAGATGAAGAAAAAAAATGAATTTAGGTCACCTATGATGAGCTAAATTAATTCATATTAATATTATTTATATTAATAAAATAATATAAAGGAAAAGGATGAAGACTTATATCATGAAAATATCTACCAAAAGTTAGTAATTCTTCACCCTTATAAAAATATCTATTAATAGTAATAAACAACAATAAAAAAAGAAACAAATAAAAAAAATAAAGAGGAAAAAAGATTTTTAGAAGAAAACTCTCTGTCAATCCCAAGAAGAATTATTTTTGCATATAAGGTGCACTTTGACCATGAATAACAATCATAATATATTATTGTTTAATGTGATTATTTTTAAGATTAGAGATAGTCTTACTATTTGTGAAATTATTTACGTTTTACCACCTATTTAAAAGGATTTTCATAAGACCATAAGCCATAAGCAAAAAAGAGATGTCCTTGGATACACTCATTACTCAAATTCACGTGAAAGAATAGGCTAGAAAAAAATATGCAATCACGATACATGAGAGTTATAGACAACCTACCATAAAGTAAATTTAATTTTTGAAAATAATTTGTCTAAAAAAAATAACTTATAAATGTCCATTGGAAGCCTAAGAAGAAATATATGGTAAATTTTGGTAGACCTTTAGAATATAACAATCAAAATAAGAACCAACCATAAGAAAACCAAAATTTTAATGAATATTTTATTTATAGTAAGAGTGGACATATTGCTCAAGTTTGCAATTTGCAAAGACATGAGCCTAAAGCTCAAGCTAATGTAATTAATTAGCAATATGGCAATGGTAATAAATATAAATATGGTTCAAAGTATTAATTTGTAATGGGCTAATTTTGAGATAATTGGTAGTTCAAAGCTTATGTGAATCACGTGGATATAAAAATTCAGATACCCATCATCAAATGGATCCTTTTTCAAAAAAGCTAAATTCAGGCTTGTGATTGAGTTTGATACAACGATAATCTGTACCAAAATACCAAGACTATAAATAACCAAATTCCACCAAATGTCTATAAAAAGACACGAACGAGAGGTATAGAAGACACCATAAAACTTGGTTAATTCTTTGATAAGTCAAAATAGTTCCATGGAAAACCAAGAGTCAAAGCAAATTCACACGTCCAAGTTTTATTTCTGAATAATCAATCCATCTCTTTTTAATTCCTTTTAAAACCTAAATGCAAGCTAAATAACCCTATTTATACTAGGTAAAATATCCTAAATAAAGCTGGAAAAATAACAAAAGAATTCTAAATAAAATAGGAAAATAATCTTAAATAAACTAGGAAATTAATTCAATTCTCATACAATAGCTTTTGGACCTTATTGAAAATTTTAACCCAATATAAAACAAGACCTTTGAAAGCTTCTGGTACAATTTTAGCATGATCTAATGGTTGGATTGAAATATATGCTTGTTAAAACTATGCATTAGAAAAAATAAGCATAAAACCAGCTCTAGTGTCCTTAAATGATAAGAAAACTTTGCCAATGAGAAAATCCACAAAACAAAAGGAAACATAAGTTGCTGACATAGAAACCCTTCCCAAAATAATTCCAATTGCTACCACCTATGCTTTCCTTATACAAAAGGATTCCTTGTTAAATAAGAAGTCTATAAATCATATGGAAACAAATAGCAAAACTCGTATAACAACTTTTAGCCTAACTTCAAACACATCATTCTCTCTCATCTAGATGACTTATTGGGCATACCATATATGGATGGAAAGATTGAGATGACTAATTTCCAACCCAACTAGAATCGTAGCACAATTCCATTAATAGCTTCAGATAAAGCCTAAACAGTACACGAAGGTCTCTGGTAGATTTGCAACTTGTTAACCTAAATATCCAAAATTAGTCGATTCAATTTCTCTTATATCCTCATAGTTGTAAACCTTGTAATAGGTTCAATTGTTACTTCTAACGGATCTTTTAGTGATACTCACTAATTCACATAATTTTCCCTTTCCTCAAAAGAATTCAACCTTGAATCATCACCTTATTTGGATGTTGACTCGCTTTTGAAAGACATATTAACTTGATTTTATGATTTTGATCTTTTTTATTTATTTATTTTTTAATTGTGAACAATCAAATTGAAACTTTTTTTATATAATGCCGCAAGTATAGATGGAATTACAACAATAATGAAATAACACAAAAATTAAAAGACAAAGGGATATAACTTAGTTTTAGAGCCTTGCTTTAATACCAACTGATGTGAACCTCATAGATATAAAGATCCAAGAATTCATAATCAAATCAACCATTCCTAGAAAAGCTAAATCCAGGCTTATAATTGAGCTTGACACAACAACAACTTGTACTAAAATATCAAGACTATAAGTAACCAACCTCCACCCAAAACCTATATAAAAGAAAAACATAAATGAGAACTATAAAAGACACCATGAAGATTGGTTAATTATTCAATAAGACAAAGTAGTTCCATAAAGAACCAAAGTAAAAGCAAACTCTCACACACTAGTTTTATTTTAAATAATCAATCCGTATCTTTTTTTTTTAAATAAAAAACCTCAATACAAGCTAAATAACCCTACTTATACTCGGTAAAATATTCTAAACAAGGCTGAAAAAATAACAAAAGAGTTCTCAACAAAATAGAAAAAAGAATCTTAAATCAACTAGGAAACTAATGTAATTTTCGCATAATGGCTATTAGACCTTATTGTAAGGCCTTTCCAATATTCAATTGATTTTAAATTTTAACCCAATATAAAAAATTAAAAAAAAACCTCTAGAAATGCTTAGTAAAATCTCATCCTGATTCAATAGTCAGATTAAAAGTTATGCTTGTTAGCATAAAATCATATATTAGAAAAAATAAGCCAAAAACTAGCTCTAATGTCCTTAAATGATAAGGAAATCTTGTCAAAGAGAAAATCCATAAAATAAAAGGAAACACAAGTTACTGATATGGAAACCCTCATCAAAATAATCTCAATTGCTACCATTTATGTTTTTATTATAGAAAATGAATCCTTACTAAATAAGAAGTCCATAAATAATAAGGAAATAAATAGCAAAACCATTATAACAACTTCTGGGTCGACTTCAAACGTGTCGTTCTCTCTCATATAGATGAATTACTAGGCATACCATAAATGGATGAAAAGCTTGAGATGTCTAGTTTTCAAATCAAAATAGAATTACAATAAAATTAAATTTGTACATCCAGATATGGCTTAAATAGTACACAAAGGTCTAGTTTGGCATATTTGCAACTTGTTAACACAAATATCTAGAATCGACCTAATCAATTTTTCTTGGGTCTTCTTAGTTTCGAACCTTGTAATAGGCCCCGATTAGTATCTCAAATGGATCTTGTGATGATGCTCGTTGATTCATATCAAAAGCTCACATTCCTTTTAAAGAGACACAACTAATTATACTTAGTGATTCACGTATCACATAAGTGCTTGGTAGTCGAGAGTTTAAGTAAAAATTCACTTATGAAAGAGTATTAACTCTAAAATGTTTTATACATACCATCCACGAGGAAGAATTCGATTTCAAAAAAAATTTCCTTACAAGGTTGGCTTTAAACAGACTATAGAATCTAATTAATATGTGATAATAAAAAAAAGTATTCCTATTGGTAAGGGTTATGCTTATGATGACATATTCAGATTGAATATTTAAAATTATAATGCATATGCTAATTTAGCTTAAATTCTCTCTTCCATTAATTTTTGGCATTCATGTTTACATTTATACGTAAGAATCATGAGTTGTTTAGGATTAGTTTTTATATTAAACAAGTATTTTGAAAAATGTGGAACATGTAATGAATCTATGATCACAAAACAATCCTCATAGAAATGTTGAAAGAAATATTAAATTATTAGAGTTAATTCACATTGATAACTATAAACTTGAATAAATCCAAACTTCAAGGGAAAAGGGGTTTTTTTCATTTTTATCGTAACCTAATTTTTTACTCCCAATTCCAGTATATTTTCCAAAAAATTAATAAAAAGCAAAAAATTCAAAACATGTGTTGTCGGTGCATTTCGATCATTCGCACACTCATTTATGATTTTTAACTATTTTTCTCTTGTTGATGTCTTCTCAAAAAAATAAAAAATATATTTTTGACGCATTCGCATTTTGTAATTTTCAAAGTCTTTTAGAAAAATCAAAATTCAAAAACATGTTTTGTCGCATTTCACCCATTAATGCGTCCATTTCATATTTCTTGATTACTTTTCTTATCAAATTGACATTGACACTGTTTTTTGAATAAAAAAACAAAGCACAAAAAATGAGAAAATAAAAAATAAAAATAGGGAGGAAAACGGACAAGGGGCTAAAGTATAAAACAAGAGGAATAAAGGATAACACCAAAAAACCCTTACTTCATCTCTTCCACCAAAAAAACCCTAGCCACCATAAGAAGAGATGGAGAGAAAAAGAAAGAAAAATAAAAAAGAAAAGAATAAAGAATAAAAACCCTCATCCTCTCCATTTGAAAACCTGGCCACCAAAAAGGCTGAAATTTAGACGAAAAAACACTAGCAAAACATACTCATTTTCTCTTCCGCTAAGACCCAAAATAAAAACAAATAACCCTAGCGACATCTTTATTTACCTCACTGAATTTAGGCCACTCACACGTCTCACCAACCACCACGAGCTCTTGCATGACATCCCTAGCAGCACAACAACCCATGATAGCCATAATTCAAAGACAAATCAGGAGAGGAAGAATAAAATAAAATAATAGTAAAGAAAAGAAAGACGACATACAACTAAAACTTTCAGGTGTGAGATCTCTTTCAACCATTGGGTCTCCTTCCACCACCATCACTATGAGGAAATTTAAAAGTTGTCATCATAATATAATCCACATTCACAACTTTGAAAGTCATCGTCATAAGTTTTTACAAAAAGTGTCAATCGGTGATTCATAGCTATTACATAGTTGTACAAAATACATATCATTTAATCATACTATTACACGATTTATCCCAAAATACTTAGAATGGAGTTTTTTAAGCGTCATGACTATGAGACGTCCTTATTGCAAATCAAATTCAATGTAAGCATATAAACAATTCCTTATAATATGATTGAAAAATTAACATATATTTGTAACCGTATTAACAATTTAAATAAATGGATCCTCATTATTAAGTTCCTATTAATTTTGTCTTTAACGTTTCACTTCACATCATCATACGACCTTACATCACATTATTTATTGGACTATAATCAACATCAATCATTAACATGCATTACTATATGGAAACACTTGTATGTAGGGTATCCTTCCATAAATGATTATACTCTTCTAACTATGATTAATTAGTGTGTGGTTCTTATACCTTAATCTCAAGTGTAATTTATACATTAATATTCTTATTTAGCGTATCCATAATTACTCTCAAAAGCATATATCATTATCATTATAAATCAATATTAGTAACATTCAATTATTCTAGTCGTCCAACATGAATACTAATAGTCGAAGCTAACTTCACAATTCTCTTTCGGTTATCAAACGAGGATACCATTAGCCGAAGCTAATCTCGTTAATTAATCTTGATTATCCAATATGGATACCATTAGCCGAAGCTAATCATATTATTTAATCTCGGTTGTCCTATATGGATATGATTAGCCAAAGCTAATCATATCAATTAATCTTAGTTATCCCATATGGATATCATTAGCTTAAGTTAATCACATCAATTAATCTCGGTTATCCAAAATGGATACCATTAGCCGAAACTAATCACATTATTTAATCCCAGTTAACCAATATGGATTGGTTCTCTCATGTTTTCCACTTAGTATTAGTCGATCTATTTCTCTTTCTTTTTTAACAGGGTTTTACATCTAAGCTCATGGTGGTCAAATATAATAACATCTTTTGTTGTCACCTCAGAAGTTCAATCCATTGAACTTTTCTAGTTTTTCACTGTGTATCAACAAAATTATACTTAAATTAAAACAATGTAAGGTGCTTATTCGTTGAAGCACTTAGAATATGATTCAACTAAAAACTTGTTGTGTCAATAATCAATCATTTTTTTCTTAAGGCTTTATTGCTTCTCACTTGATACAAATAGAATGATGTCAATAAGCTTCCCAGGATTCAAACAACACCATATTTTTAACTGAACTTCTAAACAAGGTCCATAAACTCAAAGGAATAGAACTCAAAATCTCTTCATAAAAGACAAGAACCTAAGCTCTAAAACATATAGAAAATGAGGCAAAAAAAGAAGAAGCAAAACTAGAGAAAAAGAAAAGAAGCTAAGAAAATAGTATAGAAGAAGGCAAATGATCTGTTGCTTGGTGTATTGAATATCTCCCCTTCAATTCCTTTTCATACTAATTTAGAAGCAAAATCAATGAAAAATTACCTTTTTATTAATTTAAAAACCTTATTGCTAATTGCCATTATCCCACAATTCTTTTCCTCAATGATTTTTCCCTTTCTAATGCCAAATTGGGTGCTTCCTCTACTTCCCCTGCTACTCCTATTTCTATTACAACTGCTACTTTTTGGAAAAAAAAAAAAGTTAAAAGATGTAACTGAAATGAACAAAAAAAGGTCAAGCGTGCTGGCCTGGGCCTTAAAAAAGAGCCCAAAAGTGTAGGCCTCCAGCCTAGGCTTACGCATCTAGGCCCTTTTTTTTAAGGGGTAGATAACATGTCATCCCTTATGTTTTTGTTTTATTGGAAAGACAACAACATGTCTTATGCTGTGGAAAATGATGTGTTGTCTGCTCTTACTCAAATTTCGGTCTTTATTGGTGGCTAGAAAATCATGAGTTGGTTTTTTAGGTCAAAAACATTTTTCGACCCATTTGTGCTTGAGAACACCCAAATAACACCCTTATAACATTAAAAAATAATAATTTATCAAGCTAAAAAACCCAAAAAATGTTTAGGAACGCAAAAGCAAACTGGATAAAATTTCTCTTTCTCAACTTCGATTTATTGTTTTTAGATGATATTGAGGTTCAAAATAACCATCATCAAACTCTTATCGTCAAATGAAACTCGTTAACACTAAAATCAATCATTTAATGTCTAGAATCGATGGAAACCGATGACTTTCTCTTTCCTCTCTCAAATTCAAGGATTGAAAAAAAAAAATAACTTATTGATGAAAACTGAATTTTTGAAAATTATAAAGACTTTTAAGGTTGAGAAGATAAAGTGGGAGGATAAAAGTGAATTTTCGAATCAAAATTTAGATTAGTAATGAAATTTTTCTGTGTTTTACACTTCGATCCCCTATGTTTTAATTTGCCCCAAACTTAAGAAATTAAACCTTAATTTAAGTGTTAAAGGATTCAATTGGGAAAAAAAAAAGTTCATGAAAAAAAATGTGCTAAGTAAATATTATAAGCATTTTAGTATATGTTATCATTATCATATTTAAATATGTGACAATGATTATAATCAAGGTTATTAAAAACACATTTTTAACACAGCACGGAAAATATAAAATAAACTCGGATCGTAAAAACGGATCGTGAAATCGTAAAAGTTATTTTGTATTTTAAAAATGTTTTTAAAAAAACTATAGATTATTTTTTTTCAAATTATTTTTATATGATTTTAGATCATTTTAATATGTTGATATCAAAAATAAATTTTAAAAAATAAAAAAACTATTATTTATATGTATAATTGAGCACGTAAACGTCATTTAAATTGATTGATGAAAGAACTTGATTAATTAATTGTTATAGTATAAGAATAATAACGAATCATGCTGTGTAAAATTATAATGAATAATGCTTTTTAAAATAATTTTTTATTTAAAAATATATTAAAATATTTTTTTATATTAATATATTAAAATTATATAAAAATATTCTTTTATGTTAAAAACATTTAAAAAAAATCTAGAAACACAAACAAAAACTATGCCAATTGCCAAATACCCATTAATATGAATGATTATGAAAACTTTACTTGGCCACGTCATGCTATAAATATAGTCTTTACAGCTTTACTTGGCCACATCATGCTATAAGTATAATCTTTAGACTCTTCACAACTTTAAGTATAGTCTCTACAACTTTACATGGTCACGTCATGCTATAAGTATAATCTTTAAGGTACAGCCAAGGTCATGCTGATGTGAGTTGGAGGGCTGGAGCCTAAAGTATATAATTCTTAATGAAATCATAAACGGTTCTAAAATTACGATTTTATGTGATTTACTGATTTTACCTGATTTTAACTCGATTTCAACTATTTTTGAGTTTTTAAAACGATTTGACACGTTAAGTATATATTGATTCGTAAAATCGAACGATTTGAACTCGTGATTTTAACAACCTTGATTATGATATTATATTAAAATACATGTGTTATCATGACATTTGAAAAAACAATTACCGAACTTGCAAAAACGTTTTCCCTCGTTTTCTTTTTTCTCTCCCTTACTTTCATAATGGAGGATTTAACTATTTCCGTAAATGGTATTATGCATCAAATTAGAAGGTAATTTGCACTGAAGGAAAAGATGCTTTAATGTTGACTTTCTTGTTTTTGTGTTTTGGAAAAAATTATGATGTTTACGGGTAGGGTCAACAAAACGCTGTGATCACTGGGGTTTTATGGTGAGAAGCCCAACCCAACTCATCTAGAGCCACCTAGAAGGCGCCATCGCCACCACTTTCTTCTAATTCTAATTTCTGGGGTAGTGCGCTGTAGCAGCTTCTTCGTAATTTTTTTTAGCTTAAATGTTTACTCTAGCTCCATGCAGAACCAGGAAAACTTCCTGGCCCTGCCACCGATCCAGTTATATTACTGATATATTTCTCAACTCTTTTCCTGCCTAGATTCTAAATTAGCCTCTCTCTTCTCTTTTTCTTCTTTTTGAACTTTGTGACTTCTTACTTGACTCATATTTCCGTGAAGACTTGAGATTCTATTAGCGAAGAGAGGGTCTAAATAACTTAGTAGAACAGCTGATATTCCTGGTAAAGTCACCACTTCTTACTTTGCTTGTAGGATTGCCTTTGCCTTTGCTGGAGGAGGGCCAGTTCCACCTTGATTGTCTTGTTATCTGTTAATATGTCCAAAACGGGCATATATGATTTGCCCGCCTGTTCGTAAGCCACCAAAGCACAAGAAGGAACCACAAAGACAATCAAAGCTTTCAGTCACAAACAGGAGTTTAGGTTGATCTTTGAAGCTTCCAGTTATAAACAAAAGAAATACTAGCAAGACCGGACAGGAAAAAAGATGCATACCGCTCAGAGATACTAGCTCAACAATCATACAAAGCCAGTATCGTTTGATCTCAACAACTTATTTGGAATCACTCAGCATATCACGCTCGACAGCTAAAATGGTAACCACCAACAAAAAAAAATGATTATAAAAAAGAATTAACACAAAACGACCACGTTCATCCCATGCAAAATGGGCTTAGGTGACTTCGACTAATGTGTCGAATGATAAATCTACATGAAGGAGCATTCCGACTTCCAGGAGCCACATGCTAGTGGAACATAATTTATTTACAGCAACCTGAATCAAGGGAAGATACTCACCCTCGGGCTTCTCAACAATTAAAAAAGAAATCTCCTAGGCCCCACTTTCATCAGCTGATGTAATGCAGCAGCATCCATCAAAGCGACAACTGCATCAGATATATGTATGAAAAAAAAACAAACACATCTGCCATAGGAGTTGAGCATTTTCACTGCCGATGAACCATGCAGTTGCCAAATCATGTAGTTGGAGAAAAATATTTACCACTGGGATTCAGAAAAGCTCTTCAGAATTGAACTTGTTCCACGCTTCCTATTTTAACAAAAGAAACTCAAACTCAGAGCAGAAGCAAATTTGATTGAAGCAACAATACTCACAGGAGGAGACTAGCAAGGCTTTTCCTTAGCCGGATTGAGATTGAGGAGATACCTTAAGTAAGTCAAACACCTTCTCAGCAACATATTTTTGTTGGAGATTGGCGCCTTTTTGTTGCACTTTATCAGGATGAATGCTTAAGGTTGCTTTTCTATAAACTTTTTTAACTGCAGCAGCAGTAATCAAATCGGTCAAAGAGACAGGCTGCCATCCACATTCAGGCCACAGCACCTGATCATTGTACAGGAGATTTTAGCAACGGATAGATGAAAACAATATTTAACTTTAGAATGACCAACAATAAAAAAAAAATTCTGCAATTACCCAACAGCTAAAAAATCATAAATTGAAGAAATTTCGTAAAGACAGTAACAATCAAATGATAAGATGCAACAGCTAAAAGTTAAGTTTTATTTATGCTAACAATTCTGACATTCAAAACCAATAATACTTTTATGACAGAGCTCATCTCAGGATTTTCAAAGCTAGATGAGGGTTTTACTTCTTTTTTTTATTCACAAAACTAACAAAAAAGAAAGAACATATACAAATTGGTTTTCTTATTTTGACAGATCTATAAAGTCATCATCTTAGCAAAACTGCAGTGAGTAATCACTGCAGAGTTAGTTGAAATCAAAGGTGCATCTAGAATAAACCTCAAGACCTGAAAGTGGCGTATGTAAAGTGTAACGATTGAAGTGAACTAGGGGGGAAAGCCATGTTTGTCATCTTCATTGACAGATAAAAATAAAAATAAAAAGGAAAGGACAGAAATAAAAGAAAAGGCATCCTCATGCTCAGGTTCTTTACATGAGAAGGTTTCATGTTCATAAGCTCCTTCAAGTTTTCAGTTTCAATAGGCTAGAAATTTTTTTAGTGTTCCATAGATAACAATCGACAAAGACTGGTATTTATAATGTCAAATGCCTAGAGTAAAATCAGTTTTAGGAAAGAAAAAAAAGACTACAGACATAAGCAAATGCAAAGCTAGATGTAGAATAGTGCTACTATGTATAAACTACAATTGCAGATAACAATCCACAAGGACTGTTATTTATAACATCAAAAGCCTAAAGGTTCAGATCAGTTCTAAGAAGAAAAAAAAAAGATTACAGACATCAGCAAGTGCAAAGCTAGATGTAGAATAATGCTACCATGTATAAAATGCAATTGCAAAAAAACCTGTGCAATATTGATGCACAAGATAAAAGGATGTGCTTTTTCTTTCTTCTTTCAGGGCAAAAGGTATCAATAATGGATATGGCAAAGCCCACTTATTGAACGTATACAAAAATTATTCTCCCTGTAAGTGTTATGCTGAATATGATAATATAGTATCAGAAAACCAAAAAATAAAAATAACACACATATTGGAGTGTTGATAGCAGAGCACGGAGATTCCCCTCTTTTCCTGCAGCCCAACGCTTTATCTCAACATCCAATGTTTCAGCAATCCTCTGAAATCAATTTAAACAGTATCAGACATTTAACAATTGGAACAACAACAACAATGAGAAAAGAACAAGATGCAACTTGAAACATTTTTCACACTCTTGTTATTGGAAGGAGCTGGAGAAAATAAAACTAGGCTTCAATCGACAACATACAGTTTGTTAAGTTTCTAAGAAATGAAACCTGTCGCGACTAAATTCCATTAAGACAGTTAACCTTGTTTGGTGTGCTGAAACTTGTATTTACTATTGACATAAATCACGAACCAACTGATACAGTAGAACTGGATTCAGCCTGGTTCGCTTCTGGATTTGAGAACCATCAATGGCTTTTTTGTAGTTTAAAATAAACATCACACTTATGCACATGCTTTTCAAACATACATACATGGATTCAAACTCTTAAAGATGACATGGGGGTTGAGGAAGTGGGGGTTAACAATGTTGTCCAAGGCCTGAACATCCAAATGACACCCAAGTCCAGCATAATTGCACATCTTAACTAGTTAGCTACCGCAGCTAGCCTCTTTCGACTCAATTATATGGGTCAATGTACATCTTGATATGTTTAGCTATTGAACTGTGCTTTAACCACCACATCAATGCATGCACTAGACATTTTGGATTCATCACAAATAGTTTTTGTTGTAATTTTGCATACAAAAGATAACCTATAGATAGCTAGAGCCTACTTCCTGCCATCCCAAGCTGGTTAAATCAAAATGTGACCAGATTTTGACACAACCATCTATCTATGAAAATCCCAGTTCAGGACAAAATAAAAATTCCATGCTACTGTATATAGGATGTGCAAAAACAGTAAAGAATCTGTAAGAAAAAAGTCATTGAACTCCAAACCCCAACTCCCCCACCACCCTAGCTACCCATCCCAAGGTTACACCAAAGAATTAAAGACAGCATGAGTGGAGACAATGCTAAAAAAAGGTCCACTGAAGACTGAACCACTTACATGTCTCTCTGCTTGTTCTCTCTGAGCTTGAAGGTCACGTTGATTCTTCTCGGCCAGTGCTTTTGCCTGGACGTAAGAGCTCGACAATTAAAATCTGTGGAACTAATATGAGTGTAATAATAAACAAGTATATGATGTAACCCTCAATATCATCCCAATAAAATCATGTCATGCAAAACATACCGCACGCTCCTGAGTCCTCTGATGGCGTTCCAATCGGGCTTTTCGTCTTTCTTCAGTTTCCCCTTCAACCTCTTGGAATTCTCCAGATGATCCAGCACCTCCTTTACCAAGCAGAAATAGTTCAGCCAATTCACAACTAAAGAGAATTATTGTATTATGAGCAAAAATTCTCATGAGCTGCAAAACTACCTCCAAAAAGCGAAGTTAAATCATCAACAATATTTATTGCTGAAGATGCTTTCCTCATGCTAGATGTAGCTCCAACAGACGTCTTCCTAACTGCTTCAGACCCTCGATTGTTCTGGCTATCAGAGAAAGGATCCTGTAATATAGGTTCAGAAAATTAGCCCACTGATACCACAACAAAATCAGTGAATGAAAGAGAGCTTTTGGTCCTAACTGAAGTGTTTGCCCTAGGTCTTGGTGCACTGTTTGCTCGAGTACTGAAGAATGATTCAAGATCATTTTCACTCTTTTGATGATTTGCCCTGGCAGCAGAAGCAGCCCTTTCTCGAGCCTCTGCAGCAGCTCTTTCCGCAGCAGCTCGTTCTGCTCTGAGTCGAGCATCAGCTTCAGCCCTTGCAAAAGCAGCTCTTTCCCGGGCTTCCCTCTCCCTAGCCTCAGCATTTGCCCTTTCCCGGGCTTCTGCAGCAGCCCTTTCTGCTCTTTCTTTTGCCCCTGCTGCTGCCCTTTCACGGGCTTCAGCTTGTGCTCTCTGCACAGCAGCCCTTTCTGCTCTTTCTCGAGCTTCAGCAGCTGCTTTCTCCACAGCAGCCCTTTCAACTTTCAGGAGAGCTTCAGTAGCTGCTCTTTCACGTGCCTCTCTAGTTGCCCTTTCCACTACTTGTCTGGCCTTGTCCCTTTCTCTCTCAATCTCCCTTGCTCGCTCCCTCTCTCTTTCAAGCCTCCTTTGCTCTCTTTCTTTTTCCCCCCTTTCCCTCTCAATTTCACGAGTTCTCTCCCTCTCTTTCTCAAATCTTCTATGCTCTCTCTCTTCCTCCTCCTTTTCCCTCTGTTGTCTCTCACGATCAAATCTCTCTCCTCTTTCTTTTAATTCTCTCTGCTGAGCATCTAGCATATCTTTATCCAGCTGACCAGCTTCTTTGTTTCTAGCAGCCTTTAGATATTCCCTCTCCCTCATTTGCCTGATTTTAGCCTCTGCTTTATCCATGGCCTCCTTCATAGCAGCAGAAGCAGCAGCAGAGGAAGTTTTATCCACATCGTCAACAGGTAGAACATCTGCAAATTCATTATTATTGTTTTGAGTCCTTCCAGTGACAAAGTCCTCAAGTTCATCAATTTGAGAAGTAACTGAATTCCTTGCTGCACAATCTGATCTAGGACTTTGAGAGTATGAAGTGGAATTTTGGAAAGAAGGATACTCATTGACCTTCTTTCTAGAGTTTGTAGAAGAAAATGAACCCATCTCCGACTTTGATATCCGCGGTGGTCTTGGAGGTGGGGGTCTAGAAGGTGGTGTTGCGCTTGTGGGTTGAGTAAAAAGAGGGATTTCAGACACAGAAAGCCATACATCATCTGATGATTCAGAGACCTCTTCAGATGTGGGAGAAGAATTTATCTCATTAGCATTGACATCCACATATGAAGGAGGAAAGGCATTTTGACCAAAAGATCTATGAAAATCTGTTGAAGCAGTAGGCATATTGAATATGGCTTCATGAGATTCCTGATAATCATCAGTTGTTTTCTTCTGCGAGCGGCCCACGGCATTCTCCACAGGATACGTGTCAGCTGATTCTTGACTTGCAGCGGAATATGAACCACCCGTGCTTGGTCCTGTTCTTAAAGGGCTCCTATTCTCCCATCTCTTGTATGGAACAGATTTCCCAAGATCATCGAGGTGATCTAGATCTTCAAATACTCCCCTCTCTACAGATGAACTATCAACCTTAGTGTTTCGAGGGTTACTGGTTTTACTAATTTCTCCCAAAGGTTCTGTGAACAACCCTGATGATGAAGTTGCAGGGCTTGACGTTGACTCTAGTACTACAAAGGGATCTTCCATCACACCAGGAACTGACCTGGCTGAATTTAAAGATTGCTTTTGGAACGGACCCGGCTCGGAAGTTGAACTGTGAAAAATAGCATGGCACTAAAATATCACTGATATTTATAACACAAACAAAAAACAAAAGGCAGAAACAGATATCTCATATTAATCGACGGAAAATATGGATAAAATTTTTCTAACTACACATGATTCACGATCAAACAATATTAGTTCTTTTCCTAGAAGCAGTCTAAGTTATGGCTAGACTCCATAGGTTCAGAAACAACTTATTAAGTAGTAATCAAATCCAAAAGGAAAAGGGCTAAACCAGTATGCTAATTTGAGTAAACAAGGGCATTCGAGTAAAATACGCAAAGAAAAAGAAAAGATGACAACAATAGGATGAAAGAAAAGTGAACACAAGAGCTCTACCCAATGCATAAAAAACACATAGATTTCTTTTATTTGCAAACATGATAACTCTCCAAGAAAGAAAAGGCGAAGGAATGAAACCAGCCCCAGAACCTAAGTTCACCTTCAAACTCAAACATCATAGCAAATGCATCATTTACTTGTTATGCCGTCTCATATTTCACTTTATAACTGGTTAGAGTCCAATTATAATGGAAGATACTGTAAAACTAACCATTCCTCAATTTTTCCTTTTGTTTTCCCTTCCTCCCGACCAAAATGCTTTACCACCAGATTCTCATTGCTTTTAGGCTGGTTGGGCTAATATTTAGCTTCCAAGATGCAACTTGATGAATATAACCATATAGAAAGTAAAGACACAGCAATGGCTTCAGTTGGCAACTAAGCTTTCTTGAGCATTAATACACTATACCAACGAACCTCTCTAAAATCAACTCAACCGTAAAAGCATAGAATGAAATTCGAATACTACTTATTTTTAAGACAACCATGCCAAATAAAAATTTGAAGCAATTGCAAAGTAACTGCTAAACAAAACACTGTAAATGGTCCAAAAGCATATCATGATTGTAAATGCATTAAGGCACGGCATACCATGACATCGAAATCACAATAGCATACTTAAATCATCAAAATCTATTGTAAACTCAAACACTTCGCCTTGACAAAAAAAAAGTTCAAATGCAAAACCACGGTTCACTATCACCTAGCTAAGCTGATAATTACATGCAAATCGAACGATTTGCAAATTCAAAAAGTCAATACCAATCGTCATAAGGTAAGCTAACTGAGCAAAATCACTCAAGTCAAATTACAGAAACAGCAACAACAAAAAATAATAATAAAATCAGTACCGGTTAACCGTATGGGAGCTAATGCGACCGAAACCAGGAAGTAAATCATCAAAAGCCGTCGAATCCTTATCCACTCTACCACTCTCTCTCTTCGGTTCCGTCTCCTTCTTACCTAAATTCCCCAGCAGATCATCAAACGGTGAACTATCTCGCACTGGCCTTCGATGCTGCTGCTTCGGGGGTGAACTGACCGAACCAAACGCATCATCAAACTTAGGGGCCGACGCAGAACCACCCCCAGAAGACGAGCTCTTCAAGCCAGGCAATCCATCAAAAATATCATCATCGTAAAGAGGCTTATCAAAGATCGGCAGCGATGCCGATTTGGGATTCTGTTCCTTGAAAATGGAGTCAAAATCAAATGACGATGCAGTAGCGGAAGCTCCGCCGCGTGATTCTGAATACTTGGGAGGACCACCGAAGACGTCGTTGAACAAGAGACCGTCCGTTCCGGCTTGATTGTCGAAAAGAGGAGCGGATTTGTGGGAGGAGGAGGAGGAGCGGGTGTGAACGGGACCACCGGATCCAAGGTTAAAATTGGTACTGTTACTGTTAGTGCTGCGGGGTGGAGCCATGGGTGCGGATTTGCCTTGGGGTTTGAACCCGAAGTCGCGGGCTAACAAACCGGGGAAATCATCCATTAATTTGAATTAAATCTTTTGTGCCAGTGAATCTCTGGAGGATTTGAATTTTATTCCTTTTCTAGATCCAAGAGAGAGGGAGAGAGGTAGAGGGTGGCTAAATGATGAAGAAAAACATGGAGACACGGAGGCGGAGAGAAAAGGTGACTGGTCAATTAAGAACTAAAATTTGAAATAAGGAAGATGATGTGCTGTGTTCAGAGAGAGAGAGAGATGGTTTTGTTTGTTTTTCTGAAAAAAAAAAAAGAAGGGGGGGGAGAAGGTAGATGGACATGGTGGAGACTGGGGTGCCTGAATGATGGTGGAAGAAGGGAGGATCAAATCGTAATTGGATTTTTCAGCTTTATATTATATTCTCTCCTCCTTCCTCTTGCTCTTTTGTTCGTGTTTATGTTCCGGTGTTCGGAAATTCCTTTTCTTTATGTATCCTCCTGATTCTTTTTTTTCCCCTTTTTGGATTTTTGAATTGTTGTTTTTGTAAGCTTCAAAAATCGAGTATCTTACCCCGCGTCTCGTAAGCGTTAGTTTAGCAAACCTCTCCCATCTCTTAAGATTTATAACGCGTTCGAAATTGGAGTTATTATTATTTTTTTAAAATGTTTTTTATTTTAAAAAATTTATTTTTGATTTTAACACATCAAAATATCTAAAAAATATCAAAAAAAATATTAATTTAAAATAAAAAAAATTTAAATTTTTTTAAAAAATTTTAAAACACAAAAAAAAACCGTAAAATAATAATAATAATTATTATTATTATTAGCATGAAAGATTTCATTGTGTCTCAAAATACCTATTTGACTATTTCTATTTATCACAATATTATAATTTATTTTACTCTTTCAATAAAAATCCAATGAAATTGCTATAGAGAATACTACCGGATTTCTCAAACCTATATATATAAACTTTGATTAACAGGTGTAATTTTTTTTTTATTGTGAAGGTAAATGAGTTATTTAATTGTATAAAAAATTTGGAAAAGACTAGAATACTCTATTATAATTTTTTTAATGATCAATAAGCTATTATTCGAACATGTTTGGGAGTGTGGTTGCTGTTGTTTTTCAAAGTGTTTTTCATACTAAAATGCATCAAAAGATGTTTTTTTATTTTTTAAAAATTATTTTTGAGATCAGCGTATCAAAATGATGCAAAATATAAAAAAATTAATTTTTATTAAAAAAAAAATTTTAATTTTTTTAAAATACAGGTTGACCCGCGTTTCCAAATGTTCTAATTGATCAAACAACAAAAGCTTTTATTTTTTCCATCTAATAGTAAAACAATAATTTTATTATAGCAATTCATAGTAAATTAATTATATCTAGTGATAAAATAAAACTTCCGTAACCTATATATTTTCTTTAATACATAGGCATGGATGGTGTTTGTTTAAATGATTTATTTTAATAATTAAATCATTAACCTCGCAGTGGAGCGCGGCATGAAACTAGTTAATTTCAAAGTGATTACTCTGTAGCCTTTTAAACTTTAAAGTAAATTTGATGCCTTCGGTAACCGAAGGCCCAACATCACTCCCGTCCCTATAGGGAAAAATAAAGACAACATTCATCACACAGGAAATCCTCACCATGTAAAATAAAAAAGAATAATCCGGGAGGAGTAGAGAGAGAGAGAGAGAGAGAGGGAGAGAGAAGGAGGAGGTTGGTGTGGTTCACAAAGTGGGATTCTCGGTATCAGCAGCAGCTGCAGTTTCACAATTCGTTGGGAGAGACCTTTTCAATCAATGATATGCCCTCTCCGCTCATGTCTGCCTCTCTACTTCTTCTCTTATTTATTTATTAACAGATGAACTTGAGGAGCAGTGATATTAAATCTGGACCGGTTCGGCAGGTTGATCTGGGACATGGTCAACTCGGGAGCTGAATCGATCTGGATTTATTAAAAGACCGGTCAGTGCAATTACTCGGTCAAACTTGATCGACGCGGCTGGTCAATCTGTGACCCGGGAGACCCGGGTGAGACCCGGCCAAGACCTTTTTTTTTTTTTTTTCAAATGTGGAATTTGAAACCCATTAGTATATATATTCTATGTTCCCAAGAAAAAAATTATATTTTTTCAATGTGGGATGAAAAACGTTTTGGTTTAAATACTTCAACTTAAAATGATAACATAGTATTTTTTTTAATGTATGATTTGAAACCATTAGTATATATACTTAATATTCACAAAAAAAAACTATGTTTTTTCAATGTGGGATTTGAAACCCATTATTATATATAATCTATGTTCACATTGAAAAAACTATGTTTTTTCAATGTAGGATAAGAATTTTTTTTTGTTTAAATACTTCAACTTAAAAGCTTAACATAATATCTTTTTAATGTGGAATAAAAAACTTTTTAAAATATTCTTTTAAACTTCATTATTTACAATATGTATAGTTTATATTTACATGATTTTTTTTTAAAAAAATTTTATATAAAATATTAAAACTTCAATTTTTTTAAAATTTTCCCGAGTTAACTCGGGTCAACCCATAAAACCAAGTACCCGACTCCTTTACCAAATCAATTTCCAAACCAGATTTAATAACTATGCCTTGAATCTGGAGACGATCTCTCCCCAGAACTCAAATAAAACTAAAGCAGCGATCCTGAGTGGTGGTGTGGTGACGAGCTTGATTACTAACTATTAATTGCAATGTGCTTTGTCTGGGTTGAGAAACGGGTTTCCTCAAGAGTGGAAGTCCGCCCCCTAGATATTACAGAGAAGTGCTGATTAAATACCCAATATAAATAAAAATAAATAACACTTTGTTATTTTTTATTATTTGTCAACTATGGGTTAGTCACGCCAGGTTTAAAAGGTAATTTAGGTTGATTTTTGTATTTTTATTTTTTAAAATTAATTTAATTTATTTTTATTTTTTAAACTTTTTTTGTTTTTTAAAATTAGATAAAGTTTTGAAAGTTTTCACTTGTTTTTTTAGTTGATGTTTTTCTTGTATTTTTTTTTTAAAGTTATGCTTTGTTATTTTTTTATTATTGTTTTCTATAAAATTAGTTATGTATTTATGACCTGAATCATTAGTTTTAAAAATTAATGTAGGTTGATTTTTATTTTTTAATTAATTAATTTTAATTTGATTATTTTAATTATTTTATTTTTTTCTACGATATTATCTTAATATTGTGCTTTCATGAATTTTGCAAGTTTATCTAGTTTAACAAGGTGTTTTTTTAATTGTTTTTTTTTTTCTAGAATTTTACTCTACAATATTGAATTGATTTGTTTGGTAATCTATAGGTTTACATCTAGTTTTTTTTAACTTTTTTTTTCATTGTTATTTTTTTGTTTAATTTTTTTTATTGTATTATATTATTTAAATATATTACTTATTTAACCAGTAATTTAGGTTTTGAATTTTTTTTACATAAAAAGATTTGCCCAGCTGGCAGCAAAGCGCGGCCCGTAAATCTAGTTCACGTCTAATTTTACTTGCAAAAATGGTATGATAGGGATATATTAGTCATTTGCAGTCATTATACTACTAGTACCGTCTTATAGTACGTGTATGTACTTTCCGAGATTTAGGGAGGGGTATATATATATATAACCCTGTTCGGTATCCTGTTTCAGACAGGAGTAGGTAAAATTTAAATTTTTTAAAAATTAATTTTTTCTATTTTAAAATATTTTGATTTATTAATATATTTTTTAAAAAAATAACCGTTATTAATTGATAAAGAAAAAAGCACTGCTAATTAGTAATTATTTTATGGGTAGATCCGGCCTGATTCAAGGCTCATGTTTCGGATTGTTTCGGATTTTGACTAGGTTATCAGGTTATGACATGGTCGTTAGGATCAATTTTTTTTTTGAAAAAAATAAAAATGATGTTGTTTTAGTAAAAAAAACAAAAGTTAAAAGGTTGCAATTGAGTTTTTGATCCGGTCTTGCCGGGTTAGTCGAGTTACACCAGATTTTTCTTTCCTTTGTTTTTTTTTCAACCCTGCCCGGTTCCAGCCCCGGGTTGGCCGGGTCCCGAGTCTACCTATCGGGCCGGCCGGGTCCTGAATTGACTTGCCGGGCCGAGTTTTAAAACTATGTTTGATGTAGTTTTTAGCCCTAGTCATTGTGCTATACGTAGAAAGTCTGGCTATATACTGACAGATCATACCAACCAGGATAAAAAGTAAAAACACCAGGGACTATATATGCTGCAAATAACATGCACAGATGTAGAATTGCTGTCAGCTGATCAGCTTGGTAAGGAAAAGGAAATAAAATAAATCTTACAGGCAGTAATAGAGGATTAGTGAGAGATGCTTCAGTGGAGGTCAGAACATCACCATTACAATTACTATTGATTATTCAGTCAGTCGCCTTTGCTTTCGCTGATCACTGTAAGTGATGGCCGCCATGCAACAGAATTCCGAGGTCTCCTATTTCGCCGGTTAGATCGAGAAACGGTAGTACTCGAGCTCTTTAAGGAAGTGTCGTGATCCACCTTATTACCTTTCTTCTCCGAATTAGTTGAGTTGTGGCCTCCCTTGTGCTTGACAGCAATGCCTGCAAATCTTACATACTTTTTAACACCAGTCTTCTTCCTTAAAGCGCTTCTGAAGGAACAACTCGAGTCCCTTGAAACACCAGTACTAATGTCACTCTCTGAGAAGAATGATCTGCTCGAAACATCATTATTGTTTTGGCGAGAGACCATGTCAGTCGAGGCGTCATTTGAAGCTTGTGAAGTAAGAGAAAGTACTGATGATGATGATGACGACGACGATTCCTCACTTGGTTTTCCAATCTTTCGTCGAAGCTTCCTCACGGCATGATGAGGAACGAGCAAGAATTTCTGTCCTGGAGTAAGGATTTTTTCTGGCCGGACCACTGAATTCCATGGCCTTCTGAAAACCTCTGGCTTAGCTAATGCATGAGAGGGGTATTTCTCCAAGATCCTGGCGGCAGGTATTGCCATATAATAGCATTCAACTCTCCCTCCAGGATGGATAATCTTCAAGGCAGAGGAAGCAATCTCCAGCTTCTCAGGAGTCGTTGGGTTTGCTGGCTTAGGGAGGTCACTGCGTGCGAAAGGTGAGAGCTTATGAGCTTTGAGTAACTTCTCGAGCATGTTGACAGTTTCAGCGGGGAAGCTGAGTAACAAGGAGGCTGTACTCTCCTTTTATGGCATAGCCTTGGAGCATCCGACGGGTTCAAGAGACCACAATTCCATCCAATGAGTTAAGGCTGGCGCTGCTGGGGGTCAAAGGATAAGAAATTTGAGTCGAAGTAGATAAGATCGATGCAAGGATACAAAGGAGAGTCCGAGGCAGGCTTTATTATTTGTAATCTAGCTTTTGGTGAGGTATCTCGATTCTGCAGACTGCCTAGGCACCGGCTAGCTACTCTCAAAAGAATCACTGCGAACCTTCATAGCACACACCAAGGCCGGACCACAGACTCCAGGAACTAGCAAGTCATTCAATTAACTCGATTAAATTTTAATCTGGATATGGATATGATCAGATTAACTAGAAGTATTGTTTTTAATTTTTATCCGAAACATGATTTTTTGAAATTTTAGTTCAAAATGATTTTTAAGTTTTTTTTTTTATCCAAATACCATCAAATCATTAAAAAAATATTATTCAAGCCTAGAATGACTTGATCAATCCACTTCTATACCAAGTCACAATATCTATGCTCAACTGTCACGCAAGTGACTTGGTTCGGACGAACCCCAAGCCCAAATATATCAAGGTCTTCGTTGATAAAGATTAGATAAACTCAGCCAGATTTCCATGTCAAATGGCTAATGTTCGGGTCTTCCTGTGAACTGGAAAACGATGAGCACATTGCCTGGAAGTCAACACGACGTTGAGTGGCAACTTTCTTGGCCTAAACACAGTTAATCAGAAGAGGGACACCCTGCCTTCCCACCAAGCATAGAAGAAATAATGATCTTGTAATGCCCGCTCTACTGGATAGAAGAAGCAAGAACGCAGCCTTCAGATGTCAAAAAATACAATATTCTAACCAGGAAACTTCCTACTTGAAAAGGCTGTTCAAGATTGTACATAGGTGTCGATTGAAACAATGGAATGTCACCTTTTTTCTTATACCAATTACAACAGCTCGGTACATCAGTTTCTTGCCATCAAAATTCACTTTACATATAAGACAGCGAAAAGACTAAGAAAAAAAAAGGAATTGGAACGATTATCCACCAGCCTATACCTTACCTTCCAGAGCCCTAAAAAACCTCGACATCAGAAAGAATTGGAAAAGATTCTCACCACTCAACAACAATACCCTAAAAATAGTTCAAAGATTTTAAAAGTAAACGGTGGGGGGGGAGATAAAGGCTTGAAACTGACATGGAAAATGGTAAACACCATTCGGCGCAACCAGAAAAAGAAAAACCTGCACATGCCCACCTCCACTAACTTAAAAAGGTCAATATCAGTTACATGCAAACTGCACCTTTTATGCCCTCAATCCAAGCAATTAGACGATACTATTGGCAGAATTCCAGCCCCATTTTTTAGATTTACACTCTCAAGTCCAGCCAATGTTGTATCATCTTGCTGTTGACCTCCATCCAAACTTGTTGGAGTTCACAAAAAATATCCCAAGATTGGACTTGTTTCCCTGGTATATAAAAAGAAAAATCTTATCCATGTTTTAGTAGTTGCTAGGCCAGTTGATCTGTTGATGTTGAGACTGCTGGTAAGCACTGGCTGCAGGTCCTAGCATATCAACAGCTCCACCCATGGCCTGAGACTGTTGCAGAAGTGGGTGAACAGCTGCTGCGGTTACTGGTTGCCCAGGGTGATAGATATTGGTATAGGTGCCATGGGAAGCCTGAGTTGGTGCAAAAGCCACATGCTGACCTTGAGGAGGAAGGTTGTAAAAGGTACTTGCTGGCAAGCTAGAGATGTCTCGGCCAGGAGTAGTGATCCACACAGCCGAACCCTCACTCTGCGGAAGCAGATCCATCAGTTTTGAGAACAAAATATCATTTTAAAGCAAAAACAACAAAAAAGGAGACTTTATGTGCTAAAAATTAGGGAATGCCAGTCTGAAAACCTGAACATGCATTCTATGGACCTAAGAGTATTCACATGACTAAACATTGCCCACATGCCCTGACAAGCATCTTGAACAGGTACTCTTGTAGAGAACAACAAGCATCGACATCTTTCAAGAAACTGAGAAGTAAGATTGGTCTAAACATAGCACCTAAATTTCTATATGCTAAACCAAAAAAATTAAAGCAACTAATCTTGCCAAATAAGCATTAGCATTCTATACCAAACAAGTTTTCTGCAGGAAAGCTATTCTGAATCCTAGATAATCCACAATAACTGGAATTAGTCATTCTGATTAGTTTATCCAGTTGTTAAATCCTAAGCTGGCTGATTTTGTGTCTCATTGCTTTATATAGTGAGGGCTTGGCACATTAATATCAGCAAAACATCTTTGATTCCCCCCCCCCCCCCCCCCCCAAAAAAAAAAAAAAAGGTCATCCACAGCATTTCACTGATCCCATGCTATCCAAATCATTGAGCTCCAATATTATGGCCAAGTAGCAGGCTCAAACTACTGTATTCAAATTGAAACGTAGCCACCAAAACAAAAGAGGAGAAAGATATGGAGAAAATGGCAGTAGCACATGCAGATATTGAGCAAACCAGCTAAAGGTCAAATGTCCACAGTATAAAATTCAAATGCAAGCATCATGTTGATTAATCACAACAATCATCCGATACAACCAAAAACAAAAAGGTCTTTAGCAGAAACTGCTGCTAGTCACTATCACCACCACCATTTTCGTTTCCATCTCCCAGGCCTCCAAAAACACCACTGGTGCTAACAGTAAGATAAAAGAATCCCAACCAATATTGCAACTACTTCCATTACAATATTAATTCCAAGAATGAGACTACTATTTATCAAAATTGATCATAAAATTGACATCACAGCCTTCAGTGATGCAACCAGCTATGTTTAGATGAGCAACTTAGATTCTCCAGCCGCAGAGGATAAGAATATAAAACATTAAGAATTAATCATAATAAATTACAGAAACATCAAGTATTAGCCTACCTGCTGCCCGGTAATGTAGATATTACTTTCCTTGAACTGAGATGCACCAAGATCATCATTTGTGGTTGAGTTTCCTCCTGTCACTGCAGAATTGGGATTAAAACCAGCAGGAGAGGAACCATATGGTCCATAACCACTTGGCATCCCAATGTGAGTTGCATTTCCTGTATTACTTCCAGGTTTGAATTGCGGAAGTGAATATTTGACCCCCGTGGCTGCTGCAGATGGTGGTGCTGGATACACACTGCCAGCTTGAGGTTGCTGTAGGTATGTACCATTGCTTAAGAACTGGTACATACCTGGAGCCACATAAATTGGGGAGATGTAATGGCCATATGGGATGTAGTTTGGGGGGAAATGGGATGTGTGCAACCCAGTTGGTGGACGAAAGACAGGGACAGGTTGCTGAGTCACAGCTATGGAGCTTTGCATGAGCCCAGCAGCTTGGGTCCCCAGAGGAGTGGGACCTGCAGTGGATAGAACTAAAGAATTCCCACCCTGCAAATAGACATGCACATTATTAGAATTCAGAAACATATGAAAAACATCTACACATGCTTATCTTCATGTCAGACACAATTCAGGCATTCCATCCAAATGGATCCACAACACTGGAAGCTCATGAAATCACCTCACACATTGCAAAATGTCTTATCCATGCATATGATTATAGTAACTCGTAAAAGACCAGCATTACTTGTAGATGAGCAAAAGATGATACAACAAATTATTAGCTAACATTGCAAAACATGACACACAATTACTGTAACCAGCAGCTAGGTGTAGTGCCCTCAACAACAAGGACCTGCGATTGCTATCAATGTTTTGGTCATGCTATTCCATTCCACTTCTCATGAAGATCATCTAGAAATGCTTGGGTGTCTAATACCTACAAATGCTTCCACACATCATGGCTCTATTAACTATTAGTGCCACCATAAATTTCACTAATAATGTACTGAGGTAGATTACATAAGAGCCTGTGACCAACTTGGCAGTGATACAGCATCATTCAGCATGAGATAGTAGATCTGACAGCGATTGTCCAAGGCAGCCAGAATGGCCATCCTTAAACAATATTGCCCCTTGAAATCTCTTCAACTCTCCCCGGATCTCAAAGGCAACAATACAGGGCAGCAGCTTGCAAAACTAACTTGACTTTAGATGTGAGCCAAGCTGCTAGGTCATTAATAAAGACTATCCAAATGACATATTACCCGATTTGAACATCCAAAATGCAAAGCATGTTGACATGGTTAAAAAACTAGATATCTGATGTTGAACACCAGCATACTATAAATTGGCAATAACAGTAACATATAGTTTTACAGAGCTAAATATGCTCTACACAACTTGGAATAACTTATGAAAATTGCTGTAACACATAGGAGGATCCCTACTCAATAAGATAAACAGATCTTTACCACTAATTTCAGAATACTAAGCAAGGGGGTAAAAAAAAATCCTCTTGACAAAAAACAAGTCGACCTCTAGCATGACTACAAAATGAAAGGAGCCCATGGATTAGATTCCAGCATACATGTTCAACAAGGGATTCAAAAGTAAACCCAAATGACGTTGACATGGCCTGACAACAAATAGTTACATTATATTTGTGCAATTTGGGGCTAAACTGTGCAGTAAAGCATTCACAGGCTAAAATTCGCATTGCAAGCATTGATAACTGATAACAGAAAATACAGTACTATTTCTCAAAGAAGAATAACCAACTGTGCAGTAAAAGATTCATGGAATACCCAAACCATACCCCAAAAATTTAAAACATTCAGCCAACACAGAGTGATTTTAAAAAACAAAGTAATATTTCTCGAAGAAGAATACAATCAACAAAAACTCCAAAGGTTTTGCTTAAGTGCCTAATTAAAGAGAGGATTTTATCTATTGAAACCTCTTGGGGAGGCTGTGAAGTATGTGGAGGCAACACTGCAACATTCCCATTGTATTTGGAAGCAACTCCAGGCGCAGGAAAGGGAGAAACACGACCATCACCATCAGCACTTGAACGATAAAATTGGGCATGATAACTTGCAGGGTCAAATGGTTGCTGGACCTAGACACAGAAACCATCAAATAACCACCAGTATGTTAAAGCCAAAGTAATATTCCAGCCAATTTATCAAAAATTAATGATTTAATTATAATTTAGTCCTTGTAGTTTACAAAAACAATTAATCAATTCTTGTAGTATAAAAAGTAATAAAGTCCCTTGACCAGTGTTGACCATGCTTAATTAGTAGTATTTTGTTTCAAAAAATTTCTTTTTTCTCATCAATCTTCCATCTTATTGACTTCTTTGTTTCCCTTTTCTATTTATTAAAACAAATAAAAAGCAAAAAACAAGATGAATTGAAAAAAGAACATGAAATGGATAGAAAGATTAAGTTATAAATGGATTTAAAAACATAGGAATTAAATATATAGTTTCAAAGACCATAAGGACTACATAATTGCTTTTTTCTATATTACAAGGACTAAGTTATAATTAACTTAAAATTAAGCTAGATACTTTTTCATGGAACCACAATCATCATAACATAACAAACAAAGTTTTAGAGGCTTACCACAAAGCTAGGTAGGCGAGAAACATCACGTGCTTGAGATTCTGAGTTCTCAAATGGCATAATCTGACTACCCAACATTGGAGGCACAAGACCAAAACTGTAGCCAGCAGAAGTATGAACCACCGAGTACTGATGGCCTCCAGACAACAATGCAGCCTCCTGCTTAGACTCATAATCAGGCACTGTGTTGGATGATGCATCACCCTCAGCTGATAAATTTCCGGGTACATGTGATGGCGACTGTGGATGATCAGCATAAATTCCCTCCTCAGCAGTCACCGGTGAATTTTGATTGCTGAATCCAAGAATTATAAGATGAGTGCGAGGGAAATACTGTGAAGGTAAAAGCTGAATTTGTAGGAAGCATACTCGTCAAACCATAAGAAAAATACAAACCAGTCAAAAATCAAAATTATGTTTGTGTCCAAACAAACTCCATAAATGGGGCAAGGACCTTTTCTTTTAAAAACAGTAACTCTTAGGACTGGCTAACAAAAACTATTTGTTGGTACATTGGTTTACTGAATATCAATTTAATAACTAAAAAACAAGACATAAAGAATTTGACACAAAGCACCACTTAGAATGCGTTAATCTGTATACTATTGATGATATTAGTAATCACTCTAGAGGTAACTAACTCAATCTAGCTGGATGAGTCAGGAATATACTTCTTTCCCAGGATAATTTGTCAACTGCTCAATCAATTACTTCAATGAAAAGCTAAAAAATGCATTTCTTGATTTTCCTTCATTATATATGCCTACACTATTTCCCCCCTTCTCAAAAGAATATAAAGAAGTGAGAAAAGAAGGGAGAACAGATCTTAACAGCTGAAATAACATTCCAGTTTGTTAACTACACCTTAATCATTGCATGAAAAAAAATGCAAACAAAATCAGTAACTTAGGGGAACTAGGATATACACTGCATGACATTCAAAACTAAACTGAAAACACTATTTAGCATAAACCTTTCAGCTTGTTCCTCCATAGGTTCTTCAATACCCTGAGAAGTTTCAGACACGGGTGTAGAACTCTTGTTGCTCTCAGCCCCGCTAACATAACTTGACGTCACTCCGAAACTAGCATCAAAACTTCCAAAACTCAATTTGTTTCTTTCAGATTCAGGAACATGGATATGGTGTGGAATTATAACATGTTGACGCTGTGGAAGATGCAACTCCTCCAGCTTCTTCTGCAGTTTGGCAGTTGCTTCTTCTGAATCAAGGACACCCGAGGAGGCCTGTGAATGGCCACTGGATTCAAGTGGAATATTAGAAATGTCAGATAAACCAGCTGTTCCAGACTCCTGTGCTACGTTAGGGTTTGTTGCCTTTGGTTTCCACTCCATATTAGAGCCAACTGTTGAAGACAGGACTATTATTTATTAAGGACCCAAGTAAGTCAACAGACTATTACTAATAACAGTATCAAATATAAAACAGAAGACCGGATACATGGATAATCTTGTGTGTTTGTCTCTCTCCCCCCGTTTCCAATGTTCAGCTTCCTCACATTATAATATCTAACCGTATGTTCTCACCTAGCCAAAAAAAAGGCTCCTATTTCTAATAGAAAATTACCAAGAAAAGAACATCATGCAGAACTGTTTTGCAATATTACATGCCAAACTAAAAAGGCATGACCTTGAATGCTGAAATTGTTGTGTTTGATTTTCAGTTGCAAATTCAGATTGAACTATAATGGAACACCCTCCTGTATTTCATAAAGAAAAGAGAACGTGCCTAATCTAACAATTAATCAAGTAAAGGAAATAAACCAGGAAGGAGCAGTAGAACAACAAAATATGGAAGCCTGTTTGTGAAGTATATTTGACTGGATTTCAGATGTATCCTTTTCACAGTTCACCTTAAGATCAAAATAATTGTACTAGAAATAGATATTTTCAACATTAAGCCTCCGAAAGAAGCTTAAAAAAAAGAAGCACAATGTGAGGTCGAGAACAATCCTTGATGCTTCAACCTTAACATTGACAGAAGATTTGTCACACTAGTACAGAACTTATCATTGTCAGAACAGGAATGTAAAAAGATTTATTGCAAAACCCAGAACAAAATTTGTACCTTTCTGAGGGCCTATTATCAGTTGAGACCTGCTACTGTAGTTAGAGGAAGGCCGGCTACTGAAAGAACCACCCTGGATTGATGCAAAAGAAGGTTGGGAAGAATCACTGAGCTGGTTCTTCCCAACTCCTTGGTTTTTGCTTGGCATCTTCCCTGGCATGAAAGGGACACCAATCTCGGAAGCTGCCATCAGTTAATTACATATCATCACAACAAAGCTAAAAGTGCACAAAATATAATCAAATTATCACTTGTTCTGACCTGATTCACCCGCAGTTTGATGGTTCCCCACTTCACGTTTAATTGTACCCACCGTACCAGGGGGACATGAATCATTAGAAAGCTTTAGTACAGGATCCGAGGACGAGAAGCAAATTTTTGAAGAAGATGCTGGAATCACAGACATGGAGGAGTTGTTAGAGCTTGGCAAGGACTCCCTGCACGCATCCCCAGTTCCAAATGCAATAGTAGGAGCTTTATCAACATCAATGTGGTATGCTTCCCTTCCCACCTCATTAACAACAATAGGTGATGAAGTCACTTCATGTTGATTGCTTCCTGTAGGTAAATTGGAGGCAAGCGTTGCACTAGTGTTTCCAGAAACAACACCAGTTGGACCATTGGCCACAACTGCAGAGGAGCTGCAATATATAATTGCATAATGTAATTATTGCACTTTCAGTAAGCTCTTATAAACCATATCTTGAAAAAGTGAGATTTATAGGACAAGGTCACCTTGCTGATGGAGTAGTTTCTTTATGTTTCTCTTCAGAGGCTAACAAAGAAGAGCCAGCGCCCTTCTCTGCAGCATGGTTGGTTCCATTGTCCCTTCCAGCAGCAGAATTCCTTCCACCACCAGTATCTGACCAAGGATCGCATCCAACAATCAAATTTGCAGCATAAAACAATATTTCTGCCATAACTATAGCAGCTTATTTAGTCTATGGTTACAAATAATGCATCCAAATAGTTAAGGAAAAAGGGATCAAGACAAAAACAATGAAGTACCATCCACTAAACTCTCAGTATAAAGTTACTTGTGTGGATACAAGTGTTTGTATGTCTATAATATTTATATAGATGATGACCAACAAAAACAAGACATGAAAATACAGAAGAATAACCACATGATTTAAAAAGGAGGGAGTACTCCAGCAATTTGTCTTCAAAAAGCTGTCTTTACAAAAAGTTGTTTACCATGTGATGTATGACGCGGAGAAAAGCTTGGCCGACCACCCCTGCTCCCCTGCCCCTGCATGCCACCCCTACTCCCCCGCCCCTGCATGCCAGACCTCCATCGAGAATCTCCAGACTCTCTATTGTTCATGTTCTGCTTAAAAGAAATAAAATGCTAGGAAAGCTAAGAATCTGTATGTTAAGCACAAAAACAATGAATACATCTTCATAAATGCGTGTTCATGTAACCACATGATGTCAAGTGTCAGCCACTTAATCAAACAGAAACAAGTAAATTCCATGCCGCCACATCTCTCTAAGGCCCAAACCCCTGCCACTTAAATCTAGATTGCCTCAATCTCATCTATTCATCATTAACCTGTAGCCCCTTAATCAATCCCCTAGTCCTAGTCCTTTAATCAATCCCCTAGTCCTAGTCCATTAGTTCCAAGAGCTTCCTGCTATTTACCTATAGAATATGAATAACATTGCTCTGCCTCTAAAGTTGCTGTTAAAATTGCACAGCTTTCACAAATCCAATTCCACCAGCAATACAAATGTTTATAACCAATATATCGATGTCCAAATGCAGACAGCAAATTATACCAAGACACCAAAAAATATGAACTCATGACGACCCTGGAGTGGACAGTCATTATCTCGATTCAGTAATTGGATAAAAAATCCACAGAAAATATGCCAGATTAAGCAGGATTGCATCCCCAGCAACATTATCACACTAATCTTATCAAGCATAAAAATAACAGCAACAGATTTGGTTGCAATCATTTAGAAGCAAAGGAAGCCAGCGAATGTGAAATTTTATAGAAGCAAGTAAACTTACCTCTTTTTTCCTGTCACGCTTCCTTTTGACTTCGTGAAATGGATCTGTAAAACCATTAGTCTTAGTTAAAAAGGAAAATAGTAGTTACACAGAGACAATGTCAAGCAATATGCATCAAAATCCATCCTTAGCTTCTCGAACAATAAGAAAGAGAATTAGTAAGCAATTGAAATAAACTTGCACGATATATATATAAAAACCATAGCATAAGGTGTTTTTTATTTTTTTTTCTGCCCGGCAAGCTTTTGAACTGGTACGAGCTAAGAAAACCCATTTATAAGAGCCCAATTGTCAACTTCGAAGTTCGCTAAAAAGTACATCTAATTCTTCTCATTAAGACTTTGAAACATAAGAAATGATTTCATTCCACGAATCAAAACTTACAAAATGAAAGCAACGGACAAAGCTTCAAAAAGAAAAAACATATAACTTTTTAGCCACCCCGACAAAGTGAAGACAAAACACAGTGAAAAACTCTCATAAGAAAATAAGAAGAAAAAAACCCCATTTCCCACAGACCGAATTCAAAATCAAACCTTTAACGGCGGCTCACATGAAAACCAGCTAAATCCACAAGGTCTAAGACAATGGGTTTGAGAACAAGAAAACCCACAAGGAAAAATGATAAAGACAAGGAGAAGTGACCTTGATAGAGAAGTTTTTGAGCGGTTTCATTGGGATCCATAGAGCACTCCTTGAGCATTGCATAAATCTCCTCATCACTATGATTGCCTGTGATCTCCTTTATGTTCTGGATCGTCTTCCTCACGTTGCCCGGGATTGAAACCCTAACCCCACCACCGCTCATCTCCACCCTCACCAACACCAACTTCCTCTCCTTCTTAAAAATATAAATAAATAGGTAAAAAGTAAGCAGTATTTTATATATAAATAATAAATAATGTGTATTTTTTTTTTTTTTTTGAATGAGGGGGAGCCGAGAGAGGCTATGAGGGTTTACAGAGGGTTGATCGAAAGAGAGAGAGTTGGATGAAGTGTGATTCTGGGCTTTGATTAATTAATTTTTTTTTAATAGGTGAAACAGAGAGGGAGTGGAAGAAGAAAGAAAAAAAAAGAAAAGAGAGATGGAGAGAGAGAAAGAGAGAGAGAGGAAAGAAAGGGAGGGAGCAAAATGTATTGCAGTGTGGTTTGCGGTAGGGCTTTTTGGTTTTTGTCTTTTTATTACAGTGACATTTCATTGTATGTTTTGATAATTTCCGTAAAACAAATATGTATGTTTTCCTTCATAGACAGAGATATTGTGTATTTTGTATCCACGCTTTTTGATATGGTAATTATTTTTAAAAATATTTTTTATTTAAAATTATATTAAAATAATATTTTTTTTATTTTTTAAAATTTATTTTTACTATTATCATATCAAAATAATTTAAAAAAATAAAAAAAAGTTAATTTGAAGTAAATAAAATAAAATAAAATTCAAATTTTTTTTAAATTTTTTTTAAAACAAAAAAACAAACATGTTTAATATCTAGAAATTTGAATAAATATTCTTATTAAAAAATAAATTAAAAATAAATTAAAAAAACTGAAATTATATATAATTAGACACATATGCATTGTATATTGCTATACTACATCCACATTGCAAAATTAACCAATTCTAGGATGCATAAAACTATAGTTTCGGATGCTTTGTGATTAGAAATTGGATTATTGAGGTTTTTTAAATATTATTTTAAGTGTTTTTTAAATAAAAAATAGGTTGAAATTTGAGTTTTGAAAGGTCAAAATTCATTATAGTATATCATGTATTATTTATTTGTATAAAACAAACTCAAACAACGACAAGGCTTTCATTTTTAATGTTTTAAAATAAAATATTTTTAAATAAAACAATTACAATGAAATTTCAAGAATCATATGATGATATCATTTTTTTCAAATAAGATTAGAAATTTTTAATTGTAATTTTAGCAATTACTTTAGGAATGATTGTATAAGAAACAAATATGTATAATTTTTTAAATCAAATTCCTCATGGATATTCAATGGGAATAAAGTGTATTTTTTGTTTTTTGAAGTTTTTACACAAGTTTCTCAAATTAATTATTTTTTTACTTTCGAGTTATGTAGCATAAAAACTATCAAAGCATAATTTTATATATTTTTATTTGAATCATGATAAGTTTTTATTAAAAAAAAATCATGTTATTCATAAAAATATATATATATAAAGAAATACATAAATAAAGAAGTAGTTGTTAGGTAAAGATACTTTTTAAATTGATTCATAGAAAAAAATGGCATGTCTAGCACAATTGTGTTTCTACAGTTTCTTGAAGAAAAAAAAATATTTTTAATGTAAGAGACATTACTCTCAACTTTGTTATGAAAATAATTTATGCTTCATATATCATGATAAAGTTTCTATATAAATTAAAGAAATTGATTTGTGCACATACATCAATTTCTTTTAATGCAAAATTTAAAAATTAAATAATATTATTCATTGATTGAAGTAAAAGAAACACAACATAACACAAATAATTATTATAATTATTATCTAAATTAAAAACTTATATGCTTATTTTTATCTATTTGTTGGATATAATTTTTTGATGTATTTTTTAGATTTGCAGATTTTATAAGACATTTCAATGTATTCTTTATTATACCTATTTCTTTCAAATATATTATTTTTAAAACATTTTCTTTCTTTCTTTTTATTAGTTCCTACTAATATTATTGCAAAAAAATAACCTCAATAACAAGTTTGGAACCATTTAAATTGAATTCAATTTAGAGTTTTTAATGAAATCTCATGTTTGAAATCACTTTAAATATTAATAATTAAATTTTAAATGGAGTTCAATCTCTAAAAATGATACAAAAATAAATTAGAGGTCAGTCCTCTAATTTATTACACTAAAAAAAGATGTTAAAACTTACTTCCCTAAATACCCTCCTGTTTTTTAGAGATATTCAAAGAATAATATAAATGTGATTAATGTAATAGTAAGATCTTTATATTTTAATAACCTTTTGAACTTCCTTGAGCTTTGAACTCAGAAAAATAGAGTGAGTGTTTTTTTAACATATTAGTATCATGTTTTAATTTTTATATCATTTAAGATTCTACTAAATTTCAAAGGAGGTTCATTTATTATAAACCATTTTCAAGTTATCGACTCTTACATAAAAATATATTTATCACAATCTCGATATTGTTCAAATTTTCTAAACCTTAATCAATCACATTTCTAGTCAATAATAGAATCCATCTATCCTTCCAAATTCTCTTTTTCACAATTTACGTTCAATTATAGCATGCATTATTTACGAGAAGTGACATGAATAAAATATAAGAACATTATAAACTAATTACATATAATATTCATTTAATAAACCTAGGGTAGGTTTAATATCATATTACAAACCTAATAAAAGAAGATTAATAATTAAGTTAGGAATATTCTTAGTTTTTGTTTCATTTATATGTAAGTTATTCTCAAATTAACATTGCAAAAAGATAGCCAACATATTCAAAATTACATCATTATCAGCTAAACAAAAGAAATGCTATGTAAGATCTATTGTTTTGTCTGAGACTATGATAAACCTAAAAACAATTTATTATTATAACATTAGAACATATTGCAACGATACTTATTATACACACACACATATATCAATGACATATATATACATATATATCAATGACATAAATAACCCAATTTTCACTAACTTTAGTGTAAACATCAATCTATGCCAGATTCCAATTTAATACATTTTTATTCATCTTTTGATGAACTTTTATTTCATCATTGTACTCATTTAACTATCACAGTCAATTCATGGAAATTCTTATTCATAACATATTTGATTCATACTTTAATTCATACAATTTTATATGCATATTTCACGATGATATCTGGTTCACACCATTGTTTCAATTCGTATTACATTTAAATTTAATATATATCTCGTAATCATATCTGATTTGCATCATTGTTTCAATTCGTAATACATTTAAATTGTGTCACATTTCATTTCACAACATATATATGCCATTTTAGTTTTTGAAATATTCAATTTATTCTAATCAAATACATATGTTCTATTAACACATAATTTTCCTTTTCAACTTTTTATGTCGTTAATTGCTTAGTTTTATCTCTCAAAATTAGTACTTATCATTATCATGTTTCATCATCTCATTTTTTTTCTTCATATAACTCATACTATTATCCTTTACACTATTTTGACTCATTGCAAAAGATCAAAGGCTAACATTTTACTCTGACTTATGATTTCCAATGGAAACCTTCCTAATTAATGGAATTTCAGCTAAGCTTTTTCTATACAAGCCCCATCCAACTTTCATGTAACAACCTCAATTTTTAAAACACGTTTCAAACAACTTGTTGAACATAGATCATTGAAATTCTTAAAATATTATTGTTTTTGTATTAACAATCTAGCTTCTTTTAACATTTTGTTACTAATTCGATGAGTCGGTAACATAAATATTATGTATTCCTTATAGGGCCACTAACCAAATCATATATATCTTAGTCATTAATGCAACTGACGCCACTAGCTCTATTCCAAACAACTAATTCATCCTTTCAATCAATTTTATGGTCCTATTAAACCATTTTGCCAAGTCATATGTTCTAGTCATCAACTGAACTAATGCCACTAGGTCATTGCTGGGCACTAGCCCCATTACCGAGTAATAAGTTCCACCATTCATTACCAGTCACTAGTCCTATTATTGGGTAACCAATTCCATATACAAAAGATCAGTTTTTTGAATGATTTCCCTTTTCTTCAATCCTTCCAACTTTTCTTTAATTTCCTTGAATTCCCTATAGTTTTCTTTAATTATTGCTTAAATAATAATTTTACTGCTATTCTATCTCCATGTTTCTATCAACAAAAGTCACAAATAGTTCTCCCTCCCTTTCTCTTTTTTATTTAAAGTGACAATGCATCTCTTTTTCAAGAGAGGACATTACCCTTTTTTTTATTCTATCCCCTACTTTCCTTAAATTCATTTTACCCATTATTTTATTTTTCATCTCTCACATTCCTTAATCCTCTTTTCTCTAGGAATTTTGGTCTTTCCTTCTTCTCTTTTTTTTTTTTTTCTAAACTCTCTAAAGAAAACACTATTTATATTATATTATTTTTCTTATAATAAAAGATTGGGGTTTTACATTCTCCCCTCCTAGTAACTTGAAATTTAATTTTCTTACCTTAGTCATTAAACAAACTTGGGTGTTTTCTTTTCATCTCATCCTCTCTCTCCCATGTTTTTTCCTCAACTTGTAAGTTCCTCCATAACACCCTTACCAATGAAACTTTCTTGTTCCTTAACTCATTTTTTATTCTATCCACAATCCTTATCGGTTTCATTTCCACCGTTAAATCCTTTTGAATCTCCATTAGAACTTGTGGCAATATCCATAAGGGATCCACCATAGACTTCTAAAATAATGACACATGGAACACACCATGCACCTTTGAATCATTGGTGGTAATTCCAACTAATAAGCTACTGGTCCAATTTTCTTTAAAACTTTGTATAGGCCTATATACCTTGGTGTTAACTTACCCTTCACCTTAAACTGTATGGTATTCTTCTATAGTGTGACCTATAGAAATACTAGATCAAGCACCTCAAACTTTAAGGGTCTCTTTCTATTTTCAACATAGCTCTTCTATCTATTTTGATCCATTTTCAATCTTTCTTTGATCACCTTTACCTTGTCGATGTAATCTATACTAACTCAGGCCTCAACAACTTCTTATCTACTATTTCCTCCCAGCACACTAGGGTTTGATATTTCCTCTCGTTCAAAGTTTTTTAAAAAAGTCATCCTTATTGTAGCTTAATAGCTATTATTGTATGTGAATTCCACCAAAGGTAAGTGATCTTTCCACTTCCTTTTAAACTTTAGAACACAAGCCCTTAACAAATCCCTAAAATTTGTATAGTTCTCTTTGTTTATTCATCTATTTGCGTGTGAAAGGCAATTCCTAGCTTCAATTTTGTCCCCATTACATGCTAAATACTTGGCCACAATTGAGAGGTAAACCTTGGATCTCTATCGAATACAATTGTCACCAACACCCCATATAATCTTACCACCTCGTCTACAAATAACTTTGTCAGTTTATTACCCGAATCAATCATTCTCATCGGTAAAAACAATGTAGACTTGGTTAATCAATCTAGAATCACCCAAATAATATCATACCCCTTCCTATCTTTTGGAGACCCTGAAACAAAGTCCATGGAGATATCTTTTCACTTCCATTCTAGATTTAAGAGGGGTTGTAATTTCCCTGCAGGTTTTGATGTTTAATCTTCACCTGTTGACATATCCCACAATTAGCTACAAACTCTACTATTTCCTTTTCATCCTTGACCACCAATAGATCTCCTTTAGGTCTTTGTATATTTTGGTGCTTCTAGGGTGCATTGCAAACTTAGATTTATAAGTCTTTGTAAGTAATTCTTCCTTCAAAACCTTATCATTCGGTACATAATTTTGTTTCGTCATGGCTACTATGCCATTCTTTAACACTTGGAAAGGCGTTTCTACACCCGAATTTATCTCCTTCTTCACCCACTCTACCTTCATATCTTTCTCTTAAGCCTCTAAAACTTTATCTCTCAGTACCAATCGTATATTAACTTATGCTAACAATATTCCTTCAAACCCCAAAGTCAATTGTGCACACATTCTTTTTAATTACTCTAACTCTTTTTTCTCCTGATCTGATCTTTTTATTACCTTTCATTCTAATCTTCTGACTTAATGCATCAACTACTGTATTAGCCTTCTCAGGATGATACTCAATGACATGATTATAATTTTTAATCAACTCTACCCAACATCTTAATCACATATTTAGTTCTTTCTACGATATTAGGTACTTCAGACTTTTATGATAAGTAAAAATTTATACCAGAATGTCATACAAGTAATGTCTCCAGATTCGTAAGGTAAACACTATTGCTGCCAATTCCAAGTCGTGCACCAGGTCATTCACCTCATGAGTTTTCAATTGTCTCGATACATATGCTATAACCTTTCCATGTTGCATCAACACACATCATAAACTCTTTCTTGGTGCATCATTATACACCACAAACCCTTCGGTTCCCAAAAAAGAGCCAATGCAAAGGGCAATTGTGAGCCTTTTCCTTAACTTCTTAAAACTCTCTTTATATTGTTTGGCCCACTCAAATTTCACTTCTTTACGAGTCAAACGGGTGAAAAGGGAAGCAATAGTAGTAAAGAATCCTTCAATAAATCTCTAATAGTACCTAGCTAAAACAAAAAAACTTTGGATTTTCATCATAGTCACCGACATTTCCCATTTCAAAACAGCTTTAACTTTTCTTGGATCCACCAATATTTCTTCTGTTGATATGACATGCCTTAAGAAAACCATCTTTCTTAGCCAAAATTCACACTTGTCAATTTTGGCATGCAACCGATTTTCCCTTAACACTCATAGTACACTTTTCATATGTTTCTTATGTTCCTTATATCAACTTGAATAAATCAAGATATCATCTATAAATACCTCTACAAACTCCAAAAAATGATCTAAATACCTTGTTCATTAAATCTATAAACATTGAAAGAGCATTTGTCAGCTCAAAAGGCATTACCAGGAACTCGTAATGACCATATCGAGTCATAAATGTGATCTTTTAAATATCATGTTCCTTAATCCTTAGTTGATAATACCTCAACCTCATATCTATTTTAAAAAAATATCTCATATCTATTTTAAAAAATATTATCACTCCCTTCAGCTGATCAAACAAATCATCTATCCAAGATAATATATATTTATTCTTTATAGTTACCCTATTTAACTATCGGTAATCAATATATTGACTAAGGGTTTCATTCTTCCTTTTCACAAACAATATCGGGGCTCTTTAAAGGTGAATTACGTAGGCAAATAAAACCTTTACCCATAAGTTCTTGCAACTGCACCTTCAACTCAGGCAACTCAGATAGAGCCATTCTATATGGTGATTGAGTTATGAGTGTCATCTCGGGTAACGCATCAATAGTCACCTTCATTTTTTTTTTGGAGGTAATCCTGACAGTTCTTCCAGAAATGCATCTAAAAATTCCCTTACTAGAGGAATACTATTTAACTTAGGACTCTCTTTCCCTGACTTTACTACAAAAACTAGATAAGCTTGACACCTTTTTCTTAAACATTTGCTAGTGGATAGTAGCGATATCACACAATTTGGTATCACTCTTCTTTCCCCTTTAAAATGTCACCTTCTTACCATCATCTCCTATAAATGTTAACGCTTTCATAAAACAATCCATCTATGCCCTATGTGCACTCAACCAGTTAACGCTTTCATAAAACAATCCATCTATGCCCCATGTGCACTTAACCAGTTCATTCCTAGTGTAATGTCAAAATCAAATATCTTTAATGGAATTAAGTTTAACCTCATTCTTTTTCCCTCAATTTACACTACACACATTTTACATACATCTTCAATGTCTACCGACTCATCTAAAGGTATATTAACTATTATTTCTCTTTCCAATATACCTCTATCAAAGTTCAGTTTATTCATATTTCTAGATGCTATAAAAAAATGAGTAGCTCCCAGATCAAACAAAGCATAAACTAAATGCAACTTTAATTTTATCATACTTGCCACCACCTCAGTTGCAATTCTAACATCCTCATGTGTTAGATGATAAATCATCCCTTAAGTCATTTCTTGTTATACTATGGGCCTTCCCTATATAGCACTGCCCCCTAACTGAGTAGATCTCCTAGGCCTTATCCATAGTCACCGATTGTTGATGACTCTGTGTTTGAAATCAAGATCCATGACCCATCATCCTTAAAGGGCATTCTTTTTTAAAATGCCTTATCTCTCCACGGTAGAAACAACTTATCCCTAAATGTTTGCAATCCTTCCACTTATTACCCCTCATGCCTGTAAATATAACACTTGCCACTATTACTGAACAATCTTCAAGATGTTTTTGGTTACACTTGTCACACAAGGGAAAAGATGACACTCATTGTCTCATAAAACCCCCAGCTGAATTAGTCCTTGGAAGAATAGGCACCTTAGAAAAACCTTAACCACTAGATTGTACTGATTTAACCTACTAATAGAAAAGCTTCCCCATTTTCTATTGAACTGCCTAAAAAATAATCAACTCTTTCCTTTCTTAGGTAGAGGTCGGTGCCCAGTAGAAAACACCATGTCTTTTCTTTTCTAAATCTCATTTTTTTCGCATCATAATTACCCTAATTTCCCTTTTGCAACACAACCTCCAAAGATTAAGCCACCTTAACTAACTCCTTTATAGTTATGGGATGTAAAACAATTAGTTCATTTTTAAGTTCATGTCAAAGTTTATCTCCTAGTCTATCAATCTGATGTTACTTAGTCGATACTATAGTAGTAGCAAACATACTCATAGTTCAATATTGACATGTTACCTTGCCTCGGTGCTAAGAACTCTTGTTCTTTATCTTGACGATGTTGTTAGGAGTAATACCTTGTTTCAAATTCAAACTTAAAGTCATCCTAAGTCAGTAGCTCTCCTGATCTTCTCCCCCTCATCATGGCCCACTATGAATAGGCACTATCTAACAGTAATTAGGCCACACAAGATACTTGTACATTTTGTGGTACTGGTGTTAATTTAATATGTCTTACAACCAATCAGTTGGTTATATGCGGCATTATTATATTCATATAAATATACATTTATTATTAATAAAGGCTTAATTTATATTTAATATTAATATAATATTAAATTAATAAATATAATATTTGATTGATGAATCTAGAGTAAAGATAAAATCCATAGGATAAAAATGCTTTGCAAATAAAATTATAAAGTTGTTATAATTATGAGATTCCTATTGCATCAAAGCATTGTTCCTACTATATTCTTGATCAATGCTTTCTTAAATATTGTACATTTATTAAAGTTGTAGAGACTGGTATATATTATGTTCTTTCTTTTATGAAAGGAAGCGGTTGTTCTCATACGTTATGGTATAAGAGATACCTAGAACTAATATACAAGTGTTTGTTATAAGACATGTACACTAAATATGGAGAGATCACTTATGTTTATGGAAAGACTCATGTGATGATTGTGTAAGTGATCCTTAGATTTGAGATCACTAGTTTATCTAATATAGAGAATATTATGCTTTGATCCAATTACATGCTATCTTAATTGAGATAAGGAAGGGGTAGACATTATGTATAACATGAACTATATAAAAGATACTTGAGTGATTAAGAGAGGATTCATCACCATAGGTGAATTAGGAAAAAATTTAATTCTGTTCTCAAACAAAATTGACTGGTAAATTCTTGGCTAAAGTAGAATGAGATTTGAAAAGAATTTCAAATTTCATTTAAAAGATCAATAACCATTATGTAGAGAACAAACATGATTTAACATGGCAGACATACTTCATGTTTTAATGTTAAATCGAAACATTATTGCTGAAAGAATATTAATTACACTGAGAAATCGGTCACTAACAGGTTAAGTCAAACTACTAATAATATTTATAATATTTGGGGGATCATGACACGTTGCTAGACAATGCACGTGATCTTTAAATATAAATTAATCAATTGTTGAATTGATAATAAATAAATTAATTTAATTTATTTAATTAGAATTATAATTTATATTTGGGCCACCATATTAGAAACCTAATAGGTCACACACATTAAGAACCATTAGTCAGAAATTAAACTGGAATGATTTGATTAAGTATAATTTGATTAAAATATATTTTAGAAATTAAGAATTAGAGTATAATTAATACATAGATTATATTTCTAGACTTAGAAAAAATCAATTAAGGACTTGATTGAGTTAATTTCTAAAATTATCTTATATTAATAGATGGATATTATTCAAGAGGCAAATTTATATTTTGCCAATTTATATGATTTTTCATATTTCCTTATAAATAATAAGTTATGCCTCTTATCACTAGTGGTTGTCTGTTAGACAGAAAAAATACGTAAGTCATAGAATTAAGGGATAACACTCTAGGCATAGCAATCATTCTCTCATAAATAGGGATTTAGGAGATTTCTCACTGGTGGTTCGTGTGGATTACCGTTGAAGGCCGGACAATTGGATAACTTATGATTTGCGACAACCCAGCCTTCAAAGAATTATTCAAATCCCTAAAAAACTCTAGATTTGTCTAACAAAATCCTAAGGACTCCTGAATAATTTGTTTTATTATTTCTATGACGTGTATGATATTCGAGAATCTAACAATGGTAACGGAGCCTTCGTTGTTATTAATCGTATATTCAATTGTTATTGGAATTAATTAGAAATTAGTTTTATGTGTAAAAAATAATATTTTTTTTCAAAAATGGTCAGATTTTTCTCTCAATGACTTTTTTAAATAAAAAAAACATAAACTCTGATCGATTATTGTTCCGGCCAAATCAAATCTTGTTGAATTCTGGATTTTATGCCCAAATTCTAGCAACTAAAAAAAAGGAGGGTGAAACGCTGTCAATGACAGCGCCATCCCCTAACGCGCTTGCTAAAGTAACGCACCTAGCAAGGCCGCAACGCGTCTTGGTTGTGCCAACAACCAAAGGTTGCTCCTAGCCTTGGGCAACAACCGATACAAATTCGCAACAACTGTAGAATGAAGAAGAAAACCATTTTTTGTTCTTTAGAGTTTTAGGAAATTACCTCCTTACCCCTGCCTCTTTTTAATTTTAAGTATTAGGCTTTTAAGTTTGTATATTGTGAATATAACCCTAAAACTTTATGCCTAATGACAATTTAGGATCTTAAGGTAAATTATGAATTTACCCTTTATAAATAAAATTTAGATTTTATACCCTAATGTAAATTAATTGTAGAATTAATTTTTCTAATAGGATTAAGAATGAATTAAATTGTTTGATTCATTTTTTATTTTTATAATATCCTAATGGGATTATAATTTATTTAATTAAATAGTTTAATTAAATTTTAGACATATAGTTTTTCTAATTTAATGAGTGTTTTTTAAGTTGAAAAAAGAATTTGTTTGGGAAATTATCAAATTGGATTTGATTGAATATTTCTAAGTGTTAGAAATATTATTTTAAATTGCACATAAAGCCAAAAATTAGAATAACATGGAATATGTTTTTAATTATGCATATTAAAATGTTTTATTCATGATGGGTGATTATAGACATTAAAGACCAATGTGATTGTACTTTTATTTTGATTTATTTTGAGTTGTTAAGTCACTCAAGGTCGCATAAATTAAATAGAATCCTAACCCATTAGGAAAATCTAAGTGAGATTTCCTAAATTAATAGGTAGGGCTATTAATTTGCAAGAAAATAGTGGAAGATCAAATTAGAATTAAAGACCTTATCAAAATTTAGAATTTAAATATGTAAGCATGAAACTAATACTCTTTATCTTTATTTAAATAAGTTGGTAAATAAAAATGAGAAGTAACATATCCATACGAAACATACTTGATACTAAAAAATTGACTAGACCAAATTTATTAGATTGACACTGAAATGTGAGAATTGTTCTCAAGTAAGAAAATATATTGTATATTTAGAAAATTCAATTCTAAATGTCTTTGCTGAGGATGTTGAAGAAGAAGTTAAGAATTAAGATCAGCGTCATATTGATGACAATGAACATGATGCTTATGTGATATTAGCTAGTATGTCACTTGAATTTCAAAAGCAGCATGAGCATATGGATGCCAATACTATGATTATGTATCTCAAAGAATTGTTTGATGAGATCAATAGGACTGAGAGGTATAAGACCTCTAAGAAATTGTTTCGCTATAAGATGATAAAGAGTTCTTAAGTGAACACCCATGTTTTGAAATTGATTGGCTATATTGAGATATTAGACCAATTGAGTTTTGTCATGGACCATGAGTTAAGTGTTGACTTGGTCTTGTAGTCATTACCCCAAAGCTTTTTCGCAATTCAATATGAACAATCATATTAACAAGTTAGATAATACATTGCTAAAATTGCTTAATATGTTTCTAACTACTAAAGAGGCTCTTAAGAAGGAAAAATACCAAGTTCTTCTAGTTCATTTCTTTTAAAATATCTAAGAAAAAGGATAAGAAGAATAATGTTATTGTCTCTAAAGCAAACAAACCTACCAAGGGCATCAAGAAAGACAAGGGCATATGTCATCATTGTGGCAATGAAGGATATTGGAGGAGGAATTGCAAGGAATACCTTGCAACCATGAAGGCAAAGAAGTTTAATGAAGCTTATACTTTAGGTATGTTTATAATTGAAAATTATCTTACTATTTTGCATTGTAGTTCTTGGGTGTTGAATATCGAATGTGGTTTTTACATTTACAATTGCATGGAAGAACTAAAGAAAATTAGAAGATTAGTTGAAGGTAAAGTGGACCTATGACTTAGTAATGAAGTAAGGATTGTTGCATTAGCTCTAGAAACTGGTTATGCATTAGTTGTAGGAACTAGTTATTTTGTTTTGCTTAATGGGCTGATACTAGAACTTTATAATTTTTATTTTGTTCCTATATTTTAAGACATTGTTTCCATTTTATTTAGTATTAAATGGATTTAAATTTATTATTGAGGATGAATATTGTTCTTTTATAATATTGATATTTTTATGAATCTGATAATTATACGAATGATTTGTATATACCTGAATTTAAAATGCTCAGGTTCAATATAAACTACAATAAAATTGAAATACAAATTGGAATAGATATTAAGAAACTTTAATTGGATCGAGGCGGTTAATATTTGACCAAATATTCCAAGGAATATCTAAAAAAGAATAAGATTCTCTATACCTTTTAGAACACTACATCTGTTCCAAGGCTTAAACTGTGGATGTTTAGTTTGAACCTTAAAAAAACAAAATCTATATAAATTTAGTAGGACATGTCATGCATAAATGAGATAAAGACTTCTCATGGAAGTTATGAATGACATGTTACTTATAATTTATGAGCCAAAAAATTATTTGAAAATAGAATATGATATTTATTCCAAGAAATGACTTGAAGCTATGAACTTCATGTACTAACCAAGTTTAGAACTTGGTTGATCCACCTGAAGGGATAAAACCCAATAGATTTAATTTTGATGGTATAATCAACAGATTTGATTTCATAAAAAATATGGATAAACCTTGTGTTTATAAAATGTTAGTGTGAGTAGTGTTGTTTTCCTAATATTATATGTAAATGACATATGATTGTTAAGAAACAACATATCTCTACTTTAATCAGTAAAGTTTTGGTTGTCCAAGAATTTATCCATAAAGAAATTAGAAGAAACAACATATATATTGGATATGAAGATCTATAGAGATAGATCTAAAAGGTTGCTTAGATTGTCTCAATTCATGCATATAGACTAGATGCTAAAATAGCTTAGCATGAAAGAATCTAAGATTAGATTCTTATCTATTTTGCATGGAATAACTCCCTCCAAAGACATGTTTTCTAAGACATAGATTGAGAGAGATATAATGGAAATGCTATCCTATGCTTGACTATAGGATCCATCAATAGAGAAGATAAACTAGAAGTTCAAAATTGTTTGAATTAAGAATCTTTCAATGAAATGTTGGCAAAATAGTGAACACCAATCAATATATATTTTATTCTAAATAGTAGTGCTATGAGTTGCAAGGGTTCTAAATAAGAGAGCAAAACTGATTTTACAATTGAATAAGAGTACACATCTATGTTTGAGGAAACAAAGAGGTTATTTGGATCAAGAAGTTCATTAATGAACTAGGTTAGTTCCTAACATTGTTGATCTAGTTGCCTTATATTGCGAAAACAATGGAGTCATTGCATAAGTGAAGGAACCAAGGTCTCATCAATGATCTAAACAAGTACTTAAAAAATTCTGTTAGATTTAATAAATCAATGAAATGAAAAATGTAAAAATAAAGTGAGTACCCACCAAAGAGAATATAGAAGATCCTCTTACTAAGTCACTAACCATACAGAAGCATTAATGCTACATAAAGCAATATGATATTAGATACATGAACGGTTAGCTTTAGTGTAAATAGGAGATTGTTAGTTTAATTTGTCCTATAGCTAATTGGTTGGTTACATGTGGCATTATTATATTCATGTAATTACATATTTATTATTAATAAAGACTTAATTTATATTTTTATATTCATATAATATTAGATTAATGAATCTAATATTTGATTTATGAATCTAGAGTAAAGATAAAGTTCATGGGAAAAAAATGCTTTGCAAAGAAAATTATAAAGTTGTTATAATTATGAGATTCCTATTGCTTCAAAACATTATTCGTAAAATGTTCTTTGTTATTGCTCTCTTAAATACTGGGTATTTATTAGAGTTGTAGAGACTGATACATATTATGTCATTTTTTTTATGAAAAGAAGCAACTGTTTTCATAAGCTGAGGTATAAAAGATACTTAGAACTAATATGTAGGTGTTTGTCATAATATATAAACATTGAATTGACTTGTATAAGAATTCCATATGAAGATATCACTTATGTATATGGAAAGGCTCACGTGACGGTTGTGTAAGTGACCCTTAAACTTGAGATCACTAGTTTATCTTATATAAAGAATGTCATGCTTTGATCTTGTTACATGTTATCTTAATCGAGGTAACGAGGGGGGCAAACATTAGGCATAACATGAACTATATAAAGGTAAGTGATTAAAAGAGGATTCATCACTATAGATGAATTAAGGAAAATGTCTCATATGTTTTCAAATAATATGACTTAGAAATCCTTAACCAATAAGAAATGAGATTTAAAAAGAGTTTTAAATCTTATTCAAACGATCAATGACTATGATGTAGAGAACAAACATGATTTAACATGGAGGACATACAACATGCTTTAATGTTAAATTAGAACATTATTAATGAAAGAATATTAATTACACTAAGAAACCGATCACTGAAATGTTAAGCTAAATCACTAATTACTTTTATAATATTTAGGGAATCATGACACATTGCTAGACGATGCACATGATCTTCAAATATAAATTAATCAATTGTTGAATTGATAATAAATTAAATTGTTTAATTTATTTAATTCTATTTAATTATAATTATAATTTATATTTGAGCCAAAATATTATGAACCTAAAGAATCACATACATTAAGAACCATTAGTCAGAAATTAATTTGGGATGATTTAATTAAGTATGACTTGATTAAAATATATTTTAAAAATTAAAGAATAGAATATAATTAATACATGAATTACATTTCTCCACCTAGAAAAATCAATTAAGGACTTAATTGAGTTAATTTCTAAAATTTTTCTAAATTAATATATGAATATTATTCAAAGGGTAAATTGGTATTTTACCAATTTATAGGGTTTTTTATATTTTTCTATAAATAGTAAGTTATGCCTCTTATTTTTTTATGGTTGTCTGTTAGATAACTTAGCTTTTAAAAAATTATTCAAAACCAAAGAAAATTAAATTTTCAGGTAATAAATCCTTAAACAACTCTAGATATATCTAACGAGATTTTAAAGACTTCAAATAATTTTATTTTATTATTTTTACTGCGTGTATGATATTTAGAAACCTAATGATATATACAAAAAAAATATCCCAAAAATAAAGCATTTTTCAATCACATATAAAAGGCCAAAGAAAAAGAAAAACTTACGCATCGATTTATGATTGCAGGGAAACCTTCATTGAAAGTAGGCCAGCCATAGCTAGAGTTAGATTTGGTAATGATGTCTTACAACCACCAGCAAAATTGTGAACTCCTTCATCAAAGAACATGTCGTCACCCCTACCCCGAGTAAACTCTTTGGCTGGGAATGGATGATATCACACGTGGGCGTGGTGGATCAAGATTTTTAAAATCCAGTTAATTCGATTCAATTAGTATATATATATTTCTTTTTTTTTTTGATAATTTATGAAATGAATATTTATTTTTATTTTATTTAGAAATATTTTGACTTCAAAATTATTATTAGGAACCTTCTTACTAGATTTCCCCGATGTAATAAAAATGACTTGTTGTTTTGTTGTTTTGATAAAGAAAAAAATAAAATAACTAAAATTTAATGATAATATAATATATAAAAATTAGATTAAATATTAGAGGTGTCATGGAACTTATAATCCAGGTTGAATATCCGTTTTTAAATATAAATTTATGAAAATTAGGAATATAAATCCAGCCCGTAATTACATGTAATATCCATAAACAAAATTAGTCAAGCTCAATATATTAAACCTAGTATTTAAGCTAAAATTAAATGAATTGAATTTATAATTTATAAAATATTAAAAATTTAATTAGATATAATTATAGTTACAAAATCACTTAATTATATCAATTAACACCTCCAATGAAAAAAAAAATAAAATTCTCAGTCTGTATTATATTTTACATGAAGGGTGTTTTTATTGACTTTCGTTTACTTTGTATTTAAGGTATAATTTTTAAACCTATGGGAAGAAAATGTAATATAATGCAAACCTCAGAAGGATGAAAGTGATTTTTCCTTATTAATATCATTGTTAATTAATCTAATTAGAATAAATAAAGTGCCACGTGTCAGAAAATCACTAGTAAAAACATTTTTCTTTTCTTTTAATAACTCCTCACCCTTCTTCTCTCATGTCCAAACTTATTAAAAATGATTAAGAATGTTTTTAATTATTTTAAAATTATTATTATTTTTTTAATTTTCCCTCTCCTTCTTATATTATATATCGAGCAAAATATTTGTATTAAAAAATTCTCTCCACACTGTCCCGAACGCCAAAACCGAAACCAAAAAAAAAAAAAAAAAAAAATGTCGGTGGCGAATCCGAACGCTGCCTCTGTGCCTCCTCCACCCGACTACGACGTCGAGTTTCGTAGCTTATCAGACGACGCCTGGTACAGCGTTTGCACGGTTCTCGACGGCGAGAAACTCACTCTCAAGTACCAAAATTTCAGTGACGACGATGACTCCATTTTCGAGGTGAAGAATTTCAAAACTTTGGAGGAAGTAGAGAGGTTGGAGGACCGGTTCCGCCCTATTTCTGCTCAATTGCAGGACAACGAGTGCCACAAAGTGGTCGGAGGTGTCGTTGTTTGCGCCTCGTATTCCTTCGATGGCTCTGACAACCGCTTTTACGACGCCGTCGTTGACGATGTGAGTCTACTCTTAATTTTCTAAGTGCTTTTTTTTTTAATTTATAATTTGACAAAAAAAAAGGATTTATTAGTTGATATGATTTGTGTTTGTGCGTGTGTGGTTGCTGAGTTAATACCATGTTTAATTAGATTTGAAGATTGTTTTTCTGGTCAGGATTTGGTATTTTATTTTTTATACTATGAGAGAGAGAGGAGAATCTTTTGATATTCTTAAAAAAAAGTCTTGCTCTTTTTCCCACGTTCATCTTTACTTGTAGAAATTTGCATCTCTTCTTTTGTCCTTGCCCAGATGCTCATTTGTTTTGTTTTTTATGCTTACGATTAACATTTGAAGACATCAAATTTGTGTTCATTTTGATTTCATTAGGAATGGATTGAATAGGATATAAAGTGTTCAAATAACTTAATTTCATTATTCTTAATCACCTTTGCACGCCAACAATAGTGCGCTTGAGTTTGATGAGAAAAATTAAATTGATCAGTGTCATGAACCATTTTCATATCATCATTGGTTATCTAATTAGGCTCTTTAATTTGTAGATGAATGAGTTTATCCAAATGAATCTGCTTCTATGGAAACGAATTAGAATTGCTCTCTTCTTGGGAGGGGGGAAGAAGACAAAGGAACTGTATATGGTGTGGCTGTACTAATGCCCATGTTCTGCTTCCACCACCATGGAAATGATCATACTACTATCTGAAGCCTGTGTTATGATATGATTGCATTTAGTCTCCGGGTCTAGGGAACTGGCTATGAGTTTGAAAATGGACTACAGACATCTAATCATTATGTGAGATAGTGGATAGAACAATAGACTATATAATCAGGAGAGAGAGGAATAGACGCATGCATCAAACTGGAACTGCTACTGTGAAGACCTCATTAGAGCAATTATCCAGGTTGTTCATCTCAGAATGGCAAACTCTACAATTCTGCAGGAGGCTAAAAGTAATTGTAGTCTAGAAGATTATTGTACCAAGTGGAATTTTACGTGATTAGTGTTTCTTGTTATAAGTTCTTTTAGTTTGCTTACGTTCTGCTCCTATAGTTGTAGCAATTCTATTGTATTTTATTGGGGTAGTTCCCTCTTGGTTCCTTTTTGGATGAATGAAGAAATACTAAAAAAAAAAATTAGCTTCAGAATTTTGGTTTTGTCATTCACTATCTGAATAGCTTTCTAATAATTTGTAGAAAAAAATGGGAAAAATATAGGCATGCAGATGGAAGATGCTCTAGTAGCTCCTAAAAAATATTTTAGCTATTAGTGGTTGACAGGTGCTCTTTTTGGTAGGTGGTTCATAAGGAGCATTCATTTGAACAGGGAGGAGAAATGTGTTCATGCACATTTATCGTGATCATGCAGCATGGTCCAGTTGCTGGGTGTTTTGTTAACAAAACAATTGAAAGCCTCTGCCTTGTACAGTCCTATGCTTGCCTTGATCCTAATTTACAGCTTTTCTTGAAGATGGTGAAGGAAAGACTTCAAAATGAACCTTGTGTACTTGAGAACAAGAAGTCAGCCACAAGCTTTACTAAATGGCTTAACCAGGCAAGTTATTGTATTTGTGATATTTCATGATTACCATGTCTAAGCATTTCTTTTTTGCAGAATACTAAGTGTGCCAAGCAGTCTCCTTGTAAGAAACGTCGACCTGATGGTTTGTCTCTTAATCTCTTCTGCTATAGAAACTCATTTAGAATTGAACAATGTGCTAACTTTAACTGCTTGGATTCTGCTTGAGTTTTTCTTTTAATTCTCTTACCACTTCAGCTTCTGATAGTAATTTTAACTATGCAATTGCTCTTTGTATTTCATTCGTCTTTATAGCACCTCTAATATGTTCATTATGTTTTCTATCAATTCATTCATAGATTGAATCTGATCAACTACTAACAATCTTAATTTTTGTCATCCTTGTCATGATCAACTTTTACTCTACACATGCAATATTTCCTTCTTTGTATTTGATGTAACTCACTAGTTCTTTTTCTGTTATCCCCTGCATCTCACTATTTTTTTTTTTCTCTTTTTTACACTAGAGGCAAAGAGTAACGATCACAGTGATTGGTCTAGGGATGACAATGACCTCGGAGGCTGTAGCTCTGTGTTTTTGATTGACAATTTAGATAAAGATCTATCTCCTTCAACAATTGTGGAATTCATACACTCACGCACTTCACTCTCAGTTCAAGCATGTGTCTTCCCAAGCATGTCATCAGAGATGTACACACAGGGGGCCATTGTGTTGAATTGCAGAAAGAATCTTGAGAAACTGTCCAAATTTTTAGATTGTCAAGACCATATTATCATGTCAAAGAGAGGAAGGCATGTATTGTGATAAGTAATCTGATTGACTTTATAATTTGCTGTATAGTGGAGTTTAACTAAATGTTTGCTGTTATTAATTTTTCTGTCTTTGTTTTTTTCCTCATCAATAGTTCTTTGAAACATTATACCTTGCATCTTAACAAGCTATGAACAAGGGCTTTTAATTGTTCAGATCTCGAGCATACCAAATGTTTCAACATGTATTATTATGTTATTGACTTTCCATAATGATATCTGATGTTACTTGAATTGAAAACCTGACCAGATTTTCTACTTTATTGCGTGTCTGTATATGAGATTTGATGGAGAAGCTCATTGAAGTTTTTGACTTTTTGGTTTCAGTATCTTTGCTTAATTTGTCAGACATTTATTCAATTAGTGTTGATAACCTAATTCATATCTGCAGGCCGTGGGTGGTAACTGAGAATCTGTCTGGGTATGATTCATTTGCAGTGTCAATTCAAAACTTGATGCATAAATATCAGGCAAGCTTTGCACAAGTTTCTTTTTCTGTATTAGGCTAAATGGTTTAGGTACATGTAGAGGATGTCGCAGATACTTTGGTATGTGAAGATTTTTCTACCGCCTTGAGTTCTAGAGGTTGCATGGTCATATGGGCAGCATTTTCCTCCTTGAATGTATGCAAGAAAATGAATAAAAGAGTATTTTGGCAGGTTTCATCTTTTATATTGGCAGGTTGCTTATGATAGTCATTAGCTAGTATAAGAATCAAACTGCAGTTTTCCATTCATGTTTGATAAGAACTTAAATCCGGCACCATCATAATAACTGGTGCTCCCCAGTATGATGTGTGAGCCTCACCACCAAATAGTTCAAGCTTTTGTGTTGGTATAAGTTCTTTAATCGTTGAATTTCACCTTTTTTTTTTATTTGCAGGAGAATTGGCAGCATAAAAGTACCGGCCATGCTTTAAAAGTTGTTTGTCCTGGATCTGAGGAATACACGACTGCAAAGCAGCTGAGAGATCTATTCATGGAGTTCACTGAGCATCAACGGCGATTACACAAGAGGCTAGCGATGGAGGAGAGAAAGATCTTGCAGCCATCCCAAGTAGCATAGGTACTTGAATGCATACTGTATATAGGTCTGTCAACATTGTAAAGGAGAAGCTTACCGAAACTAAATGACACGTGATGGGAAAAAGGATATTAACCTCCCTTGTTTTGGTGTTTCAAAGAGGGCTTTAGTTTTGTATCAGCAGACGGGCGTGTCAGTTTGTTAATTTTAAAATTCAATCACCTGTGGCTGAAAAAACAAGGGTTTTTTTTTAACCTAAAAACCTATTTAAACCATTTTATTTTTACCCAAAATATCTAAAAAACATTAGAGGAATCTTATTAAACCAATTAATAATTTTTTTTTAAAAAAACCTGATCAAAAACTTGAAATTAACCTAAAATTAAAAAACTTTTCAAGCTCAAATATGTTTGTTTAGGTGTTTTTAATATAAAAAAAAATTTAATTTTAATATTTTTCATTGTATGGAACCTTTTAATATAAAAATAGATTTTTTTTTAAGCAACAATTTGAAGATATTTTTTTCTTCTCCACCTAAAAAGGGACTAAAAAACATGAGAAAATAAAAAGTGACTAAAAAAATGAGAAAATAAAGTTTAGTACTAAAAAAAAAATATTTTTATAATTATAGGAATCAGTTATCCAATAGCTAAAAAAATAAGAGATGAAAATGAAATTTTGAAACAAATTTAAAAGCCGTTATATATATATATATATATATATATATATATATATATATATATATATATATATATATAATTGGGTTTCAATTTGGGCTTTAAAAGGTTTAATTATGCACATGAAAAGTTAGAGGATGAAATTAAAATTTTTCAAAAATTTTACTATTACAATCCATAGTGAAATGTAAGAGGGGTAATAATATATATGTTTACAGTAAAATAACCACGCATTTTATATTATAGGCAATACTAGCTATATTATTTGCATTTCACCGCGAGTCAAATATTTTTTTCAGTAAAATAAAATAAATATATAGGTTTTTCTATCGTGTTTTTAGATAATATTTTTTTAATTATAAATTGAAATGATTATACACACATCTACTTAAATAAATCAATATTTGATCAAGAAATAACATAACTAAGATTAAGATTTTTGATCTTGAAAGTGAACAAAAAGAAGCACGAAGATCATTTTTCAATAAATTAAATGTTGAAGAATTAAATTGAAAAAAATTAAATTTGAGAAAAGACCTAAAAAGACAAACGTAAACTAGTGTGAACCTTCAAAACTTGTGACCGCGTTCATGAGGCTGGGATTGACTGACGCATAAAAGGCAAACCCAAGAAAACAACTTAGCATAATTCTCAATAAAAATAAAAGAGAGTTGAGTGATGAAACTGAAAAAAACTTTAAAAAAAAAAACAAAGAAGAACAACTTGTAATTTTCAAGGAAGGGGAGAGAAAAGAAAACAAAAAAGCCCACTTGCGACAAACCGATCAACCATCACCGACATAAGTCGTATTAGGAGGAAGAGGACGCGACAACATTTCCAACAACATGGCAAAAAGGCAGTTTCTACCATTCAGAGACATCGCACATACTGTTCAAAGTGTGGGAGTGCCTCCCACTCGTCAACAACTTTTTTCATTTAAATATTAATTAATTAACTTAAAAAGACCAAATTACCTTTAATGGTTGAAGAATTAACAAAAAAAACCCGTGTGAAAAGACTAAAAGGCCACTGGACTTATGCTTTATTTTTTCCTTATTCTAATAGCATAATTATTTTTTTACTGTTTTTAAGTGAAAAGACTAAAATACTCTCTACCAACAATTTAAAAATTTTAACTTCAAGGGTAACTAAGTTGTTTTACTATTTCTAAAATAGTAAAAAAGTCACATATACCCTTGGTGAAATTTTTTAATGACTAATAGGTCATCTGAAAAAACCAAACTACCCCTAAAAAAACATGCCTCTCATTTTTTATTGGAAGGGCAATGATGTAAACCTCGTGATTACGTACTCATGAAACCCACAATCAATATTGAAATTTGATCATAGAAAGTTGAAAGAGGTCTGATAGGAATGTGACACAATAAAAATTTGTTCCAAGACACCAACACTATTAGAATTAAATCGAATGACGTCACGAAACCAGTTAATCTTTGATAAGTCAGTTTAGTTCTTTTAAGAATTAAAGAATGAAAAAGTCATTCTCACACACATGCTGGAAATTCAGAATGATATTATTCAATGACTGTCGAATTTTATATTGACAAAGAGTTTAAATATTCTTAGAAAATAAACCTAATGAATCTATCCTGGATGACTAAACTAGCCCACTTACAAAATTAATCTAGAAAATAAAACAAAGGAGGTTAACATTTAATTTAAAAAATAAAATTAAATGTAAACCTTGGAGTAAAGGAATTTTTAAGTATGAAATTCTTTTATTTTTTACACTTCCCTTTCTGTTTTTCTTTTTAATTTAAAACCACAAATGTATGTTATTTTTTTTATTATATTCAATTTATAATTACTTTTATTACATTGAGACAGATCATTGTACATGATTTTTCAACTTTTATCAATTATTCTTATTTTTTTTTTCTTTCTTGAAACTTTTTCTTTCTAATATTTTTTATATCTTTAATATTTCACCTTTAAATCTTCTCTACTGTAAAATTTTCACCATAAAAATATAGGTCCCGAGTCTTCTTAACAAGATAAATTTAAAGGTATTTCAAATTATGATACATGGTGTTTTTTAAAATAGTTTTTTTCTTGAAAATATATCAAAATAATTTTAATTTTTCATATTTGTTTTTTGTATATTTGAAATCAATACATAAAAAAATTAAAAAAATATCAATTTAATGTTTTTTCAAGAAAAAAACACCTAAAAACAGAAGCAGAAACAATATCAAACACCCAATATACCCTACATGAAAATACATCGTCCAAGGTTGAGAAAAGTCTAGTCACCAAATGTGTGTGAAAGAGAGGGAGAGAATACTTTTTCAAAGCTAAATATAACATACATCACTGATTTTACTGGGAAAATATGAAAAATGAAGAGAGGTACAAAACATTGACAACATTTGTTATTTTGAAAGCTAAATACAACTACACTAGGTACCAAAAAAGAAACGAAAATGAAAATTCAAGGCAGGTAAAATTTAACATCCAACTTTTATCTCATATGATAGACTATGTTAGAGAAAATCCAGGACCAACTGCTGCGTCAAATACTCACTCCATTTGTTCTGCTATAAATTCAAATGATCCAGCAGTGCTTCATTCTCTCCTGCAATTGTGCATCTGATTATGTTGATTACTTATTTTTCTCACATTTGTTTCCTTATTATACAGATGATAGTTAACATTGTAAAGCTATAAATGTAATAGAAAGTTATACAGCTCATTTGAGAAAGCCAAAGATATTTCTTGTGTTAGTCACTCTGTTCTTTACTTCTTTCTTGGTATCAAAGCACTTTAAGCTCACGCTTTTCAAATGATCTTTTCTCCAACTTTCATATTATCCAAATGGCCAACACTAGCACACTTCCATTCCTAAAACTGTCCTACCACCATCTACCACCAATATTTCTGTTAAACTAGACGGCTCCCACAATTATCTAGCATGGAAAATGCAGTTCCTTAATCTTCTTCGAGGACATGACTTAGTTGGCTTCATTGATGGTACTGAAGCTTGTCCTCCAAAACATATTGCCTCTAGCTCTTTAAATCCTACCTATGTTGTTTGGCAGAAGAAAGATGTTTGCCTACTTTGTTGGATCCTTTCATCTTTTTCGGAAAAAAAACTTGTTTCCACTGTTTATGGATTGGGAACATCTAAGCAAGTTTGGACAACTCTGCAGACTCGTTTCTCTTCTCAATCACGCTCCCGAATTTCCCATCTTAAACGTCAACTTCAAACGTTGACTCAAGGTACGAAATCGTGTACCAAATATCTTTAAAATGCCAAAAATCTTGCAGATCAATTGGCAGCAACTGGTAAGCCTGTTGATGATCAAGACTGATTGTGCATCAAAAGTATCATTAAGTCTTTTATTTTACATATGTATTTATTGTTTTTATTTGGGTTTTTTTTTTATAATAATTGATGTGCTTTTTAGTAATGAAGTTTCTTTTAATGTTTCGATAGTTTTTTGGAGCTTAAATGAATTATTTCAGAAAATTCAACGTCGGAATTCGGAACAAAGAATTGAAGAGAAATTTAGTTGAAGATTGAAGCAAATATTGGTTCAAATAAGTGCTCCAAATTTGCCCCAAAAATCAATTCTATTCCAATTCTAGAAAAGAACATCATAAGATCTATTTCAAGCCCAAACTTGCCTTATGTTGTGTGCAAACTTCAACCATCAAACACTCAAGGTTTTAATGTCAATCTTAGCCCAAATAATAGGTACATTTGTATCCTTATTTGATGCCTAAATTCAGCCCCAAATCAGCCCTAAATCAACCTCCAAATCAGCCCAAGCACAATCCATGATCTTACATGTCCACACAACAAAGACTTTATCTCCTTTCTTCTTAGTGGCCTGCTATCCTCTTATATACCATTTGTCACCTCTTTTAATATTGCATCTCATGAAACTGACTTCACATTTGAAAATTTTCAAGCTGAATTGCTAGGCTATGAATATCTTCTGAATGTCAATCACTCTGTTCATAGCGTGGATAGTTCTCATTTTGCATTTGTTGCAAACAAATCTAAGGAACCTACTTATGTGAAAAAGAAAGGACGTCCACTTCCTCCTACCAAACTGTATAATACATCTTCTTCTAATTATCAGCCACAACAAACCAGATCCATACAAACTAGATCCACTCCTCAACAACTACCCAACAACCGCGTGGTTTGTCAAATTTGTGGTAAAACTGGACATACTGCTATTGATTGTTTTCACCATTTTGATTATTCATATCAAGATCGTTTTCCTCCTCAAGATCTTGCAGCCATGGTAGCTGAGACTAATGCTATATTTGATCATTAAATTTGGTACATGGACAACGGTGCTAATGTCCATATCACATCAGACTCATCTAACCTCACTTATCAGCAGCCTTCATTCGTGTATCAGAATCTATCACTGTTGGAAATGGTTTAGGTCTGCAAGTTCTAAACATTGGTTCTATAATTTTTAATTCCAGCCAGCCCACTTTTCATTTAAATAAAATCCTTCATTGCCCACAAGTAGCTACCAATCTTATCTTTATTAATCAATTTTGTTTAGATAATAATTGTTACTTTATCTTAACTGCTACTGATTTTATTGTGAAGGAGAACCTGATAGGCAGAATTTTACTTTATGGTGTGGTTGAAAATGGCCTATATCCCCTAGCTGGGTGCAAGACTTCTTATAAGAACCTCACATGTCTTTCAGCAACCATAAGGGTTCGCGCTAATGTAGACATTTGGCACTCCAGACGAGGCCATCCCTCAAAAGTCATCTTAGATAATTTTTTTCATTTAAATAAGCTCTATGTCAAAGGTACTTCCAATAAACTAGAGTTTTGCTTAACTTGTCAACTTGGCAAAGCTAAACAACTACCTTTCCCAGAGTCTAGTCGTCAGTCTTTTATTCCTCTTGCTTTAATTCATTCTAATGTATGGGTTTCTCCTGTACAATCATTTGGTGGTTGTTCCTATTATGTTTTGTTTATTGATGATTATTCGAGATATTCCTGGCTCTATCCGTTACACAAAAAAGCTGATGTGTTTGAAACTTTTGTTAAATTTAAAACCATTGCCAAAAAGGTTTTTTCAACATCAATAAAACAAATATAAATAGATAACGATAAATAGTTTACTTCTAACCAATTTAAATTTTTTTCGACTACACAAGGGATATTCCAGAGGCTGACTTGCCCATACATTTCTCAATAAAATGGCATTGATGAAAGGAAACATCGACACATCCAAGAAATAGGACTCACACTTCTAGCTCAATCAAGTTTATCTTCCCAATATTGCGTTGATGCGTTCCTTACTTCAGTATTTTTAATAAATAGATTGCCTACCAAGGTCCTAAGTAATAAGACTCCTCATTTTTTACTTTATAAAACTGACCCAACTTATATAAACTTACGTGTTTTTGGATGCGCTTGCTATCCACTTCTTTGCTCGTATATTCATAATAAACTGGCATTCCGAAGTAAAAAGTGTCTTTTCCTAGGCTATTCCAACTATAAAAAAGGATATAAATGTCTAGATTTGGCCACTAAATGGGTATACATCTCACGACATGTTATCTTTGATGAGAATTCTTTCTTAGTGAAGGTAATAGCTGTGCCCACCACATCACGAAGCACAAATCCTGTTGCAGGTACACCTCTGATAATTACTAGTTCAGTTTTATCTAGTGACTTATTATCTAACATTTCTGTAGTTGTGCCATCTCACACTGATTCTTCTCCACCTTCTATTCCCATACCAATTCTTGCGGCATCTGACATTGTCCAACACTCTCCATCTCCTGCACCAAATAATTATCCTTCTCCTACCGGATTTCGATAATACATCCCCCAATCCAGTTGTACACCCCACCTTTACTCCCTTTAAAATCCACTCCAAAACAGGTCACTCTCGACCAAAATCATTCCCTGATTACAAGTTATTCTACAATACCTGACATCCTCTGCAAGCCTTTTCTGCAATCTTGGATATTCCTGAACCAACATCCTACACTCAAGCAGTTTTTGATCCACAATGGCGTGCTGCGATGGGAAAGGAATTCGATGCCTTGATGGAAAATAAGACTTGGTCTCTTTATCCTCGCCCATTTAATAAACATGTTGTCCGGAACAAATAAGTATACAAAATTAAGAGAAAACCATATGACAGTATTGATCGTTTTAAGGCTAGACTTGTGGCCAAAAAGTATGATCAAAAGAGTGGTGTGGAGTATCATGAAACCTTTTCACCCGTGGTTAAGCCAATTACCATTCGATTAATTTTGGCTATTGCGGTTCATTTTCATTGGCCCATTCGACAACTAGATTTGTTGAACGCATTCCTACATGGATTTCTAGATGAAGAGGTGTTTATGGAACAACCAAGAGGTTTTATTGATGAGACCAAACGAAACTATGTCTGCAAATTACACAAATCTCTTTATGGTCTTAAACAAGCTTCAAGAGCTTGGTTTCGCAGATTATTATAGCAACTTATTAAATTTGGTTTTCAGGAATCTGTTAATGATTACTCACTATTTACTCTACATACTGATACTGTCAGAATATTTGTCTTAATATATGTCGATGACATTTTGGTGACAGGATTTGCAGAATCAGAAATTACCAAACTCATTCAACATGTGTAGAGTGTTTTTCAGGTCAAGGATCTTGGTTCTCTATCTTATTTTTTAGGTGTGGAGGCTGATAGACAACAACAGGGATTGCATTTATGTCAAACCAGATATATTTATGATATCTTAAACCGAACTCATATGGCTAGTGCCAAGCCACTTGCATCACCTACAGTGGCCAATTCTAAATTATCCAGTACAGAAGGAGCACTCATTTATAATCCTTCTTCATATTGACAAATCATTGGAGCACTCCAATATTGCACAAAACACGTTCCGATATCTCTTATGCTATCAACCAGCTATGTCAGTATATGCACCAACCAAGAATCCCGCATTGGCAAGCTATGAAACGAGTTCTTTGCTACTTAAAGGGCACTGCCAATTTGGACTGTTTTATACACCATCTCCTTTACAGTTACATACTGACTGCGAATTGGATTGGGTAGGCAATCCAAACAACAAAGATCTTCTAGCGTCTATGAAGTTTTTTTTAGGCAACAAATTGGTTTCTTGGAGCTCCAAGAAACAAACCGTGGTCTCTCATTCAAGTATTGAAGCTGAGTACCGTTCAATGGCACTCGCTACAACTAAACTATACTGGTTTAGAATGCTATTCAAAGAATTAGTTATTGGTATGTTCTACATACCAACTATATGGTGTGATAACATTGGGGCCATTAAACTCGCCTCAAATCTAGTGTTCCATGCAAGAACAAAGCACGTTAAAGTTAACTATCACTTCATTCGGGAGAAAGTATGCAACAATGAAATTAAAATCCAGCATGTCTCAACCATCGACCAAATAGCAGATGTCTTCATCAAAGGCCAAATTGCACAACGTTTTCAGTATCTCAAAGGCAAATTAATGGTATGTCCATACCCCATTAATTTGAGGGGGGGGGGTGTTAGAGAAAATCCAGGAGCAACTGCTGCATCAAATCCTCACTCCATCCGTTCTGTTACAAATTCAAATGATCCAACTGTGCGTGACTCTTTCCTGCAATTGTGCATCTATGTTGATTACTTATTTTTCTCACATTTGTAGAAAGTTATACGGCTCATTTGAGAAAGCCAAAGATATTTCTTGTGTTGGTCACTGTATCCTTTACTTCTTTCTGACTCCTCTATAGTAACAACACAATATAGTTGTCACTATTTGCATTTTACTCTGCTTCCCTAATGAGTGATACATTGTGCAGTGATGCTGTTTGCTTGAGATTTTGGATATTTCTTGTGTTGGTCACTCTATTCTTTACTTCTTTCTGACTCCTCCACAGTAACAATGATGTAACCATATTATTCGATAGTTTCACCCACATCTACCTAATGTTTTGTCCATGTTTTATATATAAAATGCCTTGATATTCTTTGTTTTATGTTTTGAAGGCATTTTTGGATGAAAGATGCAAAAAGAAGTAAATTGGAGGTAATTGGCAGATTTGACGTTCAGTCGATGTTTTGTGCAGAGCGTGAGTTCTAGAGATCGAAATGAAGTGATTCCAGTGGCACTAAAAAGCTAACATCCATACCTTTCTGGAAATGTAATGCAAGAAAAATAAAAGGAGAAAGATCATGGAAATCACATCCTGCAAAGTCAAATCTCGCATTCTGCCAGTGTTGACCTTTGGCCATTCAAAATTTAATATCTGGAGCTACAGAAGTCCAATTGATGCAAACTCAATTTTCTTGGATTTCTAATTCAAAGACCTATCCACGCTCTAAATTTCAGCCAAAAACGATGTCATATGAGGGAGATATTATTTTCCAAAGATGACAACTGAATTCTACCAGCAAACAGGTTTCGTGAAGAAACGAGTCCAAATTACATTCTGAAGCATCTAAACCGACATCCAAGTTTTTATATCAGCAATTTAGCTCCTCTAAGTCAGAGTTTGAAGATTTCATGCAAGGCTATTTCTCCTTTTTAGGAAAAATAGTTATTGAAGTACTTAAATGTAAACTGTCAACTTAAGGAAGGACTATTTTGTAAAATAGAGACTAGGGTTTCTTAGCATATAAAAAGAAAGAGAGAAGGAGGCAGCAACCAGCAGAAAAGAGAGAGGAGAAGGAGGCAGCAGCCAGCCAAGAAGAGAAAAACGCCCCCTTCCTCTAAGAAACCCTAAATTATGCATTCTTCCTTCTTTTTGATTAGTTGTTCAACAAACATGCAAGGCTAAACACTTTTTCTTGGTTGCAAGGACACGGAAACCTTCGGATTTCAAGAACTGTGAGATTTATTTTACCTTTTCTTTTCAGTTTATATGATGAATATGTTTGTTCTCCTATGCTTATTTTTCCTATGATTGTTTATTTTAATTGCTAGAGCGGACTCTAAGTTATTATTGTAGACAATCTATTGTTAAGTTTGATATCAAAACCGGAGTTGTGGTATATGAACTTGTGAAGCAACTGAGTTTAATAATTGTGGTGGATCTACGTTATTAATCTTAGGGAGAACATTCAATCAAATCAAACATAGACTGCGGACAGTTATGTTTTCTTGATTAATCAACTTATCTAGTTCTTAAGGCTGCCATTGAATTAAATTACTAGTGCGGACACTGTGGTTGTTTGATGGTTAGGGCTAGTTATACGGCGGATCCGTTAACTAACCAATGTTAAGAAGAGATAAATATTCAGAATATAAATTGATGTTTCGTTTCCATGATCAGTTCTGATTTCTGTAGGTGGATGTGTGCTTGTGACCAAGGTTTGTTCTCTTGATAATTTTCTGATTTTATTAAATTTAGTTTGATAGTTTTCTGTTTTCTTTTGCTTTAGCCTAGATAACGTCCAAACCCCCCCCAAATTGCATATCATCTAGCATAAAAATCTGACTTGAATCTTCCTCGTGGGATCGACCCCTTGCTTGCTCTATACTATCTTGTGTGTTGTGTTTGAAGCTAGGGTAATTAATTTGTGCGACCGCGACATCGCAACAAACAACACAATATAGTTGTCACTATTTGCATTTTACTCTACTTCCCTAATGAGTGATACATTGTGCAGTGATGTTGTTTGCTTGAGATTTTGTACTTATATGATTTATATTATTTTTTAATATATTTCTTTAAGTGAAAGCTCTTTAGACTTAAAACTTGTATAGACCCACACAATCTGGTGCTTAATTTTTATCAAATAAATGAGGATGATGAGATTCAAACTCGTGAGATTTTGGTTATCAAAGCTTTGATATTATATCAAAGAACCAATTTAACCCAATAGCTTAAACTATTAGGTAAAATCTCAAGATATAATTTATATTATTTCTAACAGTCTACAGAAGCTCTACAACCAGTGCTGATCCTTTACCTCCGCCATTGCAAATACCAACACCATATTTACCATGTTTCAGCTTCAATACCTACAGTACCGTGACAATTTTACCAAGTAAACACTTCCATTAATCCATTGAAACTTGTCTGTGCACAGTGCACACACACGTGCATGCAAGGAAAGAGAGAGAAGGGAATATGTTATTAACATTGCATGAACACATACACATTTACTGAGGTCGAAAGCACTCACTGGATCAAGCGCAAGTAATTTCCAATTTGCAAGAGCCACAACCTGTATATAGAGTGATAAAAAATGATGATTTCCATCTCAAAATATATGACCACAACAAGCTTAAGTGCCTTCTCTCCGCCCACAAGAACTAATGCTTATGTCTTCATAAGACTTGTACTGCAGCATAAAAACCATTTAATAGACATCCATGAAATGAAATTCTGAGCGTCTTGTTACTAGAGGATAAATACAAGCTGGAAGAGGTATAATAAAGAGCAAGATCATCTATTGCTCTTTTGAAAAAAAATTGAGGCATTTCATATTCTGAATGAACTAAATAAGAAATAAAAGACAAATAAATGATTTGAAGGGGAAAGAGATATAATGAACCTTATGCTAGAGGCATTTCCAGCAGTAACTGAGCCTCCATTTTCTTTGAAACTTGGTTGGAGCTTCCTCAATTTTGTACGACCAAACTAGCATAACATAAAAGCAACATAAAAGAATATAACAGCAGAGAAAACTGGATACTAATAACTAATTCCCAACATCAGAAGCAGGGAAAAGGGACCAGTTTGGAATTTAATCACACACATAAAAATAAAGCACCAAGAAAACATGTTTGTAAACTTAGAACACCCCCCCTCCTCCCTCCCCCGCCCTACACAAACAAAAAAGGCCCCAACATAAATGCTTTTTTCCCTTCCTTTTTAGTATAGTAACTAGTAATGCTAGTCATCAAAGATTTAAAATGTTTTTTCCCTCCCTTTTCAATATGCCTATCTGTTACTAATTTTCCAGGAAAACAAGACAAGCATTCCACAGAACTTCTGCATTTTTAACCATGCACCTGGATAACTGAGAACACAAGGACATAACATCAGTAAGTACAACTGCCTACAAAAGTGTATGCGAGTGATGCAAAGATGAAAAGTATTTACCTTTCCTATACCTTCATCCTTATCAACAATGGTATAAGGTATTCCTCTTTCATTTATCTTTCTCTTTCTCTTTCACTTTTATTTTATAATATCTACTTTTCAAATTAATCTTAGAAAACATATAGAATCTGTGCAATTCATTTAACTTATCATCAAGTTTAGAAATTGAGTGTCTATACTTTACTGTAATATTATAGTTGACACGATAATCAACACACATCCTCAAAGTCCCATCTTTTCTTTATAGTAACAACATTAAAACTATACATGGATTCATGCTTTCTTTTATATATCTTTTTGTTATCAATTATTCCATTTACCTTTGAAGTTCTTTTATCTCATCGGGATTACTTTTATAGGCTGATCGATTACGTATAGATATTCCAGATACAAGATCAATTTGATGCTCGATACTCCTAATAGGTGACAACTTATAGAAATCTCATTAGAAAAGATATTTTAAACATCCTATAATAAAGAAACACAAGCACTAGAAAGACAATAATCAAGGTTATTAGTGTTAAAATATATCTCCTTATATATAACTAAAATCATAGGCATGTTAGAAAAATAAACATTTTAATCTCACTTTTCTTTGTATAAAAATTAATATTTTCTTTATTTTTTTCACTCTTTTCTTTTCTTACCCTTCCTTTATCCTATTCTTTTTCTGCGAAATCCCCACTAATTTATATTTTGAACATATCTAACGTTCTTCTCTCATGACTCACTTTATTTTCACTCTTCATGATTTCCTCACATAGTTGATCTTTTTCTTCATCTTCACTTTCTCCTTTCGATTTCAATTGGTCTTTATATACTTTCTAGAGGATAATGGTACAATTGTGAATATCTTCTCATCCTTCTCAAGAGAATACTTGTTCTTAAACCTACAATGTTTTGCTTTTCTATCAAATTTTTATTTTCCTTAGTAGCGATTGACACATCGTTCGCTCCTATTTTTTTTAAGTAGGCGACATATCACCTACAATGCCATGCAACCTATCACTGATTAGGCTACTTGCCTAGAATTTTACCACCACTTTGGTGGTCGAAAAATTGGTAGGGGGTGGCTTAAAAATCCATTTTCTAACATATTTCATCTAAAACAATATAATTGAAAACCTCTATAAATCACTTACCAATCCAAAAATAAACTCCAAAAATTACTTAAAAAACAAAAATCAACCAAATCAACAAAATTAAGAAGGAACTCAATCTACTTTTCCAACCATTTTTATAGAAGAAGAACCACCACCATCGAACTATTCTCGTCATGTGAAACCCATTGACATCAATATCAGCTATTTTTGTTGTTAGATTGTGTCAAAATCGATAATCTTCTCTCTTCTTTGTCCTTTTCAAATAACTTTCTCTCTCATCACTAAAACTTGGGGACTGAAATGTTAAGAAAATGAACTTTTGGATTAAAATTAAATTTACAAAAACGAACTAATATGCATAATTATAAAACTGAATGGACAAAATGATAGTAAAAAAATCAACAACTTTAATTTTTTGTTTATAAAAAAAGGCATCGACAACTTTTTCATAAATCAATTTTTTGTTCCCTAATTTCAAAATATTTTTCAAAAATTCAGAAAAAGAGCAAGCAAAATTCAAAAAAAAAAATGTTTTTGATGGATTTTGGCTATTTGCATGCCCTTTTTTTTTTTTTTTGTAATTTTCAACTATTGTTTTCTTGTGGACATCTTTTTTTTAAAATCAAATTCAATGAAATATGTTTTCAACGCATTCACCTCCATTTCGTATTTTCTCGATTACTTTTCTTATCAAATTGACACTAACATTGTTTTTTAAAGAAAAAAACAAAACAAAATAAATAAGAAAATCAAAAATCAAAATGGAGAGTAAAATGAGCTAAAGTGCAAAATAAAAAAAATAAGGAATTAAAATAAAATGAATTTGCTTGGGGGCGAAGTAATTAAAAAAATGTCAAAAGTCAAGTGGTTAAAGTGTAAAACAAGAGATACGAGAGACCAAAATAAAATTAAGTCCCAATTAACTAAAGAAAAGATGACAAAATTTGTGGTTAAAAATAGATGAGTGAATTGTAAAAACAAAAGAAGGCCACCACACATAAAAACTAATCTTATCTCTCCTATATAAAATCCATAACCTCATCTCTTCCACCGAAAAACCTTGTTACCAAAAGAGAAAGATAAAAAGAGAGAACAATAAGAGAAAAAATGTTGAAATTTGAGAGAAAAACTCTTAGACATATAAAAAGGAAGAGAAAACAACCAACTTTCCACTCCTCTCCAAGGTGCAATCCATCTCCCTATCCACCATTTTTCATCACCACTTCCTCCATTTTCTAGCTCATCTCCTTTATTTTATAGCTAATAAAGCTCCAGCTGTAACTTTGAAAACTCCATCCAAACTAGAACACTGCTCGAGTTTGAGGTTATAACTAAAGCTATACACCTCGGCTTCAGACATTCTTTTACTTGATAGAAAGATAATACATAATCTTAAAAAATTTATAAAGAGTTAAAAAACCTAGTTCTATCATTTTAAAGCTCAAAGCATAGCAAAAATACAGAAGTTAGAATTTTTTCTGAAGTTCACTATAACTCAAACCTTGTTTATTACACTACTTAGCTTTTTAGTTATAATTTGAGTTAAAGACCTCTATTTCATGCATTATTTAGCTTAATAAAAAGATAATACATAGACATAATTTTTTTTTTATGAAAAGTACAAAACTTAATTTTGTTGTTTTGAAGCTCAAAACATTGCATAAATAGAGAAGTTAGAATCTATCCAATAGTTCACTATAACTCAGACCCTGTTTCGGTTTTGACCTCTATTTGTAGTTGTAGAAGTAAAAAAAAAAAAAACTTAGATGTATTAGGAAGCTTAGAAGAATTTCTAAAACTCTGGTGAAGGGTCTAACTCTAAAACATGTTGATTCAATGCTCTAAATCCAGCTAGAAGTCATGATAGATATAAGAGCAATATTTCACAATAAAAACATCATCTCTAGTCCAGCCACTATTCTAGCCCCTTTAAATCCTCCTTGGTCACCCTTAAGAGGTCAATTTCAAACTCTAAACATCTCTTGAATAAATATCTTGCTTTATTAATGATTTTGATGTGTTTGGTGATGTGATCTTGGGATTGAACAATGTTTTATTAGATTGATATTTATGTTTGAATGCATTTGGCTGAATTCCTTAATTTTACATCTTATTTATTCTCATGTTCTTGGTTATTTCATCACTATCCTTAGCATTGTAACATGTCTTTCTTTGTGTATGAACATTGATTTATTCAATAATATGTATTGACATGGTCTTTTGGTTCCAAATGGTAGAAAATCAAAGCTCACTCATACATACATTTACATTCAGTTTTATAAAGTCTTATAACTTATTTGTAAAACTCATTGAATGTTCAACAAACATTAAAAAGATCATTGGACTGACATTCTAAACTTCTAAAAAACCCGTCCTTGTTTTCCCACAAATCATGTAAAAAAATCTTGTTATTCACTCTTAATGTTTAAGGTAAAATAAACTCAACATGGGCCATTACCTTGAATATCAAGAGGAGTAACTCATTCTTTTGATTTTTAAATGAAAAATAAGTCTTAGAAATTTCAAAGTCCAATATTCATCAAACAATTAGGAGTAATGGTCTTTTTAATTAGTTTACATGTATGCATGAGGACAAGGTTGTTCACTTGTTGTGAATGTACATACATGAGTCTTAACACCAATATATATTAAATACTAATGAGGGGCAACCAATAAAAAACTAAATCATGAGAAGGTAATTGTTAAGTAACACACCTTAAAAACAAGTGAACTCCAAAAAGATCATTTATCAAAACTTTGTCCACAGGGGACCTTCATGTCATTAGATCCGATTCTAAGTAGATAAACCTATGATGATCACTACTTGGGTAGGACAGGAGCATACAATCTCCTTTCACTCATCAAATATTATGAGTGAATTGTGGGTGCACTAGGATAAATGAACATTAATAGGGCATTATACATGGATCCTTTCTGGGATTTGAGTTGGGTTCAATGAGCCCTGCCCAACATAAACCTTGACACGACCAAAAGATTGATGTCTTCTTCCAAGTGCAGGAGTGTCGAAGTAATAAATAACCCGGTAAGACCAGGGTTGAACCACAGAGAGGTTAATTGTATAAATTATAAACAACAACAACAACAACAACAACAACAACAACAACAATAGTAGTAGTAATAATAATAGTAATAGTAATAGTAATAGTAATAGTAGTAGTAATAATAATAATACCAATAATACTATTAATAATGATAATAATAAAGATGATGAAGAAGAAGAAGTTGATGAGAACTTTGAGATGGAAGATTAATGTAAGGATTAAACAATGATAACAACAAATGTCAAGGTTAGAGGATCCACTAATGGTATTTCAAATAAGTATAGTATAAACTCTTATTATTCAATTGGAAACCACACACAAAGGAGGTTCCAATCAGATTATAAATTGTTAACATGATTACATTAGTTATCTTATTCGAATAATGCTAATACTTGTAAATGTTGTCAGACATTCATATTATAACTTATGTTAACAACAAATCAAGTTCCTTTCATAGCTCACGTGTCGGTTATACCATACAGTGTGGGCTATGAAAGTGCCAAGTATTTGTTGTACCAGGTGTTATACAACATAAATCTAGATTAACCATTTAACAAGCAAAGTATTAAAATTGAACAAGATAACAAATATAAAGCATGTTAGTATCCAACATTAAGGTCCATGTTAAGTTTATATTATACTTATTCTTACACCATTAGTGTACCGTTTTCACCTTGACATAATTAACTTAACTAAACATAATGAAAGAAAGAAACATAAATAAACAAGATAAGAACATAAATGAGAAAGAAGTTAACTAAGTAAAGAAAAGGAAATGAAAGGCATAAACAAGAGATTAATATAAACAAAACTTAAGTATTACAAAAAAGAGAGCAAGAGCATGATCTTGATCTGAACACCAAGATGCCTAAATACATGGCAAATGCCTCTTTTTATAGGCCAAAATTCGGAACTATTGATTTGTTGACTAATTGATGAGTGGGTGGCCACATCTTGACTTGGTGACAATTCTTATCTTCTTGTCTGACAAAAACATCATTGATAACATCATAATTTTAACAGACTTAAACATGAAAGTTCTAGGAAATGGTCTCATATTTCTAGGGTAAACATTTGAGATCATTTGGACTTCTAGAACTCGAGATATGGGCTGAACACTGAACAATGTTTGGGCTGCAGGACAGATTCGGACTTGTTCGTTGTTGCTACAATTTGGACTTGAAAACAGCCTTCTTAAATCTTGGACTCCCCATAAAAGTTGTAGGCCTATGTCTTACCTTTCCATCTATATAAAGTAGACCTAAATTCGAGATCTACAGCTTCAGATATGACCCGATTACCGAACAATGTTCCAGTTTGGACTGCTCGAACATCTCTTTTCTAAGTTTGGCCATCTCTTTGTCCTTTCAATTTCAGTACTTCAACTCATCAATCAATTCTTTCATTTATGTGATAGGCCTGCATTTAAGATGAACATTTACTATAAATTAAAGGTATCTCATATTATTAGATATGTTATTATAAAACATGCTTTAGTTAAGGAGTTATTGATACTTCAAGTGCAAAATGATGATATAAAACATTGATAAAAATGTACTTTTAAGTACTAATCACATCCCCCAACCAGCTTATTACTAGTCCCTAGTAATCAAAGCGTTAAAATAGAAAAACAAATTCCATAAAGCAAGGCATTCATCATTCAACTTCCATTAATCTATCCAGATAAACAAACTCTCATTAAGTTTATATATCTGCTCAATACCTCTTAAACAAGATATTAATAAACCTTTCTTTTTATGTGCTCAATGTATGAAAACATAGATGATGGGGCTTTTATTGGAGGAAAACAATATTCTGTTCTAATGTTTAAGGTTAACTTCTTTGGGTTGTGATTATTATCTTTTTTTTTTTTTTTAATATATATACATATAACTTAAAACACAATGCATCTTTAACCCATGTAACGAGATTTCGACTAATGACTCCCATACCAGTTGGTCTTAGGGCATTAGGTGTTGAGACACCCCTACGAGCTTAGTAACTCGGGTTGCAGATACTGATACGTAGATAGTGTAATGTTTGATTCCTTTAAGCTTTTCTCCTTAACCCATACAACAAGCTTTGGGCCAATAGCTCCCAAGTCAGTTGACTTTAGGGTATTAGGTGTTAAAACACCCCTTCGGGCTTAATTGCTTAGGTTATGGAAGCTACGAAACCAAACTTATCTACGTTTTTATTATCATCATTTTCTTTTTTTTTTATGCAAATTATAGACTATCCTTATCCCTTAGTTGTTACCTTTAACAAAAGAACATAAATAATGTAATAATCCAATGTGCAACCCACAATCATATGTTAAAGTGTGTGTGTGAAAATAAAGGTTTAAGAATATTTGTTAAATGAGTATATGAGTAGAATCAAATGATAACAATGCGAGAGTTTGTAAACCTGAATATTTCAAGAAGTATTCTGATAGGCCATGATAAGACTATTTACTAACATGCATCTCAAGAGTCAATAAAAGTCCTCCTTCCTCTGCCATCCTAATAACAGTTTTATCAAATGGTTTTAATAATAGTAAAAACAATTAGTAAGTTAGTTTTTTTTTTAATGTCAACTACTACCCTCTCCCCCCAATCAGAACGAGACATTGTCCTCAATATCATAAGATAGAAAGATAGAGTATAGAAGACATCACCTGAAACAACAAACACTAACAAACCTGAAACACACTTAAACAAATATAAGAAATAACAAAACAAAATAATATGCTAATAATAAAACCAAAAGACACGAGGATTCACAAACGAAGGCTTAAATCCAATCTAAGCTTTTTACGGCTTTCCTTAGTTGACCAATTTATGCGACTTATGGAAGGATCAATTACAGGGGTGAAAGATTGTAGTTGGTCGATCAATTGTTCAGCAGTAGTAGCAGAGATTATGATTTGTCGTGCTGAAGATGTTAGAAATTCATGTTCCACAGCTTGATCAAGAAAAGACAACAAATTATCATAAAAACCATTAACATTTAACAGACCTATAGGTTTATGGTGAATGTGAAGTTGGGCCCAAGAGGAAATATGAAAGATCTCTTCCAATGTGCCCAGACCACCTGGTAAGGCAATGAAGGCGTCAACATGGTTAAACATTGCATTCATTCGATCAAACATTGTCGAGACCTGTAGTTCCTTTCTAATTGTTTTTCCAATGATGTCCCCTTTTGCTAAAGCTTTGGGGACGACCCCCAAAACTTGACTTCCTCCTAAAAATACAGCTATTGATACACCCCCCATTAACCTAAGGCTGCCTCCTCCATACACTAAATGAGTCTTTCTCTCAGCTAATACCTGACCAAGATGATTTGCTGATTCTAAAAACTCTTTTTCTTTCCCAGGACTGGATCCACCGAAAACACAAATATTTTTGATGTGATGACTTGAGGAACCTGCCATTTCTACACTTTTATATTTGTTAAATGTATGGGTTGAGTAGAAATGAAGGGAAGGAAGAGAAGATTTTATAGATGAGAAATTAAAGATGCAATCATACCATATATATGTAGGCCAGCTAGAGTCTCACACACTCTCTCTCTCTTTATTTATTTATTTATTTTGAAAAAGCATGTGTATGTACAGGTAGTTGTGATTGTGGCTCACATCTTTCCTTGTTTTTATGTCCAAGAACGGCTTAAACGCCCTCTATGGGTCGGGGATAGGCTTCCCATCCAGTTTTCTTAAAAATTGGCAAACAGGGTCTTTTATAGTCAAATTCCCAAGACTAAGTCGATCATGTTCTTTATGGAATTGTGGCCATAAATCATGAATAGCATGATGCACATCTCCACTAGGATGCGTCTCAAGGGTTAATAGAAGATTATCTAAAGACCCCTTACTCATGCCATCCTTAATGAATTGTATTTTATCTTCACGGTTTATAGATACCATTCCTAAAGAACGACATGTTGCATTACAAGTCCATCTGGCACATCTGTGACAGACTTTCAGTCGTTTTGCACGACGTTTCTTTGCAAAAGTGCTTTTACCTGTTCCAAGCATGTATGAGATGAAAGAATTGGAGGACTCACCTGATAATCGAACCTTTGCTTCAATCAGCCAATGAATATCTTCAGGAATTCCATGATTCATTAACAACCTCAATCTTGCACACCTAGCACAATAAATTTTTGTAATCGCATTCTGAGGCAGAGTGGGAAAGTACTTTTTAATTTTTCAAGAGTGGTGTCCATTTTCAAATGAGAATTGGAAAAGAGATTCAAAGAAGGGAAAAAGAGCAAAGAATTGCACAAATATATACAGATATCAGTTATTATGGGAAACTAAAAGAACCGACTGAAGTCACAGAGTACCGTTATCCGTCATTTGACCGGGGTGAGAGAGACTAGCAAAACAAAATTCACACCAAAACGAAACACAAAACAATGTGAGAAAAAGAATCATTCTTTATATACAGGATCACTCAATTCAATAGTCATTTTCAACTGAAAAATTGTCAAAGTAAACTTTCAAACAATGTCCATTTACCTTGAAAACATTGTCATTCTTTGGATTCTCGATATCACAGGCCCCATATGGATACACATGTTTCACAATAAAAAGGATCGCTCCATCTCAATCTTAGCTTTCCAGGAAATAAATGGAGTCGAGAATTATAAAGCAAAACGTTTTGACCAACATCAAATGTTTTTCTCAAGATTCTCTTGTCATGAAATTCTTTGATTCTTGCTTTATGAATTTTTGAATTCTCATATGCATCATTTTTTATTGCCTCAAGCTCATTTATTTGTAACTTACGCAGCTGACTAGCATCATTAAGGTTTGAATTGAAAGATTTAATAGCCCAATAGGCTTTATGTTCAAGTTCCACAGGCAAGTGACAAGGTTTTCCATAGACTAGTCTATAAGGTGACATACCTAATGATGTTTTATAAGCAGTTTGATAAGCCCAAAGTGCATCATTAAGTCTTAAAGACCAGTCTTTCCTATTAGGGTTCATTGTTTTTTCCAAGATTTGTTTGATCTCCCTATTAGCGAGCTCTACTTGTCCACTTGTTTGAGGGTGATAAGGGGTGGCAACTTTGTGTGTGATTCCATATTTCTTCATTAAAGACTCAAATGGCTTGTTGTAGAAATGTGTTCCACCATCACTTATCATGGCTCGAGGGATTCCTTATCGACTCAAAATATTTTCTTTCAAAAACTTTATCATTGTTTTGTGATCATTGTTTCGACTTAGAATTGCCTCTATCCATTTTGAAACATAATCTACTACAACTAATATGTACAAGAAACCAAATGAAGGAGGGAATGGACCCATGAAATTTATACCCCAACAGTTAAAGATCTCAATGACAAGAATAGGATTCAAAGGTATCATGTGATGTTTTGAAATAGATCCCAACTTTTGACAGTTTTCACAAGTCTTGCAGAATGCATGTGAGTCCTTGAACATAGTGGGCCAGTAAAATCCACTTTGTAAGATTTTTGCAATGGTCTTTCTTGATGAGAAATGACCCCTGCATGCCTCAGAATGACAAAATTTAATGACACTATTTACCTCATTGTCAGGAATACATCTTCGAAATATTTGATCAGGACAATATTTGAATAAATAAGGGTCATCCCAATAAAAGTTCCTTACTTCATTCAATAACTTTCTTTTGTCTTAGGTACTCCAATGAGCCCGCAATTGTCCTGAAACAAGAAAATTAACAATATTAGCATACCAAGGCATTGTAGAGACAAGAAAATAAAGATTCTTCATTTGAACACGATTTAAACTTTTACTTGCATAGTAAATCACATAAGGTTTGTTATCTTTTCTTTGTCCCAAGACAGCACCCACGACATAATCACTAGCGTCAGATATTATTTCAAAAGGTAATGATCAATCAGGAGGTTGAATGACAGGAGTAGAAGTAAACAGGTTTTTAAGTTTAACAAAGGCTTCTTCACAATGTTCAGTCCATTAAAAAATATTATCCTTTGTTAGAAGGTTACTCAAGGGCTTAGATATCACACTAAACTCTTTGATGAACCTTCTATAAAAACCAGCATGTCCTAAGAATGATCTAACATCTTTAACAGATTTTGATGTTGGCAAGTTAGCAATTAACTCGATTTTAGATTTGTCAACCTCAATTTCTTTTGATGAAACATTGTGACCAAGTACAATGTCGTTTGTTACCATAAAGTGACATTAATTCTTCTCTTCACACCTGCTCAAAACCTTTTCTAAGTTAGTCAAACAATCATCAAATGAATCGCCAAAAACAGAAAAATCATCTATAAAAATTTCAAGAAAACGTTAAACCATATCACTAAATATACTGAGCATGCATATTTGAAACATGGATGGTGCATTACATAATCCAAAAGGCATCCTTCGATATGCAAAAGTACCAAATGGACATGTGAAAGTAGTCTTCTCTTGATCTTCCAATGCAATTTCAATTTGGTTATAACCTGAATAACCATCTAGGAAACAATAAAATTCATGACCTGCAACTCTTTCTAGGATTTGATCCATGAAAGGTAAAGGAAAATGATCTTTTCTAGTCATTGAATTAAGTTTCCTATAGTCAATGCATATGCGCCAACCAATAATAGTCCTAGTTGGAATTAACTCATTTTTCTCATTTGTTATCACAGTGACTCCAGACTTCTTGGGTACAACTTGGGTAGGACTTACCCATTTGCTGTCAGAAATAGGATAAATGATTCCATTATCTAGAAGCTTAATGACTTTATTTTTCACTACTTCTTTCATATTAGGATTAAGCCTTCGTTGCATTTCTCTAAAGGGTTTAGCATTTTCCTCCAAATAAATCCTGTGTGTGCAAATCAAAGGACTAATTCCTTTTATGTCAGCTATGCTCCATCCTAATGCATTTTTGTGCATTTTCAGAGTTTGTAATAACTTACCTTCTCGATATGCATTAAGTTTGGAAGAGATTATTACCGGAAAAGTTTCATTTTCTCCCAAAAATGAGTGGTTTGAAATTGGTCATGAACTAATTTTTCAGTAAAGTCCACTTCCTGTAAATCATTATCATCTCCAGGTTGCTTGCAAATGTTGAAAATATTCATCTCCAATATCATGTTTCCAAAAGATAGCTTCATCAGTCCATTCCTACAATTAATCAATGCAATAGAAGTTGCAAGAAATGAATGTCCTAAAATAACAGGAAATGAATTACATGCTTCAACAGGTTGTGTATCCAAGACAATAAAATCCACAGGATAAATGAATTTATCGACTTGTACTAACACATCTTCAACTATTCCTCTAGGCACTTTTACAGATCTATCGGCAAGTAAAAGAGTCATAGAAGTTGGTTTTAACTCACCTAGATTGAGACTTTGAAAAACTGAATATGGAAGTAAATTCACACTAGCTCCAAGATCAAGTAAGGCTCTTTCAATTTTATGTTCTCCAATAAAGCAAGAAATTGTAGGACAACCAGGGTCTTTATATTTCAATGCATTATTGTTCTGAAGAATGGCACTTACTTGTTTGGCTAAAAAGGCTTTCTTTTTCACATTCAGTTTTCTCTTCACAGTGCACAGATCTTTCAAAAATTTAGCATAAGAAGGAACCTGTTTAATAGCATTCAACAAAGGTATATTGATCCTTACCTGTTTGAAAGTTTCAAAGATTTCAGACTTGTGATTGACTTTCCTTTGTTTGGTCATGGCATGAGGAAATGGAAGTGCTGGCGAAGAATCAGTCTTTTCTTTACAATGTTCAGATTCAACCCCTTCCTTACCCTCAGAGATTGACTCGTCATCTTTCTCACAAGGTTCAAGAATGGGTTTTTCAATAACCTTACCACTACGAAGAGTGATGATTGATTTGACTTGCTCCATGTGTTGGCTTCCAGAACTACTTGCATTCACATTGTATTGCCCCTTGGGATTTTATTGTGGTTGAGATGGAAACTTACCTTTTTCTTGGAAACTGAGAGCAGATGTCAATTTTGCAAGAGTATCTTTAAAATCTATCATGCTTTGAGCAAGTTGAGTGTTGATTGTCTATTGCTTTTCAATGAATGCATGCAATGTTTCCTCATGATTTCTTCTAGGAGGTGCATATCCATGAGAATTTTGGAAATTATGGTGTGCTTGAAACGGTGGCTGTGAAGTTTGTGCATTATTGTTATCACTCTTCCAATTGAAATTTGGGTGATTTCTCAAACTAGGGTTGTATGTTTGCGAGTATGGGTTATGATTGGGCCTTTGGAAACTGTTTAAAGCATGAGCTTGTTCATGGAGACATTCCTTAAAAGAAGGCAAAGTTGGACAGTCATTGGTTGAATGTTCATTGGTTTCACAGATTTGACACACAATGTCTTGAACAGATTTTAATTGACCACTCTTTTTCAATTCTAGTGCTTCGACTTTTCTAGCTAAAGATGCAAACTTGGCTTGGAGGTCATGATCTTCCCTAAGGTTGTACATACCTCCACTGAATGTATGAGGTTGGGTTTTACTTGGTGCCTTATAAGTGTCTCTAGTATCCTAATTTTGAGCATTTTCAGCTAGCAAGTCTAGGTACTCCATTGCTTCATTGGGGTCTTTATCCTCAAAAGTTCCATTGCACATCAATTCAACCATTTGCCTATCTTTAGGAGTTAACCCTTCATAAAAATGTGAAACCAATCTCCATGTTTCAAAACCATGATGAGGGCAAGTATTAAGCAAGTCTCGATACCTATCCCAACATTGGTAAAATGTTTCTCCTGGTTTTTGAGTGAAAGTGATTATTTGTCTTTTGAAAGAGTTTGTTCTGTGAGATGGAAAAAACTTTTTTAAAAATTGTTGTTGCATTTCATCCCAAGCACGAATGGATCCAGGTCTCAAATTTTATAGCCATGTTTTAGCTTTATCTTTTAATAAAAAAGGAAAAAGCTTTAATCTACATGCTACAATTTAAGTCATTATAGGTGTTACAAACCTCCTCAAATTCCCTTAAATGCAAGTATGGATTTTCTAAATCTAAGCCATGAAAAGAAGGTAAAAGTTGAATAATGCCTGGCTTAAAATTAAAATGAGATGCATCAGGGGGAAAAACTATGCATGAGGGTGCACTTGTTCTTGTGGGATTCATGTGGTCTCTAAGTGTTCTAACCCGAATATTCTCATTATTCTCATTATGAAGCGATTGGTTATCTTCTTCGGCCATATTTTCTGAAAATGATAAGGATACCCTACAAAGTCTACCACTTAATGTACGTGACCAAACTCTCATGCACGTGTAAGAAGAGAATAAAAGGAAGAAGAAAACCAAAGAAAAAGAAACAACACAAAAGAAACAAAGTTAAATACAAGAAAAGTGAAAAGAGAAAATAAAATAAATACTATAATTTGTACAAGAATTTACCTCCCTGGCAACGGTGCCAAAAACTTGACACGACCAAAAGATTGATGTCTTCTCCTAAGTGCAGGAGTGTTGAAGTAATAAATAACCCGGCAAGACCGGGGTCGAATTACAGGGGGTTAATTGTATAAATTATAAACAACAATAATACAATAACAACAACAACAACAACAACAACAACAACAATAATACTAGTAGTTGTAGTAGTAATAATAATAATAATAGTAATAGTATTAGTAATAGTAATAATACCAATAATGCTATTAATAATGATAATAATAAAGATGATGAAGAAGAAGAAGTTGATGAGAACTTTGAGATGGAAGATTAACGTAAGGATTAAACAATGATAACAACAAATGTCAAGGTTAGAGGATCCACTAATGGTATTTCAAAGAAGTATAGTATAAGCTCTTATTATTCAATTGGAAACCACACACAAAGGAGGTTCCAATCAGATTATAAATTGTTAACATGATTACATTAGTTATCTTATTCGAATAATGCTAATACTTGTAAATGTTGTCAGATATTCATGATTATAACTTATGTTAACAACAAATCAAGTTCCTTTCATAGCTCAGATGTCGGTTATACCATACAGTATGGGCTATGAAAGTGCCAAGTATTTGTTGTGCCAAGTGTTATACAACATAAATCTAGATTAACCATTTAACAAGCAAAGTATTAAAAGTGAACAAGATAACAAATATAAAGCATGTTAGTATCCAACATTAAGGTCCATGTTAAGTTTATATTATACTTATTCTTACACCATTAGTGTACCCTTTTCACCCTGACATAATTAACTTAACTAAACATAATGAAAGAAAGAAACATAAATAAACAAGATAAAAGAACATAAATGAGAAAGAAGTTAACTAAGTAAAGAAAAGGAAATGAAAGGCATAAACAAGAGATTAATATAAACAAAACTTAAGTATTACAAAAGAGAGAGCAAGAGCATGATCTTGATCTCAATACCAAGATGCCTAAATACATGGCAAATGCCTCCTTTTATAGGCCAAAATTCAGAACTATTGATTTGTTGACTAATTGATGAGTGGGTGGCCACATCTTGACTTGGTGACAATTCTTATCTTCTTGTCTGCCAAAAACATCATTGATAACGTCATAATTTGAACAGACATAAATCATGAAAGTTCTATAAAATTGTCTCATCTTTCCAGGGTAAAAAGTTGAGATCATTTGGACTTCTAGAACTCGAGATATGGGCTGAACATTGAACAGTGTCTGGGCTGCATGATAGATTCAGACTTCTTCGTTGTTGCTACAATTTGGACTTGAACATGGCCTTGTTAAATCTTGGACTCCTCATGAAAGTTGTAGGCCTATGTCTTACCTTTCCATCCATATAAAGTAGACCTAAATTCAAGATCTACAGCTCCAGATATGACCTGATTACCAAACAATGTTCCAGTTTGGACTACACCAACATCTCTTTTCTAAGTTTGGTCATCTCTTTGTCCTTTCAATTTCAGTACTTCAACTCATCAATCAATTCTTTCATTTATATGATAGGCTTGCATTTAAGATGAACATTTACCATAAATTAAAGGTATCTTATATTATTAGATATGTTATTATAAAACATGTTTTAGTTAAGGAGTTATTGATACTTCAAGTGCAAAATGATGATATAAAACCTTGATAAAAATGTACTTTTAAGTACTAATCAAGCCCACACAATTATTCACTGACATAACTTGATAAAACATTTATGGTCATAGGTCATCTAAAGTAAATGGGCTTAAAAATGTTAATTCACCAAAAAATTAGGAGTGAAAAAAAAAATCAGGAGCTTAGAACGGATAAGCATGAAACTTACCTCGGGGTATAACTCATTACAAAGACTCATGTAGATAGACCACCGGTAGAATAGTCTTAACAAACTATTAGAAATAAAAGACAATTAACAATGTAGCTTATTTTAAGTAAGATGTTTAAAGGTGATAACATATTTCCTTTAGCATAATCAATTTTTTATCTTAAAACTCTGCAGACCGATTAGGGTTTTCTAGTGACTATAATACTAGGTGATGATTTCTCTTTCCATCTTTATTTCATTCTCAAACAAAGTTTTTTGTTTTTACATGTTCGCTGTGATATCAAGTGCGATAAGCTTAATAATTGAAAAAAAGAGTTGAATGTTTGTTTTATTGTCAAATTTGTTCTCAAAAACTTCAATTTTCTTAATCAACAAAACCGAATCATATCGTACCAAATAAAACATTAATTTGATTTCAGAACATCTTTTCGACACTTCAGAGAACTCTATACGAAGCTATTTAAAATAAATTATGAGTTCAAAATTCTATTAACCTAATTTGTAAGGATAAAAATAACAAAAAAAAAGTCAGTGATAAAAATAAAAACTGCTCCAAGAACAAAAAAAAAAAACAACGCCGTTAAAGTGAACCGTGCTATGGGGTTCACAGTGAAATCACCTTGGCTTTTATTAATTTTTATAATTTATAACCTGTAATTGTAATCAAGACTTGCTAAATTATATAAAGATAGATTGAGTGGTTTAACTTGAAGACGTAGTTTTTTCTTTATGGCAGAAATGTGCAGGAGAATACCAAAGCAAAGGAATGGACACGAAAACAAAAGAATCCTCCGAAGATAAAACGAGCTATTGTCTAATAGTTAGCCTATACAAATGACATTCAGACTAGACAATGAACAACACCTGATCTTCTCCCAGCCCCAAGGTGCTCAGTTGTTTTAGATTTTGGTCCCAGTCTATATAATACAACCTTACATTGGTCGAAGCTGTTGCATCTTCTTGTTTCATCGATGAAAGGTTTTGTCTTGTCCCTAGTTGGTACTGAAATTTCTCAGCAAGTGGACAGTTTCCTTTTGTTAAATGTCTCTATGAAATGACAACGACTGCAGATATACTACATGGATGTAGTAACGCTTCTAATTCTGCTGGATCATCAACGGTAAAAAGTTGTAAATTTCTGGATCTCTTTCTGTTCTGTTTGATTTTGCAATATATGTGTGTGTGTGTGTGTGCATGCATGCTATCAGCCAAATATAAATCACAAAATAACGATCTTGCTCTTTTAAGTTGCTACTTCCGAGCTAGTACAATGTTTTTGAATTTTTAGTAAAATAAATGTACGAGACATAACTCAATTGCTTCCGTTGCCAAATATTCCTGTTCGAATAAACAATGCACACTCTGCCGTGCTGCAAGAATCTGTTAATGTAAGAACTCAACTTTCTCTATCTTTCCTTTAGGAGATGAGATGGTATTAGAATCACTCATAGTGTTTCAACTACTCGAGTTTGTTCTGTTATGTAGACGAGTTTGATTGTTGGTATGTGCTGTACCTTCTGGTGATCTTCAATGAGGCCACTTCGGAACCTCTGCAACAATTGCTCATGCATATCCTCCAGATGCAACTTCTGAAGGCCATTAAGATGCTCAATCCCTTGAGGCAACGCCTTCATCGCTTGACAACGAATTAGATACAATTCCCGGATGCTTGGCAGCGAATTCTCCTCCAGTTTCATGCTATCCAATTGCACAAGCTCTACAAGATTCAGTTTGTTCAGTCTAGGGAACCATCCTTCCTTGAAGTGTAAGGCCCTGCCATCATATGCTTTCTTGAGCTGAAGGAACACTAGACTGGAAAGTACATGGATAGAAGAAAGTATATCTTCTTGGAGACGAGAATAACCCAAATACAAATGCGTTAGATTTTCCAAGGACCCAATCCAGGGAGGTAACCTATTCAATTGACCGATCAAGGTTAGTTTCTGAAGAAATATTGGAGTCAAAGGTAATGCTTCCAATTGGAGTTCCTCTTCTGTATTGGTTGCCATCACACCTAAACGGAGGAGGCCTGTCAACTTTTGAATTGAATCGCACAGCTTTGGTCCATCAGCAGCTCTCAATTTTGCAATCTCCAACCGTTTGAGACCAGTCAAGTTCCCTACCTGCTGGATTAGCTCCTTCTCTGCTTCAATACATGCAAGAGTCTGCAAACTGCGGATGTTCCATATCCCCCCCGGAGCCTGCATACTGATGAGAGCGTCTGTTGTTTGAGAGTTCTGACCGTTCTTGTGGAGCATAAACAGATGCCTCAAATTAGATAGTTTTGATATTCCACTTGGTAGCCTTTCTATATAGGTATTCCATACATCCAATGTTTGTAACTTGTTTAGCCTTTCCATCGATTTGGGAAGCTCCCTTATATCTGTATCTCTCAAGTTCAAGTACCTTAGATTGAACAACTCAACCAGTGTTCCTGGCATGGTCTCAATGGGAACACCCTCTAGATCAAGAACCCTTAGAAATTTGAATTTTGATGACACAACAGCTAGAGAGAACGAAGAGCACGTATCTGTTGGAAACACAAAGAAAGAGCGAAGATGGTGTGACATGGCACTGCCCAATCGGATGCTTTCACCAGTACTATAAACTGATAACCTGCGGATTTTTCCTTCTAGCTTTGATGGGTAACCATCATACGCTGTGCAGAAATTCTCCTTTTCAGATATCGTCATAGCTAGTTCACGCATGACATCTTGTACTCGACATATCTTCACCCTCCCAGCATCATTAGTCTCTGTAACTTGAATCAGGCTTCGGAGGACAAGTTCTGTGAGGTACTCCTCTGCTATCTCTTCCAAGGTCATACCTTTTCTTTCTCGGATGAACCCTTCTGCTATCCATAGCCTAATTAGCTTCTTCCTCCTAATTGGGTAACCATCGCGGAAAACACAACAGAATAAGAAACAATACTTGAGGTAGAATGGTAAATCATTGAAGCTCAACAGCAATATTCCCTTCACTTGTTCCAGCATGGGATTGTAGCTTAGTTGCCAATTGAGGCTTTCAAAGACCTTCTTCCATTCCACGACCGTCTTGCTTCTTGAACACATGAGGCCTCCAACTGCCACTATTGCAAGTGGCAAGCCCTCACATTTCTTCAAAATGGACATAGCTAAATGTTTAAGCTCTTTGGGACAAAGGTGATCCGTGTCATTCCAAAATGCCTTTTTGCACAAGAGGGCCCAAGCATCTTTCTCTTGAAGAGGCGCAAGCTGATGGACACGGCTTCCAATTCCAACAGAGGTAGCTACATTCTTGTTCCTAGTTGTGAGGATAATTCTGCTTCCATATCTATTATTGGGAAATGCAGTTCTTATTATACTCCAAAGATCTATGCTCCATACATCATCTAGGACAATAACATACCTTTTCTGGTGCAAATAATCAATAAGCATACCCACAAGCTGTCTGTAGTTCATTGAACCCACGTTGTTTGGTATCACCACTGATGTCGCGCCAAATAGCTCCTTGATGATGCTTCTCAACAGCTCGCCAGTCCCACATGTTTGAGACACAGATATCCATGCCCAACAATCAAAGCCTCTCTTGATTATATGATTGTTGTAGACTCTTGTGACTAGAGTGGTCTTACCAAGACCACCCATTCCCACAATTGAAATAACAGTCCGGCGAGGTTCATCCTCCATTAACCATCCAAGCAGCTGCTCCGTGCTCTCTTCCATTCCCACTATATCATCATCATCCACAAACGTTGCCGATTCTCCATAATGCTGCCACCTATCGCCAGCAACATTTCTTGTAGCCTCCTCATCAAGCTGATCAAAACCATATCGCTTGCTTCTCTCTGAAACCTCATGAACCTTAGCTATGACCTTTTGTAGTTTTGAAGAAATTCGATGCCTTGAAGTTATGTTCTTGGGGAATTTGACCACGCCTTCGACGATACCCTTGAATCCATTCTTAAGAGGTTTCTTATATTTGTGATGCATGAACTCGTCTATTATATCCTCGACTTCATACGCAACCTCTCTTACTTGCCTCACCCATGTTTCCACTGAATCACTCCTTTCCTTTCTTCTTTCTGCATCTCTTAAGAATGATTTCATGCTCTCTAGCTCAAGTTTGATTTCTTCTATTTTATCACGAGCATCTCCCAGCAGTGATGCTTTTTGCAGTAGGATTGTAGTTAGTTTATCAAGTAAGAAACTCACAGCACCATCTGCCATCTTTCACTCACAAATCTACTTCTGCTTCACTAACTGTTTTCCTCTCTTTCCTTCATTGCAATTTACAGGGATGGTGAGAGGAAGGTGAGAGGAAATGAGCAGGAAAAACAGTTTGCAACTTTGTATGAATTTAATACACATGGCCTGATAAAGTAAACCTCCAGGAAGACTTTGTACAAGTCAAGACCATGAGCAATTGCGAGTAACAGCACACACATGAAGACCTCTTCAAAGGTATTAAAAACTATAGAAATAAATAAAAAATAATGAGATTATTGACATCTTGTACCATCTTTTATATATATATATATATATAAGATGCTTGTACCATATTTAAGGGTCTTAATATATGCTTTTTCATACCGGTTCGAAAACTATAAGTTTTGTGTGACCGGGGATTTCACAATTTTTATATTTGGAAAGCCTACCAGTCAAGTTTTGGGCCTAATAGGCTAATAGTGTGTAAAAACATACCGTTACAAAAACCAAGAGTTCTATGGAATTGAAGCTTTAGCAAATTTTGCGCTTTCAAAGCCCTATTGATAAACTTTAGCCATCTTTGCGGTGCTCACAATATGTTTTGTCATACAAATGCGAAACCATAAAGTTTTTCTTAGTTTTTGTGTTTTGGAAAGTCCAATGCAGTATTTAATCGAAGATTGTAAATTTTTGTTATGAAGCTTTTATGATATATTTTTAGTCTATAAATCTTGTTTTTTTATTAAAAAAAAATGGCATGTAATGTAATTATCCTAATAACATTTAATGAGAGATCAATATCTCTTACTTGATGGGAATATGATGAGTTCTTTGAAAGATTTTTCTACATCTAAAAAGATGTAAAGAGATTAGAGTTTAAGATGTGAAGTGTAGCTAAACCTATAGAGATTGAATTCTTTCTTGAAGTTAGACTCAAGAAAGGGTGGTCATTATATTCTTTCTTGAAGTTAGACTCAAGAAAGGGTGGTCATTATCTTGAACTTGACTGACTACCAAGTCCAAGCGCTTTGGATCTAGCATGCGTGTCAAACTCACGCTACCTTGAGTTTGGCGCTTTGCCAAGTCCAAACATTTTGGGCTTGGCAGAGTGCTAAGTCCAAGCATCTTAAAACTAACATGAATGCTAGACCCACACCACTTTAGACTTGATGCATTGCCAAGTCCACGCGCTTTGAACTTGACAGACTTTTAAGTCCAAGCATCTTGAGTGTCAAACCCATACCACCTTGAACTTGACGCACTATCACGTTCAAGCGTCGGTGAACAACCTTGGTTTTAATGTCTTCTTTCGATCGGTTCTTTTAGGTTTTTTCCCTTGTAATAGCTTAAATCCGACTATGCTTTTGTAGGTTGTGTTGTTGCTTACATGGTTTTAGCTTTCAAGATTTTTCAGCTTTTTATTTTTATTTTAGAGTGATGATCTACCTATTTGTTTTCTTAATTATGTTTCCATGAAAGGCTCCAGGCTTTGGCTTTGTGCTGGACATGTTTGATGCTTCTTTTCTAAAAAGATTTCCTTTGTTCATTTCCTCGAATAAACAATTATGATGTTTTTGTTTTTTCCATCCTTTCTATAGTTTATATCCATGTTAAGGGAAAATGTTCATTATCTTGGACTTGATTGATCGTCAAGTTTAAATACCTTGGGTTTGACATGCTTGTCAGACCCATGCTACCTTGGACTTGACGGACTGCCAATTCCAAGTATCTTAAGACTGATATGTATACTAGACCCATATCACTTTGAACTTAACTATCAAATTCAAGTATCTTCGACTTGGTGAACAACCTTGGTTTTAATGTTAACTTTCGTTCAGTTCTTTTAGGTTTTTTCTCTTGTAATAGTTTAAATCCAACTACGCTTTTGTAGGTTGTGTTGTTGCTTATATGGTTTTTAGCTTTCAAGATTTTTCAGTTTTTTATTTTTATTTTAGAGCGATAATCTACCTATTTGTTTTCTTAATTATCTTTCCATGAAAGGCTCCAGGCTTTGGCTTTGTGCTGGACGTCTTTAATGCTTCTTTTCTAAAAAGATTTCCTTTGTTCATTTACTCGAATAAACAATTATGATGTTTTTGTTTTTTCCATCCTTTTTATAGTTTATATCCATGTTAAGAAAAGATGTTCATTATCTTGGACTTGATTAACCGTCAAGTTTAAATACCTTGGGTTTGACATGCTTGTCAGATCCATGCTACCTTTGACTTGACGGACTGCCAATTCCAAGTATTTTAAAACTGATATGTATACTAGACCCATATCACTTTGAACTTGACTATCAAATTCAAGTATCTTCGACTTGACCATTAGGTTTTTACTCTTGTAATAGTTTAAATCCGACTACGCTTTTGTAGGTTGTGTTGTTGCTTATATGGTTTTTAGCTTTCAAGATTTTTCAGTTTTATATTTTTATTTTAGAGCGATGATCTACCTATTTGTTTTCTTAATTATCTTTCCATGAAAGGCTCCAGGCTTTGGCTTTGTGCTGGTCGTCTTTGATGCTTCTTTTCTAAAAAGATTTCCTTTGTTCATTTCCTCCAATAAACAACTATGATGTTTTTTTTTTTCCATCCTTCCTATAGGTAACAGGACTGCTCTCCTGCTGCTCTGTTCGCATTAACCTTCCTCCTAGTAGTGCACGTGCCTTCTTGTGTTATTTCTTCAAGCTCTTTTTTTCAAAGTCTGCCTGTGTGGTTTAAGTGCAGGAATTGTAATTGGTTTGCATCCTTTGTCTTTCTATTTGAGTTGTACTCTTCAGTTGTTAAGTTAGCTTAGAATTGTCTTACACTGCCCTCTGCAATTCTTGTTCGCCTTTTTCTTGGCTTTGCTGGACAAAGTTAGTATTATGAGCTGTTCCATTGCCTTCTTTTTTTTATAATTCCATCAGCTTTTTTGCTATTTGTATCTGTTCTTCTATATGCTTCTGACTCTTGTAGCTTCCCCTGCTTTCACTTGCTTCCTCGCTGTCCACTTGTTGTTTTACTTAATTATACACTGTTGTTGTCTGTTGCTGGGTATTTGAGATCAGTCATTGCTACCATTTAATGGCCTTCCATTGAATGCGATATTTATTTCATCAAGGTGAATCTCTCTCTTCCCCGTTTAGCCCAACTGTTTTATTTGAGAAGGGAGCTTTATCTAGTTTATTGTCTAAGACTCTGTATGTTTCGATTTGTTGCTGCTATTTTTAATCCAGAATTTATGATTACGAGGAGGAATGGAGGATTATAGAAATTGATCACTTTTAAAAAATCTTCTTCATCATCTTAGACCAACTTCTTTGGGGATGTTTGTCCATTCATGTACATTGCATAGCATGAAGAGTTCAATGAGTTCATGGATTGTCCTTCCATTGATAGAGGCTGCAAAATACCTGGATGTCAGCAAGATTTGGATTCTATTTTTTGCTACTCTCTGATTTCAAGTTCTATTTTTTTAGATGTTTCAGAACTGTAGAGATTTTATTTTAAATGGTTTTTGCTTGAAGGGCTCTTTGGTTTTTGTTCAGTCTAGCTTTGCTTAATATTTTACCTGTTCTTACAGAGGCAGCTGGTGCCATTATTCATGTGAGTTTTATTACAACAGAGGTAGCTAGCTTTTCCCGTGACTTTTAATTCTTGGATCTGGTCTCTCCACGCCGTCTCTGATTGTAGTTATGCTATTTTTGGTTCCCATATCAGATGTGCTTGCCTCATCTCCTGTGGTTTTCAGTTTGTTTTTGCAGCTTGCCTTTTGTTGCAGGTTTCTTTTACTGAGTGTGCAAAATTTCTGCGACACCAAAGTTGCAGCAGACACAAGCTATGTGAGCCCGTTTGTCTATGTGGAAGCGTTTGCATTTCTTGTAAATGCACTAATAATAATGTTTGGTTACCAACTGCAAAAAAAATAAAAATCATGAGTCCCACCATTTATCTGAGGCAGGCCTCGATTATAAAAATACAGAATTTTACTTTTTTTTTGCAAGTTCAACCACAAGTTGAACTTTCTAGAGGTAACAAGAGATGAGAAATTTATTAAAGCATCCTCTTCTCTTTTGCTCTTCTCATCCGTTTTCATTCGCATTTATTTCTCTTCCCATCAACCCTAACTGTGCACAACAACTCTAATGGCTGCGTCTCTTTCTTCCCATTCTGTTGTTATTCATTTCTCCTTAACAAAAAAAAAAAAAGAACAACAGTAAGTCGTTTTACTGCAATAAACAACCCTAAAACAGAAATTCAGATCGTGCTTCATTCAAACATCAAAGCCGCAATTTCCAATAAGTTAGTTTGCTTAGTTCACTGGTATGCTCGTATAGTATTTTTAAGTTAATTTTTGTTGATTGCAGTGAAATTTAGATATGTTTATTTCCTTTTATAAATCACTTGTTTTTTACTCTGGACGGTGATAATTGCTAATTTTCCATTCATTTCTCCTTAACAACAGAAAAAGAAGAACAAGAGCAACCCGTTTTATTGCAATCAACACCAAAACAGATTTCAACATCGTGCTTCATTCAAATACCTAAGCTGCAATTTCCAACAGGTTAGTTTGCTTAGTTCACTGGTCTGCTCGTATAGTATTTTTAAGTTAATTTTTGTTAATTGCAGTGAAACATCAATCTGTTTATTCCCTTTTATAAATCACTTGTTTTTTACTCTCGACAGTGATAATTGCTAATTTTTCAGTCTGTTTATTCCCTCCATGTATCTTCAGTTATTTATGTGTTGGTTGCTATGTTAAACTGGTAGTAGTTGTCTATTAGTTTTGTAATAGAATACACCAGCTTCAATTGTAAAATGTCGAAGAATTTCATTACATTGTTGTCAACAGTTATGTGGCTTTGATAATTACAAGGCAAATGTCATCAAGCTTTTCCTTTTTATACTATGTATGGTAAAGCTAAACAAGTTTCTTAGTTCACACTTGACATCATTCAATCTTTTATTGAAGTAGTTAATTGCATATCAATTGTGGATGTTAAAGCTACTATATAGTTTCTTTTTTCATCCCTTGTCAACATTCAACCTCTTGTTAGTTTCTTTGGTTGACCTTTTGCTGGAAATGTTATTTCGGGTTCTATTAGTATCTTATTTTAGCCCTTATCAACATTAAATCTTTTGTTAGCTATAGTTAATTGTTTGTTTAATTTTTTCTTGCATTGTCAACCAAGCTGCTATAGATAATTGTTAATTTATTTTTTCATCCCTTGTCAACATTCAATCTTTTGTTGTTCTTTGGTTGACCTTTTGCTGGAAATGTAATTTCCTATTCTGTTAGTATCTTATTTTAGCCCTTATCAACATTCAATCTCTTGTTTATATAGTTAATTGTTTGTTTAATTTTTCCTTGCATTGTCAACCACTAAGAAATGGATGGGTCTGACACACATGATAAATCTTCTTGGATCAAGGCAATGTTGCACACATTTTGTGACATTGGCATTAAAGCTATTGAGAGAGGCATGAGACCAAACACCCATTTCGACAAAGCTGGCTGAAAATTTGTCATACAGTCATTCAAAGAGCAGACATGACTTTCATTAACAAAAGCTCAACTTAAAAACAAATGGGATGTGATTAAAAAGGACTGAAGGGTTTGGAAAAAATTAAAAACTAAAACTAGAGTTGGTTGGTCTATTGAACTTGGGACCGTCTCAACAACTGATGAATGATGGAAAGCAAAATTCAAGTTAGTTTTCATTATCAATAGCCTCACAAAATTATTTGTCATGTTGTATTACTTATTAATCTATTATTATTGCTAAGTCCATCCAACTTTCATTACACAGGAAATGAGAGAAGTAAAGAAGTTTAGGCATGTCGACATAGAGCCCTCGTTGTGTGCCAAGTACGACATCATGTTTACTAACATAGTGGCCACAAGAGAATATGCTTGGACTCCCTCATAAGGACTCTTATCAGATGAAGATAATATGGCTGCTGGAATGAGAAACACAACCAGTGAGGAAACTAATATAGAAGAAGGAAATGACGACTCTGAAGATGATGCAATCCCTGATTTCATACATGATGTTAGCAATATGGTTGGTGGAAACAATGTTGCAAACAGTAGCAGTAACCCCAATAGTGCAAAGAGAAAGGGTTCACATCATACTACACCTCAATGCCGAAAAAAGAAAATGGGAACTAGAATGGGAGCACAATTATTCGCATGTCTGGATCAACTTATTGAGTCTGTCTCCATTACCAGAGAGGGCACAACTCCTTGTAGAGATAAAAAGGATTGTAGCATTGAAGAGGTAATGGAAGAACTGCATTCTATTGATGGAGTTAACTTTGGTAGTGCATTGCTTTGAAACTGAATTCTTTTGTTCGAAGAGCAAGAGGGAGATGTGGGCTACAATGGGTGCTATTAATAGAAAAATATCATGGCTGAAAATAATATTTGAACAACAAAGAAAAACTTAGATGGACAAGGTCAGGTTTTAACTTATTAACCTATTAATGTCTTTTCATTTATTTTGAATACAATATTCTAGTAACATTTTCAATTGTCTGACATCTTTTCCACTGTTTTTTTCAGACTTCCTGTGTTACAATTGTTGCTGGAAATATGTGAAGTTGCCTACGTATTTGTGTATTTCTGTAACCAAGTACTTGGAACACCATTACCATGTATGTTTTTACATTATGTATCACTGAATATTGTTGTTGGGTTGGAATTTCATGAGTTCTAAAATGTAGACTTCAAATGTGTGGTTACCTTGCAACTCAAATTTTTCTGTTGGGTTACTTGCTATTGAATTGTTGGTTTAATACATGAAAATCGAGATTGATGCTTTTTATTACACTTTGAATGTTAGGTTTAGGTTGTTAAACTCAAATTTTCCAGTTGTGTTACTTGTTGTTGAATGGTTGGTTTAATACATGGAAACCAAGATTGATGCTTGTTGTTATTACACTTTGAATGTTTGGATGCTTAACTTTGAATGTTAGGTTTAGGTTGTTAAACTCAAATTTTTCATTTGCTGTGATACTCTTATGTTACATGCTCTTGAAAGTTAGGTAACTGATTTGAAATATTAGTTCCATGTCAACTGTGTATTTGTATATAAATAGCAGTAAGTATGGAAAGACAATATTACTTTTATATTGTCAATTCACAAGTAGAAACCGAATGTTGTATTACCTGCAATCAGGTGTGGTGGTTTCTAACTGGTCGTATTGCACATTGCTGGTATTTCTGCAGTTGTAAGAAGTAAGTTGCATTTAATTTATTATTAGTTACAGCCGATGATTACTTTGAATGTTATGAAATTCATTATAAATAAAATGCATTCTTAGGTTTGTAAATGTGTGTTCATTTGCATAATTGAAAATGAAAAGGGCAACAAGGTTGATAGGCAGACACATGCAATGGGAACAAGGATTATGTTTATGGTGTTCTTGGGAGAGTGAAGGGGTAGAAATTCATGGCCTTTATTGGCGTAGCGGAAAGCTTTGAAGAAGCAGGTCACCGTCAGCTTTGACAAACAATAGTTGTTCGAATCCACGAACACAAGGAACGCTTGAGTCCACGAGCCAAAGAATAGGATTCTCTAAGAGAAAGTTTATTATGCAAATTTTTAAAAGTACCTTACAATGAAAATAAACAGCCTTTATATAGGCTGCACATCCTAGTTCAACTAGGACTAGGTTGTTTCGGGAAAAAAAAAAAAAAAAAGAGGAACTAAAATAGGAAAAGAATACTAGAGTCTTGAAGGTAGATAAATTCTAATATTAAAGCATAAATAAAGTCCTAAACTAGATTGGAGAAAGCCAGTTGCAACTCCTGATTTGCCTCTTCGGGGTTGTCTCTGCAGTTTGCTGTCAGTTGCTGGTTTTGTTGCAGTTTAGTTCTCCTTTCTGCCATCTGTTATTCCAGCTGTCATTGGTTCTACATCAGTCTCCCCTGCGTGAAAAGAACTCGACCTCGAGTGAGTTATGTGTGAAGACGCCATATCAGGGGGTGATATTCATACAAATCTGCGACGTTGAAAGTATGAGAAATGGCCATATCGGTAGGAAGGTCGACGATATATGCATTGTCATTGATTTTACATAGAATCTGGAAAGGTCCATATTTCTTGTCTTTCAGCTTATTGTATGTACCAACAGGTAGTCGCCCCTTGTGTAAGTAAACCATTACAAGATCACCTGCTTGAAATATATGAACCCTTCTCCTCTTATCAGCTACGACCTTATATTTGGCGTTGGATGTCTCTAGAGTTTGCCGCACTTGGTCTTGAATAGCTGTTATCCGTTCGGCCATATTATATGCTGCAATACTTAAACCAGGTAGTTTAGGCAGAGGAACCAAGTCTAAAGCATGGTAGGGTGGACAACAATAAACAATCTGGAATGGTGTCTTGCCTGTAAACCGGTTGAGTATGCTATTATAGGCAAATTCAGCTTGTGCAAGAGTAATATCCCACTGTTTTGGTTTTGTACCAAAAAGACAGCGAATTAAGTTTCCAAGAGTGCGGTTTACTACTTCCGTTTGGCCATCGGACTGAGGATGGCTGGTGCTGCTGAAGTTCAGGGATGTGTCAAATCGCCGCCATAAAGTTCTCCAAAAATGGCTTAAGAATTTGGTGTCCCTATCGGAGGTGATGGATTTGGGAACCCCATGTAGACGAACAATCTCTTTGAAAAACAAGTTGGCGACGTGAACTGCATCCGCAGTCTTTTTGCAAGCAATAAAGTGGGCCATTTTAGAATACCTGTCAACTACCACGAATACGAAATCAAATCCACATTGGGTGCGCGGGAGGCCTAAGACAAAGTCCATGGAAAGATCCTCCCACAGTGCTGCTGGAATGGGCAGAGGCATGTACAAACCAGTATTTTGAGACTGGCCCTTGGTAGCTTGACAGATGGGGCATCTCTTAACATGACTGCCAAATATCACATTTTAATTGTGGCCAATAATACCTTTCTTTAGCGAGAGCAATGGTTTTATCTCATCCCAAGTGTCCGCTCAATCCTCCACCGTGTAATTCATGGATTAGCTGAGCTCGCAGTGAGCTCCTGGGGATGCATAGTTGGTTGCCATGAAAGAGATATCCCTCCTGAATATGTAATCCGCCTACAGAGATCCTTGCTTGACACTTTGCCCAAATATCCTGAAAATCTTCATCGGTTGCATATAATTTTTTGAGGCAATCAAATCCTGTTACTTCAGTTTGAAGCGTGACCAGCAGTAGTGTCTCCAGCTTAGGGTATCAGCTGCCCGATTCAAGCGACCTGCCTTGTGTTTTAAGGAGAAGTTGAAGCGTTGTATGAAGGAAATCCAGCAAGCATGCATCCGGTTGATGTTGTTCTGGCTGTTGAGAAATTTTAATGCTTGATGGTCACTGAATAAAACAAATTCCTGCTGCACCAGATAGTGCTCCCAGACCTTCAAGGCGCGAAAGACAGCATATAATTCCAGCTCATAGGTAGACCATTTCCGGCGAGCTTCGCTAAGTTTTTCACTATAAAATACGATTGGTATGCTGTCTTGAGATAATACAACACCAATGCCAACAATAGAAGCATCGCACTCCACCTGGAACAGTTTATCAAAATCTGGTAGTGCCAAGACTGGGGCAGATGATAATTTATCCTTGATCAGTGAGAAGCTCTGTTTTGCTTCCTTTCCCCAATGGAACCCCTTCTTCATGCATTCAGTAATAGGTGCGACAATCCGACTAAAATCCCTTACGAATCGCCTGTAAAACATTGCTAGGCCATGAAAACTGCGAACCTCACTTACAGTTTGCGGAGTTGGCCACTCTCTGATGGCACGGATTTTTTCTTCATCCACTTTAATGCCATCTGCACTTATTATGAATCCCAAAAATAACAAGCTGCTGGTCATAAAGCTGCACTTCTTCAGATTAATGTACAACTTATTTTGCTGCAGGATTATAAGTACTTCCCTCAGGTGTGCCACATGGTTGGATTTGGTCTAGCTATATATTAATATATCGTCAAAGTACACCACCATAAATTTTCCAGCAATAGGTTTTAATACCTGGTTCATGAAATGCATGAAGGTGCTGGGTGCATTGGTTAGCCCAAATGACATTACTAACCATTCATATAGTCCCTCTTTTGTTTTAAAAGCAGTCTTCCACTCATCTCATGGCCTGATCCGAATTTGATGGTACTCGCTGCGCAAGTCAATCTTTGAAAAGACTTTGGACCCCGACAACATATCTAGCATGTCTTCTAGTTGAGGGATAGGGAATCTATATTTAATAGTGATTTTATTGATTGCCCGGCTGTCGATGCACATGCGCCAACTACCATCCTTCTTCGGGACTAATAATGTTGGGACCGCACAAGGGCTCATGCTCTCTTGTACCAAATCTTTTTTTATCAGTCCTTCAACCTGTTCCTGAAGCTCTTGGCTTTCTTTGGGATTCATCCGGTAATGTGGACGATTAGGCAAACTAACCCCTGGCATGAAGTCAATCTGATGTTGTATGTCTCATAGGGGAGGCAGTCCCGTAGGCAGCTCTGCTGGAATAATTTCCTGAAACTCTTCTAGTAAAGGTGACAATGCTGATGGGATGTCATTGGATTCCCTGCCGACCCCTCCTCCCACTACAATTGCAAAAATTTCATTGGCTTCCTTAGTTTCTTCTATGAATTTTCCCCCATCCACCAGCAGTACTGACGTGTTCTTTGATTTCGGTTCGCTGCTGGTGAGCTCCTCTTTCATGGGTCCTAGCATGACTTTCAGGTTGCCTTTCATAAAGACATACACGTTATCACGACCTTTGTGAGTAGCATCCACATCATACTGCCAAAGGCGCCCCAAAATTATATGGCAGGCATCCATTTCCACCATGTCACACGTAACCTCATCTACGTAGTTTTTCCCAATCGAGAATTTAATATGACAGGTTTCAGTTATCTTCACTTCATTACCTCGTTTAATCCAGCCAATTTTATACGGGGCAGGGTGCTTTTTAGTTTGTAACCCCAACTTGGTAACCATGACTTTTGATACAATATTCTCGCTACTGCCATTATCAATAATAATATCACAAACCCTTTTGTTTACGGTGCATCTGGTTCGGAATATTTTATGTCGCTGAGATGGCTCTTCTTGTTTTGGCATTAACAACAGTCGCTGTACCACAAGAGAATGTGATAAAAGTTCTCCTTCATCGCCACCTGTTATTTCTTCTTCTTCATACGCATAGACTGCTTCATTTTCGTCTTTCTCTATCACGCGTCTGTAGTCTTCTTCTGTTTCTACTAAATTTACAACGCCCCTTCTTGGACACTGGTTGGATCGGTGCCCTGGTTGTCCACACCTATAGCATTTATCAAGCCCCGGACGAGCATAAGGATTACGGGGTGTTACCTCTGGTGGAGCAATGTTGACTGGCTTTGTTGGTGTTCCACCGTTGCCTACAGCGTTGGCAAAAGATGGTTGTGTCATTGGAGGTTTCCCTTTGTTTACTGCCGCCCGATTATTATCCATAAAACTTCTTGCCCCGACTGCCACTTTTGACCTGTCTAATTGGGTTTCCACCTTAATAGCTAGTGCCACTGCTTCAGTTAAGGTATAGACTGTTTGCATTGCCACCCGGTCCTGTATAGCCCAACGCAACCCCCCAACAAATCTGGCTATTTGATGTGCCTCTGTCTCCAGTAGATTATTTCGTGATGATAGCTAGTGGAATTCTTCTAAGTAAGTCTCGATAGTTCTATTTCCTTGCCTGCAATCTTGATATTGTTTAAACAGAATTTGTTCATAATCTGGGGGTAGATATCGGGATTGTAGCAGCCGTTTCATTTTAGTCCATGTCTGGACCATCCCTTTTCCTTGTCGCAGCCATGTAATTTGTAGCTGTTCCCACCATGCAGAAGCCCCTCCTAAGAGTCTGTATGCAACTAACTTGACTATTTTGTCTTCAGGGATGTCCATATAATTGAAAAATCTTTTGACTAATACCAGCCAATCAAGGAATCCTTCAATCTGAAGCTGGCCTTTAAAGCTGGGCAGGTCCATCTTCATGCAAAACGTCTGCTGGTCTGGCTCTCTTTACCCCCCCTTCGATTACCCAGAAGCATGGTTTCATCTTCTTCTTCGTCCTCGCTCAGGTTATCCTCATAGGTGGGTTGCCTTCGTTGCATTCTTGGATGGCGTTCAAACAGAACGTCAGCTCTTTCTTGGTAAGGGTGACAACCTAGAGGGTCATTGTCCCTCTGATGATTTGTTGTTGTTAGCCTAGCAAGGGCTGCTTGGATTTCTCATAGTGCTTGTTGCGTTTCATGCTAAAAATTTTTGAAGTCTGTTCCTGAAACCAGATTATCCTCACGTTCACTGCCGCTAAGGATTTCGTTTTCATTCTATGCATTTGCCATCTGATCAGGATTAAGCCTGCTCTGATACCAACTGGCGTAGCGGAAAGCTTTGAAGAAGCAGGTCACCGTCTGCTTTGACAAACAATAGTTGTTTGAATCCATGAACACAAGGAACGCTCGAGTCCACGAGCCAGAGAATAGGATTCTTTAAGAGAGAGTTTATTATGCAAATTTTTAAAAGTGCCTTACAATGAAAATAAACAGCCTTTATATAGGCTGCACATCCTAGTTCAACTAGGACTAGGTTGTTTCGGAAAAAAAAAAAGAAAAAGAAAAAGAAAAAAGAGAGAACTAAAATAGGAAAAGAATACTAGAGTCCTGAAGGTAGATAAATTCTAATATTAAAGCATAAATAAAGTCCTAAACTAGATTGGAGAAAGCCAGTTGCCGCTCTTGATTTGCCTCTTTGGGGTTGTCTCTGCAGTTTGCTGTCAGTTGCTGGTTTTGTTGCAGTTTAGTTCTCCTTTCTGCCATCTGTTATTCCAGCTGCCACTGGTTCTACATCATTTATGATAAAGACCATAACAGGACTATCAACAACGAGATGCTAAAGGAAAGTCTTTGGTTTTTTCTTTTTCTTTTTTTCTTTCACCATATGTTTGAGTAAATTATAGTTTAGTCCTTGTTGATGAGATTTTGAGAGTTAATTTTTTTTTTGGAAAATCATAGTTATCCAATGTTAATTGCTAATTCTTTTTTAAATTTCCATTTTGATATCTGCAAATACTATTTTTTAGTTTGTTTATGGCCAGTGGAATTGGAAATTGTGATTAGAGATGAAAGGCATTTTCGAAAAAAAAAATAATTTACTTAAAAACTAATTAAAGGACTATTACGCAAACAAATATAGCCTCCTACAAATTGCAAGGCCAGCAAAACTACATTATACTTGTAGAAATGGAACAATATTACTAGTCTTATTTACAAATCCAACATCGTTAATAATTGATTTTTATGGAAATGAACCAACGTTAAATATTATTCATTTTTTATGCTAGGATATTAAATGACTCTATATTTTGGGTTATATAAAAAGTGATGCTGAGGGTAAAATAATATTTTATAATATAGTATTTCGGTATCCATAATCCATTTTTTTTAACAAGTCTTAAGCTTTTCAATTATTCACAAAAAATTTGTATGTCATGATAAATATGGATTCGAACTGGTTTTCAACACTTTTTGACGGGGTTTATGATGATGTAATGAATAACGTAGCCGATTATGTTAATTATGGTCATTCTTTTGATAACAATGGAGATTCCAATGGTAATCACAATTCTGATAACGACAACAACGACAACGACGATTCAGATGAAGAAGGTGAGTTGTCTTGGAAAAGGGAGTTTGATCGTCGTACATTGGTTTTATGCACGGCGGGTGCCCTCGCATTATATTATAATACTTATATACAAGGAACCCTGTATAGATTCATACAACACTGGAATGCGATGGTTGAACGAAATATTACATGGATATTGGACACGCTGTGTAAACATGTTTAGGATGGATGTGCGACATTTCAAAGTCTTTGCTTTCAACTTGAAAACCAATATAGGTTAAAAGCATCTCGAAGAATGTGTATTTTTGAAAAAGTTGGAATATTTCTTTATACAATAGCATTGGGTGCTTCCAACAGGGAAGTTCAGGAGAGATTTCAACATTCAAGAGAAACAATTAGTAGGTATTTTAATGAAGTTCTTAAATCAGTTTGTTCGCTCGCTACAGATTTAATACAACCTGCAGATCCTGGGTTTGTAAACACACCGCGTGAAATTGTGAACAATCCAAGGTATATGCCTTATTTCAAGGTAATTTCATTAATCGTATTTATTGATGGTGCTTCGTATTAAATAAATTTGCGAAATTTATTTTTTTAGTTAGCTCAAATTGATGCTTGTTGCTAGTTATTTGTATATTAGACTTGTATAGGAGCTATCGACAGTACACATGTGGTGCATGTGTTTCTTCAGAAAACCAAATTCCATTTACGGAAGAAAATGTGTGCCAACTCAAAATGTTATGGTTGCATGTAGCTTTGACATGCAATTCACATTTGTTTGGGCGGGTTGGGAAGGTAGTGCACAAGATACACGAATTTTTCTCGAGGCAATTGACAATCCATATATAAAATTTCCTAAGCCACCAGAAGGTAGTAACATGCGTATGTGTGTATGTCTATATATGATAATTAATGTTAATTTTTTTTGTATTTTTCGATTTAAAAAAATTATATGTATTTACAGGGAAATACTACGTGGTTGATTCAGGATATCCTAATGAATATGAATTTTTAGGTCCATATAGAGGTCAGAGATATCATTTGCAAGAATTTAGGAGGCGAGGACAACCACAAACTCGTGAAGAAATTTCCAACCGTGTGCACTCTTCATTACGTTTTGTGATAGAACGTACATTTGGAGTTTGGAAAAAAAAGATGGTGAATCCTACAGAATATGTCATCCTTTAATTACAAGGCACAAGTTCAAATTGTTGTCGCATCCATGGCAATTCATAATTACATTAGAAGAACTTCAATGCAAGATGTGGCATTTATGGAGTTCGATCGTCATCCTAATTTTATGCCCGATGATTTTCTAACTGATGTGGCTCCACATTCACAAATCCAAGAACATCACAGGCCTTCGTGAATGGATTACGTACGTGATGGAATTACTGCAAGTTTAATGACACAATTATAAAATATTGTTCTAATATGTTTAGGTCTCTTTGCAATATTTTATTGGTTGTAAGATTACTTTTTATGTTATTGTTCATTAATATTATGAATCAAGTCCTGTTAGGTAATTATACCATAACATCAAATTGAACCATAATTTTTAACCAAACATATTATACTATTTTTTGTTCAATCTCAATTTCAACCACAGTTTTAACCAAACATATATTTTTCCAAACCAACCTCAATTAAAACACTTTTTTATAAAATAATTTTTTTCTAACTACAACCACAACAGCTATCTCAATATCAAACATACTGCGTGTTCAGATAAATAAAAAATGAGGGAGGGAGGTTTTTCCAGAAAATCTTGGGTTGTCATTGAAAGCATCGATCTGCTTATTTTGTTTGGATGGAGCCAAGAGAGGAAGGGGGAAAATAGAGATGAAAAACTTAGGAGGAAATTTTCCAAGGTTTGATGATAGAAACCATAAAATCTTATTTTGATACCGTGAGCGGTACTAATCATAATGACATAATCCGATAATCTCCTCTTTTATGTCTTTGAGAAGAATGGTCAAGGGCTTCATTACATCAGTTGTAATAATTCTCATCACATACCGCACACACCTACAAAACCACAGGGAAAAAAGAAAAAAGAAAGCAACCCTTGCAAAACAAAAATGGTAGCAGTTGCAATCCACTTAGTTTACCCATCACAAATTACTGTGCATTTCTGACGTAAGCACCCTGTAGGCTGCTATCCCTGAGCTGCAACACCCGCCATATTTGGAAGCAAGAACAAGCACGACAATACCCATTTGTTTAAAACCAGCAAGCACTATCCAACGACAAAATGTATGGTACTGGGGAGAGAGCAGGAGATGAAACAATCCATGTGTTTTACACAATGCAAGAACAATCCATCATATATATTACAAAGCATGAAATCCAATTCTGAATCAAATAGAAATATACCATCGAAGGTGACTGCGCAGAATCCAACTCAAATTTATGAATTGTTGAACAAGCGTTTCCAGCTTAACCATCACTCCACTAGCAGGTTTCCAACATTCTGATTCTTAATCAACAAATGGCGCTGCATGCATTAAAAGACAGTTTTCTGCACATTACTGGAACAGTAGGGCATACCAATTGTGTCAGCTGAAGGCAACCAGTGACACAATTCCAGTAGATATCAAAATTGTCAACAAACTGGAGATTTACCAGAAATATGTCATCGCTTCTCATGAATGATCATTGGACCTTGACCGAGTCAAACGCCGGCGCCTTCTTGGGATTGGAGAAGCATCTTCACCAGCATCGCCTAATACATGCAAATAACCATCATCGTTGTCGTCGTCGTCGTCATCATCATCATCATTGTCATGTAGACCCAACAAATTCTCACCCCAAAGGAACCGGCGGTCAGCTAAAGTTTCGGCAGATTGGCGATGCCTAGTCCAAGCCCTTGACCAGGTCCTTGGTTCAGCTGCACCATCAATTGAACCAATCATCTGGAAAAAAAAGAAAGTAGTCCACCATGGTGCATTGACTTCATTTGTCCTGCTTTCCCTTTCAACTGATAATCTATCTCCATTTTCAATTATGTAATCACCAACCACAACAGCACCTGGCATAGCTGAATGGACAGCACTGACAATATCACCATATTCTCTCTGGTGCTCAAGGCATCTCCAAGCTCGTTCCCTAGATGGATCAATGTCACAGGGCCGGATAGTTGGGTGAACCCTCCTGGCATGTCTACGCAATTCTTGGTAGTTTCCAGAGAATGAGCAAGATTCCCGGGAGCAACTTCGCTTCTTCAAGTTCAGATATTTTCTAGCCTCATCTACCACCTCCCAGCCTAGTATGGTTCCTCGGCATAAAGGGCAACTGGGACTCAAACTTAACTCTGGTGAGTTTGCATTAACCCCTTCATGTTCAATCCTTTCTTGAATAGACTCAGAATCTACAAGTTCTTCAGGAAGTCTAACAAAAGTGTCATTGCTGATCTCATTTAGATTGTGATTTTCATTACCATCAATGGCATGAGTTCTCAAAGTCACGCTTGCATCAGTAGTGGTACTAGAACTGACTGAGTTGATGGGCATTGAACTTTGCAAGGTAGCATTGCTCCTAGAATTGCCCCTCGATTTTTTGAACTGGTCCAGGCAATTTGAGTGCCTGTAACTCGTATCACAAATGTAAGATTTGCAGCCCTTCTCATTTGAGCTGCACAGGAGTAGAACAGCATTATGAGGACGGTCCAAGCAGATAGGACATGATACCTCATCCAATTCTTTGTGCAGGGCATGAATATCTGAATCAGTATTAAGTCTTCGTTTCAAAGCAGCCATCTTGAATTCACTGTAATAAGTTACTCAACACTTGAACTCATCAGACACCAATAATAATGATAATGGAGCAGTACAAATTAACATACCAATAATATTGACAGAAGAACTAATAACTTTCCCACTAACTAATTATAGCATCATGCTAATGTACCTAGGCGATATTTCACTTGTATCACTCAAGAAAACAATTAGCAAAGCACTACCGGTAGATCAGAGAACACCCAATATGGCTTCAAGAAGTGAAAGTCGTTAACAGGGAAAACCAAAAGCAACTCAACTTCCATTCCAAAAGGTAAAAAAAAAAAAAACTTTTTCCCTATCTTTATTTGTCTTTACAGTAGAATCGTATCTTAGATATAACCCACAATTTTAGACGAAAAGGAAACAGGAACTGATTGGAATAATGTTTGCTAACCAGTATTTTGTAAATTATATTTCTGGCAATTGAAGTCCAATAACAGTGCATCTAAAAGTTGTTAAAAAAAAAAAAACTAAAATTTGGCAGCTATACTAGTGGTTGCAACATTCAAAAACAAACAAAACTCGATATAGTCTTTGGACACCAGTCACCTATTCCCATCGCCAGAAGTCCACTTGAGCACATTATTTCTGTTTAGAGTCATTTTTTATTTTATTTTTTTGCAAAACTAAAGCATATTCCTATTCTTCATTTCGAAGCTCATGCATCTCATGCATGCTTTCCTTTACCTTGTCCACAATTAGCTTTTCTAACATCTCAGAGACATGATTGTTTCTTAGACTATCCTTTATCTTATTGCCACTTGTCTATTTTAACCTCCTTACTTCACATGCATACCTTATTTGATTGCTGACCAACCAATAAAAAACTTTGATATAACCTGGAAAAGGGTTTCTGAATGCAGACACCAAGTATGGCAAATTCTGAATTCTGAACCAAGTGCCATACAATCAGAAATAGGATGATACACTCCCAACATCATATTTCATGAAGAGAATACAATTGTGGAATCCACAACACAGCAGACAGAATTGCCCATAAGATGCCAAAAAGAACATACGACTCCAAAAAATAACCGCAGCTTCAAGGGATATAACCAGACAGTTTTATCCTCCCAAAAGAAGTAAGTTGTTGTTTGAAAACGAGAATTCTTGGAGTTATATGGAACACAAGAGAGTAAGAAAACATCCATGCCCACACAACAAAGTTTGGCATCCATATCCAAGAAAGCAGATAATTTGACTGGTAGTTCAAGCAGAGTAGTTAAGATCTCTACTAGTTCTTTCAATATAACAGTCATGTATAATTATCGCATCAGAATTGTGGAAGTCTTCTACAAGTTCTCGTTTCTCTTTTTTTATTTTTTGAGAAATAAACTCGCATGGCAAAGTTCATATCTTTGATGGCTTCTATCCAATATACAGCTAAAAATGGTGATATCAGATAACGGTATTCAACTCCAAAGTTCCCCATCATAAATTCTCTAATTTCATTGCGGAGAAATAATGAAACCTCTCTCCCACTAAGACTTAGGTTTAGAAGTAAATGATGTCTGCTTAACCATTTACATAAAGAGATTACTCTGTGGATTGACATTTAAGTATAATTTGTGTTGCTCCTATCATTTTTTTCATGAACCAAAAAACTAAGCACTCTTCATAATATAACTTTATTTTTTTCATAAATCTTGTAAGCAAAACCTTAAAAACTGGTTGGCATGTAACAGTTCAAGGAATATAATCTAAAGGAAAATAAAAATCTACATTACAAAAAATATATCTCTGTAATGAGAAGGCAAGGCTTAAACTTACAAAAGCAAGTTCATCTGCATTTTATACTTACCATAAGAAGGTACTGTACTGAAATTACCCACTGGAAGCTTCTGAGTGCCCAGTTATATAACGAATTGAAAACTACATACTTAAACACAAGGCAAGCCCTCTACAAAGCTCCAACGAGCGCCATAATTATTTCAGTAATCCTTACTCCTAAAGACTTGATACAACCTTCAATAACTTACACTAATTACTTCTCAAGCCACTAAGTTATGATTAGTCACAAAACCTGTAGAATGCCAGAAAAGAATACATGAGCTCATAATCAAAAAGCTCGATGAAGGTTTCATGAGTCACTAGAGAAGAAAAAGAACAAGCATATATAAGAACAGGAAAGCTTCAAGAAGAGTTTTGGATAGAAACAATTTAAATAAGAAATGAAATGCATATGTCAGAATATGGTAATTCTTGGATTTAAATTTCTATCTAATAAAAGCCTTGATCCCAGATACAAGGAGAAACACGCAGTTCTAATGACATATCAATGGAGATTATCAAAACAGTTCAACAAAGCGATGAAAAACAAAAAAAAAACCCTGTAAACATTATGAACTCCAATGTTGGCATAAAATCCCTGAACTAAATGAGCAGCTAACATGTCAGCCAGTATAAGGATAAAATGGCATTATAAAAAGAAGAGAAGTCCATCCACTACTACCTTAACCTTGTCCAATATCGATTCATCAATAGAAAAGGCAGAGACTTAGTGTTGCTATTTTCAGTATATATAATCTAGCACAGAAATTCCAGCTTACACCATCACTTGACAATCCCACATGATGTTTCTAGATAAATGAAATGCACCAACCCCATTAATAATCTAAAACAGTAAAATTCAACATAAATCTTAGTGATATGCTGAGGATTTGAGAATTTTTCCCGGGGAAGGTAGTTAGAGAGGGTTTCAAAACCAAAACCAAACGAGACTAGAAGCAACAATGGAACTAGCATCATTCCTACAAGTGCGATTACTACACAAAAATAAAGAAAATCCAACACAGTGCAGCAGAAACTAAGACCAGAATTGAAAAGAAAATTAATTCATAACAATTTCCGAAATATAATCCATGGATTTATCATTTCCCATAAATAAATTAACAACACGTATATAAATTAACAACACACATATAAGTGGACTTCCAACCATGGCAATTCCAAAATTTATAAGTACCCATAAATTTTTTTTTCTTTAATTTACACGGAATCAAAACTATACAAAACCGTTTTAGCATTAATTAATTAACTAAAGTAACAGATGAAAATCGTAGCCAAACATAGATCGATCCAAATACAAATCAATCAACATAATTGTAATTAACAATGACGGGTCATCTAAGTTTAATTAACAAAAAAAAAGTTGAGGAATTACAAGGCAATCGAATTCCTGATGATGATCTATCTGTTGGGGAGGTTGCGTTAAGAACTCCCGGTTATAAAGATGGGTAGGTAGAAAAGCGCAAGAAAGGGAGTTGAAATTAAAATGAAAAATATAAAGTATTCGGCATAAAAGCTGTGCTATTTATATGGGTAAAGAAAAGGGATTTTTTTTAATTACCGTAAATCTCAAAAATATTATCCGAATATTCTCAATTTTACCATTATACAATTTTATCCTAAATTTTTAGAAATTCTCGATTAAGGATTTTCATATTATAAAATCTTTTCATCTAAATTTATATCCAAATTATATATTTTATAAAAAAAAAAAAAAAAATGAAGTCATTTGATGTCCTTACTCAAAACAAATTAAATTATTGATGATAAACTTAATATAAAAATAGTTTGAGCGTACCATGATAATATTTTTGAGGTATATTTTGGTTTTCTTAAAAAATTAATTAAATTAATGGTTGATGAGTTAATGAGATTGAAAGCAATATTATTAAATAGGCTAACTTAGACATAACTTAAGTTGATTTTGAAATTAGATTGAATGATATTTTAGAAGTTTGAAAAAAGATTATGTTTCAAATTATTTTTAATTTGAAAATATATTTAAATAATATTTTTAAAAAATTCATATTAACACATTAAAAAAATATCAAAAAAATTAATTTGAATGAAAAAAAATAATAAAACAGTAATTCAACCAATTAAAAAGTTGACCATTGCAATATTCAAATGGAAAAGGCTATCATTAAAAGGTAAAATATGACTTCGGGTTAGCAATCTTAGCCTAAAAAGAAAAATTACTAAGGTTTTTGTGTTTTCATGGAAAAAATTTAATCCATTTTTGTTGAATTAATTCTTTTCTTAACAAATTTTGACATATTGATAATAAATTGAACCTAAGGTTGCAATTAAAAAAAATTATAATTATTATGGATTGTTATAATGAAAACCTAGACATTGTTCTAATGTAATGTAATAATTGTTAGGTTTCTTGGAATATGTGTGCGTGTGAGCGAGTAGAAATGCTAAATTTAAAAAAAAAGTTGAAGACTCAAAAATCTTGTTAACAGATCTAGAGTTGCTTAGGGTTTATATGAAAATTATTTGAAGATTAAATGTTCTTTTTTACTTTAAATAGTTGCTTCAAGGCTAAGTTGTTACAAACCATAAGCCGTCCAAGTATCCAATCTCTAACGATAATCCACACAAACCACTAATAAAAAATATCATAAACCTTTTTAAAATAGAGGGATTGCTATGTCTTTTAGTGTTGATTATTTTCTTTTGTATTTTTCAGGTATTTTGTAACTTATGTAGTTTATACACAGAAAATAAAAGGCGCAACATTCTATTAATAAGGAAACCTAAAATACCTTATAAATAAGAAAATATCAATTTGTCACTTGTATAATATCACATTTATTATTTCAGGACAATTTTAGAAATTTATTCAATCAAGTCTCTACTTGATTTTTCTAGATCTATAATTATAATTCCCTATATAAATTACACTCTAGTCATTAATTTATAAAACTTATTTATAATCAAAACACACTTGATTAACCATTCCATTTTAATTTTTTATCAATGGATCTTATGTGTATAACCCATTAAGTTTCTTAATAAGTTGACCCAAAAATAAATCACAATCCTAAAGAAAATAGGATTAAATAAATTAGATAAATTAATTATTATCAATTCAATAATTGATTGATATATATTTGAAGACCATATACAATATCTAGCAACTTGTCATGATTCTTTAAATATTAAAAAAGTTATAAGTGATTTGACTTAACTTTTTAGTGACTAGTTTTTTAGTGTAATTATTATCTGTTAATCAATAATATTCTTATTTAGATATTATAGCATATAGTGTGTCTATTCTGTCAAATTATATTTGTTCTCAACACCATAGTAATTGATTCTTTGAATAAGATTTGAAACTCTTTTCAAATCTCATTCCGCCTTGCGCAAGAATTTAAAATCAATATTATTTGAGAACACATATAATATTTTCTTTAATTCATATACGGTTATGAACCCTCTCTTAATTGACCAAATGCCTTCTTATAGTTCTTGTTATACTCAATATGAGCTCATTTGTTACTCTTGATTAGGACAACATGTAGCATGATCAAAACATAACATTTCTTATATAAAATAACTTAGTGATCTCAAGTCTAAGAATCATTTATACTTCTGTCACGTAATTTAGTGATCTCAAGTCTAAGAATCACTTACACATCTATCATGTGAGTCTTTCCATAGATACATATAATCTTTTCATATGAAATTCTCATGCGGGTCAATTCAGTGTACATATTATCCGATAAACACCTACTTATTAGTTTTAGATATCTCTCATACCTTAGCTTATGATAACAATCGTATCCTTTCATAAATGAAAAAATAATAATATGTATCGGTCTCAATATTTCTAATTAATGTTCAATCTTAATAGAGCATTGACTATGAACATTTATAAATAATGTTTTGATGCAATAGAAATCCTATAATTATAAATCCCTTTGTAAAGCATTTTTGGCCCTAAGACTTTATCTTTACTCTAGATTCATTAATCAAATATTTGATGAATATTAAGATAAATAAACCTTTATTAATAATTAAATATATTTACATGAACAAAATCAATGTCACGTGTCACCAATTGATTGGCTACTAGGCATATACACTAAATCCAATCACTCATGTATCAAATATCATATTTTTCTACTTGACAGTAATGTTTTTACTAGAATAGTGGCATAGTAAGAGAATTTACAAGATTCTTTTTAGTAGATACTCTTTTTATTTTAATATTTTTTCCTTTTGTGATTCTCTAATAAAATGAAATTGTCTAAGTATATTTTAAGATAATTAATAAGACATTGATTTCTTTGCTTGTGCAATGACTTCATTGTTAGCACAACATATAGCTACTAGATCAACAATGCTAGGAACCACACCTAGCTCAGTGATGAACTTCTTAATCCAAACAACTTTTTTTATTTTTCAAACGTAGAGGTGTACTCAACTTTAGTTGTAGAATCTACTTTGATTTCTTATTTGAAACTCTTCCAACTCAACACTATTATTTAAAGTCAAATATAATCAGTCTGGATTTTCTATTTTCAATATTTGATTGAAAACTAGCATCCAAATAACCATGAACTACTAGTTCATCTCCTCCATAGACCCAAAAAAAAAAAGCATTCGTAGTTTTTCTCAATTACTTAAGAATGTTTTTTTAACTATCTTTTATTGACCTTCACCTTTATTAAATTGGTTATGCTCAAACTATAAGATACATCTAGTTTTATACATAGCATTGCATATATTATAGATCTTATGCCCAAAGTATGTGGAATCATATCTCTCTTAATTTATGTTTTAGGGCACATATCCTTGGATAGACGTATTTTATGCAAAGTAAGTAAGTATCCTCTTTCGTACTCTTCCATGCTAAACCATTTTAACATCTTGTCCATGTACATGGATTATAATAATACAAACAACTTTTTAGATCTATCTCTATAAATTTTTATTTATAGTATATAAGTTCTTTCTCTCATATCCTTCGTGGAGAAATTCTTAAACAATCAAATCTTTACTAACTAGAGTAGAGAAATGTCATTTTCTATTGATAATATGACATCTACATATAATATTAGGAAAACGACTTCATTCTTACCAACCTTTTATAAATACAAGGCTTATCCATATTTTTTATGAAATCAAATTACTTGATTATCTCATCAAAATGGATATTTTTAACTCTTAAAACTAAGCTTGTTTAAGTCCATAAATGGATTTTTATATCTTGCATACTTTATTAGCAAATTCCTTAGATTTAAATCTTTCAAATTGTGTCACATACACATCTTCTTGAAGATTCTCATTCAAAAATACAGTTTTGACATCCATTTGTCGAACCTTATAATCATAGTAAGCAATTATAAGAAGCAAAATCCTTATAGATTTTAACATAGTTACTGGTAAGAAGGTTTCATTAAAGTTAACATATATGTCTTTGTTTGTAACATTTGGTAATTAGTCTATCTTTGTACATTTGTACATTGTCATCCATATCAGTCTTTCTCTTAAAGACCAACTTACATCCGATAGGTTTTGAAACCCATTTCAGATTTAATGGTCTCAATCTATTTCTTAGAATCAATATCATATATAGTTTCATATAATTGATAGGCTCATAAGTATAAGCAACTCATCAGTTTCAACTTTCATGAGAAGTTCATATCTCATTGGTGCATGACGCGTGCTACTAAATATAGAGTTCTTAAGTTTATTAAGATTTAGGTTGAATGTCCAATGTTAAAGCCTTAGGCTTAGGTTCCATTTAAATTTTAATTTGTGGTTCTTGAACTTCATCAAGTTCTATTTTCCTCTCACTGCTCCTTTCAAGAACAAATTTTTTCTTTAGAAAGGTAGTATATATTAAGACAAATTTTTTTTCTATTTAAATTTATCCAATAATTCCTTTTGGATATCCTATAAATTTATATTTATTTGACTTAATTCTTAGCTTTTTCAGATTTATATCACATCTCAAATTTTTTAAGTGTGGAAAGATTGGTATTTTACCATTCCATATCTCATTTAAAGTTTTATCAACGAATTTTGATGGAATTCTATTTAAAAGAAACATAGTTATTTGTAGGGCATAACCCTAAAAAGAAGGTGAAAGGTTTATTTAACTTATCATAAATTGTTCATATCCAATAAAATGTAATTTCTCCTTTTAGAAACTTCATTATATTGTGGTGTTTGGGGAGGTGTATATTATAAGAGAATCTCATTCTCTTTTAAATAATCTTGAAAATATTGACTTAAGTATTCACCACCTCGATCAAATTAAAGTATATTAATACTCTTTCTAGTTTGTTTTTCAACTTTATTTTTGAATATTTTGAACCTTTTAAATGATTTAGACTTTCATCAAATACACATTACCATATCCAATATGGTTATCAATGATAAAAACATGTATATTCATCTACGACACGAATCATCCATATACATCTATATATATTAGACCTAATAATTCATTAGATCTACTCTTTCATTAAAGAGTGTTTCAGTCATCTTACTCGATAAACAAGTTTTACAAGTTTCATATTATTCATAATTAAAAAGATCAAATATACTTCTTCTTAGTTATTCTTGTTTTATTGATATGATATAGTTTACAATGCCATAAATAATATGAATATTGATTATCCAATTTGTTCGTCTTGCTATTTATATTAAACCTGAGAATTTCAAGATCAGATGCATACAAACTATTTGTATAAATACCAGATCTATAATAAATATTATTTTTATAAAAAGAACAATATTTTTTCTTAATAATAAATTTAAATACATTAAAAAATAGATATGATGTTTCTAGAAAATGCTAGAATTAAATAAAAATTATCAAATTAAAGTATCAGCTCACTTGGCAAAGTTAATACAGCAGCCCTTATTTCATTATCAACTTGTAGATCAACTTTACCTTTATTGAATCATAAACACACTTAAAGTAAAAGTTTCAATAAGCTTTTTAGCTTTCATGGTTGCAAGATAATCTTTGTAGTTTCTCGTATAGTGGCTTTTCTTGGCACAGTGATGACATATACCCTTATCTTTTTTAATGTCTAAAGTAAGATTCCATGCTTAGACTATAAGACTAAGTCAATGCTTAACTCATGGTCCATGACAAAGCCCAATTGAACTAATTCCTAAAATAATCAATCATCCTCAACACATGGGTGTTTATCAAGGAACCCTCTATTATCTTGTAGATAAACAATTTCTTTGAGGTCTCATGTCTCTCAATCCTACTAGTTGCATCAAATAACTCTTTGAGATGTATAATTATTATATGGGCATCCATATTCTCATGCTATGTTTGAAGTTCAAGTTACATACTAGCTAACATAACATATATAACTTACTCATCGTCATCAATATGACGTCAATAATCAGTCATAACTTTGTTATTAGTATCCTCATTAAGAACATGAGGAATCATATTTCAAGAACATACAAGCTTCTTTCTTGTTTGAGAATAATTATCACATTCTGGTACCAATCGTAGAAGTTTGATCAAGTCAAATATGCTACATAGGGATATATTTATTTTTACTCGTGTTAATCTATCAAGTTATTCATGTAAAGATAGCGAGTATCAGTTTCATGTATAAATATTTATAACTAAATTTAAATAAGGTCTTTAATTATAATTTGATCTCTCACTATTTTCATGCAAATTAATAGCCCTTACTATTAATTTAAGAAATCTCGCTTAGATCTTTTCGTGGGCTAGGATCCCATTTAATTTATATGACCTTGAGTAACTCAACAAATCAAAATAAATTAAAATAAATTAGGTAGATAACATAGTTTATCAATGACATCTTCATGTAACTTCTAAATCAACTAGGTGACAACTCTTTGTCAAAACATATCATATATGTTTCACCTACTATTGCCTCTAATTTTATATGATTATAACTCATCCAAATCATATAAGTTAGTTAAGTAGGACTCAATTTTATAGCATTAAACATATTCGATTAACAGTAATTTTGAATAGCTCAACAAGTTATCCGTGAATAGAACTCTGGTTTTATGCATATAAAATTAGAAAGCAACAAATCATGTTCTCAAAATCTACTTAATATATTAATAAGAATTTTTTTGTTTTAATTAATTCTCATTCCATGGCTTTACTAATATATCATGCATAACAATTATATATAAACATATGTCATTAGTATGTCATTCTAATTGGATGATTTTGGACATATCTAAACTAATTCCCTCGATCCATCGAAGGAAACTAGGTGGTCAAAACCTAAAAAGCCATTGCAAATCTTTATAAGTCATTCTAATTGGATGATTTTGGACATATCTAAACTAATTCCCCTCGATCCATCGAAGGGAACTAGGTGGTCAAACCTAAAAAGCCATTGTAAATCTATATAAGTCCTTTATGAGCATCATGGTTGTAGCATTTTCCGCCATTATTTCTTCGTCTTGGATTACAAAATATAATTTTATATCTAAATTTTTACATTTCTAAATTACATCACATTTACATAATTATATAAGAAACATCGAATTACATTCGAAAGGAATTAGATAAAAAAAAAAGTAATTTTACAACCTATAATAAAAATAGAAACAAGACAGGATATAAGCTATATTTAATATTACAATCATTTAACGATTAAAAACACAATCACATTGGTTTTTTAATGTTTATAATTAACACATTAATATACATAAATAAATATATTGCCTACTTTAATTTTTATTATTGGCTTTATGTGCAATTTTAAAATAATATTTCTTAACACTTAGAAATGTTAAATCAAAACTAATTTGATAATTTCCTAAACATAATGAATTTTATTTAATACAGATTTTCATTGATTTTGTTTTCAAATTTAATAAGAAAACTAATCATATTAAAATTCTTATTAACATCCTAAACTATTTTTGAATCTATTAAATAAAACTTTTTGGTTTAAAAACTCTCTTCATTTAGAAAAACCATTCTAATTTTTTTTCTTAAATATTTTAATTAAATCCTAATCCTATAAGATATTACAAAACTCAAAAAACTTGAAATAAACATTTTAATTCAATCATAATCCTATTAGAAAAACTACTTATCTATTTAATTTAGGTTTCAATTTTAAATATAAATCAACATTTTATATATAGAGAAACATAATCATAATTCTATCATATATATACCATATTGTAATAAGAAATAACTTACAGGGGTAAATTTGTAAATTATACCCAAAAACTCTATTGTAATAAATTATTAGGTATAGAGGTAGAATTGTAATTCTACCACCAAACACCCTAAAGAAAGCTCCAAGGAAAGAATTGTAAATCCTACTCCTTTTTCTTCATGCTTATTGCTAGTAGAGGGCTAACAACTATTACAAAAGCTGTTGCTGCTAGCGTAGGCTACCAATGCTAGACTACAGCCTCCAGCTGTGGCAACAATGTTGTCATAGCTCTTGGTGAAGTGCGGGGTTACAACCCTCGCGTCGCATCACTTGTAGTGCAAGGTTGCTACACAGCACTACCGGCAGTGTCGTGGCTACTAACGCAACCAAGGCAAGCTGTTGTTGCTCACCGGCAGTGCTGGCAGCATTTTACAGTCATTAAAACTGATTTTTTTTTTCAATGGTGTATTCCAGTCAAATCTAGCCGGAATTGTAGTCAAATTTATTTATTTTTTAAAAAATTATAAGGAAAAAATTACTTTTTGAAAAAATATTTTTTGCACATAAATTTAATTAATGATTAATGTCAATAATAATTAAAACATGCAATCAACAATCCTAATTATTTAATAAAATCTTCGCTACCACTGTTGGGTTTCGCGGAGTATATATACGTAGTGAAAATGATAAATATAAAAATTTTCCAGAAGTTTCAAGAATCTCGTTAGACAGATTTAGAGTTGTTTAGAATTTATATAAAGATCAAGTGTTATTTTTGACTTTGAATAATTGCTTCAACCTTAGGTTGTCACAAACCACAAGTAGTCCAAGTGTTCGGTCTCTAACGGTAATCTACACAAACCTCTAATAAAAAATCTCCTAATCCCTTTTAGAAGAGAAGGATTTCTATGCCTTTAAGTGCTAGTTCTATTTTTTATATATATGTTTTTAAAGTGTTTTGTAACTTAGTTTTTACACACAAAAAAAGAGGCACAACATTCTATTTGTAGGGAAACTTGAAAACCTTATAAATAAAAAAATATTAATTTGGCCCCTGAATAATATCACATATATTATTTCAGGATAATTTCATAAATTTATTGAAATAAGTCTCTACTTGATTTTTCTAGGTCTAAAATTATAATTCCTTCTATAAATTACACTATACTCCTTAATTTCTAAATTTTATTCACAATAAAGTCACATAAATAAATTAATCTATTATTAGTTCAACAATTGATTGATTTATATTTGAAGATGTATAATGTCCAGCAACCTGTCATGATCCTCAAATATTAAGAAAGTCATAAGTGATTTAACTTAACCTTTCAGTTACCAGTTTCTCAGTGCAATTATTATTCATTCATCATCAATGTTATGATTTAGACATTATAGCATGGAATGTGTCTATTCTATCAAATCATGTTTGTTTTCAATACCATAATCATTGATTTTTTTAATAAGATTTGAAATTCTTTTCAAATCTCATTCCACCTTGCACAAGAATTTACAATCAATACTATTTGATTACCATGTTCTTTCAGTTTCTGAGTGTACATGTCATCCAAAAAACACTTACTTATTAGTTTTAGATATTTCTCATATTTCAGCTTATGACAACAATTGTTTTCTTTCATAAATGAAAGAACATGATATATATATCAGTTTTAATAACTCTAATTAATGTCCAATTCTAATAGAGCATGAACCAAGAACATTTAGGAATAATATTTTGATCTAATAAGAATTTTATAATTATAATGACTTTATAATTTTTCTTGTAAAATATTTTTATCCCTATGACTTTATCTTTACTCTAAATTCATTAATCAAACATTTGCTAAATATTAAAAATAAATAAATCTCCATTAATATTTAAATATATTTACATGAACAAAATTAATACCAACACAACACGACAGGATATATACACTAAAATAATTTCTATACTTGCATTATCCTGCCACTCTAATGTTCTAACAGAGAGGAAAGTTTTCCTCAACACTGTAAATTATAGTAGAGCCTCTGATAGACAGATTTTTCTAGTATTCGTTGATCCTTGTCCACCATTGTTCATCTTGCTTAGATGTCGTTCGCTACTTGATGGATTGTTGAAATCGAGAAATCAAAGTGAAACTTTTTATGAACTTGTTAAAGTCGATGATTTCCATTAGTTGCCGTTCGCAAAAACAAGTACTTGATTAAATTTTTTTTTAGTTTATTTAGTATTATAATAATATTTTTTTCATTTAAAAATATATTAATTTTTTTAAAAAAATATTTTTAATACCAATAATATAAAATCAATAAGAAACTAAAAATAATTAATTTAAAATAAAAAAATAATTTTAAAACATAAAAACAACCGGAGTCTTTAACATGCAAGCTAGATGATTTGTGGCAAAAGAGCTATAAACCGTGCAAAAAACACATGTAAAACTATTTATTTTTACATTTTAAAAACACTTTTAAAAAATTTAAATTTTTTTATTTTTTTATTTATTTCAAATTAATATTTTTTTTGATATTTTTAGATCATTTTAATAGATAGATATCAAAATAATTTTTTAAAAATAAAAAAAATATTATTTTAATATATTTTTAAATAAAAATCACTTTTAAAAAAAAACATTTCCACATTTCCAGACAACTTTGAGCCGAGAATCATGCACCTCAAAATAATAGAAACAAATCGCTATACTAAAAAACTGATAAATTACAATGCGGAGGAGATTATTAAAAGATGAAAACCAATCATCAGCAGACCTGTGGTACAGCTGGTCATCACACTCAATCCATGTAAAGATTAGCTTTATTTTCCAACTTGCAATTTTGGCAGATGATTATTTTGATAATCTCCCAAGTTGTAACAAAATGAATTCAGTATGATGAAATTAATGTATCTAACGAGCATCTTTTGACAGAAGGTCGTTGCTTTCCACCTTTCGAACATTGCATAGTGTGTCGACACAGTCTCCTCTCTCGAAAACAGCAGCAGCCCCCATGCCAGACCCTGCAAATATAGCCGCACTTCTGAGGTCAGAAGGAAATCCAGAAAATAGAAACAAGCATGGTGAATTCCAATCTTTCTGTTTCCTCTAAACTTGCATAGCATTTGTGCATCTTTATATGCTCTATTAACCCTCCTTCCGAATTCACTATTTTTCAACTGCTACAAAAAAAACCATCCAACTAGCTGTAGTGAAACCACTCTTGTTTTGTTGCAAGGAAATGATCCAACAAAACGGAAGAACAGCAACTATAACAATTCAATTTGATATAAACTACTTTTTATGAAGTTCTGTTTAATATCTGACCAAGAAAGCATATGAAAGGGACCAGACCAGATAATGAAATCCCACTGACCAGTCCTTTCTATTGAAATCCCACTGACTAGTCACATTTTGCTTTCTAAACAGAAATGCAATCTTTGATGTTGCCTACATATATTTTCTAAACATTTACAAGAGATCAAGAATTGAATGAAGTCGTTTGTAGTAATATCTTGTCATGTGAAGTGTGTAGTTGAATATAGAGAGGGAGAGGGGGAGACCTATGCACATTGAGATCACTCCAAAGCGACTATCTTTCCCACGGCGCTTCATCTCATTCAGAAGAGTTCCAACACAGCGGGCACCTAGCAAAAGTAGCAGCAAGTGGCTTACAAGTGTGCTCAACTGACATTAAAAGAAATCAACACGAAGCCAAGCTTCTCAGGTCGAATGCTACATTATTCGTTTATGTTGTGTTATTTTTTTAGGAACTAATTTTAAAGCTAATCATTTACTTCAAAAGGCATACAAGTATCCATGTATGCCTTTTCATGAACTTATCTTGAGAAACAATCATAAGCATTTAAAAATTAAAACACGAACTCAGTCTCACAAAAAAATGTCAGTGTGAATACCTGTAGCACCTAAAGGATGCCCAAGAGCAATTGCACCGCCATTCACATTAACTTTCTCAGGGTCAAGCTCCAGCTTCTTTATACAATAAACATATTGTGATGCAAATGCCTGAAGAGAGACCAGCAGGTTCCTTAACTCAAAAAAATCACACTCTTAAAGATTCAGGGGGGAAAAATTGTTGAGCCCGCTACCTCATTTATTTCAAACAGGTCAATATCATTAAGCTCAAGTCCAGCAGCTTGCACTGCCGCTGGAATTGCAGCAGCTGGGCCTACACCCATTACAGCAGGATCTACACCAACAGCAGCAAAACTCCTGCAGGAAAAGCATATGACTGTAAGATTAGAGCATGAATTTTTTTTGAAATCCCAACTCCACATCAACATGTTATTTACTCATCATCACAACCTCTACTGAACTTTCAGTTCCTTCCTAGATTGGAGGTTTTCACTGATAATCACTTGTGAACTTCTGCACCAAATTCCTGCTTATTCTTGGATAAAAAATGCTATGTTTCCAAGAGTTGCATTCATTTGAAAACTTTCAATAACAGAATAAAGCAGTATGTTCATTCTCAGAGGAAGATACAGAAAGTAGAAAAAAATATAGAGAAGGTGAAAGTTTCTCTTCCCGCAGAAGTAAATGCCAGATTAAATTCTGAACAATGTTCATGGATGTTATTGACTTCTTTCAATACAAGGTCTTAGAGTAGTCTCACTAAAAAACCAGGAGGACATCTTTCTTAGCTTTATGAATCTCTCTATTCTAGGAAACTCTTCCAAGAACTTTATACCATAACTGACCCATCCATGAAATTTCTTCAAAATTTGCATAATGCAGCAACAATACCGAGAAAAAAAGTAGACTCAACTTTGCTTTCAGAAGATTCTTTAGCATATCTGTATTCCAAGGCAATAGAACACTTCCAATGACCCGGAAAATTCCCTAGCTTTGATTAATTTTTTTAAGAAAAAATGTAATAAAAGATTTGCCAAACAAAATAGTTCTGGAATCAACTAGCTGACCCAATATCAGCATTCAAGGTTTGTGCTTGTGGTAAGACATGGTTTACATGTAAAGACCCATGTGTGATACCTGCTAAAGGTAGCATCTCTTTGCAAGAAAACACTAGTACCCTGAACACTCCAAGAATTGGAAGTCCCTTCTGTGCAGCAAGGCTTCTTTCATAAGAAGTACAGCTCCAGCCCCATCACTGACTTGGCTAGCATTGCCTATTTATACAGTTTGCACTCAAATGAGATTTGATGATATATGCTGATCAAGATAGATTGAATACATTTTGACAAGATCCTTAATGGTAATGTGTATCATGAGTACCAGCAGTGGTGGATCCATCCTTTTTGAATGCAGGTTTCAGCCTGGACAGCTCTGCCAGGTTTGAGTTTGGTCGAATGCCATCATCCTCTGAAATTGTGATAACCTTCTGTATACCAGTTTCTGGGTCCACAATCTTTTTATAAAAAATCATTGGTTAGAAGACATGATAGCAACAACAATAATATTAAAGAATGCGAGCCTCTTGACTATTCATTGTTTTATTTACCTTTGTAGTAACTGGGATAATTTCATCTTTGAATTTACCAGATGCTCTTGCAGCTGCCGCTTTTCTATGAGAATCAACCTGTTCAAAAAGATAAGGTGTCAAGACTATCGCACAATAACATGTTAGCATTGAAAAATCACACACCCTCGAATGATCTGTGGAACTCACAGCAGCCTGATCTTGGTCTTGTCGTGTCACGCCATAACGCTGAGCAACATTTTCAGAAGTCAGACCCATAGGAAGAAGACAATCTCGGGCTTGTTGAAAGGCCTCTACCTGTTAACGACATAACTCAAGTTCAACGATAACATTTCAGAAATTTATGATTTCTTCATAAAAATGCAGTTGGGATTTACTCTTGGGTTAACTTGGGGAACACTCCTAATGCCGTTCACTGTCATGCACTCCAACCCAGCTGCAATACCTGCGTTGAAAAGACGAAATGAAGTTTAGCAAAAAGAGGGTCATCCACAAACGATACATATTCTAGAATCACCCTGACCAATGTCATAATATCCTGCTTTTATGGATGCAGCAACATCAGCAACTGCCTGGAGGCCAGATGAGCATTGCCTGTTGACTGTTCTGAGGGGCACCGTATCTGGTTGGAACAAACGAGTCAGTAAGATCTTTTCAACCGACATCAAAATTCTGGTAATGAAGTCAATCACAAGAAAATTGTGCGTCCAAATCTGAACAAATTGGACTCAAATGCCAACGAAAAATTTGAAGGGCTAATGCGGAAGGGTTTAACCAAAACTATACCAGGGAAACCAGCATAAAACGCTGCCATCCTGCACTCAATTGCTCTTTCTGAACCAGGAGCCAGAACGGTTCCAACGACGATGTCCCCTACTTCACTTGGATTCACATTTGTTTTTTTCTACCACTGCCTACAATCAAGTTTTACAATTGGTCAAATCAAGAGATGAACATGGCTAATACTTAATTACCATAATTGTAGCAGTAGCAGCACAAAAACATACATATACGTCCAAACTTTTATCAAATAGAAAGATCCAAAGACTGTGGTCTATATTAAATGGTCCTTTTCAAACCTTCCAGAAAACAAATCGTTTTCATTATAGAGGGGGAAGAGCTAACCTTTAATACAAATCCAAGCAGATCATCGGGAAAGGTATCCTTGAACCCACCACGCCTGGCTTTGCAAATAGCAGTACGGTACGCACTGCTTGTCATTCAACAAGTTTAATGAAGATCATAAAGATAAACAAGGTACAAAATGAAAATACACATCGAAACATATATGCAAAAATTGGTTAATTATATCCTCTCTCTTTTTTCAAAGAGAAATCAAGAAACTTACGCCACAATCACAATATCATCACCAAAAGCAGCTGTCCGGTGATATGCAGCACTGTCCCCAGCAGCACAAATTGAAGCCTGGCAACAAGAAAAGAATAATGAAATCCATTTTCACCTTCAATTGAGTCCATTAAGAAAAAAAGACTGCAAGGAAGGAAATAAACTTACAGAGAGAAGAGGAGAAGGAGAAGTGGGTTGCAGATGAGCAAGAAGAACTTTTTGTCTGTTAAATGCTTTCTCCATTTTATTTTATTTTTGTGTGTTTTTCAAGAAGTTCTCTTTCTTTCTCTCAGGACAACGAATGATATAAACCGAGAAGAAGTTGATGATATATATAACCGAGCAGCTGTTGATTTGGTTGGGTTACAGAGAGAGAGAGAGAAGGAGAGAACTACTCCATCCGTAGTGGTGCTGCTGTCATTTGCTCGCTGTAGAATTAAAATAATAATAATACAAAGTGGGTGAAATTTGCTTGATTGTTAGAATTAAAATACAATACTACTTTCTTAAGATTATAAAGTAAGAACTCATTCAAAGTGAGAAATTTAAATAAAATAAAAAATAAAATAAAATAAAGACTTCTTATAAGACACAAAATTTAAATACATTGGAATTCAGAACAAAAATATAACCATGCGAGACTTATTTCTCCTACTTATTAGCACTAGAATTAAGATAAATTAACAAAGAGAGATTAATTACGAGAGCTAGTTCAACTAGTTAGATTTTAGATTTGTTTTTGAATGATTATGACTTCGAGTATTTTCAAGACCATTAAAAGCTTACATGATCGTTAATTTTAGGGTCTGTAAAATTAGTTAAGATGCACATGCAAGCTAGTCCAGATATTCATATTAATTAAAAAAAATCCATAAAAATAGTAGGAAAAAAAGAAAGATAAATGCATACAACTTATTAAAATGCGTGAGATTTATTATACATATACGTTTGTTCTTACATGTTTTTCTTTAAAAACAATGTTTGATTAATGTTTTGCATACATTAGGAGATGGTGGGCCCACTCGTCTATTCTGACTCATCGTTTTTGTTTTTTTCGTTTTCAAAATAATGAGAAACCGGAAGGAAAGGTCTCGCTTGACAGCGAGATAAAATAGGAAATTAAATTACAAGGATTCAGACAAGCTTTGAGATCTCTGGCAGCGTTAAGAGCATGTTTGGGAACGGTTCAACCTATTTTTTTAAAAATTTAATTTTTTTTTATTAAAATTTAATATAATTTATATGTTTTGGATCGTTTTGATGTGTTAAGATCAAAAATAATTTTTTAAAAATTAAAAAACATCATTACTATATATTTTAATACAAAAAATTATTTGAAAAACACCCACAACCATCACACTAACAAACAAGCTATAACTATAGCTTGATGGTAAGAATAATCTCTGATAAGAAAAATATGATTAGAAAAACATGATTTTTTGGGCTATTCAATGCTCTCGCAACCTTTCCTCTTTTACAGTAGTATATGTCCTTTCGATCATTTATGTGGTGTAGGCAGTGTTTTACAATATAGTTGGAAAATATTTTTGAAAACTTTTAAAATATTTTTATTTTATTTTAAATTAATATATTTTTGATATTTTTATATCATTTAATTTGTTAATGTTAAAAATAATTTTTAAAAATAAAATATATATATTATTTTAATATATTTGGCATTGCTTTGGAAAATGATTTTGAAAATTTTTTATTTTTTATTTTACTTTAAATTAATTTTTTTTTTGTTTTGAGATCAATAAGATAATGTTAAAAATAATTTAAAAAAATAAAAAAATATTATTTTAATATTAACTGATAAATATTTTTTAAAAAAATATTTACTGTCAAAAGCTAGTCCAATCCAATCCATGATGAATCACGGATACATGACTGGTTTATTCTATTCAAAGAAATGGCGAAACCCGGTGACTGCCCGAATTATACACACCATTTTTTTATGTTGATGACGACGACTTTCTACTAGGATGCATGGTCAACGGGGCAACTGGGCATTGTTTGTTAATGACAAAATTAAGTTTATTTTTTTTATTTTTTTTATAAAAATGACAGATATAATTTTATTCAAAAGTATAATCTAATGCCTCTGGGGTTTGGCTTGGATGATAAATATATTAGGTTCGAATCCTGTCATAGTTTAGTTTTTTTTTTTTTAATTACAGATGGCATTTCCCCATAATTAATTTCTTTTATAAAGATATATTAATTTTTTAAGCTAATCCATGTGTACACGGTAATCTAATATCTCTTTGGGCTATATATATATATATATATATATATATATATATATATATATATATATATATATTAACGTAGTTATCCGGGTCAGCTTATGTGCATCTTAACTAATCTCACGGACTCTGAAGTTAACAACCATATAAGCTTCCAATGGCCCTAAGGATTATGAGACTCGAACTTGTAACCTCTAAGAAGCAAATCTAGAATTTGACCAATTAAATTACATTATTCAGAGTTAAGGATAATAATTTAAAGCTTAAAGCTTAAAGTTTTTTTTTCCAACTTGTTTTTTAAAGTAATTTGATGAGTCATTCCATTATCCAATTAACTCATTCAAGTAGGATGAGATTTAATTGGATCAATTTCAATAATTGTTTTTTTAGTGTTGTTTAAAATATTATTGTAGTTTTTTTTATATATATATATAAAAATTAAAATAATATCATTTTAAAATAAATATAAATTAAAGTAATAGGAGAATTAATCATGTGTTAGTGCCAACATGCACCACCTTTTGGAGTCAACTCAACCAGAAATGTAATTCACGCGCTCGTACCATACGCTTGCTTGTCTTTATATTCTACCAATCACTTGACGTTGTGGATACTGTGTTTACCGAGCCCCACCGATTACTGACCGTTCACAAACGCTATAGTTTTTGTTTCCTGTGTGTTTCTTAAAAATATATTTATTTTAAAAAATTATTAAATTAATAATTTTAATATTTCTCGATAATTTTAATGCATGATAATTTTAATATAAAGTAATACTTTCAATATTCAACACAATGAAGAACCTCGAAAACCGAATTCATGCCCGACTAAAATCCAAAAACGGGGTGGTTGAGAGGGTTTGAGGCTGACGGGTGGTGGGGGCCGGAAGCATAAAAAATTGCACCGGTGGTGCTGAGGCAGACAGAACAATGGTAGGTAGGAAGGTAGGTAGGAGAGCGAAAACTGGCTTGTATATTAGAAAAAGAAAAAAAAAAGAGGGAGTGGTTTATTTTGGTAGGAAAAAGGAGAAAAGCTGGTGTGTTTTTAAATTGGGAATATTGTCAAATTTAATAAATAGGAAAAATAAATGAAAAATAAAATTGACGTAAGGTGGAAGTGTAAGTTTATCGAATGATAGAAATTTTATTTTTTTAAGTTTATTTGTGAGACAGCATTTATTATGATTAAAAAAAAATAGTGCAATAATCGAAAAATGAATGAAAAAAGCTCCCAATTAAATAATTGCCAACAACTTAATATTATAATTAAATTAAAAAAATCTTAAAAAAGTATTTTATTGCTAGTTCAATTTTGATCCTCTCACATTAGACTTTCACGCTCAATGTTTTCATTCTTTCGCTTCAATTATTATTATTATTATTATTATTATTATTATCCTTAATAATTATGTTTTCATGGTTTTATCTATTGAGATATGTTTTGATGTGCATGCTATAATATATACTCTGTGATAGAGATTATTCTTATATCATATTAAAGATTATTATTATAAAATAATGGTATAGGTTATTGTTAAAAAAAAATTGAAAGAATAAGGGCTACCATTAACACAAAAAAAAAAAATTTGTTTGCACAGTTTGAGTGGCGTTTCTTTCTATATTTTGGTCCCTGTAGTTTTAAGATTTTTATTTTTGACATACAACTTATTTTTTAAAATTTCAGTTCCTAACACTTGAAAAATTATGAGAGAGTTATCGAAAAAAGAGAGGAGAGAGAAAGCTTTTGGTTAGACCTATTCCAAATATATAAAAAAAAATCGTGGTGTCAATGAATTTATACTGAAGAAGGGAGTTCACTATTTGTTAACTATTCATCCTTTAATATTAGATTGTTGATGTTGCCGTTGAAGAGTTTTTTTTGTTTAAATCCCTCAAGTTTTTTTTTTTGTGTTTTATGCTTCGATCATTATACTTTAATTTTTTTTCCTCTTTGATCCTTAAAAGTTATGTTGTCATAGTTTTATACGATAGAATATGTTTTGTTGTGCATGTTCTCGTATATGCGTTGTAGTAGGGTTATTCTTACATTATATTAAAGATTGCTATTATGAAATAGAACTATAGGTCATAGTAAAAAAAAAAAAAATTACTCTTGACGTCTTATCGTTTGGTTAAAATTGCAAATGCCTACTAAATTTTAAAGAATCACACTTTGCAATCTAAACTTGTTGTGTGTGTAACAATTTACATCTTGTACTCAACGTGCCTAAAAAAAGTCAACAAAAATATCTAATTATTTATAAGTTTGCAATTATTTTATTTAATGACTAAAAAGCCCCTAAGCCCAAAAAATAATTAAAATGATATTTTGTCGAGTGAACTTATAAACATGATATAATTAACCACAATAGGTGGAGCAGGTTCTCATGATGTCGAGTGAATACTTGATAAATTAAAGAAAATAAAAGATGAATTACATAGAGTTTGGATCAAGAATCATAATATGGAGTCTAGTTTCATAAATGTCAAATTGTTATTGGTAATAAATCTAGTTTGTGTGATATTAATAATTGTATCTATTTTCTTGTTCATGTCAAACTAATGAAATAAAGTATTTAGCCAATTATGCTTTATAACAACACAACATTCATAGTGCAAAATCCTTTAAATATAGCATCAATAGTGACACATAACAACATTCTTAGTAGTACTTATCCATATAAATAACATAAGTTTTATGATATTTTAATAATTAAATAGACTATGGTTTACTCAAAATCAATAGATCTTTAAACTAACACAACTATTTTGGGTTGAGTGTTGTTGGATCTTAATTTACTCGTCTGTATTTAACAGATGAAATAGATTAGTCAAAGTAGATATTCATTTTAAACTAATAGAATTATGAATTTATTGAAATTGAAATCACTCGTGTTTAGGTTAAGGGCTACAAGAAGATGCATTAACATCACCTCTGCCACTTTTTAAGCTCTTCCTATCACTTCTACTCGATCTTCTCTCATTTCTACCTCCTTTTAAGCCCTTCTTAACACCAATATTGGACCCTTCTCAGTTTTACCATCACTACCACCTGGAATCTATTTGGCATTGTCCCTTTGGCATGTTCTTGAATTATGACCATATCGTTTGCAATTGCTACATTTAAGTGTGGAATCCCTTTTCTTTATTGTACAATCATTACCATCTTCCCTTTTTTGATTTTTTCTTGGTCTACCAATACTCATTTTTAAGTTAGAGGAAAAAACAATGACATCTTTTTTTTAGGTCGAGACCAACTTTTAGAAAAAGGTGCACAACCTCAAAGTATACTTTTCTAAATGTGTCAATGTTGTATTATATATGACAAACATCTCCAAATTCAATTCTTTTATGATGCACATAAGGCACCACATGTTTGCATGAAATTCTAGTTAGCATTAACTCACCATATAAATATTGTCCTTTCTTTTAAATAAACACAAAGCCTAGTTTGGCCCCAATAAACTTGATACTTATCAGAACTAGATGGAATCATTCTTATATTTATTGTCTTCTCAATATAATTATCCAACAACTTCTTGAAAAAAAAAGGTGCTCTTTGATTCTCAAGTTGAAGCCTAAACAAATCTATCATGAAACCTAGGCATAAGTTTCATTATAATTTTCTTTAATAACATAACAATTGACAGACTTCTATATTTATCAATCTAACTATTAAAGGTCCATGCTATATTGCTAATTACATTTTTACTTTCACTTGATGGTCAAACATATGCCTAAACCAATGCTTAAGAGGGATGTTTTCAACCAATTAAAAGCACCGATATTCACATCCCTAATATCCTTTATGTAATTTCTAAAATCAAGCAACCCAACTTATTACAATTCAGTTCAACATATTCAACTTATGTGAAACCATAAAAAATCAAGGTTGTCATAACCCAATTTTTGACTTCTTCTATTTTATTTTAAAAAATAAAAAATAAATAAATGAAGAATGAATTAAAATTTGGGTTAAGGGCAACATGTTTGGAAGTTAGAGATTAATTAAACTCTTGACTAGTTTAATTAATCAAATCAAGGGCTTAAATGGAGAATTGATAAGTTTTGAGACTTAATTGAGCTTGGAATTAGTTTAATAAATCAAATCAAGGGCTTAAATGAAGAGTTGATAAGTTTTGAGACTTCATTGAGCCTAACATTAATTTAATTAATGGAATCAAGGACTTAATTGAAGAAATATCAAAGTTTGGGGTTTAATTGGGGTTCAAATTGCAAAAAATAAAATCCAAGGACTGGCTTGAAAATGGCGTGGAAATGCAAGGATCTAATTACATTTTAACCAGGGGCTTGATTGCAAAATTACAAGAATTCCAAGGACCAAATTGAAAGCAGCCTTTGGAATCGGAAAACAAAGTCGTTTTGCAGGCGACCGTTCGCTCGTTCTTCTTCTGCAACGGCTCCTCCATTAAAGGCAGAGACGTTTCTACATTAAATGGGCCGCCCACGCCATTACTGTCACCGTTACCACCACCAGGGTCGTCTCTGGCCTTATAAAAGTCGGGTAAAGGCAACCTTGCGAGGAGAGAAAAAATCAAGGAGCAGAAAAAAAGAAACCTAGAAAAACAGAAAAAAAAAAGAGGACACAGAGCAAAAACAGAGACAAACGCAAGCAGAAAACCAGAAGACCAACGTTAACCGTCACCGTCTTCTTGATCGCCTCCTGCAAATCAGAAAAAAGAAGAACCCAAATAGAAAGTCATCACCTTCATCATCACAGAAATAAAAGGAAAACAGAAGGGAAAGTCATACGCAGACGAGAGTAAAACCACTGCGCTGCAAACCTCCTCGCCATCTCTAGAAGCAGGTAAGCCGTTCTCTTCCATTCACTATTGTTTTAAATTGTTCAGTTGCAAGAACTGTGCAAAGGTAATTTAATTACCTTCGCACAGTTGATGCACGCATGAAATTGCTTCACGCGTGCATCTGAATTAGCCCAGCCGGACCTAGCCCAGCCCCTATGGGCTGAACTAGGCCCAGCCCAAAAAAAAATAAAAATAAAAAATAGAAAGTGTAGAAATAAAAAATTTGCATGTCTTAGAAAAAATATATTTTTATCAATTTATTAATTGATATTAGGATCGGGAATAAAAAAAAGAAAATATACTGATTTTTTCGTAGCTACGAATTTTTACCAACGCTAGAGTTGAAATTATTCATGGTGGAATTTTTACTAACGCTAGAGTTGGAATCATTCGAGATCGAATATTCACTGGCGCCAGAGTCAGGAATATTATAAACAAATCATCATAGCATAAGCGAATAAATGTTTAGCAATTTAAGACAAAACCAGCAATATAGTCTGCCTGAGGCAGAACGTTTAAGGGGTGATAATATCTTCTTTTTTACGTACCATAGAATCTCTGTTGACCAGTCAGGTTTCCTAGTGACCATAATATCAGGTGACGACTCCTTAAACAAGACCTTTTTCCTAAAAGAACAAGATGCCAAAAATCTGTTCTTTTTCCATAATCAAGAAAAATTTTAAGGCCGCCACGATGTCGGGTGCGAAAAAGATAATTTTTTTTATTCATGTTCTTTAATGTGTTAAGATCCTGTCAAAATTTTAGTAAAATCTCTTTTGTAATAGAATCTTCCCATGTGTCAGCATCATTAAAATTTTCCGCAAAATCTCAATTCATCAAGTGTTCAATCATTCTGAACCATTTTCACATATCACACAATCAAGGATAGATCACATTTAACTCTTCAACTCATCATCACATACATGTTAATAATTATATCATGCCCACACTATAGAACTTAACATAAATGAAAGATAAAATGTTAAATCTCCTGCATTCTAAGTTAATTAGTAAAAGTGAAGAACATTTTATAGTTTTATAGTCATAACTAAGACATTGAATTTAATTACATAACAAAAATGTTTTCCAAATTATATGAGAGTTTACATCAATCCTAACAACAGTATTAACAACTAATAGATGCAGCCTATGGTAGTTTACTGTACATTTCAAATACATGAAGATCCTGAAAACAATTTAATTTATATTGTAAGAGAAATAAGGTAACAATTAACATATTAAGATAATCACTTTCTAATAAGTTTCTATGTCATAAACAATTGACTAAGGAATTTAGAGGCGAGCAATCATTCTGGCCATTCAATCAATCGATACCTCTAGTCTTATGATGAGGGACTAATCAAATTTTAAAATTCACGGTCATCATATCAACTGACACCTCTAATATTGTCCTGGTATTAGTCAAATCCTAGATTCATGATCGTTAAATTTTCTGACGCCTCTAATACTTATCTAGTTACTAGTCAAAATTTAAGTTCTCAGTTGTCAAATCAATTGACACCTCTAGTACCTCTCTAAGCACTAGTTAAAATTCAAGTTCATGATTGTCAAATCAACTGACACCTCTAGTAACTCTCTAGGTATTTGTCACTTTAAACTTCTAGTTGTCAGATCAACTGACGCCTCTAGAATCATCCTAGTAATAGTCAAATTCTAAATTCCTGATCATCAAATTTTCTAACATCTCTAGTACCTATCTAGGTACTAATCAAAATTGAAGTTCTTGGTTGTCAAATCAATTGACACCTTTAGTATCTCTCTTGGCATTTGTCAAAATTTAAGTTCCTGGTTGTCAGGTCAACTGACACCTCTAGTACCTCTTTGGGTACTAGTCATTTTCAAACTCTTAGTTTTCAGATTAATTGATGCCTCTAGTACCTCTTTAGGTACTATTCAAATTTCAAACTTCTTTTTCAATGTTCATTTCATTACACACACACACACACACATATGTCGCAGGGTGTGCTACGATGTCGTCGGCAATAATGAGGTTTTTATCGTGCCTTCTAAGGGGGTGTGTGTTATTAGGAAAAGTTTTTGGATTTAATAATAAAATTATGATTAAGGTTTAGGAGTCACCACCTAGTATTATGGTCACTAGGAACCTATGGTTTGCAAGAATCTGGGTAAGGGACTGGTTGTGCAAGGGGAAGATGCATCACCCTTGGTACACCTTACCTAAGGTAAGCTACATTGTTGTTTGATTGCTTTTCTAGATCGACTTTCTATTCGTTGGTCTCATCTACATTTTAAGGTAAATCTATCTTCATGAGAAAGTCTCTATCTTATCGGGTCAAATGCTAACCGTTATAAAGTCTGAATTTTAGTATCATATTTATTTTATACTTTGTATCTTTAATACCTGATGGTATACTCTATTGTGTAGTTTTATACCCCACAAATACTAAAGTCTACATCTAAACCCTAAAAAACAACTAGTATAATGTTTTTGACATTTTGGCCAAATCCTAATTTATAATTATAAACTAATTATGATATCCATTTTTTGAATTTTTAAAACATGAGAAAGATATAATTTTTGTCTTTTTGAGAAAATATGCTTGAAAAAATTTAGGATTTGACTGTATGCATGAAAACAAAGTATTTTTTTTTTTTTTGAAAAGGAAGATTAATTTAAAAGTTTTGAGATTTTTTTTAATTTTTTTGAAATTGTTTAGAAATATCTCGTAGAAAACCGGGTGTTTTAATACTGGATTTCTATCTTATAGTGTAAAAATACAACCCAATATTAAATAAAATTGGTAAAAAAACATGAGAGAAAATCACATTTTTTTTATTTTTGTTTTTTATATAATATTTTCATATATATTATATTATAAATAATATATATTAAATATATGTGGGTTGGGCTGGGCTCAACCCAAGAAAAGGTTGGGTCAATCTCGACCCAACATGTTTATTTTTTTTCTGGTTTAGGTCAGGCCCGACCCAACCATTTGATCTGGGCCAGAACTGGTTCGGCCCAAAGTCCACTAGAGTAGTGAAACATGAATTATAATTCACGTCCACTGTTCTAGTATGAACACTGGATGGTGGATTATAATTCACGTTCCACTATTCAAGACTGTGGAACTGCATGGAGAAGAAAGGGAAAAAAAGAAGGGAAAGGGGAGAGGACCACCTGGCGTGGCGACGATGTCCGGCTAGCATGGGAGGACGACATGAGGCTGAAGATAAAAACGATGGAGGTTGGATGCGGACGAAAGGGAGAGAAAAAGAGAAGACGAAGAAGAAATCAGTCTGCAGAGAAGAGAGAGAGGTGGTGCAACCACCACATGAGGTGGTCAGACGACTTCTTGTAGTGGAGATGGTGGTGAACAGACCAGTGATGAGGGTGGTGGTAGCCAATGGCCACAATGGAGAGAGAAAGAGGAGAGAGAAAAAGGTGGCAGAAACCGGGAAGGAAGTTGATTTTTCGCAATTTTTTGACCTAATTTTCTTCATGTTCAGGCCATGGAATCCACTCATATTTATAGGGGTTGGAAAAAGGTAATCTTGTCTTTACTGGGGAAAAATTTTGGCCCTTGATTCGGTTAGGAAGGATCCCAACTGTTAGTTCAAAGTAGACACCATAAACTATCAAATCTGACAGTTCAAGACTGTCTGAGTTGGCCATTTTAGGTCGGCCCCGAGGCTGCTGTGGTGTCAATTGGCTTGAACGGGCCATACCTGGTTGTAGAGGGGTGTTAGGTGATCATTATAGTTCAGGTGTTGTCCTATTTGATGGACATATAAGGCATTAAATGCATATGAAAAGTAGTCACCCAAACAACTTTTTGGTTAAAAATCAAGGAAGATAATGAATAGTGAACAGACGACACGTCATCTAGTCTTTTTTTTAATGCAAAACGACGCTGTTTTGGATTAAATTAGGGATTTTTGTCCAACTTCAATTTAGTCCTTTAGCTTTTAATTTTGTTTAATTGTACTTTTAATTGACCCTAAAATTTTGATTTAATGCAATTTAGTCACTACCGAACTTCAATTTGAACCTCGTATTTACACGACTTTTGCACTTTGATCATTGGTCTTGAATTTATGCAATTTAACCCTTAATTGATCATTAAATTTTCACTTTCTTCAATTTCACCCTCAATTTTTGTCAATTAAGCCCTCATAGTTTGATGTTTTTTACAAAGTGGTCATTGACTGTGAATTTCTTCAATTTGACCCCTAATTGACCCCAAAACTTTAATTTTCTTGCGATTTTGCCCCTGATTTCAATCTATTAACTTGGTAAATTTGGTTTCTTAAAATTCCAATCTTCTTAATTAAGCCCAAATTGGGGGTTAAATTAATTTGACCTATTTAAAGTGTAATTAAGAGCCTGTTTGAGAATGTAGTTGCGGTTGCTTTTCAAAGTGTTGTTTATTTCGAAATGCATCAAATTGATGTTTTTTCATTTTTAAAAAATTATTTTAGAGATCAGCATATCAAAATGATCCAAAACATAAAAAAAAATTTGATTTTTAGCAAAAAAAAAAAAAATTGAAGTTTTTGGAAACGCGGGTTGGCCCGTGTTTCCAAACGCTCTCTAAATCCTTACACTTAATTAAATCCTTCAATTGGACCCAAATTAATTCTTAAATATAATTAAAATTCAATTTAGCCCATGATTAAATCAAATTGGCTATTAGAAAATTAATTATATTCTTGGATATAATTTTTAAGCAAATTCATCCAATAATCATTTAATCTAACCTTGAATTTGTATTTTTTCCCTCCATTTTTGGGCACAATAAGGTATAATTAGGTCTCGAATTGCCTTCAAAATTATAGCTTATTTTTTATGTATTTTTTTGAAATCCTCCTCGATCTGGTTTTCTTATGTTGTCAGCTTTTATTTTATTTTATTTTATTTTTATTTAAAAAAGTGAATTTTTAAGGAATAACCCAGAATTGAGTTATGACAACACACACGTTACGGAATTTAAGGAAAATTAAAGTGATTTAACATTAAAACTTTAACATAATAACTATTGAGGAGCTAAACTCCTACTTGATGCCTACGATGATCCTATTGCTCTTGTTTGAGCTCCAATTATTGGCATTAGGATAAATTTTGAATTTTTTTTCATCTTAAATCTTAAATCAATAGCAATGAATTCAAAATTTCTTTAAACACAACCATTATGTTTACAAAAAAAAAAATTAAATGTTCCTCGTAAACACATAACATGTGTTTTTAACATCTTCTTTCCATTATCACATCACCCATTTGATACCACTATTATTTATTTATTTCATACATTTTATGCTAATTAAATCTATCAATTTCTCATCTCTCTATTTAACCTTAGCCGAACCCATATATAAGAGAAAATGCCAAAGTCTTTTCAGATTTCTATAATTCATTCATGAGCAAGTTATTTTATCTTAGAATCAGCATAACTAATCCCAAATTCATAAATTAACTAATTCAATAAAACAATTTTACTAAGGTTGGTCTAAATCCTCACTTAAGGAAAGAGTGAATTTTCTTTCTAATTTCCTTCAATTAATTCATTTATAATCTCTTAAATACTTCATATAACATATTTAAACATAAATCTCTCAACCATTTAAATAAGTAAACCTCTCTCCTTTATCAAGCCTTAATAAATTTCCACCTCTTTTCTATTCAATATATATTAATAATAACATAATTACATACAAAATTTATGGCAATTCCCTCCAACGATCTCAATTCCTAAAACTTCTTTGTAGGCCAAAATTCAATAAAAAGAAGAGGGGGGGTTTCCTTTTCGATTCTTTCAATTGAGTCATTATCCAATTATTTTTTATATTAACAAACATAAATCAATCATAAAAACAATAATTTAACTAACCAAAATCCGAAGATTCATACCACACTAACATGCCTAATATTTCTTAAATAATAAAATCCTTCAAATTAATCACTTGAGTTGAGTTTGTTACTTTAGTAGATGATAATTCAAGCAAAAAATGCAATAATAACTCTAGCTCCCTTCACTTTCCCTTTTCTCCTTCAAATCTTTCTAAAACTCTTCATTTCTTATGGTTACAATTCTTTAATCACCTAGTTTTCCCTTCTTAATCCATTAACAACCCCTTTTAATTTCTTCAAGGTAGTCTTTTTAAGTGAATTTTGCAAGAAATGAGAAGAAAAATTCCAAAACACTAACCTCTCTCTCTCTCTCTCTCTCAAACATAATTGCCAACCATTTTGAGGAAAGAAGGGTATTTATAGTTTGATTTTTTTATTTGAAATTTGACTCTACAATCTCATATATTTTATTTTGATCCCATCATTATTTAATTGATTTTTTTCTTTAAAAATTTAATATCATGTCATTTATTCCACTTCATTCAATTTCACTCTTCTTTAATTAATTTGATCTTCTAAATTTAATTTAACTCATTTTATCTTCAGGTTAAAATTTTAATAGTTCAAATTATTTTAACTGGGGGTTTACAATGTAGGCTTTTGATGCAACCTAAAATCCAATATTGATTTCCAATCCTCAAAATTCTTTTTTCTTCATATTGATATAAATATTCCTTGAACAGTGTCTATGTTGCCTTAGGGAATACCTTTGCAATTGCTTCAGGTAGACTCTAAAAATAACAGAACAATTATAGTCAAATAATAAAATACTTCGTAAACATCACCCCTAAATTGTCTAAAAACATAATTAACCTTTTGTTTGTCATACATTTTGCAAAAAAGCTTCTGATATATGCCATGCTTAATGGATCCACAGAGAGTATATAGAAACCATTATCATGTATCATTGTTTTCACACTAAAAAATCACATACACGACAGGAAACAAACCATTGTTGTCATCTAATGCCACCATAGATAAAATTACTCTTCCATATGGACCCTTGAGATGGAAACCATTTATACGAATAAATGGCCTACATCCAATTACAAAACCAAATATAAATAAGCACCAGCACCAGTATTATTAACACCACCACTCAAGTCAGAATCATACATCTTCATCATCAAAATCTATATCTTTTATCTTAAGTACCAACAAACCTTATTATTCTTTCTGCCTTTATCATCATTCGAAGAAAAATATTTAGTACCATTTGGCCAACCAATATATTAGTTGTAATAACATGTAGGCATTCTTAACGCTAGAGGAGCATCTTTAGTATCCTCTTTAACATATAAATGAATCTTTTCTTCTCTTTCTTCTTCATGCATGCTAATTACTTTAAACATCGAGACATCATCCATAATCATGTTACCTTTGTCATTTCTTATTTTTAATCCATGCAAGTCTACATCAAACAATTGCTTACTTATGAACAAGATATTAATGTATGAAACGTACTCCAAACACCAATTTTTTTAGACAAATGTCGAACCTCCATGATGAGCAACTATATCAATTATCTTATGGCAGAGATTGTTTTTTAAAGTAATTTTTGCTTGGATATACATTAAAATAATGTTTTTCATTTAATTTTTTTTTACATCAACACATCAAAATGATCCAAAAACACTAAAAAAATTAATTTAAAGCAAAAACAATAATCAAATTTTGATGAAAAGGAGTTTCAACCTTAATGCCAAACACCCATTTCTCTTAAATTTCTTTGTTCTTTTCAAGATTTTTATGTTTTAAATCACTTAAAACCCTTTAATTTCATGAATTCTCTCTAAGATTCTCACCTTCTCAAGCTCTTTCTTTTTTTCTCCTTTCACCATGGCTGGTCAGATTTTTAATGAGGAAATGAGGGGCAATATTCAATTTCTTTACAAGTTTATCACTCAATTATGCCTCTTTAGATTTTTTCACACAGACTACACGATTTTCTATTTAAATTGTGAGTCCAAAACCCCGATTGATTTGAAATTTAAAATCAAGGTAGAATAGTATGTCAAGAGAAACATTGCAAACGTTTAGCCTGATTTAACGATTGGATTGAAATTTATGCACATTACTTTAAATCTTGTCGGTTTGTGATTTTTCATTAAAAATCCAAATGTTCTTGTTCAATCCTTTACATAAATCGTATTGATTATTCTTATAAACCTTTAGGAGCTTTTTTTTTCTTTTCAAAATATATTTATTTTATATTTTCCACCTTTATTTATTTATCGGACTTATTAGCATTTTCATAGTAACATTACTGATTTTTTTACTGGTGCTTACACCATCACCTTTTCTTTTTTGCACTATCATTTCTTATGTTTTGTTCCTTATTACCATACTAATTACCTAGAATTACTTTCTTATTTTTATTATTCTTTTATTCATCGAAACTCGTTATCGGTTTTATTGACGTGTATATTCCCTATACTTTATAACGACCTTACAACAAGAAACTACCTTAGTCATTTTCAGAAGTAATAAACTAAAAGAAATGTGTGCTACAAAAGTTAAGCACAAATGATTGTAAAGACACATTGTTTTTTAATAATCTTCTCAAAAAAATTTGAAATCAAGATATAATATCTTTACCATTTTCATAGAAAGGATAAATACAAAATGAAGAGGATGAGTAGATGCTTTTGTCCTAGAAACTTCTTTTATATTTAGCAGAAGATGCAAGTAAAGATGAAAAGATTTAGAAATAGAGAGAGAGAGAGAGAGAGAGAGAGATAAAGATGATTACGTGTTTTGATGAACAACACCATTAAATCAACTTTTGAAAAAGTTGTTTTTCCTTATTCTCGCTCACATCAAGCATTGTAATATATTCCAATAGTCTCTCCCAAGATGACACGTTAATGATATGAACAAGATCGACTCTTTAGACTAACAATTTCTCCTTTTGTTTTAGAAATCAATTAGGCCACATCATTTTCTCATGTTTTTCTCACAAGAGTATCTAAAATAGTTTTAGAGAAAAATCATGTTATTAAACTTTATGAAGTAACAAAAATTAAAGGATGTGGAGAAAACCACTGTTCACCAAACACCCATTGCATTGTGGATTACAATGGTAATCCACAATGTTTTGCTTTCTTTCTTTTTTTTTGAATTTTTGTTATGATTTTTTTTTTGTCGATTTCATCTTTTAAAATTGAGATTATTGAGAATTTAGCTTTGTAATTTTTTTTATTTTGCCTTTATATGAGGTTAGCGTGGTATACTAGTTTGCCAACATAACCCAAGTTGTCCTGGTTTACGAGTTTGGTAGGTTGTCTTTTTTTTTAATTTTTTTTAATTGAACTTGACTTTTTTTATAGTTTGTTTTTTTTCTCATATAGTTAAAAAAATAGTTTCAGAGAAAAGTCATGTTATTAAACTTTATAAAGTAACAAAATTAAAGGGTGTGTGGAAATCACTGTTCACCTACACACATTGCATTATGAATGACAATAGTAATTTAAAATGTTATGCTTTCTTTGTGTTTTTTTTTTATATGTTTTTAAATTTTTGTTATGATTTTTTTTTCAAATTTTTTTTTTGTCGATTTCATCTTTTAATGTTGGGATGGTTGAGAATTTAACTTCATAATTTATTTCCTTTTATTTTACATTTCTATAAGGTTAGCATGGTTTGCGGGTTTAACTCAGGTTTCCCTGGTTCATGAGTTCAATGAGGTGTCATTTTTTATATTTGAACTTGAATTTTTTATTGTCTATTTTTTTTCTTATATAGTTAAAAAAATAGTTTTTAAAAAAAGTTATGCTATTAAACTATATAAAGTCCATGGACCTATTCATAGATTTGGCTGGTTGACTTGGTTCGCGGGTTTGATGATTAGTACTTAAAAGTGTATTTTTATCAAGGTTTTATATCATCATTTTGCACTTGAAGTATCAATAACTCCTTAACTAGAACATGTTTTATAATAACAAGTATGATAATATAAGATACCTTTAATTTATGGTAAATGTTCATTTTAAATGCAGACCTATCACATAAATCAAATGATTGATTGATGAGTTTAACTACTGAAATTGAGAAGACAAAGAGAGGGCTAAGCATAGAAAAGAGATGCTGGTTGAATCCAAACTGGAACACCATTTGGTTATTGGATCATAACTAGAGCTGTAGAACTTGAATTTAAGTCTGATTTATATGTATGGAAAGCTAAGACATAGGCCTAAACTTTCATGAAGAGTTCAAGATTCAAAATGACTGTTTTCAAGTTCAAATTGTAGCAACAACAGAGAAGTTAGAATCTGCCTTCCAGCCCAGACATTGTTCAGTGTTCAGCCCATATCTGGAGTTCTAAAAGACCAAATGACCTCATTCTTGTTTTTTTTGAAAAGATGAGACAATTCCCCAGAACTTTCATGAAGACTATCTGTTCAAATTATGATGTTAGCAATGATGTTTTCTGCAGACAAGAAGATAAGGATGGTTACTAAGTCAAGAGGTGGCCACCCACTCAACAATTAGTCATCAAATCAATAGTTCCAAATTTTGGCCTATAAAAGGAGGTATTTGCCATGCATTTAAGCATCTTGGTATTCAGATCAAGATCATTTCCTTACTTGCTTTCTTTCTTTGTAGTTTTAATGTTCTAGTTTTATTTCATGTTATAGTTTCATTAATCTTTTGTTTATGCCTTTCATTTCCTTTACTTTACTTATATAATCATGTTCTCCTCTTGTTTATTTATGTTTCTCTTCTTTATTATGTTTTGCTAAGTTTATTATGTCAAGGTGAAAAGGTTTCACTAATGGTGTTAGGATAAGTATAATATAAACTCAATATGGACTTCAATGATTATATCATTAACAACTTGCTATTAACATGTCTTATCATTTTTATCTTATTAATTCTTAATACCTTATTTGTTAAATGGTGAATCTAGATTTGTGTTGTATAAAACTTGGTACAACAAATGCTTGTCACTTTCATAGCCAACTGTATGATATAACCTACACCTGTGCTATGAAAGGAACTTGATTTGTTGTTAACATAAGTTAGCATCATGAATTCCTAACAATATTTAAAAGTTTGGTGTTACTTGAATAAGATAATTAATATGATCATGTTAATAATTTATAATGAGCTAGTAATGACAAATCATCCGATTGGAACCTCCTTTGTGTGTGGTTTCCAGTTGAGTAATAAAAAGAGTTTATCTTATATTTATTTGAAATACCATTAGTGGATCCTCTAACCTTGACAATTGTTTTATCCTTATTTAATCTTTTCATCATTATCACATCTCAAAGTTCTCTTCAACATCAATATCATTTTATTATTTGTAATTTATATAGTTCACCTTCCTGTGGTTTGACACCGGTCTTGCCGGCTTATTTATTACTTCGACACTCCCGCACTTGGGATAAGACATCAATCTTTTCATCATGTCATCTGACAAGTTCAACTTTTTAAAATTAGTTTACTTTTATCCTTAGAAACTGGGTTAATTGAGAATTTAGTTTTATAATTGGTTTCGTTTCGCGTTTTATAAGGTTATTGTGATCTAAAAAAAATCTCTATATTGAGTTGTTGTTTAATTTCGCAATCATCTATTTAGTTATCATATAGTTGAATAAAAAATAGATTGAAAAAAAAAAACAAATTATATTCTCAATGGAGTCTATAACTCAGTTCACAGGTTTGACGTGATAGCTCGATTTACCCGATTCACAAGTTTGACGAGTTTACCAACTGATAAGATATGCTTCTTCTTTTTTTGGTCTTTTAATTTTTCTTAATTTATTTTTTTCAATTTCATCATTTAATATTGGATTAGTTGGGAAATGGATTGCGTTATTGATTTTTATTGCTTTCTAGGGATAATTGTCTCAAATAAGTGTCTATTTTTATGTTGGTGCTCAATTTTGTGAGTATCTATTTTTATCATATAATTAAATAAAAAAAATTATACAAAAATTTATTAAACCCATTAGAGTCCATGACCGAGGTCAAGAGGGGGAGGGGGCGAAGTTGATCCAATTTGTCATTGTCTCAATATTTTTTAAAAAACAATTATCATCTTTATCTTTTTTTTAAAAGCTAAGTCGTGTTTTTATCGATTATCAAGGTTGCATTTGAACCTATAAAATTGATTGATTTAAGTCAAGCTAGCTCTCACATAGTTTAATTAAAAACTTGAGTTAGATAAAGAGTTGAGTCGGAAAGTTTCAAAATTAACCCACTTGTTCAGGTTTAATAACACTATTAAAACAATTCTTTAAGCTCTTAATATTTTTTTTAAATGATTCAACCCGCAGTAGAGTGCGGGCTAATATACTAGTATTTACTGAGTTGTGTAGTATATTCTTAACATGTCAATACACACACACACACACATTGCGGGCATTTGCAAAAAAAAAAAAAACATTAATAAACATTAGTGAAAAAAAAATCTTCTAAGATTGAAGAAACTAATAGTATCAAAACCAAAGTTAATGAAACGTAACTATAACCTGCTAGTCACTTAAATTTGCTACAAAACATTAGTCATTAGCAAGTAAATGTATGTAAACATGGAAAGCAATAGGACATGACTGATTACCAAGTCCATATACTTTGGACTTGGCTGTTCTCCAAGTCTAGGCACATTAGGTTTGGTAAACATATCATACCCACGTTATTTGGACTTGGCTGATTGCCAAGTCCATAGACTTTAGACTTGGCTGTCTGTCAAGTCCAAATATCTTAGGTCTAGCAAACATGCAAGATCTATGTTACTTTGGACTTGGCTGATCGCCAAGTCCACGTGTCTTGGACTTGGCTGACGCCAAATCCACAAACCCAGACACCTTGGGTCTAGAAAACATGTCAGACCCACGTTACTTGGATCTAGAAAATATATATGACCCATGTTATATGGGTATGACAACGTGTCAGACCCATGCTACTTGGGTTTGACAAACATGTCAGGTCCATGTTACTGTGGACTTAGTTGACCGCCCAAGTCCACGTACTTCCAGGCGTTTTGAGTCTGACGAACATACTAGACCCACATTATGTGGACTTGGCTACTCGCCAAGTCTATACATTTTGGAATTGGCTGACCACCAAGTCCAGACATCTCAGGTCTGACATGTTTACTTTGGACTTGGCAGGCACTAAGTGCAGGCGCCTTAGGTATGACAAATATGTCAAACCCATGTTACTTTGAACTTGATAGGCACTAAGTTCAGACGCCTTGGGTTTTGCAAACATGACAGGTCCACGTTACTTGGGTCTGCCAAACATTCCAAACCCAATAAACCAATCCACGTTACTTTGGTCTGGCATGTTAGTAGATGATGTGTTGCTTGCGTAACCTAGAATTCAGCCACTGTGGTAGTAGGAAAAACATGGTCTTTTGTTTTTTCACCGAAAACCTATTTTCAACCTATTTTTAACCCAAAACACCTAGAAAAACACCTAGAGACCTCGTTAAACCAATCCATGACCGTCAAAAACCAAATAAACCACCCAAAACTTGAAATCCAACCGAAACAAAAATTCTTCCTGAGCTTAGATATGTTTTTAAGTGTTTTTAAGGACTTGGTTATCCTACTAAGTCCACGCACTTTGGACTTATATGTGCACCAAGTCCAGGTGTCTTAGGTCTGGCAAATATGCCAGACCCATGTCATGTGAACTTGGTTGATTACCAAGTTCATGCATTTTAGAATTGGCAGACGTCTTAGGTCTAATAAACATGCCTGACTCATGTTTACTTGGGTCTGACAAACATGTTAGATCCATGTTACTCTGGATTTCGCTGACCATCAAGTCTATATATTTCATACTTGACAGTTCACCAAGTCCAGACATCTTGGGTTTGACGAACATGCTAGACCCACGTGATATGGACTTGGCTAATTACCAAGTCCACAAACTTTGAACTTGGCTGGCCGCCAAGTCCAGACATCTTGGGTTTGGTGAACATGCCAGACCCACGTTACTTTGGATTTGACAGTGCGCTAAGTCCAAGCATTTTGGGTTTGACAAATATGCAAGATCCGCGTTATTTGTCGTGTCCAGACACTCTGAGTATGGCAAACATGCTAGACCCACGTTACTTTGGACTTTGTTGATTGCCAAGTTCAGACATCTTGGGTTTGACATGCATGCCAGACCCATGTTGCTTTGGACTTGGTTGATTGCCAAGTCCATGCACTTTGAACTTGGATTACCGCAAAGTCTAGACACCTTAGGTTTGACAAACATGCCAGACCCATACTACTCAAACTTAGCTGACTACCAAGTCCGCACACTCTGGACTTGGTTGTCTGCCAAGTCCACGGGCCTTGAATCTAGCAAGTATGCCAGACCCACGTCATATGGACTTGGCTGACTGCAAGTCCATATACTTTGAACTTGGTTGTCCTGCGAAGTCCGCACACTCTAGAGTTGGCTGTCAGCCAAGTCCACGGGCCTTGAGTCTAGCAAGTATGCCAGACCTACGTCATGTGGACTTGGCTGACTGCAAGTCCATATACTTTAGACTTGGTTGTCTTGCCAAGTCCACGCACTGTGGACTTTTTTGTGCACCAAGTTTAGGAGCTTTGGGTTTGGCAATCATGTCAGACCCATGTCATGTGGACTTGGTTGAGTGCCAAGTTCACATACTTTGGACTTGGCGAGTTCCTTGGGTCTGGCAAACATGTCTAACCCACGTATACTTGGGTTTGGTAAATATGCTAGACCCACATTACTATGGACTTGGCTAATTGCCTAAGTCCATGCACTTTGGACTTGGCTAGCACCAAGTCTAGGTGTTTTAGGTATAACGAACATCCCAGATCCATGTTATGTGGACTTGGTTGCCTACCAAGTCTAGGCATCTTGGGTCTGGAAAACATGCCACACTTATGTTACTTTGTACTTGGCTGACGCTAAGTCTAGGTGTCTTGGGTTTAGCAAACATGTCAGACCTAATAAACCAATCTACGTTACTTGGGTCTAGCAAATATACCAGATCCACGTTATTTAGCAGACGACATATTGCTTGCGCAACCCAGAATCCAGCCACTATGGTGGCCGGAAAAACAGGGTCCTTTATTTTTTTCACCTAAAAACCCATTTTCAACCTATTTTGACCCAAAATACCTAGAAAACGCCATAGAGACCTTGTTAAACCAATCCATGACCATCAAAAACCCAAAAAACCACCTCAAAACCTGAAATCCACCTGAAACAAAAAAATCTTCCCAAGCTTAGATATATTTTTTAGGTATTTTTAAGGTAAAAAAAAAAACACCTAAATGTAACCCTCTATCATATGAAACCCTTTAACACAAAAAAAAAAAAACCATTTTGGTGGTCGTAATCTTTTCCAATGGTAATTTTCTCTATCTAAGCCGGAATCCGACAACTCCTTCTCTCTCCTTTAAAAAGGACTGGAAAAAAAAAAGAAAAATGAAGTTATGTACCATAACGTATTTTCTTAAAATTCAAGAAACCTAGGCCACCCGGATAAACAAAGATCCTTTTTTAAAACAAATAACTGCGAATGATGTAATCGGGAAAGAAAATGATATCAACCCGTGTAAACTTTTCAAACTCATGGCCTTAGGCACTGACTAAATTAGAAGCATCACATTTGGAAAAACAACTATTTTAAAACTTGGCTTGACCCGACAGTTTGACCCATGACCAGGCCAAGCTTCAAAAGAAATTGGGGAAGAATTGACCAAGTGTAAGCCTATCAAAAACCCTGGTTGACCCATGATTCAGTTAGCTCGAGGAAAATCCAGTCAAAACAGGGTCAAAAACCATTAACTATTTTCATTTTTGTTTTCAAAATGGTATCATTTTGATTATTTTTTTTTATAAAACAAAAGGGTTTGGTTGGCTTAGGTTAACTCGAGTCAACCCGTTCGACTTGTCACTCGATCATTGTCCTCGATTAACTCCTGGGCAGGACTTATAAACAATGAGAAAAACCTAGAAGACCAAATCCCAATAATTAAAAATGTCAAATGGTGAAATAAAAAAAAATAAAGGGTAAAGAAATAGCATCTAAGAAAATAAAGACCTCATTTGCAAAGATAAAAATTAAGAAGACAAACAAAAATCTCGAATTGAAGCCAAAATTGAAAAAAAATTCAAATTAACAAATGAATCCAAAAAAAAACAATGAATACCAATTTCCAACAAACATAATAATGATGAATGAAATTTTTTTAAAATAATGAAAAATAACTGAAGCTAACCTAGTCGAACCTTTAGAATTTTGTAATATGGATCATGAGACCGGATCACAACATAAAAGTCAAACCTGAAAAAAATAACAATGTAAAACTCATAACCAACCAAAATAATTAGAGATGAACTTGAAAAAATAATTATAAAAAAAAAAGTGATTTAAAAAATGTAGGTTTAAAAAGAACAATTTAAAAAATATAGATTTAAAAAGAAAGAGAATTAAATTTGATACAAAAATAAAATAAAACTAATCATAAGAAATGAAATTGAAAAACAATTTCAATGTAGAAAAGGATAAGAATAACTAAAAATAACAATAAAAAAATAAGGATGATATTTGATATAAAAATAAAATGTCAATGGATGAAATTCAAAGACAAATCAATTCAATAAAGGATTCAAGATCAAATACATTACAATTAAAAAAATAAGGACCAAATTTAATATAGAAACCAAGTGCAAATGGATAAAATTAAAAAAAAACTTGATAAATGATTCAAGACTAGATACACTACAATTAAAAGAATGAGGATGAAATCTAATACAAAAATCAATTGTAAAGAGATTAAATTAAAAAAAAATTAACTCAACAAACAAATAAAGGCCAAATACATTATAATAAAAATAATAAGGACCAAAGTTAACTTAATAGACAAATATCCAGACCTTCTTGTTTGTTTGTTTGTTTTTTTGCAATAGGCAACACGATTTTCTAAGAGGAGAGAGGGAGGGAGGGAGGGAAAAACCCTCGGCCAGAGCTCCTCCGTGGGCTGCCTCGCACATGTGTCATCACTATACCTGGGGCGGTGAGGTGTATCGAACGTCGCCCTGGAAGGCAGCGTTTGATTATGTTTTTGGGGCCGCACGCGCCACCCGAAGGGCAAGAGCGACACCCACTTGTTGGCGCGTGCTTAGCACACATCAACCATTTCTGAATATAAATAATAATTTATATACATACAAATACCCAATTACCCCTGACCCCATCTAATATTTAAAATAAGACCACATGGAAACGACAAAAACACTTCTACATATAACTTTGTTTTTCGTTGAAACCTAAGAGTAATTTTGTATTTGCATTATTTCAATAATAAAAAAAGACAGAGAAGCCCCTCCACACAAGTATATTTTCCTTTCAAGAGCATGATTGTATCTTCATTATTTATTTATTTTTGAAAAGACAAAAGAAATATCCAATTTAAAGGTTAAAATTTTGTGCCCTGAATGACAAATTAATATTTATATTGTAGCCAAAATCATTTTGTTTAAAATTTTTTTTTTTAATGTTAAATGTATCTTATGAAATAAACAATTCTATCTCTAATAATTGCACGTTTAAAAAGTTTTTTTAATTAGAATAATTTCATTTTTATACTGCGGTGAAAGTGAAAGAACCAGCAGATTTTAGTTGTTTTTTTTTTAATGTATAAAAAAGAAATAGTATAGTAGTACGTACACCCAACAATTTCGAAGTAATCAATCGATTCTGTTAGTCATTCACTCACCGCTCACTCGTCTCTACTTGTATAAACCTCCCGGGCTTGGTGCTAGGGTTTGTTTTTCTTTTGCTATATAGATAATCTTTTGGCGGGAATGAATTAAGTTACCACCCTCCCCCTCAGAAAAGAAAGAAAGAAAGAAATCCCTAAATCAAAACGAAAGAAACCCTAGAAAGAGGAGTGAATCAAATCCGAATCGAAGGGGGTGATGGGAAAAGACGAAGAGGAAATGAGGGGAGAGATAGAGGAACGACTGATAAACGAAGAGTACAAGATATGGAAAAAGAACACTCCTTTCCTCTACGATCTTGTTATCACTCATGCCCTCGAATGGCCTTCTCTCACCGTCGAATGGCTTCCAGACCGTGATGAGCCCCCTGGCAAGGACTACTCCGTCCAAAAGATGATTCTTGGTACCCACACCTCCGAAAACGAGCCTAACTATCTTATGCTCGCCCAGGTCCAGCTTCCTCTCGATGATGCCGAGAACGGCGCCCGCCACTACGACGACGACCGCTCCGATTTTGGTGGCTTTGGCGCCGCCAATGGCAAGGTTCTCTCCTTTTGGTTTTCAATTTTATTTATTTTATTTTTTTCTTATTTCTTTCTCAGAATTAATTAATTAATTTAGTTACTGGTTGGTGTGTTTAATTTTTAATTTTGAAGGTGCAAATAATTCAGCAAATAAATCATGATGGGGAGGTGAATAGGGCACGGTATATGCCACAAAACCCATTTATGATAGCTACCAAGACTGTTAGTGCTGAGGTTTATGTCTTTGACTATAGCAAGCACCCATCTAAGCCTCCTCTTGATGGTGCATGCACCCCTGATTTGAGATTGAGGGGTCACAACACTGAAGGCTATGGTTTGTCTTGGAGTAAGTTTAAAGAAGGTTATTTGCTTAGTGGTTCTGATGATGCCCAGATTTGCCTGTGGGACATTAATGCCACTCCCAAGAACAAGTCCCTTGATGCTACGCAAATCTTTAAGGTTGGTATGCATGCCCATTTGCTCACTGTGTAATGTTTCCATTTTTGCAATTCAAAAATTATTGACAAATAAAGCTTGAGTTCTTATATATATATGCAAATATCTATGATGATTAAAAAGCTTACTGCGGTCTAATAGGTTCATGAAGGTGTTGTAGAAGATGTAGCATGGCATTTGAGACATGAACACTTGTTTGGTTCTGTTGGGGATGATCAATACCTGCTTATATGGGATCTCCGAACTCCGTCTGTGACCAAGCCTGTCCATTCTGTTGTTGCTCACCAGAGTGAGGTATTCGATAACTGCTTTGTGATTCCTCAGAGAACTAATACACTCATTGTTCAGTGGCTGAGACTTGGCTTTTTTCCTTGTCCATCTACCATCTGAAGCCTGTTGACTTGACATGTTCCATGTGAAGTGATGTGTCTAATCGTGCTATTGATTGCTAAAAAAACTTGAGACTTATGTCTTACAATCATCAGAAGGTTTCATATGACATGTTGTAGGTGACCTCATGTTTCTCACAAAGATTTCTCCTACGCACGCATGTTTTTGTTGCTTAGAAAGCTGACGAGTACTTGTTTTTTACTATAAAAACCATGCTTTGCTCCAGTGTTGACATGGCACGAAGTTTATATTTCTTTTTTAGTTTAATTGATAAGTTTCACTCCGTGATGTTGTCTTAGGTTAACTGCTTGGCTTTTAATCCTTTTAATGAATGGATTGTTGCCACGGGATCTACTGATAAGACTGTCAAGTTATTTGACATACGGAAGATCAATACTGCACTTCACACCTTTAACTGTCACAAGTAAGCATCCTCCCCATCTGGGGCATTCTTCAATTCTCTTCTGGGCATTTATCAGTGCGTAGTGTGTGTAATGTGTACAAGTACCCTCACATGCAGCATGGATGCATTTACATCTTGTTCACCTAAACACTTGCTATTTAATATCTTCTGTACTTTATTCTTTCTGTGATGGACTACAGGGAGGAGGTTTTCCAAGTCGGATGGAATCCCAAGAATGAGACTATCTTAGCTTCTTGTTGCCTTGGAAGAAGGCTCATGATCTGGGATCTTAGCAGGTTTGTCCATGAAGAAACCCAGTGACCTGTTAATTGATATTTCTTAAGTTTACTGATTGCCAGATTTGAGGATTGCTTTGAGCATTTTTTGATAAGACAAGACTAAGTGAGGATTGTTTTGAGCTACATTAACTTTATTTGACGTGAGGCTTCCTTTGCAGGATTGATATTGAGCAGACACCTGAGGATGCTGAAGATGGCCCACCAGAATTGCTTTTCATTCATGGTGGTCACACGAGTAAAATATCAGATTTTTCGTGGAACCCATGTGATGATTGGGTTATTGCTAGTGTAGCTGAAGATAACATTCTTCAAATATGGCAGATGGCAGAGAATATCTACCATGATGAAGATGATATACCAGCAGATGAATCTACTAAAGATTCCTAGTGTATTTCCAGGCTTTCAGAGTATATTATCAATCACATAAGGTGTACTTGTAGGATCTTTTGGTATTTTAGACTTTTTCTCTTTATTTGGTTGGCCTCCAATAGATCGTCTGTGTATGCTTTCTTTTGAATATGCCGAACTGATGTGTAATGACCCATTTATAGCATTATTATCTTAGAAAATTTTTGCTCTGTTTATGGAGTTTGGAAGATGGTTTGCTGTGGTTTTGCGCCAGGTCATCTGGTTTTAAAAATGAAGCTACTGCTGGCGAAAATCATTTAACCTTAGGAGTTACAGTCAGTCAGCCGTTCTTTCTAGTCTCTTCATGTGAATTATGTAAAAGACTCCAATTTCCATCAACTTAAGTTCTTAATACTGGAAACTAAGTTTGAACCTTCTTCTCAAGTCCTGGAAAAAAAGCTTATTTGAGTTCTGCTTTGGCACAATGACAACAACAAGAACATCTTTCTTCAGCTTAAATCTAATAGTAGTGCACAAAATGAACACAGTGCATATTTGGAAGCTGCTTTGACCAAAATTTTGTGCTGAATCTTCATGTGTGATGGTTTGAATCTAATTGCTCTCTGTTAAGAGGCCGATCACCGGTGCTCTGGGGAGTCTGATGCTGCTGTGGGTGGTTTTTGAGATCAGAACCCGAAGTGGAAGCCCATTAACAAAAGCTAATTGTTCTTTGATTGAAAAATACCATAGAAATATACTTATTTGCACTGTTCATTAAGACAGTACTGTCTTTGCTCGACCCAAAAAAACCAAATACTTGATATTGACACAATTTAGATTTTTTAACATGACTCATTAGTTATTAAATGATTGATCCGGTATGTTTTTTTTAAACATAGTAAAACAACTAAATGCTCTTGAAAGAAAGAAAAAAGTACAAATGCCTTTAGTGAATTTTTTTTTATCTTTTCATAATAGTTTTTTATAATTATTAGATAAGCTAAGAGACAATTTAGTATTTGATTAAATATAAAAAATAAAAAAAACACAATAAAATAACTAAAATGTCATTAGAATCTAAAAAAATAAAAATAATCTCAAGGGGTTTTTTTGTATTTTTAAAATAGTTATTTTCGCTTTTATCAGGTCAGTTGGGGGCAATTTGGTTTTTATCAAATATAAAAAATAAAAAATAAAAAGTGACTAGTGCGTGTGCAGCACGTGTCAAGACACCTCCACGTGTTTCGGCAAGCACATGGAGCACCTCTTAATAGCCAAAACCCACTTTTCACTATGTTATTGCAAGCATCGTTGTGTTCTCTTCTTTTGGGGTGTCACGTGTTGGCGATGGGTGGATAGTTTGGTTTTTTTTTGTTAGTATTTCAACTTAAGTCCTTATTATTTTGATTTTTAATTTTTTTTCTTGGGTTTTTTGTAAAAGTTTTATTTGTTTTTAATTTCATCCTTCAATTTCATTTTGACATTATTTTTTACAATTTGAATCTTATTCTTTTGATTTCTATTTTTTTCTTGGTCCTTTCATAAAAGTTTTATTTTTTTTTAATTTTATTATTCAATCTAAATTTATGGTATATTATTAATACCAATTCGATCATCATCCTCTTGATTTTTTTTCTTTTGTGAAAGTTATTTTTCTTTTCTATTTCAACATTCAATTAAATATAAAGTTTATTTTGTATTTTAATTTTGATTCTTATTCTTTCAATTGTTTTTTTTCAATCCTTTTGTATAATTGAAATTATTTTTTCAATTTCGACATTTAATATTTGATTGATTAGAATTGGACTTCATAGTTTTTGTAAATTGAGTGCTTCAGGTCTAATGATCCAGGTCACGAGTTTGAAAAGTTAACGTGGACAAACAATTTTTTTTAAAAGAAAAATGGGCATTGTGATTATTTTTTTTAATTTGTTTTGTTGAGGTAGTATAATCTCATGATTTGGACTGCGAATTTGGCGAGACAATCAAGGTTGGCTTAATCCTGATTACAAATTACCGTGATTATAAATTTATCATGTTAACTCGGGTTGATTAAAGTTGGTTTTTTAGGTTATTTTTTTTTATCTTATTTCATCTTTCCATATTTAATGTGCTGAGAACTAAGCTTTATTTTTTCTTAAGTTATCATGATTATTTTTTTTAAATTAATATATCTATTGTCACTGTTTATTTTGCTAGTCTAATTAAAATAAAATTAATTTATTTAATTTAATCGAGTTTATAATTCAAGTTGTAATTTTTTTTTCTTTTTTAAAATGCTTTTGTGGCACTTTAATATAAATTTTTTTATAAAAAAAAAACTAAATCCGGCACAGCATAACGCTGGTCCACACCTATTAATATCATATCCTGTTCTAAGGCATCAAATGCCCTGATATAAATTTTTTTTTTTTTATCTGAAGGATGAAAAAGAGAGAAAGAAAGGGTCTAGATCTACTGCAGAAATGATTTGGAAGATCTATAACAAAAAAGAAAAAAGAAAAAAGATATTTGCTAGAAACATCAATCAATATGGATTGTTATGAAATCTTATTCAAATCCAATATCACAGCTATAGATACATAAAAAAATATATTTAATCAATTCTTTCTAATGAATGCATCCTAACTTTGAAAATAAAATTTAAAATAATTAAATAGAAAATGATATTCTGACTATATACAATCAACAAACAAACATTTATGGAATTTAAAACAGAGCAGATCGTACTTATGATTTAAGAAATTATGATTCAAGTTTGAAACATTTTTCTTACTCTCTCTCTCTCAAAGAATTATTAATCTATTAATATTCTTCATTTACACACTAAAAATTGCTTTCTTCCGGCAATGAAAATGTGTTTAATTTTAAATTGCTGAGTTAAATGTTATAATAATAGTTCTTCCAAGGATTATTTGAGAATGTAATAGTAATTATTTTTTAAAATACTTTTCATTCTAAAGCACATCAAAATATTTTTTTTATTTTTTATAAATTATTTTAACATCAGCATATCAAAATAATCTAAAAATATATAAAAATATTAATTTAAAACATAAATAAATAAATAAATTTTAATTTTTTTAAAAAACACTTCCAAAACTCAATGCTTTTTTTTTTTTTTTTTTGTTGAGAGCTGGGAGGAAAACTAACAACGTGTTTAAGGGGAGAAATATTGAAGAATTATGTTTTTAAAAAAACCAGCATTACATCCCACCATTATATATTATATATTATTACTATTATTCAACTTTATTTAATTTTACCTTTAATTTAAAAAAATATATTGAACCACAAAATCATTCTTAATTTTCTTTACATCCTTGACAATTCATATTGACATATTCAGCATCGCACCGATTTGCTAATCCAAAACCAAAAACTTGCCTTCTCACCTGTTAGATCAACAAACATTGCCACTTTCTCGTCACTTGTGATGTTGCTCCCGTACGGTGCACCGAATTCACAATCATAGCGCCAAATATATTATGCGACTCATTCTGTGCAGCTGCTAGTCATTTAACCAACAAACAAAAATAAGAGAAAAAGAAACAAAAAAAGAACCTATCATATCCACCCCCACCCCCATCCCCATCCCACTGAAAGGATGAGCAAAAAGCAAAATACAAAAATCCCACATTAAAGAAGAGGAAATCAATTCAAAAGAATGCTGAAGCAGCCGCAGGATAAGACCTTTCCGGTTGCCTTCCTGCTTATTATTGAATTAATACAAAATCCATAAAACCCACAACTTAGGAAGTTGCGTATGAAGGTGCAGGAAGAAAAGGAAATGGTGCCGCGGAAGCATATGCTACAGGTGCACGTGCTTGCTTGCCAATTGTGGAATGTGTTTCCTGGTTCCCATGTTTGAGGTTTTCCCTGCCTTGCACTACGGGTTCCAGCTCAGTGATCCTACCTAAACTGTCTTCAGAAAGGCATTGTTGATTATCGGAGACACGGTGAAAAAGTAGCCCGGACATGAATACAGGAAGGTACAAAAGGCTGGCATGAAACATCCTCCTTGCATTCTGTGTTGTTCGATTCAGATAGAATGAAAATGCTAGGGCACTTATTGCTAGAGTAATAAGAGATGATTCAAGACAAAACCAACTGGAAGTCACACCCCCTGCGAACATGTTCAATTATTAGTTCAAATCCCCGGACAGTATCCAAATATGCTCCACAAAAATACATTAATTCACACCAGTGGTAGAACAGAAGGCCAGTCCTTGGCAACCAAACTCACTGAATAAAATTTATTCAACAATGCAGTAATGCAGCACAAGTCAAGCAAGAAAACTTTAGGCAAAACTCATTAAGCATCCCAAGTTAACTTCAAAATCACATCAGCGCAGTTGATTCTATTACGGATAGAACCTTAAAATTCATCTGTATACATGGTTAATAAGGTCAACAACTGTGCATGTCTGAAATCATAAAATAAGTCATGCAACATCAACCACATGTAAAGTTCTCCGAGGACAACTCTGTTACCACAAACAGCCATTTGCCCCTTGCATGTGATTGGGCATATAGAACCAATTCAATACTATGTATTATGTGAACATTATAACAACACCCACTCTTTATGTTCAAAGTAAACCTCAATGTAAACCATGAAACCTGAAGATATCACATATCTAACTATCCCATGAAGTTCACCCCAACATGCATTTTGATACATGATAACCATAGAAAGTCATAAATCGGGTTATAGGATGAACCTGACAGTCAGTGAACCAAATAACTCTCAATATGTTAGTGATATCACACAAGATGGAAAAACTTGAAGTTAAAAGGTTAAAAAATGAAAAGAAAATCATTGATGACTGATGTGAAAGATTGCATTACACTTGCAAACATTAGGGAATCTTTTAATGGAGGAACATAAGAAGACACAACCGAAAAGGGAAGACAAGTCTTTTCACTTCAGTTGACTAGAACTTACAATCACAGGCTAAAAAACCCAATGGAACCAGATACAGGCAGTTCCTCAGTGCTACTGCAGCAGTTCTCCTACCAGAAGCATCAGCAAGAGAGAACATCTTGAACCTGAAAATGCCACAAATGGAAAACAAATTGAGGAAATAAGGGAAAAGACAAGTAAATGTCATCGAAGAGTCTGGGACCACCAGTCACAAGCCCAAAGGTCCCATCTTCCCCTAAATAATCCATCTTGACAACTCCTGCGTAAACAATTTCTACATCCCCAACAGCTAGTTCTTTCTAAAACTTGGTATGTGCAGTGACAAGTTGCAAGTTACAAAATCAAAATGACAAAAGCGCAGGAAAGTTGAAAATTATGGATCCGGGAACAGTTTCATCTGCGGTTTTATACTAAAATTGGCAATAGATTGCTTTCATAGACAAGTACTTTAAGATCATGGAGCATACCCTCCAGCAGCATAATCACTGCGACAAAGATATGCGAGGGCCATAAAATGGGGTATTTGCCAAAAATACAGAGCAGCAGGGAGAATCATGGAGTTCAGTGAAACCTCGCCAGAGGCTGCAGCCCACCTGAAAAATCAGAAAAGAAATCAATATTCTCAGTGGAGATAAAAATACTGAGAGGCGTTTTCCATTTATAAATAACAATCTCTCTCTGTATCTTCCTAGGGGTGATAGGAGAGAAGCTCCACTACTAATTGGCAACTCTTTCCACAACTGTCCAATCTCTTCCCTTTCATCTTAGAATGTGTTCCAATTAGCTGCTTGCCTCGGGCATATTCACAGAAAAAACTTGTTTATTATTTCTTCACTTATGGGCATCATCAAGGTTTGTTTCATTTCAAGCGACTTATCCATTTTGGATTGTTATGGGATCATCACCAAGGCAACTAGACTCAAAGCATAGTCTATTAGAGGCTGCATATGTTCTAAATCATAACCAAGATTCTCTGCTAAAAGCAGTGCTTATAAGTGCCTAAGACTAGATTCCATCTTTAGAACTTCCCAGATCCCTGAGGCTTAAGGCTGAGCCTGATGCAGTCAACAAATGACCAAGTTATCCTTATGGATGCAGCCCAGGCTATGAAAGCAATCCTGATGGATTAGGTGAAGCCCAGTCTTAGGCTTCAACAATAGATATGGAAATTTACTCAGACAACAGCATTTATATGGAAATTGAGGAAGCCATAGACTTTTGGAGCCATCAATAAAGCTGCTTATAAAAGTTTATGAGAGAACCACGTGCTTTGAAAAAGAAAATTAAAAACAAGAGGACAAAATTACCCTAGAAGTGGTGGAATAGCACCAACAACAGCCCCAACCCATGTGTTGACTGGGTGAATCTGCTTCAGTGGTGTATAGACAAATGCATAGAGGATGAGATTGGAAACTCCAAGCCCAGCTGCCAACATATTAGCCTGCAACAACCTTGTCATGGAAGCTGCAACATTAGTTACTATTCTCAAAGGAAATTACATAAGGGTAGGTAAGTGTATCTATGTGGCCACCTTGCAAGCTAGTATAGCAGTGCCAGCTACCCCAACAGAAGATGCCCAGGTGAGGGCATGAGGTATTGTCATGCGCCTTGAAGGTAATGGTCTTAGCCTTGTTCTTTTCATTTTGGCATCGTTATTCTTCTCAAAAACCTATCACCATGAAAGACAAAATAGCTTAGCAGGAATATAAAAAAAAAATTCTAGCTGAAACGTGAAAAGAGAGCTAAAGTTCAATGATGTTATCAGCAATCAACACTTAGTCTCCATACAAGATCAACCAAGGAAATGGGTAAATATAGTCAGTACACTTTCACTTCCAGTTGAGCTCTTACTAATCCCATAATTTAAACAATTCTCTTTTAGTTCTTTTTTTTCTCCCCTTTCCTACACCAGGACAACTAAGAAAAATGACGGCAAACTCCAAACCCTAATCCCAATAAAGAAAGGAAGGAAAAGAAGATCACAGACAGAAATGGTTTAGCGAATTGGGTGTTAAACTTTATATATGCCAGGCATGTAATACTGAATACTCTAATTAACAGAAGTCACCGAAAAAAAGGAGCCTCACTTTCTTTCTTTCATGAACAGTTGTCCCACTAATTAAAAAAAAATGGCATCAAAATGAATGATGAAAGCAAAAATTTGAAGAGAAAGTAGCGAAAAATGAACCTGATTAAGAGAATTAGCAGATGAAGCAACCATCATAGTACCAGCACAAGTCCAACAAAGTCCAGCCAAATCAACGGCACTCCCTGCACTCCCCAGGACATATCCCGTTCCAGAAGTCGCCACAACTAACATGCTGTCGCCTCAAAATTTTGTAAAATACATGCTTGAGTTGAGGTCATTATCAATTTGGATACAGAAATTTAGAGATAAACCGCAAAAAAAAAAGGTTTGACATGGCTTAAGAAATTATCAATTTTTAGAATTTATAGAATGGATTTTACAATAACTTCACCTTCGTGATAAATATTAGTAAGATTGGATCTTCAAATATAATGCACTGCTGTGGACTAAACCACCAACCCATGAATGTGATAATATTACATGGATTAAACCTAAAACATGTGTTGTAGAACAATATTATTAATTGGGCATATATAACATGAAGAGAGAGAGCTGACCTCAGGCGAGCTTTGGAGAGCTCCCAATAGCATCGAGTGTAGTGGCGACCCAACTGCACGGCCGAAGCCAGAGACGGGGACAGATGATCAACAACTGCAGGGCCGGCAGCAGAACTCGAGGAAAAGGATCGAATTCCATCGGATTTGTGACTTGAAATCCCTAATTTTAAGGAACCAGAAGTGGATGAGGATGGGGATGAGCAGTAGTGAGTTACTCGTGATGGTGCCCATCCAAAGACAACATTGAAATTGGATGAGGAATAGTTGGAGGATTTCAGATGATTATGATTATAATTAGGGTTTGATAACAGCTTGCAGGTATTTCTCCACATCTCGGCAGATGGGGAATGTTGGGACTGACTTTTCTTTCTTTTTTGGAAAACCAGCTGCTGTCTTCTGTAACAAACAAATTGGCGAGAAGATTCATCGCTTGAAGACACCAAGGAAAAGCTCGTTCTTTCCCAAACGACATGTCATTTAATTCTTTCCTTACCCTCAAATTTGACCCCCTCTGTTTCCACTAACTCTGCAACTAAGCCCCTGTAGAAAATAATTTGGTCACATGTTATCCGGTGTTAACAAAATTTCTCAAGTTCATCAAAACTGGACTACATTGCATTGCATTATTCTGCAAAATTAAAATTTAAAACAATTAAGTGTAAAAAGACCAAAAATAAAACTAAAACAAATATAGAAACAAGAGTAAATGGGCATGACAAATAAGCTGACATGTGTGTGCTTTTTGAGTAGCACGTGAAGCATCATTGGATCATCAGGTGACTTCCGTGGAGGCGTTGGAAGAGGCTTGTTGTGATCTTTCAGGTCCTTTTTTTGTTGAATTTTTTTTAATTTCATTTCTTAGTATTAGATTTTATTTAGTTTTTATATCAAATTTGATCCTTATTCTTTTTATTTCTATTTATTTTTTTCCATCCTTTCTTAATTGAAATTATTTTTTAATTTCATCCCTTAACTTTTGGTTTCAGTTTATTTTTATGTATAATTTGGTCTTTATTTTTTTTATTGCTATTTGTTTTGTTTTTTTATCCTTTTTTTTCATTGATTTTTTTTCATCCTTTTATATTTTGTTGATTGGGGATTTAACTTTATAATTTTTTTCAGGTTTGCGTTTTATTGAGTTTGTCTCGACCTCATAACAAGGACACATGTTTCAAAAATTGACCTGAGTTTTTGTTTCTTTAGGTCATTTTTTTAATTAAAACAATTGGATTGTTGGGACTAGGGTGAATGTTTGTAGTATAACAATTGTTTTTATTTCAAGTTACCTTGCTTGTTTACCCAAATCTTATATTTGAATTTTAAAAATTGAGTTTTATGATTTTTTTTGTTTTTTTTATAAGATTGTCCCGACCTCATCACTTAGGGCACCTGCTTGGTGAATTAGCCCAAGTTAGCTCGGATATTTTATTTCAGGTCATATCTTTAGGATTGAATTTTTTTTTTTTTTTGTCTTCATCCTTCAATAGTTGGTTTGTTTGAGAATTGACCTTTATGATTTTTTTTTTATTTTCCCTTCCATTAGATTATAATGTTTGTACCATCTGGCTCCCAAGGTTTGGAGGCCTTACTCGGGTTTGCTAATGTTTATTTTTTTTGGAGTTCTTTTACTAATTTTTTTTTCATGTTTTCATCCTTCTATGCTTGGATTGCTAGGAATTTAGCAGCATTACTTTTTTGTATTGTTTTTTATGAGGTTATCATAGTATCAAAACATGTGTAGCATGTTTATCATACTAGGGTTGACCCAGGTTGCTTTTTTTTTTATGTCTTTTTTAGTTTTGCCTCCAAACTTTCCTCACTAATATACCAACATGCATTTCATATTCCAAGATTTAAAAACAACAAGACAAGTCATGTAAGACTATTAGGTTTTCAAAATCTATACAAGTAGTTGAAACGATAAATTTAAGGTAATATTCGGAAGTCCCTAGGGTTCTGTTAGACAAATTTAGAGTTGTTTAAGGATTTATTTTCTGAAGATCTGATCTTCTCTAGCTTTGAATAATTTTTTAAAGGCTGGGTTGTTGCAAACCACAAGTTGTCTAATTGTCCGGTCTTCAATGATAATTTACATGAACTACTAGTGAGAAATCTCCTAAATCCATATTTAGAAAAGAGGAATTGTCATGCCTAGAGTGTTAACTCTTTATTCTGTGACTTACGTAGTTTTTCTGTCCAACAAAAATAAGAGGAATCCTAACTTTATAACCTCTTTAAAATAAGAGGCATAACTTTATGTTTATAGGGAATCCTAAAAACCTAATATGTCATCTATTTATCAGATAAAGAAAACGACACCACTCACTAATTTTATTTTTTTGTAAATATAAGGTTCATCTATATTTTTTATGAAATCAAATTATTTGATTATCTCATCAAAACAAATATTCCAACTCCTCGAAGCTTGTTCATAAATAGATTTTTGTAGCTTGCATACTTTGTTGGCAAATTACTTAGATTCAAAACCTTCAGGTTGTGACATATACACATCCTCGTGAAGATTTCCATTCAGGAATGCAGTTTTGACATCCATTTGTTAAATCTTATAATCATAGTATGCAACAATAGCAAGCAAAATCTTTATGGATTTTAACATAGTTACTGACAGGAAGGTTTCATCAAAGTCAACACTTTGTCTTTGTCTATAACCTTTGGTAACTAGTCTAACTTTATACATTTGTACATTCTCATCCATGTCAGTCTTTCTCATAAGGACCCACTTACATCCAATGAGTATCCCTTCAGGTGGATAAACTAAAGTTCATACTTGGTTGGTGTACATGAAATCAATTTCAAATTTCATGGTTTCAAACCATTTTTCAGAATCAATATCAGATATTGCTTCTAAATAGTTAGTGGGCTCATCAATCATAAGCAACTTGTCATTCTCAGTATCCATGAGAAGTTGATATCTCAATGATGCATAACGTGTCCTACCAAATCTACAGAGTTCTTGTGTTTTTTCACCTTGAGGCTGATCATCCAATACTATAGCCTCAAGCTCAGGTTCCACTTAGATGTCTGTTTATGGCTCTTGAACTTCTTCAAGTTGAATTTTCCTCCCACTACTCCTTTCAATAACAAATTATTTCTCTAGAAAGGTTGCATGTTTTGAGACAAACACCTTTTGCTCAAAAGAGTGGTAAAAATAATATTCAGTTGTTTGTTTTGGATATCCCACAACTTATATTTATCTGACTTAGCTTTTGGCTTTTCAGATACATTATGCTTAACATAAACATCATCACCAAATCTTTAGGTATGATAAGTTTGGTCTCTTACCATTCCATATCTCATATGAAGTCTTATCAATAAATTTGGATGGAACCTTATTTAAAAGGTAAGCAACAGTTTATAGGGCATAACTCTAAAAAGATCTAATCCTTATTGCTCTTCCTAATTCATAAAAAAAGGTTCTAGGTTATGTCTCAATCAAACCGTTTCTCTATATAAATTCTATATTCATCTTTGGTGTGTGTGTGTGTGTATTCAATGTTCACAATACAAAATCATTCAATCAAATGATTTCCACATCCATAATATTTCCACATGCATATAGAGTAAGATATGAATCAAAATTCATATATTGAGTTCTTTTATTTTATTTTTCTTCCTTTTTGACCGAACCTTATATCTCTCAATATGATTATGATATATTATCTTTTATATTTATATTACATTGGGTCTTTTTCAATTTTTTCTTTCTTTTAGCCAAACCCCATGCCTTTCATTATGGCCATGACATAATGTTTTTGACATCTATACTCACATAATTGTGTTAGTGTAATCTTATACATCTTTATTCTTAAGTTAACATCATTAACTAATTTTACAATATCAAAAAGTGTTCAATGTCACCATTAATGTCTCTCTCTTTCCAAGTTCATGCATGGACTCCAATTAATGACTCTTCATCATGTTCTTTTTCTTTGCACTTATTATGCCTTATACTTTTCTACAACATATCTCTTAATGTGTTATAATATACACATCATCATCAACAAAAATAATCTAATTTTTCAAGCCTTGTTGCAAGACAATTAACCTTTTTAACAAAGATATTTATAGACACTTACAATAACCATTTGCTTTCTTATTTTCTTCACTATGGTCGAACATATATTACTCACAAATAAAAATTTTGTTGTTTTCTCTTCACTTCCTTAACATTGCCAAATATAGGCTTTATGACTACCAAGTGTCCTTCATGTGATTTTAAATCTAATTTCTCCTCTTCTAATCTACATCACAAGGTACAATTTGTTCCTCATAATCAATCTTAAACAATATAATTAAACAAATTCAATGTCAATAAAGATTGAAGAGCTTATGATAAGGTATCTTGATCAACAACAATTCATCAAAATGGCATAATCAAGATTAAAACATTCATTGTATGCATAAACACCTTGGAATAATCTCTCCCTTCACCTATTTCTTCCTTTGGCCGAATATAGAAGCCTCATTTTCACTCTTAATTCTTCATTATTTTTGAATGATAAGGTCATTTTCCTAAGTTATTAGTCTTTTATTTGACATAATCATGAAGTTTTTTCATTTCCCACAAATTGATTCAAGAACCCTAACTAAGACAAATCTGAAATTTTAAAATTAAACTCACAATTTATGTTTAGAAGGTGCCCAAAACACTTTAGTTTGTGTTTTTAGCTCTCTTGAACTCTCTTTTCATGTTTTCTTCTTCTCTTCCTTCCTTTTGAACCTCCTTTTCACGTTTTCTTTTTTCTCTTCTTTCCTACTCCTTTTGTTCTTATTCTATCAAGCACAATTAGTCCTTCTTCTCCACTTTATGGCAGCTCAAGTATCTATTATAGGTTTATAATAATTTCCTCTTATTGTTTGTCTCTCTTAAAGGGTGTAAGGTTGACATGCATGATTGGTTTAATGGTGTGGTTCTAAGGAGATGGAATAAGATAAAACTTTTTGTTTTTCTTCTAGTCATCGATCTCTCTCCTTAAAAGAGGGTTGAACTTTTTTTTTGTTTATTTTGATCCATTGATTATATATATTTAAGCTACTTAGCCTCCTTTCTTTCTAACATTTTATCTTGGTCATTGGTTGGGTTATTTGCCTTTTATTCCTAATCCTTAACAATTAAATTTATTTACAAAGTTTATCCATAACTTTTCTTTGACTCCATAGTTATTATTTAACTTGTTTTCTTGCTTATTTCTCTCCTCTTCTCTCTTTTTTTTTTATATCTTTTATAATAGAAAGTTGCAACTACAAGAGTTGGAGGAAATTCATAATGATGCATATGAGAATGTAAGGATTTACAAGGAAAAGATGAAGGCTTTTCACGACAAGATGATCTCTAGGAATAAGTTTAAAGTTGGTCAAAAATTCATTCTATACCACTCACAGCTTTGTTTGATTCCAAGTAAGTTGTGTTCTCATTGGATTAGATCTTTTGTTGTTACTAATGTTTTTTTTCTCATGGTGTAGTTGCAACTCAAAGTTTATCAATTTAAAAAACATTCAATGTGAATGGCCATAAACTTAAGCCTTCTATGATGGATTCCAAGTAGAGAATGTGGGAAAATTAGACTTTGAGGATCCAATCTATACTAATTAAGGAAGCAAGCATTAAGTCGATCTAATGACAATAAACAAAGGCACTTCTTGGAAGGCAACCCAAAGGGAGTTTGTTTTCTTTTTCTTTTTATTTTTGCATTTATGTTTTGGTTATTTTTTTATTTTTCTTTGCATTTTACATTACATTGGAGACAATGTAAGTTTAAGTGTGGGGGAGGGGATTGAGATTGTGTTTTAATTATGTTTTGAATGTTTTGTTTTCAATAAAAAAAAAACGAGTTTTGCCTCTTTTTTTTTTTGTTCTTGTGGTTTTCAATGATTTTTGGTTGTGTATGACATTATCTAGATTCAATTAAGCTTGAAAAATTCATAACACAATTGAATAACTAATTCTCCAACATAGAATTAATTAGTCTTGTTATTTTCCCTGAGGACGGTAGTGACTAAATTTGTAGACCAAAAGCCGGTAAGATTTTGAGCCTTTAGACTGACACATTTATATCAGTCTCATTATTTTGTTTCAAGTGAGATATTCTTTTATGGATTTGTTTCTCTAGAACTTGCCTGATTCTTTTCAAGATCACATTGACACATGCAAACATGAACATGATTAAGGTCCTCTTTATAAGCTATATAAGCCAAATAGCCAACCTTATAAATAATTTTTCCCTTTGTTGAATCCTTTTTTATATTTATTTTGTTTATTGTAAATCCATGTTACAAGCTTTAAACCTGGAAAAAAAAACAACACATTTACCCAAGCCGTAAAGCTAATGAAGTATTGTTCATTATTATGATATGTATGATGTGCAAGAAATAAGTGTGGGGGTGTTTGAATTGGTAGTATGGCTATGTCTATGGAGCATGTTTTCATTGGTGAGGGTGTCTCAATTCGTAAGTTATGTTGTTGATGTATTGGAAAAAAAAGAAAAAAAGAGAAAGTGATGGAGGAAATTGCTTTTAATGTTATAAACTGTCCATGTTCATAATTCATCTTAAAAGTCCAAGAAAAGGGTTTGTTCATACATGATATACAAAAAAGTGTAAAGAAACAAAAAAGTGTTCCTTTTTAACGATATCTTTTTCAATATAGGAGCTCTACATGGTTTAAATGCTTTAAAGTTAAATTGAAGAAGCAGTTAAATGGAGTGATTGGTTTTACATGTCTTATATATTCGAGCTTTGAGTTGATTTATTTTTGCTTCATTAGTTTAAATGGCTTTTGAGCTACCTTTTCAAATGTTTTCCACCTTAATCCTAAGTCCCGTTACAACCCTTGAAAAGTCCTTATGGTTTGTGTTATGCATATGATCCTAGTGGTGGAGAAAAAGAAAAATATGCAAGCCTATGGTAAATCATTTCCATTGGAATGAATTTGAGTGAAACACATACCTTTGAAACACAAAAGAGTCGAGTGTTTATTTTCATGAGGGTCTACATAATTAGTTTACTCCATCTTCGAGTGAAAATGCTTATTAATAATTATAAGCTGTTTAAAAATGTTTATTCATGATATGTTATGATTTTTAAAGAGCTTGGTTGTTCTTTGTTGATGGTATTGTAACCTTTGTTTTTTTTTTGGGAAAGTGAATTTAAGTTTTGCGTGTGGAGGAATTTGATGAGAATGCAAAATGTTCTATTTTTTCTCCCTTAATGTTTAGTATTTTATACTTATTTGATAACTAAATGTACTCATTATTTTTATATTTTGATTTAGGATGTAAATGGAGGCATTAATGACAAAACAAAGTTAATTGGGTGATTTTGAACAATTTCAACACAACTTTGTAATTTGGATATAACTCTCTCATCAAAGCTCTGATTGAGGTGATTCAAAATGTTGTGAAACCCTAAGAAACAGATCTACAACCCTTATGTTTTGGGGTCTGAGAGATAGTGATTGCATTGAGGTTGTAATTGGGCATAAAGATGTTGCACATGTACTGCCAACGAGATGGAAAGTCCTTACACATGCAAATCTATTATGATGTGAATTATTTTTGGAAGCTTCTAGATTTGGTGCATGAATTCAAGCTGAATAAATCACTTTCCTTTTGATATTAAAACTCTATTTTATTATTTTATTATTTAATAATTTCATTCAATATTCAGATTTTGTGCTTATTAGTGGAGATAATGTTGAGAGTATTTTTAGGAGATTTTGTAGGCTTTTAAAGAAAAAAACATGCAGAAGATAAAAGGGAGATCAGATCAGATTTTGTCTCCCTTCTCATGTCTGTCTCCTTCATGGTATTCATGATGATATTGTGTAACTAAATTTTATTTGATCAAAGAAAATGGAAGCCTCATAATCACTAAAACTATAAGATCTAATTTGTTTTCATTATTTAATTTATGTTTTGAGTATCGAATGTTCTTCGGTGTTTATTTTTCATGATTGTCGTTTAATTACTAGAAGGTAAACTAGGAGGCCTGCTAGTTTATTATTTGTTGCAATCTACTACTAGGTTAGATATCATATCTATATTTGTTTGATCCATCTAATTCGTGAAACAACTAAGATTTAATGATTTGTTACTTTAAAAATTAGTAAATCATAAGAATAATTTTTTACTAAATTAAATGCAACTGCTTTTACTTGTGTTGTTTAGCTTAATCAATCTTTCTAATTTTTAAGGCTGTTACTAGATTAAATTTTAATGTTTGTCTTGAGTTGTTTAGTAGTTAGGGTTAATTAGATTGCTTATTTTCTAAATGACTACAACTGAGGAGAGATAGGTAAATAGTTCTTATGATGAATATTCAAAGTGTGAATTGATATATGCATTGATGATCAGTTGTAAAAGACCTGATGGTGAATGTTGACTTAGATCAATGTTGTTCTTTGAATTGATTTTGATAGTTTACTTTTAGTTGTTTTTTTCTTAAAATTGTTTTGTTATACTTAAACCCCCTATCTTTGTTCATACAGCACAATATTAGACTAGATACTCTTCTTGGGAACAATCCTTACTCATACTTAATTAAGCCCAAACATGAAGAAAATAATAAAAATAACAAATCAAACATATAAACTAAAGTTGTTGCACTTAATTAAACAAAATAACCTAAGATAGATAAATTTCCTAATTTAAATAATGACATGAATGAAATTATCATCCTAGAAACATGAGTCTTTTTTGCCACCTTTAAATATCCAAAATAAGCTAGGAAATTATTAAAGTTGTCTCCCTTTTAGTTTTGTAACAGCCCCAACATGTCATGTATTGTCCGTTTTGGGCCTTACCGCCCTCACGGTTTTGTTCTTGGTGATGCAAGCTCTCTGGCCTAGCACCTCAAAACACGTACTCTAGTGTTGTAGGCCCTACCTCTGTGTATACTGTTCGCTTTATACCCCTCCATACCTGGGTTGCCGACCAACACGGTTTCAAATGCGTACAACGTGTTAGCAACCAACACTATGAATAAGGCCTGGGCTCTGGATGCTCGCTTCCGATGTGGGATATCACAATCCCCCCCTTAAGACAAGCTGTCCTCGGCTTTGATACCAAATGCAACAGCCCTGCCCAACATGTCGTATATTGTCCGCTTTGGGCCTTACCGCCTTCACGGTTTTGTTCTTAGTGACCCGAGCCCTCTAGCTTAACGCCCCAAAACGCGTACTATAGTCTGGTGGGCCCCACCCCTATCGTATACTGTCCGCTTCAGGTCCCTCCCATACCTAGGTTGTCGACCCGCACAGTTTTAAATGCATATAACATGTTAGCAACCATCACTACTAATAAAGCCCTGGCTTTGGACGCTCGCTTTCGATGTGGGATATCACAAGTTTCCTTATTTGTCTAGGATAATTGATTGTAGCTTTAAAAAATCTTCTCCAAACATGGAAACCCTTGTTGCCTTTCTTTAACCTTCCTTGTAAGATTAGAAAACTCCCTAAAATAAGCTAACCAATTTATCATTAAATACCACCAACCCTTATTTCCTTGTGTAGCTATGATGCATAAGGAATCCTTGTAAGAAAAAGATTTTTGGAACATCAATGAATACTTTCCACACTTGAAAATTATGTTGCATCTCATTAAAGATCCTTATAGAATTAGAAAATTCCCAAAATAAGCTACCACATCCTCGTAGAAAAAGGATCATTGCCAAATAGAAAGTTCATAAGTCAAAAAGAAGTAAATAACAAGCGTGTTTTGACCTATATCGCAAGACCTTACCGAAATCCGATTAGCCTGAAAGTTTACTCAATATAGAAAAATACCTCTGAAATCTTCTGGTAAAGTTTTAACTTGCTCTAATGATTTAATTTGGAATTATGCTTAATAGCATAAAACTGAACAGTAAGATGTTTTACACCAAAATCCAAATTTAACCTTGCTTGGATCATATAATTGGATTTAGGAATCTTTATACTATTACTTTCCCACTACTCATGGCATCATTAATGTAAAGTTGCAAACTTATTTATTGAGCATGTAGAGACCTAAATCAATCATTTGGCTGCCATTCTCCCTGAAACTATTATGTCTCCCAACCATTGTAGGAAGACTGGGAAATTATATATGAGATGTTGTATGCAACTACTCTATATTTAGATGATGGGCCATATGAAGGTTGAGAAACCAATATTTATATCATTTTGGTGGCCTAATCAAAAGCCACTTGAGGTATTTATAATAGCTCAGGACTTAAGAACTTGGATGTTGTGAGGACTTATTATTTTTATTTTTTTAAAACAAAGGAAAGAAATGTTACTAACCATCAATGTCTAAGGTAATAGCTCATATTGAGTCCATTTAACCTATCCCTTTTCACCACAACTATAAAACAAAACAGAATAAAGAAGATTAGGAGATTAAAATAAGCGAAAAAATGATAGGAAGTATGGAAAGGATAAACAGGGAATATAGTATAAAAAGATTAGATAAATACCTAGAAAACAAAATGGGAGAAATCACAAAGAAACCTAAAAGTGGAGAGAAATAGTATAAAAAACACCGTAAAAATATAGAAAACAAATAAGAGCAAATATAATAAAAAAATGGGAAAGAAAAAAGAAAAGAAAAAAAGTCCAAGTCTATATATATATATATATATATATATATATATATATATATATATATATATAAGCCTAGCCATGTATATTTGTTCACGTCCATCACTACTTTAACCAAAAATATTTTTTTCTACCTCTCTTTCTTCCCTTCTAACATCCCCTACCAACCACGATCGACGACCAATGATCAAAAGAAGCTTCATTATCACCATCAACCATGCAACCTTATCCTCCTTACCGGTAGCCTCAAAGAAAAGTTAGGGAATGAAGTGATCAGAAGAAAAAAGAGGCGATCAAAATAAAAATAAGAGTTTAAGACCACAACTATAGGGGGAAAAATAGAGAGAAGATTTGGAGATTGAGAGATAAAATAAAAGGGAGAAAGTGATAAGAAGAGTGGAAAAGATAAACATGCAATATATTATAAATATATCAAATAGATATCTAGAAAAGAGAATGGGAGAAATCACACAGAAACTCAAAGATGGAGTGAAATAATAAAACAAAACATCTAGAAAAATATAGAAAAAAAAGATAAAAGCAAAGAGACTAAAAAAAAAAGAGAAAAGAAAAGAAAAGAAAAAAAGTTCAAGCCAACAAAGCAAACCTAGCCACCTATACTTGTTTATAACTACCACCACCATAACCGAAGATATTTTTTTTAGCCTTTCTTTCATCCTTTCCAACAATAACATAGTCACCATCATCCCTTACCAAACTACGATCAACGACTAATAATAATAATAAAAATGCTTCACTATAACCATCAACCATGCAACATGTTCTCCTCACCAATAATCTCAAAACAATTTTTGGGAATGAAGTGATTAGAAGAAAAAACAAGGGATCAAAATTAAAATAAGAGTTTAAGTCCTTTTACACCATAATTATAGAAAAAACAAGATAGAAGACTAGGAGATTGGAGATAAAATAAAATAAAGAAAGTGATAGGAAAAGCGAAAAGGATAAACATGCAATATACTATAAATATATTAGATAAATATCACAAAAAGAGAATAGGAGAAATCACTCAAATCCAAAAGTGGAGAGAAATAATATTAAAAAACACCAGAAAAACATAGAAAACAAATAAGAGCAAAATGACTAAAAAATAGGAAATAAAAAAAGTCCAAGAAACCTAGCCATCTATACTTGCTCACGGCCACCACCACTTTAACCAATTTTTTTTTTCAGCCTCTCTTCCATCCCCTCTAACAATATAACACAGTCGCCACCATCCCCTAGCAAACCACAACCAACGACCAATGATAAAAATAAGTTTCACTACCATTATTAAACATGTGACCCTATCCTCCTCACTGATAACCTCAAAGAAATGTTAGGGAATGAAGTGATTAGAAGAAAAAAAAGGGATTAAAATCAAAACAAGAGTTTAAGTCCATTTACACCATAACTATAGAAAATAGAAGATAGAAGATTGGGAGATTGAGAGATAAAATAAAAGAGAGAAAGTGATAGGAAAAGCGAAAAGGATAAACATGTAATTTACTATAAATATATTAGATAAATACCAAGAAAAGAGAATAGGCAAAATCACACATAAACCTAAAAATAGAGAGAAATAGTATAAAAAACACTAGAAAAAATATAGAAAACAAATAAGAGCAAAGAGAATAAAAAAATGGGAAAGAAAAAAAGTCAAAGCCTATAAAAAAAAACTTAGCCACGTATACTTATTCACAACCACCACCACTTTAACCAAAGATAATTTTTCCAGCCTCTTTTTTCATCCCCTTCAACATTAACACAATTGCCACCATCCCCTACCAAACCACAACTGACGACCAATGACCAAAAAAAGCTTTATTACCACCATCAACAATGTAGCCTTTTCTTCCTCATTGATAACCTTGAAGAAAACAACATCTTCTGTTATCTCTATCTCGATAGTCATCATGCAATCCCTCTTTTTTTCAAACAAATAGCCTAGCCACTACTTCCTTTCTTCTTCTTTGTCAAAACTAAAAGAATTAATTGCTATTGTAACTAGTGGAGGTTAGAGGGAATGAGAAAGAAAAACAATAGAAACCAAAGCTTTCTTTTTGTCGATTTCTCTCCTAGAGTAGTATTGCACTTTATCATCGACATATAAAATAAGTTAAGAGAAATCACCATTAGTTCCAGATGGTCACACTCCTTTATGTTGTAAGCGCATAGATCCATATGACACTGGTCATGGTAGTGCATACAAGCATGCACCACCATATCCCAAACATGTCAACATTGCCTTGCTTTTTTCATCTTATTTTGGTCAATTTTGACAGTTTTAGTAGGTCATTCTCTAATCTAAAATGAAATTTTATTTGCTTTGTATAATTGGTAGCATGATCTTATTGATTTTTATGTGGATATCATAAATATTTGAATGATTATGATATATTATATTAGGTGGTAACCCCAGGAGCTATGAAGTCGTCAGGGATCTATTTTGGAAAGTAATAAGGTGGAATCAACACCCAATAACAAGGTTTGTGTTGTTCTTTTTTATCAAAGGATCGACTTATTGATAGTATGACCTTTAACTAGGTTTGTGAATCAGATGTTGAAATTTTGTTATTTCAAATAATAAATAAAATATTTTTAATTTGCTTTGTTGATTTATGTTCAATCTAGGGATAATATGATTCTTAAATGGGTCCTATTCTTCGAAAGTTGGAAAAACGTTATGTTTTAAAAGCCACATACATGTAATATTGTTTTTTTAAATGTGAAATTAATTTGTAAGTTAAAGGTGATGTTGGCCAATATCCAATTGATTCTCTTTCCTATCATATAGTAAATCGTTATCCTACCAATGGAATCGCCTTTGAGGTGACAATCTTTTTTTAAAAAAATAATATATACACCATGTGATATTTTAAATTTTTTTCCTTTGTATGTAAATATTTGTTTTATCAATACGTGTGTATGTTTTCTTAGAAGTTTTCATGTGTTAGTATAGTACCCCATCTTTGTAAGTGAATATAGGTTAGGTCAATATGACCCCACCCAAGCCCTTTAAGTATGAGTAGAGGCTTCATACTCATTTTAGGTTTAATTAAATAAAATGGGTCTAAGCCTAAATTGATTAGTCTTTTTGTTAGGCTAGGTCTCAAGTCACTATCATAGGATTAGTAGTCTTTTAGCATAAATATTTATATTAATTTAGACAACTATTTTTACAAAAGCATAATAGGTATCTTTGGGTCCGTTTGTCTACGCGGCTGCGGCTGCGGCTGCGGCTGCGGTTGAAATAAAACACAACAAACATATGTTTGGTTACAGAAAAAAACCTTTGTTAACGGTTCATGGGTCCCACCTTTTACTGCGTTGCAAACTCAATAATCGCGAAGCAGCAGGAGGCTGCTTTTGTTTCAACAATAAACAATGGGAAACACATATTTACGCACTGTGCATGCTAATTAATTAGCATGAACAGTGTAACATGCATACAGTTCCGGTCGGACCGGTTCCGGCCAAACCGGTTCCGGTTCAAAGCTTAAAATACATTGAACCAGGTCCAACCCAGTAAAATAAAAATTATTTTTAATTTCTTATTTTTTTTTATTCAAAAAACTAGTGTTTAACATTATTTAATGACACTATATAAATTAGACAGAGATCCCTTGATAAAGTAGCATTTGCAGAATTTGATCACAATCCCAATTTCGTTCTTAATTATATTTTACCTGATGTTATTGCGCGCTTAAAAAACCAAAAAAACTGTAGTCCTTGTAGGATGTATTTCATACGTGATGTAATTGTAGATATTTTAATGGAACAATAAAAAATATTTTATATAAAGTATTATTTATTTCATGATGTAATAACAAAAGTTAAATCTATAATATTTAAATTAAAAACTATTAATATTAATACATATTTTTTAAAATTATTTTATAACCTCAATTTCAAAAGCATTATTAACCAAACACATTAAACTACTTTTTTTTCAACCTCAATTTCAACCACAGTTTTAACCAAACACCTATTTTTTCAAACCAACCTCAATTAAAAGTACTTTTTTATAAAACAACTTTTTTCAAACCATAACCACAACAGCTACCGCAACACCAAACATATTCTGTCATCAAAGATAAACAACAATGTATCTTAACTTAGGTATGATGTATAGGTGATAGTTATCTTTTTTATTACATAATTAACCTTTTATTTAGAAATATAAAGACTAGTTAGGGTTTCTAGCTACTATAAAACTATGTGGTGACTCATGTTTTTAACCTTACCCCTACCAATCCTAAATCAAGATCATTGAGATTTTTCTTGTGATAAAATGACTACTCTGTTGAGGAATTAATATGGATTAGGTTTAGTTTGGTTGTTTAAAAATAATGTGTTTGTTATGCCTTTTATTTTTATATATTTACCAATATTATGTGATTTTATTTGATGAGTTTTTGTGCTCTTGTTTGTTTATTTATTTATTTTTTATTTTCATATATTTTATTATTATGCATATTGGATTGGATGTGGACTTATATCCATGCACTCATTCCATGACACTTATTTGCATGTACATCACTTTAGGTTAGTATGAGAAATTAGATGTATCTTGATGGTTTTTGCCTTAAGCTAGCATGTATTAAACCTCATACTCTCATTAAAAGTCTATATGGTGATGATTAATAATTGATTTATCATTGCCTCATTTTATGCTCTTTACACCTTGTAGGCGCCATGTCAACCTTTTAAGGTGTGTTTACCTAAGTGATCATCTTTCATCCCCTCCAAAAGTAACATAGTCGCTATTGTCACTTACCAAACCATTATCGATAACCAGAAGAAGCTTTGATGCCGCCATCAACCACGCAACCGTGTCCATCTCATTGACAACCCCAAAGAAACACAACGGCTCCTCCCATTTCTATCTTGATAGTTAATCATCAACACTACCTCACAACCTTCTTTTTTTTTTATCAAACAGCCCATCCATTAGTATGACAAAATCAATAGCAGCTGCAACTAGTGGAGGTGAGAGGGAATGAGAGAGAAATAATATTTTCATTTCCCTTCCTATACTTTATCTCATAGTCAAGACCGAGTAATTTAGATAACCTCAAATGTTGAGAAGGAAAAGTTAACTTTTGGTCTAGTAGATATTTAAGGTTGTTATGATATATACGAATCTTGAAAATTCTCTTCAAAAGATAATGCTTCCATTTAGTCACTACTAACAGGAATGTCATATCTCCTTCTCATAAATAGAGAGAGTTTGCTATTTTGTCTGTAATGGCTTGCTAATGTAAGCTATAAAGTGCCCTTCTTGCATTAATACCGTACCAATTCCCACAATAGAGACATCATCTTCTACCAAAAAGAGCTTATTAGGGTTGGGTAGGGCTAAGACTGAAAGGTGTGTCATAATCTCTTTAAGCTAGTTGAAAGCTGCTACAACTTCTTCATTCCATAGAGAAGAGTCCTTCCTTAATAGTTGTGTAAGGGACATACAAATGGACCTAATCCCTTTCACAAACCTTTTGTAATACCCTACAAGACCTAAGAATCCTTTTAGCTACTTGATGGTTTTAGGTGTTGGCCCATCCAAAATTGTCTGGATCTTTTAAGGGTCTATTGCCACTTTCTTTCTAGAGATTATATGGCCTGAATATTCAATTTGTGTACTCCTAAACACACATTTGCTTCTCTTAAATAACAAACTATGGTCCATAAGAATTTCAAAGACAATTTGTATATGCTCTAAATGATTTTCATGTGACTTGTTATAGATTAGAATATCATCTAGGAACATAAGAATAAATTTTCTTAAATAATTCCTAAAAATATCATTAATTAGGCTTTGAAAAGTAGTTAGCATATTAATTAAGTCGAAAGGCATCACCATTAATTTATAGTGTCTTTTGTGAGTTCTGAAGGTTTTTTTATACACATCATCAAGAGCCATACGAATCTGATGGTATCCTACCCTTAAATCCACTTTTGTCAAGATAGTGGCCCCAACTAATTCTTCCACTATAGGTATAGGGAACTTGTCTTTGACATTAAGTTTGTTTAAAGCCATGTAATTAACACATAACGTTCATAAGCCATCATTCTTCTTAACCAACACCACATGCGAGGAAAATAGGTTGTTGCTTCATTGAATGATGCCTACTTATAACATCTCTTCTACCATTTATTTGATAACATCCTTCTGTAGGCTAGAATACATGTAATCCCTTGGGTTCACATGCTGAATTCTTATCTCGAGAGGACTAGAATGATCATGTCCTCTAAAGGGAGGTAAACTAAGGTTCCTTAAATATTCCCTGATAGGTAGATATCAAGGTTTCAAGGTCAGAAGTATCTTTCTTTTGCCATGAAAGTAAAGTAGTTGCTGACCTCAACTTCTTATCTTCACATTTCAAAAACCAAAACTGCATAAAGTAACTCCGTTACTTAAGTTTAACTATCCAACAATCCTTCTATTTGTTCAATTCTGATAGTCTCAGATGGTGTAGGACTATCACCCCTGAGTAACACATTTTATCCATGCCAGTTAATGGACATTCATAGTTCTTTGTAGTTAAAAGCCATGTTACCCAACATGGCTAGCCATTGAATGCCAAGTACCATATCACAATTATTTAGATCTATCACAAACATATCTATCAAGAATAATACCCTTTGTATCCTTCATCTAAAGTCCTTACACATAGCAGTACAAGTCATGGTGCCCCCATTAGCAGCCTATACTGTCAGAGGATTGATTAAACTAAAGTTACATTGCAATCTATTGGAGATTTGTGTATAAATGAAATAATGTGTACTACATGAATCCACTATAATAAATTAAGAATGTTTGTCCACCTTTCTTGTGACTTGAAGTGCATGAAATCCTACAATATTGTCCAATACATCAAGAGATATGAGTGGTATCGAGATTTCATGGACATAATCTTCTTTGTTGTTGTCTTCCTCTTCAGTGTCCTCTTCATCATTTATGATACATATAGAATATAGTCTCTTAGTTTTACACCTATGCCCAAGGACAAACTTCTCATCACACTAAAAACATAGCCCCTAAGTCCTCCTTTCATCCAACTTCATGTTATGTTTGGACTGAGTGGGTTTTGTATTATTGTTGTTTTAGAAAGTTTAAGTTAATAGGGTTCCTGGGTGATTGTAAGGGTGGTGAAGTATAATGTATTTTTATGAAATGTAGGAAGGGAATTAATTCTGGTTTGGGCAATGAAATTGTTGGTTAAGGTTGAGTGTTTAGTAGGACTTTGTAGGGAACGTCTGTGAGATAGGATATTAGTTTGTAATCTCATTAGATTGTAAGTCTGGTACAAAGCCTTGGGCTGAAACATTTTCACCAAAAAAATTTTCCCCACTTCCAACCCTCCCAAAAAGAAAACCAAAGCTTGTTTCTTAGTAATCTCAGTTCTATTCCAAAGTATATCGAAATCCTAGATATAGGTCTCTAAGTCACCCTCATGTTTTTAAGTCCTTGAGCTTTTCTAAGGGGTCTTTTTGGCCACCAAATCTATAATATAATGCCTCAACATAATTATTCCATGTAACAACTTGGTTTTCTATGCTCATAAAATTTTGGTGCCAATACAATGCCTTCCCTTCCAGATAATAAGTGGCCAATTTGAGCTTATCACCCTTTGGAATCTCTTCAATCTTGAAGTATTGATCGAACTTATAGAGCCATTATAAACATTATCCCCATCAAAAATAGGAAAGTGACGCTTAGATTTAAAAACCTTATAATGGGGGCGATTATCTCCACATTTACAACAGACATTGAGTGAAAAACCAAGATTACAAGTACTTTGAGTCCCCATATGTAATAGCTCGGCCCACCCTACCATATATTGCCCGCTTTGAGCCTTACTGCCCTCACGGTTTTGTTCCTGGTGACGCGAGCCCACTTCTAAGCCTGACGCCCCAAAACGCGCATGGTAGAGTAGCGCAGCTACCCACACCTGTCATATACTGTCCGCTTTGGGTCCCTCTTATCCTAGGGTTGCCGACTCGCACGGTTTTCAAACGCGTATGACAAGTCAGCAACCAGCACTACTAATAAGGCCTGGCTCTGGACGCTCGCTTTCGATGTAGGATATCACCATCCCTCCACCTTAAGACGAGTCGTCCTCGGCTCTGATACCAAATGTAACAGCCCGACCTAACCTACCATATATTGTCCGCTTTGGGCCTTACCGCCCTCACAGTTTTGTTCCTGGTGATGCGAACCCACTTCGGAGCCTGACGCCCCAAAACGCATATGGCAGAGTAGCACAGGGGCCCCCACCCGTCATATACTGTCCGCTTTGGGTCCCTCCCATTCCAGGGTTGCCAACCCGCATGGTCTTCAAACGTGTATGACAAGTCAGCAACCAACACTCTTAATAAGATCAGTTACTACTCCCTTACCCACCAAGGAGAGATATTACACCATGCTTGTACTTGATTCTCCAACAAGCAAGTGTAGTTTCTGTAAGAGAGAGCTTTGTTCATGCGAACCCACTAACGAGATTCTTCAACTCACCAATTTTCTTTTCATGATTGGACCTGGTGTTTTCTAGTTTCTGACCGTAACCTTCTAATAACCTTTTAAGGAACTGCTCCTTATTAACTGATTCTAGAGAATCCTCTAACTTCTTAAAATCATGGGACCTTGTATCAGAGGCCATCTTTTGAGTTCAAAGATCTCCTCTGGTATTAATTGGAACGCGTTGGATAGTAAGAGTTCCAACCTGAATTAAATCCAAGAAGAACTATAGGAAAGTTAGATGAAGCTATTGAAGAAGAAACTTGGGTGGAAGGAAAAGGTATTCCTTCGAAGGATAGAAAAAATGAAAAATAACATGAGAGAGAGAGAGAAGAGACGAGATGCTGGAATCTCCTTAATCACAGGGTACGTTCATTTCATCATTTTTGTTCTCATAACCTCCTGACAAGGAGATTGTTACAATATATATAGCAGACTTTCTTCTAGATTTTCCAGCCTTAGCAACAGAAAAGGAACATTCATGACTTAACAATTTAACGAGATAAAAACGGTGTGTATTGGCTTAACATTGCCGAAACAAACGCTGTCGTTCCAAGCCAGTGAGTTTCTTTCCTTTAAACAAAATCGAAACGATGCGTTTTGTAGCGGTCTTCATGGCAACGGTCATTTGTTTAAATTCAAAGCATCACTGTAGCTAACTTCTCTTCTTCTCTTCAGAATTGATGCTGTGACAGGAGGAGTCGTCTTGGGTATGAAGACCATTCAGAGATTACAGTTACTAACGTCTTCTTCAAAAAACTAGTGGAGTTTTTTTTGCAATTATCCTTTAATATAATAGTTTGGAGTCGACGAACATGGATGTTGTAAGAGCAGGAGTATTTATTGAGAGAGGCAAGTGGTTGGAGTAATTTCCTGCCAATATTTGCTCCGAAACAAATCGATTTGCAGCTTCTGTATAATGATTTCCATCCCAATTAACGTATTCAGCTGTGTCGTTGCAAGGGCTCCCAGTCACTTTGCTGCCATTAAGAACCTTGGTTTGACCGCAAGCAATTCTGTTGTCAAAATTCAATGGCGGCCCGCCATATCCACAGCAAGCTGCTAGCGAATGTTTGAATCCTGGAAGCATGGTTCATCAGATTTTGCAAGTGCATGAAAAGGTAATGTTGTGGGGAGATTGAGTGAAACCAACTACAACTTATTACTTACCATATTGTGAAAAATCTGCAATGAGTTTCATTTTTATTGAGAAAATGTCCACATAAGTGACATTAGCATCTGGGAATTGCCCCTGAAACTTTGTGCAAAGATCAAGCAGTTGTGAGTTGAAAACATTAGCTGCACGGTTATGTGAATCAACACATACAGGCTGGTCAAGCTTTGATGGGTTTTTCCCAAATGTTGCAATGATTCTAGGTAAGCAGCCAAGAGGTCCTGTATTATGAACCCAGAAATTCCGAGCGCCGGCGGTATATAGTCTCTGAAGAACACCAAAAATTAAAGAAGAGAAAGGTTAGTGCCACAATTAAGCTATTCTCCCAAGTACTATTTTGAAAAAAAAAACAAACAGAATGAAGGATTACAACCTTAATTCCAGCTTCAAACTCTGATAAAATGGTTGGAAAAGAGGCTATCACTTGGTCCTCTGATTTCGAATAAAACGCGCCGTCGATATCATTCTGACCCGTGTCGAACATGTAAAGGCCTTGCATGAAATAATCTTCTAGAGGGAGGTACTTCTGAAATTCCTTGTCTAGAACAATTAATATATCTCCATTAGCGAAAAGCATTTTCTGCACATGCTAAAATCAGTTGAAAGATATAGAAAATACCCTCGGCTAGCAATTGAAGAACTCTGTCCTTGAATCGGACAAACTGAGCCACCTGCACTCCAAATGAAAAGGGACATGTCGAAGCAGCATTTGCATGAAGTATAGTAGATCCTCCTGTTGCAAAGTTACTCCCCTTCTGAAAGTTAGGAGCTCCCACAGAATCCAAATATGGATTCAGAAACTGTCGGTCCATGGCATCCACTGCAAAAATAAGCGCATGCGATTGTAGGAGATTAAAGGTGTAAAAAGCAAGAAGTTGATGATGAGATAAATGCATTACTTAAAAAATCGATGATCAAGCGGCCATCACAGAACCGCCCACGTGGCTGCTGGAAGTAGGTTTGTCCATTGGGAGGCCCAACGGGAAAGGCAAGACCAGCAACTAGACCACCGGTGTCTGAATTTGAATCACCGAAATTGAAAACGGCAGGATAGCTGAATTTCAAAGGGATAATAACAGTAGGCAGGAATGAGAAAATGAAGGCCATGGCAGAAAATTTAAGAGCCATGGCAATTTGCAAGGGATCAAAAGCTATAATTGCCAATCAGAAAAATTCTCCGATCTTTAGAGTATATGATACTCAAATTGCTCCGACTTAGACTTTGCTGAAAAGCGAAGACAACAAATTTGTCGTGAAAGATAGATATAATGACCCATGTCTTGCCTCATTCTCTTTTCTTTTTTTCTTTTTTTCTCCTTGAAGTAAAATGTTTTGGAGTATGGTAATTTATGCTTTTAGATATTTATTAAAAATGTATGTAATCAAAAAAAATTAAATTAAATTGATGTTTTTATTATTGTTTTTTTTAAATGTTTAAATCAGAATTTTTTTTAAAAAAATTAAAAATTATATATATATTAAAAAAAAACTATATACCACACTAGATAGATGCACAAATGTGCGTTTATTAAAAAATAAAAAATCGCGGGTTATTAATCAGTTAGTCTTGTGAAGTTATTGGTTAACAAATAAAATGTCTTGAAGAATGGGGGCTAAAGAGCTGGATCGCCTTATGTTGTCAATTCCATAGTACATGGAGGAATGAGTATATTAGCAAAAACCAAAGCTTGTTGGTAGAATATTATAGCTATTTTTACTGTTTATCTTCTCATAATTCACTGTTTATATTGCAATAGTGCATTTCTTGAAATTTTTATTTCTTTTCACAATTAAATTCTTTTGATCCAAATTCAGCACCCAATTATATGTTTTTTTTTTTTTTTTAGAAAGGGTTGAATTGAAAGAAAAAGGACTAAAGTGAAAAACAAGAGTAGCATAGGTGATGGATTTTAAATTTGTCTCAAAAGTTTATTTTCATCCCTTATTTTTTTTATTTATTAGGTGATCGGTCCCTATAATTTAAAAAAAATACATTTTGATATCAAATTTTATTTTTTTTTTGTCTTTTCTAGGTGGAGAAGAGAAAAGAAATCACCAGATTCTGGTTTAGAAAGAGAAAGTTGTTGTTGTGGAAGATTTTGGCTATAAAAATAATAGATTTTTGTGACAAAATGATCTATATAATGGAGGGGGGGTTAAGATTAGATGTTTTTGTACCTTGAAAACACATAAACAAAAACATATTTGAGGCCGGAAAGTTTTTTGGTTTGAAATTGATTTTGGGTTCTAGAAGTTTTTTTTTAAGGCCATGGATTGGTTTAAAAAGGTTGTTATGGTGTTTTCTAGGTTTTTTTAATAAAAAATAGATTCAAAATGAATTTTTAAAGAGGAAAAAAAACTATATTCTAAGATTTTCAGACGACATGTCGTCTGTTTTTGTTTCAAGCTAATAGGACAGATGTCATGTCCTCTACCCTATTAACCAAAAAATAAAAAAAAGGTTTGGGCGATAGAACCTAGCCTTGTAGGCTTGTGCCTAGACCTTTTTTTATTTGGATTAGGTGTCATGCCTGGCTTACCAGGCCTAATAATACCTAGCCTCATTATTTTTTTAAAAAAAATTATTCTTTTTATATTAATGGATTTTTTATATGTGTTTTTGAAAATAATTTTTAAATTTACATTTTAATTAATATTCTTTTTTCTATGATTTGTTTTGGGTTTTTTTAGCCTTTGTTGAACAACTATTATTTTTTATTTATATTGGTTGTGTTTGATTTTTGTATAGATTAGTATGACTTATATTAAAATTTTTTGTATAATTTATATAGATTAAATATTTATTTTTTATAATATTTTTAATATGTGTAACCTTGCATAATATTTTTTTCTTTTATTTTATTCAATAAATTTTATGTGTATATCAATCTCTATTACAAATTAGTTTTCATAAACAAATTGATTAAATACAACCAGATAAATAACTCGTGTTACGATATTAAATATCTTGATTTACATTGGTTTCTTGATTTTCCCAATTATATTTTTATTTATCGTTAATTATTTTTTTTCATTTTCTACACAATGGTTCATGATTTATTTAATTTGATACGTTCATAAATTTTTTTATTTACATTTAATATTTTTTTATGTAAAAAAACATGTTGAAATATTCTATTTGTTTAAGTTTTTATCACTAAAACAATTTAATTTTTATTCTTAATTTTTTTATAAAAAATTTATTGTTTTTAACTTCATTCTTCAATCTAAATTGATAATGAATTTTTTTTTTTTTTGGTCCTCATTGATCGATTATATATATATATATATGTTTTTCTATTTATTATTTTTTCCTCTTTTTTTTACCATATGATTCAAAAAAAGAAAAATGATTTAGTTAGTTGAGACCATTACTGAATAATTAAATTTCTCTTCTTTTTGTTTAAAACGTGCTAGCGTAGCGCGGGTACCAATAACCCAAACAAAGAGCATGAGGCCTCAGGCTGCCTGAAATGGGCCACAAAATATGGAATCGGGTCGGGCTCATAGTTTTGACATGAAAAGGTGGAAGAACCAAAACCCCTAAAACCCCAAGCCACTGGAACAGCAAATCTCTCTCTCTCTCTCTGACATTTCGTTTCTGAATAGAACCCAGATGGCTTCTTTGGCCCTTAGAAACCCTAATTCGAAGCGACTTTTACCATTCTCCTCACAATTCTACTGCTGCTGCCGAGGATCGCCATCCTCCCTTACCGAATCTCTTCTCTCGTCAAATGACAGAACCTCTTCGTCTCCATGGTGGAGATCCATGGCCACCTTCACCAGAACGTAAGTTTACTTTATTTCCTCCCTCCTTTTATTATTTTCTAGAATTTTTTCGGTTTTCTTCCGAAGATTCTCTCTTTTTGTAGACAAAAGATTCGAGGGAGAAAAACAAAATTCGTGATATTGTTTTCTTTTTCTTTGGTTTTTTAGCCTTGTTTTAAGTTTATCTGGGTGAAAAGAGAAAGCCAACATTGATGAATTTTTGTGCTAACCCATCAGGAAATAGAGGGGGAAAATGATGATGAAGGAATGGGGTAGCTGGTGAAAGAATGAAGAAAAGGAGTGACTTGAATAGATTGTTGATTGTATAATTTGTTGTGTTTTTTGTGCTGACAGTAAACCTCATGTGAATGTGGGAACAATTGGACATGTTGATCATGGCAAGACTACCTTGACTGCTGCTATTACAAAGGTTTGGTTTGCTCATGCATTTTCCTGGTTCTGAAAGTTTGGAACATTCGATTGGGTAGGACCTTAAGTGTTTGTTTGTGTTTAGGTGCTAGCAGAAGAAGGGAAAGCCAAGGCCATTGCTTTTGATGAAATTGACAAGGCCCCCGAAGAGAAAAAGAGAGGAATTACGATTGCAACGGTTGGAATGAACTGCCCTCCCCTCCCCTCCCCTCCCCGTACCTTACCTTATTTTCTGCATGCATTTCATATACTAAATTCATTTTTTTATAACACTTTACTTGGTGCTACATTTATCATTTTGCATATGCCAAGTATGAATTATAATTTTTGTGGTCTTGCCTTTTCCTTTTAATATATATATGTGGTTTTTATTCTTATCTTTTAATATGATGTTGCAGGCCCACGTGGAGTATGAAACTGCTAAGCGTCACTATGCCCATGTGGACTGCCCTGGACATGCAGATTATGTTAAAGTAAGTCATGAATTTAGTTTATTATTGAATGAAAAATGAAGATACATCTCAATTTTTGGATTCTTTGGCTGCATAACATGCTAGGCTCAATTTGCGTTGTCGCAATTCTTGTATGTAAAGAATTAAAGATGCGGGAGGTTCTAGAAATATGTAGCAAGACTGATGAATGCATGACAAGGATAATTTCATGTTCTTTTCAGGAACCTTGCATCCATGAATAATGTTTTGACTATTATTTTACTGGACCTACGTAAACTGCTGGCAGTTATACATTAGAAATACTGGTGAAGAAAGTGTTGGTCATGTTATGAAATTTGGATTGAGAAGTTATTTCGGATGTGACAATCTCTGAATTTTTTCAGAAAAATCCGAGATTTTTGAGCAATTCCTCAGAATTTGCTGGTTAAGTAATCTAATTCTCTTAAACTGTATTATGGATGCTTTACCTGGTGATGAATCTAATTATTTGCAGAATATGATTACTGGAGCTGCTCAAATGGATGGTGGAATTCTGGTTGTATCTGCTGCTGATGGGCCCATGCCACAAACAAAGGAACATATCTTGCTTGCTCGCCAGGTGGGCATCTTCTGTTAGAATCTAAAGCATATTTAGTTTTCCATTTTACATGTTTTTGATGATCCAACCTTGAACTCACTTTTCCGAATGCTTTGGCTAGGTTGGTGTACCATCACTCGTGTGCTTTCTGAATAAAGTTGATGTTGTATCAGATCCAGAGTTAATAGAGCTTGTGGAAATGGAAGTCCGAGGTATTGTCCTTTGTAGATGATGTTTATGGAAAGTTGTTCTTGCTTTTGTTTGATTTTCTTTTTATCTTTTTGCCACAAGCTCTTCACTAACATGTTTTTTTACAGAACTACTTAGTTTCTACAAGTTTCCTGGAGATGAAATCCCTATTGTTCGAGGATCGGCATTGTCTGCATTACAGGGTACAAATGAGGAAATAGGCAAGAAAGCCATTTTAAAGTTGATGGATGCTGTGGATGAATACATTCCTGACCCTGTGCGTCAACTCGAAAAGCCTTTCTTGATGCCAATAGAAGATGTTTTCTCAATTCAGGTAAAATAGGCAGATAATGCATATTGTGTCTAGATTATTTGTTCTCAAGAATTAACTGCATGACTGCAGCACCTTTTAGTGTTTTCTTCATTGTTTTGGGATTTCATTAGAAGATGTTTTCTCAATTCAGGTAAAATAGGCAGATAATGCATATTGTGTCTAGATTATTTGTTCTCAAGAATTAACTGCATGACTGCAGCACCTTTTAGTGTTTTCTTCATTGTTTTGGGATTTCATTTCCTTAGTTTGTTTGGGAAACTCTTTCCTAATCTGAAATAGGCTGGTGAGCAAATAGGTAACCCAATTGATAGTGCTGTAAATTCCCTTCTTTTCTTCATACAAAACTCTCACCATGGTTTTATATTTAAGATGTTTTGACTTGGAATGTCCTTTCTTCATCATGTTATGTCATATTTGCAGTAAACTGGGCATAATGCCTGTCTCATTCTTCAATTGATATTCTTGTAAAATATTTTTTGCTTGTACATGAAAAAAGATGTGCTCTCTGGAATGCTGCTCCTTTAATTTGAATGTTTACATTTATTGAAGGGACGTGGAACGGTTGCGACTGGACGTGTTGAACAAGGGACCATCAAAGTTGGTGAAGAAGTTGAAATTTTGGGACTATCAAAAGTAAAAGTTCATCTAACCTTCTTTTTTTATTGCTTGTAAAGCATCCTCATTTACTTCTATCCATAAATTTATTGGGCTGTGATTTACTGTAAGACTCCTTTGAATATTAACCAACAAGTCTGGAGGCCGTTGTGCTTAAGTTTAGTCTGGCTGTGAAATTTGAGTGAGAGTGCGCTGCATATTATTGTGCTCCTTATACTGAGACTTTTATTTGCAGGAAGGTCCTAAGAGAACTACAGTGACTGGTGTTGAGATGTTCAAGAAATTGTTGGATCAAGGACAGGTAAGTCAACAGCCTGAGCACTATTTACTATTTAGGCCTCAGATTCTTCTTTACAGCGGTTATTAAACGACTGGTATGTTTATCTTATTAGGCTGGAGACAATGTGGGTCTTCTCCTTCGTGGTTTGAAACGAGAAGATGTGCAACGTGGGCAGGTAAGTGGCAGGCAAGGTTAATGAGAGAATGGAAACAATGTTTTTTTTTTTATTATTCTAGATTTCATTTCATCAAATTTATAAATTCATTCTAGATTCATTTTTATCCAATTTATAAAGTGCACAAATTCTTATTACTTGGATCTGTGTAATTTTGAACCAAAAATATTTGATCCTTGTGGTAGATACTATGTAAAATTGGTATCTCATTTAATATCCACTTCAGTTGGCATCATTATGGTCATTATTGATCAATGGATTAATCGCATGAAAGAATCTTATTAAAAATATGATGTATATTGATGTTTGAATCAATATAGGCTTGCGTTTATCATCTTGTTTCCACTCATTATGTAGGTTATTGCCAAGCCTGGAACTGTGAAAACTTACAAGAGATTTGAGGCAGAAATATACTCCCTCACGAAGGATGAAGGAGGGCGTCATACTGCGTTTTTCTCCAACTACAGACCTCAGTTTTACTTGCGAACTGCAGATATCACTGGAAAAGTAGAGTTGCCAGAAAATGTTAAGATGGTCATGCCCGGGGACAACGTGACCGCAATCTTTGAGCTAATCTTACCAGTTCCTCTTGAAAAAGGTGTGTTCAACTAGAACCCTCATTCTGATTTTCTGGTTCAAGTTACCTATTGATCTTCCTTGGATGCAATAACCTGCTCCTGCCATGCAACTTTAAAAGGCATTTTTCTTTTGATTGTTATTATCTTTTGTGTTAAATTCTTGGGCACATCAAATCTGAAATTGGCAATTGACATATTACAATCAGACCTACTGTTGCATGGCTGAATGAAGAAACTTGTTGTGTCTTAAGTCTGAAAGAAAGTCGTGGTTTGTCCATGCACTGATTTTATTTCTGTTTTTCAAATGACTTGTGTACTTGAAAGTGCTTGTGCCAAATTCTGCACACGATAAATGTGCTGTTATTGTCGTTGTTGATGTTGACCAGGGGCTGTAGCCTTGTTACTGTGCATTGAATACATTGCATGTTCTTGATATGGCAGGACAAAGGTTTGCCTTGAGGGAAGGAGGAAGAACAGTTGGAGCAGGGGTAGTCTCAAAAGTGCTTCAGTGAGTGGTGGTGACGGTGGATCCTAAAGAGGCGGGTTAGAAGGCCAGATTGATATTTGATATATATAAAAAAGTGCCTTGTGGTTGGTTAGTGGACTTGCATCGATGCAATGTTTTTCTAGGTGCTGCTAAAAAGATACAGTCGGTGGATCGTTGTCTGTAATTCCACATCAGTTGCGGACAATTAATCGACATGTTTTGACCATTTTGTTTTGTTTCTTTTATTTTTATTTTTCAATAATATCCCTGTCAAAATAGTAACGATTCTAGACTAATGCCCTATGATTGACCTTTCTTTGAAAAACATTCTCTATTTTTTGGGTGAATAGGGCTGGCTGAGACTGTAAAAGTTTGTTTCAGGAAGAATTGGTTGAATGTAGTGATAATCAGTGTAAATTACCGAGTCCATTCTAATATCTACTCTTGATACTTGAGAGTGTAAAAAGTCCATGTGGCCAAGAACAATCTCTCACAGTATCATGGAGTGATTCCCACCTCTTGTAAAATTCAGATATTCATGATGAAGCATCAGAAATCGTATTTACGGCTATAGATCCTAAAGCAAGCAGCTGAATCAGGCGAATTAAAAAAAATGCCATGAGGTTTTCATTCCTAAATCCCAGCATAGCTGTGGTGAACATAAATTTGTACGTCTCCACTTTCTACCATAGAGACGAACCTTCATGCCTTCTAAACAACTGCGAAGTTGGTAAAGAAAAATTCACCAGGCAACCGATTTATATTAGTCAATGCGTTTTACCCGGCTGTTCGTGAATATACCATGCAGCCAGTCAATTAATTATAAGCAACACTGATTTTATTTATATAAAATATATTTATTATTAATAAAAATTTCTTATTATTTTTAATATCTATTTATCTTTGATTAATAAATCTAATATTTAATTTATAAATTTAAAATAAAAATAAAATTTATGAGACAAAAATATTTTATAAATAAAATTATAAAGTTGTTATAATTATGAGATTTCTATTACATCAAAACATTGTTTCTAAATATTTCCAGTCAAAATTCTATTAAGATTGGACATTAATTATAGTAGTTGATACCGGTGCATATTATATTTTTTCCTCTCATAAATTGAGATATGAGAGATACTTGAAATTAATATACATGTACTTATCAGATGACATGTGCAATGACCGACCCGCAAGAAAATTCTATATGGAGAGATCATATATGTCTAAGGAAAGGATCTCGTACTAATTGTGTAAGTGATTCTTTGGTTTGAGATCACTAAGTTATCTTATATAATGAGTGTTATGATTTGATCTTAACCACACGTTGTCCTAATCGAGAGTAAAAATGGGGAGATATTGAATATAACATAAAACTATATGAAGATATTTGAGTAATCAAGAGAGAATTCATCACTCTATATGAATTAGAAAAAAATATTTTATTTATTCTTAAATAGTATTGGTTGTAAAATCATTGGCCAATATTAAATGAATTTTGAAAAGAATTTCAAAATCTAATTCAAATAATCAATAACTATAATGTTAAAAATTAACATGGTTTGACAAAGCATAAATACTTAATGTTATAATTACACTGAGAAATTAGTCACTAAAATGTTAAGTTAAACTCCTTATGACTTTCATAATATTTGAAAGTTTATAACAGGTTGTTAGATATTATACTTGATGTTCAAATATAAATCAATCAATTATTAAATTGATAATAAAATAAATTGTTTAATTTATTTAATCTTATTTTATTTAAGATTATGACTTATATTTGAGTCAACTTATTAGAAACCTAATAGGTCACACATATAAGAATCATTGGTTAAAAATTAAAATAAAATGATTAATCAAGTGTCATTTAATTGTAAATAAATTTTAGAAATTAAAAATTAAAAACTAAAAACTAGAATATAATTAATACATGAAATTACAATTCTAAATCTAGAAAAATTAGATAGAAACTTGATTAAATAAATTTTTAAATTTTTTATAAAATAATATGTGTAATATTATTTAAGAGGCAAATTAATATTTTATTATTTATAGAATTTTTAAGTTTTTTAAGTACAATATGTAAATATCTATAATAATTATAATAAAAAAAACTAACACTCTAAAATATAGTAGTCTGATATTTAAACAACTTATGATTTATCCCAACCTAATTTTAAAGCAAAAAAAATAATTTAATATTTAGATAATTTTTATATAAACTCTAAACATTTAAATTTATTTAATAAGATTCTTGAAATTTCTAAAAAAAATTTAAAATTACTGTTTCCATTTGTTTATATATTTTGCACTACGTTTATGAATTTCAAAAAACCTATCATCAGTTAAGTCCACGTTCCAGGGGATCCTCTTTACCCAACACTTGCACTGAACTTAATATCTAACATAACAACGTTAAATAGGACCTCTTTCATTCTATTAACAAATTTCTACGGTGGCTTTTTTAGGCTTTCTGATACAGACTTACACTTCACTTCCCATTCATTTACAAAATCGATCACAGAATCTACTAGAAGAGCGATCCATATTATGAGCTCCGTTCATGGAAGACCCATCCCTGTATTTATTGCTCAAGCTGAAATGCAACAGCAGACTGACGTGCAATGGCAATAAACCTGCGCCCATTTAATCATCACTTGCTACAGAATTTGTAGTTACACTCTCTACCCATCATATTATCCAAACCATTAGGCATTTCCATGGCAGCATGTTTCACAACTTCACCACTTGATGCTCATACAAGCCTCAGCACTACTACTGCCATCACTGTTACAGCTCTGAAGTATATGTCATGAAAACTTTTATCCACAATCCTAATTATTTCCTTATCCTTCAGACCCACCTTGCTTGCATGCTTGCTAATGTAAACAACCGTGTCCTTCAATTTATTCACTGCCCAAGAGAGCCAGACCAGCCCGAAACCGATGCCTGTGCAGAACAGTTTACATGCACTGAAGGGTACTCTCCTGCAAGCTACCTTGCAGATGACAGAAAAAAGAAGAGCAAGGCCTGTCCCAGCAATGCCAACAGAGAGCTGGTTCAGAAGCAAAGGAAGTTCAGGGCCAGATTTCTTCAGAGACAAGACTGCTGTTTTCTCATGTCGCCTGTCCATCATCAAAGATAGAAGGCTCTCGCATGCATTGAAGTAGTTCCTTTTGTAGAGATCACTCTCTCTACCTCCCTTTCTAGTATTCTTCCTTTTTCGGGATGGCTTGATTTTCACAGGACTGCAAAAATAAATAATACTGTATTAAATGAGAACAAAATGTAAACAAGTAAAGTAGGCATCTAGAACACCACATTTACAGAAGACGATGCATGTAATGCATATGCACAAGTAAATAACAGTACTGTTGTAACCTTGTAGGAAGATGTTATGAAAACGGAACACTATATCAAGGACTTCTGTAATCTGTAATCATCTTAATGATAAATGCTCATCTTGAAACATTATTGAATTTTCAATCTATCAAAATGCAAAAGAGTATTGCAAACATTGCATATCCAAAGAATCTAGCCTCACTTCACCCACTTAAAACCCTCCAAAAGCACTCCTAATCCATGCCTAAATATTTCAAACCCTCAAATGCAAGACTAATCATTGATAGAAAGCAATATAATTCGAGATAACAAAAATCAGGACAAAGGCTCTCATTATGGGCAACTTCATGTTGACTTGTCATAAAAGATTGGCAAAAAGGAAATGACAAATGAAGTGCTTTTGCAATGGATAGATTCATACCTCTTCAAAGCAGCAGCTGTCACATCTCTGACCTTGAAAGAAGACCCCGTAATGTTAGCATCTACTTTACTTGTATCAAGCCTGGTCAATCAAATGATTGCAGAGAGAAGTATTATAGCAATAGCTTGATGATATTTAGAAGTGAATATAAAACAGTTATAAAATAGCTTGAAAAAATAAATTAGCAACAGTGAATCTTGTTGCAAAAATTGAGTTTCTGTGTCAATTTCAGCAGCTTTAAACAGAAAAAGTCCACTACAGAAGTGTCACAAGACATTTTTTACCTAAAAACTTAACTAGAATAAAGAAGGGAAACTAGAAAACAATGGTGAAGAATAAGATTTGTATTACAATTGCCTAAATCCAACTTCCTGAAAATGAAGGAATGACAAAATATCTAAGATCTGGGATAAAATAAACAAAAAGGCCAGGAGTTACACAAGATAAACCCAGCAAACCATGAAGGAATTTGGCATGTGGTGTGAAGAGAAATCAATGTTAAACAGCAATATTATGGCTAAAATTTGAAGCATATTAAAATTGGAACAAGAGACAGATTTAGGGCGTGTAGAGAAATATCTAAAGCATAAATTGATTGATACAAAGGTAAAACATGTTCTGTAGAATAACCTAAGCAGCCTATTTAAATTAGTTCCAGGCCAAAATCCTTATACTTATGGACAATTATCTAATTCTTCCAAAAGCTCCTACATAAGGTTTCTTCTTAGAACTTGCACATCTTCATGAGACTTGATGAGTGAATTTAGAACTAACTCTTACAATTTCATCTTCTTACAATAAAAAATACACTTGAAAAAGAGGTTTGATGAGAGGGAAGTGTGAAAAACAATGTGGAAATGGCAAAATATTAAGCCCTAGGCTTGGATGGACATGTTTTGTGAGTTTCAATGTAATTAAGTGGTGAAGAGAATTATGAAGCCTATAGTTAAATTGATACATATTAAGTATATGCAAATCAGAGTAAAGGATTTCATGTCTATTAGTTTGGTGACAAGTGTGTTGGTACTAGACATTGGCCATGGTAGTCTAGTAAACCAGTGGAGCATGGAAAATCTCTTTCGTTCTCAGACTGCCTTATTAGCATGTGTGTTTGGAAGTGTGGTAGCGGTTGCTTTTCAAAGTGTTTTTCATTCCAAAACACATCAAAATAATATTTTTTAAATTTTTTAAAAATCATTTTTGACATCAGCACATCAAAATAATCTGAAAACATAAAAAAAATATTAATTTGAAGCAAAGAAAAAAATAAAAAAATTTCAATTTTTTTTCAAAAGCGCGTCCAAAACGCAATGTCAAACACTACCCGAGTTGTATAAAATTGGATATCTCCCTGCTGGCAAATGAGATGGTAGAAGATGCTGGGAGGAGAGGCAACATGCTTATTGTGTTTAAATTGGACTTTGAAAAGATGTACTATTGGATTGATTGAGATGTTCTCAACTATTGTGTAGAGAAGAAATTTGGTATTAAGTGGACATAGTGGATTAAAGTTTGGCCGTGTTTATTGCATTGTCAACGACTTTGAACATGGGATCTTGAGTTCATACTTTCTGCAACAAGGTTTTGTCATAGTGATCCATTATCTCCATTTTTACTCACAAAGGTGTTAGAATAATCAAGAGGGATGATAAATAAAGAGGTGGTTTAGAAGACATGAATATCGATCCTAGTGGGATTACTGCATTTCACCAATAATGCTATCTTTTTTGTTTATAGTAATTGGTAGGGCTTTGGATGTGTTGAGCTTTAGATTGTGGAAATATGTCTAGGTAAAAAACTAATGGTTTCTAACAAGGATGATAATCCTTATATATATAAGAGAAAGATTACCATTGTGTATGGCAGCCTTTGCAGAAACGAGTTTTTCTTTCTCAATATGCACTTCAAAAGATGTGCCTTTTATTTTGGGCAACCTAGACTCAAGAAGCAACCAGCAAGTTCTCTAATCGAGTCAATATGTCAAGAACATACATTACACAGTCAATTGAGCAGTCCACTTAAAATATTAAAATGAAAAGGAGAACAAGGAATGGACTCTAGTTTAACTTGGTGAATTTTTCAATAGCATAACAAGAAAAAAAGCTGCCATATGCTTCTGAGTAAACAGAACCAGGTCTAAATATCCATACCTGCTAAAATGGGGGGCGAGCAATGATTGTTTTCTCCACATGTTTGAGTTTCTAGACAAGTAAAATTCAGCAACTGTAGAGAGGATATCCTTCATCTCCATCCCACTACCAGTTAGCAATACCCGACCATCTGGAAGAACTCCAAGTTTTGAACTGTGGGCCATATCTCCCAGAAAGTCCACTACAGATTTCAGGGAATCAAATTGGTCACTTGGGTAAATAAGAGGAGAATGTGACTGCTGATGTGCATCAAACATCACTGCTTGTAGCCCAGTCAACTCAGATAGAAAAGATAAATCTAATCCATCTCTTTCTAATTTATTTGACTTGGACATAAGAAACTGCAAGATTTTCTCATGTCTTGTACATTTTTCAACTATCCCAAAGATAAAAAGGAAAGAGTCTGGGCGAGCATCTGGAAGCAAAAAAAAGATGCTACTTAGAATACTTGAGTGTTGTGTGCAACAATATCATAAAGAGTTAAGCTTCAAACAGTCCATAAGAAAGACAACATACAACTCACATGCCATTTTATCCCATTAACTGCTACAGAAAACACATACTACCTTTGACCTTTTCCATAACCTTCTAATTGTTTTATCATCATTAATGTCCCATTTCATTGACTGATCAAAAACAAATTCCCATTCTATTGACTACACATTCCAAAATCACTACAGTTATCCCCTAAATCTACGAGGGCTACTACTACATTCTTCGTCAAGGTGTTAAGCCACCAGAAGTTTACACACAAAAATTACATCACCTTTCATTGCTGTTGTTGCTTAAGTTTCATATTCCAATAATAATAAAAATAATGGAAATAGTTAGTTAATAAATAGAAGATCTAATGGTACTATTACTAAAACTACTCAACTAAACTAAGCCTCAATACCAAACTAGTAGGTCTGCTGCATGGATCTACCTTTTTGCTCGGTTCTGACATGAATCTTTTACAAGGGAAAAAACAGGAAAGAAAAATAACCCAAATACCAAACTCTTCAAAGAAAGGAAGACAAGAAAGACACAAAAGGACTTGAAAATGATGTTACAATTATCCATCCAGCAAAAGAGCCCAAAATGTTGCAAACCTTGCACATCAATGAGTATAGGCATTTTCACTGTTGAGTCAATCTCGGCAAACTGATTAGACTGGTAGATCCTATTCATGGGTCTCCATGGTTGTTCATGCTGAGGTAATTTCAGCATAAGAGAACTCGATCTTGTTATCTCTTGTCTTGCTCCCCAACTAGGTAAATAGGGCTGAAAATCCTGCATCAACGAAACATTAGCTATCATCTATTGTTGACAGAAACAACTAATCATGAGATGGAACAAAAACACAGAACAAAAGCATTGGTTTATCATAGGCAATAGCCCACTTAGAATGTTTTCCTAAGATAATATATCATCTAAATATAATAATTTTAGTTTTTATAGAATCCGGGAAGGATTAGATGGGGTTGTAGAGGACACGACGACATCTACACTATTACACAACTATAACCTCGCCAGAAACACACATGATAAGTCAATAATCAAAACCTTGAGTAAACTAACAGGTATCACTATATTGATTTCATAATTTGCACTAAAATTAACAATAAAAAGAAAGGGATTATTTTTTAGTCACAGACAAACTGAAATAATCATGAAAATGAAAGAAAAGAGGCAATTTGGTACAAGCTAATTTGAGGATTCAATTTGATTATAGATGGCAGATTCTTATGGAACCCCATGGCGGAGGCGAGAGGTCCAGATGCTGATCTCTTCCTCCACCTAGTAAAAACTCCTCTCTGGTGTCCTTGTGGTGTGTGGGTGTGTACGAGTTAGTGTGTGTTTTACTTAATTCATCATGCATGTATTGCAATCTGCACAACATATTTCTTTTTCTTAATTCAAGAAACAAAAGGACATCAGTAATCTGATAAAACGAAGCAACAATGAGCATCGCAACAATCATACCTTGATAACCCTTTTCTGATCTTGGTGAACAACAATAGCAAGACCAGGAGGAAGCACGTGAGAAGCCATCGAACAAAGCTTAACCATAACTATCGTTTGAGAGTTCACAGCAGCATAGACTTCTCCTCACTTTTTTTTTTTTTTTGAGCAGCACCCCTGCCCACAAATAAATAAAAGGACATCACTAAGATGAAAATACATTTTCGTGGGACTTAATTGGATCGAAAAATTTTCTGGGTCAAGAATCCGTGGTAGAGAGAGACACAGCCATAACTGTCAGTCACAGTCGGCAAGTGGTCTATCCCGGAAAAAAAATTCGGGTTATTAAATTGTGAAGTTAATTTAGGATCACTTAGTCAACCTTATCAATATTTTTTATTGACGCGATAACGTTTTATTTTTATAAAAAAAAAATTCTTTGATGTTAACTCGATTTTAGTATGATTAGTTTTTGATCGCATGAGTCAATTCCTTCAATCAACTATTTTTTTAATTAAAACTAAAACTCAATCCAAATAAAGTTTGAAATTATAAATTTCATGTATCGACTTGTAAAACAAATCCAAAGTTCTAAGATAACTTTCATTACGCCATAAGAAACCATTTGCTTCAAGGTGATGTCATTCAAACTAGAAAACATTAAAGCTATTTATTAAAAGGCAATGATAACTCTGTTCCATAACGTATACATAAAAAAATTAAAATATATGCGGGTGATATAATTTCTAAATCCAAAAGGGAAAAAAATCATTGTTAAAATCTAAAAAAACTGTTTGAAAGGTTGAGAAGGTATCAGTTGAAGCTGAACTTATAAAATGTTTATTTGGAGTAAAATCTAGAAAGCTACTAGGATTTGTGGTGAGTAGTCAAGATATTGAAGTCGACCCTAGTAAAGTAAAAGCAATTCAGACCATGCCAGCTCTTAGAACAAAAAAAGAAGTAAGAGGGTTCTAGGGTCTTTTAAATTACATTGCTCGGTTTATATCTCAAATGATAGCAACTTATGAGCCAATCTTCTGACTCTTTCGAAAGAAAAATCATGAGGTATGGAACGAGAAATGCCAAGAAACTTTCAATAAAATCAAGCAATATTTGCAAAATCCACATTTGTTGGTGCCTCTCATGTTTGGCAGACCATTGATTCTATATTTGACAACAACCAAAAAAGCAATGAGATGTGTACTCGGGCAACATGATGAGTTTGGTGGAAAATAATCTATTGTCTGAGTAAGAAGTTCACAGATTATAAATCCAGATACACAATGGTAGAGAATCTTTGTTGTACGTTTGTATGGGCTCCAAACGACTTCGACAGTACATGATATATTACACTACATTGCTGATTTTGAAACTGGATCCTCTCAAATATATTTTTGAAAAGCCTTATTTATCAAGCAGAATGGCAAGATGACAAGTAATGTTGGCTAATTATGACATAGTGCACATGACAAGAAATGTAAAAGAAAGTGTTATCGTTGATCATTTGGCAGACAATGCAATCGAACATTATGAGACTTTGAATTTTGATTTCCCAGATGAAGACGTGTTGGTAGTAGAAAAAGAAGAATAACCAGATTGGTAGACAATGTATTTTGACAGAGCAGTAAATATATATATGGCAATGGGGCAGAAGCTATGATAATTTCTCATAACAGAAAGCAATATCCTGTTTTAATCAAGTTGTAGTTTGAGTGCACCAATAATATGGTTGAGTATGAAGCTTGCATCCTTGGATTAGAAGCTGTATTAACGTTAAAGATAAAGAAACTTGATGTCTATAGATATTCAATGCTGATAATTTGCTAAATAAAAAGAAAATGACAAACAAAAGATGAGAAGCTAAGCCCATATCAAGAATATTTGTCCAAACTAGTAAAATAATTTGATGAGATAAAATTCACTCATATGGAAAGAGACAAAAACTAATTTGTTGGTGCTCTAACCATTTTAGCTTTTATGGACAAAATTGATTATGGAAACAAAGTGCAACCTATAAGTATTAAAGTTAGGAATTCTCTAACCCACTACTAATTAGTCGAGGGAGAAATGGATGGGAATCCATGATATTATGATATCATTTACCTCGGTAAGGTGTGTTAGGGGTACTAATATCTTCCCTAACCATTACCAGTCTCTTACCATAGAATTTCATATAAGACCAGTCTATTTGGGTCTCCAAATGACTCTGAACCAAACAACTAGGTGGCGACTCCTCGATCCTGACATTCCGCCACGCTGCGCACGCACCTGCAACAAAGTTCTTGATAATTTTTCTAAATGTGACAATAACGTTGTGAAAATACCAATGGACATAAGTGTTTATCTATCCAAAAATAAAGGCGAGGGAATAAAAAATTAGAATATTCTCGAATAATTAGGAGCTTGATGCATGCTATGAACTGCACAAGATCTGATATTGCTTACTCAATTAGCAAACTGAGTAGATTTTAAGTAATCCAACTATGGATCATTAGAAAACAATACGAAGGGTACTCAAATATTTAAGGTACATCGTTGACTATGAGCTACACTATACTGGTTACCCAATAATATTAGAAGGGTATAATGATGCTAATAGGATATATTACACTAAATATTTGAAATCCATAAGTGGATATGTCTTCACACTTGGTGGATCAGGTGTGTCATAAAAACTCATAAAACAAATATGTATCACTAGATCCATGATAGAACTAGAGTTTATTACTCTTGATAAAATTACAAAGGAAGCTAAATGGATTTGAAATTTCTTAGAGGATATTCCACGTAGGAAAAAAATTAGTGCCAGCCATTTGTGTCCATTGCAATAGTCAATCAACAAATTAGAAGGGCATAAAGTAGTATGTATAATGGTAAGTATATATATACATCATAGACATAATACCATTAAGGATTTTCATATCTTAGTACACCAAATGGAGTATAGCAAAATACTCTTAATGAAAGATCACCTATATGAGTGAGAAATGTGGTCGTTTCTTTGAGAATTTTGATAAAGGTTGAATTCTTTAAAGCACTCATGAATCTAAGAGTTGTTCAAAGTTAAAATAAATACAACGATGACAACCAAAGGAAATCTATAGGTAAGGAATTATGTGAGTACTATTATCTTGGTTTATATAAAAAGCTGAATAGCTCAAGACATCGTGTTTATTATTTAGCCGAGTAAACCTGATAGTATTTCACTAAGGAAAGTTCAAAGCCAAAAGCTACCTATCCTGATGTAGTAATTTACTAAATCAGTATCTCTCAACAAATCTTTGAGTCATTTTCAAACTAGTGAGATAGTTTTCATTCATGTAGGGGATTGTTGGAAATTTGTTTTAAATAAACAAATTATAGGTGAATGAGAAATTAATCTCAAAGAACTCTTGGTCTTCCCACTCAATAAACTCTTGGTTTTTCTAGATTTAATCATGATTTGCTAGCTAATCAATGATTGATAGTGGTGAGAATTAATTCTTTAACTTTTTAGCTTTCAAAATTCACCATATAAAAGGGGGGGGGGGTGAAGGAAGAGTTGATTCCAAGAATTTTTTTTTTAATTTTACACACTCTTCCTCACCTTATATTTTAATGTTTTATTCTCATTTTATATTTTAGTTTTCCTCACAAATCTTGAGTTTCAGTTCATATTATTAAGAGATATTTGAGTTTCATATTCTTTAGTTCAAAGACATTGATTTAGGAGTGCATCTAAACCAATGTAGTGGTGGTAAAATCTTGGGAGACATATTGCATACATCCTAATTACAGAAGTCCTAATTACAGAAGTGATAAGCAATAAAGCTTTAAGAATAAAGGATTCATTCTTGACAACAACATAAGACTCTTTACTTTAAAGTGCTTCAATAAGTATCCTTCCTGTTTTAATTTGAGCATAGTTGATTTAAGCTTTTTTGTATTGAATTTATAGATCTAAACATGTATAAATTCTTGTCTTTCATGTGATATATTTTTTCTAACATGCCCTTGTGATGATAAATTACCAATCCATGCTAATTATTTTTTAAATACGATCTTGTTATGATAACTAAACATATTTGCACATTAATATAATAAATTTACAAACTTTGGTTCTACACAAGTCCCACTAAACATGCATATATTGAAATAATATTGGACGTTTCAATTCATTTGTTGTGCTAAACTATTTTTTAATAGCTGAAGACCAAGAAAATAATTTAATATAGAATAAGGCTTGAATTTCATAGATTTATTTAAGTCTTCAATTCATTCATCATGCATTTCCATGACTTCTTTTACAAGTTCATTATATTTTTTTAACATGTCCTCAACAATTTTTCATTTATGAACAAAATATATTTATGCATTGTATCAATTGATCTTAGTTTTTTCATTTGAATATTCCTTTACTTGAAAATGATTATTTACAACTATCTTTTTTTTCTCTCTGATCAAGATTTTTATTTTTCTCTCCTTTTATATGATGTCATTATTCGTTCCGCAGCAAGTGGCGTACAGTTCTAACTAGTAGTTATCTTATACATCTTTTTTCATAGAATAGAGATATGCATGCTTTAATGGCTTATTAAAACATTTGCAGATGATGGTGATGCTATATCGAACATTAAAGCAAGACCATCACCTTTTTCTTTTCTTTTTTCTTTCCTTGCATTTTTCTTAGAGTTTTTATTATGTTATCATCCATTTTGCATCATCCAATATAAATTAAAAATCTTAAATGAGAAAAAAAAAACAAATTCCAAAACATAATGTTTTTTGTGTCATCCAAGTTAAAAAACTCCTTACAATAAAATAAAAACAAAACAAAAAAAATTAAAAAGACAAACATGTACAGGTTAACACCAAGGACATGGGGTTAGTATTTAAAATGTATTAAAATGGAAGAAATTAATACTATGAAGCCATATGTCTTAAAAATTCATTCTTTTATAAGCATAGAAGGTGTATCATTGGGGTTTGTAATATATACGATTTCTCATACTCTTTCATTAAACCCCGAACCCCCAACTCTCATTTTATATATATATAAAAGAAGAACTTTCATTCTATATGAAGAGAGTGTAGGTGATGTGAACCCTAGTGGAATTTAATGGAATTCACGACCCCAAGATCAATCTAATCCAAGTTTGTTGAGATTTGAATGAGCTTATCACAATGAAAGACTTGCTCCAAGGCAACAAGATTATAAACCAACTCGACACAATGCCTACACCTGAAGACGAGCAAAGGAAGTATAAATTCACAACAAAGAATGGTCAATTATTTGAAGAGTTGAAAGTTCAATCAAGAACCAAGATTAAGCAACTAAAAAGTTGGCTACAATGCTGAAAATATCATCAAACGTTTGCCCTAAAATTATTCCTAAAGAGTATTTAAACTCCAGGCCAAAACCCTAGTTTCCCTAATGGGTCTCACATAAGCCCAATTTAAATATTAATCAACCCAAGCTAAAACTAGCCCAAACTAATTAAAATAAACAAGTATAAGACCCAAATAAAATGTCTACTCTCAAAATAAGTAAAGTTTGATAGCCTAACTAATTAAATAAGACAAATTCGTTGTTTCCGCATTCTGTCTGGCAACAACAAAAGTCCAACTTTAAACAGATGGTTCTCGCTTGTCTTAATGAATTAGAAGGCGTTCCATATACTGTTGGAAAGGTATGGAAGTCTAGTTTATAGCCCAACTAGAATCATATCAAAATTCGATATGTATCTCTAGTTATGACCAAAAGAGTAACGAAAGGTCAAACTGTCTGAATTTAGTCTTCTTCTCTCAATCCTTGTGTAATGGTATTGGTTCCACCAACAAGCCACTCTTGAACATGAATCAGATTAATCAAGGCTTGCTATTTATTATTACAAATCCTCTTGTAGTGCATCGTAACTCATGTCTCTTGAAGAAGTCCACTAAAAGCTTCTTTGAACTTCTTAGTCATAAGCATAGTAACTGGACCAACTAGAACCTCCAATGGATTCTTTGATGGTTGGGTCGCATCATCCCCTCTCTCCTAAAAAGGATTCGACCTCGAATCATCACCTACATCAAACAAACAAAGATCAGAAATATTGAATGTAGCATTAACACCATACTCACCTGGTAGATCCATTTTGTAGGCATTATCATTAGTCCTTTCTATGATCTTTCACCACCTGTGTTTTTTTATTACCATTAAGACTAACATTTTCATCAACAGATAAAGGAATCAAATCTAATGGAATCTCTATAGAGATTTCATCAAATGAAAAGAGGCACTATGATCTTTCGGAGAGACAAAGTGAGACAAGATCAAGGTGGTGGATACCTAAGTAGTGCCTAACAAGAAGACATTTATTCTTGAATGGAAACTGGTATTGTACCATCACTAAGCAATAAACAACTATTGATGCCATTTCCTTAGAGTATGTGTTGCTATAAACCTAAGATAAGTTTCTAGACATTGATTCACACTCTTATTCTAACAATCAATTTGAAGATGGTAAGCAAAACTCGTAAGTAACTTGACTCTTAACTTCTTGAATAACTCTTTCCAAAAAAGACTTGTGAAAACTCTATCCTTGTCAGTCACAATAGTTGCTGGTAACTATGAAGCCTGTAGAGATGATCCGAGAACACCATTACCACATCTTGAGCTTTTGAAAGATGAGAAATAACAATGAAATGTCTATACTTTGTAAATCTATCTGATTAGTACTTAAAAGTGCATTCTCATTAAGGCTTTATATCATCATATTGCACTTAAAATATCATTAAATTCCCTAACTTAAGCATGTTTTATAATAATAAGTCTGATAATATAAGATAGCTTTAATTTATGGCAAATGCTCATTTTAAATGCAGGCATATCTCATAATTCAAAGGATTGATTGATGTGATTAACTATTGAAAGTGAAAGGACAAAGAAAAGGCTAAACTTAAAAAAGAGATGTTGGTTTAGTCCAAACTGGAACACTATTCGGTTATTGGATCATAACTGGAGCTATAGAACTTGGATTAAGGTTTGGTCTATATGGATGGAAAGCCAAAATATAGGCCTAAAACTTTCATGAAGAGTCCAAGATTAAAAAAGGTTGTTTTCAAGTTCAAATTGTAGCAACAATGGAGAAGTCAGAATCTGTCCTGCAGCCCAGACATTGTTCAGTGTTCAGCCCATATCTCGAGTTGTAGAAGTCCAAATGCACCGATTTGTTTTTTGTTAAAAAGCTGAGACAATTTCTCAGAACTTTCATTGGGACAATCTGTTCAAATTCTGACATTAGCAATGATGTTTTGTTCAGACAAGAAGATAAGGATTGTCACCAAGTCAAGATGTGGTCACCCACTCAACAATTAGCCATCAAATCAATAGTTTCAAATTTTGGCCTTTAAAAGGAGGCATTTGCCATGCATTTAGGCATCTTGGTTTTCAGAACAAAATCATGTTCTTGCTCTCTCTCTTTATATTTTTGTAATGCTTAAATTTTGTTTATATTAATCTCTTATTTATGCTTTTCATTTTCTTTCCTTTACTTAGTTCACTTATATCTTATTTATGTTCTTATCTTGTTTGTTTATATTTCTCTTCTTAATCATGTTTAGCTAAGTTTATTATGTCAAGGTGAAAAGGTTACACTAATGGTGTAAGAATAATTGTAGTATAAACTCAACATGGACTCTAATGTTTGATACTAACATGTTTTGTATTTGTTATCTTGTTCACTTTTAATACTTTGCTTGTTAAATGGTTAATCTAGATTTATGTTGTATAACCCTTGGTACAACAAATACTTGGCACTTTCATAGCCCAACCGTATGGTATAACTGACACTTGTGCTATGAAAGGAACTTGATTTGTTGTTAACATAAGTTATAATCATGAATACCTGACAACATTTACAAGTATTAGCATTATTCGAATAAGATAACTAATGTAATCATGTTAACAATTTATAATCCGATTGGAACCTTCTTTGTGTGTGGTTTCCAGTTAAGTAATAAAAAGAGTTTATACTATACTTGTTTGAAATACCATTAGTGGATCATCTAACCTTGACAATTATTTTATCCTTGTTTAATCCTTATATCAATATCACATCTCGAAGCTCTCTTCAACTCCTTTTTCTGTTATTATCCATTTCTTTATTTGTAGTTTATACAGTTAATTTCCTTGTGGTTCGACCCCGGTCTTGCTGAGTTATTTATTACTTCGACACTCCTACACTTGGGAGAAGATATCAATCTTTTGGTCATGTCAAGTTTTTAGCATCGTTGCTGGGGAGGTAAATTCTTGTATAAATTATAATATTTATTTTATTTTCTCTTTTCACTTTTCACTTTTCATTTTATCTAACTTTTGTTTGTTTTGTTTTGTTTCCTTTTCTTTCCTTTTCTTCCTTTTATTCTTTTCCTACACGTGCATGAGAGTTTGGTCACGTACATTAAGTGGTAGACTTTGTAGGGTATCCTCATCATTTTCAGAAAATATGGCCAAAGAAGATAATCAGTCACTTCATAATGAGAATAATAAGAATAACCGTGTTAGAACACTTAAAGACCACATAAATCCCACAAGAACAAGTGCACCCTCATGCATAGTTTTCCCCCCTGATGTATCTCATTTTAATTTTAAGCCAGACATTATTCAACTTTTACCTTCTTTTCATGGCTTAGATATAGAAAATTCATACTTGCATTTGAGAGAATTTAAGGAGGTTTGTAACACCTATAATGACTTAAATTGTAGTATGAACACCATCAGATTAAATTATTTTTTTTCTTTTTCATTAAAAGATTGGTTTCACATTTTTATAAAGGGTTAACACCTAAAGATAGACAAATGGTGGAATTGATGTGCAATGAAAATTTTAAAGATAAAAACCTTAATGAAGCAATGTAGTACCTAGACTTGCTAGCTGAAAATGCTCAAAATTGGGACACTATAGGCACTTATGAGGCACCAAGTAAAACTCAACCTCATACATCTAGTGGAGGGATGTACAACCTTAGGGAAGATCATGACCTCCAAGCAAGTTTGCATCTTTAGATAGAAAAGTCGAGGCACTAGAATTGAAAAAAAGTGGTCAATAAATTTGTTCAAGACATTGTGTGTCAAATCTATGAAACCAATGAACACTCAACTAATGACTGTCTAACTTTGTCTTCTTTCAAGGAATGCCTCCATGAACAAGCTCATGCTTTAAACAGTTTCCAAAGGCCCAATCATAACCTATACTCTCAAACATACAACCCTAGTTGGAGAAATCATCTAAATTTCAGTTGGAAGAGTGATAACAATAATGCACAAACTTCACAGCCACTGTTTCAAGCACACCATAATTTCTAAAATTCTCATGGATATGCACTTCCTTGTGCTCCACCTCCTAGAAGAAATCTTAAGGAAACATTGCATGCATTCATTGAAAAGCAGGAGACAATCAACACTCAAAATGCTCAAACCATGGCAAATCTAAAAGATGCTCTTGCAAAGTTCACATCTGCTCTCAGTTTTCAAGAGAAAGGTAAGTTTCCATCTCAACCACAACAAAATCCCACGGGGCAATACAATGCAAATGCAAGTAGTTCCGGAAGCCAACACATGGATCAAGTCAAATCAGTCATCACTCTTCGTAGTGATAAGGTTATTGAAAACCCCACTCTTAAACCTTGTGAGAAAGATGATGAGTCAATCTTTGAGGGTAAGGAAGGGTTGAAACTGAACATTGCAAAAAAAAAGAATGATTCCCCGCCATCACTTCCATCCTCATGCCATGACCAGACAAAGAAAAGTCAATCACAACTCTAAAATCTTTGAAATTTTCAAACAAGTAAGGATCAATATACCTTTATTGGATGCTATTAAACATGTACCTTCTTATGCTAAATTTTTGAAAGATATGTGCACCGTGAAGAGAAAACTGAATGTGAAAAATAAAGTCTTTTTAGCCGAACAAGTAAGTGTCATTATTCAAAACAATAATGCTTTGAAATATAAAGACCCTGGTTATCCTACAATTTCTTGCTTTATTGAAGAACATAAAATTGAAAAAGCTTTACTTGATTTTGGAGCTAGTGTGAATTTACTTCCATATTTAGTTTTTCATAGTCTCAATCTAGGTGAGTTAAAACCAACTTCTGTAATTCTTTTACTTGCTGATAGATCTGTAAAAGTACCTAGAGGAATAGTTGAAGATTTGTTAGTATAAGTTGATAAATTCATTTATCCTGTGGATTTTATTGTCTTGGATACACAACTTGTTGAAGCATGTAATTCATTTCATGTTATTTTAGGACGTCCGTTTCTTGCAACTCTAATGCATTGATTAATTATAGGAATGGACTGATGAAGCTATCATTTGGAAACATGACATTTTAGATGAATATTTTTAACATTTGCAAGCAACCTGGAGATGATAATGATTCACAAGAAGTAAATGTTATTGAAGAATTAGTTTATGATCAATTTGAATCCACCGTGAGTAAAACAGAGTTTGATGAATATACAGATTTGCAAATGATTTATTCTCAAGAAGAAATCGAGGACAAGAAAGGCACCAAAAATGTTGATACGGATCTTTTATCAAGATTGACAATAGATTCGACATCCGACATTACACCAATTGATGATTACTTTCCTGACGAATCCTTACTTTCTCTTAGTCCAATGCCTTGGTTTGCTAATCATATCAATTTTCTTGCAACAGGAGATTTTCCAGCTCATTAGAGTACCGAAGACAAAGGAAAGTTTTTGAACGAAGTGAAGAACTTTTATTGGGATGACCCTTACCTATTCATATATTGTCCTGATCAAATATTTTGAAGATACATTTCAGATAATGAGGTAAGTAGTGTCATTGAACTTTGTCATTCTGAGGCATGTGGGAGTAATTTCTCGTAAAACAATGACTGCAAAAATCTTACAATATGGATTCTATTGGCCCACCATGTTCAAAGACACACATGTGTTCTACAAAGCTTGTGAAAATTGTCAAAAGTTAGGATTTATTTCAAAATATAAGGAATCTTTAGATAATCTTCTATTGACTTTTGGGACATATCCTAGTGGCAATATGCATTGTGCATTTCATAACTTATGACCCCATCTGAAATGCAAGCCTATCACATAAATCAAAGGATTGATTGATGAGTTCAACTATTGAAATTAAGAAGACAAAGAGAGGGTTAAACTTAGAAAAGAGATGTTGGTTCAGTCCAAACCGGAACATTGTTCAGTCATTGGGTCATATCTGGAGCTGTAGATCTTGGATTTCAATTTGGTTTAGATGGCTAGAAAGCTAAGACATAGGCCTAAAACATTCATGGGAGTCCAAGATTCAATTTTGCTGTTTGGAAGTCCAAATCTTAGCAACAACGGAGAAGTCAGAATCTGTCCTACAACCCAGACACTGTTCAGTGTTCAGCCCATATCTCAAGTTGTAGAAGTCTAAATACACTGATTCATTTTTTGTTGGAAAGCGGAGACAATTTCCTAGAACTTTCATGCGGACAATCTGTTTAAATTCTGACGTTAGCAATGACGTTTTGTTCTGACAAGAAGATAAAGATTGTCACCAAGTCAAGATGTGGCCACTTACTCAACAATTAGCCATCAAATCAATAGTTTCAAATTTTGGCCTATAAAAGGAGACATTTGCCATGCATTTAGACATCTTGGTTTTCAGAACAAGATCATGTTCTTGCTCTCTCTCTTTATATTTTTGTAATGCTTAAGTTTTGTTTTATTAATCTCTTGTTTATGTTTTTCATTTCCTTTCCTTTACTTAGTTAACTTATATCTTATTTATGTTCTTATCTTGTTTGTTTATATTTCTCTTCTTAATCATGTTTAGCTAAGTTTATTATGTCAAGGTGAAAAGGTTATACTAATGGTGTAAGAATAATTATAGTATAAACTCAACATGGACTCTAATGTTTGATACTAACATGTTTTGAAGTAAAAGGTATCATGAAGGAATCCAACTTACAAATTGTTACAGCATAAAGGATCAGTAAAGGCTAGAAGGAGATATTATATGGTTTTATGGGTCAGTTTTTTTCCATTGAATTTACAGAAATGACAAGTAAAAAGGAATTGAAGCCAAAAGTAATAGAACTATTGGAAGAGTTTTAGTATGTGTTTAAAGAACCTAAACAACTTCCACATGTAAGAAGCTTAGACCACAAGATTCCTCTAATTCCTAGAGCATGACTTGTCAACATTAGGCCATCTAAAAGTTCTTTCATGCACAAGAAGGTAATTGAGAAACTTGTAAAAGAGATGTTACATAGAGGAATATTCCAAAATAGTTATAGTCTTTTTGCTTCTCCGATTCTACTAGTAAAAAAGTAGGACAACATATGGAGGTTTTATATTGACTATAGGTAGTTAAACAACCTGACTTTGAAGAACAAGTTTCCAATACCGCTCGTAGATGATTTGAAGGATGAGTTATGTGAGTTACAATTTTTTTCTAAGTTAGATATGAAATCAGACTATCACCAAGTAAAAATGTTTGAAGAAAACATTGTAAAAATAGCTTTAAAAATTCACCAAGGCCACTATGAATTAAAGGTAATGCCTTTTGGCTTAACAAATGCCCCCAACACATTTCAAGCCTTAATGAATAATGTGCTAGAACCTTATTGTGGCTTAGATATCAAATCCTCTATAAAATAAGAAGAAAAATGTTGTAGTTGATGCATTGTCAAGAAGAGTAGACAGAGACTTGAGAGCAATCACAGCTATGTTTCCAACTTTACAAGAAAGCATTATGGAAACTTATAAGGATGATCCTTTCATACAAAATATCATTGCTAAAAAAATGGTTAACTCATATGGTTGGCCTAATTATTCTTTTTCAAAAGAACTATTAAAACTTAAAAATAGAGTGGTGATTGGTTTTGAGGGTAATATAAAAGAAAATTTGGTAATTGAAGCTCATAACTCTTATATTAGGGGCATGTTGACATCCAGAATTCATACAAAAGATTGAAGGTTGTGTTCTATTGGCCTAAAAAGAAGAAAATGGTGGAAAAAGTGGTGAAGGAATGTGACATTTGTAAACAGGCTAAGTTGGGAAGAATAACATATCTAGGGTTGTTACAACCTTTTTCAATATTAGAAGGAGCATAGAGAGATATCACAATGGACTTCATAGAAGGTTTATCTTAGTCAGAAGACGAAGGTACCACACTAGTAATGGTAGATAGATTTACAAAGTATAGACATTTCATTGTTATTTCTCATCTTTCAACAGGTCAAGATGTGGTAATGGTGTTCTCTGATCACCTTTACAGGCTTCATGGTTACCAGCAACTATTGTGACTGACAAGGATAGAGTTTTCACAAGTCTTTTTGGAAAGAGTTATTTAAGAAGCTAAGAGTCAAGTTATTTACGAGTTTTGCTTACCATCTTCAAATTAATGGTTAAAATAAGAGTGTGAATCAATGTTTAGAAACCTATCTTAGGTTTATAGCAACACATACTCCAAGGAAATGGCATTAATAGTTGTTTATTGCTCAGTGATGGTACAATACAAGTTTCCATTCAAGAATAAATGTCTTCTTTTTAGGCACTACTTAGATATCCACCACCTTTATCTTGTCTCACTTTGTCTGTATGAAAGATCGCAGTGCCTCTTTTCATTTGATGAAATAGTCCACTAACTCCTTCATAATCTGAAATTTGCTCATTTCATTGTCAATCCTAGAACAAACATTGGAATCTCAAGGAATTACCCCTACTGAAATTGAAGATACTCTTTGTTAGGTCTTAACGATTTAAATTAGTATTTACTTTTGTAATGAACTTGCTCTTTGGCAGATTGCTGGATGAGCTACAAGAACATGTTAAAGACTACTTTATCTATATAACTACTTTATATGTCTAAGTTTAGGCAATATAGGTTGTGGAATTGATGCTTTGATTTATATCCTAATATCGATGTCCTTTATATCATTGATGTTAATAATGTTAAAGAGTGGTTCTTTGCTCATGGAATCGAATTTGATTCATTTGTATAGTTTTGTTGGTTGATATGTATGTAAAGGTTGAGAAATTATGGTCAGCTTTCAAAATTGTTTGATGAAAGTCCTCGGAGATTTTTTAATTTTTAACAAAGTTGTAATATTAATATTAGAATTAAATAAAAAATAATAACAATCTTATAAATAATTAGATTTTTTTGTTCGTTTTTTAAAAACAAAATAATAGTTGTTAACTTCAGTATAAAATATGATTTTTTCAAAGTAAAGAAGGAAAAAACATGATCGAACCATAGAAAATTTTTTATAATTATCCATTTAACTTAGTTTTTTCAAATTGAGGATCAACCGAGAGTCGGTTTTTTTTTTTTTTAGTTTAACGTGGGTGTTCGGGCCAGCTTGCGCGCACCTCGACTAATCCTACGGGCCCTAAAGTTAACGATCATATAAGCCTCCAGTAGCCAACCGAGAGTCGGTTTTTTTTCCAATACTACAAGTTGCCAAAACAAAGCCAAACAAAACAAATAATCAGGTCTAGTTTAAGATTAATCAATCGCAAAAAGAGCATACCCAAAAAGAAAATAAGAGAAAAAAAAAAACTTACAATGCACAATAAAATGATGCCTTGTAGTTTTGTCCTTAACTTCAATTTAATTTAATGTTTGACATGGGGCCGCTATCCCTGATGACGAATCTACAACTCGACTACTTTCTTGTTCGAAAAATATTTTATACATGAGCTATGACTTTACAGAAAGATAACTACAGATGTTAGTAACTTCAAGTATTTTTCGAGGACCGAACCCACCCTGTCACTAGACCACAGAGATATGTTATAATTAGCATTCAAGCGACATGCTTTTGACAAAATCTACAAGCCAATTTCAATAATCAGTTCAGCAGCTGCACCCATTGTACCAACTCCACCTAGTCCCAGTAACGCGACAGCCAGTTCTTCTTCATTCCATTGCCTCAAACCCTTGCTTACCCTCTTCAATATATCCACATCAACCTCAGGCACCCATTTTGGTGTGCAAGCCACCATCAAGCACACAAACCCAGATGCGTATGCCCATGCAGTAGCCCAATCACAACCAAGCGATATTTTCCCCTCTAGAGCACTTGCCAGAAATTCTAAGTGAGCTTTGAGCACTGTTGGCCGTTTTTTTGATGCTGCTGATTCTGAGTCCACACCCCATGCAAATGTCCCACAAAATAGCGCAAAGTAAGCAAGTGCATAGCCCCTTAGCATTGCAACCAGACCTCCAGATTCTCCACCTTCCTGCTCCAATCCATGTACTGATATAAACCAGGAGGGTAAAGTTTCATTAATCAAAGATTGAACCAAATTTAATCCGCCAGATATCCACGCTAAAGAAGATCCAAGTGAAGCTGCAAGCTTGACACGTGTCATTGCTGCAGCAAGAGAAACTTTCCCATATCGCATCCCATATTTGCTTTTCTTCAATTTCTCCATTGCACCTCTAGTCCACGCACTACTTGCAATATCTCTGACAGAGTGCATTAGAAGAGAGAGAATTTCTTCTGTCATGAACATGACATCTCTGACTGATCGATGCACTCGTAAGTAAAGAATTCCCGGGGCAACAGGAGAGATTCCACCAGATAAGTGGGAGCCAAACCCGTGACCTAAAAGGGCACCCACACCACTATTGCTGGAAATGTGAGGGGGGCTCAAACCAAGAGTGGATGCAAAGCAGCTCTTCAGAAGCTGAACTACAGCATCGCTGTTATGGTGGAACACAGTACGCGAAGCAGAGAACACAAGGTAGTCACTCCAACGCTTAACTTTCTGGGCCCATAGAGAGGCTATAATGGGCATGCATGGCCAGGGGCAACCAGCAGCAAGGGCATTCAAGGCTGGGCCAACCAGGGTGAGGAACCTTTCAGACATTTTGTCCAATTTATAAGTAATTGTGAGGCTTACTAGGGCAGCTAATGGCAAAGGAAGTGTAGCCAGAGATGTACCCCCTGCAAGAACAAGTATTGAGCCTCATTAATGAATTTTGTTTTTCTAGAAATTAAATTCCCTTGTCGAAATTTAAACACAACCCATGCATACTCATTCTTCCTGCTTCATCATGATATGAAGATCTCTAGGTCTAACACGAATGGACTTGAAAGTTGAAATCTAACAAAAGGATGAATATTTCCAAACCTAAAACTGTACAAGTATATCTATTGATCTTCAAAATGCAGGTTGTTGTGGTTTGTTCTAGCAATGCGTTCAAAAAAACATACATGAAAAATTTTCATTTATCAAGAACTGAAAACCCTATAGCCTAAAAAAAGGGAACAGTAATCTGTATGATAAAGAATTACCTACAGAAAGGCTTGGGACATCAACACCAGTGGCAGCCAGTATTTTCTTTATCTGCTGCTCAACAGAGGATAAATTGACAGCTGGGCTCGGCCAATCAGTTCCATTCATAGAAGCTGGCTTCCATATGCCTCGTGTAACTTCAGCTGACAAGTAGCTTACAATGGTGGCCAAAGATGCTGGTAGAAAATCGGCAAGATCTTTAAGCCCTATGATAAAAGGTGCAAGTGTAAATAGATTAGAATTGAGCATATAGGTTATCAGGGAAAATGGTTTTTACGTTTTGAAGTTTTGGTACAATTAAACTTTAAGTCTCTTCACGTCTAAACCAACAATACAATCATTTGATGATTAATGATTTAAGATGATGTGAAACTTTAATCCCTCTATACTATCCTCTGCTCTAATATGCCCCGAAGCCACACAGTGATTACAGTATTGTGTTAGTTTTTAAAAGAATAGGGCTAAATTTTAACCATTCTAAGATCTCAGTAACACCTACTCTCCTACTTATAAAGTTCGTTCACATTTATCTCAATCACATGGCAAAACAGTATTCTTGACATCCTCTCAATATTTTCTCTTAAGGCACCAACTTCTTCCTCGCATGCCAACTGGTCTCAAACCATATAAATTGATGAAGGAAACTTTGAGCAAATTGTACAAACCTGTAGCCAGTTCACGGGGAGAGAGTCTTCCATGGGCACAGGCTGTCAGAGCAGCGTCAAGGGCAAATGGAGTTGCTTCTAAGATATCCCATGCAGATATTTTAAGCCTAGCTTGAGCATCTTCAGCACCAGGGCCAGATGAAAGACTACTTCCAGAGTTCGTAGAAGTCGAAGGCTGAACACCTCTATTTATCCTTCTGAACATTAAATTGAGGAGTGCATCAACAATCTGATGAACAGGGGTTCCATGTACAAGACCGGAAAAGGTAGAAGCAATGCATTCCAGATGCTGCCTGTACCATAGTTTCAACTTTGGGAAAGAATCCATGAATATGGGTTCTACAGACAGACTCAAAATTTGTGAGAATCTCCTACGTCTGAGTTGACGCCTGGTCGAAGTTCCAAGGGACGATAATAGGGAATTCCTTACAAGCAAGAGGTATTCAGGGCTTAGATGGGATCCCACTGGTGGTACGTCTCCCATCACATGATCAATAGGTGGATGATCAAATCTCCACAATCTCAGAAGAAGTGTAAAGGCATTAGAAAAAACCGCATGACAAGAAAGTTCTTCACCTGTTGGAAGAGTCCATGAGACCTCAGGAACAGCAGAGCCAAAGGCCTCACAGATGGGCATCAATGCACCAGCAAGTAGTGGAACCTGGCAATAGATGTTGAACATCAGTTCACAGACAGCATAAAGGACACAAATTTTCCATTTATTTCCACAGTTTGGTTCTTCACTTTAATTTCTATTAACCTTTTGCTTTAATTTTTTTTTTTCTGTTAATTTTTTTCATTGACTTTCTGTTCTATGCGTATGGATCTCACCCATGATTTATTAGTTCACAAAATCAAATAAAGACACAATTTCTTAGTTTTCAAGCATATTGGAACCCTCCATATTCCATCGTGACAAGCTCTTTATTAAATAACCTCTTCAAGAACTTGATAAATTTTCTTTTCTTTATGTGTAAAAGGATACAGGGGCACCAGTCAGCAAAAGGCATGCATTACACATACAGAACAAGTCAGTAAAGAAGTGTTGTTAAAATTCAACCCACCAAACCATGTAAGGATAAAATCTGCACGCAATCCACAGATGATATTCCAACAAGAAGAACATTTAAAAGCGGAGCATAATTTATCAAGTGACTCTCACTCCCAGAGTAATCAGCAGGAACTGGAGGTGACAGCAATTTTATAATGAAAAGAATTGTATGTTCCTGTAAACAACAGTAAATTTAATTAATAACTTCAACTGGAGAGGGAGTGGGGGGGGGGGGGGGGGTTCTGAAACATTACCTGAATATTCCAACCACGAACAAGAGAGGCTCCACAAAGAATAGCAGCGGCAGATATCTTCTCATCATCAGAACCATCGACTGCAATCTCATATATTTTCTCGATCGCTGGTAAGCTTCCATCAAATCCATCTTAAATTCAGTTGCCATACCACTGGGTAAATATACAAAAAAAGAGCATCTGACATGCATGGTTCAGGAAAAAGAATGGCATAACTTAAGACCAGGTTAGGAAATTAGGGAATAGCCTTTTAAGCAAGACAGCTATGACCTTCATTGTATCCACATGCATTTGAATCTTTCCTCATGCGTAATTACAACATTATGGAAGAAAAAACCTAAATCATAAAACCTCTCGACTTGATTGTATTCAAGTTATGCTGAATTTCAAAAACCTCCATTATGGAATCTGTCAACATAACAGCATTCGAAACACAAAAGCACATCTTCAAACAGCCTCTTTTAAGGCATTCATAGAATAGCATCACCGACCAAAAAATAATGACATTAAGAACTAATTATTATGAAGCTAATCAGATCAAGTTGACCATTGTTCATTGCTTCACATTTTAAACACCCTACCATAAGAATAAACATTAATAAAAATTCACACACTTGTTAAGCAAAAATGAAAATAAAACAAACAATTCCACAGAAAAACACTGCAGTTGTATAGAATCACAATTTTGCTCAAAAGAAAAAAATTCTAGAAACTCAAGTTTGGAAACAAAAGCCAGTGTTGTGGGAAACAAAACCAATGGAAAGAGTGCTATCTTGAAAAAGTAAAAGAATTATGATGATTTATATTATTCAAAGTTAAGTCTAGTGCAAAGAAGGTAGGAAACTCATGCTGTCTCAATTATAATGAAAGTGCAGTATTCTGTTCATCATCCATGCAATAAAAAAAACCCTGGAAAATAAAGGGAAAGGAACAGATGAATTCAAAAATAGTTTTTAAACAATACCACTGGCAGCATACCTGGAAGCTGGAGTTGAAACCAAAATGTTTATCATTGAGGGGGTTAAAGGTGACCCGTTCATCAATGACAACCAGCCAAGTGTTTGACTGGGAACACTCCGAGGTACTTGGTTGGCAAGAGTCACATAGCCTGGCCATAAATATGCTGATGTGTCCAACATATTTCTTGCAATACAAGCCTCAACAATCAGGTGCCTCAAGTTTCCAGCTGGAAAGTAATAAAATGGAAAACAAGACTAGAATTCAGAGCCATGGAAAAACAATAAAGACTGGCATCCAGGGCCAACAGGTTGAGAACAAAGAAAAGAAAAGAAAACAATAAACCTAAAAGAGCAGTGGATAGATAACCATATTTTGGGAAGACAACAGATACAAGCCTACTATAAAAATAAAGGAGAAAAAATAGTTCAAATTCTAGAAAAAACTAATATTCTACTATTTTGTTGTTTTTGTCACCCTCTAAAGTCTGAAATGAGGAAAAGGAAACAGTGATAGCAATTGAAAGGACTAATGTTAGAAAACAAATAAAGATTCAATTAGCTCATCTAATAATTGCAATGTTAAGGAATGTAATCACTTACAACAGTTGACTGGCATGTCATTTATACTCATGCTATAACCATTACTGACAGTGAGACCTGAGATAAACATTGTAGCTTTTGCGGCAGCTTGATTAGCTACTGAGCTAACAGGCTGAGGCGGAGTCAACAACCCTTCATAGTCACCCAATAGCTGCAGGGAAGTAATTAGACCCTTTCGACGTTTCCCCTGTTTTTCTTTTCTTTGATTGGTAGGGCTCTGTTGCGTTTCATCAATCAATTCACTTTCCTCTTCCTCAATAATATTAGCCACTACAAGGGTTGTAATAGACAATAACATGGACAAGCATGTATCAAGGCGAGGTACTGGACCCTCACTAGGATTTCTTTCCTGAAAGAACACAAATAGGTTATGCACTGAAAGATGCATAAATCATTAAAAGTTAAAGAAGGTTTGTGCAAAACTCACAAAAATAAGGAAAAATAAAAACATGCAATTCCTTTGGAAGAAAAAGAATAATGCTTCCCGAAAAATGATTTCATTTAATTCCCTAATTCAAGCTAGTACATTAAAAAGGTTTCAATTGTCTTGGACGACTTTGTATACTTTATTCTTAAATTTATCACTACAGAATCAGTTTTTCTCTGTGCTCTTATCGAAAACATGTATTCTGTCCCATCCCTAAAATCCTGCTTTATTAATGCTTTGCATAACTTTAAATGAATACCACCAACTGTGTTTTTTTCTGGAACCTAACGAAACCTACATGAACAGCACATGACAAATAATAAATAATGAAGCTTGTTTAAGATGCTATATAATCTATATTCTTCAAAGAATAGCTATTCTATGACAAAAGCAAAAATGACTGATGGACAAACCAAAAATGATATAGAATATATCTATGGGAAAATTTAGAAATCTGGTTGTTAACTGGATTACATTTTGCAGTTTAGATATTAACTTTTATTTCTAGTCAATTGTCAAAAGTAGTTTTTAGGTATAAACTTTATTCTACTACCTACTTGGTAATTGGCTTTGGTGCCCATTAACTCAAGTTTAGCATCACAATTCCTTTCTAATTTTCTTGTTCCTTTGACTTCACCCCTTTCTTCCTATTTATACTGCATGTTATATCTCATTCTTGTGGGAGTGCTTTGTCAAGTATATACTCATTTGGGTTCGTGAAAGGCATTACACATTTCAGAAGCACTAGTTTAAGCCCTTGTTCAGTGTCAAATATACCAAATTGTTGTTTATGAAAGAAGATATATAAAAATTAGTGCCCTAGGGATTCAAACCTTTCTCTACTTTCATAAAAAAAGGGTAGTAAAAGATTATTAAGCAAAATTAATTAAGGAACTGTGAAACTACTCTTTGCACAATCCAATAAAAATTTGAAAAATAAAAAATTTCATTGTTGGAGACGTGAAAGACTGGTTTGCATACATCAAAGTCAAGGGAAGCTATATCCAGCGTTAGAATTTGAAGCAGCAGATTCTAATAGAAGAGGTTGAGGAAAATGAAAGAGTGTTGAAGACAACATGAGTTGGAAGGAGAAAGATGACCAAAACATGAGAACACCATGGAAAACTAATTCAAGAAATTTTATACTTAACCATTACAAAGCACAAGACCAAGTTTTCTCCAACTACACTTGAATGATGATATATAAATTTCTATTCAAAAGTAAAATAATAGAGCATCTTTCCTCTCCATTCTTCTCAAATGTTTTCTACCCAACATTCAAGCTCATAAAAATATAAGGGTGAGTTTACTTTCAGAATTTTTTTGTAGTTCTCAACTTGATGTTTAGTTCCTTCTTACGACCATGGAAAAAAAAAGAAGTTTACTAACTACTAGTTTTCTGAAACAGGAAAGGAAGATATTGCTTAGCTTGTCTTTAAAATAACCAGAGATCAAATAAGAAACAGGTGACCCAAACATGGCCACTTTTTTTTTTTTGTGCAAAGTAGAAATATGGAGAAGCACTTGCTTTTAAGAAAACTTAAAAATAGAAAACACACTTATCCAAGGAAACTATTTTTATTTTAAATTTGTTCATTTTCTCCACTTTTTTTATTCACTGAAAAGTTTTCTAGAAAACTGAAAAAATTTCCACGACACCCATAGATTTTTTATCAAATCAGAACAAGTACCCACCCTTTGAACTAGCCGTAAAGCTGCAATCCATAAGCCTAGAAAAGTATCATGCCAAGTGGTGCGATTAACTGCTTGCAGAGCTTTGACCAAACCTGCAACATAAAATTGGAACAATAAATTTTAATTTATCACCTACAGTCCTACTCTATAGGTTTGTAAAAGATTTCAGCATAAAACAAGAGATGAATCATACTGATAAGATTTTCTATAGCACTAGTTGTCGTCACTTGTGACCCATCCATAGTGTCTTCTAGAAATAGATCAATAGGTAACCAAACTGCAGACTGACTTGCCCCGTGGCATTGACCAACAGAAGATTTGAGAGACCCTGAAAACATGACTGCATGAAACTCATGTTGTGATATTGTTTTGCACTCTCGAGACAAAACCCTTCGGGTGTCAGATGTCAACTGCAGAAAAGCATCTGGAGTTATGTGTTTTGAGTTCCTCAAAGCTGCAGAATGCACAACAAGCAGTTGCAATTGCTCGATGAAGCCTCCCCATTGTGAAGGCCTAAAGGATAAGAGAACATCTTTATTAATCGGGTTTCCTTCATTAAATTTCTCCAATATCTAGTAGTAACCACCCTAAAGTAAAGTTCAGAAGACCATGCCAGGTTAGGCATCATTTAGTTTGAGCATGGCAAACCACTTTAATGGCTTGTTCCCCACTTCTTCTTATAAAACACAAGTAAAACTAATCATGATACTATATATATCTTACATGTTTTGACGTGCCAAGTAAAGTAGCCTCGAGGTTAATTTGTTTTTTAGAAACTCTCCAATTAGCTCGATAGCCATTGTAGTATTTACTTTGTGCAACCCCTCGTGGTGCTCATTTCTCTTCTCACTAAAGTTCTCATGACCATCTATTTCCATACCCTCCGGTCTGGGTAGCCATCTAGAATTCTTTTCTGCACCTAGTTCCAGCAACCCTTCATCATCCAAGGAAGCATCAAGTAACTGCCACACGATTGAAAAGACAAATTCAACCAGAAGAATGCCAGGTTCACACAATTGCACGCCAAATATTTGGGAAAGATGAGCAACATCATCTATTGATTTCATGATCCTGTAATTGCAACTAAAGATGTTAATATCTATAATTGAAGTTTAAGAGTATACCAAAAAAAAAAAAACAAAATGGCAGGATTCAGATTGTCTTTCAGGATTTTTGTTAGTCCTTAAGCAGGCAAAGAAAGATTCTTTATTACAAAAGTTATTTCTGCAGATTCTGTCAGGGAAAAAATAAAAAAGACAACTTTTAAATTCCACAGATGAGGCAATCACAATTGGCAGGATTGCTAGGACCTAAGAGTGTCCAAATTGAATGCATTCAAAGTCTGGATCCAAGAGTAAACATTAATGAAGCATCCGTTTAACAACATAAGCACAGAACAATCCCGATACTACAATTTTCTACATAATTGTTTCTGTATAGCATCCTAAATGTTTACATCATTGCATTGTGTTACAGTTTTAAGAGATACATCCACAAAGCGACCCTTGCACATAAGTTTGGTATAAAAAACAAGGAGCAACAGTATTTTTCAGCTTAAAACTGCAGTTATTTCTTTGAGTTGCAGCCTTATATCCATCCATGGTCATGAAGAAGGTGAAAACACCCGTGCAACATCTGAGCAAAGGCTACAAAGATTGAATGAAACTACCACTGTCCACAGCAATCACCCAAGTCAGCCAACTCCTTGTGAAAGTGAATGGCTTAGAAACAACTCTCATTCCCATTTTCCATATTTTAACCCAAATGAGAGATAAAACCACGCATAGTGGTGATGATCCAACAACGGCGCCTACTATTACTAAATCTCCTATTATTCCGTCTCGTCATCGTCTCTCTTTCAACATTACATTTTTGTTTTATCCAAAAAAAGAAAAGAAGCCACCATGCATAACTAGAAAATTTAAGACTTGCTATATCTGCCTATTCCAATCAACAATACCAAGTTTTAAAGAAAAAGGTCAGCATTTGAAAAATCATACAATTAATTAGCAGAAACAAGTAACGGAAAATCAGGCCAATGTCGTTCTTCATAGAAATCCAAAAAACTCACAATTGATAATTTGGGGCAGCGATTAGAGCTGAAAAGGAAAAGGCGTGTCTCTTTACGAGTTCCATATACAGCCTATATGCAGACGGGTGGAGCTGTCGATTCCTAACAACCCTGTAAATAAATAAAATAAAAATAAAATAAAATAACCCTTTTTGGCATAAAATTGAGATAATATCAATGAAGGTGATGGCCTGCCTGGTAGACAGGAGAGCGAGGACGAGCAAAGGAGGGACGAGGTTGAAGGAGAGGGCCTTCTCGAGGAACTTCCACGTGATGGGCATGTGATTATCGAAGCAGATATGAGAGACTAATAGGTGAGCCAGCTCCATTGAGGGCAAATCAACGCCAGCAGAGTTGAGATTGGAGCTGAGTTGGATCGCCCATAGTTGCGGGTCGCAGTTCTTGACCTGAGCTGACTTGGTGAGTTCAAGTACCGAGTCCCAGACAGTACAACTCGCCGCCGCCATATCTCAACTCAATTCCTTTTTGGGAATTGGATTTGGATTCCCTGTTTGTTCGCGTTGCTTTGGACTCTGCTGCTGGAAAAGAAGGGGAAAAAAAGAGTAGAAGACCGAGGAAGGCTGGACTCAGACTCATACTAGAGAAGGCGGGCATAGCATAAAAAAATAATTATTTATTTGATTTTTAAAATATTTTTTTATTTAAAAATATATTAAAATAATATTTTTTATTTTAAAAAAATTAATATATCAAAATAATTTAAAAACATCTAAAAAGTAAAAATATTTTAAAAAATATGGCTGAACCCAATACTATGGCCAAAGTGAAGTCCAAGTTTTGGCATTTTTACTTCTAATTTTCTTTATATTTTCGTTTTAATTGATTTGAAGATGAAGAAAATAATAAATTATGTGTTTTTTTTATGTTTATTATATTAGTATTTACACTATGTTGTGGGTTGTATTAATTTTTTAATATAAAAATAAAACTAAAAATAAAAAATTAGTTTGAATTTTTTTAAAAAAAACATGATGATTAAAAACACTTGAAAAAACAAATAGTAATAAACCAAAATGAAACATATCAAGAATACTAATTTAAAACATATCAAATGCTTTAAAAAAACATTTCAATGTAGCATCTTTTTATAAATCTTACTGAGATGACAACATATTAGATTAAGTTTAAATTTTACAGTTTAATTCATCAAATTCACATTTCAAATTATGAACTTCATTGGATTTAATTTATTTTTTTACCTAAATATATGATAAAAATAGAAAAAAAAAACTAAATGGTGAAATTAGAAGAAAAAATAAAGGAAAAAAACTCGAGATAACATCTTTTTTATATAAAAAAGCTGACAGGCTAAATCTGCAATCCAGGTCTTAGATTTCACCGGGATAAATAACTTTGTTTTTTAAAATTTATTTTTTACCAAAAAATAAAAAAAAAATAAAGGATGAAATTTGAAGAAAATAAATAAATAACAAAAAAAAAACAAACAAAGCCAAGCATGCAAGCTTGGTAGTGGCTCATCTCGCCTAGGCATTAAAAAAAAAACTCATGCAAGTGGGCCTTTAGCCTAATTTTTTTTAAGAGAACATGTTATCTATCTCTTTAAAAAAAAAAACATAAGACGGAGAACACGTTGTTAACTGAGATAAATGATGCGTTATTTATCTGTCTAGATTTCAACCACCACTGTGGTAACCTGAAAATCAAGAAAGGTTTTTTTTTTTTCCATGAAATCCATTTTTAACCCATTTGAACATAAAAACATCTAATAAAGATTCTTAAAACATGAAAAAAACAATTTATCAATCAAACATACCAAAAAAAAATCCAAAAACTCAAAATTAAAATTGAGTTAAAATTTTATTTCTTGGCCTTGATATATTTTCAAGACAATATTGAATTTCAAAACAACCTCCATCAAACATTTCTCATTGAATGAAACTTGTAAACACCAAGTTTTACCGTTTTAGTGGTTGGAATCGACCACAACTAACGACTTTCTCTCTTGTCACTAACATTCAGTAATTTTCTTTCTTCTCTCTCAAATCCAAGGACTGAAAAATAATTCAAGTTTGGACTAAAATTGAATTTTATAAAATTACAAATTGATGGTGATTGTGTTTGAAATTTAAAAGTAGGAGGCTTAAAATGAATATTTCATCCAAAATTCTATATTGGTCATAAGTATTCTCTGTGTTTAATACTTTGATCCCTTATCATTTTTGTTCTTTTAAAAGAAAAAAAAAACAAGACAAGCAACATGTTATTTGTTTACTCAGATTCTGGCCACCACTACGGTAGGTAGAAAATTGAGGTAGCATTTTTTGTCTTAAAACATATATTTTCAACTCATTTGAACCTAAAAAAAATCTAAGAAACACCCTTAGAACATCAAAAAACTAATTTATTAACTTAAAAAATCCAAAATCAAACCGAGTTAAATTTTCTTTTCTCAGCATTGATATATATTTTAGACAATATTAGGATTCAAAACAACCACCATCAAACTCTTCTAATTGAATGGAACTCATTGACACCAAATTTGAACTTTTTAATGGTTGGAATTAACGTCAACCAATGATTTTCTCCATCCTCGTTGAAATTCAATGATTTTCTCTCTTCTCTCTCATACCTAAGGACTAAAAATTATTAAAATTAAATTTTATAAAATTACAATGACTGTAAAAGTTGAAATTTGAAAGTAGGAAGACTAAAATGAATATTCCATCCAAAATTCTAGAGTGGCCATAAGTTTTCTTCGTGTTTAACACTTTGGTCCCTATCATTGAATTTATATTTCCTTAACAAGTTTTGACAATTTTGCCATCAAATTGGGTGTAGAAGATTATAATAATAATAAGAAGAAGAAGTTTACAAAACCCAAGGCATTTTAGTATGTACTAGATTGGTGACCCATGCTATGCTAGTAACTGGTTCAAATTTTCCTAACTTCAAAAAAAGAATGTTCAAGTGACGACGCCAACATTTTAAAACCAGCAAGAAAAATCTAAGACCCGAATCATTAACTTGACTAAGTTAAATAAGTTTGATCAATTTGATAATATGATTATAAAAAAGGCATCGACAATAAATAAAGAAAAAAAATAAAAAATATTTAAATATAAAAAAATGAGTTGCTAGTATCATATTTAGAGGAAAAGAAAAAAAAGTTTGTTAGAAACTCACGGCGCTATGTTATAGACACTGTCTCACCACTAAGAAAAACTCGCTGAGATGGTTCTAACATCACTACAAAAGGATGTATGATGACACCAAAAAGGCCTCACGTGCCGTAGGAGAAATGACCTAGAAAGCAAACCAAATAAAATATCATGAAGTGAGCATCTCATGCTTATCCTTAATCAATTAATTTAATTTAATTCAAAAACAAATAACAAGAGCTTAAAAAAAGGAAAAAAAAACAAAGAATGACAAATAAAAAGACCCGATGTAACCTAAGTTATTTTTAAAATTAGCGAAGAATCCTATAGAAAAAAAAATAAAAAAACAATAACGGAGCTCAATCTCCAATTAAATAAATATTGAAGGATGAAACTTAAAAAAAGACTTAAAAAAAGGAAAAAAAAAAAAAGTAAACTTAAGCGAATCTCCTTAACTTGGGTTCATCTCTCAAATTCGCAATCTGTGAAATTCTAGACCTAGACTCAATCAAGAAACTCAATTCCTAAGAAGATGAAATCAGGAAAAAAAAAAATTACCAAGGGACAAAAAATAGCAATTAAAATAATATGAATTAAATTTAATAGGAAAAAAAGACTGAAGGAGGATGAAGTCATAAAAAAATTTAATTTTAAAAATTATCAACTAAAATAAATAGCAATTAAAAGAATTGAGATCAAATCTGATGGATGAAAAAAATTAAAAAAAGGTAAAATTAAAAAAATTCAAGATTCTTAAATTATTAAAAAAAAACTGTAATAAAAAAACAAGAACAAAAAAAAATGAAAGAAGAACAAATTGATGAGTTGCTTTGAAAATTTAGAGGGTTAAACGCGAAATTCAATAAGGAGAGAGAAATGAAAAAAAAAGGTTATTAGCGCCAAACCGTAGCTTCATTTGCCACATGTTCTTACTAAGGATGGAGAAGCTGTCAAGACGATTCAAACGATACCCTAAAAGCTATTGTTTGGTTGCCGAAAGCCCCCTCATATGTTGCCTAAATGGCAGGATCATGACCTATGCGTTGATGCTAGTAATGCATGAGTCAACCATGTTTTTTTTAAATAATATTTATATTTATCAAATTACTAAATTGCCTCTTAATTAATTTGATTCTATCAAAAAAAAAAAAATAGAATGAAAATATGAAAAAACCATCTCTGTTAACTTGATGATGAAAATATGAAAAAAATCTTGAATTTAGTGATTTTTGTTTTAAAGATAATTTAGTTATTTTATTATTTTTTAAATAAAAAAACAAAAAAACCCTTAAACTTCAATTTTTTTTTCTGAATGTACCCATGAAAAGGAACATATTAGTGTTAATAGCTAGTTGATTAATTTTGTTTGGGAAGGGCATTCAAAATTATACTGGTATGTGTCTTGATATGAGACTGAGCCCTTTTAATTTTTTTATTAATTAATATATATCAGAGGAAAAAAATAAAATAAATAAAATCATGAATAGGGCAAACCCTTTGTTACCATAATTATTTAGCAATAAAGGGTATAATTGAAACTTTGTAACACCACAGGGGAACATAAGATGATGGGATGAGATCTCCTTGTTTCTTTTTATACTTTAAATTAAAATTAAATTCTTTTTGATATTAAAAATAATTTTTTTAAATAAAAATATATTATTTTAATATATTTTTAAATAATTATTACCACTTACGAACTAAACACCCCTGAAGAATAGAAGAGGAGCTATGATTGAATCATTGACGGTGACTGATTGAAATTCTGTTTGCCTATTAAATTGACCCTAATTTTCAATATATATATACACACACATATGTCCCCACAACACAAATCCTTTCTTTTCTCTGCCAGCATAAAATGTCTTCTTATAAAAAAGGAAGAACAAGATGGTCAACATTGATGGGCCGATGGCGTATCTGTCAAGCACCTCTAATTCCAACCCAGGTTTAAAAAAAGGAAAAGAAAAGGGTTCCAAGTTCATGGGAATTATATCTTCCTCCTTTTTCCATCTTCTGGTCTGGTGGGTTGGTATCATGCCATGACCAGAATAGAGGATCTTGAGATTTTCGTACGCGTCACGCTTGATAAAATATTAGAAACTCTCCCGTTTGCTTTAGATTTCAAGAAATGTAAACAAACATATATAAACAACTACGCGAATATATGCTTCACTATGCATTACAGCAAAAACTGTACACGAATCCTTCATACCTAGCAGCACATCACGTCATTCCTATTTCTTTGAGCAGCAAAATATTGTCCCGCTGAGTGCACAAAGATCAACAGATGAGAAACTAAAAATCAACTGTTAAGCCCTGCTGCTATACTTGAATCTAGACACCAACATTTGTAGTCTGACTTTGAGATCTGGTATAGCTCATCTGGGGTCATGTTCTCGAGTTCCTCTGCTTTCTGGGACTCAAAACCGCTGTCTGAATTTGGAGTTCCAATTCCTTTAACTTGATGATCTTGAGCACGCATTCTCTTGTACAGTCTCATAACAGAAACACAATCTACGCATGGATCATGTTCCCCTGTCTGGATATCATACCTGTGAGGCAAAAAACTTCAGAGAGAGTAATTTCAACTAGCAAATACTGCCCATTAATATGAAGTGCACGGTGATCATTCCAAAAACTAGAAAAACAGATCAACAAAAGGTTAAATGCTCGTTAAACTCTCCACAATGACCTCTTATTTGGGAACCAATAATGACTTTCAAAACAGTGTTTGCTGAAAGTAGTATCTGAGTTCTGGAAAACCAACATATTAGGCACAAAGAAGATATCATCTTTCCCAAATCCTCTTTGACGAACATGATGAGAAATTCCAGTCTTTTCTGCTGTGAATTGAGGAAGAAATATTTATCAACTATGTTTACAGAAATACAGCATTCGAGCATTGTAAATCCAAGTGTAATGAAATTGTCAAAAAAAAAATTCTTTTAACTTGGGAATTGATTTGCATAATTTTTAATTACATCTGAGTTGCATTTACTTGGAAAAACCAAAAAAACAAGAAAACAAGATAACACAAAAGCATCATTTCTAGTTCAAGTATTGGTTACTGATTAAAATAGTTAGCCACATAAGGATTCAGCCATCGTACATGCAGGAGGGAAGATCCAATCACTATTAAGACATCAAAAAAGAAACAAGAAAAGAAAGAGCAACTTGCCCAAGATATGTTTTGGTGAGGTACTTGAGCGAGTGGCTAACCAGGTTAGTTTTCAACAATGGTCGGTATTTTGCAGTATCCCTGCTCAAATCAAAATCAAAGTGCATTGTAACTATAAAAGAAGGAAAGATGAGAACAAGAAGAACATGCACACAACATTTGTGATGGATAACTCAAATATTACATTTCAAATTACAGGATCTCCAGAACAAGAAAAAAAAACTATTTGACTTGTTTTCTCAATTACCTACCATAATTTGGGCCAGTCCCCAAGGTTCTGTCTTGGCCTGTAGGGGGGTCACTCCTAATATGGATGCCAAGACAAGATTTGCCAGCAGTTGAAGATATACTACGGCACTCCTAGCATGGGGAAGGGAGTTTAAGACGAGGTAAGCCTCACCACTATCTGGTCTTATGTTCATTTAGAATGTGTTCGGATACATCCCATGAAAGGCTAGAATGTTGCAAAACAACAGTAAAGTCACAAGAAAACTTACCAAACCTTCAATTATTATCAGTACTCAATGTGCAGCAAAAATCTCCAATTCAATAATATGAAAATTTGTTGGTTTATTCAAAGACACGTCAAAATGACCACCAAGTGTCATTCTTCCATCAGCAATTAGTAGTATTTTAGGATTTGCTTCACCTAGAAGTAGACTACATGGTGGATTAGTGGTATTATTCAATTATTCAAAGGTGAGATTTGTAAAGCAGTGGTGTGGCTCGGTAATGTTTTTCAAGCCTGAATCATAGGTATTATTACAAACTGTAATGTTCCATCCCAAATTCCAATTTCAACCATCAGAAGAGTTTAATCTACCTCAGCAAATGACCAGGATAGTTTATCCTCAAGCAATCCAAACCACGCTTCAAGTCATGACCCACAAGCAGTCTAGCCTTTCCACTGTCTGACATTAGTCTCCTAGCAGATTCTCCATTGTACAAAATTTCCAGAATTCTGTCTTGTACTTCCTTATGAGACTTCGAATTTCTTAGATGCTCTTCAGTTAATCCAGTTATTTCGTATCTGAAAACATGTGTATAAGTTTCAATTAAAAAAAATAAAGACTTTCCTAAATAGATTCCCCCTCCCCTCCCCCTCATTGTTCTTTAAATAAAACCAAGGATTGTGTCAACACAGAAGCACCTGTAATCGGTAACAGCACTTTGAGGTTGAACATATGTATGGAAAATAATATTTTCATCTTCATCAACCAGACACACCCTTGCGCAAAGGTCAAGTGATCCATCGGTTCCACCACCAACCAACCCACAGTTGATAGCAATGGCTTTGGCACCTTTGGTGGTGTACTTTTCATCAACAGATCCTGCAAAAGGCAATATCTTTGTTCCCTGTGAAAAAAAAAGGGAAATGGGTGACATGACTTTTAGTAATCAATCATTTAAAATGTACAATAAATAAAATGAAAAGCACTAAAACATAGACAAGTTACCATTTTTGCATAAGAATTTACGAATCAACAACTTACAAGGGAAGCAGGAGCAGATAGGTGGCATATTTCTCTATGCTTGCCAAGAGAACTGGGGCTATCATAGAGTTTCAAGCAGAGATCACAACCTTGGGCAGAGAAAGTCCTCGAACAACTAGTCCTTGATAATGGGCCTAAATAATTGGAGGAAAACATGAAAAAAAAAGCAGTAAACTTTAACAGATAAAGCAATCAGAACATGGAATAGAATGATACCAGTAAGGTGATTCCTCAGAGATTCAAAAGATTTGCAGTGCTTTTGGCAGACCCCACATTTAGGCTGATGAGGTGTGTGGTAGGAAATCTTCATGTGCTCAACAAGATGTTCTTTTTTCTTGAATTGCTTGTAGCATGCAAAGCACTTGTGCCTGCTTCCATGAAACAACAGGAGGAATTAAACAATTTCATATACATGGCATGGACTTGGAGTTTCTGAAGAAGACAGCCCGAATTCATTATCAAGAAAAAGAAACGAATTGTAAGAACAAATTATTGACACATATGAAAGCGAGAATAAAAAATAATAATGCAGAATACAGCGAGAAAGAGGGAGCGACAAAGACCTTTCGGTTCGCGATCTTGTTGGTGGGTCAGCTTCAGCATCCATGGCGATTCTTCTTAGGATCGGGCGTCACAGAGACAGAGGAGGAGAAGGGGTTAGGATGGGTTTTTGATGGTAGTATATTTAAAAATAAAGAAAAAGAGATGAACAAATCGGAGTGCATTTCATCACTGTTTAACTGGTTGATGAAGTTGCAAAAATCAAACTAGTCTTCAAATAGAACTTCCAAGATGGTTAATCAATTAATTTTAATAATTTTATTTATTCTCTTGTTAATAGCTTATTCTTGATATTTAGTAAGTTAAAGTAATTTATGGATATTACATGCAAAGCTAAAAAAAATCTTTTTTTGATAAAGATGAGAATTTTTTAATACTTAAAAAAAATACTCTTGTTTTGAAGGTTTGAAAATATTTTAGAAAGAGACGCTCTGTAAATATATATATGCAGTAAATAATAAAGATTATGAACTTTTATTTTGAAGGTCTCATAATATAGTTATAGCTCATGAGTTTTGTTATTTTGTGAAGAAAATGGTATGGAGTGTAATCTTACGTTCATAACATTTAATGAGGGATAAATATCTCTTACATCTATATTAATGTTTGATAAGAATATGATTGGTTCTTGGAGGACTTTTATACACCTAAAATGTGTAGGGAGATTAGGGTTCAAGATGTTAAATGTAGCAAAACTCATGGAGGTTGAGTTCTTCCTCGAGGCTAGACTTAAGAGAGATTGATCATTTCACTGGACATGTCATGAGAGGGTAATCATTTCCTTGGACATGCCCAATGAAGGATAGTCGTTACCTTGGAGTTAATTACCAAGTTCAAGTGACTTGGGTCTCACATGTTTGCTAGACCCACGTTACCTTGAACTTAGTTGACTGTCAAGTTCAGTGTCTTGGGTCTAACATGTTTGTCAAACTCACATTACCTCATTCCCTTGGGCGTGCCAAATGAGGATGATTATTCCTTTGGGCATTCCAAGGGAGGATGCACATTCTCATAAGCATGTCATGGGCTTGGCATGCTACCAAGCCTAGCGTGTCTAAGGCTTGGCATACTGTTAAGCCAAAAAGCGTCTAGGTTTGGTTGATACCAAACCCAGTATGCCCGAGGCTTGGCACATTGCCAAGCCCTCGTGTGGCTAGGTTTGGCACATTATCAAGCCCCTATTTGGGGCATACTCATTTCTTTGGGCTTGCCCAAAGGAGGAGAGTTATAAGGGTTATTTAGGCTCGTTAAAAATAAGTTTATCAGTAGCCCCCCAAGTTTTTATAATATTGATACGTAAAGACTTGTAAAAAATACTCTATTATCATGATGAGTTTGTTGAATTTTCATTGTGTGAAAAAAAAGGTGGAAACTTTGGGTGATATACTGGAGAGCCCGAGTGGAGGGCATGAAGGAAATCATACTTCAAAAATTTCCTTGAAGGATACGAGAAAAACATTGGGAAAGAGCTTGTACTTAGAAATATTTCTAAGTGGTTGAGGGGAATCCGTCAAAGAAAATAAACTCATTTTGGAGGAACTCTAATCTCTAAACTCAACGAGCGTGAAACACATACTTAGAGAATTTCTAAGTGTCTTGTGGGAACCCAAAAAAAGTGATTCTATGCTTAGAAATTTCTAAGTAATTATAGGTTCTTTGGAGAGAATGAGCTTGCAGCTTTTCCAACCTTGTCATAGGGCTTAAGAGCCCCACACTAAGAGTGATGATTACATGATATTACTATTTGTACTAGGAAGACCAAGTCCATCATTTGGAGAGATGCATATAGTATTAGGGAGATTACCTCCATCCATTGGAGATTGATGCATATAATACCGAGAAGATCACATTTATCCCTTAGAGAGTGGTGCATATAGCACTAGGAAGACTATGTCCTTCCCATAAAGATTGATTTATCCTTTGGGGAGTGGTGCATATAGCATTGGGGTGATTACATCCATCCCATAGAGATTGATGCATATAGCACTAGGAAAATCTCATCTATCCTTTAGAGATGGTGAATATAACATTAGGGAGACTACCTTTTATCCCTTGGAGATTGGTGTATATAGCACTGGGGAGAACATATCTATCCCTTAGAGAGTGGTACATATAGCACTGAGGAGACTACGTTCATCCCATAGAGATTGGTGCATATAGCATCAGAGAGACTATGTCCATCCCATAGAGATTGATGCATATTGCACTGGAGAGACTCCGTCCATCCTTTAGAGAGTGGTGCATATAGCACTTGGGAGACTATGTCCATCCCTAGGAGATTGTTGGGGCTACTGCCTTTAGGGATCACCTGAAAAAAATGAAAAGTTATTTTGAATAAGTTAATCATATTTAAAAAACTTATATTTTTATCAAGGATTATACATCCTAAGATAATTTGAGTGATAAGTATAAGAGAGGCTTCTTAGGAGGAAACATATCCATGGATGTGGCACTAAGATGTTGGCTTTGGATACCCTGATTATTTCGCTTGGAAAATCATTGACGTTGGTTGTCCTTGTAAAAATAAGGAGATCCATATCGAAGTAAACTAACATCTTCAACTTGTATATGATTTTTCATGAATTGCTTTACTTTGGATAAGCCTCTATTTGGTAAAACATAAAGTTTTCTCCAGAGGGCACGGTTCTTTACTCCTCTTATTAAAGCTTATAAGACTACTGACTTAATCAATTTTTCCACCTTGAACATCTCCGTATTGAATCTCCTTAAATATACCTGTGTAGACTTGCCCTCTTATTAGGCAACACTGAAAAGCTTTGTAGAGGTTTCTTGGTGGGTATGCTAGTGTTAAAGCGTGCCACTAGCTTGACATATAGGTCATTGAAACCTTCAATAGAGTTTGGTTTCAGGTTGTTATACCAAGCACACGTAGATCTTTTGAAGGTTGTAGGGAATAACTTGCACATTGAGTCATGGTCTTGGATGGTCAACTCCAAGCTACTACGCATATTTTTCACATGCTCTCTTAGGTTGGTTAAGCCATCATAGTTGTCCAAACTTATATTCATGGAAAAGTAGTCCTCAAGGATTCAAGTGTTCAATATATGTGTTGCTACCCAATTTTTGACCCATGTTTTGATAAATTTTTTAAAAAATAAAAAAATAAAAAATATAGGTTTACATGTGGCGATAACATAGAGCATCATGGCTAATATCAATGAAGCAATATGTCAAGGAGATAATTATTGAATCATATATAATTACTGCAAAATAAAATACCATATATATATGATTTGATTCGTGCTGGTTATGGAAAGTAATCACTGCAATATAAAATACTATATATATAGGATTTGTTGGTGCTGGTTATAGAAGACAATTTCTATAATAATTATTGCAATATTTTCTTAAATAACATGTGTAGAGATTTTCTATATAAGTAAGCCTCCAGCCATATGTAAAGAGGAGAAAAATATTGACAAGGGGATAATTTTTCAGAAAGAGAGAAAACAAAAAGAAAAACCTAAACCTATCCTCTCTAGCAAAGAAGCTGTAGCCCTTGCCCCCTCTCATCTTTTTAAAAACGAAGCAGCCACCCCCTGATTGTCTCTCTTTGGCCACACACTATCCCCTTCAGCTCTCATCAACACAAACCTTTTTCCCTCACTGGAATCGACTCCCTCTTTGGTTCACCCGTTGCTCTCCCTTTTAGCCACAAGACAGACACTACATACTCCTTTCTCCTGTCACAGCCCCATCTCTCTTTTCACAGACCTTCCCCTTCCCTCAGCAAAGTTTTCCCTTCCCGTCAGTCTAAAAAAACAGCCCATAGCCGCTCATCAACACAAACTTTCAGACTCTCTCTCGACCACCCACCTTCAGCAGCACACTGCCCTTTCCATCTCCATTCTAAAAACCGAAACACATCTTCCCTCTATCACCCGAACAACAAGAAAACCAAAGCCTCGTCCTCTCCTTCTTTCTTTTTGGCTTCTCCCCACACCACCAGATTCTCCCCCCACGGTCCAACAACCTCTCTTAAGATCAGCCAAAACCGTGAGCCACAAGCAGCGTCAGGAGCTTTGCTTCACATTCCAAACAGACAGTTCTTCTCTGAGTCCTGTACCAGAACGCAGCCGTCTCCAGCTTCAACAACGACATCATCTTTAGCCCCGGCAGCCATCGCTGACTCGCAGCCAGCAGCAGCAGAGGGGATTTTCACTTCTGCCATAGTTTGCTCCTCCAGCAGCATCCTTCTCTTCCCTGCAGAGGCTGCACTGGTTGTAGTAACACCGAAGGGCCACCATTGAGACAATCATGTTTCAGCCAGCAAACCTGTCTCCACCGGGAACAACGAGGAGGGTCGTCCTTCGTGAGTAGCGCCCGACCGTCTCCCTCCACTTCTCCTCCAGCCGCTGCCTCGCCAGGTAAGTCGTCTGTCTTCTCTTTCAGTTTTTTTAAGTAAAGGATTTGGCACTGTGCGAAGGTAAATTAATTACCTTCGCACTGTGCAGTGCATGCGTGAGTAATTCACGCATGCAAGCTGCAACAGTGCCTAGCCGGGTCACTGGTTTGGGCCAGTGACCCGGCTAGGCTTGCTGGGTTCAGCCCAGCCACATGGGCCGAGTTGGACCCAGCCCCAAAAAAACAAAACAAGTAATATCGTTGTTTTCTCTGTATTTATTTTATGGTTTTGTTATTTTTTATATTGTGGAAATAAAAATCTGGTATTTAAATACCCGGTTTTTCCACGAAATGTTGAATATATATATATGTCTGAAAAACAAAAAAATATTTTCTTGTGTGTTGCATACGGCCAATACTCTAACATGTTTTGAACGTTTTTTTTTTATATATATAAAAAAGAAACATTTGAAGTTTCGAAAATGTGTTTTCGCATGGATTTCTTAAACACAACAAAAAATTTATTTTCTTGCATTTCTGGATTTTTACAACATGTTTGTAAAACTCCAAAGGGTATTGGCCAATATTCCAAAAAATAAAAAAATCTTATTCTGGGGGAATTCATTTATTATTCACCGTTAATGTTTGGATAAAGAAATCCTAAAGGGATGAATATCCAAAATATTATTGGGGATAACTTGTTATTATTCACCGTTAATGTTTGGATAAAGAAATCTTAAATGGATAATATCCAAAATATTATTGGGAATAACTTGTTATTATTCGCTGTTAATGTTTGGATAAAGAAACCCTAAGTGGTTAAATATCCAAAATAATTTTCTAGGAATAATAAGTCATCACACATCCTTGAAAGAAGTCTCGATTAGAATCGAGGACATTTCAATTTTTGACTCCACGGTTTACGAGCCATGAGTATGAAACACTAAGGCAAAAGGAGGCTTTTAAAACGCTATGAATTTCCTTAGATTTCTAAATTTTTGTCCCTCCATCTTGCGATTTACGAGTCGCAAACTCTTGAAATACTAAGGGGAAAATGAGCTTTTAAAGCACATGGAACCTCCTTGGATTTCTATCTTAATAAATTTAGTTTGAATCAAACCTAGAAAAACTGATGGGACCAGAAAACACCAACATCATAGCAATTAAAGCAAACCAAACACCAAACAGCTTACCTTAGGTAGGGCGTACTAGGGGTGCTAATACCTTCCTTTTACGCAATCAGTCCCTTGCCTTAGAATCTCTGAAAGACCAGTTAGGGTTCCTAGTGACCAAATACTAGGTGGCGACTCCCTTATTCACTAAAAAACAAAAGACCCCTAAATCAATCGAGGATCGCCGCGACGCCGCGCTTCGCCGCGAGGGTGCAATAATATGTTTGGACAAGGAAGAAACCCTCCACTAATAGGCGCAATAAACATTCCTCTAGGTATGCTCATTTTCCTGGGCGTGCTCGTACACAGACTGTTTCCTAACTTTTTTTTTTATGTTGGGCTCTTAGGAGCCTGGAGGGCTTGGCGTAGAACGACGATTACGGTCATCAATGTCCATCCTATAGTAACTAAGGGGAGTGTGTTTAGAGTGTTTGCTTTATGCATGGGTGTGACAGTGGCGTGAGTGATCACTTGATGAACTTTCATAAATATTATTATATTCAATCTCCTTTAGGTAGTGTAATGTAATAGCCCCATTACCGAAACCAATGCATTAACCATAAAAAAAGAGAGAAAAAAGAAACATGGTAATTTTTTTTTTACTTTATTTTCTTTGTTGAACTCATACAAAGTTTATTGAAATTTTGGTAGAAATTTCGGCAGAGTTTCTCCTATACCAGGAGGTCCTAAGTTATTGACAAATCATTTGTACACATCCTGTAGTCATTGTTCATACACAATCCAATCATTCCAAGTCTCAAACTGTAACACCCCAAACTTTTAAGATAAAAATTCACACAATTATCAAGTTATAAAAATGAGAAGAATACTAGGATTTAAGAGGTAACCATTAATTAACCATCGTAATTGCATTCATACGTTAGCATAATGAAGATTCTAAATATCAAATCACAACTTAAAGTTTTAACAAAATAATACTACATAACTTTATACATATAAATTAGAAGTATTGTTATATACAACCTAAAAGAAAATTCTTTCATCTTCCTATTAACTTAAGTGACTATACAGAAGGAACACCTATGCATCAACTAAGGGTTACGCTGCTGAGATGAACCTGCATAGTAATTTTCATAAACATAATTAAATTAATTAAGATGATCTAGTATATATTTTATTACACTAAACAATTTGCTTTTTAATTCATTTATCATCAATTTCTATAGTTTCCCACCTATCAGCACACTAATACTATCCAATAATAACTAGTTTTATTGATCACCCATTCGCAGGGCACCAGTTCCAACCCAGGACACTGGTCCAATCATCAGCCCATTCGCAGGGCACCCGTTTCAAACCAGAAACTGGTTCCACCATCATTTAGGCACTACATATAAATACAAAAATTTGAACTACATCTTATTAGGGACTAAGTTAAAGAATTAAACAAGACTTTAAATTAGAGATCTAAGTATCAGACACCTACCTAAAATCTTTGCTTTGCTAGTCGTCCCCTGCTCTTGTCTATTTTTCACAATTTCACCTGTACCAATAGTTACACTAATTTAAATTTCAAGTCTTGACCACACATACATACATATACATACTACCTTCATAACTCAACATTTTGTAATAAAAAACAATTCCAAACAGAAGTTACCAATTTACAAGTTTTAGGTGGCTCAACATAACGAATTTCAAACACTGTTTAGTATTTTGAGTATAACCGGAGCTATAGAGCTCAGTTTTATGCGTGGTTTGTTTCTTTGGAACACTACAACATGGGTCTACAATTTTCATGAAGATGAATATACCCATTTTTTCCATCTATATGCCTAAATGCATAAATTTCAGAAACCTAAAAATTTATCCTGCTGATTCCTGGTTTTTGACCTATCTTCGGTTTTTCTTCTATATTTAGTGTTTTGTCACTCCAATTTAAGCAAAGTCAATTTCATTTGAAAGGTAACATCAATGTCTACAACTTTCATGAATATGAATATACCTAGTTTTTTCAATCTACATGCCTAAATTCACAAATTTCAGAAACCAAAAAATCTGTCCTACTGATTCCCGGTTTTTTACCTATCTTCGGTTTTTCTTCCATATTTAGTGTTTTGTCACTCCAATTTAAGTAAGGTCAATTTCATTTGAAAGGTAACATCAATGTCTACAACTTTCATGAAGAAAAGTATCTCAAATTCTATCATCTTAGGGTCCAAATCTTAGTACAGAAATCGGGAGACAACCTGTCCAGTTTTGATTTCTAAGTTCAAAAAGTATAAATTCATTTCCCATGTATTTTTCCATCATTTCTAGCCACTATAAACACAAAATGCCTCTACCTATCATTATTTAACAAACTTTTTAAACCTATACTAAGGTATTCTAAAATCTCAATTAATCAAGAAAAACACAAACAAATTCAAGTGACTTAATAAGAGAGGTTGTTACCTTCTATTACAAAACAATGAGTCAAGAGATTGAGAACAACCCCTTTTCCTCTTCTCCTTCCTTCCTTCTTCTAACCCTTCCCTTCCCACTAGTAAATTCTCTAAGTTTTCTTTCTAAATCTTACTTGAAGCACTTTTAGTTCACTTACTCTTATTTTTCTTTGGATTCAAAGGATGAATTTACAAGGTTTCCTCTCAATTTTTCTTTTCTCCTCTTTCTTCCTCTCCTTGGTCGGCCATTACTCTAGGGATTTTTAGTGATTTCTTGCTATTTATAATTATGTTCTTTCTTTATTTGCATCTTACCCCCATATTTACTTCTATTTTCACATTGACCCCACCATTGCTTTTATTAATCCATTGACCCCCACTACTTCTCTTTATTTTTACTAACTCCTTACTCCTTTATTATTGTTTTCAATTTCACCCCTCTCATTAAATAACTTCTCTTTTTAATCCAATTACTTTGTTCAATTTAATCATTTCTCCACATTCTTTGTATTTTATTTTATTTTATTTTACTAAATCAAGATGAGATTATTATATCCGAGGGTTTACAGTCATCGTCTATGAGCTCCTTATGCAGCTAGTGGCTTTGGTGTTAAGGCATTATGAGTTGTTAAGGGTGTTAAGACTTGCTAGGGTGGCAATGTTTAATTTTGCCCTCAGGTTATCAACACGGTCTAGGTGAAAAATTGCACCTGACTAGTAAGTTGTTAAAACTCTTGCTGGGTAGGAGTGTTCGGGGTAACAAGTTGATGTGTCCTGCTTTCTAGCCCTGAGGGGCATTGGTTGTGTGCCATGAAATGCCATAGAAATGCTAAAAAAAAGTTTTAGGAAGAAATCAATAGCTTTTTGATTAGTTTCCTATATAGACAACGCCACTAATGAAGTCCTAGAAATCCAACTAGCCTAGGAATAGGACTCTTGGGTTGGATAATCAGTTAATTAATTGGTTCTAGCAATCTCATTCATTTTCTCTAGCCAAGGTAGTTGATAGCTTATACTTAACGCTTGGCAGGCCAATGTAGCTTGTGACTAGTACCTGCAAAAGGTCCCTTTTAGTGAAGGTGGAGACTCTATGATGTTTAAAAAAAATTATCTTTTTGGAAAGAGAAAATAAAATAATATTATAGAAAGAGACGCTTTGAAAATATATAAGCAATAGAGAATGAAGATTGTGAACCTTTATCCTGAAGGTCTCATGGTGTATTTATAGCCCATGAGTCTTATTCTTTTGTGAAGAGGAGGGTCTGGAGTACCAAGAGAGGATGGTCATTCCCCTAGGCGTGCCTAGGAATGATGGTCATTCCCTTGGGTATGCCTAAGGGAAGATGGTCGTTGCCTTGGACTTGGCTAACTGCTAAGTCCAAGTGCTTGGGTCTAACATGTTTACTAGACCCATGTTACCTTGAACTTGGCTAACTGTCAAGTCTAAGTGCCTTCGGTTTAGCATGTTTGCCAGACTCACATTACCTTATATGCTCTTGGGTGTGTGACACGACCAAAGAGTTGATGTCTTCTCCCAAGTGTAGGAGTGTCGAAGTAATAAATAATCCGGCAAGACCGGGGTCGAACCACAAAGAGGTTAACTGTATAAACTACAAATAAAGAAATAGATAATAACAGAAAAGGAGTTGAAGAGAGCTTTGAGATGTGATATTGATATAAGGATTAAACAAGGATAAAATAATTGTCAAGGTTAGAGGATCCACTAATGGCATTTCAAACAAGTATAGTATAAACTCTTTTTATTACTCAATGTTTTTCTAGTAAATTGCAAGGATTCTCCTTATAATTGGTATTATAGCCTCTTTTAAGGTAAAAAAAGGTTACAAACAACAGTAAACATGGTGGAAAACAATAAGATAAAAGCTATTAAAGAACATGGAAGGAAATTGGATGAGCAGCTTCAACAATTACAAGCATCATCAGAGGAGCATAAAAGAAATTTGATCAAGTCAATGCATAGTTGGGGGAGATCTTGGCGATTCTGAAAACAATCTTAGAAAGTCAAGAGGTTGAAAAAACTAACACAAGTCCTGGAGAATTGATTCCAAATCAGATGATGAACTAGCAAGAGAGTAGAATTTTGGGTCAAATATATGATGTAATGGGAGTTCAAGATGGATCACAAATAGGGCATAATGCAATTATACCTTGAATTGATCTACCAAATTTTTATGGAAAGAATCTTAAGAGCCGGATATGTAAATGCAAGAAGTTTTTTAGGTTAAACTATATCCTAGTTCAATAGGGGGTAGAGATAACACTATTTTACCTAAATGGCAAGGCAAAAATTTGGTATGAGGCTTCTTATTTAGGGATGAGACTCTACTAAGTTGGATGGAATTTTCAAGAGCCTTATACATCAGATTTGGGAATTAAAAGGATGTTGTTAAGGAATTTAACATGTTAACACAATATCAAGGAGTGGATGGATATGTTAAAAGACTTAAAGAACTCAAATTTTTAATAAGTGTTTTAAATCATTCTCTTCTAGAATCATATTACATTTTAAGTTTCATTAGTGGATTGAGGAAAGATGTAAGACCAATTTTGAAGATCCATAAGCCTATTATATTGGTACAAGCCTTTAAACAAGCTAAGTGGTAAGAGGAGTCCAATATTGCAATAGCCAAGAAAGGCATATTCTTGCAAAAAGGCAATCTAGTTAACAACAAAGGAAAGGCAAAGTTACACATGATATCAGGCTGTGATAAGGAGAAGGATGAATTCATGGTTGTAGTAGAATGGGATATTAGTGGATTGCTAAATGAAGGTGAAAAGATTGAGGAGTATAGTATGTCATTGAATGTCTTGGCTGAGAGTTATGCTAATAATACTATTAGGACTCTGGGTTGCTATCAAGGAAAAAACCTGATAATCTTGATTGATAGTGAGAGTACTAATAGTTTCATTGATGAATTGGTTATAGAAGAGATTAAAGCAGTAGTTAGAAAAGCTATTATCTTACCCCAGGTGAATCAGGGAAAATGTTTCATATGTTTCCAAATAGTATTGATTGAGAAATTCTTAGCCAAAGTGGAATGAGATTTAAAAAGAGTTTTGACTCTTATTCAAATGATCAATGACTATTATGTAGAGAACACACATGATTTAACATGACAAACATACTCCATGCTTTAATGTTAAATCGGAACATTATTGATGAAATGATATTAATTACACTGAAAAACTAGTCACTTAAATGTTAAATCAAACCACTAATGACTTTTATAATATCCAGGGGATCATACGTTACTAGACGATGAACCTGATTTTCAAATATAAATTAATTAGTTGTTGAATAGATAATAAATTAAATTATTTAATTTTATTTAATTAGAATTATAATTTATATATCGGCTAACATATTAGAAATCTAATGGGTCAAACAAATTAAGAAGCATTAGTTAGAAATTAAACTGAGATAATTTAATTAAGCATAACTTGATTAAAATATATTTTAGAAATTAAGGACTAGAATATAATTAATACAAGGATTATATTTCCAGACCTAGAAAAATCAAGTAAGGACTTGATTGAGTTAATTTCTAAAATTGTTCTGAATTAATATATGAATATTATTTATGGAGCAAATTGATATTTTTCTAATTTATAGGGTTTTTTTTTTCAAATTTTCCTATAAATGATAAGCTATGTCTCATATGTTTTAGAGATTGTCTGTTAGATTGAAAAACTATATAAGTCACAGTTAAATAAGCTAACACTCTAAGTATAATAATCCCTCTATTCTAAATAGAGATTTAGGAGATTTCTCACTGGTGGTTCTTGTGGATTACTGTTGAAGGCTGAACAATTAGACGACTTGTGGTTTGCGACTAACCAACTTTTAAAGAATTATTCAAAGCCAAATAAGATCAAATCTTTAGGTAATAAATCCCCAAACAACTTTAGATGTGTCTAACTCCTAGAGACTCCAGAATAATTTTGTTTTATTGTTTTCACTACGTGTATGACATTAGAGAACCCAACAAACTGCTTTCTTTCATAAAGAAAGTTACATAATATGCACCAATATAAAAAACTTTAATTAATGTCCAGTCTTAATAGAGTTTTGACCAAGAACATTTAAGAACAATGCTTTGATGCAATAAGAATATCATAATTATAACAATTTTATAATTTCATTTGAAAAATATTTTTGTCCCATGAACTTTATCTTTACTCTAAATTCATTAATTAAATATTAGATTTATTAATCAAATATAAAAGGATATTAAAGATAAAAAAAACCTTTATTAATAATAAATATATTTTACATAACTAAAATCAGTGCTACGTGTAACCAACTGATTGGCTACATGGTATATTCACTAACAACTAGATAAAACACATTGACTAATATTAAATACGTTGCTTTGTAAATTTTTCTTTTCCAACTTTGCAACTGTTTAATAGGCATGGAAGTTCTTCTCTATGGTATAAAGTGGAAACGTACAAATTTATGTTCACCATAATTATGCTAGAATTTAATAATGAAAATCTCATTGTTATGTGTAACCAACTGATTAGCTACAAGATATATTCTCTAATAATCTTCCACTTGTACTAAAATCAATCATTCATGTATCCAATATCATATCCCTCTATATGGTGATTATGCTTCTGTTGGGACACTGCCTTAGTAAGTGGATCTGCAAGATTTTCTTTAATAGATAATCACTTATATTTACATCTTTTCGCTTTATGATTTTTTCTAATAAAATGGAATTGCCAAAGTACATGTTTGGGTTTTTTATGAGACCTTGATTTCTTTGTTTATTCATTGGCTCCATTGTTATCACAATTTAAGGATACTAGATCAACAATGCTAGAACCACACATAGTTTAATGTTAAACTTCTTGATCCAAGCACCTTTTTTGCCATCTCAAATGTAAAGATATATTGGACCTTAATTGTAGAATCAGTTGTGGTCTCTTGTTTTGAACTCTTCTAACTCATATCACCACCATTTAAAGTAAAAATATATCATGACTGAGATTTGATGTCATCAATATCTGATTGAAAACTAGTATCTAAAAAACCATGAACTTCTAGTTCATGTCCTCTATAGACTAGAAATAGATTCTTTGTTCTTCTTAATTACTTAAGAATATTTTTAACTATCTTTCAATGACTCTAATCTGGATTAAATTAGTATCTACTTGTTATGCTCAAAGCATAAGATACATCTGGTCTTGTATATAGCATCACATACATAATAGATCCTATAACCAAAGCATAAGGAATCCTTTCCATCCTATCTCTCTCAATTTGTGTCTTAAAACACATTTATTTGGAGAGACATATTCTTTGTGAACTAGGTAAGTATCATTTCTTGGATTCTCCCATGCTAAACCATTTTAGTATCTTGCCTATGCATGTGGATTGGAACAATCTAAACAACCTCTAGACCTATCTTTATAGATCTTTATTCCTAATATATAGGTTATTTCTCTCATATCTTTTATGAAAAAATTTCGGACAACCAAATCTTTACTGATTAGAGTAAAGGAATGTCATTTCCTATCAATAATGTCATCTACATATAATATTAAGAAAATGACTCTACTCTCACTGTCGCACATATACATGGTGATGGGGAAAAGAACTAGATTTTACTCCCGGGTCGGGATCTTAGTGGTGATGGGGGAAGAACAATAAATTCTTGTTTCTTATTAGTATAAAGAGGATGGAGTCATTACCTAATATTTTGGTTACTAGAAACCCTAACTGATCTTAGAGTCTAGATAAGAGGACTGATTGTGTATAGGGAGGACGTGTCACCCCTAGTACACTTTACCTAAGATAATCTACATTATTTATTTATCTCATATAAACTAAGGTATTATTGTGTTTTCTAATTATTGGGCTGTCTAAGATTTAAGAAAAGTCCTTGGTAAGGAGATCATTATTTTATCAGGTTAAAACCTAGCCGTTCTAATGTCAAAACAAAATAATAAAAGAAAATGACTTTTTTAATTCAATATCGGGAATATGTCTTACGCATAAGTTCATAATCTTATATACTAAAAGAAAACAAAATAACTGGTCTTATAGGCCAAGTTCTCATTGCTTTAATAATCTGGTTACTAAATCCAAAAATTCATTAAAAAGACTATTTTTGTGATTTTTTAGTATGCTAAATCAGGCCTTGTATTTATTTTTATTTTTATTATTTATGCAAATATGATTTTATTTATTTTTTATTTTTTGAGAGACTTGACTATGCACACACAAATAAAAACATATTTTTGTATTTTTTTAATAAGAATTTTTTTTTTTGTAATTTTCTAAAATTTTTAAAGAAAAGTGGGTATATTTAATACTAGGATTGCATCTTATAGTATAAGTCTACAACCAAATATTAAATAAAATGGTTGGAAAACATGTAAGGGACCCAAAAATAATTTTAAAATGGTCATTGAATTTTTTAGAATTTTTTGGGGTTTGTTTGGCAAAAAACACAAAAAATAAAAAAATAAACATTGTTGGAAATTTTGCAAGGCATGTTTGGAAAACATACCCTTATCCAAAAATCATAGGCTTAGGCATCGTTTGGGAACGCGGCTGCAGCTGCGTTCCCAAAAAATTTGAATTTTTTTTTTTTTGCTAAAATTGAGTGCGGTTTGTACCTTTTGGATCGTTTTGATGTGCTGATGTCAAAAATAATTTTTAAAAAATAAAAAAACATCATTGACATGCATTTCGGCACGAAAAGCTATTTGAAAAGCACCCGCAACCACACTGCCAAACACGCTCTTAAAAAATGCTTTAAGGCCATGTTTGACAAACTCGCCTTAAGGACTAAAAAAATGTTTTTTCCTTTGTTAAAATTTCATCCAGCCAAACATGATCTTAAGTTGATGGACTCAACCCAACCACATAGGTTAGGCTTCCTGGCCCAAAGCCCAGAACAAAATACATAACCCAAAATAAAATAAAAAAGCAAAGATTGAAAGAAGAAAAAACATGAAACTAACTAAAAAACATGATGAATACAAGAACAAAACCAGAAACGTGAAGTCGATTTAAGATCAAATTTTATTAAACATCAATGCTGAAAGATGCAACATGCAACTCTAGAAAATAATCATGCATCAAACAACTAAAATAAATTATGATATAAACAAATCAACCCTAACAATTACAAAATCCTAAACCTAACATTCAAAAGCTTTAGGGATTGGTTAACCTAAGATAAGCTTTAAAAAAACCACATAAAGGTGTAAAATGGTCATGTGTGTGCTATAACTTCAATCGAAGCTCAATAAAGAGGTTAAAATATCAACACCTAAGAAAACCCAAATCTGGGTTCAAGAACATTCAAATCCTAAACCAATAAATGCCTTCTTTAAACCCAGAAAAGTTGACAACATATCTTAACCCATAAAAAGCATAAAAACTTAACAATAAATGTAACAACCCGGTTTTTCAAGCCCAAAACAGCAGTAATTTTTTTATTTATTATATATATACCTAACACACATGGTGCCGATAATCAGTGAACTTGATCCCTCACATCATCAAAATACAATCAAAATTTTATTTAAAAGTGAATCTTACATAAACACGTAATATTATGGTTGTATGATTAGAAGTTCATATTAAAAATATACATACATAGATATGAGTTTGCATTCCTATCCTACTAATAGCCATTACGAATTTAAACAAAAGGATCTAATAAAAGTTATACATTCAGTACATTGATTCATACAAAATACATTGTGATTTAGAATGCATCTACATGATTCTTTGCAAAAATAGGTTCCCGTGTATCAGGTTTCCTAGACATCTCGTTGGTGTGACGTCCCTGCAGCAGTACAAAACATTTAAGAGAATGCAATTACTTAATAATAATAATAATGGTAACTAAACGGTCTGACAGTTAAATGAAGCATTAACATTTATAATTTCTTCATGTACTTGGTATAAACAGCTTGTAGTACATATAGATGCACCAATTTTTGCAATCAACCATAATCTTAAACCCGGCTATCCTCTTAAGGCATCATTTGCTGAGGTTAACCGTTCACTCACCTCGGTCATCCACTTCGGATGTCATTAGCCAAAGCTAATCAATCGTTCGTCTCGGTCATCCATTCGGATGCCACTAGATGAAGCTAATCATTCATTTGTCCCGGCCATCCATTCGGATGCCATTAGCCTAAGCTAATCATTCATTTGTCCCGGCCATCCATTCGGATGCCATTAGCCGAAGCTAATCAGTCGTTCGTCCCGGTCATCCATTCGGATACCATTAGCCGAAGCTAATCAACCATTTGTCAACATTTAAGCGTTCGACAATCTAATATTGGTTCTAACACAGTATGGTAATATTCATGTTAAAGTATTTCATTATTCAACGTATGAAAAAGGAAGGTGCGAGTCACCTACCTGCTCTACCTGTGGGTTGTTTTTGTCCTGACGATGGTCCAATCCCGACTGCACCACCTAAGACATCAATGGTCACAAATCAGTACATTTGTATGTTTGAATCACATTCGTCACCACACTTATTTCAAGAGTTCATATGTTCACATTCAAGTGTTCCACATTTTACACCATCATACCATGAAATTGTTACTAGCATTTAAGTCATTTCTGCCTAGGAGGCTTATTGTAGAAATTGGCAGCGAGAACTGGTTTGCTACAGGCTGCCCAATTCGACAGCGAGAATTGGTTCGCTGCAGGCAGCCAGTTTGGCAGGGAAAACTGTTTCGCTGCTGGCGCAACAGTTTCGGCAGCGAATCACAATTTCGCTGCAGCCAACTCAACTTCGGCAGTGATTTGCTGCAGACAACTCCACTTTGGCAGCGAATCGCAAGTTCGCTGCAGAACACGCCACTTGGCAGCGAATTGTTAATGCGCTGCAGACGACACAGTTTCGGCAGCAAATCACAATTCGCTGCAGAACACACAATTCGGAAGCGAATGCTAATTCGCTGCAGAAGACTCAGTTTCGGCAGTGAATCACAAATTCGCTGCAGACACTCAGTTTCGGCAACGAATGCTAATTCGCTGCAGCCGACACAGTTTCAGAAGCGAATCAGAGTTTCGCCGCACAACACACAATTCGGCAGCGAATGCTAATTCGTTGCAACCGACACAGTTTAGGCAGCGGATCACAGTTTCGCTGCACAACACACAACTCGGCAGTGAATGCTAATTCGCTGCAGAAGACTCAGTTTCGGCAGCGAATCACAAATTTGCTGCAGACAACTCAGTTTTGGCAGCGAATGCTAATTCGCTGCAGCCGACACAATTTCGGCAGCGAATCACAGTTTCACTGCACAACACACAACTCGGCAGCGAATGCTAATTCGCTGCAGAAGACTCAGTTTCGGCAGCGAATCACAAATTTGCTGTAGACAACTCAGTTTCGGCAGCGAATGCTAATTCGCTGCAGCCGACACAGTTTCGGCAGCGGATCACAGTTTCGCTGCACAAACACACAACTCGGCAGTGAATGCTAATTCATTGCAGACAACTCAGTTTCGGCAGCGAATGCTAATTCGCTGCAACCGACACAGTTTCGGCAGCGAATCAGAGTTTCGCTGCACAACCACAATTCAGCAGCGAATACTAATTCGCTGCAGGAGACTCAGTTTCGGCAGCGAATGCTAATTCGCTACAATCGACGCAGTTTCGGCAGCGAATCACAATTTTGCTGCACAACATATTTTGGCACGAACACACACCACACATGCTAGAACAAACCCCAGCATATACACTGTCACTAAGTTCCAGCAGAACACACACATCGAAACCATCAATTTCAGCACATAATCCTTCAACAAAATCCCAGCAGAACACACACATTGAAAACCATCAATTACAACATATAATCTTTCAATAAATTCCAGCAGAACACACACATTGAAACCATCAATTTCAGCACATAATCCTTCAACAAAATCCCAGCAGAACACACACATGCATGCTGGCCAACCCCATAGTTAAAGCCAGCCCTCTACCATGATTTGTTATTTCCATTTTATTCATTTTTCTTAGTTAGATGTTCTAAAATTGGCTTCATTTCATTTCTGTTTCCTTGTTCTCCTAGTTAATTTTAGTTTCCTTCACAACTAGCTTAGGTCTTAGGTCAATTTTCTTAGGGTTTTCTTCTTCATTTCCGTTTCTGGTCTTAAGGAGAAGAGGAAGGGAGTTTCATGACCCATACCTTTCAAATCTAATTAAGTTTGAGGAAGGTTTGACACTATTCTTTCTCTTCTCCTGTTAGTTCTCCTCCTTCTTCTACCTCTCACGTTTTCCAGCCCTCCTTTTCCTTTCCTCTAGGCAGCTGTCCAATCTTCTCTCAAGGTCTCATCTTTCCCTCACACGTTCACAAAGCACTCTCAACTGGTTTGGTTTAGGTTTCTGTTGTGAAAGAGGAAGGGAAGAACGACATGCAGCTGCTGTTTGGGAAGAGGATGGATCATCCTCTCTCTCCTCCTTGTATTTATACTCCCCATCAAATGAGGTGGGTTGTTTGGGGGTTGGTTTAGATGTGTTCTTATCCTTGTTTTGGTATATCTAAAACCAGTTTTACCCCTCCCTCCCAGCTCCTTAAGTTAATTTTTTTTTAACAACACTTATGTCACTGCCGATGCAGAAATCGGCAGCGAAAACGGCTTCGCTGCCGTTCTAGAAATCTGCAGCGAAAACTGCTTCACTGCAGATGCAGAAATCTGCAGCGAAAACTGCGTCGCTGCCGATGCAGAAATCGACAGCGAGAACTGCATCGCTACCGATCAGGAAATCGGCAACGAGAACTGCGTCGCTGCCGATGCAGAAATCAGCAGCGAAAACTGAGTCATCAATTCATATATATATATATATATATATATCTTGGGTGTTTACAATAAAACCTAAAACTAGTAGCCCACACTCAAACACACTTCAACAAACATAAGAAAAAAATCAACAAATAACAGAAAATGAATGCAACAGTACTTAATTCAAGCTTCATAACAAACATACTTTGAAATCTAACAATCTGAAAACGTTAATTTGTCATATCTTTCAAGTTTAAAAAACATGAAGTAATGCTTGTTAAGACTAAGAAACATACCAAAAAAAAAATATAGACCTAAAGTTAAACCTTATAAATGATACAACAAAAAACAACAATCAAACTAGTCATAAAACTTGATAAAACACTTCCTAAGCTAAGTTATATCATTATCTTAACATTCATAACACATCAAAGTCATTAACTGAACATGAACATGTGTTTACATGCTGAATCATATAATAGAGTGAAATCCTAAACATAAAACTTTATTGCATCTAAACTAACAACAACAATATCACATACTAAAAAAATAGATCTAAACATGGATTTATAAGTTAAAATAGAAAAAGGGGTGTGTAAGAAAGAAGTTATGTGATGTGAGGGATATAATGTTGGGAAGTTAGAAAGAAAAAGAAAGGTATGAATGATGTGACTATGATAATGAATGGCTGAATGATTGTGCTAAATTGATGGAATTATTATTAGTTCATGGAACCAAGACGGTGAATTATTACTTGGTTATAGAACCAAGGTGGTGAAAGATCTACTTAGAGTGTTGATATATAGTTGATTGGAGGGTAATCAAACTCGAGGGGTAATTCCCTCAGAGAAGCTTTAGAGTAGAAGATAATCATTTATCTATAGTGTGCCTAATGCGGGTAGAAGCATCCAGAAGATTGTTTTGCATCTTCAGGACGGTGCTATATTTATAGAGAAGAGCAAATATGACAAGATTGCTTATATTTAACCCGCGAGTGTTATTATTATAGGGCCAGGGGAATTTTCAAAGGAACTTCCCTTGGAGGACTAAGTTTATTCAAAGCCAACAACAAAAACAGGCTTATAGCTAGTAGTAGTCGGTTATTGTGGACATACTAACTAGACATGCACAGTCAGGGCCCAACGACATTAGGGGTTGTCCTTGGGCTTAAAGTGACATGGCCTAAGGTATTAGGAATCAGGGCATGGTATTTTATACAACACAAGAGGAGGCTAGGACTACCCTCAATGTAGTGGCATGTACATTACAATTACGTTCCTTGCCTATGTATTTGTTATTTGATTATGGGGTTATGTGCTCCTTTGATCTAAATAAACTTGTTGAGAAATTAGGAAAAAATCCATGTGGGGTAGAAAAAAAAGGTTTATATAAGTATTTTTTTAGGGAAAAAAATGTAAATATTGATCATGTGTTTAAGGAAATCAAGATGGATATAAAGGGGTGTGAGATGATAGTAGACCTAATACCTTTAAAATTACATGATTTTGATGTTATCCTAGGATGGATTGGTTGGGTATGAATAAGGCTCAGATGGATTGTTTCATAAAAATAATGATTCTCCAAGGACAAGATGGTAGGAGAGTAATATTTAGAGGGGAAATACAAGTTATAATTAATTGTGTTATTTTGGTTATGACTGTTAGGAAAATGATGAAGAAAGGGAGTGAAGCTTATCTAGCGTTTGTGATGGAGGTGGAGAAGGAAAATGATGAGTTGGCGAACCTTTTCATGGTAAGATAATTTCATATGTATTTTCTAAGGAGTTACCAAGATTGTTCTTTCATATTGCCCATCTATTTGAGGGTGAAAAGCAATGCTTAAATTCAATCTCGTTCCTAAAGCACGTTGTATACTTAGCCATAAACAAGATGTGAACCTGGGGTCGCAATCAACAATTAACATTGGTATCCCATGTAATCTTACCACTTCGTTCACATATAGTTTAGCCAATTTATCAACTGAGTATGTTATCTTCATAGGTAAAAAGAGAGCAAACTTAGTAAATCGGTCTACTATCACCCAAACACATTATTGTCCTTCTTTCCTCTAGGCTAGCCTGACACAAAGTCCATAGTGATGTCTTTCCACTTCTACTGGGCATCATTAACAGTTGTTGAGGCCCTGCCAGCTTCTAATGTTCTACTTTTACTTATCGACAAATTCCACATTTAGCCACATATTCAACTATTTGCTTTTTTATATTTAGCTACTACTCAAACTCTTTAAGTCTCATAAAATCTCAGTATTTCTAGGGTGTACACCATACCTTGAGTCATGGGCTTCTTGTAATACTTCTTTTTTTAATGCCTTGTTTTCAGGTAAATATATTTGTCATTTGCCTTCTCATTACTATCATTTTATCTTCTAAAATCTAGAAAGGAGTTTCAATCCCTAACTTCACCTTGTCTCTAACTTTACCAACTTTAACATCTTTATATTGAGCTTTTAACATTTTATCCTAAAGCATCGACCTTACTTTTTATTAAGTTATTAAAGAGTCCTCAAGCCCAATTTCGATCTTGGCATTAATCTTTCTCAATTCCAACAATTCCTTTTCACCAGGATCATTCAACTTAGTAGTCTTCACCTTATTTTAGCGATTAAGGGCATCTGCAACAATGTTTTCTTTTCCCGGATGGTAGTATATTACTTAGTTTAAGCAAACACCACAACAGCTAGCTTCAAGTTATGCACCAGATAATTGACCTCATGAGTCTTTAACTACCTTAAGGCATAAACAATCACCCTACAATGTTGCATCAATACATAACCCATACCTTTCTTTGATACATCACTATAAATAACAAATCCTTCAATCTACGAAGGAAGTGTTAACATTAAAGCAATTGTAAGCCTTATTTTTAACTCTTGGAAGCTCTCTTTAGTCTATTCCCACTTCATCTATTTCTGAGTCAATCTGGTCATTGGAATAACTATATTTGAGAATTCTTTAATAAATCTTCTATAATATCCTATTAACCTAAGGAAACTATGAATTTCAGTTACATTCATAGGTTTCTCCCACTTCAACACTACCTCAACCTTCCTAGGTTCCACCAATATCCCTTACGTAAACATGACATGCCTTATAAAAACCACCTTCTTCAACCAAAACTCATACTTACTTAGTTTAGCACGCAACCAATGATCCTTCAAAGTCTATAATACTTGTCTCAGATACTACTCATGCTTTAGATACGAGCTAGAGTAAACTAAAATATCATCAATAAACATCACCATAAACTTATCTAGATATGGTCAAAAGACTCAATTCATCAAATCCATGAACACCATAGGAGTATTTGTTAATCTAAATAACATCACTAAGAACTCATAATGTCTATATCGAGTTTGGAATGTGGTTTTTGACATATTCTGCTATTTAATCCTTCTGATAGTACCCTGATCTTATATTTATCTTTAAAAATACTCTAGCTCCATTAAGTTGGTCAAATAAATCATCTATTTGTGAAAGATACTTATTCTTTATAGTTACCTTGTTCAGTTGTCTGTAATTAATATGGAGTTAGAGAGTTCCATCCTTCTTTTTTACAATTAAAATTGAATTTCCCCAAGATGAATTGCTTGGGCGTGTAAACCCTTTATCTAGTAATTCTTGTATTTGAATCTTCAACTCAAGTAATTCCACAAGTGCCATCTTATAGGGAGACTGAGCTATAAAAGACATACCAGGTAGTACATCAATAAAGATTCTCACTTTCCTTTCTAGAGGTGAGAATCTTGTAGAGTTTACCTACAATAACAATTATCAAGCTACTATGGGGATGGCTCTTTATTAAGCTTTATATGATCGATGGTGTTAAACACTTATTTACTAGGAAGAGGTAGGTGACAGGAAGATAATAAGTCCAAAGTTGGTGCAGATTACATCAGAAAAAGTAAGAATCATAAAGGATATGATAAAGGCAGCTCAAGATAGATAAAAGAGTTATACAGACATTAAACAAAAACCTCTTGAGTTTAATGTAGGGGATTAAGTGTTTTTATAGGTAACTTCATGGAAACACATGCTACGCTTTGGCATGAAGGGAAAATTAACACCGAGGTACATTAGACCTTTTGAAATTGGAAATATGATTGGACCTGTAGCCTACAAGTTAGTTTTGCCCCCACACTTAGCAAAGATTTATGATGTGTTCCATGTTTCCTTATTGCGAGTAGCCAAAGTAGATCCTACTCTAGTACTACCTCAAGTTTCGTTGGAGATCAAGGAAGATCTAACCCTAGAAGTGAAATAATGAAGGTGTTAGATCAAAGTGAAAAAGAACTTAGAAATAAAAAAAATACCTATAATAAAGGCACAAAATTTGTTTAGGATTGCCTTTAATGTAAGATTTAATGATGGAAATGATAAGAAAGAAATTGTAAATATGGATTAAATAGTTAATGATGAATAGCTTAAAGATATGAAATCGTAATATGTCATTTTAAGTAAAAAATAAAATGATTGTCTATAGAGTTAAAATTTAAAGTAAGTTGAGGATATAATAGCGTATGATATTGCTTATGCTGGTACAGGAGTGGCCACAGGACCCACACAACAACAAGGGACTAGTTCACACACTTAGACATTAAGTGGGTGCTTGGCACCCTGAAATTAAAGTATTAATTAACTGTGAATGTAATTGTCCTTAAATGTGTCTTAATATCATTTGATAAATTTTACCCTAGACAAAACTAGTTATCTTGGTAATGAGATTAATGCCCTAGTTAATAGAAAATTGAAGAAACTAGTTACGTTAGTAAATGGGATTAATGCTGTGGTTAATGAGAAATTGAAAAAACTAGTTCCTGAGTTAATGAGATTAGTGTCCTGGTTAATGGACAAATGGTGATAACAATTCCCTGGTTAATGGGCAATCAAAGAAACTCATTAAAGTAGTAATGAAACAAATTGTCCAAATTGGGTTAAAAAGGGCATATGTATGCCCTTAAACTATGCAAGTTGTATTAAATTGAAACACACACACACACACAATAAACTTTCATTTTGTATAAACTGATCATATTGGGTATTATTTAAATTTTTAGGCACCTCGCAGTGTTATGCTGAGTCGTAGATCTCATACTTATAGTTTTAATTTTGTAAAATCAAATGTATATTTTGTTATGTAATATAATTTTACATTAAAGAAAAAGTATTTAACTTTAAATTAAGTATGAATGATGTATTTAAATTAGTTTATTTTGAAAACTCATGATTGTATTTACGTGGACTATTTTAGATTTATTTGGCTTTAAAAATAAATATATGTCTTGAATTATGTTGTAATTAAATTATTTGCCCTATTATTTGTACTAATTATTAGATATTGCTTCCATATAATTGGAAGGATCATCAAATACAAGCAACTAATTATCGTCAGCTTCTAGAGGAAGTTGATATCTCAATGATACATAATGTATCCTATCAGATCTACGGAGTTCTTTTGTTTCTTAAGTTTTAAGTTGAACATAAAATGTTATGGCCTCAGGCTCTTGTTTCATTTGGATGTCTATTTATGGCTCTTGAACTTCATTAAGTTTTATTTTCCTCCCACTACTCCTCTTTAGAACAAATTTTTCTTTATAAAGGTAGCATATTTTAAGATAAACACCTTTTACTCAACATGATGGTAGATAAAATATTTCAAAATATTCTTTTGGTGATCCTAGAAACTTACTAAACTTACAATTATCTGACTTAGTTCTTAGCTTTTCAGATACTATATGCTTCACATAAACATTACATCCTCAATTTAAGTATGATAGGTTTGGTCTCTTACCATTCCATATCTAATATGGAGTCTTATTAACAAATTTTGATGGAATCCTATTTAAAAAGTGAGCAACAGTTTATAGTGCATAGCCTTAGAAAGAAGGTTGAAGGTCTACATAGCTCATTATGAACCGTACCATATTTAATAGGGTATGATTTCTCATTTCATAAACTCTATTAAGTTGTAGAGTTCTATAAGGTATCCATTGTGAGAGAATCCCAATATCTTTTAAATAATCTTGAAATACTTGGCACAAGTATTCACCACCTCGATCTGATTAAAGTATTTTGATACTTTTTCCAGTTTGTTTTTTAACTTGATTTTTAAATTCTTTGAACCTTTTAAATGATTCAGACTTGTGTTTCATTAAATACACATATCCATATCTAGAATGGTCATCAGTAAATGTAATGAAATAAGTATATCCACCTAAAACACTAATCATCATTAGTCCATATACATCTGTATGTATTAGACCTAACAATTCTTTAAATCTTTCACTCTTTCTAGTAAAGGGTGTTCTGGTCATCTTACCTAATAAACAAGCTTCACAAGTTTCACATGATTCATAATGAAAAGGATCAAAATATCCTTCTTTATGTAAATTAACAATTTTTGTTTCTTTAATATGACCTAGTCTACAATACCATAACTATAAAGGATATTGAATATTTAATTTATTCTGTTTATAGTTTATATTGAATATTGGCCTTCAAAATCAAGTATATACAAACCATTTGTATAATCACCAGATCTATCAAAAAACATCATTATAAAAGAACAACATTTGCCCTCAATAATAAATTTAAATCTATTCGAAACTAAATAAGAAAAGGATATAATGTTTCTAGAAAGTACTAGAACAAAATAACAATTATCAAGTTCTAGTATCAGCCCACTTTACAAAGTAAAATAATAAGTTCTTAAAACTAATGCAACAACCCTTGCTCCATTTATAACTCGTAAGTCCGCTTTGCCTTTATTTAATCTTTTGCATATTATTGCAAATGTGAAAACCATATCTGGTATCCAATACCTAAGAACTATAATGTGAAGTATAAAGATAGTTTTTAATCATAAACATATCTGAAGTAGAAACCATAATAAGTTTTTTTGTTCAACACTTTTTGAAGACATTGTTTATACCTGAAATAAAGGTTAGAACCATAAAAAAAAATATTCTTAACACAAATCTCATATGTTTACTCTTAGAATAAAATTCACTCCTCTCATGTTTCCCATAATTTTATTAGGCTTTTCGCTCTAATAGTCTCGCTACGCCTTTTACTACCTATTCTTGTACTTTAGTTCTTAAAAATAACTTAGTAACTTATCAAACAAGTATCTAAACTACACAATGATTTATTTTATGTTTAAAGACTCTAGAATAAACAATTCCTCAAACTTTTAAAAACAAAACTTGGGGACAAACTTACGAATAGCAATGCAAATTTATGAGAATATAATGACAAAAACAAAGACATGAAATAAAAGCAAGGATTATTATTAAGAAACAACAAAAACTAGAAAATTCAAGAAAATAAAGAAAAAGATGTAAGAAATCAAGAAACTAAAGAAATTGATACAAGATAATTCTATTCGACTTAAATTTGCAAGAAATCAATGAAGATCACCTAGAATTTCCAAGAAGAATTTTTTGTTAAACCCTAGTTCATGCAAGATCCAAAATTTTCAAATTGCTTCTCCAAGAATCCTTTCAAAATTTTTTATTTTGATTTTTTTTCTTTATTTTTATAAGTGTCGAATTTCTTAAATCACAAAATAAATACAATTTGTTGTTTGTATGCAATTTTTTTGACAACTTCAAGACTTTCCCTTCAAAATTGATTTTCTTCTTCCTTTTTTCGTAGAAATGAAAATTAAAAGGATATAACTTGAAATTACCTGTGTTTTGATACCAAATTGCTGTGGAATTGTTCCTTAAATTATTAATTTCAGGTTTTGAAGAAAGTGTGCAACTTGACTCAACAAGAACCTTGCCTTGAAGAGCAAAAGTTATATGCAATTGATCACCACCAACCAACACTTATAATGAAATGTGAACGAGAAGTATAAATCACAATGAATGATCAATCTTTAGAAGAGTTTGCAAGTTCAATAAAGAACTTAGTATGAGAATCACTCAACAACACAAAGAGAAAAAAACACACAATGTGCAACAACCTTATATAAAAAATCATCAACTAAATAAAAATATTTACATAAGAGCATTTAAATATAAACCCTAAAACTAATGGGCCAGGCATGTACTCATTTTAAATAAAACCCAAACTAATTAAAATAAGGTTTAAAATAAAAAAATAAAATAAAAAAATAGCCTAAGATTATTTTCCATCCTTTTCCACATATGATAGTGAAAAATACCTATAGAAATAATTGTTGAAGGATTCTTGTTGAAAGAAAGTCTGATGCCTTGTAAAATAGAAATTAATTTTTTACTAATAAATTCTTTTTATTTGACATGAAATTCTTGTAAAATAAGTAAGTCAAAAGCTACCATGCAAGTTCTTAATAACATTAAGGATTCCTTATAGTAAATGAAATTTATAACTCTTGAGGAAACAATGTCTTTTCTATTTTCATACTTTGCTAGCAGATTTTATACTCAACTTCAAATATATTATTCTCTCTCTTCCACCTAAAAAGCAGAGAATGTCCAAACTAACAAATTTAAACCTTTTTAACTCAAACTTCTTGACTTAGCTCTCATTTTATATCTTAGAATAAATTCAATTAATACTCCTAATAGATCATTTGATATTGTAGTTAGGATTGCATCAATATGTTTGACATTAATAAAAATAAGGCTACACATAACTAATCGATTAGCTAGAATACATATTCAACATCAATATATTGGTATGTGATAGATGATTTATTGATTTAGAAGTGCACGTGATTGTTCTGTTTCGAAAAAATTACATTGAAACGGCCAGTTTTCTCTTTCCATCGGTCTGCAGGGCCACTAAGACCACCACTAGATGCTGATGATATTCTCTTGAGGGTAAATTTTGTAAGAGAGGTTGATGCTTTACTCCAAGAGGTTCGGCAAGAACATAGTGGAGAACAGAATGTAGAGGGGCTTGATCCTGAATCCGTCACAAGACTACTGAAGCAACCGGAGAAGCAACGAACAATAACACAAAGTAGAAGCTCTGCTAGACCTGGCCATTAATTTTAAAATGGTAGCTCTATATGTGGTTGTTTACTGAATAAGTTAAGGGAAAAGATAAACAACGATACCTGCGTGTTCGATATTGTCTACCTCTGAAAAAGTTATGTTTCTGTCATAAGGAGCTCCATAATCAAAGAATTAGAGCAGAACTTGTATTTATAGTTGTTCCGTTTGAACTGCATGAAAATTTGTTACGGAACCTTGTGTATGCTGCATAGACGTCATTTGGAGTGTAATATACACGTTAGGGATTCTTTTTTGAGAATGGAAGCTTCACCTTGCCCTTCAATCAAGATTTGAATCAATTGGCCTGCAATTGGCTTCACTGCTTTTAATAAGAAAAATGGTGAGTGCTAATGGACTTGCTGGAACATGCAGTTGTGGCTTGAGGGTTGTCCTGATTAGAATTATTATAGAAAATGTAAAACGAATTACAGATAATAAATTCATTGAAAGAAACGAAAGTATGCACTCGCAGTATTGGAAAAACATCCTTATTTTCCGCATTACAGTCCCATATAATAGAATTAATCTACAAGAAAAGAGTTCTGATCCTATATTTGAAAATGTTTGAGTGTCGAAGAAAATGAGAGTGACGGTCTCAATCATCATGGATGTTGGCTTCAAGCAGTATGCAGCTGTGAGATTTCATTTCATAAGGCTGCCGAATGACAGGCTCACTATCATTTGAGAAGAACCCTGGGAATGGAAGAGCTGTATCAACCAAGCGATGCCATGCCATCCCTTCAGGGACTTCGGGTAGAGTGACACTCTCTGCGCGTCCTGCTGCATTGAAAGCAATGAACATGTCACCCTCTACATGGGAAGATTCAGAGCTCAATCCACTCCCTGGGTTGTCAACCTTCAGTGTCATGGCAAGGAACTTGCAGGATGGATCTTCCCATCTTGGGGGATTCTGGTCACTTCCATGCCAGTCAATATTTTCTTCCTTCAAAAAGTTTCTCTTCTGAAGGAGGTCACTTCGCCTCATTCTCAAGGAACTCAAAAATGAGATGAACTGTGTGGTTTGGATACCAAAACCTGTTGACAGCGCATTCCAATCAAAAGGTTTTCTGCTACCATATGAAGTGGAACCCCCAGAAGATTGGCCACACTCATCTCCCATGTTAAGAACTGGAACACCAAGTGAAACAAACAAAACAAAGAGATAGTTACGGATTTGTTTCAGTCGTCTTTCAAGGATAGTGGTTTTGTTTGTGGGTCCTTCTTCTCCACAATTCCAACTTAATTCTGAAGCCAACTCATCGCCACTGAAGCTGACTAAGTCCACAAGAGGAAGTCCAAAGTTCCTGGTGATAAAATTGAAAGAGAAGGCTGGGCCTCGTCCGCTAGAAAAGATGTCCCCACTCCCACAAAGCCGTGTTGCGAGGTCACTAAGAAGACCCTCACCCCTCAAAAAATTTCTTATATCGTAACAAAATTTTGTATTCATTTCAGCCCATTTCTTCCAATGAGGAAAGGCAGTTTCCTTTGCCTCCAGTTCTTTGGGATCCCAACAATCTGCAATGATCTTTGTCTTTGAGAACAATGGATCAAAGGCTATTGCTTCAACAACGGGAGGACGAGACAAATATTCACCACCAAACGACCTCAACAGAGATAAAGCATTTATGAAACAGAAACCATCTATGTGAAACTCAGTAACCCAGTGCTGAAGACTATCCAGAATCACCCTTTGGACGATAGGATGATTACAATTCAAAGCCTTTTGTGAGTCCAAACCTGTAGTAATGCTGGTGCAATAGTAGGATGAGTCATCAATTCCTTGTAATGCTCCAGCTTCAGCAGTATGGGTGAAAACAACTTCCAGCAAAACTTCTATCCCATTGGCATGCAATCTCTTTACCATCTCTTTCATCGAGCTAATGGCATCCACGGAGCCATTAGAAGGACCATAAACGTTTGATGGTGAAAAGAAATGACATGGAAAATACGGCCCCTTTTGCTCATCAAACGGAAATATTGACTCTAATAGGACTGCATTCACACCAAGATTCTTAAAATGACTTAACTTCTCAATCAAACCAGCAAAGGTCCCTGCAGCATCACTGGATATCTGGCTAGAGTTGTCTTTTGTAAAACGCATCACATTCACCCGATAAACAACTAGTTTCTCCATTTCCAAGTGAGGAGGAACATCATCACTCCAATCAAAAACAGGTTCTTTGCATAATCGTCCCAGATACTTAGGCAGCAGGCCAGATACATTATCTGTGACGGAATTAATGATAATTTTAGAATATGGATCCAAAAGAACACGGCCAGCATCAAATTTATCTGCGTCACTCTGAAGAGCAGCTCCTTTACATCGATAACCATAGCTCAGAAAAGTCCATGCACCTTCCAGTGAGGCATGCCAGATATCACCTGATCGATTAACATATGGATCTAGATCGAGCTCTAAGGCAGGCTTGCCTGATGTACTAGCATCATACAAACATAGAACGCAACCCGCCGCGTTCCTTGAAAAAAATGCAAAATTCATGGAACCATCAGTAGAAAAGGAAAGACCAAGTGGAGTTGGATAACCAGAATCAAATCCAATCGGAACACAAAAATTAGACTTGTTATGATTCCTGATTTCCACACCACTTGATGTAGGTTTGAGAAAAAATGAGAGGTAGAAGGGGGTTTGTTTAGCTTCAAACTCCAACTCAGTAGCAAACCTAGCAAAAGAATTCTGTAAGAGCGGAGTCTCTCTGGTCCTGGCATGAGAGGATGAGTCAAGAGGCATGAAACATGACGAATCAGACGTGTATATGCCCCAGATAAGCATCAGACTAATATTATCACTAGCACCCAATTCCAAGGATGAAACTTCAACATAAACTGCATACTTCCCGTTTATCTTCCCAACAGAAATTTTGACATGACCACCAATTTCCGTCCGAAATCGATAAGTCGAAACTTCCTTTAGTTGGTCAACTAATGGATTGCTTGAAGTAAACATCATCTGCTCAGTTGGCTGGGCAGCAACTCTTGATCTAGCAAACAACAATCTCGAATCTTTACCAACATCCATCCTCCCAAACCGCCTTGTGGGTCTGGATATTTTAGTTTTACAGACATAATGAATCGATTTAGATGATTCTACGGATCCACAGTTACAGAAGCATAATGGGGTTTTTGCAAGTAAGGGAGAAAGAGTTGTCATATCTCCTCCAAAACCCAAAAACCCTTGCTTTCCTACAGATAGTAAACTAACCCAAATTAACAAAAAGGAAGAATAACAAAAGAGATGCATCCCATGATCAAATATCTTATTTAAGATCAGATAATAACTATGATTTGAGTGAGGGAGAAAAGAGAATGCAATGTACGTAAAGCCGATTCAGAAACAAGTTGAAGCCCATAAATAGAAAAGGAATTAGAACTTACATTAATCTATGAATGATTATTGATTGAAATGAGATCAGAGAACAAACGAGAGAGAGAGAAAGAGAGAGCGTCCGAGTCACTTATAAGAGTGGAGTGGAGTGGAGTGAAGTGAAGGTGTGTTCAATGATGACAGAGAGATCTGTCTCCGGTTTGGATGGATTTTTTATTTTATACTCTTTTTTTTTTCTTTTTTTTTTATCTGTTGCATTTGCAAATTTAAGGACCGCAAAGCTCATCGATTCAAAATGCTACCTTTATTTATTTATTATTTTTATAACTCTGAGTCCTTGCTTTGTTTTTTATTTTATGAGTGTGACAATGAATTTTATTTTTTTTACATAAATATTTAGATTGGAATTGAGGTTTATTGTCCTGATATTTCATTCTATTTTTTTAATATTTAATTAAATATTATGTGTGATATATGTGTGTATGTATATTATTTTTTTGATTTGTTCAAGTCATTTTAAAATAGTTCAACTAATTATAATTATGTTTATATGATTGATGGATTTTTGTTAAGTTGAATTTCACATTCATATAAAGACATTTTTGTTTTAGTTTTTTCATTAATCTTGATTGTCTAAGATTTTTACATATCTTGTTATTATATTTTAACTTAGTTACAGTAATTTTATTATGATTTTTACTATTTATTTATTTGAATATCATTTATGGATTTACAATTTTTTTCAACTCTTCTTTTCGAATATTATATTATAATTTGATACGTTAAAAATGATTGACAGTATTATTAACATTCAAGTCCTGTGTAATTTAATATGGTATATATTGTGATATGAATTAAGTTAGGTCTAAATTTTACATTAAAATATATATTAGCTAGTTTTGTGAGATTAGAAATATCTTTTAAATTGTACATTTAATTAGGCTAAAACTTTACATGAAAATACTAGATATATATAGAACTATCTTGTGCTAGAATTTTAAGTCGTTCAAAATCCGAGAACATATTATTTAAATTAGCCGAAATTACTTTTACTGTTTTTATAGATTCAATGACAAAGTATTTTTCCTTGATTATTTTCGGCTCAATTAGTCCAAACATGTAATAAGTTAATTTTAGATAAAAAAAAATTAAATTAAACTTATTTAGACCCTAAATTTGTGTATGGATTTGGACTACAAGGGTTCTTAATGTGGCTTGAATTTATTAAAGAATTGGAGTTCATTTTGTCATGGGATAGATGTGGTGGCTATGAGCTCTATAAATACTTTAGTTTTAGTTGTTTTTTATTTCATTTTGTTCTCTTTAAGTTTCAACAGTTTAGAGAGAATTTCAACACTTAATTTTTCATTTATGTTTTTGGGTTTGATTAATTAGCTAAGATCCAAGGTTTATTTAATTATTTCATTTATATTTTTGGGTTTGATTAATTATTAATTAGTTTTTAGTTATGGTCAAAAGCTTATTTGAGTAAAAAATAATACTATGGTTTTTTCAACACATTTTAACTATAAAAATACATACATCTTTATAATAAAATGATTATTTTTTTATGATTTTTATCTTGTTGTTATTATTGTTGGACAACAACAAATATAATGATTCTCTGAAATATCCTAAAAAAATTAAATTAAATTAAATTATTTTGATAATAATAAAGGATTGATAAATTTATGCAATAGGATGTCACATATATATATATATATATATATATATATATATATATATATATTGATTGGTTCATCCTCTTATATCTTTTGCACATTAATGGAAAATCGATTGAAGAAATCGAAGCCCAAAAATCGAGAAAATTATTATGTGAACATAGAGTAGAAGCAGAATTCTTTAAAATGATTTTTACACCGACAAAGTTAATAAAAAGATCACGAGTTGGGGACACAACAAAACATGCCATTTAAGCCCCTGAGGGTTTAAGTTAAAAGAAAGCCCTAGTTCGTAGTAGTAAATGACAGAGTGACAGGCAGGCAGACAGGGCATCTTCTTCCTCCGTAGGTTTTGGTCGGCCGGTCAGTCACATTTGCAGGTATGCTCTTCAAAACCTACTCCATTTATACTACTAGAACTAGGCACTTGTTGCATAGAAAATCTCTCATAAACCCTGCTTTCAACCTCCACACCAAACCCATTTCAAGCCTCAAAGTTGTGTGGCGCAGGGACCCACAACTAGACCATGCCATTGAGAGAGATAAGCCATACAAAATCTGCTCAAAAGTTGTCAAAGAGGTCCTTAACGAACCGGGTCAAGTAATCCCACTTCGTTACCTCGAAAACAGGCGCGAGAGATTGCGCCTCAATGTAAGAATTTCTACTTTTCTTAATAAAAACCCTGCCCTCTTTGACGTTTACCAGGATCGAATCAAACCCAAGTCAGAACCCGTCCGGTTTGTCCGTGTTAGCCATCGGTTAAGGAATTTTCTTGAAGAAGAGAAAAGGATTGTTTTGGAAAATGAGGGGTGGATTGTTTCGAAATTGTGCAAGTTGCTGATGATGGCTAAGGATAAGGTCCTTAGTGTGGATAAATTGGTACATGTGAAGAGAGAATTTGGTTTTCCTAATGACTTTTTGGTTAATTTGGTACCTAATTATCCAAACTATTTTAGGCTAATTGGTCCTCCTGAGGAAGGAAAGTCATTTCTTGAGTTGGTTGAATGGAATCCTGAGTTTGCAAAATCAATAATCGAGCAAAGAGCTGAAGATGAGTTTAGGTTGACGGGAATTCGTATTAGGCCTAATTTTTACTACAAGCTTCCTCCGGGGTTCTTCTTGAGGAAGGAGATGAGGGAGTGGATTCGGGATTGGTTGGAACTTGATTACATATCACCATATGTTGATGTGTCACACTTGGATCAAGCTTCACAGGAAATGGAGAAGAGGACTGTTGGGGTTTTCCATGAGTTGCTATCGCTTTCGTTGTTCAAGAGGATTCCAGTGCCCATACTGGGGAAGTTCAGTGATGAGTACAGATTTTCCAACGCATTTTCAAGTGTGTTCACTAGGCATTCAGGAATATTTTACATGTCACTGAAAGGAGGGATTAAGACTGCGATGCTAAGGGAAGCTTATAAGGACAGCGAGTTGATTCAAAGGGATCCTTTGCTTGAAATAAAGGACAAGTTTGTTCAGTTGTTGGAAGAGGGGTGGCAGGAGAGACAGGAGCAGTTGAGGTTACAAAGGGAAGAGGTTAAGAAGAACAGAGTAATGATGGCATTGGGGGATGGGGACACCGATGGACAAGAGAGCAGCAGGGAATTCGATGGGCAAGAAGTCAAGTGATAGCTGTGAGCCTGTGACTTCCCAAGTTATGCTGATATCGGGAGGAAACTAAGGCAAAGGAGCTGCTGATGCTTAATGATAAGGAACAATCTTCCCAGAGTTAGACACATACTGCATGATTTTCAGTATCTCATTAAGGTTCTGAACTTCCATGAATATATGGCAATTAAAAGGTAGGGCTTTGTCATGATGGCCAGTGGTGATGGCTTGAGATTGCATAACCAATTAACTCTACCAATTGCCTTACAACATGCTAAATTTCTGTGAGTTCCTAAATGTCTTTCTTCTTTGCCTGTCCTGTGCAAGGAAGTTCAAAATGAAAAGCATTTCTAAGGAAAAAAGAGACTTGATTTTGTTTTAAAACAAATTAGCTAGCTAATCTTGGGTAATTTCCATTTCTTTTTTTTGTGCGCCCAAGAGGTGATAGTTTGATGAACTACACATTCCGTTGTATGTGCTAGGAGTTGAGGTGAATTATATAATAAACTAAAACTCACAGCCTTTCACTCTGTCAATTCATGGTGAAACGTTTAGCTAATTTTTTTTAAGCTGTTTTGTTTTTTTGTTTTTATGCCTTTTGTTTTATCCTTCTTTCTTTGTTTTTTTTTTTTTTAATAAATTTTTTTTGTTTAATTTAGTTTGTTAATGTTAAATTTTTTTATTTAATTATCAGACTTTCATGACACTGATCTCAGTTTTAACAGGTTAACTTGGTTTCATGAGTTAGCCTGAATTTTTTTTTTTGTTTTTTTTCTTTTTAAATAATTTTTTTTGTTTACTTTAGTTTGTTAATGTTAAATTTCTTTCTATTTAATTATCAGACTTTCATGACATATATCCCAAGTTTTACGGGTTAACTTGTCCATTTTTTTTCTTTTGTTAATATTAATTTTTTTATTTAGTTATCAGACTTTCATGACACGGATCACAGGTTTTATGGGTTAACCTGGTTTGATGAGTTAACCCGGAGTTTTTTTTTCTTTTTTTTCTTTTTAATTAATTTTTTTGTTTATTTTAGTTTGTTAATGTTAAATTTCTTTCTATTTAATTATCAGACTTTCATGATACATATCCCAGGTTTGACGGGTTAACCTGGTTTTACTGGTTAACCCAGTTAATTCTGGGTTAACCTGTCCATTTTTTTTTCTTTTGTTAATGTTAAATTTTTTTTATTTAGCTATCAGACTTTCATAACATGAATTCCGGATTTAATGAGTTAACTTAATTTGACAAGGTAACCTAGAGGTTTTTTTTTATTTGCTCTTTTTTTTTAATTAATTTTTTTCGTTTAGTTTAGTTTGTTAATATTAAATTTTTTTTTATTTAGTTATCAGACTTTCATGACACGAATCCCGGGTTTGACGGGTTAACCCAGTTAATTCTGGGGTAACTCGTCAATTTTTTTTTTTCTATTTAGTTATCAAACTTTCATGACACGAATCTAATGTTTGACGTGTTAACCTGGTTAATTCAGATTTTTTTTCTTTTTCTTCATTAGTTATTTTCTTCATGTTGGTCCTTTTTTTATGTTTTTTTTTCTTAATTTATTTAATTATCACACTTTTATAATACGACCTTGTAGCTAGACCCACATCCAAGGCTATTGGGTCTGGTATTGCAGGCAAACTCACTTAAACTTGGGTCATGCAAGTTTAATGTTATCATTAATATTATAAATATTACTTTTGGGTCAGGTATTGCAGCCAAACTCAAGATTCTTGGGTATAGCTTTGCAGAAAGACCTAACACTTTTAAATTTTAGTTTTTTTTTTATATTTTTTATGTAAAAAAAAATTGACCGGCGACATTAGTTTTTTTTCTTTTTATTCATTAGTTTTTTTCTTCATGTAGGCTTTTCGTTCTTTGTTTTTTATTTTAAATTAATATTTTTTTGTTTAGTATTTTTGTTTTTTTTGCTTTTTGCTTTTTTTTTCTTTTTAATTATTATTATTTTTTTAAATTTAGTTTGTTAATATTAAGTTTTTTTCTATTTAGTTATCACACTCTCATGATATGAATCCCAGTTTTGACGGATTAACCTGGTTTGACGGACTAGCCCAGTTGATTCAGATTTTTTTTCTTTTTCTTCATTATTTTTTTTTCCTGTAGGTTTTTTTTCCTTTGTTTTTTTCTTTTTAATTAATCTTTTTTTTCACTTTAGTTTATTAATGTTAATTTTTTTTTCTATTTAGTTATCACACTCTCATGATACGAATTCCAGGTTTGATGGTGGACTAACCTTGTTGATTCAGATTTTTTTCTTTTTCTTTATTAGTTTTTTTCTTCCAAGTTCTTCTTTAAATATTGTAATTAACTATAACTAAAAGACATCAATTTTTTTTCTTCCAATTTCATGACACGAATCCCAGGTTTGACGGGTTAAACCAGTTGATTCAATTTTTTTTTCTTAAGTAGTTTTTTTCTTTCAATTTCATCTTTTAATATCGATTTGATTAAGAATTAAATTTTATGATTTGTTTTGTTTACTGTTCATTAGATTATTGTGATCTTATAAAGGGATTTTACTGTACCCTTCCTTGCAGAGCACTATTCATCGGAATAATGCTTTGCTTTATTGTTTTTTTCTTTTCAATTAATATTTTTTTGTTTTAATTTCATTCTGTAATATTAAATTTTTTTTCTTTCTAATTATCACACTTTTATAACAAGACCTTGCAACCAGACTCATATCCAAGGCTCCGGGTTTGATGTTGCAACCAAACTCACTTAAACTTGAATCATATAGGTTTAATATTATTATTAATATTATAAATATAACTTTTGGCTCAGGAGTAGCAGACTCAATGTTCTTAGGTATAACTTTGTAGAAAGACCTAACACTCTCAGATTTTAACTTTTTTTTATATATTTTTTATACAAAAAAATTGACCTGCAGCGTAGCGCGGGCCATATTTCTAGTATTATTCTATATTTGGATCTTAAGTATCATTGTGGTGATGGATAAAAAAATAAAAAATTCTTAATCTTTATCAATAAAAAAAATAGAGTCATAACCTAGTATTTTGATCATTAAAAACTCTAACTGGTTTTAGAGTCTTGATAAGAGGACTGATTATGTATATGGATGACGTATCACTCCTAACACATTTTATTTAAGGTAAATTGTATTGTTTATTTATTTGATATAAACTAAGATACCGTTGTGTTTTCTAATTGTTGGTTTGTCTTATGGTTAAAGTCAGTCCATCCTAAGAGAGTGGGTTATAGATTTATGGTCAAATTTAGTTATTCTAAAGTCAAAACATATAAAATAAAAAAAAACTGTTTTTTTAATTTAATATTGAGAATATATCTTAAATATAAGTTCATAATGTCTATATTAAAAGAAATAAAATAAATTTTTTAGTTTTTTAAAATCTATATTAAATTCTCATGAATTTTATAAAATAATTATTAAATCTAAAAATATATGCAAAGATATTAACAAATGTTTGTTTTTGAATTTTGGTATTTAAATATGCTAAATCATATTATGTATTTTTTTTTATTTCTACAAATATATATATTTTTTATTTTTGAGAGAATTGGTCATATGAAATAAAAAATATTTAAATATATTTTTTTAAAAAAGATTTTTGTTGTTTTTTATAATTTTTTAGGAAGAAATGCTAATAAAAATCTCACGTGTTTTTTCTTTGTAACAAAATGTATTAAAAGATTTTTGTAGGTTATAATTTTAAATATTAAATATATAGTTTGTTCTTTGACTAGAAAAGGATGGGGGTGGGGTTTGTAGTTGGAGGAGCTGTGGTCCTAGTAGTTGACGGTGGTTCATGGCAAAAGGCTATGAGCAACGGTTTAGAGGTTGAAGATGAGTGGTTTTTTTTTTTAACTAATTTTTTTTTCTAAAAATAATTTATTCTTTTTTTTTAATTACTTGATCTCCAAGCAAATTTGATAATCAAGTAACCTAAAATAACTTTGGTTCTTTATTCTATATATATATTTTTTTTGCAATTTTGATCCTTTTATTTAATTTTTTTTTCTTGAAAAGATTTTGTCAACTCGAGTAAAAGAAATTAATAATTTTAAAATAAACGCATTAAAAACTGAATAAGTAAATTTTTGAATTTTTAATTATTTGGAAAAGACATTGAAAATGTAAAAACAATACATAATATATCAAAAATATATATTTCAGATTTTTTTGTTGTTGTTTTTTGCTATATTTTGGATTTTGTTTTTGAAAAAAATAAGAGAAAGAGGGTTATAAATCAGGTTGTGACACAGGCTTTGGATTTTCTAACCACTTACTTTTCAGATTCCAAATATTATGTCTACTGATAAGTAGCAAGTTTTTATTTACCGTTTATATGAATTTCAGATCCTGCACAACACTAATATAAGATCACCTGGTAAATGCATGAATGCTTATATGTTTCTGAAAATCTGGATAAAGTCTCATTATGTTGCAGAAGTACCCCCTTTTCCACCTTATGAAAAATGGCCAAGGCATTACAGGTGTCACAGTTGTGCATAATCACAGGTGTAATCAACTGAATTTTTTACTTTCAAGTCTGGTCAGATCTTGGCTTTTGAGGTCCAAACTACTATGCTTGCATATCTGCGCACTTTTTCCTCCAAAATTATGCATGCACGCTGAACCTGTCTTGCCTCGTTATAAAATTGTTACTGAGAGAATGCATAACAGGTTTCAACTCCAATCGTGTAAATGCTTTGTCTTTCAGGTTGTGTTGCCATTATGGAATGAAAGTAATTATGCTTATAGCATTCTGCAAGACTATAAAGAATGGCTGTGGCGGACAACTGAACACCCCTTCCCTCTGTGACTTGTTCTAAATTTACCCCCAAACACTTTGGTCGGAGATAAGTTGCAACACAATGACATTCTGATTTGCGTCATTATACTGGTGTGCATAGAGAATAGTTCAAAGTTTTTATTAGTGAAGTAAGTCTAAGGACTTAATTAAACTTCTAACAAGTTTAATTGACTTATTTAAGGACTTAATTGAAGAAAAATGAAGTTTAAAAGTCAATTGAGAAAAAAATTAAAAGAATTAATTAAGTTCAAAGACATAATTAAACTTCTAATAGGTTTTATGGATCTAATCAAGGACTCAATTAAAGAAAAATCAAGTTTGAAAGCCTACTTCGAATCAATTCGCAAAGATTGAAAGATTGGGGACACAATTGAAACTTTGAAATGCTAAATATGTGCAATTAAGGGTTTAATTGAAAGAAATCATCTGAAGTATGAAGCTTAATTGAGGACCACATTGAAGAAATCTTAAACATAGGACTACTTTGTAAAAAAACACCGAAATTTAAGGGTACAATTGAAGAAAGCTAGGGGTAAAATTAAAAGGAATCTAAAAGTTTATGATTGATTGGGGGTTCCATTGCAAAGTGCCAAAGGTTCAAGGACCAAATTGAGAAAGACCATAATTTCATTATTCATTGTCTTCTTCCCTTAAAACAAAAGAAAATAGATGCCTAAGTGCCCACCTTTCAGCCCTAATTTCTCCTTCACCCTTTTATCATACCACACAAATCTTATGTCAACTTATAAGTTGATATTTATACTTCACTTTAAGCCAAAATTTCAGCTCTTATTGCATTAAAATAACCTGTAGATTATCTCCTAAAAATACTACCCAACACTGCTTTACCTATAAAAATAACCGTGTGTCCTCCCTTTGTCAAATGCAAAGTAGGACAAACTTTTGTCTTTAGCTTTAATGAATGGCTGAGATCAATTCCTTAACATTAAAGGTTGAGATCCCATACCATAAACTCTAAAACCTAATCTCTTAGTTCTTGAAATCTAGTCCATCTTTTCTTGGTGAAATGGTTGATAGATTATGTTCAATACTTATAAAAGGTCCCCTCCTTAAAGTTTGAGTATTCTCTAATGATTAAGTCAATACTAAATACTATATGAGAGAAAAAGCAGTCCTTTTTTAGAAGAAAGCTCTAGAAATAAATATATATCATTCGTAATAGAAATAAATTCAACAAGCCTCATAGAGGTTACATTGGTTCCTTTTATAGCTCTTGACCTTTTTCATGGAAAGGAAAAAGTTTACATATCAGCCATATATCTCTGTCTTGTCATGATAAAATATCTCAGACTCATTAGAGTAAAAGATCTCTGACTCATCAAAGTAAAATATCTCTGACTCATTAAAGTAAAAAATCTTTGACTGTGGGTCTGGCGATTTACCAAACCAATACATGTCTAAGCTCAATGTTTGGCTGAGCTTAGAGATGACGAGTCTCATGGTTTGCCAGACCACGAATGTGTGGGCTCAGCGTTTGGCTGAGACCAGGATGATGGGTCTAGCGGTTTGCCAAACCCACAAAAGTCTAGGCTTTGCACTTTATTGAGCCCGGGGATGGTGAGTCTGATAGTTCACTAGACCCACCCATATTTGCAACACTTGGTTGAGCCAAAAAATGATGGGTTATCAACCTAAACTTTGTTCATTTGCTAAAAGGGGAAAACTTATCTTTAAACCTAGTTGGCTTATCTTTGATGGGAGAAGGTGTCCCTTGGGAAACAAAACGACTGCCTACATTAAATAAGGTAATTAAGTAAGCTTTTGGAGATCTGTGATGATATGAAAAATTATTCATTTTATAGTGGGAGTAAAAAGTTTTTTTTCTTTATAACCCTAATCATTCTTATTTGTGACTTTTCTTTTACTTTCATTCTTTGTGATTTTTGAAAACTTGTTCCATAACAAAACCCAAATTATCTTTTCCACTTTTATTTTTTATCCAAAAAGGGAAAAACTATTTTAGATATTTCTTTCTTCAAAACCTTTTTCCTTATCTTTCTTTTACTCGGTTAAAAAAAAAAACCCTAGGAACATTAGACATGTTTCTAAAAGAGAAGTGCTTCATCAATTGACAAGGAGTTCAGGTTTCAATTAGAACTTTAAAAAAGTGATAGGGGGACATGGGTCTTTTATATTAGGACCTAGGGTGAGAGAAAGTTCCACATCGACAACCTCCTCTAATGGGAAGGATAAGAGAATATCCCCTCGTAAGAGTCCATCTTTTGCTCCTTTTAGAGACTTTGAGGAGAGAGGGAGATTGCCTCAAACTCCTAATGATGATGTCCCCAACAACATATATGTTACAAACATAGAATTCATGACTCATAACCAACCTGGCAAGTATGTGGCCCAAATGCCTCATCCTGATGAGCGCATTAGCTAATTGACCCTGAGCACCTCCCATGATTATTTTGAAATTACCACCCCTTCTGTATGAATTCAATGGGATACTCTTTCCCTTTTTAAGGATTCATAAGGGATGTGTTCAGCTACTACCAGCTAGGCCCAGGCCAGCTGTATCCCAATATGTGGACAATTATATCCTCATTTGAATGATTAGGCTCAAGCCCATGGTAAATGTTTTTAAGAGTTGCTACCAACTGGTCACCAATACTGATGGCGGCAATGACATGTATTGGTTCTTCATCTTTGCTAACAAAAGAAATGGTGATGTGAAGAACACATTGACCGAAAAGCCATTGTCTATCAAGAAGTGGAGGGGGAGTTGGGTTGGTCATAAGATATGTCGGGATGATCAATCGCTGGAGGGATTAAAGTCAATTTAGGGTTGTTCCCACTATTAAAGGGTTCCATATACGAAGCAAACAAGCCTTATTTGAGATCATACTAGGAGAAGAACTGTGTCATGCTGGATTCGACCCCCATCGACTATGAAGTTGATAAAATGGCCAAGGGATATTAACAAGCCATTTTACAAGGTATATAGTCTTTCTGCCATTTTCCTTCGCTTTCACCTTGATTAAAAATCTAACCATCATTTGTCCCTATAGGGTAAATAGCTGAATGAGAAGGAGAAACACCATGGGATCCTCTTGTAAAGAGCTTGCCCTAGAGGTCTTTGTCTTATGCTATTGGTGAAGGTAGAGGTGAAGAGAGGAGGGGAGAATCCTCCATCCTCATTGGGAAACTCCTTATTCTCAAGGGTTCTGCCTTCATAGAGACAATAGTGGGGGCTATAGTCCCCTTGAAGCTAAGGGTTGTGATCTTCCTTATCCAGGGAAGAATTAAACCTGACTTCCCTTGTAGTGATTGCGAGTGCGACCATCTATTTCAAGAAGAGAAAAATCTTTGCTCCGGTAGAAACCCGTGCTCTAGTCCTACTAATAAAGGCTCTTATAGTAGTGTTCCCTTTGCCTCAACTTCTTGCATTACCATATAAGAAAGTGATAATTAGGACCTCCACCGGAGTTAACATTAATGAGTTTAAGGACATTTTCTCTGATTTGGCTCTAGGCTGTAATCTGTTCAATTTCCCAACCCTAATGGATGAGGAGAGGCAATTGATGGAGGCTATGGTTAGAGGGAGAATAGGCCTTGATAAGGACAGCCTCGAGGTGGTGAGAACACTAGAGAGGGTCTTTACCATCCCGTCAAATATTTTTGTGATGTTTGATGAAAGCTTTTATCAACATTTGTGTTTAACTAGCCAAATGGCTTTTAGGCTGCGTTTGTTTTACACTTGCTTTTGCGTTTGCGGTGCAACAAACGTAGCAAGGTGTTTGGTAACAAACCAAACTGTGTTTTATATTGTGGGACCCACTAAAAAATTGAGTTTGAAACACAGTTTTTGTGAAGCATTTTTTACATGCTTTTTTAACCGAGTTTCATAAAACCTTGTTTGTTTTTGCTTTTCAAAAGCGTTTTTGAAACTATTTGAGAATTTTTTTTCTTTACTTCAAATTAATTTTTTTTTATGTTTTCAGATCATTTTGATACGCTGATATCAAAAATATATATATTTTTTAAAAAATATTATTTTGATGCATTTCCAAGTAAAAAGTACTTTGAAAAGCAACTGCAACCACACTTTCACCAAACATTTTAGTATGTTTTTTGCTACACAAACTTCAACCATAATTTTTACCAAACACGTATCTAAATTCAACTAACCACAGCTAACCGCACTTTTTTTAACTTACTTTTTTCAAACCACAACCATAAAAGCTACCTAAAAAACAAACACACTCTAATGTAAGGAAAAATAAACCCCTATGTTTTTTTTTTCTTTGGTTTGATGATTACCTCTTTCAACATTTATCCCTGGCAAACCTTTATAATGTATGCCCATTCCCAGAGGCATTAGGCAACTGAAAGAAGTTATTTAAGGGTGATCGTAGCTACGAACAAGAAAAATCAAGCTGCATTCGAATAACTGCAAGGGGAAAAAACTGTCATGGAGGCCGAGCTACAAAGCATTGAGGTGGCCTATACCACTTTAAAGGACCAAGCATAAGGTCTTGCCTTTGAGTTGAGTTACATGGAAAAAACGCTTCCAGCCTCCTACAACCAGGTGGTTCCGCTGAGGCAGGAGATCCTTGAAGTTAGGGCCTCTCAAGTTAGTTCGTGGGATGAGTTTGCTTCCATATAAGTTGAGTTTGCTACTGGTAGGGAAGAAATTCAACGTTCCTAGGCAATGTTGAAGGCCCTAAGGGACTTTCTTGAAGAGTTCCATGAAGTTTTCAAGGGTTCAGCAGTTTTAACCGTGATGATGTGAGATAAGATTTTTCTAGCCATGTCCTACTTATACTTATTCATTCTCTTAAGAGGAATATAAGTGGATTTTAGTATAGCCTTCCATCTAGTCCTAGTCCTTGATTTCACAGATGTATTCCCAGTTAAGGCCACTGCAGCTTGACGAGGGTAGTATTTAGCTGAGGACCTAGGCTGAATTTTTAGATCCCTCTATACATGTACATATGTATTCTTCTTTCATATACAACATATTTTTATATAATATAACTCTTTTATCTCCATATTGCTTTATATGAGCTTAGAGTCCTTGTGTAGAGTTCTTGTCTCGGTCCAATACCAATACTTATGAGACCATTTTTTGGTCCAACACCCATACTTAGAAGATCATTTCTAGGTTCAATTCCTAAACTTAAGAGATCATTTCTAGAGGTGGACGATGAATTATCTAACCTTAGGAAAGTTTATGATGGTTTTGCCTTATATAATCTAAAAAGGGATATGATTTGTAGACGTTTGTTTATTGTTGATGTAGTGTCTATCTTATTCTTGGAGAAAAAGTGTGATTACATCAGGAAGAAGATGTCAATCCATTCCTAGGTAAAATGTATTGTAGAACTAGAGAGACGTTCATTACTTTCAAAGTAAACGTTCTATCACAATAGAAATAGTAAATCCATCCTATCTTTGGAAGATTTGAAAGGCTTGTGCCTTGAGGAGACTGTATACATCTCCATTGCTGATGCAGTGTCTATTTCATCTTTGAAGAAAAATATGATCGCAATAGGGAGAACATGTCAATCCCTTTCAAGGTAAACTTTTTCGTAACACTATAAAGACGTTCATTAATTCCAAAGTAAATGTGTTATTGCACTAGAAAGAATAAATCCATCCAATCTTTGGAAGATTTGAGAGGCTTGCGCTTTGAGGAGACCATATCTATCCCCATTCCTAATGTAGTTTATATCCCATCCTTGAAGAAAAGTGTGATTGTACTCGAGAGAACATGTCAATCCCTTCCAATGTAAAATGTTTCGTAGTACTATAAAGACGTTCATTAATTCCAAAGTAAATGGACTATCGAACTAGGGAGAGTAAATCCATCTAATCTTTGAAAGATTTGAGAGGCTTGCGTTCTGGGAAGACCGTATCCATCCCCATTTCTGATACAATTTATATCTTATACTTAAGAGATCATTTCTAGGTTCAATTCCCAAACTTAAGAGATCATTTATGGTGATGGGTAATGATTCATCTAACCTTATGAGAGTTTAGGATGGTTATACCTTTTTGGAACTGAGAAGGGATATAATTTGCAAATGTTTGTTTATTGTTGATGTAGTGTCTATCTCATTCTTAAAGAAAAGTGTGATTGCACTAGAGAGAACATGTCAATCCCTTTAAAGGTAAATGTACTGTAGAACTAGAGAGACGTTCATTACTTCCAAAGTAAATGTTCTATCGTAGTAAAAAGAGAAAATCCATCCTATCTTTGGAAGATTTGAGAGGCTTGCGTTTTGGTGGGATTATATCCATCCCCATTGCTGATGTAATGTCTATCTTATAATTAAAAAAAAAGTACAATCGCATTAAGAAGAACATGTCTATCCCTTCCAATATAAAATGTTTCTTAGTACTATGAAGACGTTTATTATTTCCAAAGTAAATATGTTATCGCACTAGAAAGAATAAATCTTTGGAAGATTTGAGAGGCTTGTGCTCTGGGGAGACCATATCCATCCCTATCGCTAATGCAGCTTCTATCTCATCATTGAAGAAAAGTGAAAAGTGTGATCGTACTAGGGAGAATATGGCAATCCCTTTCAAGGTAAAATGTTTTGTAGCAATATAGAGACATTCATTAATTCCAAAGTAAATGTGCTATCAAACTAGGAAGAGTAAATTCATCCAATCTTTAGAAGATTTGAGAAGCTTACGCTCTAGGGAGACCGTATCCATCCTCGTTTCTGATGCAGTTTATATCCCATACTTAAGAGATCATTTCTAAGTCCAATTCCCAAACTTAAGAGATCATTTCTGGTGATGAGTGATGAATCATCTAACCTTAGAAGAGTTTAGGATGGTCATGCCTTTTAGGAATCGAGAAGGGATATGATTTGCAGGCGTCTGCTTATTGTTGATATAGTGTCTATCTCATTCTTGGAGAAAAGTGTGATCGCACCAGGAAAAATATATCAATTTCTTTCAAGGTAAAATGTACTGTAGAATTATAAAGACGTTTATTACTTTTAAAGTAAATGTTCTATAATAATAGAAAGAGTAAATCCATCCTATCTTTGGAAGATTTGAGAGGCTTGTGCTTTAAAGAGATTGTATCCATCCCTATTGCTGATGCAGTGTCTATCTCATCCTTGAAGAAAAGTGCGATCGCACTAAAGAGAACATGCCAATCCCTCTCAAGGTAAAATGTTTTATATCATTATAGAGACGTTTATTAATTTCAAAGTAAATATATTATCACACTAGGGAGAGTAAATCCATCCAATCTTTAGAAGACTTAAGAGGCTTGCGTTCTGGGGAGACTATATCCATCCCCATTTCTGATGCAATGTCTATCCCATCCTTGAAGAAAAGTGCGATCGTACTAGAGAGAACATGTCAATCCCTTCCATGGTAAAATATGTTGTAACACTAGGAAGACGTTCATTACTTCCAAAGTACATTTCCTATCACACTAAAGAGAGTAAATCCATCACATATTTGGAAGCTTTGAGAGGCTTGCGTCCTGGGGAGACCGTATCCATCCCCGTTATTGATGCAGTATCTATCACATCCTTGAAGAAAAGTGCGATCATTTTAGGGAAAATATTTTAATCATTTCCAAGGTAAACTGTGTCGTAGCACTAGAAAGATGTTCATTACTTCTAAAGTAAATGTGCTCTCACTAGAAAGAGTAAATCCATCCCTAATTTGTTAGATTTGACACCTGATAAGTAGAAAACATTTGTTATTTTGAACAATATAATTCATAAACAAGAAATTTACATTTTTAAGTCATTGACCATAACACATTTCTATCCCGCTTTGGGGGCCCAAAGAAGAGAGGGAATTGTGTTTCTTCAATGAAGGTTTTTTAGGTAGTTGTTAAAAGGATTATTCCCCAGATAAACATACTTCCTAAAGTTATTATGAAAATATGACTAGCAAAAGAGAAGGTAACCTTCCTATTTAAGGATCATCTACCCTATCAAGTTCACAAGCTTGGTAAGAGTCCTTGATTTACAATAAATCATGAAATTGCACGGATTGAACCAATACTCTATTGGTAGCCATTGAAGGCTTTCTAAAACCTCAAATTTCCAACTCCAAGTAATTAAGGATGATAATGGCCTGGCTCCTTGAAGAGCAATCAATGACTTTTTGATCATTTTTTTATAGATGGCACCACTAATGATGTCTGATTTTATCTCATGGGTTTGAAAGTCAAGCTGAGGCCTAGGATAAGATTATTAATCTCCTGGTCCTAACAATCTGGTCCATCTTTTCTTAGCAAAATGGATGATGGATTATGCTCAATACCTGCAAAAAGTCATTTCCTTAGAGCTATCTTGTCGAGGCTACATCGGTTTCTTTTATAGCTCCCGGGATCCCCCCTTTCATGAAAGGGCAATGATTCACATATCAACCTAGATCTTTGTCTTATCATTATAAAATATCTCAGACTCATCAGAGTAAAATATCTTTGACTAAAGGTCTAGCGGTTCGCCAGACCCATACAAGCCTACGCTGAATGCTTGGCTGGGCTCAAAGATAATCCAAACCAATACATACATGGACTCAACATTTGGTTAAGCCTAGAGATGGTGAGTCTGGCAACTTGCCAAATCCACACAAGTCTAGGCTCAATGCTTAGTTGAGTCCGAAGACAGTCGGTTTGATAGTTCATCAGACTCACACATGTTTGAGATCAACGATTGACTAAGCCTATAAACCCGCAGATCTTCACAAGTCTGAGTTGAGTGCTTAGTTGAGCCTGAAGATGATGGGTTTAACAGTTCACTATATCAACACATATTTGAGCTCATCACTTGGTTAAGCTAAGAGATGATGAATTATCACCCTAAACTTTGTTTATTTGTTGAGAATGGAGGGCTCAGGAAAAACAAAAAAATGTTATTATTGTACTATTTTGGCTAAATTAGAAAATCTAGGCACAATAATTAACCAGAACTCTTTTTCTCGAATACAACTAGGTGGGTTACTTGCCAACATCATATATAGAAAGGAACCATGGAATTATCGAAGATCTGATAGAACAACTAAATATAGTCTGCTTTCTCCTTGTGCATTTCTCAGCCTATTTTAACTTCTTTCTATAATGATTTCTTTATGTTTTTATTTATAAAAAAGTTGACCGGGTAATAGGCAGATAACTTGCATGCATCCTTTTGTTGGTCAAGGTAGTAGTTAGTATGTTGATGCTCGTTTTCAATATAATACTCCCCAAAATATATATGTATCATGAGTGAAGAAAATAATTGGATTGGGATACATCAATTAAATCCATATTAATATTATTTATATTAATAAAATAGTATAAAGAAAAAAGATGAAGAGTTATATCCTATAATATTAATTATCAAATATTAATAACTCTTCACACTTATAAATATATCATATTAAAACTAACAAACAACATAATAACATCAGACAAAAAAAACATAGAAAGATAAAGAGGAAAAATGACACTTGGAAGAAAACTCTTTGTCAATTTTTTTTTAAAATTATTTCTAAAAATAAAATAGATTATACAATAAATAATAAGTATAATTCATTAATTATTATCTAATATAATTATATTTAAACTAATACAAGTTTTCTAAAACATGTTTATATTACTTCTTTCTACTATTATTTTCATTTTTTTTCCATGAACAAAAGCATTGGACTGTGTCACAGGCATTTTTAAAAAACGAATGTGCGTCCTTATTGGCAGTAATTAATGTTTTTTTAGCATGACAGTATCTAGCTACCTATAGCTTAAAAAATAAATTAAATTTTATTAACTCTATTTTTAAATACAAACTCTACAAATAAAAAGAATTATGCACATGATTTTAAATTAAATGTTTTATAAGAATAAAATACTTGATCTTGTAATGTAGAGTTTTTATAAGAATAGAGCACTTATTCTTGTTGAAGTGTAGAATTTGATTTATTTTTTAAATTTAAATTTTAAAATATATCTTTTACATTTCTTTTAAGAGCATCACAATGTATATTTTATATGTGATTTCCCATGTGTTTTTTTTTTAAAATAAGTTTTGAACTGTATTGTTATTATTTTTTTTAATTTTTTTTACTGTGAAAAAACCTAAACAGTCAGAACCTTGAAAATGGAATCAATGACAGATGAACCTCTTAATTATAAGCCACCGGGGAAATTGTGAACAGCAAAGATCAAACTTCCAGTCGACTTCCTTGTAGAATAAAATGGTTATTGGTAGAAATAAGATTGCAACTCAAGGGTGCCTCATCAAGTTATGAATTTGCGTTATGAATTTATTTTTTAAAAATTATTAGTTTTAGTTTTATAAATCTTAAAGTTATTTAAAATTTATATAATTATTAATTTTAGTATAATTAATCGTGTATAAATTAATCCAAATACCCATAACTAATAATAAAAAAAAAGATTGCTAGTCAAATAGCCCAGATGAACTTCCATGCTTGTACAATATGCGACCTAACTGTTTAGCACGCAAAACGAATGCCCTTTCTGTAACTATTCAGAAACTGTTCTCTTCTCTAATGTATACCTAAACATATCAGCCTCGCTCCTGATCACCACTTGAATCATCTTCCAAAGCATCAAAACTTCAACTACTAGAAACAAAAAGGTTATGACTGCAGAACATCCGTATATAAGGAAGGCAAGGCTAGCTAGGATTTATATTAGATTCAGAAACATTCAATTACTGGTGCATGTATACTTGCAAATAGAGAGATATACATATACTGTAGTTACATATGGAGAATCTCAAGGTTCTTGTGCTTACATTTTTCGCTGTCTTCTTATTACTTGTGTTCGACGCTAATGGCCAGCTGAATCCTATGCCTCAACGCCCATTATGTGTCTCCCAACTTGCACTGGTGAACTATGCGTGTGGAAGTTTACTTCTAGCGCCACCAGCAGCCACCTCCCTTCCCTCCACCGTTGTCTTCCCTGTAGATGATGATAACAACCACGGGCATAGGAACGGACACAGGCATGGCCATGGAGGAACGCAAGAAGATACTTGTTGCCGGTGGCTTAATGATGTGGATGACGAATGTGTCTGTCAATTACTGGTCCGCTTGCCACCCTTCCTTTCAAGGCCTCGCCATGAATACACTATCAAGATTGATGACTCTTGCAGTGTTTCCTACACTTGTTGATTTACGTGATTAGTAATTGTTGCTTGTCTTATACTACCTACATATTGCGGGTAGATTTTCTTTGGAATTCGGTGATATAAGCAAATATTTAGCTAAGATGTTTTCCTTTATTGCAAGTTTTACGTTTTCGTACTTCCATGTATTTTGCATTAATCTCTCTTGGAAATAAAATGTAATTGATGGGTTGAAGATTTAAACCTATAATCACAAGGCGTATGATGCAGAGTGTGAGGGAAAATTCAAAGAAACAGTGTAAAAATCTAATGGGTTGCGAAGCGTACTCGGAAGTTCAAAGCCCAAGTGTAACTTATACCTCCTTGGATCCAGTCACATCATAAAGCTCGTTGCTCTTTTAGACCAGTAAAAGTGACAAAATACTCACAAAAGTCAGTTAATCCAGCTGACTCACAATACAATAGTCTCTAGACTGAGTTGAGCTAGAATGTTAATGTCACACACTCGGATAGAGAAGCAAACATACCTGAGAGGGAAAACACCCCTCAAGGCACAATCCCAAACAAACACACCCTTACCTCAAACTACTCCACCTACATAAATATATTCATATCCTTCTATTATAACTAGGTTATAACTAGGTCTATAAAACAGTATTAAAGATGTTCATAGTCAATAAATGACTCATATAATAATATTTTTTATTTAACAGTGAGTCATCACGCAGGATGAGATGTCACAACTTGAAAATTATAGTGATGTTCAATATTCAGTTGATATAAAGGCTTTGGTAATTAAAAGAACACTTAATGTTCATATTAATGAGAATGATGTAAAGCAATAATGAGAGAACATATTTCATGCTATATGCTATATAAATAATAAGATATATAGTATGAATTTTGATAGTAAGAGTTGTGCTAATGTTTCTAGTACTACACTTGTTAGAAAATTAAATCTAAACACTATTACATATGAAAAGTCTTATAAACTTCAATGATTGAATGATTGTGGAGAAGTAAAAGTTATTAAGCAGGTTTTGCTTTCTTTTTTAGTTGAAAAAATATAAGGATGAGATGTTATGCTTATACATGCTACTCATTTATTGTTAGAGAGACTCTTGACAATTTGATAGAAAAATCAAGCATGATAGGTTTAATAATAAGTATTCTTTTGAGAATGATATGAAGATATTCATATTTGTACCATTCTCCCCTAAACAAATGATGAAAACCAATTGAAATTGTAAGGTGAAAGCGAAGCTCAAGAAAACAAATCAACCATGTGAGGATGTGATGAAAAGTGAAAAAAAAAAGATCCAAGAGAGAAGAAGGTTAGATTTGGCTAAAATAGGAATTAATAGGGATTTGACCAAGAAAGAAGAGAAAAAAAATAGGAGAGAAGAAAAGAGGGGTGAGAAAATAAGAGTGTGAAAAAAAAATAAAGAAATATATTAATTTTTATGCAAATGAGAGTGAGATTAAAAATGCTTATTTTTTTGACATGCCTATTATTTTCTTTATATACAATGAGATATATTTTAACACTAATAACCTTGATAATTATCTTTCTAGTGTTTGTGCTTTTTTATTACAGGATTTTAATAAACATCTTTCCTGGTGAGATTCCTAGTAAGTTGCCACCTATTAAGAGAATTGAGCACCAAATTTATCTTTTACCTAGAGTAGAGACAGAACAGATTGTTTCAGTGACATATATACGAAGATCTTTTTCCCCTGTTTGAGGCCTCGTACGAATCAGTTACATGGAATCATGCAAAGAGGCTTGAAAGCCGGTGAACTTGACTTATCTTATGCGTCATTTTCAACTGATCATTCCTACCGATCCATTCTATTCCTTGGCTCATCATAAGGATAGCTACTTATAAGATAAGAGGGGAAGAAGACCTGATTCGTATCCATTATGAAATTCCAAAGATCCTTTCCTTCTAGTCGAGCTATCTATCGCTCCTTGTATGGAACTATTACCTTATCTTTAGAGCGTGATTCCAAAGCCCCTGCTACCCCTCTGTCAAGTGAGCTTCAAAAGGTGAAAGTCTTAAAAAAGTGCCCTATCGCGTAAAGCCAAGTATGTGTGGCCCGTCTTCGTGATTTCCCCCCTACACGCTTACCCTCTCGCGGATGTAACCCTTTCCCTATCGGTCGAGCTATTTCAAAAGCAGGTTCGCCAGGACCTACTAGTGATAGAAAGACGGATAATGTTTAATGAGGGTTGGAGACAGGTTTCGAGTCGCCCAATTCAGTTGTCACTTTGGTGGTAAATCTATTGCTTAAGCGGTTCTGAAAGCAGCTCGTCCGTAGTCCAGAGGTGGGTCTCGACTGACTTTCCTTTAAGAAGGTGCCTTTTTTTCGTAGCAGACAAGCTCCCCATTCCATCTATCATATCAGTCGAGTCGATCCGATTCGTTCTTATCTATAGATAACGCAAGAGAGAACTGATGACTTCGCGGATGGAGAGGGATTCGAACCCCCGGTATCCCTAAAAATACTTCGGTTTTCAAGACCGACTCTTTCAACCGCTCAGACATCCATCCCCTTCGCGCTTCGCTCGCCCTATCTATCCGCGAGCTGGCAGGTAGGGGCTTATCTATGTGATTCGCTACGCTTGCTTGCGCCTATCGGCGGGCTCTATTGCCTTAGGTTAGCGAAACTTTGACGGTAGTACGAATCGCTACGCTTCGCTTGTTTCTATATGATAATATGCACCTACCTTGCTGCGCTCCCTGCGGAGCAAGAGAGTGAAGAACGAATGATCCTCCAAACAAAAAGAGTGATCACGTCCGACGTGAGCGAGTGAGTGAAAGGCGTGGCAAGAGAGCGAGTTCAACTCGCGAACGATCAGCAAGTGAAGTACCGATCCTTTTGCGCCAGTTGCGAGACTGGTACTTGACGGCTCACGAGCATAGACTAAGGTAAGGTTGCCCATCACTCTCTCGCTCTTTTTTGAAGGCCTTTTCTTCTATTTTCTTTACTACCATCATCTGCTCTCATTGCTTCCTACTTTTTTCTTCATATTGCACCTCTAGTTTGACCCTCAGATCGGTTGTCCCAACAACAATTTGTTCTTGAACCAACTCCTAAACGGTTGGTGATGGCTGCCTCGGGCGGGATTGTAGGGTGCCTACGATCAAGACATTACAACCCACTCTCATTTCTTAAGTTATAGTCATAAAGATATCATAAACTTGATTCATATTAGGTTTACCATATGATCCAATAGTTAACCACAACTTCATATCATATTTTAGATGGGTTGAAGGGCCTTCTCTTTGTTTGGTATGCATGCTAAAGTTATATGTTTCCTATATATAAAAAAAAGTCAAAGATATCAACAAAAAATATTAGTCCAAAAAATATTCAAAAGGTTTCAAATTTTACTTACAACAAACGCCTTGACTTGACTGTCCATGAACTATATCACCCATTTCCGTCAATCCTTCTTTTATATAGTGTTTCCACATATAACTCCATCAAAGTTGGCTCGTGTCCAAGTTGTGTAACCTGTAAAATAAATCATTAGTTAACATTGTCGTAAATAATCACTAACATTTTAAGAAAAATAATTAAAAATAAAAAAAAGACTTTTACAGAGCGCTTTGCATGGTTAATAAAAGAAAGCAATATGTCGGTATGCTTGCTAATTGAACCATAAATCCCTTTGTTTCTGTTTGAGGACCCACTTTATGATTGCCTCTTAAAACCCTCTGATGTAAAGAACTTTAGATATATCTCCCAATCACTCTGAGTGATGTGGGGAGGTTTACAATTCTTCCACTCCTCAAAGTCATCTCACTCGGCATATCTCTTTGTATATGTGTGGGTCATACTAAAAATCATGCAAACTGGTTCAGAAATTAAACAAAAAATATTAAAATCTTACAAAAACTATTTCATACATTAAAACTTACCTAGTTGTATTGTTGTTTTTTTAGACTTGCATAGCCACCCAAGAGTTTACCTCGTCCCACCAAAATCTTTCCTTATAATAATTTTTGGAAATTAATTAGTTTCTAAATTTAAAAGATTACATATTAACTAAAAGTATTGATTACATATGTACTTACCTTAAACTTCCCTCATCAAGCCTCAACCATAGGTATCCATTTAGGATGTTTTTAAGTTGGCTCATTGAAACAAATGCACTTCCATCAACACTTTTATCGTCAACGTTATCATATGCGCAACTTCTATATTTGTGAACCTGAAAATAAATTAATTAATGAAAAACTATATAAAGACATTAATGATATATAAACAAACTATATCAATTCGTTAATATTATCTTTGATAAATGTTTTTATTATATGTTGTAATCCGACTTTCATTTTGCTATAAGCTTGGCAGAAAATGGTTCTCTAGCTGATTGGACATCAGATTTGCAACCTGTATTCAATGAGCATGTGTTGGTAGTGTGTGCAACAAATGTCTCTTTAAAATTAACACCTAAATACATCGTAGGCTTAACAACACTACTCTTGAAGAAGAAGAAGAAGTGATACTTCTCGACACTAAACTTTTTCTCAGTATCTAAACAATAAGAAAATAAATAATTAAGTACATTTAATTCAACTCTCAATCTATGGTTTATACGTTTTTGTATTACTGTATCTATATTGTTTTTAACAAGATTTTAGTAGCACCTCCTTTATATGGGGGGTCCAACTAATTTTTTTTTTAGAAATTATGAAAACCACATTCTCCAACCAAATCATCACCCACAAGCATAAGTTTCACTATTTCTATAAACTCATTTCAAATTCATAAATAATAAAAATAAAAAAATAGAATGACAATATAAAATCCAGCCATCTATGATTGGCTTTAATTTCTTCAATTTGCATTTTAATCATGTTATTTCTACACAAAATCACTAAGGATAACTCAAACCAATGTTTCCATATTCAGATTGCAAACCCTGACAAACCTAAAATTTAGGGATTTTCATTTCTCCACCAAAATTTAAGTAGAATAATGATATTAATTGCAAATAAACATGGATATAGTACTTAAAACATGCATTCTAAGTTAAACAAACAAGAACAAACCAATGAATCTAAGAAAAAATCATCAAATCATTAATATCAAACCTTAAGTGGTGGAGAGAGATAGAAAGAGCGCATTATTATTATGTAAAAGAGAGAGAGAGAGAGAGAGAGAGCACCACCCCAGATTATAGAGAGAGAATGTTGGCCATTTATACTTAAGAGAGAGAGAGAGAGGAGAGAGAGGGGAGGAAATGAAGAACAATTAGGGAAATAAAGGAAAAGTTAGGGATTGCCCTAGTGATGCGAACCCTAGCGGAATTTAATGGAATTCGTGACTCCAAGATCAATCTAATCCAAGTTTGTTGAGATTTGAATGAGCTAATCACAATGGAAGACTTGCTCCAAGGCAACAAGATTATAAACCAACTCAATCACAACACCTACACTTGGACACGAGCAAAGGAAGTATACATTCACAACAAAGAATGATCAATTCTTTTAAGAGTTGAAAGTGCAATCAAGAACCAAGATTAGCAATCAAAAACTTGGCTACAATACTGAAATTATCATCAAAAGTCTAATATGAAATTATTCCTAAAGAGTATTTAAACTCCAACGCAAACTCTAGTTTTCCTAATGGGCCTCATATAAACTCAATTTAAATAATAATCAACCCAAGCTAAAACTAGCCCAAACTAATTAAAATAAACAAGATAAACAATTCTAAAACCCAAACAAAATGTCTCCTCTCAAAATAAATAAAGTTTGATAGCCCAACTAATTAAATAAGACAAGTTCATTGTTTTCACATTATGTTTGGCAGCAGCAAAGCCCAACTTAAAACGGATGGTTCTCTCTTATTTTAATAAATTAGAAGGCGTGCCATATACCGTTGGAAAGGTATGAAAGTCTAGTTTCCAGCACAACTAAAATCACATCCAAATGCATTCTTTAGCTCGAGTTATGACGAAAAGAGTAACGAAAGGTCAAACTATCCGAATCTAGTCTTCTTCTCCCAATCCTTGTGTAATGGTCTTTGTTCCACCAACAAGCCCCTCTTGAACATGAATCAGATTAATCAAGGCTTGCTCCTTATTATTACAAATCCTCTTGAATTCCACCTTATCCCATGTATCTTGAATAAGTCTATTGAAAGCTTCTTTAAACTTGTTAGCCCTAAGCCTAGTAACTGGACCAACTGGAACCTCCAATGGATCCTTTGATGGTTGGATCGCATCATCCCTTTTCTCCTTAAAAGGATTCGACCTCGAATCATCACCTACATCAAACAAAGAAAGATTAGAAATATTAAATGTAGCACTAACACCATGCTCACCTGGTAGATCTACTTTGTAAGCATTATTATTAATCCTTTCTATGATCTGATAAGGACCATCTCCTCGAGGCATCAACTTTGATCTTCTTTGTTTATGAAACCTTTCCTTCCTCATATGCATCCAAGCCCAATCACCTGGTTCAAATCTCACCAATTTTCATCCCCTATTGGTTTTGTTTGCATATTGTTCATTTTTCTTTTCTATTTGTTGTCGAATCTTTGCATGAAGATCTTTCACCACCTGTGCTTTTTTATTACCATTAAGACTAACATTTTCATCAACAGGCAAAGAAATCAAATCTAATGGTGCCAAAGGGTTAAAACCATACACAATCTCAAATGGTGAATAATCAGTAGTAGAATGCACACTACGATTATATGCAAATTCAATGAATGACAAATAATCTTCCTAATTTTTAAGATTCTTTTGAATGATAACCCTTAACAATTGAATCAAAGTCCGGTTAACAAATTCAATTTAGCTATCTGTTTATGGATGACAAGTAGTAGAATATAAAAGTTTAGTTCCTAACTAACCCCACAAAACCTTCCAAAAGTAAAAAACTTAACGTCTCGATCGGATAGTTTTTTGTATGCGATTAGTTTCCGTCCTTTACCGGTATTAGGTTTATATTGAACATGCCTATATGTTTTTCACTCGGTTAAATTTGCATCTTTATCATTGTACAACATGTAAATGTTTGGGCATATCAATATTTTTTGTATTTTAGGCCACACCATTATATATTTTACAACATAAAAGTTCTCTTTCAACATATTTCTTTAAGGTAAAATATTTTTTGCTCATTCAATGATGCTATCATAATCAACCCCAGACAACCTATAATCTGACTTAATGGTTAACACTCGTGCTACATCTATATTTAGTTCTTCATCTACACGTGAAGCTTCACATGAATAATCATGATTCATTCTCATTGCATCCATCATCATACTCCTATAATAATTGCTATTATCATCTATAATTTCATGTATATTGCTAGAGCTAGATGTTAAGCTAACAATCTTTTCTAACATGGTCTTATAAGAAACATAGGGTTTTCTATGTGCAAATCAACACAAGTATTTTTCTGCGAAATGTTTTTTTTAGAAGATGCATCATCATTACATCTAAATGGTAGAACTTTTTTGAAAGTATAAAATTAATAAAACCCTTAACCCCTATATAACTATTAGGGTGAATCTCGATACATCTAAGAATGATCATCCATTGCTTATGAAACCTATATAGAATAGTAATGACAACATTTATAAATAATATAACCTTCAATTCAAAATTCAACTTTGGTAAATAAAAATGAATTCACAATCCAATAACCAATTTTCATTTGTATAAAAATTCAATGTCGCATCAAAATATGAACTAAATAAATCAAATTAAAAACAAGTATTCGGTACCCAACTAATTATCTATCATTTGTTCAATTCAAACTTATTTAATTTAAATTAATACCATTTAATTATTATCAATTCCATAAAAAATCAATTTTCTTAAAATTTCTAACTTAGCAATAAAATTAACAAAATATAATTGGTACCCATTAAATAACTCATTATTTATTCAAGTATAATACACTTAAGTCACAAAATTAAACACAATTTCATCAAATTATAAACAAAATCAAATTTCTCCAAATTTCAAACAAATCCTAACATATAAATCATATTTTAATATAACAAAATTCTCTATAAAAAGGCTATAAAAATATACAAGCAAACTACTACACAAAAACATCAATAAATTAACCTAAAACATAAATGAGTAGGTTTGCTTACTTGGTGTAGGGAATATTTAGAAATAAATGAACAAAGATAGTGATGCTGACACTACTGAGTGTTGGGGGTGGCCTAATATGTGAGGATACGACCTAGAATTGTGTTAAAATGGGCGCGAAGAAAAAAAGAGGGGATGGAGCTATTGGCGGTTATAAATTTCATTCATCCTTAAACGTTTTTTTAATTGCAGTTTTCTACACCCAAATTAATGATCAATTTATGAATATTTATTATGGAAAGAAATAATTTAGCAAAAGAAGATAAAAATGTAAAAATAGAAGAAATCTCATGATCAATCTCAAATTCAATAGAAAATACCTACTTTTCTTTTTTCTTCCATTACAGTCCCTATAATATTTATAATTTTAATTTTGGATCTAAACGTTCATTTTCTTAACATTTTAGCCTTGAGTTCGAGATGGAAGAAAGAAAGTCACCTAAGAATGATAATGAGAGAGAAAGTTATTGGCCACATTTTCACTACAAAAAAAAAAATCGATCTTAGTATCAACGATTTTCACTCGACAAAACAAGTTTGATGGAGTAGTTCAGAATTCATTTAGGATTTTTTAATTCGATTTATTTTTGTGTTTTTTGATTGATTTTGGGGTTGGCAAGTGGTTTAAGAAGATTTTTATGGTATTTATTAGGTTATTTTGGTGAAAATAGGTTGAAAAATGAATTTTTAGATCATACTCTATCAATTTTTCAACAATTATAGTGGTTGTCATATTTTTAGCAGGCACCATAGTGGTCGATAGGTCACCTGCCACTATAGGCTACCGATCACTCATTTTAAAACAAAAGGAGCTGGAGACGAATCAAACTATTTTTCCTTTCATATTTTTCTTGATTCTCCTCTAATTTCATCCTTCAACATTTAGTTTTTATTAAAAAAAAATATTAGTTTGTTTTTTCAATTTCATCATTCAATATTTTGTTGATATTAAATTGATTTTCATAATTTGGTTTGGTTTTCTTTTTATGAGGTTATCATAGTCTCAAATAAATATCCTAACATTTGGTTGGTGCTCAATTTTGTGAGCATCTATTTATGTTATCATCTAATTAAATAAAAAATAAAAAAACAAAGTTATTAAACTTAGTAGAGTTCATGATCACTTATTTGACAGGTACTTAGATTATTTGATAATTGAGTTTCATAGTTTGTTTAGGTTTGCTTTTTATGAGGATATCACGGTCACAAATAAATGTCTCGGTATTGGGTTGATGCTGGAATTTTACGAGCGTCTATTTTTGTTGTCATATAATTAAAAAAATAGTTTTAAAAAATAAAGTTATTAAATTCAGTGGAGTCTATGACTCAAGTCCCGAGTTTGAAGGGTAAAGTCCTTTATTTTTATTCAATATTTTTTTTTACAAAGACCTTTCTATTTATTCAAAATAACATAGAATTTAGATATTTTAAAAAAATTATAAATAGATATATCTCATATTAATCACTTATTAAATATTTACAAGATATTGGTTGTAAATATATAAATACACTTGTTTATGTAGGATGTTTCTCCATGTCGATTGTATGCTATTTTGTAGATAAGCAAGAGGTTTTTTAATTAATTCTATATTTATTTGTTAATTATTTTGGGTGAGAAGACTTTAAAAACTATGAAATTACAAGTGACTAGAGACGAAGTTTCTCAATTGAAGAAGAAGAGATGGAAAAAAATAGATTTTAAAAGAAAAAAAAAATCTCAGAATTAAATTACTTTATCAAATTAAATATCTCACATCTAAACAAATGATACTTGTGTTCAGAGAGAGAGAGAGAGAGCGCGCGCAAAATCAAAGAACCGGAAGAAAGAAAAGAATTATCTGGGATTCCGCCACGAGAAAAGCGCCACGTACGCCATTCCTCATCCACATCCAAACTTTATTTTTGTTTGTGAACTCAAGAGCGTGAAAAATCCACGACAACAGGTAACGACTCCGCCTCCCCTCCAAGTAGACATATATAGAGGAGCCCTGACAGCCATTAGTGAGTTCCATTCACCAGTAATCCTCTCCTCTCCTCTCCTCTTGTTTGTTTCTTTGAAGGTATGGTATGCTACGACGCTATTCCTGCTTCTTCTCCATTTCCTTCCTTCTCTTGATACGTTTGTTCTTAAATTAATTTCGGTATTTTATTTGTTACTTTATTATTCGATCGAATTATGCTTTGAGTCTTATTCTAATGGTTTAAATAAATCCTGCCTGAAATGAGATGTTTTATTTATAAAAAAAGTGTATTAAATTAGTGTTTCTCAAGTGTTTTTATTTTTATGATTTTAATATTAAAAATAAAGACTTTTAAAAGAATTATTTTGAAGTTGAAAAAACTCTTGAGAAACAACATACACGTCAAAGCATGGATAAAGAAGAACTGACTGCTGTTTATCTAATATTACTACTGTTATTGAACTAAATGTTTGCTTTCGCATGCTTCCAGATGGCAGCGTCCTCGGCAGCGTGTCTAGTTGGAAACGGTTTGTCAGCCACCGGTAATGCCAAGCAGAATTCGACCAAGGAGTTCTTCTATGGCGGTCACCTTTTCGTTTCTTCCAATCTCCTTCCTTCATCTAAGACCTCAAGAAATGTTATTGCAAAGGAAGCTTTGGACAAGAGACGGCATGATGCAAGAAGGGGTTTTCTGAAGGTTTTGCTTGGGGGAATGAGTGGATCCGCTTTACTGGGAGGTGGGAGAGCATACGCTGATGAGCAAGGTGTTTCTTCCTCCAGGATGTCTTATTCTAGATTCTTGGAGTATTTGGATAAGGGTAGGGTGAATAAGGTTGACTTGTATGAGAATGGAACCATTGCTATTGTAGAGGCTGTTTCCCCTGAGTTGGGTAACCGGGTCCAGCGAGTTCGTGTGCAACTTCCAGGACTCAGCCAAGAGCTGCTTCAGAAGTTTAGAGAGAAGAACATTGACTTTGCAGCACATAATGCTCAAGAGGACTCTGGTTCTCTGCTATTCAACCTGATTGGAAACCTGGCTTTTCCTTTAATCTTAATTGGAGGTCTGTTCCTCCTTTCTCGACGCTCATCAGGAGGCATGGGTGGGCCTGGTGGTCCTGGCTTCCCCTTATCTTTCGGCCAATCTAAGGCAAAGTTCCAAATGGAACCAAACACTGGGGTGACATTTGATGATGTTGCTGGAGTGGATGAAGCAAAGCAGGATTTCATGGAGGTAGTGGAGTTTCTCAAGAAGCCTGAGAGATTCACTGCTGTAGGGGCTCGCATTCCGAAAGGTGTTCTTCTTGTTGGACCTCCAGGTACTGGGAAGACTCTTCTGGCCAAGGCAATTGCTGGTGAAGCGGGTGTTCCGTTTTTCTCCATTTCAGGTTCGGAGTTTGTTGAGATGTTTGTTGGTGTTGGTGCCTCTCGAGTCCGGGATCTCTTCAAGAAGGCCAAAGAGAATGCTCCTTGCATTGTGTTTGTGGATGAAATTGATGCCGTGGGAAGGCAAAGAGGAACTGGAATTGGCGGAGGAAATGATGAAAGAGAGCAGACCCTTAACCAGCTTCTGACAGAAATGGATGGTTTTGAGGGTAATACTGGCATCATTGTCGTTGCAGCAACTAACAGGGCAGACATTCTTGACTCTGCCTTGTTGAGGCCAGGACGGTTTGATAGACAGGTAAGAATATGTTATCATGTTCGTATTGGTTTCATATTGTTCTTCGGGGCAGTCCTCATTATGAAGCTTTAATGCAGGTGACTGTTGATGTCCCGGATGTACGGGGAAGAACAGAGATACTGAAAGTTCATGCTAGCAACAAGAAATTTGATGCTGATGTGTCTCTTGATGTGGTAGCCATGAGAACACCTGGTTTCAGCGGGGCTGATCTTGCAAACCTCTTGAATGAGGCAGCTATCCTAGCTGGGCGGCGTGGAAAGACAGCAATTTCATCTAAAGAGATTGATGATTCAATTGATAGGATTGTTGCTGGAATGGAAGGAACCGTTATGACAGATGGAAAGAGTAAAAGTCTTGTTGCATACCATGAAGTTGGCCATGCCATTTGCGGGTAAGTGAGATAATAGCCCGTTTCTGTCTCATGGAAATTCACCTCATTAAATTTCTAACTTATTTTATAAAATATGTCATCGAGTAAATCTGATTAGAACTGAGTAGTAATGCTAGGAACTCAATTTGATGGTTATCTCATGTTGAGAAGCGGAATTAGAGAAATAGTGGCCCTGTTATTGGTGACTTCAGATGCTCCATCTCTATGTTGCATGCAATCCTAGTTTACTTGGCAGTGATGAAATGCATCACTAAAAACTTGTCTGTATTGTCGCTTTAATGAAGACACCTGATTGTCCCCTTACCTGTATGTTTGTGAGTCCGAAATTATCTCTCTACCTAGGTTATCATCACTTGTTCTCGTGGAGATATCTTCTTTGTTGGGAAAGAACATAACGCTCCTTACTGTTCTATTCAGAACTTTGACTCCAGGGCATGATGCAGTTCAGAAAGTCACCCTCGTTCCGCGAGGCCAGGCACGGGGTCTCACCTGGTTTATTCCTGCAGATGATCCCACATTGATCTCCAAGCAGCAACTTTTTTGCAAGAATAGTTGGTGGCTTAGGTGGCAGAGCTGCTGAAGAAGTGATCTTTGGTGAGTCGGAGGTGACTACTGGGGCAGCTGGTGATTTGCAGCAGGTCACCGGTTTGGCTAAACAGGTAACTAAACATTTGAAGTGACATTTGCTGTCTTTTCCTTGGTCCTTGAGTGATGCGTGTGGTATCTCTATCTTTCGTTTTTTGTATGTGGTTCTACACTTCCTTTTGTATATTTTATCGGAGCAATTTAATTAAAATGAGGAGTATGATTAATCTGGCCTGTTACAGATGGTAACCACGTTTGGAATGTCTGAAATTGGCCCCTGGTCACTCATGGACGCATCAGCTCAAAGTGGTGACGTCATCATGAGAATGATGGCAAGGAACTCAATGTCAGAAAAGCTAGCGGAAGACATTGATTCTGCCGTGAAGAGGATATCAGACAGTGCATATGAAATTGCATTGAGCCACATAAGGTACAACCGTGAGGCCATTGATAAGATTGTGGAAGTCCTCCTCGAGAAGGAAACTATGACTGGTGATGAGTTCCGAGCAATCCTCTCTGAATTTGTTGAGATTCCAGCTGAGAATCGGGTCCCTTCCTCAGTATCCTCCCCGGTGGCTGTGTAATTATTTTATGCTATTACTCCTATAAGAGTTATCCCTAAGATATCTACATTTTAATTAACATAGAATTCCTTGTAACCAGCTTGTTTACTTGTACTTATCGAATCGAATCCTATTATATAGGATTCTTTAGCTGTAATGTAAGTATATAATGCCAAGGCTTCTTAAACAATTTGTCAAACTCTTTTATGGTATCAAAGCCCGGTTGGAGATTGTAATCATGGCAGATTATCTTTTTCATGCCTTACTTTTTTGCTCAACACATTAGTGCACATGCTCACTATTAAACTGACCTCTTCCAATTATCTATTGTAGAGAAATCAGGTTATTCCCCTGTTAACTAGTCCATAACTCTTCAGTTTGTTGGATGGGAGCATCGTTGCTCCATGTGTTGTGATTACTTATTTTATTAGAGTCACAGAGCCAAATCCTAAGCACAATTCTTGGCTGCATATAGACCAAATGCTTCTAAGTTTGTTGTTTTCTTCTCTTACAAAGGAATCCATGAGTGAGGTACTGGGTTTATGACACTCACTTGAGGCTTGGCAAGTTCTTGAAGTTTCCTTCTCACACTGATCAAATACTCGTGAATTACATCTCAAGGATGAACTCCAACTGATGCAATGAGGATCTCAATCCATTGCTGAGTTCTCCCGAGTTTTCAAGGGACTTTATAATCAACTGGCTGCCATTAGTCATCCTGTTGATGACACAAATAAAGTCCATTGGTATTTATAAGCATTGGGACCAGACTACAAGATTTTCTCTACCACAATGATCTCATAACTTCCATTACCCTTATTCTCAAAGATTGTTCCAAAAGCTTTGAGTCATGAGATATTTGCCAAGTTTGTTTTCCACTCGCCATCAACTTTTGTTTATTATACACAATAGACATAACGTAAGTCAAAACCAAAGAGAGGAAAGTCACGGTTCTCCACGACTTTTACATACTCTGACAATGTTAAAACACCATCCAACACTACTGTTTATTGTCAATTGTGTGACAAAAAGGGCCACTTGACCAAACGTTGCTGGAGTTTCCTGAAACTTAAAAAGAAACAGTCCACTAACATAGCTGAAGCCTTTTCTGCATGCACTGTCTAAGACTTCAATAATCATGAGTGGTTTCCTGATTCTGGTGTCACCTCTCACATAACAAACAACTCAGACAATTTAGATGTGTCCATTATATACACTAGCAATGAACGTGTCCTGATTGGTAATGGACAATCTCTTTCTATTTCTCACAAAGGTTCTGTTTCTAATATTATTCTCCAAAGCTCCCTTGTTTTATCTAATATTCTTGTTGTTTCTGACATTATGAAAAACCTTATTTCTATTAGTCAACTCACAAAACAACTTAATTGTTGGGTTATCTTTGATTCTTTTGGCTTTGCTATACAGGATCAAGCTACCATAACGGTACTGGGAGTCAGTCGATATGAGAATGGTCTATATGTTCTTGATAAGCATCATTGTGCTCTTGCTTCAATTGTCTCTTCCAATAAGCCACGAGCCATAGTTCGTCTATGGCATGCATGACTAGGTCATTCACATTTTCATCTTGTTGCCTCTCTCTCTAGAATAGGATTTATTTCTTGTAGTGACAAATTGATACAAATAGATTATTCTCTTTGCAATGGTTGTCAGCTTGGTAAAAGCCATCGTTTACCCTTTTCTTTTAATGATAAAGGTTGTGACATTCATTTCGATCCTTTATATTGTGATTTATGGGGTGCATCACCAATTTCTTTTGTTAATGGTTATCGCTACTATGTTGTTTTTATCGATGACTGTACTCGATTTAGTTGGATGTTTACTTTGAAACATAAATTTGTTTTTTTATATATACATTCATCAATTTCCAAAATTACATTACAATGCAATTTTCAGCAAAAATAAAATCATTTCAATGTGATGGTGGGACTGAATTTACAAATACTAAAATTTGAAATCATTTACAATCTCATAATATTGTTCTTCGTCTAGCATATGCATACACTCCTAATCAAAATGGCATTACCGAACGCAAACATCATCATGTCATGGAAACATGTCTTACTCTTATGTTTCATGCTCGTCTACCAGTATCCTTTTGGGTTGAGGCATTCTCCATTGCAGTATTTCTCATAAACCGACTCCTTTCACCGTCTCTTAGTGGTAAGACTCCTTATGTTCTATTATTTGGTTAGAAACCTGATTATTCCATGCTTCACACCTTTATGTGTCTTTGTTTTCCTTATTTACACGATTCACCACATAAATTATTTTTAAAATCCGCTCCTTGTGTCTTTTTAGGTTTCAGTACTCTTCATAAAGGATTTCGATGTTTTGATCGACAAACACGTCGTGTCTATGTTTCTCGTCACGTAAATTTTTTTGAAATTGTTTTTCCTTATATTGATGGTTCAGTCCCTAACATGTCGTCCACCAATGATTATAATATTTTCTCTGAATGTGCAGAATGTGTGTCTAGTCCTTCTGTTTCCATTCCTTTTGACTCTGTCATCTCACCATAATTGTCCAGTTCTCTATGTTTACCCTGTAGTGACAGTCCAACCCAAATACTTCTTATATTTGCAGACTTCTCCACTCAATAACCATCTCTAAATGTTCCCTCCTCTTCCATTGTAGCCTCAACATCTCTCGAGTCTTCCCAACCTTCTCTGCTCACTAACAGACATCTCATGGTTACTAGAGGGAAGACTGGTGTTTTTAAACCATGGACATAACATGTTATGACTGTTTTCTCTTCTTCACAACCTCTTCAGGCTCTTCTTGCTTTCAAAGAGCCACGAGGTTTTAAATCAGCTGTCAAACACCCTGAATGGTTGTCCGCTATGAACTCTGAAATTCAAACTTTGTAGAATGACACTTGGACTCGGGTCCCTCGTTCTACATCTTATAATATGGTTGGTTACCGATGGATTTTAAGATCAAACTTCAATCTGATGGGTCCATTGAATGTCATAAAGCATGCCTTGTGGCTCAAGGGTTCTCTCAGATTTAGGGTCTTGATTTTGATGACACATTTAGTCATATTGTTCACCCAATTACTGTTTGACTGATTCTCTCATTGGCACTTACATCAGCTTGATGTTAATAATGCCTTTCTCCATGGCCTCCTTTATGATGAAGTCCACATGGAACAACCTCTAGGCTATATTGATCCTTTGTTTCCTCAGCATGTATGTCGCCTTAAATGAGCATTGTATGGCTTGAAAAAAGCACCAAAGTTGATTCATCGTTGTTTGTCCATCACTCTACTCTAGGGACAATTTATTTATCCTAGCAGTAGCACATCTTTAATTCATCAATTTATTGCTTTACTTTCCAAAGAGTTCTCACTGAAAAACTTAGGTGTTCTTCATTATTTTCTTGGTGTTAAAGTTCAGCCTAATGATCAAGGTCTATTCCTCAGTCAAACAAAGTTTGCCCTCAATCTCTTGCAGCAAGCTTCCATGGTTGATGCTAAGCTAATAGCTACACCCTTTGTTGTGGGATAACATTTGACAGCTGAAGGGCCTTTATATACTGATCCTACTTTGTTTCGTTAATTGGCTGATGCGCTACAATACCTGACAATCACAAGGCCTGAATTGTCATTCAGTGTTAATTTTATTTGCCAATTTATGTATGCTCCAATAGAGGATCATTTTCATGCACTTAAACGCATTTTACGATACATTAAAGGCAGAGTTCACTATGTTCTTCAGCTGCAACAACAGTCCACTCATGAACTTCTTGCTTATTCTAATACTGACTGAGCTGGTTGTCCTAACACATGTCAATCTATCACTGGTTATGCACTCTTTCTTAGTTCCAATTTAATTTCATGGTCCTCTAAGAAACAAAGTATTATCTCGCGATCGAGTGTAGAAGCTGAATATCGCTCCTTAGCGGTCGCCACCGCTAACGTTGCTTGGCTTGTTCAATTACTTAGAGACCTTCATGTTACACTATCAACTTCACCTACTCTGTGTTGTGACAATCAAAGTGCTATTTTCATGGATGTTAATCCTGTTACTCAACTACGGTCCAAGCACATTGTCATTGACTACCACTTTGTATGCGAGCTTGTTGCTAATGGCTTCTTGAAGTTACGATTTGTTCCCTCTTCCTTGCAGCTTGCTGACTCCCTTACTAGAGATGTGTCCAAACCACAGTTCTTTCTTTTTTGAAGCAAGCTTCGCGTCCTCCCTTCTCCCATGCTTACCTTATAGGGGGTGATAAGAGTTATCCCTAAGATATCTCCATTCTAATTAACATAGAATTCCTTGTAACTATCAGCTTGTTAATTTGTACTTATCCAATCCTATTATATAGGATTCTTTAGCTATAATGTGAGTATATAATGCCAAGGCTTCTCCTCACATCGTTATGGTGATTTTACAGCCATATTAAACAATCTATCAAACTCTTTTAACTCCCCATATGTTCACTGTAACTTTGACCATACATCTTAAAGCTAGTTAAATGTATAATTTGCATCTTTTATTTTGTGGAAGAAGGAATAAAAACTACTTCGAAACCTAGTAATGACCATCTTGTTGTGACTTTAGAGGCTAATTCAGTAACTTCATCACTCAATAGAAAATGTAGTGAAGTCCTTCATAAACGTTTGGTATCAGTTACGGTCTCATACACTGGAAACACATGAATTGTCACCTTGATGTGCATGGAAGTTGTAATCAGTTTAAAAAACCGAAAGTGTATGTATATATATACATGGAAATTTCTTATCCAGGTGCAATCGTCATGTCTACTTAATGATTTCTCTAAAAGGAAAGGGTTTTAAAGATGGGAGTTTCGAAAGAAGAAGGGCTTACAAGGATAGAAAGAAAGAGTGAAGCATTGGAATAGTAAACTGCCAGAGAAATCGTCCAACCTCCCGCCATGTAAGTGTGACTTTACACACTACTAGAAAATTAATAAATACAAATGAAAATACCAATGAAATATTTTTGTCTGTAAATTACAATGAATTTTACAAACAAAAATATTCTATAGGTATATACCGAGAGAATTATAGTAGGAAAAAAAATAATTAAAACAAAGCCAAAAAATATGATGACGTATCAATTATATTAATGAAATTAATTTCATCAGTAAAACTATTGGTAAACTGTTAACTTCTCTCTGAAACTGTTCATCATGTCAATTATAAAGCAAATCACCGACGGAAAATTCCATCAGTATTTTCTACAGAGCTCTAGAACTGTTTACTTCCCAATTGCATTGTTAATTATTGTTCTTTACAGACAAAATCATCGACAGATTGAAAAGTCATCAGTGTTATTTGGTGGGTTTTAGAAAATTTTGATTAAATTAAAATTTTATATTAAATATTACAAACGGAATCACCGACGGATTGAAAAGTCATCGGTGATATTTGATGGTTTCTGAATTTTTTTTATTAAATTAAATATCACCGAAGGAATGATTAAAAATATTTATATTTAATTATCCATTAGTAAAACCCCAAAATAAAAAGTATGGAATCCCTCATTTCACAACAAACATGCCTTCTTTCTTCTTCTTCTTCTTCTTCTTCTTCTTCTTCTTCTTCTTCCCCTTATGTAAAAAACATCAACATCCAGTTCTTTCTCTTCTCTTCTGTTGTAAGGGCTATCGACATGAATAGTGCTAGGGGGGAATTGTTTTGCTAAAATTATGACAATGTCATTAATGAGTTCATATGTTATTTTTTGTATTTTGTTTCCGACCATCTGCACTCTCGCAAGGCCTTCCCGAACTCAAACTGCCCTAAACTTTTAACCCAATATAGAACAATATGTGAGAAGATACCTTGTAAAATTTTAGTTTGATTCAACAATCAGATTGAAAGTTATGCTTGATATTGTAAATTTGGACAATAGGTATTTTTTACGTGAAAAACTGAATTTCCATATTGTTTCATTTACTTAAATCATCAATATTCTCAAACTAATTCATTGAATAATTTCATCCCTTATCATAATAAAAATGTTTCCCTCAGATTTCCTTCCTTTTTGGTTAAAAACTATGTGATTGTCAGTTAGAGATATTTACATGTAAAATCAAATGTTAATTTATTTAGCATTACCTTTTATTTTTATAAATATTCTCACCCTAAATTTATAAAAATTATTCATTTAAAATAATTATTTTATCTTATCGGGATGTTTACGCGATTTATCACTAGTTATCATTTCATGTACTGATTTTATTACTTTATTTCATCATAAATTTAAGTTAATTTAATGGATATGTTCATCCCAAATCACAATAATTTGTTATGCAATCTAAGTAACACAAAGAGATTCATTAGAAGTTCTAGTTGGTCTAGTGACAAGACTTATGGCTAAGAAATTCGAAAATGTTTTCAATTAACTTATATAAGATACATGGGCTAAGGTGAGCTTCAAGAAGATGTTAAATAATGAAATACAAGTCTTGATTATTTTAATTCATGTTTAAGAAGGGCTTATAGCTGGGCATTCAGACATTACAAAAAGATTCAAAACTGTCAATTTTGACCTTTCACTACTGTTTTGGTCATAAATGGAGTTACAAAAGGTATGTTAATATGCTTTTAGTTGAATTGAAAAGTAAACATTCGTAGCTTTCCAGTGATATATGACACGCCTTTTAATTCATTAAGATGAGAGAGAATGCATTTGAAATTGGGCTTTAATTCTGCTAACAGATTATGAAAATGACTTTTGTCTTATTTAAATTAGTTGGGCTACTATTTTATTTATATTTTAATTATTATTATGCCTTTTAGATATAGTAGGGCATTTATTTAAATTTGGGTTCATTTTATTATTATTTATTAGGTTTATCCATATTCATTAAGGATATTCCATTAGGTTTAAGATTCTTTCTAATATAAATACTTTTTTGTAGACTTTTTGAAAAAAAAAAGGACTAATTTTAATAAATAAATAAATAGGCATTCTTGCTATCTTTTATGTGGTTGAGTGGTTCTCATAATATGTTCTTGATTGAACTTATAAACTCTTTAAAGGATTGATTAACTTTATTATGATTTTATATTACTTGTCCACGTCTCTTTATATGCATAGGATGGGAGTGATCATTGTATATAACTTTTGTTCTCCAAGGCATGTTTTTATTGGGTCAAGTTGCAAACCATTCAAATATGATTTTAGTGTATCTTGGGAGGTTTTCGCATCAATTGATATCATAGCTTGTGCTATTATAAAGTTATATCCCTTTAATATTTAGTTTGTGTTGTTTCTTGCTTTTTTTTCCCTTTCTAGTTCAGTTAAGGTCTTGTTTCTTTTAAAAAAATATTTTCCTCTCTTATTATTTCAAAGTTTGGCCAACCCCTTTATTAAAAAAAATCACCTTGCTTAGATTCTTGATTTTGTTGAACACGTCAAAGAAAAATTATGATTTTAGTGTATAACTTTTGTTCTTTTTAATTTGGCCTAGAGTAAAAAAAAAAAAGGAAAAGAAATCTTGTTCTTGCCAAATTGTGTGGATAAAAAAAAAGTTGAAGGAAAATGGCAAGAATTCATTGAATTGACAAGTTAGGGCATAATCGAATACAAGCTTTTGAATTTTAGAGTTGGCCAAAAGTTTCTTGAGTATTTTCTTGATTTTGTCGAATAGGTACATACCAAATCTTGGAATTGCCGAATTAAATTCTTGTTTTTCTTGGATTTTCTTGTCTTGTTTCATTACAAATTAGTTAGAATAGATCTTTCTTGCTTTATTTTAATTGTTTTCTTGAAATTCTTGAAGTTGAATCTTGACTTCTTGAATTAGTTAGTTTTGTTTGAATATTTAACATAAACTCCATTACTTTTATTTCATGTCTTCTTTTCATCATTATATTTCGCATTAATTTACAGTGTTATTCGTAAATTTGTCCTCATGTTTCATTTTCGATTAGTTACGTATATTTCTTGATTCTTGAGTCTTCATTATTATAAAATCATTATATTATTTTGATTGATTATTTGATAAGTTGTTAAGTTACCTTTAAGAACCTAAGGGAATAGTAAGGTAAAAGGGTATAGTGAGATTATTAGAGTGAAAATCTCAATTAAGTTGTGTGAAACATGAATGGAGTGATATTAAATAGAATGTCTGTAAAGAAATTCATCTTTGCTACTAACCTTTATTGCAGGTATTCACAATCTCAAAAGGTGTGACATAATCGATGACAAAGGATCTTATAGAGAAACAAGATATGTTTGAGGTAATGATAGAGGTTTTGATGGGAAAGATGGATAAATTAAGTACTTATATGATTTATAGACATGTTGTTTATAGTCATAAAGAAAAAGATGTTAAAAGGTCTACTAGACGAGCACTCTCCCCTTTAAATGATAGTGTAACTAAAAACTTTGATAAGGAGGAGGAGGATGATGTAATTAATCATGGAAGAAAGTCTCATACACATCAAAATCCTTTCTATGAGACATGGTGAAGGAGAGAGTTTGGTGGTAGATTTTAACCAAATAGGGATTTTGGCCAAGGGAGGGATTTTAATGATTTAGATTGTAATTTGGGTAGCATAAAATTTAAAATATAGTATATTAGGGAAAAAATGATCCAGATGCTTATTTAGATTAGGAAAAGAAGGTAGAATTTGTATTTGATTGCCATTGATATTCATAGGAATACAAGGTAAAACTAGATAGTTGTAGTTGAATTCATTGATTATGCTATTATTTGGTGGGATCAATTTGTTACAAGTAGAAGGTGTAATGAAGAAAGACTCATTGACACATGCGAGGAGATGAAAGCAATCATGAGGAAAAGGTTTGTCCCTAATCATTACTATAGGGAAGTCTATAATAGATTGCAATCTTTATCTCAGGGTTCTAAAGTGTTGATGGGTATTTTAAGGAGATAAAACATAGCTATGATTAGAGCTAATGTTTTTTAAGATAAGAAAGCCACAATGACTAGATTTTTAAATGGTTTAAGTAGAGATATTGCTAATATGATTAAATTGCAACATTATTTAGAAATTAAAGATATGATGCATATGATTATAAGTTTGGCTTGAGTTAATTAAGATGTTGGAATCAAATCAGATTTATTTGGGATTGTGTGACTAAAAATAATAAAAATGCAAAATTAATATCCTAGATATGCCAGAATCAAATTTGCCACCCCTAAAAAGTCCCAAATAGACTAGGAAACGTGATCTGAATGTATAATTAATTCTGAAGTCTTATTGCCTTATTATGCTTGGTTTCTTTGTTTTACATGGACAATTAATGAAGAAAATCTCTTTCTTTTATACTTGTTAATTTAGTTTCCTTCCTACACTAGGAGAATCATTAATTAACCCTTTCTAGCTTAGCAGCCCCCTAGCATCTTTTGTTAACTATGAATCTTTCTTTTTTGTTGTTAAATATTCTCCTAAATAAATGAAATTTCCTTGACTTTTAGAAGAATATTTTGTTGATTTAAGTCCTTGTAGAATTAGGAAATCAGCCCTAAACAAATCTAATCTAATCTCAGCATCTTAATTAGACCAAGCCAACTTTGGACTCATGTAGCCTAAACCTATATTCATTAATATGGACCAAACCAGACCCAAAATACACTCCAAATAAACTTTATTTAATGCCCAAAAATATCTCATGCATAGCCTGTCCTAATCTGATAGAATTACCCACCAAAAGAATCGGGTCGAACCCATCATCCATAAAAACCTCAATCTGACCGAATGCATCTCTAGGAAAAAAACCCATCATGAAAACCCAAATATAAACCATATTAACAATGAATCTCAAACACATAATCAAATGCTTACTATAAGGAATCCAAGGCTAAACCTGAACCATATCATTTTTGCTATCTTTTTGTGTGGTTAAGAAATTCCAATATTAAGTTCTTGATTGAACTTACAAAATCTTTAAAGGATTGATAAACTTTGTTATGATTTTATACTACTTGTTCGCATCTCTTTATAGACATAGGGTGAGAGTGATCATTGTGTATTACTTTAGTTTTCAAGGTAGGTTCGTGTTGGGTCAAGTTGCAAACCATTCAAATATGATTTTAGTGTACTTGGGAGGTGTTCGCATCAATTTTTTCTCATAATTTATTATTTTTCAATTAAAATTACACTATTTAACACTAATTTACCAATTTTTAGGTTGGGGGTTTTACACCTCTAGTTTTTTCTTCTTCTTTAATAATGACATCATATTATGGAGTAGAAAGACATAATATTGTATAGTCTTATCCACGATGAAAGCTAAATTTGTGGCACTTTCAGTTGTAGTACAAGAGGTTATTTGGTTGAGACTTTTTCTAGTTCATTTTAGGGGTGTCTAATAGTGCTATTAACCTAGTATAAGTGAATTATGATTGTCAAGTTGTAATAACATATATAAAAGACCCCAAGTACCGTGGACAAACCAAACATATAGATATCAAGTGTAATTTTGTTAAGGATATTGTTTCACATAAATAAGTGAATATAAAATATATATCTACGCAAAAAATGATTACAGGTCCATTTACAAAGACTATTTCAATAAATGTTTTCACTAGGCATGTTAAGTCACTAGGATTACATAGATATTGATGTATTAATGTAAAATATTTTTTTCCCAATAATATTCATGAACATTTCTAATAATAATAATAATAATGTTATTATGACTAATTATATAAGTTACATGTTATACTTATATGCATGTTAAAAATAACAAATTATAAGAACTATATTGGAAAAATAAAAGATTGGCCTTCTCACACAGACAATCAAATCTATTATTTTAAGCTTAATAGAGATAAGATAATTTTAAGCTTGTTATTTGAGTAGCATAAGAGCGTCGAAATTAATATATGATATGTCATCTGAATAAAAAAGTATATAAAAAGGTCAATGGAATATGTGTTATAACTTTCACCCTAAAGTAATTATTTAAAATGTGACTTTATTTGTTTTATCGTTAAATGTGGGTTATAATGAGTAAAAAATGAATGAGTAGATGATTAAACTCAAATTTAAACATTAAGTATATTTGAAGTATCATCTATAAGGTATTATTGATAAAGATATAAAATCTAAGAGAAACAAAATGATATTGTAGATGATTGGACTCAAATTTAAACATTATATGTGTTGTATATCACGTATGCGTATAATTAATAGTAATACAAAAGTCATCAAGAATAAGTAAAGATTGCTAATAATCTTTAGAGTCATTTACAATATCAAATTGATAGTAATAGTAATAAGATCTCAATTTGATAGTGTATGAGACTCTAAAGATTATTAGCAATCTGTACTTGTTCCCGATGACTTTTGTGTATTTCTTAAAATTTAGATTTGATGTTTGCAGTTTATTGCTAAAGGATTCTGATTAATTCAATCTATACAATTTGCACCAAACATTGCATTTTCTTACTTCATGCTGAACAAAATGGTCACTGTCGAGTATGTGAAATAAGAAGTGACGCAAATTTTAAGAATCATAGAACTATAAATTTTACATTCCACTCATCACATTGGTGTTATTAAGTTGATCGATATTTTCCTTCTGTTTTTTCAGAGTCCTGGAAGCCACAGCCTTTACTGTTCTGGGAAATACATTTCTTGTCGCTTTTGGAAATGATTAGTATCCTGGTACTCGACTGTCTTTGCTACACTTGTTTGCCCTATTTTTCACTTTCTGAGCCACTGTTCACGTTTGCTAGCGTAACATAACAGGCACTTTTGAAAGTTCTTTAAAATTCGGAAGAGAAATGAGTTTTTGAAATTGTATTTAGCACTGAGAACAAGCTGTGGGGAAAGCTTGTGAGTTGCATAATTAGCTATAACAACTCAGAAAGGGCTTTTATAGTTCTGTGCTTTGAGATCCATAAACATTGGATCATTTAGGTTGAGTTTGGTATTGGGTGAAAAAATTTGATGGGGAAATGTTAAAGAGTGTAGAAAGTGTTGAAGGATCTTTGGTAAGAGTTAGTGAAAACAAACTTTAAATAAAATGCAATTATTTAAAAAATTAATTGATATATGTTTGTGTGTCCTAAATACGAGGTTGAAAGAAAAAAAAAGGAAAACGTTGTATCAAATTAAAAAAAAAAAAAACAAGAGAGAAAAGGCACATAAAAGTTGTTCCCCTTGAAAATCCTTTACTCTTCCCTAACCTTCTTAAAAGTCTCCCTACCCCCGTAATTGTTCCAAAGTTACAATAATAACTGGTCCCTCAATACCCCTACAACAAACACACCTTTGGTGGTCTGAAATAAATAATTTAGTGTTGTTTGTTTTATATTTCCAAAATATTTTAAAAAAAAATTAGTTTTTTTAATTTTTTTTTTAAATTAATAATTTTTTTGTATTTTCAGATCATTTTGATGTGATAAGATCAAAAACTATTTTTAAAAAATTAAAAAAAATTATTTTGATGCATTTCCGAACAAAAAATATTTTAAAAAGTAATCACTACTACACTCTCAAACATCCCATAACAAAGCATGCATTATAATGCCGTTTATTGTCCATCAATTTTTTTCCTTATAAGAGTAAAAATTAATTAATTGCTTTTTTGTAGAATAATGGATCTCATCTATGTTCTTGCTTCTAATTGTGTATCTGCAGAGATTGCTAGGACAGGTACATTTCCTTCGAAGGGAAGGGCTTTCAGCGACCAAGGCTCCGCCCGCCACCTCATGTTCCAAAGTGAAACGGTTGTTCTTCCTTCCCCGCTCCCTCTTTTTATTTTCCATCTCCAACATTGTTTCGGTTCTTTCACTATTTTTGATATGTAAATATAAATCACGCACATTATTCTTCCTTATCTGTATGGCTGTAGCTACAAGCCAGAGCCATAAATTGGTTAATGCCTTGTAACTTCATTTCTAGTCGTATGTTTCATATGAATCTTATCAGTATACCAGACAGAGCAGTTGACAGAGAAATACAGTAACATGACGTTCCTCTTTTACTGTCTGATATTGATACTTCTTGTTGCCTGGCACCATTACATTTACAGGTGAGGTTTGGAGATTGGCTGTCATTTCTCATTTGTTTTGGGGATGAATCTTCAAGTCAAAATCTCACTGTTTTTCACATTTGACCTTGGCAACAATATGCAAGAGAAGAGAAATTATGCTTGCCATTTTAGGACAAGATCTTAGACCATTTTGGCATATGCTTCTTCCTTTCTCGTATGCTGTAGTTTCGGGTGCAGGAGGATCATTCTCAGTATTGTTTGCCAAATCTTTGTATGCTTCTGCTTAACATTTCCTTGCCTTTCTGAGAACTGCTAAAATTGGGCATTTGTGTTTTATTATTATGGCAAGTGTTTTGCTTCCATCTCCAATCTGTTAAGATTATCCATGTATAGTGATTATCAGTTGCACACTTGGTTTACTTACTCCATGCTTCTTTAATTTCTTAATACAGCTGGATTTTGGGTAAGATAATACAAGTCAAATGGTTTCTTCTTATTTGTAACATGGTGGAGATAACAATGTGTCAAACATCTAATCCTGTGCTGCTTCCTGCTTATGCAGATGACAAGGTTGAATGAAGGGCTGGCACTGTTTGATGCAATTCTCATTGTGCCAATGTTTCAGATGGTTTGGACTTTCTTCTCCATTTGTACAGGATTTGTATATTTTTAGGAACATCGGGTTCTCTCTCTCTCTCTGTCTCTCTCTATATCTATCTATCTATCTATCTATCTATCTATAAACAAACACACACACACATGAACACACATCTCGGTGACATGTTTGAATTAATCCAGTTTGTCCATTGATGCTCTCATTGAGGGTGGACCTCATAGAGTTCGGCAACCATTAGAAAAGCTTGTCCTTTGTGATGTAAAAAAAACTCTGTTCTATGAATTCTAGTGTTGAATTGAGTTTGGCAACCATTAGCTAGCTAGTCCATGTGCATTGTGTTTTTGATGTTTATGGAATGTTGATATCTCCATCACTGGAGGCATATTTACCGAACTGGTTTCATGTAGCCTATATTGTAGGATTTAGTTCAACTGGCAAACTTATTTGTACTTGGAATAGGTATTTGATGCTCCAAGGATGACAATGTTTATGCTAGGGATGACATCTGTTTTCATTGGAGTTTCTTTGCTTGCACCTGATGAGTCAGAAGGCAGTTTAGATAATGTTTCTGACAAAATCTTTGTCTAGAGAGGACAGAAATTTAAGCTTAATTGCATATAATCAGGTGGAGAGGTCAAAGATAATGCATCTTTGGTTTCAGTTGTGTCTTCAAGCATTTCAACCGAAACAGACAGGTACTGTACATAAATATTGTGTAGAAATGATACTCTCAGAAATTTATGAAGATTTTGTTCTGAACTCTTATATCTGCTGAGTTCATAACAGTGGAAGGGAGGCCTTGATAAATGAACAACAGGAATCTTTTTAAAATTTGTTTGAAACTTCTTTCAGTTTCTGTCCATTCACTGTGCAAACTGACCAAATTAGACTGAAAGTTTTAAGTTCTGACATGGTTTCAAGTTGTATGCATACCGCTAAGTGGGATTAGTTTTTGGTGTGTTCCATTATTGAATATCAATATACATGTTATTTGCCACGCTATAGTGGTCTATATCTTGGTTTTCATTGGTTTTTGTTGCATATTTATCTTGTATAAGCTGGTCATCTCATCTGAAGATGCACAAAATAAGGAATCCCAGATCACCCGAGCAAGCAAATATGGTGATGAAAATTAAAGGATGTAATTTCTTTTCGAATTCCCACACAAGTTACGCATTGCTCTTTTGAAACGTGGGCATAATTGCAATTGCTTTGCCATGTTGGCGTAAGATTTCTTCTTCTTTCTTTTTTTTTTTTTTTTTTTGTAACTGTTGGTATCCGGGCTAGCTTATGCATACCTTGACTAATCTCTCGAGACCATGAAGTTAACGATCATGTAAGTTTTCAATGGCTCTGAAATTTATAACACTTCAATTGATAATTTTTAAAAAGTAAACTCATAACTTAACCAATTAAACTATACTTTTCAGGTTGATTTCTTTCTTTCTTTCTTTGTGATGCTATGTGACTTCAAGGGTGACAAAACAGTAATTAGTGGTTATAGGGTACAAGAAGGTTGTGTATATATAAAATACTAAAAACCTTGAAGCATTTGGAGTGAAAACATTATCATCATATCAGTGAATCATATCAAATTTATTTTTTCCACTAGCATTTTTTGTTATTAGATCATTTTTGCTCGGTAAGCTATGAAATAATATTTAAAATCATGAACAAATAAGACAATGAAAAATAAAGAAATATATGAAGAGTGAACTGCCTTCAATTTTTATTCATTCACATCTTTTTTTTATTAGATCCTTTTGCTTTCTATTTAACAATTGTAATTGGATTTTGTAAAATTAATGCTTACCCGATGATGCAATGCAAGATGAAAGAAATATTAACAAAGAAAAAACAAAACGATTGAAATGCAACATAAGAAAGATACAATCTATTGTAAGTTGCAATATCTATAATGTTTTTTTTTTGTTTTTTTTTAATTTAATTTTTTTTATTCTCAATTCAATCATTTCACATTAAATTGATTTGTGATTGAGTTTAATGTTTTATTTTAGTTGACTTTATATGATGCTTTCGTGATATTAAAAATAAGTTTTAACGTTGAGTTAACGCTCAATTTAAAAAACAAAATTATTGACTCAAATCAATTAAAATTTTAAAAACTCAATTTCAAACTAAAACAAATATTAAACATTTTTAAAAAAGCTCAACATATTTATTATTATTTATTAAAATATATAATTTTTAATTTAATTTATTAAATAAATATATAAACTTTTCAATTTTTCTTGTTGGTAAAATCAATATTAACCATGCCCGTACTTTTTTGTGTTAAAGAAAAAAAATATTCTCCATCCTGTGGGGGCACAGTTGTGACATATACATCTTAAAAGCTAAAAAAACTTAAAGTAATAAATATTTTTAATGAAAATCCAAGGAATTTGAGCCCTTTGTTCCATAAAAATTGTGAGCAATTGTCTTAGCTTTTCAATAAATAAATAAAAAACCAGAGCTCATTTGGACTTCTAGAACTCAAGATATGAGCTGAAAACCGAACAGTGTCTGAGCTGCAGAACAGATTCCGACTTCTCCGTTAATGCTAAGATTTGAACTTAAAAACGGCAGAATTGAGTCTTAGACTCCTCATGAAAGTTTTAGGTCTATGTCTTAGCTTTCCATCCATTTAAAGCAGACCTAAATCCAAGGTCTATAACTCCAATTATGATCCAATAACCGAATGGTGTTCCAGTTTGGAATTGATTCTCTTAGCCTAGTTCTCTTTTTGTCTCTTCACTTTGAATAGTTAATCACATCAATCAATCATTTGAATTGTGAGATATACCTGCATTCAAAATAAGCATTTACCATAAATTAAAGATATATTATATTATCAGACTTGTTATTATAAAACATGCTTTAGTTAGGAAATTTAATGATACTCTAGTGCAATATGATGATATAAAACCTTAATGAGAATTGACACGGCCAAAAGATTGATGTCTTCTCCTAAGTGCTTAATGAGAATTGACACGGCCAAAAGATTGATGTCTTCTCCTAAGTGCAGGAGTGTCGAAGTAATAAATAACCCGGCAAGACCGGGGTCGAACCACATGGAGGTTAATTGTATAAATTATAGATAACAATAATACAAAAGTAACAACAACAACAACAACAATAATAATAATAATAATAATAATAGTGATAATAATAATAGTGAAGAAGAAGAGGAAGAAGTTGATGAGAACTTTTGAGATGGAAGATTAACGTAAGGATTAAACAATGATAACAACAAATGTCAAGGTTAGAGGATCCACTAATGGTACGTCAAACAAGTATAGTATAAACTCTTATTATTCAACTGGAAACCACACACAAAGGAGGTTCCAATCGGATTATAAATTGTTAACATGATTACATTAGTTATCTTATTCGAATAATGCTAATACTTGTAAATGTTGTCAGGCATTCATGGTTATAACTTATGTTAACAACAAATCAAGTTCCTTTCATAGCTCAGGTGTCGGTTATACCATACAGTATGGGCTATGAAAGTGCCAAGTATTTGTTGTACCAAGTGTTATACAACATAAATCTAGATTAACCATTTAACAAGCAAAGTATTAAAAGTGAACAAGATAACAAATATAAAGCATGTTAGTATCCAACATTAAAGTCCATGTTGAGTTTATATTATACTTATCCTTACACCATTAGTGTAACCTTTTCACCTTGACATAATTAACTTAGCTAGACATAATGAAAGAAAGAAACACAAATAAACAAGATAAGAACATAAATGAGAAAGAAGTTAACTAAGTAAAGAAAAGAAAATGAAAGGCATAAACAAGAGATTAATATAAATAAAACTTAAGCATTACAAAAGAGAGAGCAAGAGCATGATCTTGATCTGAACACCAAGATGCCTAAATACATGGCAAATGCCTCCTTTTATAGGCCAAAATTCGGAACTATTGATTTGTTGATTAATTGATGAATGGATGACCACATCTCTTGACTTTGTGACAATTCTTATCTTCTTGTCTGCCAAAAACGTCATTGATAACGTCATAATTTGAACAGACTTCAATCATGAAAGTTCTAGGAAATTGTCTCATCTTTCCAGGGTAAAAATTTGAGATCATTTGGATTTCTAGAACTCGAGATATGGGCTGAACACTGAACAATGTCTAGGCTGCAGGACAGATTCAGACTTCTTCGTTGTTGCTACAATTTGGACTTGAAAACGGCCTTGTTAAATCTTGGGCTCCCATGAAAGTTGTAGGCCTATGTCTTACCTTTCCATCCATATAAAGTAGACCTAAATCCGAGATCTACAGCTCCAGATATGACCCGATTACCGAACAATGTTCCAGTTTGGACTGCACCAACATCTCTTTTCTAAGTTTGGCCATCTCTTTGTCCTTTTAATTTCAGTATTTCAACTCATCAATCAATTCTTTCATTTATCTGATAGGCCTGCATTTAAGATGAACATTTACCATAAATTAAAGGTATCTTATATTATTAGATATGTTATTATAAAACATGCTTTAGTTAAGGAGTTATTGATACTTCAAGTGCAAAATGATGATATAAAACCTTGATAAAAATGCACTTTTAAGTACTAATCAAGAATGCACTTTTGAGTACTAATCAACCATGCCCTACTTTTTTGTGTTAAAGAAAAAACATATTCTCCATCCTGTAGGGGCACACTTGTGACATATACATCTTAAAAGCTAAAAAACCTTAAAGTAATAAATATTTTTAATGAAAATCCAAGGAAATAAATATTGAAACAAAACCAACTCAAGTTAAAAAGAAAAGGTAATTGTTTAATCATGGAGTTTTTATTAAAAAAACATTTTGAATATGTTTTTCTAAAACAACTTATTTATACATAAACATTTTTTTTTTATCTTAGTAGTTAGAAATATTTAAATACTATATAATTAGCACACAAGGTTAACATTAAGACTTGATATAGATTAATTATTGCCTTATTAAATAAATTCATAAAACACATGGGTTAATTGAATGAATTAAAATAATATAAAGGTTAATCAACCTAATAAAAAATACAAGATGGAAATATAATTGACCCAAACCTATAGTTACATTATAAGAGAAACTAATACATTTGATGTTTTTACTGCTGATCAACTATTTGTCCTCTCATATTTTTCTCTTCACATCACTATTTATAGTCAATTTTTTTCTTGATCCTTGAAATTTCTTTCCTTTACACTTTAGTAACTGGATATTGTTTTTTTTTTTAATCTCATCCCTATAAGTTATGTTGACATGATTTTATATGTTGAAATATATTTTTATTTCTATACACTCTCATATACTGGATGTTTTTTAAATAAAAAATTAAAGATCAAAGATCAAAAATAATATTTTGAAAAATCAAAACCTCTCCACTTGCACCATTTAAAAGGCACAAGAAAATTCAATTTGGTCCCTCAAGCTATATTTTTTGCTATTTGATATCAATTTGGTCATATTTTGTATATTTTAATCATGAAATTTTATTTGTTTTACATTATAGTTTCTAGTTGTTGTTAAAGAAGAAAAAAAGTCATTGAAAAAAAAAAAGAAAACAAACAAAAGCCACCAATTTGATGCATACCACATCCTACATCTTCGGTAATAGAAAGAAAAAGGTTTGTATAATAAAGTTGAGAGAATGATTATGGTTATTTTTTAAAGTGTTTTTCACTCAGAAATGTATTAAAATAATATTTTTTTATGTTTTAAAAATTATTTTTGATATTAGTGTATCAAAATGATCTAAAAAAACCAAAAAAATATTAATTTGAAGTAAAGAAAAAAATAAAAAAAATTTAAATTTTTTCAGAAATATTTTTAAAATATAAAAATAAAAAATACCTTCAAGATTACATAATATAAGGTGTGTTTAGCATGTTCTGCTATTATAATTTAAAAAAAGTCTAGCTTCTTCTTAATTAGAGTTTTAAGAGATGTTTAGTAGAATGAATACAAAACTCTAATATAGCTTGACTAATTAAAATTTTAGTAGAATGAATACAAAACTCTAATATAGCTTGACTAATTAAATATTTTCAAATATATAATTAGAGCAAAATGCAAATCACTTCACAAGAATAAACATAGACATCATCGGCCACTTGCCTGTATCATGCATCTCAATGGACAACGCCATTTATTAGTGACACAACGCCCGACATGCTTGGTGGTTTAGAATTTTAAAAACCCTAAAAAAAAAAGTGAACAAGAAATTATTGTAGCTTTCGGCCAATCTAAGGCAAAGTTCCAAATGGAACCAAACACTGGGGTGACATTTGATGATGTTGCTGGAGTGGATGAAGCAAAGCAGGATTTCATGGAGGTAGTGGAGTTTCTCAAGAAGCCTGAGAGATTCACTGCGGTAGGGGCTCGCATTCCGAAAGGTGTTCTTCTTGTTGGACCTCCAGGTACTGGGAAGACTCTTCTGGCCAAGGCAATTGCTGGTGAAGCGGGTGTTCCGTTTTTCTCCATTTCAGGTTCGGAGTTTGTTGAGATGTTTGTTGGTGTTGGTGCCTCTTGAGTCCGGGATCTCTTCAAGAAGGCCAAAGAGAATTCTCCTTGCATTGTGTTTGTGGATGAAATTGATGCCGTGGGAAGGCAAAGAGGAACTGGAATTGGCGGAGGAAATGATGAAAGAGAGCAGACCCTTAACCAGCTTCTGACAGAAATGGATGGTTTTGAGGGTAATACTGGCATCATTGTCGTTGCAGCAACTAACAGGGCAGACATTCTTGACTCTGCCTTGTTGAGGCCAGGACGGTTTGATAGACAGGTAAGAATATGTTATCATGTTCGTATTGGTTTCATATTGTTCTTCGGGGCAGTCCTCATTATGAAGCTTTAATGCAGGTGACTGTTGATGTCCCGGATGTACGGGGAAGAACAGAGATACTGAAAGTTCATGCTAGCAACTAGAAATTTGATGCTGATGTGTCTCTTGATGTGGTAGCCATGAGAACACCTGGTTTCAGCTGGGCTGATCTTGCAAACCTCTTGAATGAGGCCGCTATCCTAGCTGGGCGGCTTGGAAAGACAGCAATTTCATCTAAAGAGATTGATGATTCAATTGATAGGATTGTTGCTGGAATGGAAGGAACCGTTATGACAGATGGAAAGAGTAAAAGTCTTGTTGCATACCATGAAGTTGGCCATGCCATTTGCGGGTAAGTGAGATAATAGCCCGTTTCTGTCTCATGGAAATTCACCACATTAAATTTCTAACTTATTTTATAAAATATGTCATTGAGTAAATCTGATTAGAACTGAGTAGTAATGCTAGGAACTCAATTTGATGGTTATCTCATGTTGAGAAGCGGAATTAGAGAAATAGTGACCCTGTTATTGGTGACTTCAGATGCTCCATCTCTATGTTGCATGCATTCCTAGTTTACTTGGCAGTGATGAAATGCATCACTAAAAACTTGTCTGTATTGTCGCTTGAATGAAGACACCTGATTGGCCTGACTTTCGCAATTGAAGATTGATATTCAATAACTTATTCTTGGAAAATTTTGACCCAGTATAAAGCTTTAACTTCTCTTCTACTCATCTGACCGATTTGCCAAAAGCCCCTACAAAACATTTGAAATCAGGAAAAAAAAGGAAAGGAAAAATCTGAAAACTAACAAGAAGCTGATCGTTTTTCCTTGTTATCACTTGCCTCATTTGGTCACCTGTATGTTTGTGAGTCCGAAATTATCTCTCTACCTAGGTTATCATCACTTGTTCTCGTGGAGATATCTTCTTTGTTGGAAAAGAACATCCTTAACGCTCCTTACTGTTCTATTCAGAACTTTGACTACAGGGCATGATCCAGTTCAGAAAGTCACCTTCGTTCCGCGAGGCCAGGCACGGGGTCTCACCTGGTTTATTCCTGCAGATGATCCCACATTGATCTCCAAGCAGCAACTTTTTGCAAGAATAGTTGGTGGCTTAGGTGGCAGAGCTGCTGAAGAAGTGATCTTTGGTGAGTCCGAGGTGACTCCTGGGGCAGCTGGTGATTTGCAGCAGATCACCGGTTTGGCTAAACAGGTAACTAAACATTTGAAGTGACATTTGCTGTCTTTTCCTTGGTCCTTGAGTGATGCGTGTGGTATCTCTATCTTTCGTTTTTTGTATGTGGTTCTACACTTCCTTTTGTATATTTTATCGGAGCAATTTAATTGAAATGAGGAGTATGATTAATCTGGCCTGTTACAGATGGTAACCACGTTTGGAATGTCTGAAATTGGCCCATGGTCACTCATGGACGCATCAGCTCAAAGTGCTGACGTCATCACGAGAATGATGGCAAGGAACTCAATGTCAGAAAAGCTAGCGGTAGACATTGATTCTGCCGTGAAGAGGTTATCAGACAGTGCATATGAAATTGCATTGAGCCACATAAGGTACAACCGTGAGGCAATTGATAAGATTGTGGAAGTCCTCCTCGAGAACGAAACTATGACTGGTGATGAGTTACGAGCAATCCTCTCAGAATTTGTTGAGATTCCTGCTGAAAATCAGGTCCCTTCCTCAGTATCCTCCCTAGTGGCTGTGTAATTATTGTATGCTATTACTCCCCATATGTTCACTGCAACTTTGACGATACATCTTAAAGCTGGTTAAATGTATAATTTGCATCTTCGATTCTGTGGAAGAAGGAATAAAACCACTTCGAAACCCAGTAATGACCATCCTGCTGTGACTTCAGCGGCAAATTCAGTAACTTCATCACTCAATAGAAAATGCAGTGAAGTCCTTGATAAACATTTGGTATCAGTTACGGTCTCATACACTGGAAACACATGAATTGTCACCTCGACGTGCATGGAAGTTGTAAACTGTTTAAAAAACCGAAAGTGTGTGTGTATATATACATGGAAATTTCTTATCCAGGTGCAATCGTCATGTCAGCTTAATGATTTCTATAAAAGGAGAGGGTTCTAAAGATGGGAGTTTTGAAAGGAGAAGGGTAAGCAAGGATAGAAAGAGAAAGAGTAAAGCATTGGAATAGTAGAGCCCCAGAGAAATCGTCCAACCTCCCGCCATGTAAGTGACATTACAGGTGCTTCAAAATATACTGGGGCTTAATTAAATTCATCATTTATAGGTGGCTTGATCATAAATGAGCTTAATATATGATATGTCATTTGAATAATATATATATATATATATATATATATATATATAAAGAGATTAATGGAATATGTATTATAACTTTTTAATTATAGGCAAGCGCATCGGCCCACACTTCTAGCAAGTATGCTTGGCTTTCTCTTAAAAAAAAATTAACTTTTAATTTTTTTTCATTTTATAAAAAGATTCTTTTTAAATAAATTTATTAAAATTATATTTTAATAATTATCCAAATATCTCATAGTTTTTAAATAATAGTAGAGTTTTTTATGGTAATATTAAATTACTTTATAAATAATTATATATACTCCTGATATGTAGAATTGTTTTTATAAAATTTGCACATGAATATTCAATGCAAATGAAATACCTATTTTTATATTTTCTTTATTGTAAATTTCCTATTTATTTTTTTATATTTTTAATATATTCATGTCAAAATTATCAATTCATGTTTTTTATTAAGTTTTTATTTAAAAAAACAATATTGTTGATAAAAAAAGTCATATTTTTTTAAGAAAAAAGAGCTCATGAATATTTTTTTTATTAAATACATTTATTTTTTCTCTCATTTTTTCAAATCATTAGATTTTTTTTTTGAAAATTTCTTTTAATTGTTTTTAGTTTTATTCAATAAACCATGCTACTAATGAAACATATTTTTGTAAAACAAAATACATTAATAAGAAAAGATAATTTATAATAAAAATTATATTTTTTCTATAGAATTTAAATCAATAATTTTTTTTATAAATATCTATTGTGATTTTCATATAATTAAATAAAAAATATTCAAAAAATACTTGATGGTAAGAAAAGAGTTATTTACATTTGTATTTATTTTATTTATCTATTATAAGAAAGATTAAATTTTAATATAGTTTTTAATTAGTGTTAATAATTTTTTTTATAATTTAATAATTTAAATATTTTTTTATTGTGTGTGTGTGTGTGTTATTTTCTTATTTGTTAATAAAAAATCTTTATGAGACTAGAGAAAGCATTTAGCAAAAGCTTTCTTCTCTCGCATTAAAAATTAATTTTAAGTAGTACCTCTAGTGTTGCACCGGTATCCTCACTAATTTTAGGCTTTTTGCCCAAGATCAACGCAGAAAATGGCCAACCGAGCCGAGGATGATGATCCATCCATCATACAGGTTTGTAAGAGAAGAAGATTTCCCTCCATGTTTGTTTAATATGAATAAGGTAAACCATTGGTTTCGTCGCGGTTTCTGCTGTGTCTGTGCAGAAGCAAAAACACAAACATCAGCACCAATAGAAGCAGACACATGCACATCACTCATCAAGCAATGCGGCACGTCCCTCCATTCCCTCAAAACTTTCCATGCCTCCATGCTCAAATCCCACCTCCACCGCAACCTCCACTTCCTCACCAACCTCATTGCCCAATACGCCTCTTTGGGCTCCGTTTCTTACGCCTACTCCCTCTTCTCTTCTACCCCATCCGCCGATCTCTTCCTCTGGAATGTCATGATTCGTGGCCTTGTAGATAATTCACATTACCATCATGCCATTCTTCTGTACAAACAAATGCTGAGATTGGGCATTCAGCCCGACAATTTTACCTTCCCTTTTATTATCAAGGCCTGTAGCTGTCTCCGCCACTTTGAATTTGGTATTCGGGTTCATCAAGATGTTGTTAAATTTGGGTACCAGTCTCAAGTTTTTATTTCCAATTCTCTCATTACCATGTATGGTAAATGTGACAAGTATGAGCTTTCTCGCCAAGTGTTTGATGAAATGCCTGAGAAAAATGCTGTTTCGTGGAGTGCTATAATCGGTGCTTGCTTGCAGGATGACCGTTGTAAAGAAGGGTTTTCATTGTTTCGGCAGATGCTAAGTGAGGGATCTAGACCCAGCAGGGGTGCTATTTTGAATGCGATGGCCTGTGTTCGTAGTAATGAGGAAGCTGATGATGTTTATAGAGTAGTTGTAGAAAATGGACTTGATTTTGATCAGTCTGTCCAGAGTGCAGCCGCGGGAATGTTCGCTCGATGTGGGAGAGTGGAAGTTGCAAGAAAGTTGTTTGATGGCATTATGAGTAAGGATTTGGTGACATGGGCAACAACGATCGAGGCTTATGTCAAGGCTGATATGCCTCTTGAAGCTTTAGGCCTTTTAAAACAAATGATGTTGCAAGGGATATTCCCTGATGCTATCACCCTTCTTGGTGTGATCCGAGCTTGTTCTACTCTAGCATCTTTCCAGCTCGCTCATATAGTTCATGGGATCATAACTACTGGGTTCTTCTACAATCAATTACTAGCAGTAGAAACTGCCCTGATTGATCTTTATGTGAAATGTGGAAGCTTAACTTATGCTAGAAAAGTTTTTGATGGGATGCAGGAGAGAAATATCATCACATGGAGTGCCATGATTTCAGGCTATGGGATGCATGGCTGGGGAAGAGAAGCTCTCAATCTCTTTGATCAAATGAAGGCTTCTGTAAAGCCAGATCATATAACATTTGTATCAATATTGTCAGCATGTAGTCATTCAGGTTTAGTTGCTGAAGGATGGGAGTGCTTCAATTCCATGGCTAGAGATTTTGGAGTCACACCAAGACCTGAACACTATGCATGTATGGTTGATATTCTAGGCCGTGCTGGAAAGCTAGATGAAGCTTGCGATTTTATTGAGAGAATGCCAGTAAGGCCTAATGCAGCTGTCTGGGGGGCACTTCTTGGGGCATGTAGAATTCATTTAAATGTAGACCTTGCTGAAATGGTAGCAAGAGCATTATTTGATTTGGATCCTTATAACGCTGGGAGATATGTCATCTTGTACAACATTTACACATTGACTGGCAAAAGAAAAGAAGCTGATTCAATTAGAACACTTATGAAGAACAGAGGGGTGAAAAAAATTGCTGGGTACTCAGTTATAGAGATTAAAAACAAGCTCTATGCATTCGTAGCTGGGGATAGGTCACACCCACAAACAGATCTAATTTATTCAGAGTTGGAAAGATTGATGGACAGGATTCGTCAAGAAGGGTACACACCAGATATTAACTTTGTATTGCATGATGTGGATGAAGAGACCAAGGAGAGCATGCTTTACTTGCATAGTGAGAAGTTGGCCATTGTGTTTGGCCTCTTAAATTTGGGCCCCGAGAGTGTAATCAGGATTAGGAAAAATCTTAGGGTATGTGGGGATTGCCATACTGCTACCAAGTTCATCTCTAAGGTAACTGGAAGGGAGATTGTTGTGAGAGATGCTCATAGATTCCACCATTTCAAGAATGGAGCATGCTCTTGCAGGGATTATTGGTGAGATGTGTTTGTATGATATCAGTGCCGGTAGATGATGAATATATGACTGGTCGCTAGTCACTATTTCCATCAAATTCAAAGGGCTTTTGAGCTTAAGATCTGGTCAGTGTGGGGTGGCAAGCTCAAAGGAATTTGTTAGTGGCATCCATTCTCCTAAGCTGCAAAATAACATGTGAAGTCCACCTTAAATTTTGTTTTGTGTCTAACTACACAGGCCATTAGTGCCATTACTCGATAGCTTTTGCGAGGTTAGTATATGATACAATACAGGTGACAATTCACACTTCACTTCACAAGATCAGTTTCTCAGCTCTGTCAATTTTTATATCTAGAACAGGGAACTAGGGAGTTAACCAAAATCACAGGCTGATTTTCACTGAACTAAACATTCCACATTAGACATTAACTTGGAATATTCTTCTTGTGGATTTGTCCCTGAAATTAATTGGATAATTTAATTAATTGATTATGTACTAATTCATATTATTTCTCTTCATGTGACATGAATTCATTAATATTATTTCTCTTTAGCCTTTTACAATAAGTTGAAGCAATTTATCTTAAAAAGGCATGTTTGCAGAATACACTTTAAGAACAAAAAAAGCATTTTTGTTTTAGAAAATTCATGGCACACCAAACATGCCTTTAAGTTTTAGCAGTCTCAACCCTGCCACATAGACTGGACTTCCCAGCCAAAAAACACAGTCCAACCTCACAAACAAACAAAATAAAGATAAAAAAGGGAGTTTTCGTTTGAATCTTTTTCAATAATACAATGAACACTCACATGAACCCAAAAACCAAATCGAATTTTCAGGCCAAATTACATCAAATCAGAGTCAGAGATAGATAGGACAACAAAAATCAAAGTATACTGAGGCATAAAATAGGAAAAGTAGGCTATAAAATGAATGAATTGATCTTGATAACCTTTAACCTAAACCTAGGCATTCAAAATTGATTCGGATCGAGCTCATAAAAAAAGCCAGGAAACCAATTAATGAGAAATAAAATAAAATCAAATCTTAGGAACATTCAAAGAAAAACCCAAAAACTCAATAAAAAAATCCCAGTAAACAATGAAAACCAAAAATGATAAAAAAATCTAGAATGGTGATCTAAACCTTGTATTCACAGCTCAAACATGCTTATTACAATTTGCTTGAAGCATACAAAACCCAAGAAAAAAATGAGAGGAAACAATGCAACCAATTAAATCAACTTTAACACATAACTTCAAATGCATATTCTTGACTCTAACACTGTTACATTGGACTAAAATTGTTTTCAACTAAACCAAACATGAACATTGCTTATTAAAGAACCAATAATTTACCTAAAAAATCAATTGATAGTCATAATTTTAATAACTGTTATACAATCAAAATCAAATCTAAATGACCAAATTGAACTTCCAAACATTATTGTTGATATCACAACAATCAACTAACATAATAAACAACAAATGTAATAACATGAAACTTGCATTTAAGACACCTCAAACTTACTTTCCAATTAACCCCACTTTAAATTTTTATTCTAATTAACTCATAAAAATAACCTTCCTCTTCTTTATTTATTTATTCCTCTCTTTTTTTAATTACCGTGAAATTTTTTATCATTATTATCATTGTTATCATTATTATTATTTTCTTAGGATTACATAACTTGTAGGGATGAAAATAGGATTCTTATTGATGATGGGTTTGTGTAGGTTATGCTACAATTTGAAAATGGAAAGAAGAAGATTATGCTTTGAAAAGAGGAGAGCAATTTTCATACAGCAACAACAATCATTGCCGATATGGCTTTGGCAGAACTGTTTTAGAGGCCGTTTGTTGTGTGACTGCGGGTGAGGTTCACCCACATCCACAGATATTACCGTTTGGTTAAGGAAAAAACACAGGTTTATGCTGGTAGGACCCACCAGAAATATGGTTGTGCCGCAGGTTTTGTAGAAGCACAATTTTGTTGCTTCTCGTGGGGGAGGAATCACTAAACAGTGGAGCATGCCTCCACTATTCTAGCAGGACCGGGTCCGGTCCAAAGCTAAAAATGCATTGAATCGGGTCCACCCAGACAAAATAAAAATAAAAAATAAAAAATATAAATTTTTATTTTTAATTGTGTTTTATTCGAAAAACTAGTGTTAAATATTATTCAATGACACTACATAAATTAGACGGACATCGCTTGATGACGTAGCATTTGCAGAATTTGATTGCAATCCCAATTTTATTCCTGATTATATTTTACCTGATGTTGTTGCGCTCTTAAAAAATTTATGAAAACTGTAGTCCTTGTAGGATGTATTTCATATGTGATGGAATTATAGATAGGTTAATGGAACAATAAAACATATTTTATATAAAGTATTATTTATTTCATGATGTAATAGCAATAGTTAAATCTACAATATTTAAATTAAAAACCATCAATATATATATATATATATATATATATATATATATATATATATATATATATATATATATATATTTAAATTATTTTATAACCTCAATTTCAAAAGCATTCTTAACCAAACACATTAAACTATTTTTTGTTCAACCTCAATTTCAACCACAGTTTTAACCAAACATATATTTTTTCAAATCAACCTCAACTAAAAGTACTTTTTATAAAATAATTTTTTTCAAACCACAACCACAACAGCTATCGCAATACCAAACACACTCTAATTTAAAAGCTACTTGGACAATGACCCAAGGCTCTCTCACTTAACAAAAAAAACTTTAAATTATATTTTATAAAATAAAAAATATCTCCATTTTATAAAAGATTTCAAGAAATGAAGATTGCCCAAGGCTTTACTTGTTAAATATACATAAAAAGTAATAAAAAGATATTTGTTAAATATTTTAAAATTTTCTATTTATAATTTTACCAAGATCATATAACATTATCTAAATGGTGTGGGGGAATCACTATTCCCCCCACACAAAACACCGTGGATTACAACAGTAATCCACAATGCTTCTCTTCTTCTTCTTCTTCTTTGCATTTTTTCATTTTTTTCAACTTTCCCATTTTTTTTCATTTTTTTTCCAAAATTACTTTTTTTTCCAACCTTCCTTTTTTTTCAGTTATTTTTTTTTCAAAATTATTTTTATTGATTTTATTTTTTAAATATTATAACACTATCTAAATGGTGTGGGGGAATCACTGTTCCCCCACACACAAAACACTGTGGATTACAACAGTAATCCACAGTGCTTTTCTCTTCTTCTTCTTTTTTTGTATTTTTTTTATTTTTTTCCAAGTTCCCCCCTCCCCTTTTTTTTCCAAAATTACTTTTTTTTTCAACTTTCCTTTGTTTTTTTTTTTCAGTTATTTTTTATTTCAAAATTATTTTTATTGATTTTGCTTTTTAAATATTGAGCTGATTAAAAATTTTGCTTTGTAATTTTTTCCCTTTAAAATATTGTGGATTCCTGCGGTTTTTTCTTACATAGTTTTTCTATTTTATTTTTTTATTTTTCAAAATGATATTTGTCGATTTTTTTTTTAATATTGAGCTGATTGAGAATTTAGTTTGGTAATGTTTTTTCTTTAAAACATTGTTGATTGCTACAGTGTTTCTCTTCATGGTTTTTTTTTTTGTTTTTTTTATGATTTTCTCCTAAATTATCTTTTTTATTTTATTTTTTAAATATTAAACTAGTTAAGAATTGCAATTACAAGTAAATACAAGTTTTTCCTCACAAAACACTATGGATTGATATAGTTTTTCCTCACATGGTTTTTTTCCAGTTTCTTTTGTATTTTCATTTTTTGTAATATTTTTTTTCAAAATTATCTTCATCAATTTTTTTTTAATATTGAGTTGGTTAAAATTTAACTGTGTAATAAAGTTTAATCATGTGGTGAAAGCACTGTAGCTTTCCTTATAAAACATTGTGGATTGCTACAGTGGCTCTCCACATGGTTTTTTTTCTTATAATTTTTTTCAAGATTATCTTTGTCAATTTTATTTTTTAATATTGAGCTGTTTGAGAAGTACAATTACAAATAAGGCTAAATCATGTGGGGAAGCATTGTAGCTTTCATCACAAAGCACTGTGAATTGCTACAGTGTTTTCAACATGATTCCCCCCCCCCCTTTTTGTTATTTTTTTTCTAAAATTATCTCTGTCGATTTTTTTTTAATATTTAGCTGATTAAGAATTTAGCTTTGTAATTTTTTTTCTTTAAAACATTATGCATTGTTGCAATGTTTTCCTATATGATTTTTTAAAAAATTATCTTTGTCGATTTTTTTTAATATTGAGTTGGTTAAGAATTATAATTACAATAAAGTTAAATCATATGGGAAAAGCATTATAGTTTTTCTCACAAAACACTATGGATTGCTACAGTATTTTTTTAAATGAGTTTTTATTTTATTTTATTAAAGAAAGCACTATAGTTTTCCTCATAAAACATTGTCAATTGCTACAATGTTTTTTCTCATGGGTTTTTTTCCTTTCAAAATTATCTTTGTTGGTTTTTTTTTTAATATTAAGTTGGTAGAGAATTTAGCTTTGTAATTTTTTTTTCTTTTTATTAACAGAAAAGCTAAATGATGTGGCGAAAGCACTGTATCTTTCCTCACAAAACATTGTGGATTGTTACAAATCATTTTGTTCAGTCTCTAAGTTTTTGATCACCAACACAACCTTTTTTTTTCCATCATGAAATATTTGTTTCATTATACCTTTAGTTTCTATTACTTATCTAGCGATGATTTACAATTATAATACTATCAAGTACATTTGTTTTATAAGCTCGCGGCAGCGCGCGGGCATGTTATTTCGTTTGATTTAAATAGTTCTTTAAATCAGCTCTATTTTGAGTCACTAATTTTAACTCATTTTTTTTTTCTCAAAGCTTTTAAGAATTAAAACTTTTTACTAATTAAGAAGGAAACTTCTCAATATACTATATGATCTTCACATACTGCTGTTGAGACTGGTGGAACAGACAATGTAATTGAATTTGTCTGTTGAAGATCATAGAAAAGATTTTACGCACTCTCACAGTCAAATTCAATTACATTGTTTGTTCCATAAAAGAATCCAAAGACATTGATCTCCTTTCTGTGGATGAGCTACAAAGCTCATTGATTGTGCATGAACAGAAATTTCGAAGAACTAACAGTGAAGATTAAGCCTTGAAAGTTACAATTGATGAGGGACAAGGCGGATGAGGACGTGGCAGGAATACCTATAGAGGAAGAGGATACGGGAGAGGGCGTGGATTTATCAACAAAGCTATAATAGAGTGTTATAGATGTCACAAGCTTGGACACTACAAATATGAATGTCCAACTTGGGAAGCTAATTATGTTGAAGCAGATGAAGAATTGCTGTTAATGTCTTTAGTGGAGATGAATGAAATAAAAACGTGGAGACGTTTGGTTCTTGGACTCTGGTTGTTCAAATCATATGAGCAGAGATGCAGAAAAGTTCTGTGAATTGAATAGGGGATTTAAGCAGCAAGTCAAACTCGGTAATAACACCAGAATTTCTGTGGAAGGGAAGGGAAAGATCAAACTAAAATTGAATGGCATGAATCATATCATCACTGATGTGTTCTATGTGCCAGAATTGCACAACAACCTGCTGAGTGTGGGACAAATGCAAGAGAAGGGACTTACGTTTTTATTTCATGCCGGGATGTGCAAGATTTATCACCCAAAGAGGGACATGATCATTCAAACCAGTATGTCTGCAAATAAAATGTTCATACTGTTGGCAAACACACAAGAGAGAAATGATGTCTGCTTCCACACAAGCTCACCATCACCAAATGTCACCCAACTGTGGCATAGCAGGTATGGCAATTTAAGCCATCGAGGTCTGGAGATTCTGCAGACCAAGAATATGGTACGAGGACTGCCAAAACTTACTCCTACCATAGAGACTTGTACTGACTGCCTAATTGGAAAACAACATCGAAGCAGCATCCCAAAGAAGAGCACATGGAGAGCTACTGAAAAATTACAACTTGTGCATGCTGATATTTGTGGTCCAGTGACCCCTATTTCTAACAGCAAGAAGAGGTATTTTCTATGCTTCATTGATGATTACAGTAGAAAAGCATGGACATATTTTCTGACAGAAAAATCAGAATCATTGTATGTATTTCAATGCTTTAAGAAGATGGTAGAAAAGGAAACTGGAAAATTCAATAACTGTCTACGCACAGATAGAGGGGGGGAGTTCAATTCAAATGAATTTAAAGAATTCTGTAGGCATAATGGTATTAGGAGACAACTGACCACAACATACACTCCACAACAAAATGGAGTGGCAGAGAGGAAAAATCATACGGTGATGAATATGGTTCGGGCAATGCTCTCAGAAAAGAAAATCCCAAAATCTTTCTGGCCTGAGGCAGTGCATTGGTCAATATACGTGCTGAATCAATGCCCCACATTGGCAGTCAAGGATGCAACTCCAGAAGAAGTATGGACAGGTGCTAAACCTTCTGTGGAGCATTTCAGGGTTTTCGGTTGCTTGGCACATGTACATGTACCTGAAGCCAAATGTACCAAGCTTGATAACAGGAGCTTTGTTTGTGTGTTGTTGGGTGTAAGCGAGGAATCTAAGGGATACAAGCTATATGATCCAATTGCAAAGAAAATAATAATTAGTAGAGACGTAATATTTGAAGAAGCAAGGCAGTGGAATTGGGATGCAAGCTATGAGGATCAAATCCTACAAGAACTTGAGTGGGGAGACATTGATGAAGCAAAAATAAATGATGAAGAAACAGTTTCAGTCGACGGTGGAGCTGCTGACAGTGATGCAGTAGTAGAAGATGAGGATGTGATGGTGAGTGACACCACAACTGACAGAATAATCCCACCTAACGGTGATGCAGTAACAGGGGATGAAGATGCAGCAGCGGCAGGGGATAAAGATGTAGTCACACCTGCAGAAACTGATGAAGATGCAGCAATGACAGGGGATGAAGATGTCACAGCTGCAGAAACTGAGGACATTGTGGTGAGTGGCACGTCTAATGCAGAAGGGTCCATAGCAAGAAGTAGCAGAATTAGACAAAAACCGAGATGGATGTTAGACTATGTTTGCAGAGATCAATGTTATGAAGAAGAAAATGAGATTAACATGGCTTTAATGCAAGGTGCAGATCCTATAAACTATGAAGAAGCAGTAGCAAGCTCAAGGTGGAGAAAAGCAATGGATTCAGAAATCAATTCAATTGAGAAAAACCAGACCTGGACACTTACAGATCTACCAGCTGGTTGCAAGAAAATTGGGGTTAAATGGCTTTACAAAACTAAGTTGAATGAGCTTGGAGAGGTAGACAAATATAAAGCACGATTGGTCGCCAAGGGGTACTCTCAACAATATGGAGTGGATTACACTGAAGTGTTTGCCCCAGTAGCAAGGATGGACACTGTACGAATGATTGTGGCTCTAGCAGCTCAAAGAAACTGGACAATCTATCAATTGGATGCCAAGTCTGCATTTTTACATGGTAAACTCAGCGAGGACGTGTTTGTTGAACAACCAAAGGGGTACGAGAAGAAGGGCAGTGAAGGAAAGGTTTATCAACTACACAAAGCTCTATATGGACTTAAACAAGCCCCACGAGCATGGTTTAGTCGCATCGCAACATATTTCAAAGATGAAGGCTTTGAAATATGCCCAAATGAGCACACGTTGTTTATTAAAAGGGGTGCAGAAGGCAAGGTGATAGTTGTTAGTATTCACGTTGATGATTTGATATATACAGGAAATGATGAAGACATGATGAATGGTTTTAAAAACTCAATGATGAGTGTTTTTGATATGACGGATCTGGGAAAGATGCGATTCTTTCTTGGAATAGAAGTCATACAAAGAACAGATGGCAATTTTATTTGTCAAAAGAAGTATGCTATAGATGTGCTGAAGCGTTTTGGTATGGCAGAAAGTAATCCAGTTAGCAGCCCGATTGTACCAGGTGTCAAACTGAACAAGGATGATCAAGGAGTACAAGTTGATGAATCTTATTACAGGCAAATTGTAGGAAGTTTAATGTATCTCACAACAACTCGACCAGATATGATGTTCAGTGTAAGTTTGATCAGCCGATTTATGTCTAGGCCCACCGAGTTGCACCTACAAGCTGCCAAAAGAATACTGAGGTATTTGCAAGGCACAACCAACTTTGGTATTCTATACAAAAGGGAAGGGATGGACGAGTTGCGTGCATTTACAGATAGTGACTATGCAGGTGATTTAGAGGATCGAAAAAGCACCTCTGGATATGTTTTTTTAATGAGTTCAGGAGCAGTCTCTTGGTTATCAAAAAAACATCCTATAGTTACACTATCTACTACAGAGGCAGAATTTGTGGCTGCTACAGGCTGTGCAAGTCAGGCTGTTTGGATGAGAAAGGTCTTGAAAAATTTAGGGCTTACTAAAAAAGAATGCACCACCATTTGGTGTGACAACAGTTCTACGATCAAATTATCCAAGAATCCAGAAATGCATGAGAGAAGCAAACATATTGATGTCAGGTTTCATTTCCTAAGAGATCTAGTAAATGATGGTATTATTCAGCTGATGCATTGTAGAACTCAAGAGCAGATAGTAGATTTGATGACTAAGGCTTTGAAGGTGGAGACATTTCAGAAACTTAGAGAAGAACTGGGAGTGTGCAAAATTGAATGAATAAACTAATTGCTATTGCATTTAGTTTAAGAGAGGGATTGATGAAGCTGGTTGCTTAAATTAGGATGTTTACCAAGTCTTTTATGTTAGAATAAAACTCCTAGTCTATAGGGTTGTCCTAGTTTCTAGGAATGTTGTTACCTGATCTTGTGAGATTCCTCACAATGCTGCACTTTATTTGTTTTCCGTTATCATTGTAAGGCTATTTAATAAGCCACATTTATGTTTCAATAATCAAGCAACCTTGACCATTTTGTGCCGACTTTAAGCAAGCTGTTGTTCTTGTTTATTAAGTGTAACAAAGTATATATTTAGGAGGGAGTTTTCAACAACAAAAAAACCTTCTACATCATTTTAACGGTTGGAAATTTCTTTAATATTTGTGTACTTATAATTACAGATACATTGTGGGACTTCTACCTGCTGGTTATTGTTTTTTTGTTCTCCTCTTTTGTTCAACACGTATAAATAGAGGGATTTCATCCCTTCACAAGACATGAGGATTTCTCATTGTCAAGCCTCAGATTCCTTTAAAACATTGTATGAGTGTGGTGAAATGTTTTTATTTCTAATCTGCTGGAAAATTGAGACTTCGGGTGCAATATTGTCTTGCTACTACTACAAACATGAGTAATAACGACGAACATCAGCAAGAAAGATTAACATTATTAATCCACCATAAATAATAATGGAAATGAGGAATCCAGGATGCATGTGGCTTCCATGTTCAAAATGAGATTCTTATTGATGCTTAACCGCAAGGAGAAAATGGTTCCACAATTATATAATATATATATATAGTAATAATTAATTATACAAAAATCAGAAATCACATTACATCTACTTCCATTGATCGGCAACAATGTGAGCCAAATCCACGACCCTTTGGGAGTAACCCCACTCGTTATCATACCAAGCAATCACCTTAACCATGTCGTCTCCCATCACCATTGTTAGTGATGAATCGACTGTTGAGGACACATCGCTGCACCTGAAGTCAACTGAAACAAGTGGCTCATCACAGACTGATAGGATACCCTTGAGCTCCTTCTCAGCACTCTCTCTAAAACCTTCATTCACCTCTTCAGCGAAGGTCTTCTTGGAGACCTGGACAACAAGGTCGACCACCGAGACGTTTGGGGTGGGAACACGCAGGGCAATGCCGTTGAGTTTACCCTTAAGAGTGGGAAGGACGAGGGCCACTGCCTTTGCTGCACCGGTTGATGTTGGAACAATGTTAAGAGCTGCAGCTCTTGCACGTCTGAGATCACGGTGGCTAGCATCAAGCAGTCTCTGATCTCCAGTGTATGAGTGAGTGGTAGTCATGGTGCCCTTGATGATGCCTGTCACAGGTTGTCATTCAATTTCCATGTTATTAATTTCATCACGGTATCCTAATTAAGGCATTTTTGTTTCGTTAATTACTAGAAATGCGCAACCAAATTTATTCCAAGGTTCGCTGTGTCTGTGACTGTTCTTCTTTTCAGCTACTACATATTGCCTACTAGCTCTCAATTACAACTGCGAAGTTGTGTTTGCTCAAAAGCTCAGGTTTTAAAGTTTGCAGCTCTTAACATACATGGAACACTAGAGCTTTTCGATTGACAGGAAAGTGGCAAAGAGACAGAGAATTAATGAGGAAAGGGAAAGTGTCAATAGATTTAATTACCAAACTTCTGGTCTAGGACCTTGACGAAGGGAGCAAGGCAGTTAGTGGTGCAAGAAGCATTGCTGATGATAGGTTCATCAGGGCTGTAGGCGTCAGCATTGACTCCAACAACGTAGGTTGGTATATCACCCTTTCCAGGGGCTGTGATGAGCACCTTCTTGGCCCCTGCCGTAATGTGCTTCCCTGCACCTTCCCTGTCGACGAAAACCCCCGTACCTTCTATCACCAGGTCGACCTCCATGTCCCTATAACATCAAACGAATTGGCCAGCCCATCATTAGCACACATATTTCATACGATCAACTATCTAATATGTGAACATCATGTGTAATTCAAGTCTTCATCGGAGAAGACAACAAAAGCGAAAGAGACACTTACTTCCAGGGAAGGTCGAGAGGGTTGCGGCTAGAAACGACCTTGATGACCTTGCCATCAACAGAGATGGCATTATCACCAACAGGCTTAACGTCAGCATCGAAGATGCCAAGGGTGGAGTCATACTTGAGAAGGTGGGAGGCCTGCTTAACACCACCAGTGTCGTTGATGGCAATGACGTCAAGAGGGGAATCCTTGCGTCCATGCCAGCACCTCAAGAAGTTCCTGCCGATCCTGCCGAACCCGTTTATGGCCACTTTTATCTTTGCCTCTGCGGCACTTTTTCTGTATCCTCCACTGCTGTTTCCCATCTTCACAGTCACATCAGAATAAGGAAAAAACAAAAAACAAAATCAATGAATAGCAGTTAACTGGAATGTGTAGCATATGTTTGTTTCCTACCACATTTAGAACACTAGACAAAATATATATATATATAATATATAATTAACTGTTAGCAAATTATTGCTAAAGATATACTATCTACATTTTGGATGAAAATTAAAATTCTAATATCTCAACTTGCATAACAAACTTCAGTCTGTATGTCAGACTATTGAATTACCAAGATCCAAGAACCTTAGCTACTGACCTTTGCTTTTTTTTCTTCTTTTTTTAATGTTTAATTAACTTCAAAGTGACCCTTCTCTTCTTTCTTACACGTTTAAAGATTTCCATTCTTCCACTATTTTGTCAGAAAGGATCCGTCATATATATTAGGCCTATTTCATGTAGTTTCCCAGTACATCCAGCTTTTAATGCAGCTAGACATGTTTCTTCTCTGATAGTTCATGTCTATCACAATATTTCCTACAGTATGAATAAACTGTTGTGATTAAACTACAATGCTTGGTTGATGATTGATAGCCTGTCATTTGTTTATTTGTCTACGTCCGCTACTACTACTACGACTACAAATGGGAAATTGATGTAACGAAGCTTACAGCAGAGGTCTGGAAAGCAACGACAGAAACAAAGTCATCTGATGTCTTTTTCGTAAAGGGAAGGAAAGCTGATGAACTGCGGAGGCCTGAGAAATCTGTAAATCCCTTTCCACTTGCCTGTATCATAACCAAAGAAATTAAGAAACTTTAACATAAACCGGAAACCAAAAACACACCAGGTACAAGAACAGGTTAATAAAGCTTAGAGTGTAAAGAAGCATAAGAGTTGCGAGCAATGGACCTGAAGAGATGGTTTGGCTACAGAAAAGGTAGCCGAGGCCATTATGGTAGGATAAAAACACTGACAAAAGCAGAAATTCTCTTTCAAGTAGTAGTGTTTGCGTTGGTGTAGCAGCACTACAAGTAGAGAAGGGTGGTTTGAGAGAAGACAGACTGGAGAAAAAATAAGAGAGGATTAGATTATGGATAGCCTCTCATTCAATGTATGGCTGTGGTTATGCTTTGCGTTTGTGTCTCCAAATCTCTACCATTCCATTTTCCAATCATGTAAGATTGCATAATATATCGTGTGTAGACTGTAGAGTCTTGAGACTCTCTACAGCATCTGGTTTTCAATCTTTGGGCCTCCACCTTTGATTTCTTGTAAGTGGGCCAAACTAGCTAGCTCTTGCATTCTTCAAACGAGGTCGTATTGGCACTTGCAATAGAATATTCATTATGGGGAAAGAATTTTGGATAGCGTGGAAGGGAAAGGGATGAATGGCCTGTGTTTGTTTGGCATGGCATGATCTTTTTGAGCCATTGCTATCTTCCCAGATGAATTACAGCCATGTTCTCATCTGCCGCTTTTAATGGCCAGCGTTGTCATGTCCTTCTTCTCTTGTATGATTTACAATCGACCCAACTTGCGTGTGGCTTTTTTCTCGTACTATTGGGAATGGTTGTTGACCTAGCTATAAGTATAAGAATGCCATCACCACTAAGATATCTATCAGTATTGTGCTAGTTTTTATTATTTATTTATTTATCTATAAAGAAAAAATTATTTAGTTAGGTAAATAATTTTTATTTTTTATATTGGCCCTATTTCAAATTTTGATTTTATAGAAACTAAAATGACGTTTCTTTTATTTATTTTGCATATAGAAATTTTAACTAAACATATTTTAAAAAAAACCTTAATTTTTAAAAAACTACAACTAAAAGTTGTTAAAGAATAATATAAATTATATCCTGAGACCTCACCTAAGAGCTTAAGCTTTTAGATTGAGATGGTTCTTTGACATGATATCAGAGCCTTGATGACCAAGCGATCACGAGTTCGAATCTCATCATTCCTATTTATTTGATAAAAATCAAACACAGGATAATGTAGACCTGTGCAAGTTTCAAGTCCAAAAAGCTTTCACTTGAGGAGATATGTTAGAGAATAATATAAATCATATCTTAGAACCTTACCTAACAACTTAAGTTATTGGGTTGAGATGATTCTTTGATAAAAATATTTTTGTTTTTAAATCTATTTTTTTCATCCATAATTATAAAAGCTATCGCAATATTAAATACAGACCAAGGAACAAACGATAATTCATTGATTTAGATATACAAATAAGCTTGCATTTAATATATACCAATTGCAGATTTCACCAATCTGGTCGATCTTACATAGAAACTATTGATTTACGTGATCCAAAGCTACTAATAGAGAGAGGCAGCAGAGTCATGTTCAATGCCATATAATTTTTCACATCATGGAGACAGGCAGAGCAGCACATTAGGAAATAAATTGAACTTGGACTTCATCTGTTCTGTTCCTTCATTTTTAGGTCAATAATTCCGTGTGTACGGCCCTCGTTCATGATTATTCGATGATTAAGATACAAGTCAAAAAGTTTATGCATATTTTTAATTAAATAAACTAAAAATTATATGCACTAATAAATAAATAAATAATTATTAATGACATTTAAAATTAAAAGATAAATATAAATTAAATATTTAATTTCACAAAATAGGACATTTACCCAATCATGTTTGCTAATTTTTGTGCATTAAAATATTTTTTTATTTAATCAAAAGATAATAGAAATAGATAAATATATTAAATTGATTGAATAAAATAAAAGAAAAAAAATAATATATAAGGCTTCACATATTAGAAATAACTTCTGAAAATAAATATTTTTTATTTTCTAAAACATTGTTCATTTATACAAAAGATTAAAAAAAATCATAAATGAATAAAAAAAACCTCTTTGAAAATTAAACGCATAACAAAAAATAATCAATATTTAAAAGAGACTTTCTAAACAAAATAAAAGAGAGAAGGAGTATTAATGTAAATATAATTAAGTTTTTTTTAGAAAAAAGAAGCATTAATTGAAAAAAAATAGAGGAAAAAAAGAGCTAGGTGTTGTTGGGTATGGCAAGCCAAACTAGCTCGCCTGGCCCATTTCACCAAGGCTCAAGTGACTGGACCCTTTTTTTTATTTGCACTTGGGGTGGACAACATGTCATCCACCTTTTAAAAAAAAAACAGATGATGTATCATTTGTTTTGCCCAGATTCAGGCTACTATGGTGGCTAGAAAATTGAGGTTTATATTTTGTGACCCAAAAACCTATTTTTCAAAATATTTTTGAATCAAAACACCTTAGAAACTATGATAAACCTATCAATGGACTAAAAAACCATCTCAAAAACCAAACTCAACCCGAGCTTAGATCTGCAAAAATTAACCCGAGCTTAGATTTGTTTTTTCATGAATTTTTAACCTAATATAAACTCCCTTTATCAAATAGAATAATTTTACACAAATACTCCCTATTTTGGTGGTCTAAATCGATGTCAACGACATGTTTCTCTCTCTACTACTGTAATCTAGCGATCTCTCTCTCTCGCCTCTCTCGACTAGGGACCAAAAAATAACAAAAATAAATTTTTGTATCAAAATGAAATTGGAACAATTTCAAAGAACCGAAATTGTATAATTTACGTGATTGTTTTAGTTTGAAGAACAAAATGCATCTTTTTCGAAACTTATGGTATGCCACCATGTTAGCTGTATTTTTCAGTTTGGTCCCTCCTCTTTCAATCTCAGTCTTTCATAAGAATTTAAAATTAATTGATCCTTAAATAGGACTAAATTGCCTAAAAAAGATTTTGAGGATCAAATTGAAAAAATAAAAAATTTTGCATAGTTCATCAACAATAAAAATGTTAGAGGATGAACATTGAAAAACCCACGCAGTTTGGAGTATAAAATATTATATGATGAGTCGGTATTTCAGACTCAATATTTTTATATTTTGAATGTCAAGACTCATAAATATAGTTATTTAAAAAAGTTGATTGTTCTCTCAGAGTAAATATTTTCTAAAAATTTCGGCAGAGTCTCCTTTATATTTTCAATACCAAATTATCAATTCAAAAATCAAAACCTATAAGTAATAACCACAAACTCATACCAATATAATTAAACTTCACAACTCGACTAAAAACATCAATTTCCATGTCCCTTTTAGTTTAGTTTTTTTTTTTTTTTTGAAGAGTTAACATTGTATGATTTCATATACAAGATTTAAAACTAATTTATTCACAATAAGTATTAATTTCATAGAACACAAACACATTCAAATATAAATACACAAAACTATATTGCTAGCTAAAGTAAGGATATTGCCCTTAATTACATATCCGATAAAAAGATAATTTAAACATTTAAAATTCCTTAACATACAAGTGATGTAATAACAAAACATTAATACTTCCAATACAAAAATTAATTTAAACAAAGATTAACATCTATGCATTTACTTTTCAGCTCGAGGATGCGAGGTACCTAACAACATATTTATATAACATGTGAATATTAGGTAAAAACTAGAAATTTACACTTAATAATATACTATTAAAATAAGGACTATTTGAAGCATACACAATAATATATGCACTAGCTCATTAAATGAAGTATCTCATCAATACCTTAATTTAATTTAGATATCATTTTTTCAACCCTTAAGTAGATATCTTTTTCATTAACCAGAATATAATTTTTTCAAGTCGTCCATTAATTAGTACGTTATTTTCGAAGTTCAGGAAAGAAAAAAAAAGAAATAGTTCATCCAATGTGCTCATTTCAATAGGGCATTATTTCCATTAATCCAGAAATAATCTTTCGATGTGCCCATTCAACAGGGTATTATTTCTATTAATTCAGAAATAATATTTTGACATGCCCATTTAACAGGGCATTATTTTTATTTGTTGTTTAACAAGGTATTATTTTTATTTGCCAAGAAATAATCTTTCGGCATACCTGTTTAATAGGGTATTATTTTCATTTGCCAAGAAGTAATCTTTCAGCACGCTCATTCAACAAGACATTATTTCTACTCTTTTTATTTCACAATTTTTACGCTAAATTACAAACAAAGGAAATTTCTTATAAATTACTAAATTAAACAATTATTTATTGCAGGGTATTTAACACCTACCTGTCGTTTGTGAGCGTGAAGTGGTCCCCTATTACTGATTAGGTCATGCGACCTCTTCTGCACCAACATAAAATCAACAAGTCATTTATTATTCATAACCAAATGATAAAAATCTCATTTCATTTTAAATTAAGGAGAATAAATTCTTTTTTTTTTTACCCTTCATCGAAATTAACTTTATAATTGTCCAACAATCCATCCGATTAATCTAAAATCACTTTCTTACATTAACAAAATCCAAGTCGAATTTCTTTTTCTCCTTTTTATATGTCATGGCCAAAATCCCTACATGGAAAAGGGTGAAAATTTTCTCTCTCTTTTTTTTATCTTTATCATTTTCATTTATTAACGTTTATAAGCCTATACATTCCCATAATTCATAAACAATTATATTAAATTCCTCAATCTCCCAAATCTTCTCCTTTGGCCGACACCAATAATTTAGGGCGAAGGGGGCTTTTACTTCTTCCATTTCTAAATTAAACACTTGCCCAATTATAATTCACACTTTCTAATATCGTTCAAACATGAATTGCATCATTTCAATAATTAACACCATAAATCCCTAATTTCACATAATCATTGCAATTTAATTTCTTCATCAAAACACAAAATTATAACAATTAATCATTGTAAACATGTTCTTTAACTTACTTGGATAAGGATTTAAGGAATGAATGCAAGAAAGATTGAAGTTTCCTTCTTCTCTCTTTTTAATCCCTAGCTTTAGATTTGTTTCTTCAAAACTATTTTCAAGCACTAAATCACCCCTCTCAATTGTCTAATTAAGTTCTAATCACTCTAATTACACTTCTCCTCTCTTTCTTTTTTTATACATAGCAAGAAAACAAATAGAAAATCACACAAATTCTCTCACTCTCGTAAGGTTTGTAGCCATCGGCCAAGAGAAGAAAAATTGGGCATTTATATAGTCTCATCTTTTAAATTTTGCACATTGACCCCTTTTGTTTAGCCTTTTCCAAATTTATCCCTATCCTTTTCTTCTCAATAAATTAATGTCTTATAACTTTTCTATTTTGTTTAATTTTGCCCCTCTCAAAGCTTACTTATTATTATTATTATTATTCAATTTTATTTTGGTCGGGTTAGATTATAACCGACTTTTTACATTGAAAGAGCCTAAACTCATAATAGGGTGTTAATCCAATCGAATGTGGATCTAGCAGGATGTCAGACCCAATATATTTGGATTCAACAATTAACTAAGCTCAAGTTAGCATACATCTAACAAGATGCCAAACCTAATATGCTTGGATTCAGCCATGAGCTGAGTCTAAGTTACCATGTGTTTGGCAAGATGCTAGACCTAATATGCTTGGGATTCGTTATGAGCTGAGTTAAAGACATCACGATGGGTTAGGGAGAATTTTTTTAAAAATTTTTTAACTTAATATGAGCTGAGTCTAAGTCACCTGATTTTCAAAGATATTTTTAAAAAGAAATTTTAACTTAATATTTTTTTTCAAATTATTTTTTTTTTCCCTTAAATTGACATGAGTAAGTTGACGACACAAACTACAAGACGTATACTATGTCATTGTCTCCCCTTAAATTGTTTTCTAGATGACTGCACCTATCTTAGAGCAGAGGCATACGATACTTTTGTTTATATATATATATATATATATATATATATATATATGTTACTTATTTTCTAGAATGACATTTTTACATGCTTTATCAGAACTTCATATATAGTTCCCCATGGGTAAAGTGCTTTACCACATAAACAAATTAACAAAAACTAAAACATGGAGGATAAAGGTTAAATACTGTTGCTTTTTTAATTATTCATCATCACATAATTCACTGTTGGTTATAATAATAATTTTTTCAAAATTTTTGTTTTTATCTTCAAACTTTTTCCTAGTATAATTAGATGATTTTAAGCCAAATTAGCATCTTTTTTTTATTTTTTTTGAAGAAAAGGTTGAATTTAAAAAACAAATTGAAGTTAAAAACAGGTAAAATAAGTGACAAATTTAAATTTCATGTTAAAAGCTTATTTTAGCTCTCTATCTTTTTTTAGTTATTAAGTTCCAAGTCCCTTTAATTTTTAAAAATCCAATTTTAATACCAAAATTTATTTTTCTTATTTTTCAATTATTTTTTTGTTAAAGAAGAGAGAGAAAATTAACGAATTCCAATGTAGAGAAAAAAAGTTACTTGTGGTGATGATTCTGACCACTAAAATAATCAATTTTGATATCATTCAGTTGCATTTAACAATAAAAGTTTTATCTAAGTGTTTTTTTTTCATTCTCCTTACCGAAAAGGTAAATCTGACAACAAGAATGATCTTGACGAGTTGATTATGTTTTTTTTTAAATATTCTTTTAGACTTGTGGTGGCCACATATAGATTTATTAAGATGTTTAGGGTGTTTTCTAGATGTCTCAAGTCAAAATATAAATTGAAAAATCAATTTAAAATTAAAAGAACAAACTAAAAGGTTGATTTTTCTAAGAGCCCCTGGTTGCCAGATTCTAGAAAAGGTAGAAGACAATCTACTGTCTTTTTTGAAAAATAAATAAATAGTACGAACAATATATCATCAATCCTTTTAAGTTAAAAAAATAAACGAGCCAAGCTCAGGCACACAAGCTAGGATGGAAGGCTCACCTCACATGCCTAGGTTGTTTTCTTTAATGCCCAAGGCCACGCGACTAGATTTTTTCATTGTTGTTGTTTTATATTTGACTTAAATATATTTAATAAAACAAATTATTGAACAAAAATGAGTCTATTAGTCAATTTGTAGATTTAACAGTTAATCTACAACCTCCAAACTGTTATTTGTTTTTTATCTCTCAATTTAAAATATATATAATTTCATTATTTATTATCAATAATTTTTTTATTTAATTCAAATATAAAAGAATGAATTTCACACTTTTTTTTTATTTAAGTTAAACCTATCATGAATTTATATTTCATATAAAAAATCTATCATGCGCTTTATTGTCATGGATTTAAATAAAAAACAACCTTTTAAATAAAATATTTATTAAATCTGATAATGTGTATAACTTCTCCACATCAAATTTACTTGATTAACTAGCTTACTTTATTTTTTTAATTAAATATTAATTTTTTTTAATTTTATCTTTCTACATAAAATTAATTTAAAATTAACTTTTCAATTTTTTTTCACGATTATCGAGTGTTTTTCGATGAAATTATCATTTAATTCATGGTCGAACCTTTTTTTTTTTTTTTAAAGACACATTATGAACATTTTGAGCTTATTTTTTTATTATTGTTATGAGCTGCAGCATAAGACAAACCAACATACTAGTACCTTAACTAACGAAGCTGGTCATTTTCCACCACTAATCTACCTATGGAACAAATTCTGGCACTTGGGCTTGTGCAGAACAGAAGAATATAGAACGAGTTGCAATTCAAACCAAACTAGATAACCCACAAAATATGATATGCCAACATTCTGATTACCTATTCCTAGATTTGACTAAGAAAGAGGGCAAACAGTTCATATCCGTGTGGCAAGGTCAAGCCATGGCTACACGCATTCTGGTTTGTATCTATACGCTACCTTTCTACACTACATTAATGACAGGAAACAGAGCTTTGGTAGATGTCGACACAAAACTAAAAGAAAATATAAACCTCGGAGAATCTAGAGTAAGATTATCCACAACTCCACAAGTGCCAAGAGCAATAGCAGAAGTGGCACAGATTATAATGTTCGATGGTAACAAAGTTTTATACTGTCAACTGAAGGAAGAAACAATTCACAATCAGGTCCAGATACCCTTAACCCTAGATTATCAATTGCAGGACTCTAAGGAACATTTCCAACAGCATACACGTCTTGAAGTTTTCCTCCTGCCTCCGTATACAACACCTGAGAAGTTCTAACCAGTGACCACAACAGCAAGCGAAAACCATAGAAGAAACCTGGGAAACAATTCAATCCAACAAAATTTAGTGGCCCAATTACCTTTTTCCTCTCTTTCTAAAACCTGTCCCTGCGCTTTCCAAAATAACCTTCCATTGCCATATAAAAACACAGTATACTCCCTTTCTACCAGTAAATTACTAGACTAACGTGCAAATATCCAACAAACCTTATTTCTCTCATCTAATTCGCTATTGATGCTACCGCAAGGTTGTTCTTTCACAATGTTATTGTGCAAGTGGCAAAATATTTGCTGCGCCACCTTGATCCAAAACAATATTCTTCCTATGCCATCCATAGAACCGCCTCATGTTAGCTAAAACCCACAAGTTCATGTACACATACACAATGTCATCTACATTTCAGAAAGCTTTTGTGCTGAGAAACAATAAACAAGTGAGATGACAGATGGCATGAAGGTGACACTTACTGCTGCTGCTCAACATTGAAAAGCCTCCAATCCATTACCTAATTGCACTTCTGCCAATTGCAGAAGACTGTCAAATGCTAAATTTATTGCATAACCAAATCAGTGGATCTTTGTCTTCGAATTCTCACATTTTCGTCTAGGATCGATGCTGTTCTTGTTGTCATAATAATATTTATTTGTATTTTCTTATTTTTTACATGTATTGATTGGTTATTAATCAAATTCGATATTAAATAATAACTTGCTCTGCGCAATTTCTTTTTCCAGTAATATTTTGAAGGATACTTCTATTCATGCATAATCCTTTTCACTAGAATTCGAGGAATGCATTGTCAAACTGAAATTTATCAAGACCAAGTGAAAAATAAATAAATAATACCCATGGAAAATAATTAGTTCCTGAGGATGCAATAAAATGTAGGGTCTCTTTGAAATAATCCTTAAATTCAAGGGGAGACTTGCTACTTTCACTCAAAAACTAGGAGAAACATTTTACTAATGTTGGGACAAGTATCAAGACTTGCTTAATATTTGCCCTCATCATGGTTTTGAAACATGGAGATTGGTATGACATTTTTATGAAGGGTTAACACCTAAAGATAGACAAATAGTGGAATTGATGTGCAACGAAACTTTTGAAAATAAAGACCCTAATGAAGCAATGGAGTTCTTAGACTTGCTAGCTGAAAAATGCTCAAATTTGGGACACTACAGGTATTTATGAGGCACCGGGTAAAACTCAACCTCATATATCTAGTGGAGGCATGTACAACTTTAGGAAAGATCATGACCTCCAAGCCAAATTTGCATCTTAATCACTTCTTTGCACAAAGTTTCAAGCAATTATTCCTACATTTGAAACGGCAACCAATATCCATCTTTCCACAAGAAAGAAAATTTTGAATTCTTCAATTCCCAAATAGCCTCAATAACAATCATAAATCATAACGGTAGTATCCCACAAAATTTCGTCTCTTATACAGAAAGATAACAGAGAGGAAGGGACATGAAAACCATAATGGAGGATATGTAAACTATAATGCAGAGAGGCCCATAATGCGTACCTACTCTACAAAAGTCTCAGGTGAGAACAGCATTTCAATATAACAATTTCTCAAATCTTCCTATCGAGATCCTAAAATTGATGGTTGAACCATGAACCAGCTTTAAAGCTATTAGTCCAAGTTACTTTAGATTAATGAAGGAGTTCAGTTTCCTATTTTAGCAAATCAAAGGGGCAAGACACAAAAATACTACAGGGTAAACTACACAAACTACAAGCAGTACACCAAAAAAGATTAAAAAGTTTGATTTTTAAAGAACAGTGAAAAAAAAACTAAATTAAGCTCTTTTTTTAACCACATTAAAGCTTCTACGCAGAAAAATTAAATCCCTACCTAGCAAATTCAATCAAACCCTGAGAATCTGCAGCTTGGTAGAGAAAGCAATGGCAACCCAATCAGGCTGAGAAGACGACCACTGCAACTGCTCGATTTCAGCACCAGCAGTATAAGCAAGAATGGGGTCCAATCCACCCTCAACAGGCTGACCCATGGACGAGAGGTCCCAAATTAACGCCTGTGAATCATCCCCAGCAGTACAAATATGGCATGAACTATGCGGGGCCCAAGCAACGGCATTAACACTAGCATGATGCCTCTGCAATTCCACCACTGGAAGAGTTGGGAAGCGAATATCCAACACCACAACCTTAGCACTGTCCATGATTATCGTGGCCATGTACCTCGGATCCTGCTTGTTCCACCCCAGCCTAACCAAAGGCGTGTCGGGTTCCGAACTCTCGTAGATTATCGTTGAATGCTCCTTATCCCGTAAATCGAAAACCCTAACCGACCCGTCTGCTGAAACAGAAGCGAAAACCCCAACACCGCCCCATGCGATGTCGTATACCTCCTTGTCGTGGGCGATTAACTGTGTATCAACAGTCTCCCTCTCGATATCCCAGATGGTGCAAGTCGTGTCAATGCTGGATGTCCCAATTCGCCTTGGCTCTGCTTCGTTCCAGTCAAAGGAAGTCAAAGGCCCGCAAAATTCGCTGTTCTTGTTGCCATTTAACAGGCTTTTGAGCTCCACGCGCGGCTGCTCATCGTTTATGCGCCACACGCGCAGGAAGTCGCTGGAGGTGGCGAGGAGGTCAGGCTTTTGGCACTCCTTGTCCGGGATGAATATGGTTTTGGTAGGTGGATAAGGGTGCTCGAAGGACAGATTCGGGTCGGATCGGATCTCTCCATTGGATTCGTCCAGCTGTACAATCTCGACCCGGTTTGGGTACTGTTCTAGGAGGCTGGCGATGGCGAGACGGTACTTCTTGTCACGACGGACGCTCCAGTTCATGGCGTAGATGTGCCATGGTGCCTCGTATGTGTAGATCTCTGATCGTTTCTGTTGCTCGTCCGACCCGTCTTGATTTGGGTCGCTGCTACCTCCCATTGTCTGTTTTATGGGAAGAAAGAAGAGCAGCAGAGAGCTGTGGTGAACAGAGCGGGGAGGAGAGGGGAATCGGCTTCTTTTTATCTGCCCGGTAGTGAAAGGTCAAAATCAAATTTTTAAGAAGATAGAGATAATTAACAAATATAAGAAAAAACTAAGAGGTGAATCATTATTATTATTTTACTGTAGTAGATGGTATTGTGGAAGTTAAAAAATCCATTTTTTTTATTTTAAAAATAATATTTTTAAAAATTAAAATTTAAAACTTTTAACTTTTTTATTTAAAATTAATTTCCACATTATAGGAGAATTCAATTATATTAGAAGGCTTTTTTGGGTTTTTCACATCATTATATCCATTCTGATGTTAACATGTCCTCTCTACAGTTGCTTCTTCTTTTTTTTCAATTCAATTTTGTTCTCGATAGTGACCTTATGTTTTGAGATTAGTGTAATTTGTTATTTTGTGGTTGTTTTTTAAAGTATTTTTTATTTAAAATATATTAAAATAATATTTTTTTTATTTTAAAAAAAATTATAAAACATATTATTTTTTATATTCGTATATTAAAATAATTTAAAAACATTAAAAATATATTAATTTAAAATAAAAAAATTAAAATTTTAAATTTTAATTGTAAAACAAATATGATATCATCTAATGTTATTTTCTTTTTATTTTAATTGGTGAGTAATATAAAAAAAATAATTTTTTATTTAACAAAGATATTATTAAGAATAGGAGTTAATTAATATTTTGGTTAAAACTATATTTCTTTAAATTTCAAAAAAATATTTTGTTAATTTTTTTTATGTTTTTAGATTATTTTAATATATTAATTTTAAAAATAATTTTTTAAAAATAAAAAATATTATTTTAATATATTTTAAAATAAAAAATATTTTAAACAGTAAAAGAGCCCTAACCTTTCTGCCCGCTCCGCTTCCTTTCAAGAGGCAGGAATGGCACAATGTTGCCTGGTTTTTGTTTTTAAAGCAATTATTAAATTTTATGGCAATTAAAATATATATTTCAAAAAACTTTAATTTTCAAGATAGGCAACCACACGCAAAAGACAATCTTTTTCTATCGTCCTCCCTTCCCTTCTCACCCAATATTCCTTAGCGAGTTACCTTCCATTCAAGCTTGGATTACATTCAATTTCAAGGACTTAACCTCTCATTTCTTCTTCTTCTTGTTCGAGAATTAGGGAAATTATAACACTTGATTGGGTGAATTTGATGAATCATTAATATCAATAAATAATATAAATTAATTCAAATATACAAATATAATTTAAGTGTTTAAAATAAATAAATAAAGAATTTACAAATTTATTTTTAATATTGTTTGACAAACCTACATTCACATCTAAAGTATCTAACCATATTTGAGTATTATATTCATTTAGTAGTCTAAGTTCAAGAGTATTGTCATAATCTGATTTTTTACTATTTTTTTTCCTGTTTTTCTAAAAATTCTAAAAAAATAGCAAAAAATAAAAAAAAATCCAAATAATATATTTTTTGTGTTTGTGTTATTTTTGGAAATTTCAGTGTCTTTTTAAAAGAATTAAAATTTAAAAATTTACCTTTAACACATTCGGTTTTTAACGTGCTCATTTCAAAATTATTAATTAATTTTATTGAGTCGACATTAACATTGTTTTTTTAAAAAACATTAAAATATAAAAAAATAAAAAATAAAAATATTTAGACATGGAACCAAATGTGTAAAAAACAAAAAATAAGGCATCAAAGGCTTTTAATTACCTCAAAACCAAGCAATTAAAAGAAGAAAAAAAACAAGTTTATTTTGTTTATAAATAAATAGTTATAAAAAAAAAAGGGGGGAGAGAAGGGGGGATGCTTCTCTCTCCTAAAGACTAATGAAAAAACTATCATCTCCCACATTAAAAAAATAAAGCAATCATCTAGACCCAGTAATAAGAATTTGAGATCAAGAAGTTTGCTTTCTCTGTAGTCTCAAGTTCGAGCCATGTGGTTGCTCATATGATAGTCATTAAAAACTTACATGATCGTTAACTTCAGGGCCCGTGGGATTAGTCAAGGTACGCGCAAACTGGTTCGGACACCCAATTAAATAAATAAATAAAAAAAACAAAGCAGGTACCTTCACCATTCAGAGAAAATCGTGAGCTCCTTTTTCCATCACCTTCCCAACAGATTAGTAGCCACCATCCATTCTCCTCCACTGTAGACGGCAGATCAGCCCCTATGACAGCAGCCTCTCCATATCGTGAAAGCAGCCCACACAGCCCTCTCTCCCTCAAACCAAAGAACTGCAAAATAATTAACTCTCCATAGCCACCTGAAGTTGTTTCTTCCAATAGACCCAATTCCACCAAACAGCCACCATCTTCAACCTCCTTCTCTCAGCCGACCTTCCTCTCCATAGCCTCCATCCATATTCGCCATAACCAAATGACCTCTTTTTCCAACAGCAATCACATAATTGACCGCCTCCCACACACTATCATTCCTCTCGAAGCCACCGTCATATCAACAGCTAAAGACACAAACACCAACCTTCTACAACCCCCAGCAGGTCCTCTTCACACTAATAAACCCATAACAACTCCTATCTTCCATTACAAGCCCCAAAACAGACCCACTTTGTCATTCGCTTCTTCTCTCTTTGTGCGCGCCGCTGTTAGCTATCAGGAACTCCTATACAGCCACCAGACTCACCTCCCTCCTCCACAACACCGATCGGTGGTGTTAAAAACTAGCAGAGAGAGATAGAAGCAGTTTTGAAAATAGAAAGAAGGAAATAACTGAACTTTTAAGTGACCAAATCTCTCTCTAGGAGTGGCGTTGCACGACACCGCTAGCAGGGAGGTGAAAAGGGAGTGGAGTTTCAAATCCACTAGGTGGCATCTCTCCAGTAGCGGTGGCGTTGGTGCATGAACCCGCACGCTGGCTGCTAGTGGTAGTGGCGTGTGAGACCATACGTTATCACTATTTTTATGATTTCATTTCACTATATCCTGAACATTTTATTATAAACTCAAATAATTTTTGGATAAATCGTTATAATATTCTGAAATTTTGCACAAATTATTTATTGTTGTGCATATTTTTGAATATTATTTGATTTGAATTTATATGTATTTTTTGTTTAATAATTTGTGTTAAATTATAAGTTTATTTTTTGAGTTATGATTGTTTTTTGGACATTAAATATTGGTTCATTATGTTTATGTATGTATTGATTTATTTAAATTAACATGAAATTTGAATGAAGATTTATGTGGATGTTTGGTGTTGTTTAGTTTTGAGTTGATAAGTGATAATTTGTTTTGAATTAATATCATGGTTAAAATAACCTTGATAAAAATATTTTATTTGTGTCATGTCAAATACGGTCTTCGATCAATTTTTAATTCTTGAAAGATCATTTTGCAATTAACTTTGAATTCTTTATTTTTTTCTACCTTCACATATTTAATATTTGGAATTGTGACCTACATGCAAGGTGTTTTTTCAGTATTAAACGAATCGATTCTCTTCCACAAAAATAACAACAAAAAATATTTTTAAAAAATATAAAAATTTTATTTTAGTTTGCATATGACCAAGTCTCTCAAAAATAAATTATATTTGCATATTTTAGCATGTTAAAAAATCACAAAAAATATTCTTTTTATTTTTACATGTATTATTGGATTTAGTAACTAGTTTATTAAAGCCATGAGAACTTAGCTTACATTTTAAATAATACCAAAAACATTATTTTGTTTGTTCTAGTATTAAGGATTATGAACTTATACGGTAAAATGTATTCCTGATATTAAAAGAAAAAGATATAAAAATATATTTTGACTCCATGATGGCTAGGCTTTAACTTGATAAAATAAGGACTTATTTTTTTTTTTTATTAAGGAGGACTTTTCTTAAGCTTTAGACAGACTAATAGTTAGAAAACACAACAATACCTTAGTATATATAAGACAAACAAACAATACAATTTACCTTAGGTAAGATATACTAGGGGTGATATGTCCTCTCTATACACAATCAGTCTTCTTATCTAGACTTTGAGACCAGTTAGGGTTTTTAATGATCAAAATATTAGGTGGCGACTCTCTCCTTTTTTTACTGATAAGAAACAAGAATTCTCTGTTCTTTCCCCCATTACCAGAGAGATACCGACCTAGGAGGACGATTGTTGTGATGTCGTATACGTGCAATAAGTACAATAGCCACTCGATGAATTCACACTAATATTTTTACACCACTTGATAAATCCACACTAAGATTTTTCACCATTTTAAGATATTCTCTCTTCAAGACTCTTCACAACTTGATGAATCCACATCAAGATTCTTCCTAATTTTTTGATATGCATTTCAAGATTTTTCCCATTCCAAGATATAACCTCTTCAAGATTTTTTCTTGGTGAAATCACCTCACAAATACCACGAGTTCTTACCTAACTCTTAAATATTTACAAAAGTGGTTTTGTTATCCCAATTAACTCTATCAATAAATGGATAATACAATTGAAAGATTTGATATCTCTATATATAACAAGATAGCACTTATATGATTTAAAGGTGTTTAAGTGTAGTGAGAATGAGATTGAATACTATTGTGCTAGATTATGAAGGTTTAATATCACCAATTAGAGTATAATCAAGGATTGATGATTTTGAAGTGTATTTGCTCTTAGATTAGCTTGTATGTCATATATGCTCGGAATCCCTTACTAAATTTTCAATTATATAAACTATATATATGTTTCTACAAAAAACTAGTCGTTATAATTCTACTAACAACTCAAATGGTCGACCATTTTAGATTGGTCAAGCCAATCAGTTAACCGGTTCCTGCAGAATCCCTGGGTGTTTATCACCAATGAATAAGTGTTCGATTAATTCATTTTTTCATACCAAATGGTTGATCAATTCATGCAGAATCTCATTTTTAACATATTAACTTTGATAAATTCTTAGAACTATTTATCTTAGATTATATTAGATTATTTATCAATCATTTAATGCATGCAAAGTGAAGTGTGTGAATTCATTTTTATTGTGCTATCAAGTAGGATATAAAGATTAATATGAACACTAAAATGAACATTTAATCTTAAGTCTTTACTTTGCTTCCTTCTTGGACTGCTTGATTGATTTCATCATATAATCTGTCATGCTTGTTAATATGTTCTTTGAATAAACCTGTTTAAAACTTTTTCTCAACAATGCATATTATTAGCCCATTTTTAATTTTATTTTTATAATCAAAATATATAAAACATGAATATTTGACCTTAAGGTCAACACTTCTCTCCACAGGTTTTAACACACATTTTTTACATATAGATTTTTAGATTTTTTTTGTTAAAGGTTTAAATCCTTATTTTATTTTGTGTGTGTGTGTGTGTGTGTGTGTGTGAGAGAGAGAGAGAGAGAGAGAGAGAGAGTTGATACTATTTGGTCTATAACATCTCTATATTCATTTCTTCTTTTTTGAATTGAGTGACATAAGAAAATTTAGGGTTTTGGTTTAATGGAATGTTCATAAAATTTAGGAATTTTTCTATTGTAAAGTTATAGTGATATTTGGTAAATGGCATCTTCTACTTGTTCCTTTTTTTATCAACGAGAACATTTTAATCAAATCCCCTACTAGTGTTGATAGCACAAGGATATTTATTTTGCTTGAGAAAGCTAACACTAATATTATTTATGTTGTTTGTCAAGATAGGGTTTTAACTGTTATTATTAAGAAATTACCACCTTTATTAAGGCCAAGATTGCTTAAAGAATTAGAGTATATGTAATGTGGGCTATTTTGTGAGTGAAGGAGAAAAATAATGAGAGTGTCTATGTTGAATTAGTTTAGAATGATTGTTCGTTGGGCATGAAATATTTTGAAAGTGTCTATTTTTGAATTAGTTTTTAGTTACTAAAAATTATATCTGTTCAAAATATGGTATGGAGTATGAATTTAGTACCAATCTATTTATCATAAAAATATCTTCTTGTTAATTTGCTTGATGTTAATTTAACCTTTGTATTAATTAATTAATCTCATTGATCCCATTGCAATTATGTAATAATGTCAATGCTTATTCTTATTGTATTGTTAAGTAGATCACTTTATGTTTGGTTTGTCTTAATATAAGTCCTTAAAATGTCTTGTCATGGTTTGAGGCAAGGATTAATTACTTTACAATTCAAGATAGTGAGAGAACTAATTAAAGCAACACAAGTGTTGGAAACATGCATTGGGAAAGCCATAAGGGTCAGTATGGAGTTGGTAAAAGAAAGGATATTGATTATTATATGAATAGGCCACTACTTCTAAAAAAAGGAAGAGTGGATCGTTTAATTAATTTAAGAGAAAAAGGGGAGGGCGACATTAGTGGGTTTGCACCGACATATAGGTTGAAGAGTGACAGGGGGATAGACACACTCGAGGACTAACCCATCGGGGGGATCTAGTGACCAGAAAAATATTATCTACCCTCATTTTGTACGTTGTGAACAAAGACACCACGATAATTATTCAGTCTCCCTAGAGCAATGTTTTGTATGCTGAGGAAAGGGTCATAGATGAAGAGCTTGTCAATATCTAGGATAAGGATGTCATTGTTGTGATGAAAGAGAACACCTTAAAAGAGAGTTCCCACACAAGAACACTGGGCAAGTGCAAAATATGAAGCAACTAAGTTAGAGTCACTAACAGTCCATCACAGTAAACAAGCTAGTGAGGTCCACACAATCGACGGCTAATTCTTGTCGAAGATGGCCAAGGACACAGACTGAACGGACTCAGGGGAGGGCCTTTCATATGACACAAGAAGAAGTCGGAGCAACATTTGATGTGATGGCAGGTACGCTATACATGAATAATTTAAAAATACATATTTTGTTTAATTTGAGTGCCACTCACTTATTTATAACTAGTAGAATTGTAGCCAATTTGGGGAAAGAAGCAAAAAAGGTAGAAAAAAGGTTTTACAATAAGGACACCTTTAGGTGATGTGGTACAAACCAATGGTACGTGCGTGTGAAAATTGGCATAGATAAACACGAGTCAAAAGTAGATTTGATACCTTTAGAATTAAACAATTTTGATATAATCCTAGGTATGGGTTGGTTGAGCAAACACAAAGCTCAGATAGATTGTTACACAAAAACTGTTACCTTTCAAGGATTATGGGATAGAAGAATGATTTTTAGGGGAGAAAGGACTTTTATCCCAACCAACCTGATTTCAGCTGTGAGCAACAGAAAGTTATTAAGGAAGGGATGTACGGGATACCTTGCGTATGTGTTGAATTCCAAAAATGATGAAACAGGGCTAAATGATATTTTGATTGTAAAGAAATTTCCAGATATATTCCCTAAAGAACTACCCGGACTACCCCTGGACTGATAAGTCAAAGTTTCCATCAATACCTTCCCAGAAATGCCTCCCGATAGCACAACCACCATACAAAATGGCTCCGACAGAACTGAAGGAATTAAAAATCTAGCTGCAAGAGTTACCGGATAAGGGATTTATACAACCCATCGGATCACCTAGGGGAGCACTGGTTTTGTTCGTGAAAAAGAAGAATGGCACTCATGGGCTTTGTAAAGATTATCTTTAGCTAAATAAGGTAACAATGAATAATAAGTATTTGCTACCATAGATAAATGACTTATTTGACCAATTAAAGAGGGCCAGTGTGTTTCTGAAGATTGATTTAAGGTTAGGGTATTACCAGATGAAGATTAAAGAACAAGATGTGTCGAAGACTGCTTTTAGAACTCGATACAAGCACTAAGAATTTTTGTTATCACTGTATGGATTGAAGAATGCCTCGAAACTTTTCATGGATCTAATGAATATGATTTTTCAGCCATACCTTGATAAATTTATTGTAATATTTATAGAAAATATTTTGGTCTAATCAAAATTCCTTTGAAGAACATGAATGGCAGTTAAGGCAAGTACTGCAGACCTTGATGAGTCATCAACTATATGCCAAATTGAATAAATATGACTTCTAGTTTAAAACGGTAACCTTTTTAGGGCACATCATTTATGCTAAGGGCATCCTTATAAACCCCTAAAAGATTAAAGCAGTCTTGAAATGAGAAAGGCTAATTACAGCAATTGAAATTCATAACTTCCTAGGGCTTGCGAGGTATTACAAGAGATTTATTGAAGGATTTTCATTGATAGCAACTCCTTTGATGTGCTTAACTAGAAAGGATATAAAATAGAAGTGGTTGAAAGAGTGTAGAGAAAGCTTTTAAGAATTGAAGAAGAGACTTACCACTACCCCTGTGTTGACATTCCCATTAGGAACTGAGGGCTTTGTGGTTTATAATGATGCCTCAAGAAAGGGACTCAAGTGTGTTTTGATGCAACACAAAAATGTAATTGCTTATGCGTCGAGACAATTGAAGACACATGAGGTAAATTACCCAATACACGATCTAGAATTGGCAGTTGTGATATTTTCCGTGAGGGTATAAAGACACTACCTCTATGGGTCTCGAGGAGTCCAAATCTTCACAGACCATAAAAGTTTAAAATACCTAATGTCGTAAAAAAAACTGGATATGCGATAGAGGAGATTAGAACCCATCAAAAAATATGATTGCACTATAGAATACCATCCTAAAAAGGCGAACATGTTAGTGGATGCTTTGTCTCAAAAACAAAATGGCTGTAAACAAGCCACTAATATAGAAGGAACGATCACTAACAGAGTTAAGGAGATTGGGGGCTTGGTTGAACATGAATTACGAACGGGTATTAATAGCACAGTTAAAGGTACAACCAACGTATTGAGAACATATATTAGAAGCACAATATGAAGATAATAATCCTCTTTTGGCTCTTTCTTTAGCCCTATGTCTCTTATCCCTAGGAGGTCTTCTTCCACTACCGGGTTTTTTCGGAAAACTCCATTTATTTTGGTGTGGATGGCTGGCAAGCCTATATTTCATGGTTTCAATAGGACTTCTTATGAGCGTTCTTTCTATCTACTATTATCTAAAAATAATCATGTTATTAATGACTGGACAAAACCTAGAAATAACCCCTCATGTGTGAAATTATAGAGGATCCCCTATAAGATCAAACAATTCCATCGAAATCAGTATATCAAAGATGAGAAGTAGAGTGAATGCTAAAATTGGAACTCCTTTTAGAATTACAAATGATTGAGTGTTGATCATAGAACGGTGTGTGTATGTACCTAACAATGAAATGTAAAATAAAAGGTTTTGTAAAAGGCATATAAATCGAAATTTATGATACGTTTAATTAGTATTAAAATGTACTACGATATGAAGCAACATTATTGGTGGCCTAACATGAAAAGAGAAATAGTTGAGTATGTGGCGAAGTGTGGTATTTGCTAACAGGTTAAAATGGAGTACCAAAGGCCAGCAAGGTCACTGTAACCCTTGCTAATTCCTGAATAGAAGTGGGAAATGATCACCATGGATTTCATGCCAGGCCTATTTGGGGGAAAAGGGGAATGATGCAATATATGTCATTATAGATTGCTTAACAAAGTCTGCTTTATTAATACTTGTGAAGATGACAGACCTGGAGGACAAACTTGCCAAAATTTATATGAATAAAGTAGTACGACTTCATGGAATCCCAATGTCCATTGTCTCCGATCAGGATCCCAGGTTCACTTCTTGCCTTTGGCCAAACATGCAACATGCCTAGTGAACAAGGTTGGATATGAGCACTGCATTCCTCCCCTAGACTGATGGTCAATCTAGAAGGGTCATCTAAATCCTGGAAGATTTATTAAGGGCATATGCTTTAGAATTTAGAGGAAACTAGGAAGAACATATAACATTAGTGCAATTTATATACAATAATAGTCATCAAGCAACAATAGGAATGGCCTCATATGAAGCCTTATACAGTAGAAAGTGCAAAACGCCCTTGTGTTGGGAAGAGGTTGAGGACAAAAAATTGTATGATGTTGAGTTAATTCAAGTTACTACTGAAAAGGTAAGAATTATTAAAGATCAGAGAAAGACCGTTCAAGATAGACAAAATAAGTATATAAATACTAGAAGGAGACCCCTCAAATTTATTACAAAAGACAAAGTATTTCTGAAAGTGGCCTTGTGAAAGAATATATTGAGATTCAGTTTGAAGGGGAAGTTAATTTCCAGATTCATCGGGCCCTTTGAAATCTTGACACGTATCGAACTTGTAGCCTACAAAATAGACTTGCCCTATGATTGGCTAAAGTTCATAATGTATTCCATGTTTTCTTATTGCAAATAAGGCTTTACGATTTCTACCCCAGATTCAACTAGAAGTTAAAGAAGATTTAACTTTTGAAGTAAAATCAATGAAGATACTAGATTGGAGAGAGAAAGAATTACAGAATAAAAAGACTCATATCATCATAATCTTATGGCAGAGCTCGCAAATTGAAAAGGAAACTTGGGAGAGGGAATCTGATATGAGAAAAAAATATCTTGAATTGTTCGAAGAACTAGGTATGATACACAAATTTTAATTTCAATGATGAAATTCATATTAGAAAGGGAGAATGTAAAACCCTGTAAAAAAAAAAAAGAATTGATCCGGTCAATACCTGAGAAAAAACATGAGGAAACCAATCAAAGAATAACCTACAAAACACTAGGATAAGAGTGTACAACATCCAAACATGACCTACCCTTATTTAAAAGGGAGAATAAATACATTAAAAGAAGAAAGAGATGACTTTCCTCTCCCCATGGATCTGGCAAAACAACCCTACCAGGCCCCCTCTTTTACAAAATTTCCACCAAAACACCCTTTGCATGTCACTTTCCTTGAATACTTGAGTGAGAGGAGAGTTGAAGAGTGAAAAAAGACTAAAAACATTGAAGGGATGAGGGAGATAAGAGGTCGGCTAGAATAGAGGTGAGGAAGAAGGAGAAAATTAAAAGAAAGAAGAAGAAAACCACCAAAACACTCCCCTAAATTTTGTCTAAATTCATGTGGTAAGGATGACCCCTACTCTCATATTTGTTGTTTTGAGATAAAGGGGAAAAATGAGAAGGAAACCTGATGCAACCATATTTTTTATAGTTTTATTTATCCACATTTACATAGTATTTTGTTCATGTTTTATATATAAAATACCTTGATAATCCTTGTTTTATATTTTGAAGACACTTTTGGATGTGAGATTTGAAAAGAAGTAAATTGGAAATAAAATTCAAATGATGTTCCAACCAGTGTCGAATATTGGCAGATTCGATCTCTGATCGATGTTTTATGCAGAACTTGAGTTGTAGAGGTCAAAATGAAGTGATTCTAGTGGCATTAGAAAGCTAACATCCATACCTTTTTATACATATATGACAAGAAAACTAAAAAAGGAAATGGATGAAAATCGTAGCCTTCAAAGATAAGTCTTGCATTCTGCTAATTTTGACATTTGGCCATTCCAACTTGAATATCTCGAGTTAGGAAAGTTCATTTGATGCAAACTTAATTTGGTGGATTCTTGACTCAAAGATCTATCTTCCTACCAAATTGCAGCAGAAAAAGGAATTCATATGAGAGAGATATGAGTTTTCTAAGACAATTTATAAATTATGCCAACAAACAGGTTTGTGAAGAAACAAGTTCAACTTATTTAAATGTAAACTGTCCATTTTGGAAAGGACTATTTTTTTTTTTGGAGGATACAAATGGATTGGAGGGATGTGGGGATTAGGGTTTCCTATCAAATAAAAAGAAAAAGAGAAAGAAAGAGAGGGGGCAACCAGAAAAAAGAAGAAAACTTTACCCTTTTCTCTTATACCCGAAATTATGTTCTCATATGTTCTATTCATTAGTTTTTCGATAGACATGCAAAGCTAAGTTATTTTTCTTGGTTGAAAGGATACAAAAACCTTCGAATCTAAAAAATTGTGAGATCTATTATATATTTTCTTTTCAGTTCATATGATGAACATGAATGTTTTTCTATGATTATTTAGTTTGATTATTAGAGCAGACTCTAAATTATTGTTTTAAACCAATCTACTACTAAGTTTGCTATCAAAACTGGAGTTATGATATTTGAACTTGTGAAGCGACTAGGTTTAATAATTATGGCGGATCTATATTGTTAATCTTAGGGAAACATTCAATTAAATCAAACATAGACCGCAGACAATAATGTTGTCTAGATTTATCAATCTATTTAGTTATTAAGGTTGCCAATGAATTAAATTACTAGTGCGAACACTATAGTTGTTTAATGGTTATCATAAAGACCTGAACTAGATCTTCCTCGTAGGATCGACCTCTTGCTTGCTCTATACTATCTTGTTCGTTTAAATTAGGGTAATTAATTTGTATGATCGCGACATCACAATAAAATTTAGTGCCATTAACGAGGAAGTAATTCTTGTGCTGTGATTGTTGTTTATTTCGTTCAAAAGAAAAAAAAAGAAACAGAAAACAAAAACAAAGTGTTGTGATGTGGTACCGTTTAAATTGAATTTTTTTGTGGAATTAGGCTTTGTTATTTTAGTTTCCTAAAGGAAAATGATGTTCTGAGTAAGACTAGTAGTTTATTTGACATTCAACTACTGGCCTCACCCTTTCGAGGCCAAATTCCACTATTTTCTAAGGGTTTTAGGCAATTTTAGTGTTTTAGCATTGGATTTTTATTCACTTGCACTACTTTAATCTCTCTTGTGGTTGATTTATTTTTAGGTTATTTGAGTTTTCTTGACTATTTATGCCTACAACTTGCTCTATTGACCAAGGGTAAGTGCAAGTTGATCTTGAAATAGAAAATACTTTACACAGGTTACGAAAGGAAGCTCACATCAACAACATGGTTGTTGCACGATAATAGACACTCAAGGAGCTTGCTACTCCCAAGATGGAGAATCAACCATTGTGCATAAACATTAACAACAACGCCAAATTTGACCTCAAGTCTGGGTTTATACACCTGTTGCCAATATTCAATGGACTTGCTAGAGAAGGCCCTCATACTCATCTCAAGGAGTTCCATATGGTTTGTGTTGGCATAAAACCATATAGAGTTAATGAATAACAAGTTAAGTTTAAAGCATTCCTTTTCTCTTTAAAAGGGCAGCAAAAACATGGCTTTTCTCCATTTTTCTTGGTTCCATTGGAACTTAGAATGACATGAAGAAGATTTTCCTGAAAAAGTATTTCTCGGCCTTTCTAGTTGCCAACATAAGGAAAGAAATATGTGTGATCCAACAATCTCATAGTAAAACACTCTCTGAGTATTGGGAAAGATTTGAGCAGCTGTGCATTCAATGTCCTAATCATCAAATACCCGATTAACTAACTACTCATTCAATACTTCTATGAAAGACTGATGCCTATTGACTATAGTATCATTGAAGTGGTAGTATCATTGACTAGAAACTACACGCCAATTAATCTTAAATATAACGGTCAACTCGAAATAATTTAGCACACATGGAGATTTCCCAAGCAAACGAGTAACTGGGGTAAGTATTGCTAACCTTGAGAATAAAGTTAATGATCTTACTTCTCTTATGCATTATTTGGCTTATGAAAATGTATAGCAAGTGAAAGTTTGTAGACTATGCACGTTACAAAGCCATGCTTCAGATATGTGCCTAACAATGCAAAAAAATTACATTAAACAAGTTAATGCAGTTGATGGAGCATTCAATGGCTAGCCCTAGCGTAAATATGATCCCTTTTTTAACACGTGCACTCTTGGATGGAGAGATCACCTGAACGTATGCTATGAAAACCTACCTCAACAAAGCAATCAAGGCTGACAATTCCACCTTAATAGATTTCAACCCTCATAGAATTATCAAGCGAGATAACCCCTTGCATTTACAAATTCCAATGTTATGGAGTTATAAAGTGATGATCTTCGTGAGATGATAAAAACTTTAGCTTCTAACATAATGGCTTTATAAAAAAATATCATGTCTTTTTAATAGGAAATAAGGTCAAGTATTCACAACTTAAAGAAGCAAATGGAGCAAGTAGCTTCAAGTATAGGAAAATTGGAAGCACAAATCAATGGAAAACTGCCCTCCCAAGCATTAAATCCAAAAGAGAATGTTAGTGTGATCACACTGTGAAGTGGGGATGAACTTAAAGATCAAAGGTCGAAATAAATCCAGATGGAGGAAGAGGAGGAGATAGAAAATGAACTGGTCATAAAGAAGAAACAATCTACTCCTCCATAAATTAAAACAACCACCAATACTCCAAAGGTAAGTCCTTACTTAATGAATTTTAATTTCAGGAAAATCCATCCTTTTCCTTTGAGTTCTTTTAGGTTTAAGAAAGAGGACAAAAAAAAAAGAAATTTTAGAGGTTTTCAAGAAAGTGGAACTTAACATTCATTTGATTGATGTTATCAAGTAAATTTCCAAATATGCCAAATTCTTGAAGGAGCTTTGTACTACCAAAAAGCTTATAAGCTAAAAGGCTATGAAATGGTAAATATAGGTGAAGTTGTATCTGTTGTTGTCCAAAAGAATTTGCTTTTAAAGCAAAAAGACCCAAGTGCGTTTATTATCCCATGTATTATTGGTAATGCTAGCTTTATAAGGGCTTTATGTGATTTAGGTGTATCCATTAGTGTCATGCCTAAACATGTTTATAATTCTCTTAGTCTTGAGCCTTTGATTAAAAGTAGTATTGTAATACAACTTGCGGATCGTAGTTTTGTTTATCCACTTGGTGTGATAAAAGATGTCCTAGTTAAGATTGATAGTTTAGTTATTCCATGCGACTTTATATTCTTTATATGGAACATGATTCCTCAAACACCAACACTCGTATTTTGTTTGGAAGACCATTTTTGAAAACTGCCAACACTAAAATTGATTATGGTAAAGATACTTTGTCTATGAAAGTAAGAGATTAAGTAATTGAATTTAACTTTCATAATGCAATGAAATATCCTTACAACAATGTATATCCTATCACATGTTATGACCAAATTGATGAGTGTGTGCAGTAAGTTCTTGATTTTGATTACGAGATTAAGTATGGCATTCAACCATGATGTTGATTTTATCGAGATAGAGGATATGGAGAGGAAAATATATGTTCCCCAAAACATTTAAGAATCAGCCTTGGTTTTGCAAGCTTTACAAACTGCCCTTCATTATAATGTTTTTGTTAATTTTGTACTTTCACATAAAAAGCTTTTGCCATCTATTTTACAGACACCCAAGTTAGAATTGAAACCTTTGCCCGATAATTTAAAGTATGTATTCATTGGCGACAACAATGAACTCCATATTACCATAACAAAAGGTTTGACAAGTGCGCAAGAGGAAAAACTTGTAAGATTGTTGCGCGATCACAAAACAACAATCGGTTGGACTTTAGTCGACATTAAGGGCATTAATCCCTCAATGTGTATGCATCACATATTATTGGAGGACAATGCAAAACCAATAAGGGAAATGGAAAGGAGGTTGAATTCGCTGATGGTAGAGGTAATGAAAGCTAGGATTTTGAAACTATTAGATGCAAGAGTTATTTACCCCATCACGGACAGTAAATGGGTGGTGCCAATCCATGTGGTGCCCAAAAAGACCAGAATCATATTGGTAAAGAACAAAGATGATAAACTCATTCCTACTCGCATCTCAAGTGGTTCGAGAATGTGTGTTGATTATAGAAAGCTTAACCTTTCTACAAGCAAAGATCACTTCCCATTACCATTCATGGACCAAATGCTTGAACACCTCGCAAATAAGTCTTTATATTGCTTTCTTGATGAATATAATGGATATAATAAGATTGTTATTAATCTTGAAGATCAAGAAAAGTCTACATTTACATGCCCATTTGGTACATATGCATATAGGAGAATGCCTTCTGGTCTGTGTAATGCACCTGTAAATTTTTAAAGATGCATGATTAGTATTTTTTCTGACTATGTTGAAAGAATAATTGAGGTTTTTATGAATGATTTGATGGTGTATGGTGATTCTTTTAATAAGTGTTTAGAAAATTTATCTTTAAGTCTTGAAAAGATGTGTTGAAACTAACCTTGTTTTAAATTAAAAGGTGTTATTTTATGGTAGAACAAAGAATAGTTTTTGGGCATGTTGTGTCTTTGTGTGGTTTAGAGGTTGATAAAGCTAAAATAGATGTTATTTCATCATAGCCTTGCCCCTCGTGTACGAGGGAGGTTTGTTATTTTCTTAGTCATGCAGGTTTCTATCAACGCTTTAGTAAATATTTATTGAAGATTACAACACCCTTGTGCAAATTGTTATCGCACGTGTGCGACGTCGTGGCGATCGCCCTCCACACTTATGTGTGTGTATCTGGAAAATATAGGGAGACAAGGAATTCTTGTCTTTTATTAGTGGAAAAAAATGGTATGGGAGTCGCCATCTAGTATTTTGGTCACTAGAAACCCTAACTGGTCGCAGAGATCGTGTACGGAGACTGGTTGCGTAAAGGGAAGGTATTAGCACCCCAAATACGCCCTACCTAAGGTAAGCTGCATTGTTTTATTGTCTGATAAATGCTAAGGCTTCATTGTATTTCTATTTGTTGGCATGTTTATGGTTTAAGAAAAGTCCTTCTCGGTAAGGAGGTCCTTATCCTATCGAGTAAAGCCTAACCGTTCTAATGTCTATAAAAGAACTACCTTTAATATCGGGAATACGTTTTATGTGTAAATTCGTAATCCCTGATATAAAAAGAAAACAAAATATTTTTTTGGATTTTTTTGAAATATTGGTCAAGTTCTCATGACTTTAATAAACTGGTTATTAAAGCCAAAATACATACTAAAATAATTTTTTTTTGAAGTTTTCTTTGTTGTATGAAAATATGATGTGATTTTTTCTTTGGGAGACTTGGCCGTATGCATGAAAACAAAAACATTTGTTTTTCAAAGTTTAGACGAAAACCGGGTATTTTCAATACCGGATTTGTTACGGTATAAAAATACAAACCAATATTAAGTAAAATTCCGTAATAAAATACATGGGAAAATCACAATTTTTTTCGAAAAATATTTTTTTGAAAATTTTTGGAACTGGGCCAGACCTGGCCCAAAAAAAAATAATAATAAAATCTGGGCCGAATCAGCTAGAGGGCTGGACTCAGCCCAGCCGCGTGGGCTAGGCTGATGTTCCAACCCGAAAGAACAAAAGGCTGGTTGCTGGTTACTATGCTGAGCATAGTAACCAGTGAATTATAATTAGGTGGTTATTGTGCTCTACACAGTAACCACCTAATTATATTTCATTTGCTGCAGAACGTGAATTGCTCACGTTCTGCATGCAAATGAAGGCGAACCAAAAAATGAACAGCAGAGAGGGAGGAAGGTTACTTGGAATGAGGGAGCGTGGTTGCTGTCTCCGGTGGCTGCAGCGGTGGCTGAGGCAGCGGTCTTTCTTCTTCTCCCCTCTACTTCGCTGTGCTGTTTTCTTCCTCTGTTTTTTGTTCTCTCTGTCAACAAGGTTTCTTCCCTCTCTACAGTGGATGTGTGGCCTCCCTCCTGTTCACAGTGGATCACAGTGGCGGGGGAGAGGCACGACGGCAGCTGCTGCGGTTTTTTCTTCTTCCTTCTCTCTCTGCCGTGGCTGCGCTGCTGACAGCTCACAGTGCTGGTGGCAATTGGGGAACTAGCGGAGCTGCATGGTCGGTGGTTCTCCTTCCCTTCTCAGCGTTGTCCTCAGTTTTTGGCCTTCTCTATTTCTCACGGTGCAGGGGTTGTTATCGATGACTGTGGCAGCTGGCGGTGATGATGATGAGGGTGGTGGTGGTGCTGCTGCTTCCAATGGCGGAGAGAGAGATGCAGAGGTTGCTGCAGTTTCTCCTTTTTATGCAGATGCACAGGCTTCTCCCTTTTTTCTTCACGAGCGTTGCAGCGAAACTAGCAGGGGAAGAAGATGGCAGGAGGCTGAGGAAGAATGACGGTGGCGTTGGCAATGCTGAGGACGGTGGCGGCACTGGTGTTGCTCCTGCGGTGGACGCTGTTTCAAAGCTGAGGGAGCAGAAATGGTGGCTGGTGAGGAAGGTAGTTTTCTTCTCTGTGCAGAGGCGTAAGCCTTTTTTTTTTTTGCTGGTCGCTCTTCTCTTCTCAAAAAATGCCCACTCCTAAAAGTTGTCGTTGGTTTCCACCCCCCTTGGTTTTTATAGGCAAGCGAAGAGAGAGTCCCCACTGCCTTGTTCCATCATGCATGGCGCAGGAGGGAAACAGAGTTACCTTACCCCTGCAGGGTAAGGTGGCCGGTTGTCTGCAGGGCAAGGTGGCCGGTTGTCTGCAGGGCATGGGTCTCCGTCTCATTTTTCTTCCATAATGCTTGCAGGGTATGGTTGCGTGGGAATGGGTCATGCGGGTTTTTTGGGCAAGTGGGGTGGAGAGAGAGAGAAGGAGAATAGTGGGAAACAAAGATTTAAAATCTTCTTCTCCCCTGCCTCTGCATGCGCAAGGAAGAAGGAGAACACTGCTAAAATGGCACTGTTTCAGATTTTTTTTTTGAAGAGAATGAAAACAAATTTGGGAGTGACCCAAAAATGGGTTATGACAATTGTTAGCCAAAGAAGTAGCTTTTATGTTTGATCAAGCATATAAAAGTGCCTATAATGAGCAGCTTAAGAGGCATGTCACATTTGCCCCCATTATGCAACCACCAAATTGGAATGAACATTTCGAGATAATAAGTGATGCGAGTGATTACCTTATAGGGGTTGTACTTGGATAAAGAATAAGAATTAATTTGCATGTTATCGCATATGCTTCTCGCATGTTGGATGAAGCACAATGTAATTACCATACAACTGAAAAGGAACTTTTTGCAGTGGTGTTGCTTTAGAAAATTCAGGTCCAATTTACTTGGTACAAAAGTTGTTGTTTTTACTAACCATGCAGCTTTACAAAATCTTTTGAAGAAAATGGAATCCAAACCAAGATTGATTATATGGATCTTGCTTTTACAAGAATTTGATCTTGAGATCAAAGACAAAAAAGGTGTCAAGAATTATGAAGCTGATCACTTGAGCCGACTGTGGATCAAGGATATACAAATAAAAAAAGTAAGACAGACATTTCCAGACGAGCAGATGCATGTGTTACATTCCTCTACAAGACCATCGTATGCTGATTTTGTAAATTATTTAGTTACCAAAGAATTCCCTTCAGGTTTGTCTAAATTCCAAAAAGATAAGTTATGAGTTAAAGCTAAATATTATTTTTAGGACACTCCTTCTATGTGGAAATTTTATGCGGATCAAGTAGTTAGAAGATGTGTACCACAAGATGAATTTCATTACATTCTCACTTTTTTGTCACTCTCATTCTAGTGGTGGGCATGTTAAAGCAAAATGAACAGCCCATAAAGTACTTGAAAGTGGTCTCTATTAGCCTTTTATTTTTAGGAATGCATATCACTATTGCAAATCATGTGAAAAATATATAAAAAAAACTATCAATATCACTCATAAGAATCAAATGCCTTTAACTAAAATTCTTGTAAGCGAATTTTTTTTTTATGTTTGGGGTATTCATTTTAAGGGTTTATTTCCCTTTTCTTTTAGTAATCTTTATATCCTTTTTGCTATTGATTATGTGTCCAAATTAATTGAGGTGAAAGTCACATGAACTAACGATGCTAAGGTTGCTTTAGATTTTGTCAGGACTCGTATATTTAAAAGGTTTGGAATCCCTAAAGCTATCATTAGTGATCGTGACACTTATTTTTACAATCGTTCATTGGAAGCATTACTATGCAAGTACCATATAACTCATCGGACTTCCACAGCCTACCATCCTCAAACAAATTTCCAAGCTAAGATTTCAAATCAAGAATTCAAGTCCATTTTAGAGAAGTCAATGCAACCTAATCGGCGAGATTGGAGCATGCAACTGGGTGATGCACTTTAATCTTATCGGACTGCTTATAAATCATCTATAGGAATGTCACTTTATAGGATGATTTACGGGAAAGCATGTTATCTACCAGTGAAACTTGAACACAAAGCTTTTTAGGCCATTAAGCAATGCAACTTTGATTATGATGTTGTTGGGATTGCAAGGAAGTTGCAATTGCAAGAGTTGGAAGAGATACAACATGATTCCTACAAGAATGCAAGGATTTACAAAGAAAAGACCAAGAGTCTTCATGACTGAATAATTACAAGAAAGGAGTTTCATGTTGGAGATAAAGTCCTTCTTTACCGTTCACATTTGAAACTTTTTCTGAAAGTTGTGCTCTCGGTGGATTGGACGCTTTGTTATTTCTAATGTTTTTCCTTATAGTACAGTTGAGATTACAAGTTTAGAAACAAACAAAGTGCTTTAGGTCAATGACCATTGATTGAAAACTTTCTATAAAGGTTGAATAGTAGAACTCATTGTTCTCATGGAGTTAGCTGAACCAATCTATGAGGTATGAACATGCGTTATGTCAAGCCAATAACATAAAACAAAAGCGCTTATCGGGAGGCAACCCAACAAAAAAAATATTCAGATTTTGCTTTCTCTTTCCCTTATCTTTTATTTTTCGCCTTTTACTTTATGTTTGTCATTCTCTTATATTCCTTTTCTTCTATTTCAACATTGAGGACAATGTTGTGTTTAAAATGTGGGGGTATTTGGAGAATTTTAGTTTTCTTTGTTGTTTTCATGTAAAAAAATATTTATGTTTTTTTTTCACCTTAAGTATTAAGTTTTATCTATTGAACTCCCATTGATTTATGAGAATATTAGTATTATGTATGAGAATTAGTTGAGATAGATGAAAATATAAATTAAATGAATGAGTGCGCATGCAAGTTTTAAAGTTTAATTAGTTTAGGGATTAACTTTGAAAATATATCATGTTGACTTAAGAGTGTTGTATCAATGTAAGTTTTTGAGCCTTTAATATTATATTCTTTGATTGTGCGTTCTTTCAAAGATATATATCTCTAGAACTTGCATCATATCTTATTGAGATTATATTCATATTACATGTATACATGAAGATGATAAACGAACTAGGAATTTAACCACTTGACTCAAAAAGCCAACCCAAAACATATTACCCTTAGTAAGCCGTTTTAAGCTTGTTTATCTTTTCTTTACTTTACCCATGTTGTAAGCCATGCACATTTCAAGGATTTTCCTTTATAAGCTTTCATTGTGGTTGAAACTTAGGACATTCATACCAAGTATTCATTTCATCATTCTCAATCATATTATTCCAAATCATAAAACGCAAGTTATCAACTATTCTCACATCATATATGAACTCAACTTCTACTATCTTGTTTATTTCTCTAAGGATGTTCATCATACAAGGAAACTTCCTTCATTTTTTTTCCTCTTAGTCGAACCATAATGTTTTTATTCCTTCAAGTTTATTCATGTGAATTATCATTTCCATTATAAACATGTTATCATGCATTAATCATACATCAATCCTCTAAGTTTATAATCAAGTAAGTTCTAACTCATGATACAAAGCAAGGATATTACCATTTCTAAAATTTTGTTTCAACCTAAACATTTTATCTTAAGTATTTGTTAAGGTCATAAGTAACACATTGTATCATCTCATTCCATCCTCTCTTCACCTCTTTAATAGGCCAGCCTTACCTAGGATTTCCTCTTCAACATGTATCAATTTCTTTTATTATAGAATCTGTATGTATACTCTTCTCATCCTAATCTTTTAACCTCTTCATTTACCTTTTCACAATCAAGAGATGCAAGAACCTTAGGTCACCTTACTTGGGGTTTTATTGTGATGTCATGGTCACACAAATTAATTACCTTAACTTAAACAAATAAGATAGTATAGAGCAAGGAGTCGATCTCATGAGAAAGATCTAGTTCAAATCTTTATGCTAGATGATTCAAATTTGGAGGGGTTTTGAGACTATCTAGGCTATACTATGGTAAACAAAATATACTAATCAAGTTAAATTAAATAAATATAAAACTTAGCAAGAGAAAAACCTTGGTCTCAAGTAAATGTCCATCTACGAAAATCAAAATTGATAACTGAAACAATATGTCAATTTATATTCTAAATATCTATCTTTCCTTAACATTAGTCACTTAATCAATATGCAGTGTAACTAACACTAACCATTAAACAACCATAGTGTCCACACTAGTAATTTAATTCAATGGCACTTGAGAACTAGATAGGTTGATAAATCTAGACAACATAATTGTGTGCGGTCTATGTTCGATTTAATTGAATGTTTTTCCTAAGATTAACAACATAAATTTGTCATAATTATTAAACCTAGTCGCTTCACAAGTTCAAATATCACAACTCTGGTTCTGATAGAAAACTTAGTAGTAGATTGGTTTAGAATAATAATTTAGAGTCCGCTCTAACAATCAAACTAAACAATAATAGGAAATAAGCATAGGAAAACATTAATGTTTTTGTGTAAACTGAAAAGAAAAGATATAATAGATCTCATAATTTTTTAAATCCAAAGGTTTTTGTATCCTTTCAACCAAGAAAAAAAAACTTAGCCTTGCATGTCTATCGAAAAACTAATGAATAAAATAGATGAGAACATAATTTCGGGTATAGGAGAAAAGGGTGGAGTTTTTTTTATCTTTTTGGTCGCCCCTAATTCTTTCTCCTTTTCTTTTTATTTGATAGAAAACCCTAGTTCTCACATCCCTCCAATTCATTTGTACCCTCCAAAAAAAAAATATTCCTTTTCAAAGTAGACAATCTACATTTAAATAAGTTGGACTTGTTTCTTCCAAAAACCTGTCTGCTGGAAATATTTATAGGTTCTCTTAGAAAAATCATATCTTTCTCATATGAGCATAATTTTCTACTAAAATTTGGTAGGAAGATAGGTCTTTGAGTCAAGAATAAAAAAAAAAAGTTTGCATCAAATGGACTTCTCTAACTATAGATATTCAAGTCAGAATGGTCGAAGGTCAAAATTGGCACAATACGAGACTTGTTTTTGAAAGTTGTGATTTTCATCCTCTTTCTTTTTTTATTTTTCTTTCCATATACATATAAAAATATATAGATGTTAGCTTTCTAATACCACTGAAATCACTTCATTTTAACCTCTACAACTAAAGTTCTGCATAAAACATCAATTAGAGGTCAAATCTGCCAATATTCAACATGGGTTGGAACATGATCTGAATTTTATCTCTAACTTACTTCTTTTCGAATCTCACATCCAAAAGTGTCTTCAAAACATAAAATAATAATTATCAAGGCATTTCATATATATAACATGAACAAAATACTAGGTAAATATGAGTAAAACTATCAAATAATATGGTTGCATCAAATACCCCCACGCTTAGCTCTTGTTTGTCCTCCTGAAAAGAGAGATAAAATCAAACTTAAGGAAGTCCAAAATGTAAATAAATAAATAAAATAAAATAAATATGACTAATCTCTTAATCCCTCATCAATGTCCAAGAGTACATGTATTATAAACAAGAATACAATCATGAAGGAATAAAACATAAATTTTCATGAATTTATTTACATGCGACTTCAAAACTCAATTAATTGTTGGGATTTAAATGAAATCTATGTCATGTCAAAGTGATAGGTCCTCTCATTGATATACTCTTCAATACTCACGTGTTTAGGGCTTATGTGTTTAAATCTCTCTAATTCAATCACTGAATATGTTTTTACCATAAACTTACTCTTCAATCTCATCTCCATTACTAAAATATTACAAGCTATACATAAATTAAAAGGTCTTACTTTTTGTTGTAATGAGGCTAAGGTTAAGGTATGGTAAAAGAAAGGAAAATAAAAGGTTAAAATCAAATGAAGTAGAGCATTCTATAAAAATTGAATTTTGAAACATGATATATCATCAAAACACATAAATTCACCATCTTTAAGCACCAATACTTAACTTCTTTTGATTTCAAACTCCATCAACACAGATCTTTCAGAACACAATGGAACAACTTTTTTTTTCTTTTTCTTTCGAATGGTCTACCTTTGGCAACTTTGCCCATTCTTCTCATCAAGTATCACTTTTTTTCACATAATTTCCAACCATAATCTCATGAGATATCAACAAGTATATGCTTTACTAATCCTTGGCTAAGAGAAAAGAAAAACATATAAAACATTAAGGCTTGAACTTAATTGAATGCTACTTGACAACATTGTGGTGAACTAGATGAGATTGTAGAAATGAATATGATTCTTGAATATGTTTAGTAGAACTTCATTAATTGGAATGCATACAACACATTATACCATGTTATAATATATGGGAAAATAGATGATATGATATGGTAAAAACACAAAGTATGCTTGGTAGAAAGAAGGCATATGTTTCGAACATCTTAGAAGAAAATAGGAAAGAAAGACCTACATGAATACAATGATAACTAATGGAACCTCCTTAATAATATTTGATGATTGAGTGAAGTTGTAATAGGTTGAAAACATTACATGATTAATCATACTTCATATAGCCTTGGAGATGAATTGTGTTATGGTCGAGGTCCATAAATAGGTTATGGTATGGTACTTTAGGAAGAAGAACTTGGTATTGGCCTTATGCATAAACTTAGTGAAAAAGAAACATCAAAGTGAGTTAGTTTCAATGATGATTTTCAGTGTCATGATGACTCAGTTTTTAAAGTATTATGAGGTAAAAATATACTAAGTAATGGTCTCATTATGTATCAGGAGGTGCACATAAAATTGGATCTTTGATTGGGCGAGGACATACTACGGGGGCAGCAGGTAGGTGATTTCCACCTTCATCTGATTTTATTAATTTTTAAAGTACTATTGTACAATACTACTACCCAAATTTACTTTTTTTAAAATATTTATGAATTGTAAAGAATGTTGAGATTAGCTTCGGCTAATGGTATCCATGTTGGATAACCGAGAATGAATAATGAGATTAGCTTTGACTAATGATATCCATGTTGGATAATCAAGAAGGAATGATAAGATTAACTTTAACTAATAACATCCATGTTGAATAGCCGAGAACAACTACAAAAAATTAGTTTGGTTAATAATATCCACATTGGATAGCTGAGAGTAAAGGATGAGGTTAACTTCGGTTAATGGGATCCATACTAGGATCACCGGTAACGAGCGTTGTGAACCATCTTATTTGAAAGTACTTATTGATACATTAAAGTAAAGAGTTAGTGTGTCATTCACAATCGAAATTAATGTTTAAAGGACCATATACAAAATTAATCATAGTTAAAAGTGAATTGTTATGCATGTAAGGATGTTATTATATACACAAGGATTCCTAGACCATAATACATATTATCGATTGTTGTTGAACATAGTTAAAATAAAACAATGCGGCATAAAGTTGTACAAAAATGTGAAGTAAAATGTTAAGGATAGACTCGATAGGAAGTTATTAATGGGAACCTACTTTATTAAATGTTAATCCAATCACGATTATATGTCTATTATTCAATTATATTATAAGAAATGTTTATACACTTACATTAAGTTTAGTTTGTTACAGGGATGTCTTATGACCATGACGTTTACCAATCTCAGAATAAGTATCTTGTAATAATCTATATAGTAGTATGAATAGACGACTTGCTTTTTGTAAAATCTCTATGATGTTGATATTCAAATTTGTGACTTGTAAATTATGGTGTGTATGAAAAATTCATATTATGAATGTAATGGACATGTATCTTTCCTTTTGTAGTACTATCATATCTTATATATATGTGTATCTTACATAAATACTTAAAGATGCTTGATTATTGAAATGATAGATGATACCATGCAATGCAACAATGAAATGTGAAAAAAAAAAAACCCCATTTCCTATTCATTATGAATAAACAATATATCAAAATCAATTGAATTTTGTGGGCTATTATATTTTTGAATCTTACAACCAAAAGTACCTTCAAAACATGAAACAAAGAATATCAAGACTTTATATATATAAAACATGGGCAAAATACTAGGTAAATATGGGTAAAACTATCGAATAATATGGTTGCATCACAAAGTGAAGACTTAGATTAAGTATTTAATTTAAGTGCTAGCATAATTAAAATGAACTCACACACTTGAACCTGCATGCATTAAAGGATTCATAAAGAATATGATATAATCAAAGATATACGATTCTAAAAATTCACCTAGGTTAATCTGTCAAAACTGGAATTTTGCATGAACCGGTTAATCATATGGTATAACCAAATGAACCGGTCAACCGCTTATTCATTAGTGATGAACACGTAAGAATTCTATAGGAATCAATCTGTAAACACCTAAAAAAAATTTCCATCGATTTTGACTCTAAAAAAACCGAGTCATTACAGTTGGTATCAGAGCACCTGGTTTGGATCTTGAGGATTGATGAAAATAATGTTGTTGTGATCTATTTCAAGATGGTGCGCATTCGCTAAGGGGCTCGAATCAAGACACCCTTTATAAAAAGGAGGGGTAGTGGCCGAAAAACTCAAGATTGGCAGGATGAGGATCCATTAGATGATACTGCTTCCCACACTCTGATAAGAGCATCTGGATTCTTACGGGGAAGAACCATAAGAGTTAAAAAAGAACGGGTACCAAACCAGACGAAGGAGATACCCCTAATAGAGATGGGGCAGCAAGAAAGAGCAGGGACAACATGGTATTACTCGTACGGTTGGTTAAAAGCATGATAGAAATGGGCTACGAACTGTATTTGGGGGAAACAAGATACTTTGATAGCCAAGAGATGGATTAGAAAAATGAAGGAATAAGAATTATTGGTGTTGAGACAAGGGAAATATTGGTTTTGGAATATGAGCGGAAATTCCATGACCTTTTCACTATTTGCTCTACACTGCATCCCCACCGAAGAACACATGTTTAAGAAGCTGAGAAATGGGCTTAGACAGGAATTGAAGCAATGGTTGATTGTTTTATTGTTTAAATCAGTGAGAGAACTGATTGAGGCGGCACAAGCTTTAGAAGCCTATATTGAAGAGGATCTACATGGACATAAAGGAATAAGTAAAAAGAGAGATGGGGATGATTTTACCGGTAGACTGCCATTTGGAAGAAGAAAAAAAAAGTGAAATGTTTGAGGTCATTATAGAAAGGAATGCCCTAATAGAAATATTAGGCATACATAGAGTATGCAACAGCCAAGTCAAAGTTACCAACAGTCCATCATGGTGAATAGGTTAATGAGGTCTTCCCGATCAGGGACAGACTCTAGCCGAGGGAGGCTAAGAGCACAAAATGACCGGACTTCAAGAAGAGTCTTCCACCTGACACAGGAAGAAGTTAGTGTTGCAACCGATGTGGTAGCAATTACACTACCAATGAATAACTTTAATGTATTTGTGTTGTTTTGAACTGGGTGCTACCCACTTATTTAGTACAAGGAGAGTTGCCACCAAATTAGGGGAAAGTGCTGGAAGTAGTAGAAACAAGGCTCGTAACTGGAACCTCGATGGGGAACATGGTTGAAACAAATATCATGTATGTGGGAGTAGGGGTTAGTCCAGCTCGGTATGAAACAGAAGTAGACTCGATCCCCTTAGAATTACATGATTTTGGTATAAACCTAAACATGATTAGCCAAGTGAGTATAAGGCCAAATAGACTGCCATACTAGAACTATTACGTTCCAAAATACCAAAGGTTTGGTAGTTTGTAGTGAACCCTCGAAAAAAGGACTTGGGTGTGATTTGACATAATATGGAGAAGTGATCGCTTATGTGTCAAGATAGTTCAAGACTCATGTAGAGAATTACCCAATATATGACCTAGAATCGGTGACTGTGGTGTTGTTCTGAGAATCTGGAGGCACTATCAATACGAGTCCCTTTAATTTCGAGGATGAAATTTATATTAGGAGAGGAGAATGTAAACACCCAAAAAAAAGAGAAGTCGAAATGACTCCACCATCGCTATCAATTTCTAAATCAGTAACGACACAGTTTTTAACTGCCAATTTCTGAATCGACAGTGACACAGTTTTGCCACCGATTTCTGAATTGGTAGCGGTAAAGTTTTTGGTTGCTGATTTCTGAATCAGCAGCGACATAGTTTTTGGCTACCAATTTCTGAATTGGTAGGTAAACTATTTTGCTTCTAATTTCTGAATCGGCACCGCCAAAGTTTTTGGCTGTTGATTTCCAAATCTGTAGCGATATAGTTTTTGGTTACCGATTTCTAAATCGGCAGTAGCACAGTTAGCTGCCAATTTCTGAATCGGCAGCGACGCAGTTTTTATTGCCAATTTTTTAATCAGCAGCGACAATGTAAAACCTAACAAAAATTAGAGTTGGACCAGCCTATCCTAGGGGAGAATGAGGATAGAAACCAGCCCAAGATAACCCTAAAAGAGGGATGGGAACAACCTTATCCAGCCCTCCAAACACCCCTTTGCATTTAAGAGGGGTATAAATGCAACACGAAGAGAGAAAGGGGCACTCTTTCTAAAATAGACTACATGTTCTTGCCTTCTTCCTCTCCCTAAAAATCTTCCTGCAACAGCTGCATACTCAGTTGTATGCACCTTATTTGAATGTTGAAGAAGAAGGGTGACCAAGAGAAAGACAAAAGTGGTTGAAGCTATGGAATGAGAAGGAGTCCAGACCCCTTCCCTATAACCGACCAGCAGTTATAACTGTAATAACAACCACCCTCTCCAAGAAGATGACACACCTACACCAGTTGCATGTCCCTTGCCTTGAGTGTTTAAAAAAGAAGAAAGTTAAGGAGTTACGTTGATGACTGAAACCATTAGAGGAAAAGGGGTGTGATAGACCCGTTATACAACAGAGATGGAAGAGAAGGAAAAAACCAAGATTGAGGAAAGAACCATGTCACCAAAACCTGCTCTAAAGTTGTCAAAGATAAGAGGTAAGAGAAGTATTCTTCCTTGGCTGGTTGCTGCCTCACAATTTCAGAACGAGGGGATGAAAACCCCAAAGTAAAAGGTTTAGTGTTCATGCACTCATAGTTTCAGAAATAATTAAATGGAAGATCTAAGTGGAATGATGAATATAAAAACTTATGTGCAGACTCTTACCAAAGAAATCTAAGTGAGTATGAGTGATTTTAAGGGTGTAAACTTAATAAGAAGAGGACCAGCCAAGTTAGTGAACTAAGGCAGAATTTTTATTGATGTTAATGCTTGGACTTCCAATGAATGATTGATGAACTTGAATGAAATATGGATTGAGATGAAGAAATGCAGAAATTATGATCTTGTTGAACTCTTAAGGACATACTTGAACTAAAACAGAATGCATGATGGCGTTATTATCTTGATTCTTGCATGTACGATATAAGAACTTGTGTTAGAAAGGGTTATGTATAAAATTGTGTAGTCATTGGGACCTTAGACCCTACTGAAACCAAAACTGAAAGTATGTTGGTGTTAATGACATACATTTCTGCTTGTGTTTGATGAAATTGTATAATAATTTGTTAAGATGATGTTATGTACAGAGTTTTGTTGTTTGTAGTGAATTAGTTCGCTGCCGAATTGTGTGGTTTGCAGCAAATTAGTTTCACTGATGATTTGTGTTATCTATAGCGAAGGAATTTTTACTGCCGAATTGTGTTGCCTACAAATAATTATTTTCGTTGTAGAGGGTGTAGTCTACAGCAAATTAGTTTTGTTGTTGATTTGGAGTGTTTGCAGCGAATTAGTTTCCTTGCCAATTTGTGTTGCCTACCACGAACCAGTTTTGCTGTTGAATTGTGTTGTATGCAGCAAATTAGTTTCACTACCGAATTGTGTGGTTTGCAACAAATTAGTTTCGCTGCCGATTTGTGTTATCTGCAACGAAGGAATTTTCACTACCAAATTGTGTTGTCTGCAGCGAATCAGCATTCATTGTTGAAATTACATTGTCCATAGCGAATTTGTAATTTGCAGTCGAAATTGAGTTGTCTGCAGTGAATTAGCGTTCGCTACCGAAAGGGGTGTTGTCTGCAGCGAATTTATGCTTTGTTATCGAAAGGGTGTTGTATGCATTGAATTTGTGATTCGTTGTCGAAATTGAGTTATCCTCAACGAATTCGTGATTCGCAACCGAAATTGAGTTGTCTGTAGTGAATCAGCGTTCGCTACCGAAAGGTTGTCGTCTACAGCGAATTTGTGATTCGCTGCTGAAATTGAGTTGATTGCAACGAATTAGCATTCGCTATCAACATTGTGTTGTGTGCAGTGAATCAGCGTTCGCTGCTGAAATTGAGTTGTCCTCAACGAATTCATGATTCGCAACCAAAATTGAGTTGTCTACAGCGAATCAGCGTTCGCTGCCGAAAGGGGTGTTATTTGCAGTGAATTTGTGATTCGTTGCTAAACGGGTGTTGTTTGCAGCAAAATTGTGATTCACTGCTGAAATTGAGTTGTCTGCATTGAATCAGTTTTCGTTGTCTAATTGTGGTGCCAGCAGCTAATCACCTTTCGCTACTGAATAGTGTTGTCCGCAGGGAATCAATTTTCTCTGTCGAATTTAGCGAATCTGTTTTCGCTACCGAATTAATTTGTTCGCAACAAATCAATTTTTGTTATCGAATCGTGTTGTCTGCAGCGAACCTGCTTCACTACCGAATCAGGGTAACATCAACAATCTAGTCGCTGATGAATCTGCGTCACCAGCGAACCAGGTTTCGCTAACAATTTTTGCAATAGTTTTACGTATTTGAATTAGGCCAATGGTTAAGATGGTTGCACTATGTGATTGTGATATGTGAAACAGTGGAATATGAACTTGTTTATGTTTTAAAGTATGCATGGTGACGAGTTGGGTGATCACTGGATACGAATGTACTGATTTGTGGCCATTGATGTCTTAGGTAGTGCGATCGGGGTCGGACCTTTGTCGGGACAAGGACACCCTGCGAGTGGAACAGTTAGGTGGTTCCCACCTTTTTCTCGTATGATGTTTATGTTTTGAAATGATTTACTTATAATGATATATTATTAAATCCTTGTTGAATGATGAAACGACGATGAAGTGTTTGATTGAATTTGAATTCTGGATGATTTTCAAAATAACTAAGAAATGTTGATTGAGTTCTTGATGAATGTTGAAACAATGATGAAAATGTTAATGTTTTGAAATTACCTGTTTGAGGTGGATATATTATCGTGTTGCGATGAATATTAAACCGACTATGAGATGTTAATTGGGCTATTATCAATTTGGGATGTTGACGAATGGTTATATGAGTATTACGAAGGACCTACTGTTGTATTTTATTGAGTGTAAATGTGACAAATAGTTGTATGAGTATTTCAAAGGATCTACTATTGTAGTTTGTTGAATGTAATTATGAAGAATAGTTGTATGAGTATTTCGAGGGCTCAACTATTGTATTTTATTGAATGTAATTGTGATGAATTTTTGTATTAGTATTATGAGGGATTTATTGTTGTATTGTATTGAATATTAACTGTCATGAATGGTTGGATGAAAAATATAAAGGGCATATTGTTGTGTTATACTGAATGTTAAATTGTTATGAAATGTTTGTTGATGTATTACAAAGGATGTAATATCATGTTATAGTGATTACATAAATTGCCTCTGAAACGTTTGATGGGTTAATGATTAGCTTCGGCTAATGACATCCTAAATAGATGACCGAGATTGGAAAATGATTAGCTTCGGCCAATAGCATTTTAAGTGGATAACCAAGACTGACAAATGATTAGTTTCGGCTGATGGCATCCGAAGTGGATGACCGAGACTGAAAAATGATTAACTTCGGCTAATGGCATCCTAAGTGGATGACCGGGACTGACAAATGATTAGCTTCGGCTAATGGCATCCTAATTGGATAACCGGGACTGATAAATGATTAGCTTCGGCTAATAGCATCCTAATTGGATGACTGGGATGCACAAATGATTAGCTTCGGCTAATAGCATCCTAAGAGGATTGCTGGATTTGGGAGTTATGAGTTAGTTTCAAGAGTTGATGAGTTCATGGGTACTATGTTTTGTATATACCAAGTAAATGAAAGAACTATAATTGTTATGCTTTAAATTGAGAATAGTGTTAGTTCGGTTAACGGTATTTGAGATGGATGACCGGGTTTGAGTATTGTAATTAGCCTCAGTAAGAATTATTAAGGGTGGTACTTACATAAGTACGGAGAAATGAAAGAATTATGCTTTATTGATCCATAAGTGAAATGTAACATTAATATTGCTTTATTATGTTTTTTTTAAAATTGCCTATAATGCTTGAAATTACCTTGTGCTATAACAGAGACATCATACCAACATGGTGCATAAGGAAATCCATTTCACGGCTCATTCATTTGAAAAGAATTATAAATTCACATGTTATGGGTGATATGAGTTCTGTATTAACAAACGTGTAAATCTCTCAATTAGTCATTCGACCCCTTTTGTAAAGACTTGTAATGACAAAATGAAATGGAACATGGATCTGAATGTGCGATCATGTAGAAATGATGTGTTTGAATATATGTATGTGGTATTCTTCTTATGAGGATGTCATGTTGTGAAATTACATAAGGTCAGGATGACGAAAGTTCTAATTGTGTAACTTGCGAACTCTCGTATGAACTCGTGATGATAACGACTAGAACATGAATGTGAATTTATGAGTATGTCGATATGATATAATGTAAACCTATGAGTATGAAAATAAAATATTATGGGCAGGTGTATTGAGAATATGTTTTATGGGAATGTTGATTTACGTTACCCTATATGGATTGTGTCTTGTTAATGAATGAAATGCAATTATAAATTTGCAGAATGATATGGTGAAAAACACCAGAATCGGTCGATAAAAAAAATTCCATCGATTTGGGCTCTAAAAAAGTCGGGTCGTTACACAATCGACCAATTAGAGTGATCAATTTGATCCGGTCGATTGTTTTAGTTTTTTATGGGATTATAAAGGCTATAAATGACTAGTTTTTGCAAGAAACATATATATAGCTTATCTAATTACAAAATTAGAGATATTCCAAACTTATATGATATACAAGATATTCTAAGAGTAAATACACTTCAAATCATCAATCCTTGATTATACTCTAATTGATGGTATTAAACTTTCATAATGTTTAACAAAAGTATTCAATCTCATTCTCACTACACTTAAACACCTTCAATTCCTATAAGTGTTATCTTGTTAGATATAAAGATATTAGATCTTTCAATTGTATTATCTACTATATTAAGAGAGTTAAATTTGATAGAAAAATCACTCTTTAAGTTAGATAAAAATTCTTGATATTGGTGAGGTAATTTCACTAAGGAAAAATCTTGAATAAGGTATATCTTCAAGTGAGAAAAATATTGAAGAGGGCATATCTTCAAGTGGAAAAATCTTGGCATGGATTTATTAAGTGGTGCAAAAATCTTGGTGTGAATTAATCAAGTTGTTATTGTACTCTTGAACATGGACTAGTGAAGGAACACAATACTCAAGTGTAGTTTGGTACTTGAGGCATGGATGTAGGCTTGCCAAACCATACTAAAAGCAATTTTGCAAATTCTCTCCCTTATCTTTTTATTTTAAGCACTTTAATTATATTTTTTGTTATTCTGTTTATTTTAATTAATTTGCATTATTTGTTAATATTATGATACACTTAATTCACCCCCTTTTAGGTGTTATAATTGTCTTAATCCTTGAATAATATATCCATGCTTTTGCTTTCTTTTTTATATTTTTGTAATATTTAAGTTTTATTTCATGTTAATTTATATCATAGTTATGTTCTTATCTTATTTATTTGTGTTTTTCTTCTTCATTATGTTCATTTAAGGTTATTTTTTCCAAGATGAAAAGGTTACACTAATGGTGTAAGAACAAGTATAGTACAAACTCAACATGGACTTTAATGTTTAAATTCAAAAACATTTGCTATTAACTTGTGTTGTAATTGTTATCTTAATCAGTGTTAATACCGTCATTGTTAAGTGGTGAGTCTTGATTCATGGTGTATAATCCTTGGTACAACAAATACTTGATTCTTTCATAGGCTACCACATGAAGAATTACACTTGTGCTATGAAAGGATCTTGATTCCTTGACCCCTGTTATTTTGAGGTCATATCTAGTATTCAGAGTTTGTCTCGATTTGGTATCGCTCTCGCGGCCCGCACCGAAACAGTGCTTTACCCCTAGATGTCTAGTCAACTACTGCGCCTCAACGCATTTCGGGGAGAACCAGCTAGCTCTGGGTTCGAGTGGCATTTCACCCCTAACCACAACTCATGCGCTGATTCTTCAAAATCAGTCGGTTCGAACCTCCACTTAGTTTCACCCAAGCTTCATCCTGGTCATAGATAGATCACCCAGGTTCGGGTCCATAAGCTGTCGGAGTAAAGGATTGTCAACAAGGGCGTTCTAATACGTTGTAGATTCTTATCCAAGACTTGTATCATTTGATGATGCCATGTGAATTGCTAGAAACATGTAAAGTGTATGGCTAAGCCAATAACAAAAGTTTCGTAAGGGGACTGAAGTAGGCTACTATGAGACAAAAGATCTTCTTTTTAAAGAGATTCGATTCGGAACTATTCTATGTCCAAGGTCCAATATTGGAATAATTTCAGAGGTTTTCCTTGACTTTATCCGTGTCAACAAACAATTCGAAATGCCTTGACTTTTTTAGAGCAGGTCCGAGTCAAATAGCAATTATTTGAAGCACTTCTTTTTACACTATTTCAGAAACCCAAGGACTCAATCGTATGGATATGGAAAATACAGGATTTCCAATCCTAGCAGTATTGTTAACATAAGTTAGCACCATGAATACTTGACAATATTTACAAGTGTTAGGGTTACTCAAACAAGGTAATTAAAGATAATTAAAATGATTGTGTTAATAACTTAAAATAAGTCATTAATGATAAATTATCTGATTGGAATCTTTTTTGTAAGTGGTTTATAGTTGAGTACTAAAAAGAGTTTGAACTATATTTATTTGAAATACTATTAGATCTTCTAACTTTAGCAATTGTTTTTATCTTTGTTAAATCTTTACTTTAATATCATATCTTTTAGATCTCTTTAACTTTGTTTCTTTTATTATTTGTGGTTTTGTATCCTTAACCTCCCTATGTATCGACCCTGGTCTTCCTGAATTATTTATTACTTTGACACTCTCATACTTGAAAAAAAAACATCAATTATTTGATCATATCAAGTTCTTAATGTCATTGTTAAGGAGGTAAGTTAATATACAAACTATAAATTTTATTCTTGTTTTTCTTTTCACTTTTCTTTTTATTTTATTTATTCTTCTTTTTTTCTTTTCTTTCTACACTTGAATGAAAGTTTGTTCATGCACATTAAGTTGTAAACTTTCTAGAAATTCTTCATATTCTTTAGAAAACATGGTTGAAGAAGTTAACAAGTCACTTTATAATGATAATAATCGTCTTATAACGCTTAGAGACCACATGGATCCAATAATGCTTCTAACTTCACTTAAGTCAGGTATCATTCATATTTTATCAAATTTATATGGCTTAGATTCAAAAAATCCATACTTATTGATTAGTACTTAAAAGTGCATTTTTATCTAGGATTTATATCATCATTTTGCACTTGAAGTATCAATAACTCCTTAACTAAAGCATGTTTTATAATAACATATCTAATAATATAAGATACCTTTAATTTATGGTAAATGTCCATCTTAAATGCAGGCCTATCACATAAATGAAAGAATTGATTGATGAGTTGAAGTACTGAAATTGAAAGGACAAAGAGATGGCCAAATTCAGAAAAGAGATGTTAGTGCAGTCCAAACTGGAACATTGTTCGGTAATCGGGTCATATCTGTAGCTGTAGATCTCGGATTTAGGTATACTTTATATGGATGGAAAGGTAAGACATAGGCCTACAACTTTTATGGGAGCCCAAGATTTAACAAGGCCATTTTCAATTCCAAATTGTAGCAACAACGAAGAAGTCCGAATCTGTCCTGCAGCCCAGACACTGTTCAGTGTTCAGCCCATATCTCGAGTTCTAGAAGTCCAAATGATCTCAAATTTTAACCCTGGAAAGATGAGACAATTTCCTAGAACTTTCATGATTGAATTATGTTCAAATTATGATGTTATCAATGACATTTTTGGCAGACAAGAAGATAAGAATTGTCACCAAGTCAAGATGTGGCCACCCATTCATCAATTAGTCAACAAATCAATAGTTCTGAATTTTGGCCTATAAAAGGAGGCATTTGCCATGTATTTAGGCATCTTGGTGTTCAGATCAAGACCATGCTCTTGCTCTCTCTTTTGTAATTCTTAAGTTTTGCTTATATTAATCTCTTGCTTATGCTTTTCATTTCCTTTCCTTGTTTATTCATGTTTCTTTCTTTCATTATGTTAGTTAAGTTAATTATGTCAAGGTGAAAAGGGTACACTAATGGGTAAGAATAAGTATAATATAAATTTAACATGGACCTTAATGTTGGATACTAACATGCTTTATATTTGTTATCTTGTTCACTTTTAATACTTTGCTTGTTAAATGGTTAATCTAGATTTATGTTGTATAACACTTGGTACAACAAATACTTGGCACTTTCATAACCCATACTGTATGGTATAACCGACACCTGAGCTATGAAAGGAACTTGATTTGTTGTTAACATAAGTTATAATCATGAATGCCTGACAACATTTACAAGTATTAGCATTATTCGAGTAAGATAACTAATGTAATCATTGTTAACAATTTATAATCTGATTGGAACCTCCTTTGTGTGTGGTTTCCAATTGAATAATAAGAGTTTATACTATACTTGTTTGAAATACCATTAGTGGATCCTCTAACCTTGACAATTATTTTTATCCTTGTTTAATCCTTAAATCAATATCACATCTCAAAGCTCTCTTTAACTTACTATTATTATTGTTGTTGTTGTTATTGTTGTTGTTGTTTATAATTTATACAATTAACCTTCCTGTGGTTCGACCCCGGTCTTGCCGGGTTATTTATTACTTCGACACTCCTGCACTTGGGAGAAGACATTAATTTTTTGGTCGTGTCACTTATATTTGAGATAATTTGAAGAGATTTATAACACTTATAATGATTTAAATTTAGCATAAACACTATCTTACCCTCACGAGAGTGCGACGTCGGGACGACTCTTTATGGGCAGGTTGAGAGGTTTTTGGTTGGATAAATAGTCATCACTTAGTATTATGGTTATTAGGAATCCTAACTAATCTTTAGAGATTCTAGGCAAGGAACTAGTTGCGTAAAGAGAATGTATTAGAACCATATACGTTTTATATGAGATAAACTACATTATTTTTCTTCGTTTGTGGTTGCTATAGTCTAATGGTGTTTCTATTTCTATCAGTGTATCTATGATGAGATTGCTACGATGAACAAACTCTGGTTTTTTAGGTTAAGAACTTGGTTTGAAAGATGTCTAAAGAAAACAGGTTTATTCACATCTTATGCACTGCAAATGAACCATAGCTAGAAACCCAAAAAGATTCATTGATTTTCATTTTTCTCTTTGGTATTTCAAATGTCCATGACTTTTGTATCATGGGACACAAGTTGAAATATTCTCATTTATCATTGAGGCTTCTTTTGGGATAAACATGAAATTATTGGTTATTGCATCATTCCAAATAATATTTCAGATAAAACTCCTTGTAATTTTTATCATTATATTAGAAAGGAATGAGTTATATTACCCCCAATAATATTTTGGATATTAACCCCATATAAGTTTTTTTTATCCTTATATTAAAAATGAATAATAATAAATTATTGTTCTTATTGTAGTAGTGGTACAGAGATAAGAGCTATATGCCTAATACTTAGTTATTTGGCATAAAACGCATTCAAGGTCATTGATAGAGGTCGTAGTTTCTTTAGGATATTTATTGAGTTTGTTTTTTGTGGTTATTCTAGTTGTTTGATTGGCTATTTGATTTATTGGTTTGGTTTAGGGCAAAGGTTTGGGAAAGTTAATGTTGTAATTTGAAAGGTAGGTGGTTTGGGGGCTATGGTAGTTCTCTTTCTTACCTTTATACCTACCTTTAAAATTGTTCACTTTATTTTCTCTTCTTTTTTTTTACTGGCTTAGCTATATGCCTAGACTTAATTCCCTATTTTATCCTTTTAGCAATCCTTACAGCATTGTAGAAATGTTGAGCTGAGCTTCCCATCAAATGCTCATGATAAAAGGGTTTCCTACATGACCATTCAAGTTACAACCAAATTGACATTGCACTTAAAGATCAAAAGAAAACTATTTTCACATGTCTATTTGGTACTTTTGTATATCAAAGGATGCCTTTTGGATTATGTAATGCACCAATCACATTTCAAAGATGCATGCTTATTATATTTAGTGATATGGTTGAATATTTTCTTGAAATTTTCATGGATTATTTTTCTATTTTTGGTTTGATAATTATTTTTCTATTAGAATCTTGTCATAAATTGAAAAAAAAATATCAATTCATGATAACAAATGATATTGTACTTAATCACATTGTATTATAATAAAAATTGAGGCTAACAAGTTTAAAATTGAGTTAATTGCCAACTTACTAACACTGAAATCTATTAAAGATGTTAAATCATACTTATGACATGTTGGTTTTTATAGGAGGTTTATCAAAGATTTTAGTGTAATATCTAAGCCATTGTTGACAAAGGATAATGTTTTATAATGGAATGGATATTATGAATAAGCCTTTGTTAAACTTAAAAACTTGTTTACTTTTATTCTAGTCATTCAACCTCCTGATTGGTCATTATCTTTTGAAATAATATGTGACACTAGTAATTATGTCATGGGTGTTGTTTTAGGATTAAAAAAAAAGAGGAAATCTTATATGATTTACTATGCAAGTAAAACTTTAAATAGTGCTTAAATGAATTATTCCACCATTGAAAATGAATTACTTGCAATAGTGTTTGCATGTGAAAAAATTAGATGTTATCTTGTTAGCTCACTTGTTGTTGTTTCTAATGATCATGCAACATTAAAATATCTTCTTTCTATGAAGGATTCTAAGGCTAGATTGGTTTGATGGATCTTATTACTCCAAGAATTTGGTATCATAATCAACTCCAAGAAAGGCATAAAAAAATGTTGTCGCTGATCATTTGTCGAGATTTAGTCCACATTTGATATGATACCAATGAATGATTACTTTCTTAATGAATCCTTATTCTGCATTCCTATAATGTCTTGATTTGTTAATATTGTCAATTTTCTTGCAATAGAAGATTTGCTAGCTCATTGGAGTATCCAAGATAAAAGAAAATTTTTGAGCAAAGTGAAGAACTTTTATAAGGATGACCTTTATGTATTCAAGTATTGTCCTGATCAAATATTTTAAAGAAGCCTTCCCAATAATGAGGTAAGTAGTGTCATTAAATCTTGTCATTCTAAGGCATGAAAGGATCATTTCTCATAAAAAAACAACAACTAAAAAAACCTTACAATGTAGATTTTATTGGCCCACTATGTTTAAGGACACACTTGCATTCTACAAAATCTGTGAAAATTATCAAAAGTTAGAATCTATTTCAAAACATCACATGATGCCTTTAAATCTTATTCTTGTCATTGAAATCTTTAACTATTAGGGTATAGATTTGATGGGTCTATTTCCTTCGTCATTTGGTTTTTTGCATATATTAGTCGTAATAAATTATGTTTCAAAATAGATAGAGACAATTCTAAGTCAAAATAATGATCACAAAATAGTGATCAAATTTTTGAAAAGTAATATTTTGAGTTGATTTTGAATCTCTCATGCCATGATAAGTGATGCTGGAACATATTTTTTCAACAAACCACTTGAATCTTTAATGAAGAAATATGAAATCACACATAAAGTTACTACACCTTATCACTCTCAAACAAGTGGAGAAGTAGAACTTGCTAATAGGAAGATCAAACAAATCTTGTTGAAGCATCTATTAGTTAAGGGGGTTCCAGAGAATCATCCGAACACTCTGAGATAGGTATGGACCCTAATAAAAAAGACTTGATAATGCACTTTGAGCTTATCATTAGATATGTCACCTTATAGGCTAGTTTATGAGAAACCTTGTCACTCGCATGTGAAACTTGAATATAAAGCTTATTGGGTTATTAAAGCTTTCAATTCAAACATTGATGATATTAGTCAACTGCATAAGTTACAAATAAACGAACTTGATGAAATAAGAAATGATGCATATGAGAATTCAAAAATTTATAAAGCAAGAATCAAAGTGTTTCATGACAAGAAAATCTTAAGAAAAACATTTAATGTTGGTTAAAAGGTTTTGTTTTATAATTCTCGACTCTATTTACTTCCTAAAAAGCTAAGATCAAGATAGAGAGGTCTATTTATTGTGAAACATATGTATCCTTATAAAACCTTTAATATCAAGAATCTAAATAATAGAAATGTTTTTAAGGTGAATGGACATCGTTTGAAAGCATACTTTGATAATTTTCCTAATAAAAATGAATTCATTGATTTGAATAAAAAAAATTTCAATCTTTGTAAATTTTTTTCTCTCACATTGTTTTTGTGTAACTTTTTTTTTTTGGTAGTCTCTTTCCTACCCCAGTCAAATGGTCGATAACGGTACTCTATGACTCTCAAGTCAATTATTTTCAGTTTTTCATGATAACTTATATATGTTTTTATATTTATTAATCAATTGTTCAATGCTTTGTTTCTTCTTTTTTCTTTACATATCTTCCCCACCTCTCATCTAAAAAATGGATACCACTCTCGATAAATTAAAAAAGTATTTTATCGCTCTGCATAACAAAAATTTATCGTACTAAATGTGAGAGATTGAGGTTGTTAATGTACCATAAAGTTCCTGAAGATATTCATTAGATAATTAAAGTGAAGGTTTAATTATCAGGTGAGTCTTCCAATTCTTTTATTTCACACATGCCTAGGACAGGTAAAAACATTTTTGTGAAGAAACATCATGCAAAACAATTAAAAGTTTATCACAGATGTGCTAGATTGACTTGTAATGCAGAATGTCATTTTTTAGGAGTGATATCTATATCTCATGAAGATAAAATACAATTCATTAAGGATGGCCTAAGTAAAGAGTCTTTAGATAATCCTCTATTGACTCTTGAGACACATCCTAGTAGATATTATTGACCTATGGGTCACATATTAATATTTATAATATCTTATATTTTGATGATAACAATCAAATGGAGAATGGACTAATGATAAGTTTGGATGGGATTAAATTTAAATAGGCTTTATATAAAATCACATTAACAAGTATGTGAAATTGAATGAAGAAATCCATCAATAAGTCTAAGATACAAAGCAGTGAAGACTTAGCTATTAAGAATTCATTTTAGAGCTTATTGTTAAATCTTTATATCTTATTCAATAGCAAACTAAAATGAACTCTCACACTTCACATTTTATGCATAAATAGGATTGATATACATTTAATCTGTTCAAGTTTACTAGATTTGAAACTGTCAAAATTGATTTTTAAGCTGAACTGGTCAACCATATGGGCATACCATGAGAACCGGTTGATTGTTGTTCATCTGTGATGAACACTTGGAACTTTGTAGGAACCGATTGATCGAAAAATATAGTCATTTAAATCGGTCAACCATTTTAGCCGCTAGAGGCATTCCAATGGCTATAAATGGCTAATTTCTTTTGGAAACATATATATAGCTCTCTTTTATGCAAATTAAAGAGAGATTATGAACACACATGATATAGAAGCTATTCCAAAAGAAAAACCAACTAGAAATCATCAATTTTAACATACTCTAAGTTGTGCTAAATTAAATCTTCATATTCTAGCATAAGAGTATAAAATTTTACAAGCATTACACTTACACACCTTCAGTCATCCTAAGTTCTATTAAGTGAACTATAGAGATTATTTTCAATTGTATAATCTACTTTTTGAGAAAGTGTATCTTATTATAAACAAATCATAATTGTAAACACTTGATATTCTGGATAAACTCTTGGTATTTGTGATGTATTGTCATCAAAGAAAAAATCTTAAAGATAGGACATCTTCAAGTGGTGTAATTGTTTGGTATGAATTCATCAAGGGCATTGTATCTTTCACTTAGATGAGTAAAAGAGTACAATACTCAAGTAAGGTTGGTACTTGAGGTATAAATGTAGTCTTGCCGAACCATGTTAAAAACTAAGTTTACAATCTCTCTTCCATTATCTATTTACATTAAACACTTTAATTATATTGTTGGTTATTGTGTTCTATGTGCTTAGTGTGATTATTTACATTATTTGACATAATTAGTGGAACACCTAATTCACCCTTTTATGTGTTATTATTGCCTTAATTCTATAACAACAGAGATGTGCATCGTGAAATTCATGATTTACGACCCTACTTTCATAAAGAATATGCTAGACATAGTCTTGAGAATCTGACTAAAAAAGACCTTGTTTGTTAGTTTTTTAAAAAACTGTATAGGAAGCCTATCCTGACCTGTAGAGGGTGTTTAAGCCATTTTTGGAGATAAAACCTAGGAAAAATGTGAGCCACAATCACAATTACTTGTACATATACATGTTCTAACACAAATATATATATAAAAAAAAAAAAACCCTCCAATTAGCCTATCCATATAGGTGATATGATTGCATTTTCTTTTCACTTTTCCCTTTATTTTTATTCAACTTATACATTTAAAGAGTATAAAAATGGAAGGATCCTTAGCTCATAAAATATAAAATATTTATGTTTTTGATGGATCCAGTATTTGGAGTTTTTATAATCAACAAATCATCTTGGTCAAGTACTAGCTGAGAGAAAGATTCATTTAGTGCATGAAAGAGATAATCATGGGTTAATGGGAAATGTGTCAACAATTATATTTTTATGAGTAGTCAAGTTTTAGGTATCATCTCAAAAGTTTTATCCAAAGATAACATCACTTGAAAAACAATTAGAGAGGAACTAAAAGTCTCGACAATGTCTGAATGAATAGGTACAATGCTTGAACATTATGATGCTTTTATTTCCTTATTAGATGGTTTGGGCACATTAGAAGAGATATTTGATATTTTCTTCTAGACCCAACTGAACATTCACCAAAAACCTATAGGTTTGTTAAATGTTAATAGTTTTTATAATAATTTCTTGTCTTTTATTGACCATGTTGTGGAACAAAGGTTTATTACATCTTTAGCACAACAAATCATAATTTCTACTACAATTGTTGAACAATTGATTGACCAACTACAAACTTTCATCCCTAAAATGATACATCTATAAATCAAACAGGCTAGTCAATCATGAAAAGTTGTAAAAAACATAGATTGAATTAGAGCTTTAGTATGTAAATATTTATGTCTTTTGGTTTTATCCATAACATATTATTTTCTATTTCATTGTTTATTATATTTATTTAAGTGTGTTTCAGGTTTTTCAGTAATTGTTGTTTCAGGTTTTTCAGTAATTGCTATTTCAGGTGATATCTTCTATACTCTAGCTTTTTTACTTTAAACATTGAGGACAATATCTCATTTTGGTTTAAGGAAATGATAGTTGAAATAGTTAGAAAAAAAAGGCTTTCTTTTTTATGTTATTAAAATCATTTGACATAATTGTTACTGTGAGGATGATAGAGTAAGAAGGAACTCTACTCTTAAGGTGACTCTTGAGACTTATTGTAATAAATATTTTACAATGGTTATTTGCAAAATTCATAACAGGGTTTTATCATACACTTTTTTTTGAATTATTCAACTTTAAAAACTCTCATATTGTTATCACTTAATTATGCTTATATACTTATTTATCAAGTATTTATAACCATCATTTTTACACACATACTTTGACACATGTTTGTGAGTTATTAATTGGATCATTACATTATTTGTGTTCTTTTGTCAAAAATGGCAACTAAAGGAATGAAAGATTATATATATCATTCCTAAGCAATTAATATATATATATATATATATATATATATATATATATATATATATATATATATATATATATATTTGGTTTTGTAACTTATTTAACCTAAGCAATTAAGCCTGAAAGGGTGTCTTAACACCTAATGCCCTAAAATCAACCAACCTAAGAGTTATTGACTTAAAGCTTGTTACATGGATTGAGGAGAAAGCTTAAGGGAAACAAACATTGCACTATCTGTATTTAATATTTGCAACCCATGTTATTAAACTTGTAGGGGTGTCTCAACACCTAATACTTTAAGGCCAACTAGTTTGGGAGTTTTTTGCCTAAAGCTCGTTATATCCCTATCCAAGGAAGTTAGCGTTAGAAAAACATTAGAATAAATTTTGTTTTCTTCTAAGCAAAGCCTCATAACTATGTGTTGATATATTGAGTATAAAATGAAGGTTTAGTAATATCTTGATTAAGAGGTATGTGATAGAAATATAAATCTAATGAGAGTTTATTTATTTGAATTGATCAGTGGAAGTAAAATGATGAATGTCTTGATTTTAGATTTTATAAATTGTTTTTCTATTTGAACGTTTTAATTAGTAGGGAATAGTAATACGCTAGTTGAGGATGTGATAAGTACTTAAAAATGTATTTTTATTAAGGTTTTATATCATCAACTTTCATGAAGATCAACTGTTTAGATTATGATGTTATTAATGATGTTTTATTTAGCCACCAAATCAATAGTTAGCCACCGTATTAATAGTTGTAAATTTTAGCATATAAAAAAAGGCATTTGTCATACATTTAGACATTTTGGTTTTCAAATCAAGATCCTTGTTTTTGCTTTCTTTATTTACATTTTTGTAATTTTCAAGTTTTTTTTTCATGTTATATTTTCATTAATCTCTTTTTTATACTTATCATTTTATTTATTATACTTAATTAATTTATGTCATAGCTATATTTTTATCTTGTTTTTTTATGTTTTTCTTCTTAATTATGTTTAGTTAAGTTTATTTTTGCCAAGATAAAAAGGTTACATTAATGGTGTAAGAATAAGTATAGTACAAACTTAATATGGACTTTAATGTTCAAATTCAAGAAATATTGATATTAACATGTGTTGAAGTTGTTATCTTAATCAATCTTAATACCCTCCTTATTAGGTGGTGAGTCTTGATTCGTGGTGTACAATCCTTAGGATAACAAATACTTGATTCTTTCATAGCCTAGTGTATGGAGAATTAGTATTTATGCTATGTTAGGATCATAATTTGTTGTTGACATAAGTTAGCACCATAAATACTTGACAACATGTACAAGTGTTGGCATTACTCAAATAAGATAATTAAAGATAATTATATTAATTATATTAATAACTTAAAATGAGTCATTAATGATAAATCATCTGTTTGGAACTTCGTTTGTGTGTGGTTTTCACTTGAGTAATAGAAATAATTTAAACTATATTTAGTTGAAATACCATTAATGGATCCTCTAACCTTGACAATTATTTTATCTCTATTAATCTTTACATTAATATCGCAACTTTAGATCTCTTTAACTTGGTTTCTTTTAGTATTTATGGTTCTTTATCCTTAACCACCTTATGCATCGACCCTAATTTTCCCGGTTTATTTATTATTTGGACACTCTTGCACTTGATAAAAGATATTAATTATTTGATCATGTCAAAATACCCTAACCCACTAATTATAAAGAATCAAGAACTAGAAGTTTATAGATGATAAACACCACAAAGCCAATTAATCTTTAATAAGTCCAGAAAAATTTGATGAAGAACCAAGAATATAAGCAACCTTACCGCACACAAAATATTATTTATGAATAATAAACAATCTCCCCCAAAAGAAAACCTAAATACAAGCTAAAAAAATCTTATTTATATTAGGTAAAATGTCCTAAATAAGGTTGGAAAAATAACAAAAAAGTTATAAAAAAATATAAAAAAAATATCATAAACCAACTAGGAAAATAATGCAATTCTCGCTCAGTAGCTTATAGTCTTTATTGCAAAGCCTTCCTAATGCTCGATTGCTATGAAATTTTAATCCTATAGAAAACATGACCTTTAAAATCTATGGGAAAATTGTAATATGATCTAACAATCAGATATAAAGTTATGCTTGTTAACATAAAAATATATGTTAAGAAAAAAAAAAGCCTAAAACCGTCTCTCCTTGTCCAATTCGCAAGCTACCAAGATTTCTTGCCCAATCTGTAAGCAATTAGGCTTTCCCAACTTATTCTCATATGTGGATTATGTTAATTAAAGTGTGATCATCTTTTAAACTCATCTTGACATTTGACTTGGTCTAAATATTTGAAGTAGTTTATAAAATATTGATTTTTTTTTTAATTTTTAGCTTTATAATAAGTCTAATTGACATCTTTAATAGATCATTTAGTGATTATAATTGATTCTCATCAAATTCTTTGCTCGTATTAAAATGATCCAATATTAAAACATTTTTCTTAAAGAAAATACATACATAGGGTACAATTCCTTTACCTAATGCAATGAAAAAAACTTAATGTATTGATTAATTTTGGAAAACAAAGACAGTTACTAATATATTTATTAAATTTGACTCATAATCAAGTGATTGATATAGATTAAAATTAAAATAACATTGTTTAAAAAAAATATTATAAAAAATTAAAAGCATTAATGAATTTTGACTAATTAATTAGATCAAGATTAACCAATGAAGTTAAATTAAATCAAAATTAACTTTCGTGAGAAATTGGTTATCATGCGTAAATTTTGTTGAACTATAAAACGGAAAAGGTGACATGGCCTCGCTCAATCCTCAATACACTATCCAAAATCATGCGATAATTTCCGTGCGATCTGTGAGGCCGAGGATTGTCGCCAGACAATAATATTATTCCACTACAACATTAGCAGAATAAACAAACTGCAGTCAATACGCAACTGGCAGAGCGGTGAAGCGTCCATCAACCAAACCAGCGGTGAAAAGAATAATGGTCGCATGCCTTTCGTCTACTCTACCTGATGCTCTTATTATATCCAGCAGAAGAAGAAGTCCATTCTTGAACTCTCACTACCACACTAGTTCTACATGTTGGCCTAAGTTTGGTTCTGCTGAAGCTCTCCTTTTACTCCAAAACTGCACCAGTTTCAATCATCTCAAACTTGTCCATGGTAAGATCATCCGCAATGCCCTCTCTGCTAATCAATTACTTGTTAGGAAATTGATCCACCTCTGTTCATCTTATGGGAGATTGGATTATGCTGCTTTACTTTTCCATCAAGTTCACGAACCCCATACTTTTACTTGGAATTTCATGATTAGGACGTACACTATTCATGGATATTCTATGAAAGCTCTCCTTCTCTATAACCTCATGATTCGCCGTGGCTTTCCTCCCGATAAGTTCACTTTCCCTTTCGTTGTTAAGGCGTGTTTGGCCTCCGGTTCCATCAGAAAAGGGAAAGAGGTCCATGGCCTTGCTATTAAAACTGGGTTTTCAAAGGATATGTTTTTGTACAACACTTTGATGGATCTTTATTTCAGCTGCGGGGATGAGGGCTATGGACGCAAGGTGTTTGAAAAAATGCGTGTTCGAAATGTGGTTTCGTGGACCACTTTTATTGCAGGACTTGTTGTTTGTGGAGATCTGGATGCTGCTCGACGGGCTTTTGATCAAATGCCAACACGCAATGTCGTTTCCTGGACGGCAATGATTAATGCGTATGTGAGGAACCAACGACCTCATGAGGCGTTTGAATTGTTTTGGAGAATGTTGCTTGCTAATGTGAAGCCCAATGAGTTTACTCTGGTTAATTTGTTAAAGGCGTGCTCCGAGTTGGGTAGTCTTAAATTGGGTAGATGGATTCATGATTATGCACTCAAGAACGGGTTCGACCTTGGGGCTTTCCTTGGGACTGCTCTTATTGACATGTATAGCAAATGTGGCAGTTTGGATGATGCCAGGCAAGTATTTCGCGAGATGCAAATAAAAAGTTTAGCTACATGGAATGCTATGATAACTAGCTTGGGGGTGCATGGATATGGGGAGGAGGCCCTTTCTCTTTTTACAAAGATGGAGGAGGCAAATGTACGGCCAGATGCAATCACTTTTGTAGGTGTCATATGCGCTTGTTTACAGACTGACAAAGTAAGAGAGGGTGATATGTACTTCAAATATATGAGAGAACATTATGGGATAACTCCTGTTGTAGAACATTATACTTGTATGATTGAACTATATAGTCGTGCCAACTTGTTGAATGCACTGGACGAATTAGTGAAGGGCATGCCAAGGGAGCTGAGTGACGATGTAGCAGCAGCATGGATTAAGTCAAGGTTAATCGATGATATTGATGATACAGAAAATTCTTTGGAGCACCAAGGCGAAGAATTGCAGTACTGGGAAACACGAACAGAACATTTGTCCCAGTATCAGCTTCAGGGCTTCAAATGGGATGTCGGTTGACTTCAATGGCTGGGTTTTGACCATGTTATTGTTTTTCAATGCTACAGAAAATGTGAGTTCCATACAAATTTGTTATGGCATATACATTTTGTCTCTTGCACTTGGCAAAGATTTAGCCTCAAAACATAAACACCTGTTTCTGGAGCTTTGCAAGTAGAATAGCTTGGAAAAGATTTTTTTCTATTTTTTGAAAGCTTGTCCAGCATGTTTTTGGGGAAGTTGGTGGGGGGCTCCTCTCGGCAAGGGTGTTTCTAGAGATGGATGCCATTGCTATTTTGGCTGTATAGTAATGTATCATTGTTTTTGTCGACAATATGTGCAGCACTATTATTGTATTTAAAGGATATTTGAGTTCGAATGAATATACTGATGGTACAGGTATGACACCCTGATTAGTTGGATACAAATTAACCATTTAGCATATTTGCTTTTCAATATTAGATATTTGAAACGATGGCTTTGGTATTGTTAGTTTAAAAGAAATTGCTCCATGTCCATTACCTTTAAACCTGTTAAATCTTCTATTGTATTACAGAATCAATGATTGTAATGCTTTTGTTAAATAAACAGATTGCATGCAGGATAGTTTTGCCTTTTTGCATGTTGAGCTACAAGCTTCTCACTTGTGATGTTTGGAGTAGCAGCACAAGTCTCTGATGTTAACATTAAGTTTGGGTTCGAATTCTTTCAATTTTATGTACTATGATGAGAAGACAGTTTTAACCTGGAATATATTCATATGATAATTCCGAATTTTCCATTTGGCTTATTCCGTTTCTTTTCCATATTATCATAGATTAGGATTGTTCCTATCTTTCAGTTTAGTCATGTTATGCTCAGTTTAATTATGCATTGCTTGACCTTGTTTTTTTGGCTTTTTCCTAGCATTTTTTGCCCTTGTTTCAAATAATGTCTCTATCACCCAAAAGAACCCGTCAGTGCACAAGTGGCTAAACAGTTCGCCAACGGAACCTGTTTATTGCAAGTGTCTAAAATTTCATCTCTTTAGTCATCTTGTGAGCTCAAGTAACCGATTTGCTTGCTTGATTAATTGCTTAGCAGGGAGTCATAATATTAATTTCTCTAGTTTTCATTCTGTTGCATGTTGAAACAGAGCTTTATCACCTCAGAAAGCATGGAAATGTTAGCCAATTCTGAACTACTGGGCATAGAACTTATATTGTTGGACTTCTGTGGCACTATTTGTTCAATGATGGCTCTGCTCTGTTCTCAATACATTTTTCTTGATGCCAATGATATAAAATCTGCTAATATCCCTTGTATTTTCCTTTTTCTGAAACGATTTTGCACTTGTGCCTCAAATCTCCGGTTTCTTGATGTCAATGATACAAAAGTAATGGTTTGCTTTTGTTTTTGGTGTTAGGGATAATCTTCTGTATTACAGTGTCTAAATTCTACAACCTCTTTGCTAAACAATCTGGATTCTGGAGCCTTCCCGAGCCTCAAATCACCGGAAGTATCAGAATAGGTTTGGTTTTTGACAGTCACCACGATCAAGTCGTCCGTGTTATTCAGCATTAGAGATACGGATCGATGTGTTACGGAGTGCTCATCTGCTGACCCTTGAATGGTGCTCCGCTCCTCTCTTTTCAAATGGAGATATACATTGGTGTTTGTGCGGATATTTACTCATATATAATGTCTAACAGTCATTAAACTGCCATACTATTCTTTAGATGTATATGCCTGTGTAAATGAACCTAAAAACAGTTTATTTTTATAGAAAATATTAATTAATTATTAATAAAAACTGAAATAGAAGTTAATTCATTTTTTACAAACTCACAAAATACTATTTATTAAAAAAGTAATTTTTTTTTGTCATTTAGTTGTTTTTTTTTCTAATTTTATTTATTGATTGAGAATTAAATTTCATGATTTTTTATTTTTTTTTCTGTGAAGGTTATCATAGTTTCTAAAAACATTCTGTATTGGTTTAGTGCTTGATTTTATGGACATTTATTTTTGTTATTGTATTATTAAATAAAAAAATTAATTTTAAAAAAGTAAAGTTATTAAATTTAGTGAAATTCATGACTCAGGTCGGGAATTAGACTTGTTAACTCAAGTTTTTTTTTTTTGTTCTTTAGTTTTTTTCATTGATTGTTTTTCAATTTCATCTTTATTGGGTTGATTGAGAATTGAGTTTCATGATTTGTTTTAAATTTTTTTATGTGGTTATTGTGGCATCAAAAAAATACTTTGACATTTGGTTAGTATTTGATTTTGCAAACATTTATTTTGTTATCGTATGATTAAATAAATAATAAAGTTATTAAATCTAGTAAAGTCCATGACTCGGGTCGCGGGTTTGATAGGTAAACCTGGGTTGACCCGGGTTGATCCAAAATATCGTTATATATATATATATATATATATATATATATATATATATATATATATATATATATATATATATATCTTGAATTATTTTTTAAGTCAAACCACCCTTTTACTTGTCATCTTGGTTGCTTTTAGACTCGTCAAGTTGTCTAAATCATGTCAAAGCAACTTCTACACAATTTAATTTGAAACTCGGGCTAGGTAGGGAGTCGGGTTGAGAGGTTTCATGGTTGACCTACTAGGACGAGTTTTATGACACTATCAAAGAGTAACATTCCTTTTTTACATTCAAATTTTTTTAGCCTAATATGTAGCGTAGCCTGAGCCAATTGTCTTTGTTTACTTGGTTCTTTATTGAACTCTTCAAAACTTATTAAAGATTAACTATTTTTATGGCGTTCAACACGAGCCAATTGTCTTTAATTACATTCATACTCTTAGTTCTTCATTAAACTCTTAAGAACTTATCAAGAATTAACTGTCTTTGTGGTGTTCATCCTCATTTAATAACTTTAGTTCCTTGGTTCAAGTTTTCTATCAACATGATTTTAACTTTTTGTGTTGTTTTCCATCTTGATCGTGGGTTAAAGTTCTTATCCTTCATGTTCTCATCAATTGCATTAGAGCAATGATCTATAATTAGGCTTTATGTATCTATCAATCTTTAATTTTTCACTTGATAGTTTTTGTTTTTGTTGTTACACATTTTTAGGATCCCATATATAAAAAAAACAAAAAAATCAGAAAAAAGTACAAAATAATGGAAAAATTGGAGAATATATATCCATGGGAAGAACATAAAGAATGCCAAAAATTATCAAAGATTGGTTGAGATGTATCAAAATATTCAAGTTTGAAGAATTGTTACACCCAACATTTTTTCTGAAATTTTTCAGGGTTGCGTAGAATTTATTGAAGGCTTAATTATAAGAAAAAATAATTTTTTAGTTCAATTAGGACTTTAATTTAAGGAAATTAAAGTTTGGGGGTTAAATTATAATTTTAAAAAGTTAATTTGGTCAAATAAAGAGCTTAATTACCTAAATTAGGGCTATTCATGGTTCAGTTCAGCTTGGACAAAAAAACCCAACCGAACTGAATTAGATTGATTTTGAAAAATATAAACCGAACCGGACCGAAATCCGGTTCAAACTGAACCAGTTTGGTTCAGTGAAGTTTGGTTTTTTTAACATAAAATCGAAAAACCTAATCCTGTCATATATGGGTTTTTTTGGATTTTTTTTAAATGCACTTACATTAAATTGGGTTTTAAAATTTTCTTGATGGGTTTAATTTGTAGGCTTTTTAATCAAACTGTTTAAAATTTTCGTGTTAGGTTTAATTTGTTGGGCTTCCACTAAATTGGACTTTAAATTTTTCTTGTTAGGTTTAGTTTGTCATAAGATTTTAGTTTGGGCATAAACCTTAAATATATATCAGCTACAATGAATTTCAAATGCTTCTCATGCTGTTATTTTTAATGTGCAAAATTCAAATCAATGATGCATGATTAAATTTGGACACCTCAAACTAAAAAAAGTTGTTTACATTAGAAAAGTTAACATTAGCGAGCGGATACATTTGTAGCCAACAATAAATTATCATAAACATCCAGCATAGTTTAAAGAAAAAATTTCAACAACAGCAACAACCAAAAATTTCAGCAAGGATAATACTATAAAGAAACACTAGCAAGTTAGCAATATATTAGAGTTCAACTACTAAAAAAATTAACAATGCAAAATTTTAAAGGGAATTAACAAGATAGAGTAAATCAATTACCCAAAACAATTATATTCCAGTCACACCAACATCATGAATACTACTTACAATTAGTTTAGATTTTCAAATTTTCACCAAATTCTACAAAATCATAAATTAAAATGTTAGATTAAACATATGTAAATAAATTATAAAATAACTAGATTTAAATTTGTAAGAGAAATTACCTGACTTAATCATTTCAGAATTTTCAATATAATCCATAAAGGTTCTAATGTTGATTGTAATTTGTGCTAAACACAATCAATTTTGACAATAAACAAGTGCTTGCACTGTCGATGGTGATAAAGAGCTTCGAAATGGATCTAATATGTTGAGATAGTTAACACGTGTTGTGCCACTTTCAAAAGAATCTTGTATTTTGTAGCATTACACCTCTACCAACCCAGAATATCTAATTTAAAATCATTAAGATTCTTACAATCATCACTTAAATACTTCTCAACCTCATTTTTTTATGCACTACCTTCTTCCTCTAAATGTTTTTTGAATTGAGAAGTTAAGTCATCTAGCATATCATCTACCACCATTAAATCAACATTAACATCTTTATTTATACCGGTTCAAACATTATGAATAACCTCAACATCCTCATCAACATTCATATAATACTCAAACAATCTTAGCAAAGTATCTTTAACTTTCATTGTAAAATTTTTAGTCTCTTCAACATCATACAATCTCCCAAAACAAAATCTCACATACTTCAATTTAAATTGTGGATCTAACACAACAGCCATTTACAACAAATAATTGTGTATCTTAATCCCCCCAATATTTTTTATATTTTGTCATCATATTCTTGGTCATTTTACTTACATAAACATTTGCACTTTTACAAAGTTGGGATATACTTGTGTGCATGAAAATCAATTCATGGAAGAAAAAATTAGATGTCATATACAACAAGCCAAAAAATTTCAATATAACCATATAAAATAGTTTTAAGAACTTCACAAAAGATCTAGCCTTTTCTTAATGTTCAAAAATATGAGGACCTAAGTTTTTTTGTTTCTCATTTGAATCAACCTTAAAGTATCTAAAATATCTAGGATCAGTTTCTTCTAACCTTATAAAAACCACATCAAATTTAACAGTAGCATTTAGCATCATATACGTAGAGTTCCATCTAGTTACAACATCCAAGCAAACAGATTTTTTACTTTCAATTTTCAACTTTTTCGCATATTGGTTAAAAACAAGTTGTCTAAAAAGAGAATATCTAATAAACCTTACTGCATTATGAATCTTAACCACTGAATCATCAATATCTTTCAATCATGCACATACAATAAGATTAACAATATGTGCATAACATCTAACATGCATGAAGTCATTTGACATTATATTAATTGCCCAACCATTTGTTACTCTTTTCAGATATTTTATTGTTAAATTATTTGAACTTGCATTGTCTACTGTAACTGTTAAAATGTTATCAATTCCCTATTCCAACAAACAACTCTCAATCGCTTAACCAATTGTTTCACCTTAATTATTAGAAACTTGATAAAAGTTTAGAATTCTTTTATTCATGTTCTAACCTTCATCAATCCAATTAGTAGTCAAATGCATATAATTAATATTTTGGATTGATGTCAAAGTATCGGTTGTTAAACATAAACAAATTGATACTTTGCTATTTATAGGGTTTTCAGGTTTCTCTATAAATAAAATATTATGCCTCTTATTCCTTATGGATGGTGATAAAGGTGAGTAAAGTACAATGTTGAAATACCTAAAACATAAAAGAAAATAGTTAGCACTCTAAGGTATATAAATCTCTCTCTCCTAAAAGGGTTGAGGAGATTTCTCACTAATGGTTCATTTGGATTACTATTAGAGGCCGGACAATTGGACGACTTGTGGTTTGCGATAACTCAGCTTTGAAGTATATATTCAAAGCCGAAAAAAGTTCAGACCTTTAGGTAATCTTTTCGCATAAACCTTAAACAACTTTAGATTTGTTTAACAAAATCCCTGGAACTCCTAAAAAAATTTAAATTTACCGTTTTCTCTACATATATATGTTTCAAGAAACCCAATAAATCTGTCAAACGAAATATTAAGAATCTCTAAAATATTTTAAATTTACTATTTTCATGTGTTTTGGAAACCCTGGTATAATTGGTGAACTTTCGTACCCTAATTAATATATACAAATAATATATTTGTAATAATTATAATGTATATAAAAAGACTTTTGTTTTTATATACTATATATTTTATTTAATTGAGGTTTATAATCATGTTAACCTCGTGGGATGAAAACACATAAAAAAAATGGTTTTTGTTTTGATGAAAATAAAAGCAAACAAAAAGGTTAGGAAGCTTTCAAGAGCGCGACGCGGAATTAGGAATCCTCCTCCACCACCTCCACCTCCTCCTCCTCCTCCTCCTCCGTGAACTTGCACTGCTATCCCGTGACCAAATAGCAAGGAGCCTGTAAAAGAGTAGTTATTGGAAAAGGCAATATATTTTATAGGATGTAAAAGAGTAGTCAATGGAAAAGGCAATATATTTTATAGGATGGGACCAAAGAAAAAGAAAAAGGAAGGAAGGGTCCCACTTTTACTATTCCCCACCCACAACTTGGATCCTTTTTCTCACGCTGATGTATCTCTCCTCTTTTGCAATTTTTTTTTTATAGCAAAGCACACAAATGGGCGATCATAACCCACCCACCCTCTCCCTCCCTCATCGTTTCTTTCTTGCACCACCACTTCTATAAGCTTTGCTTTGTTCTTTTGGGTTTTTTTATTCCTTCTTCAAGAATAAATGTATATATAAGTAGAGAGTGGGCTTTAAGAGGGCTCTTATCTTTGTAGGGTTTCTTCAGCTTTGTAAATATTTTCAATATTTTTGTTGCATGAATTACAGCTCTTTGACCGATCTTCTTGTTCATTCGGGTAATAATTCTGTTTTCTTTACTCTCTTATCCGGTTGCTTTTCTGGATCTTTTCCATCGTTAATTCTGTTTGTTTGTTGAGAAGGTAAGAAATGGATTTTTTGTTTGTGAGCTTGTTTATTACCAATTCCTTTCCATTTTTATCACCAGGTTATTTGATTCTGTGTTTTGGTATTTACTATTTTTGGATGCTGGCTGATTTTTAAATTTTTTGTGTATTTTTGGGTTGAATTCCATTATTGGATTTAATTCCTGTTTCCATGCAAAACATCAAGTGGAATCAGTTGATTTTCTTTTTTAAAGTAGTAAACAGTTCTGACACGAAAAGGTATGCTTTGTTGCTTTACTGGATTTGGTTCTGTTTTTCACACAGTTTTTTTTTTCTTTGAAAGAAAAGGTCAGGGCTTGGAAAAGTAGTTAATTTTCATCAAAGATTTCTGTTTTCTTTATTTTTTCTCAACTTGCATTGCTTCATGCAGTGTTCATAATTAAAGCCTTTGATTTCCCTGGATAGATCATGCTCTTTCTGTTTGTTTAATGGAGTTAAACATTTGCAGTTGTCTTTTTCCGCCCCCTCTTTTGTTGTTTGTGAAGCTTAATTTGTTCTAGAACTGGCCTTTTCTTTCTTCTTGTTTTTCACTTTCATATTGTGTAGAAATTATTATCTAAAATAAATGAAGCTTGCCCATCTAGTCTTGATTGTAGAGTGACAATCCATTTATCTCATTGAAATACATACAGTGTTCATAATTTTCATCAAAGATTTCTGTTTTCTTTATTTTTTCTTAACTTGCATTGCTTCATGCAGTGTTCATAGTTAAAGCCTTTGATTTCCCTGGATAGATCATGCTCTTTCTGTTTGTTTAATGGAGTTAAACATTTGCAGTTGTCTTTTTCCGCCCCCTCTTTTGGTTGTTTGTGAAGCTTAATTTGTTCTAGAACTGGCCTTTTCTTTCTTCTTGTTTTTCACTTTCATATTGTGTAGAAATTATTATCTAAAATAAATGAAGCTTGCCCATCTAGTCTTGATTGTAGAGTGACAATCCAGTTATCTCATTGAAATACATACCTCTCATCTGATTTCTTGTAATTCATCTTTGTTAGCATAAATAATAACATTTTTTCATATTAGGTAATGCTTGAAGGTTGTTTTAAAATCCGAAAACTGTAAAATCCGTTTGTGGAACTGTGGTGTACTAAAGAAGGTAGCTTCTTTTAGCTGCAAATTAGTGCAGTTAGAGGTTTCAGTATTGGTGAAGTTTGGTTTGAGTCAATAGTGAGTTGAATCATGGGTTATATTTGTGATTTTTGTGGGGAGCAAAGGTCCATGGTTTATTGCCGGTCAGATGCTGCATGCTTATGCTTATCATGCGATCAAATTGTTCATTCTGCTAATGCCTTGTCCAAGCGTCACTCACGGACCCTCGTATGTGAAAGATGCAATTCACAACCTGCATTAGTTAGACGCGTGGAAGAAAGAATCTCTCTTTGTCAGAATTGTGATTGGATGGGCTATGGCTCCTCAACATCAGCTTCCACACATAAAAGGCAAACGATCAATTGTTACTTTGGCTGTCCATCAGTTTCTGAGCTTTCTTCAAAATGGCCATTCATTTTAGACTTCCCTTCTGGGGGTGGATCTACTTGTGAGCAGGAGTTGGGTTTAATGAGCATTGCTGAAAATAGCACCAAAAACACCTGGGGTCCGACAGAGAATACTATTTGCCATAATGCATCTGGAATTGTTGGGGTTAATGACAGGTGTGAAATAGCTAAATCAGGTGTTTGGCATGAGGCTTCTTCAGTACCTGAATCAAGCTCTGTGCCAAACAATTTAGACCAGCCAACCAGATCTCCAAATTCATCTTTGCCAAAGGTATGTGGTACTTCTATATATTTACCTTCTTGTAGGTGTAATTAAATTATTCTGTAGGGATGTAGGTGTCTGTCATTTGGTTGCATGAACAATCTAATAAGCAACATGGTGATCTAAATTTTGGCTTGCAGGAAAGTAAAATTACTTTTCTCAGTCATCTTCACATTTTAGGTCCCCTTTAATCATTTTCACATTTTAGATTTCTGGGTATGAAGAATGTTATAAATTTAAACTTCCTCATAAGAAAATCGTTGTTATCGTGTCCAATCTTTTGTCTATGCAGCATGCTTAACCTTTGACAGTCTGGCTTTTAAAATTTAAATTGCTAAATAAAGCCTATTCTTTCTGAGAAAATGTATGTAGTTGGGAATCTCATCCCTCCTTTTAATGATATGATTTTTCTGTTCAGCAATTTTAACAGGTTATATTGTTGTAGTATTCTCGATCATTCAAAGGTTCTTTTAACCTCAGAACTAATTTTGTGATAGTGTTTGCCTTCTACATGCATGGTAATGATGCACTTGGAATGTCTGGTCTTTGAGCTTTCTTACATCCACCTAAGCTCATAGTCAGTCAAAGCCTAACTTCATTTCATCGTTTCAAGTTAGCAAACTGAAATAAACACACATGCGTGATCATTGAGATAGAGAGAGAGAGTTGTTACCTTTGCTTTTTGGATATGTGAAATTTTTATTTTCTGTTTCTTAAGGACCTTTTGCAAATTTCACTCTATCCATCTGCAGTTATACTGTCCTGGGACTAAGTGTCCTGCACGCTATGAAGATGCTGATCTTTATGAGGACTTCAATATGGCTGAAATGGATTTGAATCTTGAAAACTATGAAGAACTATTTGGTGTTACCCTCAATAATTCAGAAGAGCTTTTTGAGAATGGTGGCATTGATAGCTTATTTGGGACAAAGGACATGCCCATTGTTGATTCCAATTGTCAGGGTGCAGTTGCAGCTGAGGTTCTCTTCTTATATTTTCATCTTTTTCTGTGCATGTATCTTTGTCTTTTGATTTGTTTATTCCTTGTTGTAACAATTGAAAATAAATGTATACTTCGGGGTTACCATGTCTTTTTTGTTTAATTTTTTAATATGTCAAATTAGTCACTGGAAAAAGATAATATTGAACAGTTTTAAGTTGCAGCAGTTCTCTTTGGTCAATTTCCTTTCCATTTATAGGTTTTTTTTTTCCCTTCTTTTTGGGTGGGGATGGGGGATTTATATAGTTTAAATACTTCCCTCTGACGTGATTGAAAAGGATACTTTTATTGTTGATATATATTTCATGAATTGATTTCTCACTAGATCTCACCTTGTGTTTTATGGATTCTTGCCTAAAGGGAAAAGGGAAGTAAATGTCCTGATAAGGGCAATGTGTTCACGTGTGCTGCAGAAGAAATGTTCATCGTTAAGCTGAAACAATCTTAATTCCTGATTTTACTGATCTTGGAACCGGATTGAAGTAATTATCAAACAACATTGGCTAGTTGATTTTGGAGTGGAAGTAGGAAAATTCTCTGCCATGGGGTTAAAAACTGCCATCAACTTGTATGGCATCATTTTAGTTGTCAACAACAAATTTTGTTGAATAATAAATCAGTTCATGCATTTCAGGATTAATTGACCCTCATGGTACTGTACCTACCTAGCAGTTGGTCCTGATTCCCATTCTCATACATGTTCTCTTTGTCTCCGAGTCATTTTCTACCTACCTTCGATTGCATGATAATGTGCATGGCTACTACAATTTTAAATCTACCTGCCTATGGTCACTTGTCTTTTATAAGCACTTTTAGCATTAGACATTTTTTATTTATTTCATTCATGGTTAAATGTTGATTTCTCCAGGGGTCATCAGTTGGACTGGTCAACACAATACAGCCAACATGCAGCAACGCACCATCTCCTGATTCTATGATTAGTACTAAGACCGAACCAATCCTTTGTTTTACGGCAAGGCAAGGCCATTCCAGCCTATCATTTTCTGGCCTTACTGGAGAGAGTAATGCTGGAGATTATCAAGACTGTGGAGCATCTTTAATGCTTCTCATGGGAGAGCCTTCATGGTGTCCCCCATGCCCTGAGAGTCCTTTACCTTCAGCTAACCGAAGTGATGCGGTAAAGCGTTACATGGAAAAGAAAAAGACACGCAAGTAAGTATGCTATCAATCTAATAATATGAAAATCTATTTGGTAGGTTCACTTGGAGTTTTTTTGTGATTCCCAAAATGAGACTTGCATATATTTTATACTTATTTCCTTATTTTATTTTTCAAAAAATCTTATCATGTTATAGTCCATCAATTGATGGACTGTTCAATCAATATGGTACCCGTTATTTGTTCATTCCTTTCAACAAGGAGAAACTACACTTAGAAACTTAATCTTGAGCAGAGACAAGTAACAACCTTGGAAATCAAACGAAGTGTGAAATTCTTAACGGAGTTTAACAGGTTAAGAGGTGAAGGTGCACAATGCCAAGAAATCTATAAATCAAGTAAAAAGTAAAGCAATAAAGATAAAAGAAAGATATAGAGGAAAACTGTAAATTACGTTAAGTAAAAAAAAAGTGAGAACTTGCAGAAATTTTATAAAGAAATTGAGTTTCTCGTAAACTATAAATCCTAGTCCTATACAAACTGTCTATGATAATTAAGGATTTTACATCTTGAATCCTAGCACACAATTCATACATTTTATTTGTGCATCTTCTCCTAGAAGTTTTATGTATTACAACTCTAATTATACTACAACATTTGCTAGTCAACTGCTAAAGACTCTTGTAATGAATAGGACTTGTTCGTCGTTCAATAACTTAAATCCTATCTTCTTTGGTTTGCTCAAAAACACAAAGTGAACAACTACTGCTCTTGATCAAACAACACGTGGTTGTTTATTTTTTATATAAACAATGCTCCCTATATTACTTTTATTTAGAAAAAAATGAAGTAATGTCGACATGCCTCTTTAAATTGATTGATAAATGACCATCACTGATGTGGCAAATGAAGCACTACTTTAAAATATTGATTATGTTTCACTTTCTAACATGTCAATCAAGGTAAGCAATTTCAAAATGAAGCGTTGTTTTGCCTTCATGTGATACTTTAAGAGCTATAAGAATTGTCGTTCTAATTCTCTATCAATTTATATTCAGCTCTTCATCTTCTTCCCAAAATCATTACTATTTTTCTACAAAAACTAAAGTTTCCCCAAAACCTAAGTTTTCTTCTTCAAAAAGTCATGGCCAACAACACTTCTCCTTTAAAACCTTCTCTAATTACTTGTTTTCAAAATGTCACTGCATCCCCAATGTTAATTGCAACATGGTGAATGCAAAGGGCCTTACCAAAAAGAAATTGTCCTTCAAAATCTAGTAAGGCCCTTTGCATCCCCAGAGGGTATGATTGGGGAATGGAAAGGGCCACCAAAAAGAAATTGGCCTTGAAAGGGCTTCTCTTTCCATCAGACATCAAAAGAGAAAAATTTCAAGATGACCATGTCATCCTTGATGTTTGGAAGAAATAAATTGCAACATGGCCTAACATAGCCTCTTCTGATTATATCAATTGACTTTAACTAAATTGAACATCACCTTGGTGATAAGTGGAAACTTGACTATACCAATTGACTATAACCGAATTGAACAACACCTTGGTGATAAGTGGAAACTTGACTATACCAATTGACTATAACCGAATTGAACAACACCTTGGTGATAAGTGGAAATGTCAAAGGATTCTCAATGCCATTCAATTTTATAGGATCTCCATCAAACAAAACAAAGTGATGTTGGTTGCATACTCTTTTTGGTCGAAGTTTGGTAACGTCTTCAACTTTAGGTATGGGATGTAGACTGTAATCCTCTTTGATTTTCCATGATAAGAGACCTCTGGATAGAGGGTGAAGAATTATGTGTCTTTTAACAAGTGCTAACTAGTCAATTTGAAGACCAATTAGTTGCTACTCTTGTGTATGATGCTTGTTTAAAACAAGAGAAGAAAGAAAGGAACCTTGCAATTCAGTGTGAGCATGTTGCTTTCTTGCTATACTAGGTATGTAGATTGCTAATCCACTCCAGGTCCAAGAAACCTTCAAAGGCATCTTGAAGATATTGTTGCCTTAGTAGAAGGTTGCACCATGGTTTAGGGCCTTTTGTCCTTAGCCAAATTTATAAGGCCTTAGAGGAATGCCAAGGCAAGAGCAAGCAACATCCTTTCATGGTGGGTGCAATTATGGGCTGTAACCTATTCCACGAGTTTAGTGATACACAGACAACCCTGGACCCTCGATTGATCTGTGTTGGAGAGAGGTTGATGAATACTCAATTCCATAGCTTCTTTTTTTGATGCTATGTGGAAGCCTTCCTAGCCATGGTAAGAAGTGACAAATCCATGGCATTCCTTGTTGCAGTGAGCAGTGTTGTCAAAAGTGAAAGGCACCCTAAGGCGTCAAGTTTGTCAAATGTCTGAAACTTCAAGCGCACACCTGGATAAAACAAGGCACTAAGTTGTAAATTCAAATAAAATTTATGCATGATAGTATAATATATAAATCACAAATATATATTTTAAAAACTAAGACTAGAAAATCAATGGGAAACTTAAAATATTTCAACAGTCATTAAAAAGTTATACTATTCACCTTTAAAAACAAAATAAGGCAATTTAAAAGAGCAAGTAGATTAAAATAGTTAAACTTAAATATCATCATCATCATCATCAATCTTCCAGCACAACATCATCATTTGCACTTTCATCTCCTTCACTCAAGTCTCCCATATCCTCCATTTCAAGATTATCTTCTGAATCATCACTTAAATATAAGGCACTTCTTTAGAATTAGAACTTGATCCCACTTCATATCCAGAACTAGAATTTGATGCTCCTCCTATACTTCTTAATAAAGATGTACCTAATTCTTCAATGTTTTTCATTTTTGAAAAACCATGGCTGCCACTGACCCACAATGCTCTCTTTAAATATGCTTGCAGCTCCATTTTGATGTTTCTTTTTTCTTTTTAAACCGTACTCTTTACTTTTACAACTATACCCTTAAATTATTTTTGGTGGTGGTGGTGGTGGTGGTGGATAGAAAGAATACGGGCAAATATGTCAAAACACATTAATTAACAAAATAGAAAAAAAAACAAAAATTTCAACGAGTGCTTGCATTCCAAGCGAGCGCCTATGCAATGCCTTGTAAAATTGCCTTGCTTGGAAAAATAAAAGGCATTGGGGTCTCACCTTGTCTTGCTTGGAGCACCTCTTGACAACACTGGCAATAAGTACTTGCCCAAGTTGGTTCTCTCTTAATTTGTCAATTCTTTGGCTTTAATATGATCGATACACCTCTTGCCTATATGCAACGCCTAGTTAAATTGCCTTGCTTGGAAAAATAAAAGGCACCGGGGACTCACCTCGATTCATTTTCTTTTTCAAAAAGTGAATGCTACCAACTTTTAATGCCTTGTCGATATGATCGTAAAGATGACACAACTGTTAGTATAATGTATTCATGAGTCATGCCACTTACAGTTTATTTTCCCCTTTGTTTGCTCAATAACGGAGATTGTGTGATTGCTCAGAAGTTTGATTTTTCCTCCATCAATTAGTTGAATATCACTTGGGCCCTCTTGATGTCAAATGAGTATTTTTTTTTTATTTTATGGTTACTTTTGTTTCTTTACTAATAGGTTTGTTAGTCTTTTTTGGCTTTTTTACTGCAACAATCTCAAATGATTTTTCATCTTTGAATTCTGTGACCAATATTTGTTTCTACTAAATTTCTTCAAACTCTTCCTCAAAGCTTGAATGTGTCATTGCGACCTCATTTAAGTAGCCAACTAGGTACATTTCTCTAAGTGTCTTCTTTTTTGCTTGGTTGACAACATTTTTTTTTAATCGAACAACATCATCTATAAGGGTGTAAATATTTTAGTACTTGGTCTCTACAAATTGTTTTCGTATATTTCATTGCATCCTTTCCATAATTAACTTTTTGCACTTTTGTTCTATTATGGTTATAGGGTACTTTATATTTAGAATCCTGAAACGAAGGACATGGTTTTTTATAAACTCCCCCTTGGTCTTGGATTATCCAAGTTAGCCAGTGTTACTTTTGGTTCTATAAAAATGCTTATGAAAATGAGCCTCCATTTCTTCCTAGCTATTGATGGAGTTGGGTGGCAGTGTGGAAAACCTGTGAAAGACAGTCTTGGTCACTGATGAACCAAATAAACTTAGTTTCAAAAAGGCATTAGCAACACTGTCATCACAATTACAATAAACTTGGTGATGTGTTTCCTTCTTGACTAGTAGTTCTCCTTAGAAAACTATTTGAAGTTAGCTATCTTCATTCTTTGAGAATTGGATTTAATATGCCAATCGCTTCAGGATATGAATGATTATTTTGCATCTGGCTATAAGTCCAACATTAAGCCTTATTTTCCTTAAGTGTTGGGTTAATTCAACCCTATCAATTTTTCTCGTTGCTTGCTGGTTGACAACAGAGGCATCTAAAGATCGAGATTGCCTAGTTTAAAGGCAGTTTATGGAGCACTAAACTGCAAAAGTACAAGTTGAGATGGTTGTAGATAAGGTGGGTGAGCCTTGTAATTAGCTTGAGACTGCCTATACAATTGCGGTGTAGGTGGTACCTCGTGGCTGATTGTGTCTAACTTGGGCTAAGCTTGTTGTGTTGTTTATTGTGTGGTCATGTGATACATAGGACGTGGCTAAGAACTTCCAAACATTTCTATTAGATACTTGTTATCGAAGTTTATCATAGGACTTGGCTTATCGGAAACTAGTCAAAAGGAGTGCCTAATTGACTCTATTTGAGCTTGTTCTAGATTTAATTGAGCTGATTGGCCACAACTTGCATGTTCTTGTTGACTATAACAATATTATTGTGGTAAGTTATGACAATTGTATTTTCCATTTTTAACTAGATAACTTTTAAATCATCATTAGATAGATTTAAGTTATGATAAAAAGACTTACCTTTAGAAAGAGCCCAGTCAGTTGTGAGCATTTGATCTTACCATCATAAGGTTTTGTAGGAGGTATAAAAACACTAACATATCCACCACTAATTGGTAGAGGTAATAATGTTGGGAAGTGTGGCATCGTTAAGACATTATGGTTATGTCCAGGTGCAATTCTTTGTTGATGGGGTGACTTAGATGATGAAGAACCATCCCGTGACACGTTTGATGGAGGCTACTCCATTGGCCTATATCTTTGTGAGTTGTTTTCAGACTCCTCGTGTCAGGGAAATGACCTTTATCAATTGTATGGACTGATTGATTGTCAGTTAATATAATCATGTTTTTTACCTTGTTTTTTTTTGCATGATTACCAATATGTTATTATTTTAACAAATGGGTCCCAATGAGGGTGTCAATCAATTGATGAATTCTTCGAACAATATGCTAGTTATTTGTTATTTTTTTTGAATGACGAAAAGCTACATTTAGAAATTTAATCCCGAGCTGAGGCAGGTGACAATCTCGCAAATCAAACAAAATGGAATTCTTAACTTGGTTTAATAGGTTAAGAGATGAAGGCGTGTAATGCCAAGAAATCTACAAACCAAATAAAAAGTAAAGCAATAAAGATAAAAGAGAGTTATAAATTGCGATAAATAAAAGAAATCAATAAATTGCAGAAAGCTTGTAAAGAAATCATATATATTGGGCTGCCTCCTGGTTCCAGGTACTAGACGACCTATTTATAATGTTATAGAGATCGAGTTTTATATAAACTATAAATCCTAGTTCTATTATAATTTGTTATGGAAAAAAAGTATTTTAGAACCTGAATCCTAGTGCAATTCCTATTCGTGCACCACCTCTTGACAGTTGTAAGTGTTATAACTCTAATTATACTGCAACATTCACCAATGTTAACTGCAAAAGACTCATGTTTTGAATAAGATTTGATCGTTGATCAATAACTTAAATCCTCATCTTCTCGATTGATTTTAGTTATTTCACTGGTTTCCTTACAAACACCAAGTGAACATCTACTGCTCTTGTTTATTTTTAGTACAAAAAATTATTTGGTTGATTTTCTCACTTAGTTGTACATGTATATTGTGTGCTATATTATTTTTCTCTTCTTGTATTTTATCATCATGTAATATGTCCATATAGTGCAGCAATACAGTCTTAAGATATCATACAATTCACAAGAAATAGCGCAATGCATGCATTTGAGTGTATAAATTATCCTTTTCTTGTGTTTGTTTTTGTAGTTCACATGTGAAGATAAATGACTGCATATATAAGTTCTTTCTTTTAGCTGACCTGGTTTGAGGAGAATTCAAGAGAACATACCATACTGTATACCCAAGTAACCTTTTTCTTTAGTGATTTTCACAAATATTTTGCTCACCTAGACTCTGAACTCTGGTTTTTATGGTTGTACTTTATTTGAAACTTTTGTGGATTTTCAGAATCCTCTGCATTTTGTTCTGCACTTTATGGCAGTCCTATGTTTAACGGCTTGGCTAATTCTGTCATAGGTTTGAAAAGAAAGTGAGGTATGCGTCTCGCAAAGCAAGGGCAGATGTAAGAAGGCGTGTGAAGGGTCGTTTTGTCAAAGCTGGTGATGCTTATGATTATGACCCACTGAGCCAAACAAGAAGTTTCTGAGTGTGCATTTGTAAACCATGTTTTTGGAAGAATAAAAGGAAAGAAACCGATCTTCAGTTTGGAGAGACTTGATATTATTTCCTAAACAACAGATGTTGATACATTATTTTCCTTGTGCAATGACAGGCTATACGATGGTATCATTGGGGTCTAGGTTTTTGTGGGGAGAAAAGGTGGAGTATGGAAGTAAAGGAGCTGGTTTCTGATGCTTCACCAAAAAGTTCTGATAAACAGAAACGATGGTTTCTGACATCATCCATCAAGATTGCCTGATTGCCTTGCCTTGACACTGGAAGTTTTCATTTCCTTTCCACTTCCCTGAGCAGCTTCATCTGTTTCATTTTTTACTCCAAGGAAAATATACATATTTGTCCGACCATAAAAATGCTCAATGCTCATAATGCTGACTATTAATCCTCTAAGCTCCTGCTCAGGTCAGTTGCCAGGTTGGCCAAAGATCTTGCCGTTGTAATTTTTCTTTCTTTCTTTCTCTCTCTCCATTTGACATGTATATATCACAGGATTTATACATTTAGTTGAGAGGATATGATGTCTGGCCTGAACCAGTTGTAGGGTAGGAGAAAACTAGAGTTGTGGGTTTGTAAATATAACCGGATTGATTATATATGCTGTATTTTTAAGAGGGTACTGTCCAGTTCTGTAATTCTAGATATTTTTCTAATTATTTGTTATTGTTCTCAATCTATTAATTATTTACTTGTTACTTTACTGTTGATTGTAGAAGAGTATACAGACTGTGTACTGACTACTTTGGCTGATAAATGCCATAGGATAAGGGAAGATCCTTCATTCACTTTGGGGTATTCTTTACATGTATTAACTTCGTTGCTTAATAAACTCCTGCACGTTTATGCTTATTCGCATAAATGGGCATCACTATCTTGATTTGGCATTCGCGAAACAACCCTATTGAATCTTGCTCTCGTCCTTTGAACTGAATCATGAGGAATAAACCTGCAAGAGTAGAGCTTTGCACGGCCATGTCCACAGGATTTATTTTGTAGGTAGAGTTCTTCAGGGGACCTGCATGATTGTATTGCTAGTTCATTTTCTCATGAAGAAACGATAACGTCCTATTTCTTCTTTATGAATAGCCGAGTGTGCATTGCATTTTCTGGTATAATTTCATTTTATCTTCCAACTTTTTTTCACTTCTCCGAGTCCAGGCTTTTTAGCTTGTTATGTAAAAATTTATAATCTCACATGTTGTTGATTATCGTCCAAATAATTAAAGCTTATCTAAACCAATCACCTTCTCCGAAGGGTCCAAATATTTAAGACTAGGCTATCTAAAACTTGTCACCTTCTTCGAAGGGTGATAGTGTCATGATAGCTCAACTAAGTCAACATTACCTTTTTGCCTCCTGTGTTTGCGGCAATTGCCTTACCTCCTATGTTTTAAACTTGATGGTGATGGGCTACCAAAAAAAAAAAAGAGTACGTTGTTTGTGCTGGACAGCTCTTCTGTTTGTGTCCGAACCAAACAAACAGCTTAGCTATCTTCAAAAGACAACCTTTCTATTTGGAACTAGACCCAAACAAAGAAAAAAGAGGAGAAGCTAGCGGACGTGGGAAGAGAAAGGAATAAAAGAGCAGCACAAATTTCAACGAAAGAAAGAGAGAATAAAACACCGATATACATTGAAGCTCTTGATCAGCACACAAACCACATCATTAAAAAAATCCAATAACATCATAGAAGGCCACTATTGAAGATCAGGGGGAGTCATGTGTGTCGTCCAAGTAATTGGGAGTGACTTATGTTGGGGGCGTGTATTACACATGCCAGCCAATTTTTCCTTTTATTTTATCCACTTCGTTATTTTATAGTTCTTATACAATTCTTTAATTCAGTCTCCAAAACTGAATTAACATATAACATGTTAAAATAAAAGGAAAAGAAGGGAAAATATTGAACTATACTACTAATAAGCCTTCACCTAAATAGATCACCCTGTCTACTAGGTTATGGCCTTAGACCAATAACAGATTGTAGACCAAATCTCAAAAAATACAAATTCCTAGAAAGCCTAGTGATTTGACACGAGAGTCCTCTACTAGTTCTATTAATATTCGATTACTTGAGTTTAGATTGATAATGCAAATAAATAAAGTTTTTAATGTTATTTATTGTCACGAGAATCCTCTAATAGTCTTACCTGTGAGCTAACTTTAAGCCTGAATTCTCCTCTCTTCATTAAATGATAAAACAAGTTTATCTTATGTGATCTTAAATTTTGGAATGTGATATTTTTAGATTATCCAACCATGTATGCATTAGAGTTCTATACAATAAGTTATGGCTATTTTAGTTTTGAAACTTTTTATGTATCGGAGTTTTTAACAAGTAAAAAACGTGTGTTACTTATTATTTATCTATTTTTTATAAAAATTAATTTACTTTGGTCTTAATTATGTCATTTTGATTTATCCCTAAATTTGAAGAGTTATTCTAAGTATATAATGATCATTCAAACCTGTATTAAACATTTTTTGAAGAAATTGAATTGAAAAACTCTTTAACTTGACCTTTTGACGCCCTATTCGGTTATATATCTCATTTTGAGTGGTGAAATTTTATCCCTTAACTTTGTATCTCTAAAGTGGTGAGTGAATTTGTATCTTTAAATTGATGGGTTGTTTGCATTTATATCTCTTTGGTTTTGTAACTTAAACTATCCTTTGTTTGCGTATATTGTTTCTACTCTATATGTATCATCCCAATATCAAGTTGGTATCAAAGCTTAAGATTTACAACCATGGCTATTCATGGATATCATGTTTAAGAATTTCATAAAGACATTCATGCCCTTAAAATGGACGAAATGATAAGGCAATTTTAGTAGCTCTAGGAGGATCTTAATCGATATAAGAATTGAGATGATGATGATGAGAGTGATATGCATCATGATTCTAACATGGAAGAGGTTGATTCTAATGCGTATGGGCACTTAGATGATCCAATGATAAGAGTTCAGGCAAAATAACTACAAAGTGCCTTAACAAGTTAGATTAGCGCGATTTAAGCTTTGATAAGTTTGAAGGCTTGTATAATGAATGAAAATAGTTTAAATATATTTGTTTTGTTTTCAAATAAGGTGTCATGATTTGAGAGTTTTGGAGAGTTTGGGTTTACCAGTTAGTCTGTGGATAAATTTGAGCTTGAATTTTCACTATTTTATTGCATTGGAAAATAAGCGTATTCTATATGATTTGAGCATGCACTGGATTTTTGTATGAAAAGTTATTGTTGTTTTATTTTTTGTGTCTGTATGTATTCTACAAGTAAAAAATGTTTGTTACTTATTATTTTTCTAGTTTTTTTAACAAAGTTATTTATTTGGGTTTCAATTATATCATTTTGGTATTTCCTAGACTTAGAGGGTTGTTCCAAATATATAATGATATTTCAGACCAAATATTAGGCACTTTTTAAATGATATAAAACTTTTCAACTTCTTATTTAGAGAATTTTCTTCCTGGTTCTCCATTTCAAGGATTGGTTGAAGAACAATTCAGACTTATCACTCTTAATTACAAAGAGTATGACGTCTTTATCTTGATATGAATTTTTTTGTAGTGTCTTTAACTTATCAAAGAGTTTCATTCAGACTTTATCCCTCATTTCTATTACAAATCATGTAATTTCCAGCCTAAATACTATAAGAAAAAAAATTGTATAACCAAACCTACTTTTCTTCATCTTCATATCAAATTACTAGTTTGTTCGGGTTAAGAAGCTTAGGCATATCATCTTGGTATCATAGTCAAGGTTTCAAAATTGATTTGGGACTTTGTATATTGTTGACTTGAGATTACAAATATCAAGGATTGTGGACTGAAACAAATTATTTTCTTTGACTTGGATTTGGATTAGAACGAGTTTTCCCTTACTAATTGTCGTGGTCATTTGTATTCTTTATTGAATTTGTGATATGAGTTGAAAGACATTGTTGTTTAAATTTGTGTGTGAATTATGAGAAATTGATATACAATGGCTGAAGAAAGAGATAAAGTTTCGAGGGGCGTCGCACGTGTGCGGCGTTGCGGTGAAAAAAATCCACTCTCAAATCCTAGAATGTTGGTATCCTAGAAAAATAAAAAAAAAATAGTGAGACAAAAAATTCTTGTCTTTTATTTGTGGAAAACTAGAGTGGGAGTCGCCACCTAATATTTTGGTCACTAGGAACCCTAACTGGTCTCAAAGATCGGATACAGGGACTGATTGCGTAAATGAAAGGTATTAGCACCCCAAATACACCCTACATAAGGTAAGCTGTATTGTTTTATTGTCTGATAAAATCTAAGGTCTTGTCGTGTTTTCTAGTTGTTGGTCCGTTTATGGTTTAAGAAAAGTCCTCCTCGGTAAAGAGATCCTTATCTTATCGGGTAAAACCTAACCATTCTAACGTTAATAAAAGAATTTAATATCCAGAATACGTCTTACGTATAAGGTCTTTTAATATCCGGAATACGTCTTACGTATAAGGTTGTAACCCCATATACTAAAAGAAAACAAATAATTTTTTTGGAATTTTTGAAATATTGGCCAAGTTCTCGTGACTTTAATAAACTGGTTATTAAAGCCAAAATGCATGCTAATACATATTTTTGAATTTTTGTTGTATGAAAATATGATATGATTTTTTTTCTTTGAGATACTGAGCCATATGGTTGAAAACAAAAAACATTTTTTAAAATTTTTCAATGTTTTGATGAAAAATGAGTATTTTAATACTGGATTTGTATCTTTATGGTATAAAAATACAAATCAATATTAAGCAAAATTCAATAGAAAAATACACGAGAAAATCACAGATTTTTTTTTAAATAATTTTTGAAGAAAATTTCCCCTTTTTTTTCTTCAAGCTAGGCCCATGTGGCTGGGCTGGACCCAGCAGCCTAGCCTAGTCACTGGCCTAAACTAGTGACCTGGTTGTCTTCTACCCGCAAGCGTGCGTGAACAATTCACGCACGCTTGCTACAGCCACCACATAATTAAGATGTCGTTTGGTATTGTGGTTGCGGGTGAGGTTCACCCGCAGCCACAAGTATTGTTGTTTGGTAATGCAAGAAAAGCAATTTCTTACTGGTAGGGCCCACCATCAACTGTGGCTGTGCCACAGGTTTGCAAGAAGCAGCTCTTTGCTGCTTCTTGTGCTGAGAAACCCATGAATAGTGGAGCATGGCTACACTGTTCACGTGAACAGTAGAGATATTCTCCAATGTTCCGGCCGAATCGGGTCCAGTTCAAAGCTAAAAATGCATTGAACCCGGTCCAACCCAACAAAATAAAAAAAATATTTTTTTTATTTTTAATTGTGTTTTATTCCTGATTATATTTTACCTGATGTTGTTGCGCTCTTAAGAAATTTGTGAAAACTGTAGTCCTTGTCGAATGTATTTTATATGTGATGGAATTGTAGATAGTTTAATAGAACAATAAAAAATATTTTATATAAAGTATTATTTATTCATGATGTAATAGCAATAGTTAAATCTACAATATTTAAATTAAAAACCATCAATATTAATATATTTTTTTTTAAATTATTTTATAACCTCAATTTCAAAAGCATTCTTAACCAAACACATTAAACTACTTTTTGTTCAACCTCAATTTCAACCACAGTTTTAACCAAACATCTATTTTTTCAAACCAACCTCAACTAAAAGTACTTTTTATAAAACAACTTTTTTCAAACCACAACCACAACAGCTACCGTAATACCAAACATACAAGTGCACAGTGTTTGTGCATTATCTTGCAAAGCTGGAGAAGTTTACCTGGAAGCAAGGTGAAGGCAACAACATGCTTTGGACCTCTATCTTCCCCTTTTCGTTTGCTTTTTCTCTGGTTCTTCCTCTTCTTTTGCTTTTCCTTGCTACTGGTATTTGTGTTTTTTTTCAGTTCGTCTGCTTAATCCCGGATACTGGAGCTGCTCCTGAAGATGAAGACGAAGTTGAGGGTGATCAGTGCTATGATCGGGCAACATTTCTTTCTTTCCTTCTGCTTCTGTTTTTGTTTTTGATTCTCCTTTTTGTTCAATTCTTGTCTGCACTCTTCTTCTTCTTCGTCTTTGGTTTTTGAAATGACGAAGACGATGGCAACGCTGGTTCTGGTCACAATGATTTCCTCTGCTTACATTTTTTCCTTCTACTCGTTTCTCTCTCCCTCTCGTGCTGCTCTGTTCGCCTCTTTGTATTTTTTTTACCCCCCCATTTCTGTACTCTCTTTTCTTCTGCTTTTATAGGCCAGAGACGGCTTTATGCTGGTAACAGCCGGCTTGATAATAGCATGCAGAGGGATGACAGCTGTGAAATATACCCCATAACTGAAGCAAATTAGCACTTTTGTTGATGTAACGTATCTCGGCCTTTACTACATGAAACGTCTTATGAAGAAGATGGTGAACAGTGTTCAAGGAAACGGCACCGTTTCCAAATTTAAATGAATATTTTTTATTTGGTCCTTGAATATTTTTGCAATTTTGTAATCAAGCCCCCGAGTACATTGTAATTAGATCCCTGAACTTTAATTTCTTCCCAATAAAGCCCAAATTGACTTTAAAATATTTGTTCTTGCAATCATACCCTCTATAAATTCAGTTCAACCTTCAATAAAATTTAATTGAGTTCATAAACATCTGATTTTGGATTTTTCTTCCTTAAAATTCAATTTTCCTTGTCAACAAGGCTCTCATCAGTAAAAAATATATTGTCAAATTTCAATTCATGTATTTTTGAACCTCCTCAATGAATTTCTAGTTATTTTATGGGCATTCCAACATCCTTTTCTCGCTCCTATTATTTTTTGGATTTCTTCTGAATTTTTTTGATATATTTTTTTGTATTCTCTCATTTTTTGTGTAGGAACCCAAAAATGGATAACAATAAGGGGAATCAGTTTGGAACAAGTGCAATGATCTCATGACGAGATTTAGGAAGAAATGATGAGAATTATTGATCAAATAGATGCCTTTATACAAATAATACAAAGAAACAATTTGTAACCCCAACAAAGGCAAGATCATAAAGTGCAATGAAATGTTGTCGTAGAGGCTGAATTGGAGTCGAATAAGGATGACAAGGCTGGAATTAAACTTAAAGTTCCATCATTTAGAGGTAGTAGTTAACTTGAGGAATACTTGGAATGGGTTTAGAAGGTTGAGAAGGTGTTTGATTGGTATGAGTATACTGACAAAAAGAAGTGTAAGGTGGTTACATTGGAGTTTATTGATTATGCTTTGTTATGGTGGGAGAACTTGAAAATTCAGATGAGAATGGATAAACAAGAGGATAAAATCACTTAGATGACTTTGAAAAAGGTGATGAAGAAGTTTGTATATAATTACTATAAACAGAAGTTATACATAAAACTTTAGATATTACAACAAGGTTCTTTAAGTGTGGAGGAGTATGTGATGGGGTTTGAGCTACTAATAATACATTGTGAATTGATAGAAATCTAATAACAGACCATAGCTAGGTTTATTGGTGGGTTGAGGAGGATATTGCTAATGTTGTTGAGTTGTAACCATATATCTTCCTTAAGGATATGATAAAACTTGCGACGAGGGTAGAGAGACAATAAAAGAAAGGGAGTTTTTGAGCTGGGATAATAGCACTAAATGTTTCAAAATCTATTTCCATATCTTCATTAATATGGAATGCATCTAAATTAGATGAGAAAGTGAGGTTTAGTAAGGGGAGTACAAGTTCAGACTCTATAAAAGGTAAAGAAAAGGTGGTTGAACCTCAACATCTTAAGAGATCAAAGGACAATATGTGTTTTAAATTTTTAAGGCATGGGTACATTGCTTCTAAATGTCCAAACAATAGAGTTATGGTGGTGCATGAGAAACATAGAGATTTAGTCAGTAGTGATGAGGTCGAAACTGAACTTAAGGATGAGATAGGAGAGGACGAGCATGAAGAAGATTTTGAGCTAGCATAAGGGGATTTGTTAGGAGCGCAGTGGATTTTGAATGCACAAGTTAACGTTAATGAAAAACACTGTGAGAACATCTTTCATATGAGATGTCAAATTTAGGATAAGATGTGTGGAATGATTATTGACAATGAAAATTGCACTAATATTGCATCCATTACTTTGGTGAAGAAATTGGGTTTAACTATTGTTCCACATCCCAAACCATATAGTTTATGGTGGCTTAACAAGAATAGGGAGATATGAGTGACAAAACAGGTTCATGTGCCTTTTTCCATCAAAAGCTATCATGACGAGGTACTGTGTGATGCGGCTCTGCTGTCAGTTAGCCATATTTTATTATGGTGCCCGTGGTAATTTGATAAAGATATGACCTATAATAGACGAAAAAAACACTTACTTATTTATGCTAAATAGAAAGAAGGTGAATTTGTTGCCATTGAGTTCTCGACAAGTTAAAGAGGATCAACTGTGAAGCCAACAAAAAGAGGTGAAATCAGGTAAATGGCTTAGTTAGCCAAGACGAGAGATATCAAGCAAGCATTAGCTTTGATTAGAGTTATTTTCATGGTATGAGCGAAACCATTATTGCAAGTAGAGAATGTGGAATTGCCAAGAAAAATTAGAAAGTTGATTGAGGAGTTTTCGAATGTGTTTCCAGAAGAGTTATCTAAGGGTTTGCCATTTATTCACGAGATTAAACATCAAATTAACTTGGTACCGAGAGTTTCACTTCCTAACCAACCATCCTATAAGTGTAAATGAGATAAGGAAAAAAAAGATTCAAAGGCAGGTTGGTGAGCTCTTAAAGAAGGGCTACGTGCGAGAGTCACTTAGTTCATGTTCCATTCTTACCTTGCTTCAGCTGAAGAAGGACAGTACCATGCATATATGTATGGACAACCGTACAATCAACAAGATAACATTTAAGTATCAATTTTCTATACCTAGACTTGATGAGTTGTATGGTGCTACATTATTTTTTAAGAATGATTTAGTGAGTGATTATTATTAGATTATGATAAAAGAACATTTCTTTTGGCCTAATATGTTCAAGGATGTTTACAAGATGATTTGCCATTTGTGTTGTGTGCAAGAAGGCTAAGGGAAAAGAGAATGTATAAGGGTTGTATTTGTCATTACCTATTCTGAAGTAGCCATAGATGGATAATAGCATAGATTTTGTACTTGGGTTGCCTAGAACACAACGTGGAAAGGATTCAATTATGGATGTGGTTGATTGATTCTTTAAAATGTCACATTTTATACCTTGCCACAAGAATAACGATGTTGTAAAAATTGCTGATTTGTTATTTATAGAAGTTGTATGTTTGCATAGAGTCTCTAAAAGTATTGTATCTGATCATGATGCAATGTTCCTAAGCTATTTTTGAAATATTCTTTGGAGGAAGCTTGGAATGAAACTACTATTCAATACAACATGTCATCCACAAACCAATAAACAAATCAAGGTAGTGAATCAAAGTCTTTCTTCTTTATTGCGAGCTATTATAAGTAAAAATTTGAAGAGTTAGGACATTTGTTTGCCTATTATGGAGTTTGTTTATAATCATAGTATGTATGGAGCTATGAGATTTTCACCATTTGAAGTTATGTATGGCTTTAATCCCGAGATTACAAACATTATGGAATTACAACACCATGGAGTTATAAGATATGGTGCATATGGTTACCAAAGTGGAACAACAATTTAAGAGGAAGGCAAGCTCATGGCTTAGCCAAATTTTGGGTTCTTTGTAACATGGTAACCTAATTGGAAGATGGATATAAGGGCTGTCCAATCCAAGTCAAATATGAGTAGTAGGCTCGAACCTCCTAAAGACAAGAAAGACATGTTCATGGATAGTCAAGGTAAATATAAAGCTCAAACACCTTATAACTGTGATATAAAATGTTTTTTTTTTGTTTTGGAACAGGTTACATTTTTTGCAATGTCCAAATAAGCAAGGTATGGTTATGAAAAATTATAGGGAGGTTGTAACTGAAAGTGACAATAGTGATGAGGAGAAATGTCGTCACTTGAAGATTCTAGTGGTGATGATGTTGAGTATGCGATTGAGGGAGAGTCATTTGTGGTTAGGTGAGGATTTAATGTGTAGGTTAAAGATAATGATTTAGAGGAGAAAAGAGAGAACAACTTTCATATGAGATGTAATGTTGAAAATAAGGTATATATATGATTATAGATAGTAGGAGTTATACTAAAGGGTGAATGATAATGCTTACATGGTTGACCTTCTTAGATAATACAATGTTTCAACTACTTTTAATGTAAAAGACTTGTCACCTTACTTGGAAGATGCTAATGATTTTGATTTAAGGATAAATCAGTTTCTACCTGAGGGTGATTATATGCATTATAATTCTAACATAGAAGGGGTTAATTCTAATGTGTATGGGCATTCAAATGGTCCAATGACGAGAGTTCAGGTGAAACAACTACAAAGTGTTTTAATAAGTCAGATTAACGCGACTGAAGCTTTGATGAGTTTGAAGGCTTGTAAAATGAATGGAAATAGTTCAAATATGTTTGTTTGTTTTCAAATAAGGCTTGGGTCATGATTTGAGAGTTTTGGTGAGTTTGGGTTTACTGTCAGTCCAGGAACCAATTTGAGCCCAAAATTTCACCACTTACATTGGAAAATAAACATATTCTATATATTTTTCAAGTTCAGAATGTGATCCCAATATCTTTATGGTAATCATCAACACTCTTTGATCCTTGAGATAAACCCTGTAATTTCTAATACAACTCCATATAATAGTGACTAGGGACAAATCTCTTTCTCATGATTGCCTTTATCTCCTCTTAAGTTTCAACAGACCTTTCATGATTTCTCTTTTAGCTCAAAACAAGTTGATCCTACCAAATTATAACATAGTTAGTAAACTCAATAACAATAAGTTTTACCGTTTCCCCTTTAAATAATTATGATAGTTCAAAATCAACTCAACTTTCTTCGTTTACTCTAAATATACTTATGCATTGTTCCTCCCCTAAAAAGTATGAAATTTCATCTTGAAGCTCCCTAGGTTTCTATCCAAACCATCATGGATCCTAAAACCACGCCTAAACCCCTAGGCATGTGGTTGAAACCTTCAATCTTCAAAACCCCCTATTGCTGAAATATTTGCCCCTAGTTGAATGAAGCCTACTCAAATTCATTTGCATCATCATCCTCATTCTCACCAATATGCTCATCTATAAGTGTGGTAACTCACCTCTATGGCATTCTATAATTAGGAACATTTGTAGTGGTCCTCCTTCTATAATCATGGTTTCCTGTTGATCTAACTAATTTGTGATCTTGCCAAACATCAATTGTATTTGCTCTAACTATTATTGCATGTCCTAAAACACAAAAGAATTATCAACCTTCCTCTCCTTACATGGTGGTTCATTTTTGGATGATATATTCAGTATGCAAAATAAGCTAGTAACAAGAAAGTTTTCCCCCTGCATACTCTCTTATGTCTTAACACTCAAATAGATGTTATTCCACTTGTGTTTCACTCAAATTATGGTTTTTCATGATATAATGCTTACCTTTTTGCCTTTTATCTCTTGAATTACCCTATTTAACTCTTTAAAGAACTAAACAAAACAATCAATAAAATTCAGATAAAAAAGTTCAACCAAATGAATTCAATCAATGAAAACAATAAAGGAAACACAAGACGAGAACAAGCAATTACGTTACCAAATTATGGAATCAAGAAAAATATACATGAAATAAATACTATGGAATCAAGAATTAGACCCAAAATGAATAATGGAATAGATATCAAACTAATCGAACCTAATCTATATAGATTTTCTCAAATATGTTTCAAACAAATCCTCAATTAAACTATTTATCGAAACAACAAACTTTTCATAATCCACTTTTTGATTCCCTATTTTTTTAATAAAAAAAACATTTTATTTTTTATTCAAAAATTAAAATCTAAAAATATTTTCGGGACATGACGAAATAAGCCCTCAAACCGCGACAGACCAAAATAATCAGACTAAGATATTTTGATATGATGGGCTGAATAAAGACTTACTAAAAAGAAAATGGAGGTTGAAATCCAACTTGACCAAAATCAAAAGAATTAATTAGGTTTAAGGACTTAATTAAATTTTTAATAGGTTTAATTGGCTTAATTAAATATTTAATTGAAGAAACATTAAGTTTAAAAGTCAATTTGGATAAAATTAGAAGAATTAACTAAGTTCATGGGCTTAATTTAACTTCTGATAGATTTTATGGATTCAATTGAGTATTCAATTGAAGAAAAATCAAATTTGGAGACCTAATGCAAAGATTAGAAGATTATGGACATAATTGAAACTTGAAAAGGCTAAATTTTTACAATAAAGGGTTCAATTGAAATAAATTTAAAGATTAAAGGCTTATTGAGGGTCAAATTGAATAATTTCAAAACCAAGGACCAAAATGTATAAGACATGTGAGTTCAAGGACTGAAATTAATCAAATCATGGGTCTACTTGAAATAAATTCAAAGTTGATGGTTGATAAGGGTGAAATTGCATAATCTAGAAGCCAAATACCAAAAGGAAAAGGATGATCAAATTAAAGGATTTAAATCAATGTTTCTAGCGGTGAAATTGCCAAAATTAAGAGGGTTAATTGAGGATTCATATGCTTAAATTGGAAGGACATAGATTAAATTGTAATATTTCTAAAATCCTATTTTAAAAACCCTAATTTTAAGGATTTAAAGGAATGATAAGAATCACTTAGACTTTAATGAAGAAATGAGTGACGCGTTGTCTAACCATCTTATCATCTCTTTCAGCCGAGAAGGCTGATTAAGTTATCACTTTCAAGCGAATGAACATGACATCTCCGACCACCTTAGATGCTCTAACCACCACTACTCGACTTAAAAACATCTATTCTACAAGGATTGGCTATCATTATCACATGTTTTTACCTCATTTAGCTAAATGAACTCGACAATATCTTATCCCTGATCAACTACCTCTATATTGGCAGATTTAAGCTGATCAAGAGCTCACCTTCGAATCAATGAATGTGGAGTTTTAGACCTCTAAACCTAGTATAGTTTGTTCCTAATGATAAATCTGCATTCCCTCTATAAGGTTTAGGTCAATAAATGATATTTTTATAGCTCAATCTCCACAATGATCTTGATAAAGTACCCAACACAATCATCTATGACTGAAGAAAAATTCACCATGATTGAAAAGACTCCCAGGTTATTCTCTCATATGTGATTTTTGTTTATATGAAGAGAAAAGAGGACCAAATACCACCTATTTTAGAGGGAGAGGTTTTGGAAAAGAAAGAATAATAATCTTCCATAACAACCTTTTAGCAAAAACCATCATGGTTTTGAAATTCAGCTGTTTTGGGGTGATTTTCTAGTTTATTGGGTTTGTTGAAGTTGTAAGCATGATGTTTGAGCTTATGGACAATGAGAATGATCAATGAAACAATGTTTATGCCAAAGAGAATGAATTTATGATTTGCTATAGATAATATATTTTGATTGTTGCCTTGCTTATTTTTGAAGTTTCGTGTTGTTTCTAATGGTTCAAACAAGTTTTGTATAACATGTTTAAACCATAGTTGCAATGCTTAAGTCTCATTTTTTGGTTTTAGGTTTGTTTCTAGGGTTTTAGCTTCTTAGATATTTATAGGTTTGCATGAGCTTCTAGGTTGGTATTCTTGTTATTCTTGAACCCAGATTTAGGTTTTCTTGCATTTTTGTTTTTACATTTTAGCCTCTCTTGTAAGCTTAGTCAAAGCTAAAATCAATGATTGATTATTTTATGCTATTATTTCATCCTTTACACATTTATTTCAAGCCAATCAACCCATAGTATATTTGAATGTTTGGGTAGGGTTCTTGAATGTCAATTTTGATTTTGCTATAATCAGGGTTTGTTGTTGATATTCAATGCATTATTATGTATTGGTTTTTCATTTTGCATATTTCTGTACTTTCTATTTGATACAATTTGGTCTATGATAGTATTTTAATTTCTGGATTTCTTCTTGATGTTCTTCATGTTCTTGACGAAGTTCATATCAAAAGCATGTTTAATCTTATTTTTATCACAAATGAGCTTTGAACTTTGTTTAAGGGATTGGGCCAGGCTAGGAAGCCCAACTCACATGGCTAGGCTAAGCCCATTCTAGGTTTAAGGCATTGTCTGGGTTTACAAAATTTTACAAAGAAAAAATGTATTTTTTTTATTCTTAAGACGTGTTTGGCAAACATGTCATAACGAATTTTTGATAGTTTTCTTTGTTGATTGTCTGGGAACCATTTAAAGATTTTTTGCGGGTCCCTTACAAGTTTTTCAATTATTTCATTTAATGTAATATTTGAGGGATGAATTTTATAATGTAATCCATATTTCCAGTATTAAATTAAAAGAATTGACAAAAATAAAATGTTAGGAACTAATTGTAGACTTTAATATTTGAAGGTATAAAATTATATTGTAAAATATATCTTTAGGTATTAAAGATAAAAAATATAAATATATACGCCATTAAGATTTGGGCATTAAAATGATTAAGCTTCAACCTAATAAGGTAGAGACCTCTTTACTGAGGGGGATTTGTTTGAGCCCCTAGAGATAAAGATCTACCTACTAAGGGGGATCTACCTCAAATCTTTAGGAACTTTCTTACTGAGAATGACCTTTCTTGAAATTTAGATCAATGAACGAATAGAAACATGATTTAGAAAAAACAACTAATCAATAATGCAGTTTACCATAGATAGAGTGCACTGGGAGTGATATGTTTTTTCCATGCACAACTAGTCCCCTTACCTATACTCTTGTAATTAGGTTTTCTAGTGACCATAATACTAGGTGGCGACTCCTCAACCCTTCAAATCATAATTTCATTATTAATCTCAACACAATGAAAACCTCCTCGATCCAAAAGGATGATCTACCATTTCATTTCTTGCATGCCACAAGAGAAACTAAAGTTGTATGCCTAATTTGCTCGAAACTTTCAGATATTGAACAGCTCAAAAATAAACTAAAACTTTAATATGAAACCCCTTGAACTCTTCTAATAACTCGAAGTTACCACAAAAGCTTCTCAAATACATGATTTAAATAATTTGTTAATAGCCTGATTCTAATACTCCACTTTTACAAAAAAAATTCTCTTTGTTTTTTTAAGCTCTTAATATACTAATCTGAACATAAATAAACCCTTTTTTTATCTTAAAACCAAAACAAATTGGACAAAAAATAAATTTGAATTAATAACTTGATAGAAAACCAATTGAACTGAAACAAACTAGAAAAAAAAATACACAAAATTAAGACAAAAAAATAAAGGGATAGATAACACATGATTTTAGAGTCTTTCTACTACTGCTGCTACTATTTTCACCCTAATTTTAAAAAAAATTCCTTTAAATAATTAATTTACCTAATTAGGGAATTTACATGATTTGTCACTAAGTTGACATTATTGGGTTTCCCGAAACACATACACGCAACAAAGATGGTAAACATAAAAAAATTTGTGAGTCTCTGGGATCATGTTAGATAAATCTAAAGTTGTGTAGGGTTTATGTGAAGATTATCTGAAGATGAAATATATTTTTTTTCCTTGAATATTTGATTCAAGGTTGGGTTGACGTTAACCACAAGTCATCTAAGTGTCAGGCCTCTAGTGGTAATCCACACAAACCACTAGCGAGAAATCTCTCAAACCTTTTTAGGAGAAATGGATTACTATACTTTAGAGTGCTAGCTTCTTTTTTTTATATGTTTTAGGTGTTTATGTATTGTACTTTCCTTATCTTTTTCTCTTATGAAATAAGAAGCATAACATTTTACTTATAGAAAAACCTATAGACCCTATAAAAGGAAAAATATCAATTTACCCCTTATCAATTTAACCCTTATATAATATCACATATATTATTTTAGGATAATTTTATAAGTCTATTCAATGATTGATTTTTTTTAAGTGTAGAATTGTAATTCCTTATATGAATTACATTATAGTCCTCAATTTCTAAAATTTATTTACAATAAAGTCACACTTGATTAATTATCTCATTTTAATTTATGACAAATGGTTCTTATGTGTGAGACCCATTAAGTTCCTTAATAAGTATGCTCAACTATGAATCATAATCATAAATAAAATAAGATTAAATAAATTAAAATTTTTAACAATGTTTAATAACATATCATGATCCCTCAAATATAAAGAAAGTTATAAGTGGCTTGACTTAACCTTTTAGTGGCCAGTTTCATAATGTAATTATTATCCCTTTATCAAAAATATTCTGATTTAGACATTATAGAATGAAATATATCTACTTTGTTAAATCATTTTAGTTTTCAATAGTATAGTAATTGATTATTTGAATAAAATTTTGAAACTCTTTTCAAAACTCATTCCATTTTAGCCAAGCATTTCACAATCAATACTATTTGAGAACAGATGAAACATTTTTTCTAATTCATCTAGAGTGATGAATCCTCTCTTGATTACTCAAAGACCTTCATAGAGTTTATGTTATACTTAATATCTTTTTATTTGTTACCATTGATTAGGACAACATGTGGTCATGATTAAAGCATAACGCTCCCTATATAAGATAACTTAATGATCTAAGTCTAAGGATCATTACACAAGTATCACAAGAGCCTTTTCATATACATAGGTGATCTCTTCATATAGAATTCTCTTATGGGTTAGTTTAGTATACATGTCATTTGATAAGATCCTGTATATTAGTCTTAGGTATCCCTTATACCTCAGTTTATGAGAGCAACTATTTAAGAAAGGAACATAATATGCACCGACCTCAATAGTTCTAATTAATGTCCAATCTTAATTGAACATTGACCAGGAACATTTAGGAATAATGCTTTGATGCAATAAGAATGTCATGATTATAACTTAATAATTTTCTTTGCAAAATATTTTTGTCACATGAACTTTATCTTCACTCTAGATTCATTAATCAAATATAAATGAATATTAAAGATAAAGAATCTTTTATTAATAATAAATATGTTTTATATGAATAAAATCAGTGTTATGTGTAACCGATTGATTGCTTACCAGACATATTCACTAACAAACATTTCACATATCGATTTATTACTTTATCTTATTAAATATTTAAATTAATTTAATGGAAATTATCTTCTAAATCTAAACAATTTTACCTCTTAATTTTACCAATTTTTAGGCTAAGGGTTTACAAAGTACACTTTTTGGAACCTAATTACTTTTTAAATGAGTTTGGGCATAGTTTATGTTATTGAACCTAAAAGAAATGATTTAAGAGCCTAAATCTTGTCATTAAATGAGTTGGGTGAAAATTCAAATGACACTCTAAGGAATTAGTTAGCTTATGATCTATTTGTTGATCAAGTTATTTGAGCCACGTGGAATTATTTTATTGGTTCAATGATGTGATCTCATTAAAAGATTAAATTATAAAGAGATAAACATTAATTTTAGTATAATTCAACTTGGAATAAAACTTCTTAGAAATTATATAAACTACTATAAATAAAGGAGCTAGTGAAGGAAAAGAACATGCGTGAAAATCAAAAGAAAGGCGGAAGTTTTATAAAGGAGATTTAGCCACCATAACCAAGTTTCATCTAATTTTTTCATCTTTTACTTTTATATATATTTTTCTTTATGAATTTGATGTTTAATGTTTTAAGCATGTGTAACCAGATATTGTTAAAGGTGATATCAAAACTTTAGACATGTTTTTTTTAGTCAATAAATTTCAATTTTTTCTTTGATCTCTCTATTGAATTTGTTAATATTCTACTTATTTTATTGTAATAAATTGTTATATTGTTGATTTGGGTGCGTAACAAGGTCAACAAGATTTTGGTTCATTTTGTAAATAATTGTAAAGATAAGTCGCATATTATGACTATAGATTATAGGAGATTTTCAATTGATTGCATATGGAATATAACTCAAGACTAATATAACAAGCTTTTGTGTTTGTTTCTTGATTCAACCTATATCTTTCTTGATTTATTGTTTTCATTAAATTGAATTTAGAGAGCTTGTTCTAGGTTTTTTTTAATGAGAAGAGATCAACTTGTGATTGTGTGAGAGTTATTAAACAGTTTCATTTGAATGTTGTAATCTTTCATGCACTTTCCTATTTGAAGCCCCTAATGTTATTGTACATATAAACATTGTCACCTTTCCAATAATGTTCATTCTTCTTGAAGGGTTTAAGTTGTATTTTGTTTCTAAATCATTACACAAACTCAACAAAGTGGTTGTGTCCATCTTAAACATGATAACACCTCGTTTCCAATAACCTCTGAAAACTTCATTCAACCAACGTATCCCTATATTGTATGAAACCATACAAGGTTCTTTATGCATATAATTAATATAATACATGTTTATAGCTCCAATTGTGCATATAATTAATTTCTTCATATCAAACTATCTCCTTAAAAAAAATTCACCATCCTCATTACTTTTATCATCATTATCATCATCGTCATAAATTACTATCATTATCCTAGTTGTTGTTGTCGTTTTTGTCATCATCACCACCATCCCCTAATGAGGCACCACTGCTTTCATAACCAAAATAATTAATTTGGTCTACAACATGGTTCATTACATTTCTGTAATCGTCATCAAAATCTTCATTAAATATAACATTAAACCGTGTATCATCCATATCTTCAATAACATGTAAATAAAAAATTAATATGTTTTTAATAAAATACCATAAATTAAAAAATAATAATATTCATGCTTAAAAAAACAATTAAAAACTCAGAAAGAATTACTTTGCAACAAACCTGTCAAGACCACAGAGTTGTTTCACTTGCTGATAACTAATTCAATTGAGATGTTTGTTCTGAAGATAGTTATTTTATCAGAATACAAAATAGAAGCATTCCCTTTTATATAGAAAAATATAAATAATGTCTGGCATTAAACATTTAAAATTGTTTGTCGACTTTGTTGAATTATTATCTACATATATTTTGTATAGATTTTATATTGTGTATAATTTTCTGCACAAGTTCTTATATGTATGAAGCTGGAAAAATTTTATTTCAATGTACTGTCATATCAAACCTCTTTTTTTTTATTCATGTGATTTTTGACAAGATATTGTTCTTTCTCTATTATTTCCCTATATTTTTGGACTTTTTTTACTTGCACTCTCGGTTACCTTCCTAAAATTTGGAATTTAACATTATCACATGCTTTGTTTTTACATGTGAGTCCCTAAAAAAAGCAGGACATCAAGCTTTTTATTGGTTTATGGCAAAGAGGCATTCTTTGCTAGCTTTTCATATCCTTTTTACATCTTTCTCTGTACCATTTTTTTTTCTTATTTGCCTTTTTTTTTTGTTTTGGTTGATTGTGTCATAAATTTTTGCTCCTTCCTCTATTTAATTTTATTTTTATTTTTTTGGCCTTCTTTTTGTTGTTATCCCTCATTATGAAATTCTTCAATTACTTTATTCCGTATTTGTTTTTTGCTTTTAATGGTAATAAATCACCTATTGTACAAGACTACTTTTCCTAGTTTTTTTTTTGTTTTTGCTGGTATTTTACCAAACTCACACACCATAACAAGGATACTAGAAAAATTGCCCAAAAAAAATGTTGCAATTTATCTAAATTATTTCCATTAATATTCACAACAGAAATACATATTGAGTTATTGAATCAAACATACATAAAAATGAGATTTTTTATGAATTAAAATTTAATGCTGAAACTAATTGAAGATCCATTACATTTCTATTTTATTTTAAAATAGTTATACTCACAAAAATATTACATGTTTACAGTTAATTAAACAAAGTTCAACTAACAATGCATTAATACAACATTCATAAAAGAAATTTGTCTTAAACTAACTACTAGTCTCTTAAATTACAATATGTATAAAGATAAACATAAGTTACCCAACAATCCAATAAGCTCATTTAAGAAGTTCATAACTCCATTAATATTTAAATAAAGAAATAATGCAATGAAAATCAACCAAAATGAATATGCCCACATCTGACAACTTAAAATGTTGAATAATAAAACGAATGAAAATAACTTCAAAGATGCATAAAATGGAAACTAATCTTTTCGAAACTGTTAGCTCATTATTCTGCAAGTGTAAACATATATAAATAAATTATCCAACATGTTAAATAACATAACACATTAAATTTAGCTAACATTTCAAAAGAATAAATAAATAAATACATTAGGAAAGAAAGGCATACCATGTCAGCTAAGCATGTTTACTTCACGCATACATTTTATTAATCCATTTTAAATTGTTTTCAAGATCTCTTATGCTAGACCAAATTTCTCTCTTCCTTCTTAAACTAAGATACTTAGTAGCGAAGTCATGGAAATCATCTTCAATTGAGACTCCATGAATTGAGTGGAGCTCAATCATAACCTCTGAATTACTACATCATTTTTTATCCATATGCAAAGATGTGTAATCACTCCTAGTCAACATGCTTTCAATTAATTGATCCCACATAGGCAGTAGTTGTAAGCCAATTCCAAAAGTCTTGTTCTTTCTAGCTCAAACCTTTAAAGGATCTCTTTCCTTTCTTTTGTCACTGCTCCTTATGTTGTTGTTGCTTGACATATTAACCCCACCAACTATTCGAGAAATGTCATTCTTAAAATTTGGAATCCCATCCTTCTCTAAATGATAATCTCCTTCTTTCAAATCAGTCTCGTCAATGTTGGCATTGCTAGAGCCAGCATCAACACTATCATTGCCACTAAGTACTCCTAACGATGGTGCCCACACATACTCTCTAGTAGCAATAATGTTGGAATACATCCTGTCAAATTTGAACTTCAAAGACGATTCAATATCAGTATGTCTGAATTTTTTTGCTCCTCTTATTTCCTACATAAAAGAATTACATGTAATTAATGCAACATCAAGTAGTAAAGATATTTAATAAATAGGACAAGAACAAATGAAATAGTTAAGATCATGAAAATTAACCTAAATGTTTGCTTTCCACCACTCATCACTGACTGAGATTGTTTTTAATTCACTACTTCAGCCCACACCAATTTTAGAAATAAGCTTTGTCCATATCCTCCAATTCTTTTTGCATCCATCCTATTTGTTTTTCAATTGTTTTTTTGGTGAATGCATGGTCAATTTGTTCTTTGAATGATGTTGCAAGAATTTTCAACCCATTTTATCATAATGAGTATTAAGTCTCATTCTCACATCAATGACCTTAATGCAAAGGTCACAAAATATATGAAATATTTTCTTTGTCCAAGTAGCCTTATTTATAGATTAAGTACCTTCCATTTTATATTTTAAAACATTTAACAAAGGAAACAACCAATGATATAATGTTTATATGAAAAATTGAGCATTAACACAAAACCCTAAATACTTAGTAAAAATTGACAAAGGAGACAAAAGATACTACAAAAAACTAGATTCTGATGGCAATCAAAACAACAGTTTGAATTACCAAAATTAACCATTACAAAGAATTATTCATCTAATTCCAGACATTAAAATGGGCTAAATTAGGCTGTAGAATGAACAAACTCGAAGGGAAGAGATTATCAAGAATGGATAGAAAGTGAGGAAAACTTGAAGACCTAAAACAACAATAAAGACCAAACCTAATCATGTTTAGTATAACTATTAAAGGTTTAAGAAAGAGCACTGTCCAAAATAGCATTATCATTTTAAAAGATGAAATAGTAGCAAGTTGTTAAGAGTAGAGTTGAGACCTTATCTAACAAAACCCCCTGCACTTTAAAGAATCTAAAAGCATGAGGTGTTTCTTTAAAAAAATTTAGAAGTGCAAATTATGTAGAGAGATTATGCATTGTTATAAACAAGATGAATATTTAGCCCTCATTTTGAAAAAAATTGAAAACTTAATCAATTATACAACACCGTAATTCAATCCTTACAAAACATAATATTACACTTCATTCCAACTATATCATAAAAGAAGGACCAAACTATTCTTCGCCCTTTTATCTTTTGTTCCCTTTTTAAATTAATGTTTGGTATTGTGGTAGCTTTTATGATTGTGGTTTAAAAAAAGTTGTTTTATAAAAAACATAGTTAAGGTTGGTTTGATATTTATATATGTTTGGTTAAAACTGTGGTTAAAATTGAGGTTGAACAAAAAGTAGTTTAATGTTTTTGGTTAAGAATGTCTTTTAAATTGAGGTTACAAAATAACTATATATATATATTGATGGTTTTAAATTTAAATATTGTAAATTTAACTACTGCTATTATATCATGAAATAAATAATACATTTATATAAAATATTTTTTATTGTTCCATTAAACTATCTATAATTCCATTACATACAAAATTCATCCAATAAGGACTACAGTTTCCATGGTTTTTTGAGCGTGCAACAAAATCAGGTAAAATATCATCAGGAATAAAATTGAGATTACGATCAAATTCTGCAAATGTTACGCTATCATACGATCTCTTTCTAATTTATATAGTGTCATTAAATAATGTTAAACAGTATTTTTTCTGGAAAAAAAATTATTGTTCATGTGAATAGTGCGAGTGAATTTAATTCACTATGCACTAGTTTTTCGGGGAAAAAACAATATTCATGTGAACAATGCCGAGTTAATTTAATTCACTCTGCACTATTTAGGAGCAATTTTATATTTTTCATTTTAATGTGACAATAATTAATAGTAAAATATGAATGTATAAAGTATAATATTAGAAAATAGTAGTGGTTATGAACACCGTTACTCTCCGAAAGAAAATCTTGTGTTTAGAAGATAAGACAGAAGGCTATACCACATGTAATTTCTAAGCCAAACAGTGCAGAGTGAATTTAATTCACTCTGCATAGAAGAAGAAATGCAGCTCAGAGCTGCAGAATTTGCCTATGTTTTAAACGCAAAATGCACTGGCCCTATAAATAATAAATTGTGTTTTTTACTTTACTAAATAATTATTTGTTGTGGTTTACTTTAAAAATAGAAGCAACCACGTAAATAAACAGCCTTTAATCCAAGAAAGAAGATAGAAAATCTTGATCATTAACAAAGGCATTAAAAAAAACAATGAAATTTAGGATGGCAAAGGGACAATTTAATATTTCAACACTATAAAAATTAATCAATTAGTATCAAACTACCTTATTCTCCTTTGAAAATATTTTTTATTTAATAATATAAAAGATAAAAAAGATTTGCAAAACCAAGAATAAACTCGATACTGAGATGTTTTGTAAATTGCAAGCATCATTTTCTTAACAAAAATCAATTATAATTTTAAAAGCAAATTTAAAATAAAACATTAAAATAAAGAAATGATAATTTGTATATTATCAAAGAAAAAATATTGATAAATGCGATCAAATTATATCAAAAATCTTAAAAAAAACTTAAATTTTATATTAATTAAATATTCATGAGTTTTTTTTTCTATATTAGGCACATATTAATTGAAAAAAAGTAAAGTTAAAATTTCCATAAAACCTATAATATTATTTGTGAAAGATGATAAAATTGAATAATATATATATATATATATAAACAAACTAGTCGTGTGGGCTTCCCAGCCTATACTTGCGCTCTTACGCCTTGTTTTATTTTTTTCTTTTTATAAGGGGCGAATGATCACCTTTATTTTTTGAAAAAAAAAATAGAAAATAGTTTATCAACCATGAAAAACAACTTGTCGTCTATTTCTCAAAATTTAGTCATCATAGAGATGACTGGAAAATCGAGGGAGATGATTTTTAACCAAAAAATCTATTTTCAACTATTTTGGCCCAAGACACCTAAAAAACACTCTAAATACCTCAATGAATAATTTATGGCATCAATTAACCTAAAAATAGGTTGAAAAACAAAAAAAAATCAACTTGAATTGGTAAAACTTCCCGTGCCCAAATCTACCATTTCAGGTAAGATGAAGGCCAAAGAACACCACAATGAGATTTCTCTCATTGACTGAAACCCTTTGACATCAAAATCAACCTTTTTCATGGATGAAATCAATGTCAACTAACCACTTTCTCTTTCATTGTTGTTTTCAAACAAGTTTCTCTTTCATTTCTTTAACTCAAGGACTAAAAGATGAAAAAAACAAATTTTTGGACCAAAAAAAAAATCGTCGCTAATATGGGATTATCCATATATTTTATCAATGCTTTTCACTTTAATGCCTATCTTCAAATTATTTTATTTTTACCATAATTTGAAACTCAATTTCTTCTAATGAGGTTATAGAAGGGCTTGGTTGTTTTGTTAACAAACATATAGACTAATAAAATATTAAAAAAAAACTAAGAGCCATCGATAATGTAGTGTGGCTTGTGAGGCAAACCAATGTAGAATCACACATTGTTTTGCTTTATTTTTATTTTTTATTTTGATCTCTTATTTTTATTTATTTGGTCTTATAACATTATGTTGATTTGGTATTGATCTTGGTGATTTGTTTTTTATGCCTGCATATAGGATCTCGCAGTGTCGAGGGAATGTTCTGTTGCTCAATTTGGCAAGATAAAGTTCAATTTAATTGATTTAAAAGAATTAGAACTTTAGGACCGAATTTGAAGTTTAAGCAAATATTCACTTGCTCTTTTATTTGGGATTTGACTTGATATTTTATTTTGGTTATTTGGTTATGAGATTCTCGTAATGTCGAGGGAAATTTTTAGCACTCGATTTGATCAAACAAAATAAAATTGTGTTGATATAAAACAATTAGGTGTTAAAAGACCAAATTGAAACTAAAATAAATATGGTGGGTTAGGGTGAACAGGCATAGACAAATAGTTGGTGTGTGCAAACCACACCCCAACATGTGAAGGAAGTCACTAGCAATGGACATGTGTGTCCTCTTAGTGGCAATGGAAGCGGCACGACAAGACCTTTTTGGTGAGATGACATGTGTCTAGATGGAAGGGCGATGAGGCTCTCACAACCCTTTTTCCCTCCTCCTTTCTCTTTTTTTTTTTGGGATTCACGTTAATCTATAAAAAAAGGGTGACCTGTCATTTTGTTTTTGTATCAAATTTTATTATCATTCTTTTTAATGTTATTTTTTGTATTAGGTTTTTTTTTAAATTGACTTTTTTTATATATAATTTTATCTTTCGATATTTGGTTGGTTAAGAATTGAGTTTTGTAATTTTCTTGATGGGGTAATCCTGGTCTCATAATCCTAGGTCATTGGTTTGTAAAGCTAACCTAGGTTGACATCAATCCTTTTTAGATCCTTTTTTGACAATAACTTTTCTTTTCAATTTTATCCTTGGTACAAGGTTGTTGAAAATTGAGCTTCATGATTTTCTTTGCTTTCCTTTCTACGAGGTTATCCTAATTTTATGACTTCAACATGAATTTGACATGTTAGCTCGAGTTGACTTGAGTATTTTTTTAGGTTATTTTTTAAAATTGAATATTTTTTCAGTTTCATCCTTCAATGTTAGATTAGTTTGAGAATTGAGCTTTATATTTTTTTTTGTTTTTGCTTTGTATTAGGTTATCTTGTTTGCATGATCCCACTTGCGGTGTTTGGTAGATTTACCTAGGTTTGTCAATGTTTTTTTTTTCAATTGGTTTTTTTTATTTCATCCTTCTAAATTTTGATTGTTGGGAATTGAACACTGTAATTTTTATCAACTTGCTATGATGTTATCTGGCCTCCCGAATCGGGTCTTGAGTTAGCGTCTAACTTACTATAAGTTAATTTTCTTTTTGAAAAGAGATTTTTTTCTCATTGTATCTAGTAGAATGTCCCACTTACACTTTTCAATACATAATATAAATTTGTTTTTGTGATTTTTATTATCTTTTAGTGACATAATAAATTATCCTTCTTAGGGTATTTTTGTTAAAAAAATCTTTTATAAATGAGCTTAAGCCAAGCGACTATGACTTAAACTCACTACTACTATACTTAGGCTTATTTATGAAAGATTTTTTTAAATTTAGTCTATTTGTTTTTGTGATTTTTATTGTCTATTTACCTACATTTATCGATGTTTTTTTTTAATTTTTAATTGATTTTTTATTTCACCCTTCTAGATTTTGATTGTTGGGAATTGAATACTGTAATTTTTATAAACTTGATATGATGTTATCTGGCCTCACAAATCGGGTCTCGAATTATAATCTCACTACCTAATAAATTTGTTTTTGTGATTTTTATTGTCTTTAAATAACATAATAAATTATCCTTTGTTTTTTTAGGTATTTTTTGTTAAAAATTCTTTTATAAATGAGCTTGAGCCAAGCAACTATGGCTTAAGCCCCCTACTACTATAGTTAGGCTTATTTATGAAAGATTTTTTTTTTAAATTCAGACCATTTAATATTTTTTTATTGTATAAATAAATAAAATTAACTTATTAAATCTAGTTAAATTTATATCTAAGTAATGGATTTTTCTTTTATTATTTTTAAACACTAACAACAACCGAACATTCATTGTTTTTTTCCCACTAAAATCCGTGGTGCAGCGCTGGTCAGCTATCCGGCAAATAACTCGTACAAAACACATTGAATAAAAGAGAGGAAAAAGAGAGAGCTTCACGCGAACGAAGGTGTCGGGGAGCCAACCCCAATTGCCAGCTGCCCGTCGGAAAGAGGTCCCCCCATATGCCCCGCTCTCTTGCACGTGACTCAACACCCTTCCCTTCTTTCCTTTCTACAAAAACCAAAAAAGAAGAAGGTAAAAAAAAAAAAAAACCATTTCCTCATTAATTAATTTTGACATATAAATAAATAAATAACTCCAAAGTAACCAAAAAATATCACTCACACGAATCGAGCGCATCCACAGCACGTCACCCGTCTCTCCAAAACTCTATCTTTTTATTTATTTATTTATTTATTAATATCCTATCCCTCGCGCTCTCTCAATATAAAATAACCAAAGATTTTGCCAAATATTTTCGTATCCGCATCTTCAAGACATATTAAAAAAAAAAAAAGATATAAATATTTCTCCGTCTTTTCTTCTCCCTGACCTGTTCTCTTTCCCTCCATCTACAACCCCCTCTCCCCTCCTCGGCTCTCTGTTTCTATTTAGTACTTACTCAAACACACAAAAAAGGGTATGTTTATCATATATTTCTAGAAAGAAAAAAAGAGATGAGTTTTGTTTGTTTAAAAAGGAAGAGTTGAGATTCAATTGGTGTTGGCTGGAGTGGCAATTGCTTCTTCCAATGCTTCGATCTGCTGGTATCACTCTTGCCCTTTTCTCTTTAGATTTGATTTCCTACTCTATTTACTTGTATCTCTTTTCTATCAGATTTATATATCGTTCTAGATTTAGGATTGGATCTTTCTTTCTCTTTGTTAGGCCCATTTTGCAATGCTCAGGTTTAATTCTTTAAGGATTGATTGATTATTGGCACAATTATTTTTAAACAATACTGAAATAGTAAATTTGTTTAATTAAGTTAATTCTGTGTGTACATTTTTTATTTTATTTTCTTCTTCTACATGTGTGTGTCTATATGTATGTAATGGTATCTGCTCCAATGGCAATGGCATTCCCTTCATGCAAAATAAATCATGTTTGTTTGCCATCTCTAGTCAAATCAAATATCTATCAGCAGATGCAATCTCTAGTCAAAATCAATCATCCATCAGGCTTCTGACTTTGATTTCTTAGAGCTCCTTTCTAATAATTGAGCTTTACTAGATTGGTGTGGTGGTGCTCTTTCGATCTCTATATGAGGTGGGACTGAACTGTCTTGGTTTCTGCGCTTCTGTATCATTGTTGGGATGTTGTGCCTTTGCACTGTGATCACTCTATTTTTTTTATTTTTTAGATAAAAAAAATATTTAAACTGACATTATGAATTTTCCAGTTTCACATAGGATTTTAGCTTTGCAGGTCAAATGGCCTCCAGCATAACCAAGCCAGAACAGAAGAGATTTTTAATACATTGTTTAGTTGTGTAAAAACCATTGCGAGATTGGCGAGGTCTTTTATGGGATAAGGAGTGGGGGACCGAAATGGTTTTACATCCCAAATATTTAAGGACATGGAGGAGACACGAGATGATTCGGGGCCAGTGGAGCAAGGGCCTTCAAATTCTGTGTGGTGGGGCTCAGACTTTATCGAGAAATTTGACTCTGTCTCTTTGCTTTCTCAAGAAGATACTTTGAGTAATAAAGAATCACCTAAAAGTTATGAGGAAGATAGTTTGTCTTCTCAGACTGCATCACAAATTCTCTGGAGCACTGGGATGCTTTCCAAACAAATACCAAATGGTTTTTACTCTGTTATACCGGTGAGAATTTATATATTCTAAATTCTTGTTCATATTTATTTGCTATAAGTTCCTTTGGTTGAGTAGTCTGATCTTTGCTGGAACTTAATCTTTTTTACAGATCCACAAATGATGTGGCTGTGAAGAAATAGTTCATTTATGAGATTATTTCTCTTGTTTATACTTGTGTTTGATAATCTTTTCCTTTTAATTTGTGGTCATTATCTTCTTATGCTCAACTATGTTGGTTATGATGCAACCTTTTGTTCTGTTTCTTGACCTTCCCTATTGCAAATATTTTCCTCTCCTCTTAACTAAGAGTTAGAAGTTGCATGTAAAATGTACTATTAGATCTTTTGTGGATAATGTGGCCCGTGCTTCCATATAGTTACAGTAGGAAGTATCTTGGGTGGTGTCAAATTCTTCTTCGTTCTCTTGCTTTTTTTGGATGATTTCCTTGTAGAACACTTAATTAAAGAGAAATTTTGAAATTGATGCATAATGTGCAACTTTTAGGTTGAGATGGTGGACCTTTTGTGCTTTTAACAAATAAATTTATAACATTGTAACTTTTGATTTTTAGTTTTTATTAAATTCTTAGACCTTTGATAGAGATAGTTTTATTTAGTTCTATCAGAATCAGACTTAAGTGATGGAAGGAAGATTCATGATAGAATAGTGGTATCAGAAAATGCATCCATCAATCTCATGACCTTTGTTGCATTGTTTCTTTGTTCTGCTTCTTTGAAAGTCGATATGAATTTTTTCTGTTGACCAAAAAATGTTTGACCTCTTTGTACTATTTTTTCTACATGTGTGTTGTTGAGAAATGCCTTTTCTTTTCTTTCTTTTATTTTTTGGACAGTGAGAAATGAAATAAGTTCAAACAATGCTAAATGCATTTTCTGGATTATTTAAATTGTTGATATTTTCAAAGAGGACGAACATTACTTGATGGATTGTGTCCTAACTTATAATTTACTTTCCAACTTGCTCCATTTGTTTGGTTGCCCGCTTAGAGCATTGATTTTCCTTCATGTTGTGATGATTTAATATCATGGATTGTTACAGGATAAAAGGCTAAAGGAGCTCTTTGTTAATATTCCAACTTTAGATGAGCTTCATTCTATGGGAGCCGAGGGTTTCAAGGCTGATGTCATTCTTGTAGATGCTAAGAAAGACAAAAAGCTATCCATGCTTAAGCAATTGATTGTGGCACTGGTAAAAGGGTTGAACTCAAATCCAGCTGCAATGATAAAAAAGATTGCTGGATTGGTAAGAATTCTTGAATAACCATTGTTCTATTAAATGGATATCTCATTTGAAGTTTTCAGTTGCTCTTTTTTCGCCCTTTAATTATCTTTACCTTTTTCTTCTTTTTTTGTTGCCCTCTCCACCTTAAACTATTTTTCTTTTTTACTGTGATGTAGTCTTGGTTATGCCAAGGAAATCTATACATCCTTAACCTATTGTCAAGACATATTACAAACCCCTTCACATCTTGGCAAAAACTGTTTTCTTGCCTATGCAACTACATTGGATGTTTTCGAGCATGTTTGGTGCGGGCTTCTCAAACCACACATGTCATTAACTATTTGTGCTACAATGAAAAGATTTTCTTTTCTGTTTTTCACTTCCGCTTTAATTTACCTTTTTACTTGTAATTTAATTGCAATGTATTAAGGTAATAATTCCTTGTTTTGCAAGCCAATTCAGGGACCAAATTCTACCTAGTTTTGTCGATCTTCTTAATTTTTTTGTTCCATTATTCAGTCCAAAAAATTGCTCTTTTCATTTTCATTTCTCTTGTTCCTGAGCAGGTTTCTGATTTTTATAAAAGACCAAATGTGGAGAGTCCAGCAAAAGCTGCAATAGAAGAAGCCTCCCACGTGTTAGAAAATCGAGGTGTTCAGTTGCTGGGGCAAATAAGGCAAGGGTCATGCTGTCCTAGGGCAATCTTGTTTAAAGTTTTAGCAGATTCTGTAGGTCTTGAAAGTAGACTCGTGGTGGTAAGCTTTTAACTTCACCCAGTGAGTTCAACTGTTCTGCTCCATTTTTATTGAATGCCCAAAATTAGATAAAGATGCAATTTATTGCTAATTAAGATATACAATATCTGAAAGATTTCTTACTGTTTTCTTTTTTTTTCCAGGGTTTACCAAATGATGGGACTGTTGAGTGTGTGGACTCATATAAACACATGTCTGTGATTGTTGTGTTGAATTCTGTGGAACTACTGGTTGATCTTGTGCGGTTTCCTGGTCAATTGATACCGAGTTCGACCAGGGCGATTTTTATGACTCATATTTCAGCAGCAGGGGAGAGTGACTCTGCAGAAAATGATTCCTGTGATTCTCCTCTAGAGCCGAACAGTCCTCTGTATGGTTTTGCAGAAAGAGCGGACCCTGACAGGTTAGCAAATAGCTAATGCATGATTTTTCCAAAAATGACAATCTGTACAATCTGTTAATGGGAGTTCTGAAAATAGTAAGTTGCTATGTCTTATTTTTGATGCCACAGTGCTGAAAAAGATGAAAACCTTCAGTTCCATAAGAAATTAGAGGCATCTTCGAATGTGTCAGGCCCTTCATTGCGAAATATGATGTTGCGATCTGCCACCTCTATTGACAGAAAATTGAGGTAATAATATATATCTTCACCCGAGAAGTTCCTCCTTGCAATGTGAACTTGGTATGACGCTTCTTGTTTCTTGTATTCTATTTTATTGTTTAAATTTTTCGTTTCTTTTTGTTGAGTTTAACCGTACTATAGAGCAGAATGTTGTACTTGAACATGTTCTTTTCCTCCCAGCTTATCACAAAGCGAACCGAATATTGCAACAACTTTTTGGAGACGTAGCCGGAAAAAGGTCATTGCTGAACAGCGGACTGCTAGTTCAAGGTAATAGCATGGTTTCCCTTGAGAGCTTTTTCATTTGGTTTCACATTTACAGGGAATCAACATGAATGTTTGGAAGTCTAAGTTTTACTTCTGTCCCTGCCAAGAGTACTCTATTAGGTGGGAATTTTCAATTCTTTCAATAGGTTTGTTGCCAAGAGTACTAATTTATGTACTCTCTTGGTTCTTTTCTTTTCCTTCATTCCTTTGGGGGAATGATCTCCTATCTTTTAACAGTCATAAGTTAAAAGCATAAGATCCCATGGTAGGGCTGTGGTATTATGGGCATAATGAACCTATTAAAGTATATTAATGTGTAATTCATAAACTTTATACAGGCCTGGCTGCAAGTTTTTCTTAAAATTGTTTCTTTTTTTTGGGGAGGTGGGGATTTACCCATTTTAATCGTAGGGCTAAAGGCTTGAACTATATTATGGCATTTGATACCATACTTGTTATATTCTAGTTTTTTTTTTTTTTTTTTTGAAATTTGTGGTTTATTTTTCTAGCATTTACCCCCAAGGGATTTATTATATCTTTTGTATAAGCAATAATTAACTAGATGAGTACATGGTTGGGCATTTCCAGGTTGCATGCCTTTTCAGCAAAAGCATAATTTGATGCTTTTTCATGCTTTTCAAGAAAGCATACACTTTTGACTTCTTATTTGATGGGAACCTAGACCATTGGCTTTCTTTTCTACATTTCTAGTTTCTAGCTTTTAATTCCTAGAAAACTTAGAAACTATGTCACTTGAAAATGCTTCTTTTCAAATAGTGAATAGGAGGGCACCCTTAGATTTGTTTTTCAATGGAAAAGATATAGGTTGGATGTTCTAACACTGCATTGGGTATTGTTTGGTTTGTGCCTTGACTTTGCATGTATGGATTCTTAATTGTCATTTGAGTTGCCTGGCCAGTGTCATTCTTTTCCATTTATTCTATTGGGCGGATGTGGGGTTAGAGGTTTCATTCACATGCATGCAATTATCCACATTGATTTCTATGTACTCTGATTCAATTGATCTGATTAAAGGTGTGTTGTATATTCATTTTTCACAAAGTCCTAAATATGGTTGCTCATGGTTATGTCAAAGTTAAACTATAAAACTTGTAATGGTGAAGTTTTAGCTAACAACTTCATTGATCTTTGTTTTGCAGTCCAGAACATCCTTCATTGCAAGCGCGTGGTCGGTCCATGTTAAGTGGTGATAGACATTCAATTAGAGATTATGCTGATGATGTTGCTACATCGAGGTTCATACCTTTTTGTTCCTATTTTTTAAACACATTTGAGCATTATACTAGAAAATACTTCTTGATGTTAGCTGCCTAGTTGGTTGATTATCTATTTAGATTTCATTTTATGGTTTAGTTGTTTTATTCTGTTCCAGAATTATCTTTTTTCTAAAGCTAACTAGGTTGATGTTAATTAGTTGACTATCTATTTAGATTTCATTTTATGGTTAGTTATTTTATTCGGTTCCAGAATTATCTTTTTTCTAAAGCTAATTAGGTTCCAAATATGACTAAAATGGTTGGCATAGTGATTTTGGATCAGCTTGGTTAAGCTTCTTTGGTATTCCAGAATCCTGCACTCTCTGTCCCATAAAGAGCGTCTTGTTTGACTTCTTACACAGATTAAGAAAAAAAATATTCAATCTTGTGACTACTTTTAATGTTCTTTTAATTTTCCCATGGGAGTCGCACCAAAGGGAAGATTGCATCATTCAACCAAAAGCATATTGTTGGATTAAGGACTTTCTTGTGGAAATAACTTTAAAATCTCAAACCAATTGGCAAGTAGAGAAAAATATAAAAGAACAAATATAAAAGAACAAGTACAATCAATCACATGAGCACTCAAGAAATTTACGTGATTCAATAACTTAGGCCTTTTCCATGGGCAAGATGATGAAGGAAATTCACTATGAGAAAGTAGAAATTACAAGGTGTCATGCAAAATTAATCAAACCAAAGATCCTAAAATAATCTAAAACTCACATTTTCTCGTACCAAAGTATAGAGAATGGAGACATCTACGAATAAGCCTTAATCCTAAAACATGAGAACTTTAGGCTTTTACATGTGGACCAAGTACATGATTATTTATTCTCATCTTGGCCCATAATTTAAGAAAATCCCACCAATCTCCACCTTGGCTTAAAGTGAGCTAACTTTCGAAACTTGAACTCTTTTATGATCACCTTCATCAAGCATCTTTCAAGTACTACACAAACTAATGAAGTCTAAGAAATGCTTGAACTTGACTACAAAGATAAGTGTCGTCAACATATCTATAGGGTTTTTAGTTCAGCACATGTGCAGGGTTCTTAGTTGTAGCAATCTTCTTCAGTGATATAAAGCACCCTGTGACATAATATTTAAAATGAAATAATACATAACATCAATATGTTTGGTCTGTTCATGGTACATCTAGTTCTTGGCCAGATGAATAACTCTCTGGCTATCACAATGTATAACAGTCAACTCATGTGACAAACTAAGATTATCAACTACACTTCTCAGCCATAAAGCTTCTTTCATTGCTTTTGTCAATGTCATATACTCAGCTTCTGTTGTAGAAAAGATAACAGTGGATTGTAAAATTGCTTTTCAACTAATGGCATAATCTGAGAGAATGAAAACATAACCTGTCAACGATCCCTTTATGTCTAAATTACCAGTGTAATATGAATGTACAAAGCCCTTAATATTACTTCTAGTATATGTAGTATATCTAAGATAATAGAGGATTCATTTCTCGTCATGCCAGTGAACTTCACCAGGATTTTTTATAAACATGCTGACCACACTAACAGTATGTGAAATGTCTAGACGAGTGTAGACCATAACATACATTATGCTTCCAACTGCGCTAACATATGGAACACCTGAGATGTGCTCCATATCCTTAGTTTTTGGTGACAAACCTGAAGATAACTTAAAATGGGCTGCATGTGTACTCAGTGACTTGCAGTCTTGTATACTAAAACGCTCAAGTACCTTTTCATGATACTTTATCTATGGCAAGTATCTCTATACCCAAAATCTACTTAGTTGCACCCAAATTTTCATCTCAAACTCAACTAATTTTTTAAATTGTTGATCTCAAACATGTTATTGAAAGCAATCAACATGTCATCAACATACAACAAGTACACAAATGAACCATCCGAGAGCTTTCTAAAATATACACAACTATCATAGTCACACAAAAAGTAACCATGTCCAAGCATAAAACCATCAAACCTTTTATACCATTGTTTCGGTGATTGCTTCAAGCCATACAGTGACTTTTTCAATAAGCACATGGTCTTCTTTACCTTGAGCAATGAAACCCTTCGATGCATTTAGATCCTCCCCTCCAGCTTACTATATGGAAAAGCTGTTTTGACATTCAATTGCTCAAGCTCTAAGTCAAACAAAACAACCATAGCAAGTAATACCCAAATAAAGCTATGCTTCACAACTGAAGAGATCATTTCATTGAAGTCAATTTCTCTTTATGTAAAGCCCTTAGCAATTTAAACCTTGAATCCTTGACCTCTAAGATTCCATCTTTCCTCTCCTAAATCAATTTGCAGCCCTGTGGAGGTTGAACAAGCACCTGTGTCCGGTTCTTATAAAGAGACTCAATCTTCTCATACATAGTAAACAACTATTGAGAAGATTCTTTGCAAGAAATTGACTCTTTATAAGAACAAAGCTCATGATTGTCAAGAATATCAAGAATATCTATAACATTCAAGGCAAAATCAACTAGATCAGCATAACCCTCATAATTGGGGTTTTTATTTGTCTTCTTTGTCTTCCTATAGCAATACTGTAAGGTTGTTCTTTAGGTGCATTTTTAACAATAATATGCTGCACCACTTCCTTAAAAAGCTTATCTAAATTATCTTTCTACACTGTCTTTGAAGCTCTAACCTCAAGTTCCACCTGTTTGCTATTACTCTGGTTCATCTCAATATCAATCCCAATCGATTTCTTTTCCTTTTGAAACATATTAGACTCATCAAAGATCACATCCTTGCTAGTAATAAACATAGGAGACTTGGGATTAACACACCACAATTGATAGCCCTTCACCCCAAATGCATAGCTTAGGAATATGCCTTTCTTCGCTCTTAACCCAAGTTTATCTTCCTTAATATGAGCACAAGCAGTACATCCAAATACTCGTAGTTTAGAGTAATCAACAAGAGAGCCAGACTATACCTCATATGGAAACTTCAACTCTAAAACTGTCGATGAGGATCTATTAACCAAATAACAAGACATGTTATTTGTTTCCGCCTAAAAGTCCTTTGACAATCCAACTTATAAAAGCATACAATGTGCTCATTCTAAGAGTGTCTTGTTCATATGTTCTGCAACCCTATTTTGTTATAGTGTATTCTTAACAGTGCGATGTCTAGCAATTTCTTTATTAATGCAGAACTCATCAAACTTACCTGAGCATAATTCCCAACCATTAGTAGTTCTAAGCGCTTGATTTTCTTACTCATTTGCTTTTTAATCAAGGCTTTTCATTGCTTGAAGGTGGCTAACACATCACCCTTTCTTTTTAGAAAATACACCCAGACCTTCTCACAGTAGTCATCAATAAATATCAACAAATACTGTGCTCTACTTTTTGATATAATAAGAGAAGGATCCCAATGGTTAGAATGAATATAATCCACAGTACCCTTGGTATGACAAATAACTATGCTAAATGTTACAATGCATTGTTTTCCATTTTCCATGAACACAATGCTCATAGAAATCTAATTTAACTATTTTCTGACCACTTATCAAATTTCACTTGCTTAACTCTTTCATCTCCTATTACTCATATGTCCTAGTCGCTAGTGCCATAACTAAGTAGAATTATTATCCAAATCAACCACAAGTGATACACTAGTTGAATCCATAATTATTGAACCTTGAAGATGGTAGACCATTAACTAGCTTTTCTTTCACCCCGACAAGAGCACCAGTACAAATTTTCAGAACTTCACCTTTAGTACAATAACCATAACCTTGGAAATCAAAAAGACTAAAAAAGAAATTAAATTCTTCATTTCTGGAACATCCCAAACCTCCAATGCCATCATACATTCTAATTCGATTTGTATCACTCCAACAACAAAAAGTTTTTTGTTGTCTCCTAATAAAACAGTACCATTGACAACTTTATAAGTGTCAAACTAGTTTCTATTTGGAAAAATATGAAATGTGCAAGCCGAATCAAGAATCCACCCATCACTTGTGCTATCAATAGACACAACCAGAACACTTTTAACATCATCATAAATTTTCCCTTCATTAGCGACATTTGCATCATTAGGTTTTCTTTTTCTTTCTCTTATCTTTTTGCCTATGATAGTTCTTCCAAAAGTGCCATACTTTATGATATTCAAAGTATTTATTTTTTCTAGATTTCGATTTTGATCTAGACCTGCCTTTATTACCTGGATCTTTATTATTTGTTCTACCCCTCAATCAAGCCCTCAGCATGATCATTATCATAACTCTTTCACGTGTTTTTTCAACTCTTTAAAGTTCAAGGAAGCTTTGACATCTTCTAAATTAAGAATATTCCTTCCATACAACAAAGTATCAACAAAATGATCATAAGATGAAGGTAATAAACACAATAAAATCAAATCCTAGTCCTCATCTTTAGCCTTAACATCAACATTTTGCAAATTTAAATTTACTCTATTGAATTCGTTAAGATGGTCTTTAATGTGCATACCTTCTTTCATCCGAAGAGTATACAACCCAAGCTTTAGATACAATCAATTCATCAAGGATTTATTCATGTAAAGAGTTTCCCAACTTTGTCTACAATCTAGCAGCTGTAGTCTCCTTAGCAACCTCTCTTAGAATCAAATCAGACAAACAAAGTTGAATAGCACTACATGCCCGTTCCATGAGATCTTTTTTCTCCTCATCATTGATTTCCTTAAACAAACTGTCTACACCTTTCAGTGCCTTAAATAAACCTTGTTGAACTAACAAGGTATGCATCTTAATACACCACATATTGAAGTTGTTCACACCATTAAATTTCTCTACATCAAACTTCGTAGTTGACGGTACTTTTGTCGCCATAACAAAAGTCAACTGATAACTAGGTAAGCTCTAATACCAATATGTTACGGAAATAGTTCTAGAATCTCAAACTAATTGGCAAGTAGAGAAATATAAAAGATCAAGCACAATCAATCACGCAAGAGCGAACAAGAAATTTATGTAGTGAGACAACTTAGGCCTACTCTACGGGCAAGACGATCATGAAAATTCACTACGAGAAAAGGGGATTACAAGGTGTCATAAAAAATGCACTCTCTTCCAAGATCCAAAGTAACCCAAAATTCACATTTTCTCTTATCTTTTTAGCCACCAAAGGGTAGAGAATGGAAGCACTTACAAATAAACCCTAACCCAAAAATATAATAATTTTAGGTGTTATATATGGACTAAGTACACGGATGTTTATTTTCTTACTTTGGCCTATAATTTAAACAAACTCAACAAAGTTTATCTCTTAAATAAGAAAACACTGCTATTTCTATTTAAATTATCTTAAATTAAGGACTAATAAGAGACTAAACTTAAAATAAAAGCACCTAGAGAATATCAAGCTAAATTGGTAATTACAGAAATACCTTTGTGCACAAAAGTCATGATAGAATGTATTAATTCTGTTTCTTTTGTCGTCTGCATCAACTATAGTGTTTTACACACACACACACACACACACACACACATATTAACTGATTTTGGTAGTCTGTTTGTAAAGCCATCAAAAAACCATGCTGAAAATAATGACAAAAACCATATTTCCTCTTCTTAGTGGAAGGTTTCCATTCTAAATATTCATAGAACTGCTAATGCACTTGGAAGCTGCTCGCTCCTATTGAATTTTTCTTAGCCGTGAAACAGAAAAACAAGAGAAATAATGATTCCTCTTAGTTGTTAAGGCATGGACTCCTGAAAGCACACAAGACTTGAGAATTCTTTTGGTAGTCGTCAACCCAACTCTCAATAATCTTCATAAATTAGACTTTTACATATGAATTTTTGTGCTTGCAACTTTTTTATTTACAGTTTTCTTGTTACCGTTTGTGCTTCACTTTTCTGAAGAAAATCTCATCATGCCTACAGAGGCATTTTTACATATTTATAATTTTCCTGAAATTTACCTTTCTCTTGTCTCGATACAGGGTCAATATTTTAGCAATTTAGTTCATTGCATGCGTAAAACAGAGAGATTCTAACTTAATTTCTACCAAAAAGAGAACAACATTAAAAAATTGAAAAATCTAGTGTAATGGGCAAGACAATGTTAATAGCATTCCTGTCACCCACCCACCCATTCATAAACTGATTGATAAAATAAAAAAACAAAATATTGAAAGCATCACTTGTTTTCTTATTTCAAAAGCATATTTCCTTTGTAGTATGTACAACCCACGAAGACACACACGTCATATATAGATCTATGGAAGTAATTTATCAAGTATATTATTCTGTTATCTCTTTGTTTTGAACACAATTATAACTTAGTTGCTCATGTTTAAAAACTAATAACTTAGTCCCTTGATTCTTTTTAACTGCTGTCTTATCAAAGAAGTCTTGTTTTTTTTTTTTCTTTCTAAAACCCTGCTATGTTAGTTTTTATCTAATAATTTAAACGTCTGAGCATGCTTTTGGGATTTATTGAAAAACCAACCAAGGTTTCAGTTATACAATGGTCAATCAAAGTCAAATGACTAAGTTATAGGTTTTCAAACACAGAGGACTAAGTATAACATACAACCAGGTTGAAAAAGTCAGAGACTAATGAATAATTTACTCTACTTTATCACAGGCAAACTCCCTGTGTTTTATGTTGAACTTTTTAATGTGAAATGTGTGCGCTTCATGGTTCTAAGCCAGCAAGCAATACTGATGTTTATGTAATATTGTAATTGAGAATTGAGAAAAAGGAATATAAAAAGAGCAGAGGAAATAATGATATGAGGAAGGGTGGAGGCTGCATTATGGCATCTTTTTTAGCACACTCCCTATTCTTAAAACACACCAACAAGTGTTACTGCTTTATTATCCTAGCAGCTTGTGCATAATTTACCCGATTCTTTGTTTATGCATCTCTGGTAATAATGGTATATCTACTAATGTCTATGATACAATGGTGTATAGTTGATTAGTTGTGATCTGAGATTATGCTAATATTGGATTGTCAAGTGTAGCTACAGGTCAGAGGGTGCATCAACATCAGAAGCTCATAGAATGAGAAGAAGAAGTATTAGCATGACCCCAGAAATTGGTGATGACATCGTAAGGTTGATGTTTGTTTCATTATGACCTGTGCATTATGTTGTGATGCTACTGTGCTATAGTTGTGTTTATCATATTTTGTTATTTTGACTTGATTTCTGTTTTGTTACAATTGGAGTGATCTATGTTGCTGTTGTAGAAAAACAAATTATAATATTATATTTGTTTAGATATTAGGCTATGATGTGGTTGCAGTAAGCTATGATCATGCTATGCTACTATGACTGTAGTTGTAGAAAATACAAATTAGGTTTTTCTGATTTTTCTTTTAATAGATTTATGTAATCCTTTAACTAATTTGTCTAGAATATTAGGATATCAGGTGCTCTTCTCAAGAAGGAATTCTTTTCCTATTTGGATATTTATTTTCTACTAAATTTAGGATTATTAGGGTTTTGCTACCTATAAAATAGCAGCAATTCTATGTTCTAGTCAGGCTTGATATGGAATTTTATTTAATAAGTGTCCTGTGTTTGGCATGTAACTTCTCATCTCCCTCTCCTAATTCTTCTTAGTGCCCATTTGGGTCCAAGGGCAGGGTTGGTTTTTATGGCTTTTTGGGAAGAAAGCCCAATCCAATATGTTTGGTTACACAAAGCTGGCTACAGGCCTATGTGGGCCGCATTCTAGAAAACCTAGAAGCTAGTTTTTCTGGAGCTGCTCCATTTTGGAGCTTTACTAGCCTTTTTCTTTAATATTATTTGTAATGGCTATTTCAACACCTTTTTTAAGGGAACACTTCTTTTCTACTAGCCACCTCTTGGCTATCTACTGTTACAACATAGTCAAGCTACAACTACAACCACAACCTTATTCTCATGCAGTCTTACACTTGTTTTTGTTGCTCTCTTATCGAAAGCTATTCTGTTTCATTTTGGTATACAGGCTGAAGTGATTCTTTACCCTTTCATTTGTAGTTTTTTCCTTGTACACTTTTAACCAAATTATCCTATCACCATGATGAAAAATGCTGAGCTGAGTTCCAAATTTCTTCCTTTTTATACCTCATGAAAATGAGATTGCCAAAAATGACACACGGACACTCTAACTTTTATAAGAAAGATGAAATCAGTGGAGGCTTCTATCAAGGTAATAAATGGTTAGTTGTTTTTGAGCAAGTACTTTGGGGAAATCGGGAGTTGTACATCTAGCCTTTCCAAACTTGGTCTCTGAATTTCAACTAGAGAGACAACCTAAAAAGACCTAGTACACAAATGTCTAGCAACAATATCCTATTCCACAACAATTGCCTTGATAAAAAATGAGTCTAGCATTTACCTTCGACCGAACCCTCCAGGAGACTGCAGAAAGCCTCAGCCTTGGAGTATTAATATTTCCTTTATTTAATTGTTTTCTATACTTAAAGATTCTTAATAGATATTTGGAGTTATACTATTTACCATTCATTGGGAAGTAGTTTTTATTAGGAATCTACCTTTATTTCATATTTAGTTGGTTTTCCTTTAACAGTATTTATTTCTCAAATGGCTCCAGGATCCTAATTTTATCAGTTCTGAAATTTCCTAGTTTGTACCGGGCACCTAAGACATTGCAAGTTGGGATGTTATCGATTGACGAGATAAAATTTAGCAGAGTTTGGTTCTTCTTTGAGTGGTTTTCTCAATATCTTTGTTTTATCTTTGTGTACATGGGTTATTTGGTTATCATGTTTAATGATAAAAGCTGTTGTTCAATTAGCCTTTGGTATTCATTGACGAAATTGCTCAAGCTGTTTGAAACTTTGATTGATTGATTGTGGATAAAATTTCTTGTTCTTATATGGTAAAATTAATCAACTATTTCAGGGCTGTACGTGCTATGAATGAAACTTTGAAGCAAAATCGTCTTTTGAGTGAACATGGCAATGATAGGTTGTTTACAAATAATTTAGATGACAAGGACAATGGCTCAGATCTTCAAAAAAATGTATGTTTTTTCTTTTTGGTACTTTTGTTTCTCTCCTTGGCGTAAGAACTTCTCTTTGCCAATTATTGTTTATGTTCGTATTATTTTGGGTTTTACTGCCATTTATTCTTCTCCAGAATATTCATAAACATGGAATTTGATTTTAGGCACATGAGTGGCCAAGCATGGTTGGTTGCCTGCATAATTAGCATCACCAAACCAAGTAGATCTTATGGTCTTGTCTGTCAGCTTTGATGGATCACTATCCTTTTCAGTAAGAGAAGAGAGAAATCTTGCGTGAGTCCTTTGACATATGGATATGGGTTATGGACTCAGCCGTGCCTAGCTTACATGATCATAAAAAAAGTGTCACATCTTGTATATTTGTGATACCAGGATTGAATTGTCTATTCCACCACAAACAATCTAAGTTACTGGATGCTAGTCATTCTTTTATTAAATTTATCCTAATATAGGTTCTGCACATAGCTAGGAAGATCCATTAATATACTTTTTTCCTTACTGTTGTTTCTTCACAGTGAGTTCCATGTGTTATTTTAGTTATGGAAGTAAGTGAGGTTAAGTTGAGTCATTAGTCTCCAAATGCATAAATAGGCTTAGTGTAGTTATCCCACATTTGCTATCATCCTCCTAGCATTCTTGGTACTAATTAATCAGTTTGTGCATGAATCAGGTATCAAATTTTGATCTTGATGGTCGTGAGGGAATATCTGGTGGAAGGTCTGCTTTATATACCCTTGAAAGTGACCACATAAATTCCCAGAAGGCAATTTCATTACCATCTTCCCCACATGAATATAGAAGTCAAACTTCCCAGAGCAGCAGATCTTCAGGCTTTGTAGCAAACGATCAATTGGTTACAACATGGAATAAAGTTCTCGAATCTCCCTTGTTCCATAGTAAACCCCTACTACCATTCCAAGAATGGAATATTGATTTCTCAGAATTAACTGTTGGAGCTCGTGTTGGGATTGGTAAGCATCAGTACCTACATTTTTCAGTTGTTTTGTTGGCTTTGAATTTTGATTCTGTCAATACTGCAGTACAAAATTTACCTATTATAGTTTTACATTTTTTTGGAATGAGTCGGGATACAATTTTGTAATCTTTCAAGAGTCCTTGGTGAACAGTACTGTGGTGTCTCTATTGTAATTGCAGTAATAGCAAACAATGTGCTTGGATTGAAGGTTCCAATACACTGTTGGTTGTCTAAAATCTTAATAGATGTTTTCATAAAAGAGGAAAGGAACAGGCACGCATTTCATGGACTTGAAATTTTAATTGCTCACTTTAAAATACTTCCAAGTATTTTGATGGTTCACAATCCTTGGATTGTCTCGTTTTAGTTCTATCATGCAGCCCTTCCTGGGATTTCTTTTTTTTCTTGGATAAATTTCCGTGGTTGAATTTGTTTTCTACCTATGCTAATGACATTAGAATCTTGTCTTTTATACTCGTTTTATTTTTTCATTGATAAATTGAAATAGAATGTTTTGATTGTTGATGGTTTCCCGTTATTATGCAATGATCTACAGGTTTTGAGTTTATTATCTCTCCTTTAAACTGTCATAAATAGCTGGCCAGTGACCTTGGTTGCAGTTTCACTGGATGAACCCTCATCAACCACCATTCAGATTTAAAGATATGATATCAGTCCAAATATTTGAGCACAATCTCATATGCATACCATTCCTGCAACTTTTGTGTCTTAGTTCTCCATTTATTTGGGTGGTGTTTTGTTATGAGGAAATCATAACCAGTGTTTTCTCAAGCTGTTGGCAGCAGGCATTGTTGTTCACTTTCTTACTATTATTTTACAGGCGGTTGCTCTGCCATCTATTAGTGTACCCTTGAATTCATGGTTCATCTTTGATTTCATGTTCTCATTTTGTGTCATCCAGAATTTAATATACAGATGCATGCTTTTATGAAGAGTCTGACCCCAACCCACTCTAAACTCCCTAGATGGCTGGAGAAAATAGTGAGAAAATAAAATAAAAAAGAGCTATCTAAATTGTGCAATGTAGGAAGCTTGAACAACAGATAAGATTTGTTGCTTAGCTGAATAAACTGCTGTGAAGAAAGTTTGAATGTCGCCTATCTTAAAATTTGAACATATCTGATGAAAGGAATGATGCGCAAAGCTTAGCTTTCCATCAATGCAGTTCTTAGAGCCTTATCCTTCCCAACGCCCTCTCATCCTCTCCTCACTTCCTGCACTATAGTCTAAATTGATAATCAAAGCAGCATCTTGTATATGGAAACAAAATTAATATTCTGTTTTTGTGGGGTAAAGTCATTTATATATAAAATGCTTTATTGATTTTAGCTGTCTTGATTGTATATAGGATTTTTTGGGGAGGTATTTCGTGGCGTATGGAATGGTACAGATGTCGCAATCAAGGTCTTTCTAGAGCAAGATCTAACTGCTGAAAACATGGAGGACTTCTGCAATGAGATATCAATTCTTAGGTCTCTCCTTATTCACATGTGGGTTGCTTTACTTTTATCCTATCAATATTTCTGACTTTATCCTATGATTTTTTGCATGTGATTTCTTCCAGCCGTCTTCGACATCCTAATGGTATTCCTCTTACCTGCTAATTGCTTAAGTTGTATCTTTTATATTTCACTTTTCTAAGATTTCTTGAAGTGATGTCTGCATGTATAACTTGGAATTGTGAATTTAACAAGATCTACCGCCTCAGAAAAAATAGGAGGGATCTTCTTGTTACTGTTTTCTGGTTATCTACTGCCTCAGAAAAAAATAGGATGGATCTTCTTGTTACTGTTTTCTGGTTGACTGGCAAGCTTCTTACCTATTTTTCTGATGGAGAATGAATGGAAGATTTTCAAGATACTTGTGATAGGAAACTTAGAGATTACTTAATTGGAAAATCTAGGTACATTGGGCTATTGTAATATTTAGACTTATTTGAGGATTTTATATGGGTAAATTACAAAAATAGCCCTGAACAGTTACCTCCTTCACAATGTTACCCTTACTGATTTGGGCAATTAATTTTGTTCTTAGCATTACTTAATGTTTGCAGTCTCACCCTTCCATTCAGTCTTTGCTAAAAACAAACAGATTTTGGATTTTAATTATTTGTTTTCTACTTAGTTTAGAACTTTTAATTTAGTTAATAATTTCTATTTAGGAATCTCAATGCTAGATGTATTCTATTAATTAGGTAAGTTTTGATTAGGAATCCTTTTCTATAAAAGATTTTAGTACTACTCACCCTGCCTTGGCTTTTTTTGTGACCTCATAGCTGCTGGTTTTGCCCTTTTTGGATTTTCCATTTTGATGTAGCACTGATTTGATTGGATGCTGAATATGGTTTTTGTTCAAACATAGTTGGTCATTTGAAATTCCATATGTTCAGTACCTTGCTTTTAGTTTGGTGTCTGTGTGAAAAGAAGTGAAATTCCTGTCCAAACCTATTGAGTGAAAATTATGGGAGATTGATATATGACAAAAAAAGAGATGTAACTTTGGTATCAGAGCCTAAGCTCGACCCAAACAATTAACATCAATTTTTTAATCACCAAATAACCCGAAATTCATAACAGGTCCAGGAATTTGACTTTCATAACCCCGTTGAGCTTTTTGGTTGGATTTGAGACTCAGCAAATTAAATGGAACAAAGACTCAATGAGCAACTTCAAGCTGTGGAATGCTGAATTGAAGTAATGTTGAGTTTTTCCCGAGAAGAGGAGAATGTTGGAGAATGAATGGAACATTTATAAGAATTTTCTTTCTAGTAAAGTAGGAGATTTGTTCTACTTTCTTTGAATGCTATTTGGTGGATCTAGTTACTTAGGTTAGTATGTTATTTGTTTTATATTAAAAAAAGGTCATGATAATGTTCAGTAGTAGTTATGGATTTTATTTTGTTAAGACCTTAATGCATTTTCTTTCCCATTTTAGGGTTTAACTAGGGTTTAGGTGCCTATATATAATGGCACTAATCTACTATTTTGAGGTAGTTGAAGGTTATTGAGAGTTGAAACTTCTTTTTTCTCCCTTTTGTGTTCTTCTTCTCCACCTTTATTCCTCCTCTCCTAATTGATTCCTTCCTTCCTATCTTTCTTCTACATTTTATTTCCTGACATCTGAACCAACTGATGCTGGTTGTCGCAGTTATCTTATTTCTGGGTGCTTGCACAAGGCCTCCACGCTTATCAATGGTGACTGAATACATGGAGATGGGGTCCTTGTATTATTTGATCCACTTGAGTGGCCAGAAGAAGAAGCTTAGCTGGCGGAGGAAGCTAAAAATGTTGTGTGATATATGCAGGTGTGTGTCATGTCCTAATTTAGAAAATGCTTCTGTGGATAAGCATCTTTGCTTCTTTATTTTGAGGAACTAACTTTGAAAATTTGTGGTGGTCTTAGCTAAACAATTTTCTTGAATGCTAACTTCTCTATTCTTTTATCATGGTTTATATGTGACATCATTTTTAAGAATATAATATTATGCCTAATACCTCCCTTGGAGCTTGATGAGTAGAGATGAAGAACACTGCTCTCTATATAGAAGAGAAACTTGACATGATTGTGAAAGGTTGATACACAACATCGCCTATGGGATTCAAATAGACAACTGAAGCCAAGAGATGCTTTTAAATGATTTTTATTTTGTGGCTAACTGATAATGAGAGCCTGTATATGTAATTGCCGACTATCCTTGACTCCTATCTGGGCATTTTGACTGCTACTTGTTATCACCATTGAAGCATTTGACTAAGCTACATTAGGTAATTCATTACAAGTTGGCATTCAGCTGTGTTCTGATTATATAATATTTTATTCTTTTGCTCGTCGTTAAGGGGGTTGATGTGCATGCATCGAATGAAGATAGTTCATCGGGATCTTAAAAGTGCAAATTGCCTTGTGAATAAGCATATGACAGTTAAGATCTGTGATTTTGGACTCTCCAGAGTAATGACAGACACACCAATTAGGGATTCCTCGTCTGCTGGAACTCCTGAATGGATGGCACCGGAACTAATTCGTAATGAACCCTTCACTGAAAAATGTGATATTTTCAGCCTAGGGGTGATAATGTGGGAGCTCTGCACACTAAATAGGCCATGGGAAGGTGTACCACCAGAAAGGGTATGCTTAGTTGCTCTCATTTCACTTCAGAATTTTATGTTTTTTTCTCTTTGGGGCAGTTGCGTGATAGAATAATGTATTCCTTCAGGACTTTTAGTAGATTTATCTTGTATGTTTCACTCTTTCTATCAGGACTACTTTTTTTCATTCCCCAATTCTTTTGTTTCCCATATTTCTGCAATTTGACTTGTAGTTCATTTGCTTTATCCTGTGTAGGTAGTTTATGCTGTTGCGAATGAGAGATCCCGTTTGGAGATTCCAGAAGGTCCACTGGGCAAGCTAATATCGGGTAACTCTATCTGTGGTTACAGGCAAACAGAGATCGTTTTAATTTTTTTATTAACTTTGCATGAGCCCCAAAACGCGTGCTTTGCTTGCGATAATTGGCTTTGAAGAATAATTTCAAAGAGCACGTTGCTTGCCCCATTCCCAGTTCCTCTATTTGGAATTTCGCGTTTAAATAAATGTTATTGTTAACCCAATTATAATTATTTTCATGGGTCGAATACTAGAGTTGTCTTAAACCATGTATAATGCGCCTTTTTGTTTTTGCCAGATTGTTGGGCAGATTCGCATTTACGGCCAAGCTGTGAAGAGATACTCTCTCGATTGCATGATTGCGAGTACGTGCTTTGCCGATAAGTATGTTTCTGGTGCATATATGGTAGAGGTGTCGCAATGTTCTCGGCTAAGTTGTAAACTCATAATTTTCCAAATCATTGTGAAAACATAAAATTCTTCAATTTTTCGGGGGCACAAACTCCGTATCGTTTTTGTGCAATTTTCTACTAGATAATGAAATAGAAAAAAAAAAAAAAAAAAAAAAAAAAGAGTTTCGATTGCAGTTGACAATCAAGAAATTCATACGTTATCTGCTCCCTTCAATACGACGCTAGAAAAAGAAAGACAAAAGAGGAAGGATCTAAAATATTGACCATACCTATTGATTGAGTAATTGCAAAAGGTGCCTCATTGCAAGGCATTCCGCAAGAAGACCAGCTCCTGGAAGCGACAGACTCCTTTGACTGACAGGCTTAAATTCTTGTGGTGGCCAATAATCAAAAGCTCATACAGGCTTAAATTCCCGATTCCATTCAAGAAGAACCTCTCCCACTGGCTCAAATCCACCTGCCCACATGGTGTGGTTAATGCAAAACCTTTTGTATACAATCCAGCTGCATCTTTGACAGTCGAGGATAACAAGCAAGGCAGCTCAACGCTTCGATGGTTTGTGCCCACTTCTGCAGTCTCTTTCAACCCTTATCCTGATTTCCTCCAAATTTGGATGAACATCAAGGCCAGTCATCGGCAGTGGAGTCAAAAGCTCACCGGCACCAATCCATAGAGAAAGGTACGTGAGCCCTTACCAGGACTTGCAGAAAATTCTATTTCCATTGCTTTGCTCACAGGAGGAAAAATCAGGATGCGAAGAATTCTTTCACTTCCTTCTTTTTGCTTGCGTACTCATGCTCTTCGCAACCATCCCGGACACAATCGACGTGTAGTCTTTCAATCAGATCCTGAACAGGCTCCAGTGATCGCAAAGATGCTACAGCACTAGGATTCTCGCAACAGGATATTTTGACCTCTATCAGAGTCTTATGGAGCAATGAGGCCATTGTCCTCATTCCTTTCATTGCATCCCTCAACTTCGAACTTTGCCAGTTTACAGCACCGTCTACCAATCTCGATCAACCCCATGTTCGTCAAATCTGCCGAGTTTTAATAGACAATGATTCCAGGCCTGAACACAAGCCAACCCCATCAAGCTGCGTCTCAATGGCCACACATATCCCATGAAACTGCCCCAATTTAAGCAGTTTCAACTCAGGACACTTTGAATGAAGCGCTTCCAAAGCCGAAGCGCTTCCCTTACATGCTGGTATACATCCAGAACCAACTCCTGTAAAAGAGGAAGGGCAGCGAAAACATCCACTAACCCCGCTTTACTAATCCTTGCATCCTCCTTCGTGCACCTATCATCTTCAGGTTCCCCTCTAGTGCTCCCCAAGGACGCCATATCAACGAGATGCCAAACCCTTAATTTAAGACAGTTAGCAGCAATAGCTAGCAAGGTCTCGTCACCAACGCATCCAATGTAACCTGGATCGAAGATACAAACAATTAATAAACTTGGTTGGACCAGTGCAAGCTGCAGTGATTGCGTGAATCTCGTCAGACTTGGAACCAGCAGTTAAAGCAGCAGTTGAAAGATCCAAGGGTGTCAAGGCCTTGGACACGCTGGGATAGGCTTGCAAAACTGGAGGGATATGCTCAGTCTAGTAATAAAAACAGGATAGGTCGACGCTAGTAAGGGCCTGGCAGTGCTCAAGACAGAGGGACTAAATCATTTCCAAGACGAAGGGACGAGGAGCGTTGATGCGAAGGGATGAGCTTGACATGGCTCGGTCGCGGCCACGAGGATGGAAGGAGATCTTCTTAGTTTAATAAGCCCTATAACAATTTTTTTTTGTTATACTTGTTATTATTATATTTATATAAATATATATATTTATTATTTATAAATACATAATTTTTTTAATATTAATATAATATTAGATTAATAAATTTAGAGTACTTATAAAATTTATAAAACAAAAATATTTTACCAAGAAAATTATAAAATTGTTCCTAAAATATTTCTAGTCGATACTTTCTTAAATACTAAATATTCATTACAGCTATAAATTATCAAATTGATAATAAATTAATTTATTAAATTCTATTTAATTACAATTAAAATTTATATTTGGGCAAACATATTAAGAACCTAATGTATCACACACATTAAGAATTATTGATCAAAATTTTTGAGATGATTTAATTATATATGATTTGATTAAAATCTATTTTAGAAATGAAGGATTAGAATATAATTAATACATATATTATATTTTTAGATCTAGAGAAATTAAGTAAGGACTCGATTATGTTAATTTCTAAAATTATCATGAATTAATATATGGATATTATTCAAGGAAAAATTAATATTTTACTAATTTATAAGGTTTTTTAGATTTTTCTATAAAGAAGAAGCTATGCCTCTTATTTTTATGAGTTGTTGCTTATTAGACAGAAAAGCTACAAAAACACAGAATTAGAGCTAACATTATAGGCATATCAATTTCTCCCTCTTCTAAATAGAGATTTAGAAGATTTCTCATATGTGATTTGTGTGAATTATCATTTAAGGTTAAACAATTAGATAACTTGTAATTTGCGACAATCTAATATTTAAAAAATTATTTAAAACAAAAAGATAATATTTTTAAGTAATAAATTTTTAAATTCTAAATTTATTTAACAAGGTTACAAAAACTTCTAAATAATTTTATTTTATAATTTTTACTGTATGTATGATATTTGAAAAACTATCGGAACGAGAATATATGAGAATAGATGGTGATGGAGGTTGCCAAAGGGAAGGCCAAATGAAGGCGGTGGTGGAGGAGGAAAGGGTCAGAGGTGGCGAAGGATAGGAGATCCGATCGACCCCAACGAGAGAGTAGAGAGGGATCGAGGTGAGTCATCGATATGAAACAGGTAGGAATCATGTGGATATCACACGTATTGCCACGGAATGTGAGGGAGGTGCGGGTGCATCTCTCTAGAGCTAGGAATTTCATGTTTACCAGGGAGAGCGAATTTCAGGTTCGAGTATCAGAAACGTTGACAAAATCACATTCGACAGATCGTTGAGGGTAGTAGCCATAGCCCTTGCAAATGGCCTTTTGCCTTAACAACCAACTAACGTTCCTGTTTACTCTTGGTTTGGTGGGTTTTTGTTACAAGTTTCAGGGTTGATTTCAAAAAGAGAGAGAAAAAGAAAGAAGAGGAGGAGAATGTATAGAGGTGGATATACTGTTTATCTGTTTTTAAAATGTTTTTTATTTAAAAAAATATTAAATTATTTTTTATATATTTTTGATAATTTTAATCAATTAATATTAAAAGTTAAAAAATTATATTATTTTAATATATTTTAATTTAAAAAATATAATTATAAACCATATTAAATATTAATTTTTTGTCATAACACATTTATTGATTTTTTTAACAACTTATGATTTAAGTTTAATTTCTAAAGAATTTTATACAGTATCATATGATATATGAAAGGCGAATACAATGATATTATATAAATGAGAGGTGGGGGTAGCGGTGGTAGTGCAGAGCCACATGATTTTATCTTAACAAAATTGCTTTACTTTTTTTCAAAATAGTTTTAATCCTATTTTATATCACACTCATTTAATTGTGTATTTTCTTTTAAGAGAGTCACAAATAACATATACAACTCGTGAAGCATAAATGTCGCCTGCGCCTCACTAAACTATGCTTTTTTTAAAAATAAATTTTGAACTGTTATTTCCTTATTTGTTTTTTTATTGTGCTACTTTAAAAAGAAAAACGTCATTATATCTACTACCTATGCTTTATATCTACTAAACTATATAAAATATTATTAGTGTTTTTTACGAATATCGTATCATATTTTATTTTATATAATAATATTTTAATTTGATAATAGTATTTTTCATCTTTTAACACTGGTAGAACTTAATAGTACATCAACAAAATTTCAATACTCGAATTAAATAACTTTTTTTCAACCATTTTTTTACATGTTACATTGGTCATTTTTAAAGGAGACAAGAATACAAAAAATAAAAATAAAACTTAAAGAAGTTTGAGAATCACAAACTAACATTCAAATGGAGTTTAAGCCCGAGGCTACAATATTGGATGTTCAACTTGAAACTCAAGAAATACAAGAACTTTGTAGATTTGATAGGACACGTCATGCGTCAATGAAATATAGACATCTCATGGAAGATAAAAATGATGAGTATCTCATACTTGATGCGCTTACCAACTATATAGAAGCAATATCTAATATTGGTTTTAAGAAATTTCTTACAGCTATGAAATTTGAGATGGATTTCATGTACACCAACCAGGTATGGATCTTAATTGATCTATCTAAAGGAATAAAACTCATTGTATATAAATGAATCTTTAAGAGAAAGACTAATATGGATGGAAATTTATAAAGATATAAAGCTATACTAGTTATTAAAGGTTATAAACAAAGACAAGAGGTTGCCTTTGATGAAAACTTCTCATTGGAAGCTATATTAAAATCTATAAGGATCCTGCTTGTTATAGTTGCATACCATGACTATAAGATTTGACAAATGAATGTCAAAACTATATTTTTGTGTGAGAATCTTCACAAAGATGTGTAAATGACAACCTAGAGATTTTGAATCTAAGTAATTTGTCAATAAAATAAGCAAGTTACAAAAATCCATTTATAGACTTATGCAAGATTCAAAGAGTTGGCATATTTATTTTTGATGAGATAATCAAATAATTTGATTTCATAAAAAAAAGTATAGATGACCCATGTGTTTATAAAAAAAATTAGCTAAAGTGGAGTTCTTTTTTAAGTATTATATGTAAACGACATCTTATCGATATGAAAATATATTCTTTTACTCTAATCAATAAAGATTTGGTTATAAAAGATTTTTTCCATGAAGGATATGAGAAGCAACCTATATACTGAGAATAAATATCTATAGAGATAGATTTAGAAGGTTACTTGGATTATCTCAATCCACATATATAGGTAATATGCTGAAATGATTTAGCATAGAAAAATTTAAAAGAGGATACTTACCTATTTTACACAAAATACATCTCTCCAATGACATGTGCCATAAGACATAAGCTAAGAGAGATAAGTTGTAAAGAATTTTATATTGATCCATCATATATGCAATGTTATATACAAGACAAGATGTATTTTATGTTTTGGGCAAAACGAGTACATACCAATATGATTATAGGATCATAATACATTGTTAAATGGTACACTTGATATTCAAATATAAATTAATCAATTATTAACTTGATAATAAATTAAATTATTTAATTTATATAATCCTATATTATTTAGGAATGTGATTTATATTTGGGCCAACATATTAAAAATCTAATGGGTCACACACATTAAGAACCATTGGTAATAAATTAAACTAGGATGATTAATCAAGTATGACTTGATTGAAAATAAGTATTAGAAATTAAGGACTAGAATATAATTTATATTAGAAACTACAATTTTAAACCAAGAAAAATCAAGTAGGGACTAAATTGCATAAATTTATAAGATTATCATAAAATAATATAAGTATATTATTCAGGGGCAATTTAATATTTTGTCTTTTAAAGGGTTATTAGGTTTTCTCTATAAATGAATTATTATGCCTCATATTTTAACATGGAAGTGTCCTCTAATGGTCATATTGATGTTGGGCTACTTGATTTTAGGTTGAAAATGTAAATAAGTGAAGTTCTTGATGTTGTTTATTGTCAGCCTATAGGCTAACTTTGAGCTCAAATTTGCATCTCTTTATTACATGGAAAAATAAATTTATCATATGTAGTTTTAAATTTTAGAATGTAATATTTTTAGATTATCTAACCATGCATGCATTGGTTCTTGTACAAAAAGTTATGATTGTTTTTGTTTTCAAGCTTTTGTTCTTGTTTGTCTATGTTTCTAATGAGTAAAAAATGTGTATTAATTATTAATTGTCTAGTTTTCTATAAAAGTCATTTATTTTTGTCCCAATTCTATCATTTTGGTTTTTATCCCTAGACTTAGAGGGTTGTTCCAAGTATATAATGATCATTTAAACCATGTAAGAGGATCTTTTGCAAAATTTGAATGAAAAAGTCTTTGACTTGGTCTTTTGATACCTTATGCAATTATGCATCTCCTTGTAAGTGGTGAAATTTTATTCATGAGCATTGTATCTCTAAAGTGGCGAGTGAATTTGTATCTTTAGAGTGGTGGGTTATTTGCATCTGTTTATTTTTGGTTTTGTACCTTAAAATGGTAAGCAAAAACTATCATTTATGTTAGTGAACTGTTTTTACTCTATATTCCTATTATCACAGTATTAAGGTGGTATTAGAGCTTAAGATTTATAACCATTTTTTTTGCATGGATTTCGTGTGCAAGAATTTAAGAGGGACATTCATCATCTTGAAATGGATGAAATGAGAAGGAAAATATCCAACAACTTTAGGAGTATCTTGACCAATATGAGAATTGAGATGATGATCATAACGATGACACTAAAATTAGTTATTCTAGTGATGGTTCTTCTTCTCTGTATCAAAGAAAAAGGAATATAAGGTTATATCAATATTCTAATGTAAAAGTTGATATTCCTTAATTTAAAGGAAAAATACAACTTGACAATTTTATTGATTAACTCCAAACCATTAAGAGAATTTTTAATTTCAAAGAGTACCTTGATGAAAGAAAAGTGAAGTTGGTGGCTTTTAAACTCAGAATATATGCTTATTTGTGGTAGGGGAATCTTAAGAAGCAAAAGGCTCGTAAGGCAAAAGCAAGATCATGTCATGAGAGAATATGAAAATAGAGTTTAAGAGAATGTTCTTGCTTGAACTATCAACATAAGACTTTTCTCAAGTTTTATAACCTAAAGCAATGGGTTGACCATGGAAGAGAATACTAAAGAATTTGAATTTCTCATGCTAAGGTGTGATATTGTTGTGCTTGAAAAACAAATAATAGCCTTATTAAACATTCAATGATGTGAACAAACTTGTTTTGGATATGAAAAAAATTGTAAAAAGATGTTATAAAGATTGGCTAAGAATTAAAATGTAAGGAGTGCTTTTCCAACTAGGAGAGTACTTCATTCTTTAAGAACACTATAATTATAAAATCTTCCATTTTTAAGGCTCTAGAGAAAAGAAGTGTTAGGGATGGTTCTAAAACACATGTTCCTCAAATTCTAATTAAAAAAAAAGTATTTTAAATGTTAAGGATATGAATATATTGCTTTTATTGTTCAAATCACAAAATTGTTATTATTATAGAGGAATAGATAACTAGCAAAGATGATTTGTTAAATGAATCAAATCAAGAATATGAAGTGACTTATGTTGATCAAGATGAATTACTTATTATTCAGATAAGTTTGAGTCATGTTTATGATGAGAGTGAAGATTAGGTTTATTGCAACCTTTTTTACACCCATTGTAATACAAATGAGAAATTTTATGATATGATCAGTGATAGTGGAACTTACATTAATGTTGTATCTATTAATATGGTAACCAAATTATAGCTCAAGATGAAGCGCACCTTTATCAATATAAATTGTGGTGGCTAGAAAGGAAGTATGAACAAAAGGTAACAAATAAATGTCTTGTTTAATTTTCAATTGGAAAAAAGTATAATGATTAGGTCTGGTGTGATGTAAGTTCTATGGATGTATGTCATTTGTTGCTTAGTTGTCCATGACAATATAGTAGAAAAGTTCAATATGATGGTTGATATGGATCAGCCCATGAACATCAACAAGGATCTATTACATGTTTCAAATGGGCCAATTACAAGGTCCAATATAAAGGCATTGAAAGAAGCATTAAATAGACTAGTTTTGCAAGTTTCGGCCAAGAAAGAAATTAGAGATCCCTTGGAGCATTAAGAGGAGGCCTTAGTGCATTTAATTTATGTGCAAGTGGGGCCCAATCTAACATTATTTGGGTCATGAACGTTTGGCAACAAGGCTGCTAATTTTGCACTAGTTTCGACTAACCTTGTCTTTTTATTATTTTCATGTGCTTTGTGGATTCCATACTAATTATGGATTTTCTATTGTGTGTGGGAACATTAATTATTTTCTTTATGTATTAGGATATCTTCTTTTAATTTATTCCCATGTCAGGTGAGGAGAGGAGAATACACAACAAAAGGAAACAAAGAATCCAAGCTTAAAAAGAAAACAAGGTGGCAAAAAAGATTCATCAACTCAAAATCAAACAACGTCCATAAAACCCACATGAAACTTATTAATTTCACAACATTCAAATAGCATAATAATTCAAACGAATCAACACCAACCCAAACATAATCCATGAATCAAAAATCAATACTCAAAATCAATATAAACCCAATATTTAATGTTCAAATAGCAATTACAACCTTAAAAAATAAAACCCACAATCCAACACAAATTATCAAGTCCTTTTAAGAGAAAAACACACATCAAACCAAAACAATAGTGTCCAAACAATCCAAAAATCATACACAATAATAAACATTTTGTCCTAAATTTCACAACATTATAGTGTTTTGTTCAAAAAATAATTTTAAGTTATAGATCGACCTCTCGAGGTGTTTAATGTGTTTAAAATATATTGAAATTGACACTGGAAGTATAGGAACAATGGCGACGCGTGATCTCCACACGCCGTCACCACCACTAATACGTTGTTATAGCTGAAAGAGCTTGAGCTGATTTATTTGAAATGCCTCTGTCTCCACTTTGCTCCTATACTAGCAGTGACACACACCGCTGCTTAAGGGAGGAGATCTAGTGGTCCAAATTTTTGATCTCTTCTCTCTTTCAATTGCTTAAGGGAGGAGATCTAGAGTATCCCTTCATTTAGTTCTTCTCTCTACATGTTAATGGTTGTTATGGTGTCACTATCACTTGTGAACGGTGCTGAAGCATGTCTTCGTGGTTGATAAAGGGGTATTGGTTGATGAAGAGGTTGTTAGGTGGAGAGACTATTGGGTTTTAATCATAATTGGGTTAATAGGTCATCAATGGTGTTGTCTTGGGTTTGGTATTACTGGTAGTGGAAGGCGCTAGGAACAACAACGTTGAGGTTGGACCATGACTGGTTTTGGACAAAGTTTTTTAACATAAGAGATGGAGGCAAGGAAAGGTTGGTTGGTTTATGGGATGAAGGCTGAAGTGATTTAGTGAGGGAGGTTGGCTTGGTTTTAGGAATTGGACAAGGATGCTTACTTTTAGGTTTGTTTCATTAACTTCCCTATGTGGTTTGCTAGTCAGAAGAACAAAAGAACAAGAAAGAGGACGATATGTTTTTGAGACTATGAGGAATATAGAGATTGGTTTTGTTTCAAGGCTGATAGTGGTTGTTTTTAAGGCATGAAGAGGCTATTGACAAAGGGGAAAACAATGACTATTGATTGGTCTGAAGGAAAGGTGGCGCGGAGCTTTGTTTTTTTAAAAAGGAGAAAAATCTAGGAGAGCCTATTATAGAGTGGATGATGGTTTATAGAAGGTTGAAGATGATGGGTGTATGGAAGATGAAATGGGTGGAGGTCTTAGTGTAGATGGGATGAGAAAGTTGAAATGACGCTATCATATTTTTTTGTTTTGTTTTTTTTCTTTGGGAGAAGTGTTTTTTGTGTGTATGAATGCTCTTTTTTTTTTCCCTTCTATTGCTTCCCCTTTTTTTGTATGAGATTCTCTCACTATTTATAAAAAAAATAATTTGTATTTTTCCTCTCAATTGCTTAGTCCCCAAGCAAACTTGGTGACCAAGCAACCCGAAAATCACTTTGGTCCTTCATTTTCTTTCTTTGCACTTTGATCCCTTCGTCCATATAATTTTTATTTCTGATGTATATTATTTTTTTTTTATATTTTTATACTTTTTAAAAAAGCAACTTCAATGTCGACTCAATAAGAAAAATTGATCAATGATTTTGAAATGAGTGTGTTAAAAATCGAACGCGTTGAAAGGAATTTTTTGAATTTTGATTTTTTTTGAAAAGATGCTAAAAATACCAAAAATAATGTAAATACATCAAAAATATATATTTTTTGGATTTGTTTGTTGTTTTTGCTATTTTTGGGATTTTTCAAAAAACAAAGTTAGAAAAGGAGGTAAAAAATCGGGTTATGACAACACATGTCAATTATTATTTCTCCACATGTTATATGCTTGAAGACTATTGCTGCTACCACTGTTATTGATCTTGCTAAATTGCTATTATTGCTGAGCTACTACTATTGTTTTCTTGTTGCTTGCGTAACAATTCCTCCCCTTATTAAGTATTCTTGTCCTCAAGAATCCAAGCTGAAATAAGGGATTCATCCAAATTCTCCTAAGTGGCATCTTCTGCAAATATATTGGACCATTATATTAGAGCCATTACGACTGCCCTGTTGTTTCTTTTGATCAACTTCCTATCCAAGATTGCTATTGGAAAAATCTCCACTCTCCCAACATGATTCAAAGTAGGAAGATTAATAGTAGTCATTAAATTTTCACTTAATTTCTTCTTGAGAAGTGAAATATGAAAAACTAGGTAGATAGTGGCACCTTCTGGCAATTCCAGTTTGGAGGCCACTAAGCTAATCTTGTATAGAACCTTGAATTTAGCTTGAAATGTTTTCTCAAAGAAACACTAGATTGTTTGTTGGGCTGTAGCTTTAAGTAAACATAATCTTCTACTTCAAATTGCTTATCAGTTTTATGTTTTTCAGCTACTTGTTTCATTCTGTGCACTACCTTTGTTAATTGCTACTGGAAGAATTGATCCATATAAATCCTAGTGGATATCATCTCTTTTACTGTAGCCACTGGACTAGACTCTTAAGTGGACCATTCCCTGTGAGGTGGTGGGTATCCAAACAATGACAGTCACTTGAACCATCTTTTTGGTTGATGTATTGTCATGCATCTAAGATAAACTTCTAAACATTGATTAACACATTATGTTTGCCTATCATGTTGTGGATGGTAAGTAAAACTCAAGTGCAATTTGGCCCCCATCTTCTTGAAGAGTTCTTTCTAAAATAGGCTTGTAAACACCATATCCCTATCTATTACTATGAATTCTGGATTGCCATGAAATTTGTATAGATAATCCATAAAGAGCTGGGCTACCTTCTAAGCTGTGAATGGATGAGACATAGCCACAAAATATCCAAACCTAGTAAATCTATTAACCACCACCATAATTGCGTCCTTTTCTCCAAACATTAAAAGACCTTTGAAATCAATTGTAACATTCCTCCAAGCCTATTCTAGAATTTTTAAATGGTGTAAAACCTAAGATATGCATCTCTATCTAGGTTTGCTTGTTTATAGATGTCACATTTTTCAACAACTTGCTTAAATATTTTCTTCATGGATGGCTAATAGAATGGGGATCTTAACTATTTATAGGAGTTCTGAATTCCAACATGACCACCAAGATAAGAATCATGAGCTGCTAGCACTATTTTGTTCCTTAAATCACCACCCTGCATTTGAATCTCAAAATCTTTTCCAGTAATGCATGCTTTGGCCAGCTTTGAGGATTCATAAGCTTTTCCACTAAAATTTCCTGCATAAAAGGATCATTTTTACAAGTTTCTTACACCACTTTATACCAAGTAGGTACAATGGTAGTAATTGCATCTAAGTTCCTTTGTTGAATTCCATCCATTCCACTAAACTCGTTAATTGCTTCAATGGCAAGCCTTCTTGATAAGGCATTTGCTGTAAGGTTTTCTTTGCCTTTCCTGTAGTGGATTTGATAGCTTAGTCCTAACAGTTTAGTCAATCTTTTTTATTTTAAGGATGTATGGATTTTCTACTCCAAAAGATATTGGAGACTTTCATGGTTTGTTTTAATAACAAACTGATTGTACTCTAAGTAATGCCTCTAGTGCTTTACTACTATTAAAATTGCCATGTATTCCTTTTTATAGATTAATCCTAAGTGTTTCACACCCAATGCTAGACTGAAAAAAGCTAGAGGTCTTCCTTCTTGACTCAGCACAACACCTAGTCTATTAGTGCAAGCATTAGTTTCCAGCACAAAGACCTTTTTAAAATCTAGCAATGCTAATACTGGTGCTGTATACAAGGCTTCCTTTAACCTATCTAAAGCTATATAAGCCAATGCATTCCACCCAAAGCTATTCTTTTTCAACAGCTCAGTTAATGGTTTACTAACAATTTCAAAATTCTGATTAATTTCTTGTAGTAACTAGCTAACTTAAAAAATTCCTCTCAGTTTTCTTTAATTATATGGTACTAGCCAATCTTGTAATGCTGTAATTTTTTAGGGTCGTTACTATTTCATTGCCAAAAATAATATGCCTCAAATACACTACTTTCTTCTCACAAAAAGTATATTTGGATCTTTTTGTAAATAGTTCTTGAGATTATTATGTTCCTCTTGGTGATTGCCTCATTGGACTCTTCCTGCCATCTAGCATGTTTAAAGGTTTGTAGTAGTGTAATTGGCTTGAGAATCTTTAGCATAAGCTTGATATCCTCTTTGAGTTCGCTTGTAAAACTAGATACATAAAAGGCTTTTGGTAGAGAGGAATTGAGTACACTTGACTTAAGTTCTTTAAACTTCTCACATGTTCCTCTATATTATTTTTTTTCTTATTCTAGCTTATTAAACTCTTCCACCACATCATTTTGATTTCCAAACCTTATACACATTACTTTAGTGAATTCTTACCAATTAGATAAATCATCATTTCCTACCAAGAATCCTTTATGCCAAATCTCACCCCTGCTTTCAATGTATAAGGCAACAATCTTTACCCATTGATGTACATGTACAAAATGCACGTAAAGAATCTTCTACATTTTCTGATCCAACTACGAGGATTATCTCGAGAAAAAGTAAGCAGTTACCTTATCCTACTTCCTTCTTGAATTCCCAAAACATCTCCCTTATTGCTATTTTGGTGATAGGAGTTGTTTCCTTCCATAATGACTCCTTCCCTCCTTCCATGATCTCCATCCAAATTAGCCTTGAAGGAATTCAAAGTTAATAGCACCGTCTCCAATTGTGATTGCATTGTTCCATTTTCTTGCACAATTCATCTTTTTTCACCTTTATTTCTGTTCTGATCTCCTATATTTCTTTGTTGGTGCATTTATTGTGCTTTTCTGAAGCTCTTAGTCTATTATTGTCTACCATGATGGGTTAGAAGTGTTTGAGTGGATCTTCTTTAACTCTAATACCACATTGTCAAGAAAGGTCTTGGCAATAGAGTTGATAGAAAATAAATATTGAAAGATAGAGAAGTAGAGATAAGAAGAAGAAGCTCTACAATTTTTCACATAAAGGAATTCTCATTAATTACTTGCTTAACACGTTATTTACATCATGTATTTATACTAGCATAACTTTGCTTATTATTTGGCAGCAATTAACTTTCTCTAACTAATCTAACAAAATTAACTAACAATTACACATATTTAATGCTTGAAGGGAGCAACTAACTTTCCAAAATATGAAGGGGCTCCAGAATTTCATCAGGTTTCTCTCCGTTCATTTTATTTATTTCCATTCTATTCCTATGAGCAATCAAATCATCTTCTCGGTAGCTGACATGGCATTAGGTTAACCCATGAGCTTGGTTTAGGAAATTTTATGATCCTCAATGAGTCACACACTAAATGAATAGAAGGAGTTGAGGAAAAATAATTTTTTTATTTTTTTAATTATTTTTGATGGATCTGAATTTAATTTTCTGTTTCATATTTGTGTCTTTTTAAAGTGAGCCTATAATAACTCGCACCATAATTTTTTTTTGAAAAGGTACAACAAATGTGATGTCCAATACAATTCATAGATAAAGTAATAGGGTAAAAAATATTGATTTCAATAAATGGACTTGACTTTCTTTAAACACCCATAACTTTTACTCTTTGAGAATTTGAATATGTTTTTGTTAATTTGTTAATGTGATGTAGCTCATGTAATATAATATCCAAAATAGTTTGTTTTTTCTAAACAAATGTGTTTATATTAAAAAGGTATTGAAGAAATTCTCTTCAAGAGGAAAGGATTGAAATTCTTTTCAAGTCAAAGGCGGTACATTAATGAGATGATCTACAAGGTCAAGCCTCGAAGGCTCTCTTTTATCCATTCGACCATTAATTAATGAGATGATCTATATATATAGAGAGAACAACCAATTTTTTTTTTTATTTTTCTATTACAAGTGAAATCTTTGTATTTTCTTCACCTTTTATATGCTATATGTTGTTCAATATTTTGAACAACGTATAGCATATAAAATGCAAACAAAATACAAAGATTTCATTAATGCTGTACATATTATTCAGCAACCTACAATTTTTAGAAAATGATGTTTCTTTAATATTGTCATGATGCTATGAATGTTAGACGTGTTGTGTGTGTGTGTATATATATATGTGTGTGTGTGTGGTTGTTTATAGCGCTACAAAAATTAGGCGCACACTTAGGATTATAAAGCAAATCGGAAATTTTAAGAACACAAATTTCAAATAACAACTGATTAGGAGATTCAGTACCCCGAGATTCCAGAAGATCTAAGGAGCTCTAGAAATTCTGTTCTTTAACAATCCCTTTCTACTAGCTAGCTAGTTGCCTTCTTGAAGACGATGCTGCAAGGATACGCTACAATTTCTAAGTAGCTGGTCAGAGAAAAAAGAAAAGAAAAAAGAAAAAGAAAAGGAGGAAAATCTCGTGAAGAGATCAACATGCTGTTCAATGTACAATAGAAACCCTGCATTGCTTTAAATTATTTCAAGTAGCATCAATTCTTTCAGAGAGCTTATAATGAGCAATAATCCTTTAAGAAAGTGGCAAAGATAGAAGAAGAAAGTGATAGAAAGCGCAGAGAAAAATGCATGCATTATTGTTACAGATGAAACTATAAATGCCATGCCATGCTATATAATAAATACTCTTGTTTCTCTCTCAAACCCTCCTCCATTCACTTGGTGTGTGGATCCATTGTTTATCCATGCCATTTTTAATTAACAAGCAATTTCGGATGATTGGTGCCTATGGAACCGATTAGAAACGTAGAATGTTATTGAATAAATTATTAATTTTTTTTTTAAATAATTGATAGCAAAATGCATGCTAGATTAAACCCTTGCTATCACATGGTCAAGATATCATTACTAAAGCAGCTAGTATGAGCACTTACGTTGAAAATTCACTTTATTTCTTCAGTATGCATGCACATTTTTATTGGTTTTAATTTGAAATGATGATCCATTGAACGGAACACAGTCATTAACCGACTTAACTATGGCCGGCGATTCGCTGGGATTTTTTCAGTTCAATGCATGTTATAAACTTAACAGCTAAGGATACTCAGTACCTAAAGATTACAATTCGTACGTGTGACTTTAGTTAGAGATTTCAGCTTCCATTCCAGCCAATATCTACATGCTTCCGGGTGCTGCCATTTAACTTTTTCATACAAGTTGCTTTGACCCACATGCTTGCAATTCAGTATTTAAGGCAAGAACCAGGCATATAGAGGTGGACCATCACTTCGACATAAAACAAGTTGCTGAAGGTCTAATGGCATGCTGCTTACATTTTCACAGAATTTCAACTGGCATGCATTAAACCCCTATCCAAATACCGTCTTTGTTAATCTAAGGATCAAGCTTAGCTTCACTTCAAGCGACCCTAAGCTTGGAGGGGCAGTTAGTCAAGTAAATGTATCAGTTATTTCATCACTTACAAATTCAAAAAATGGTTATTACATAAGCTCACTCCTGTATAAGATAATCTCTGGATTATCTCTTTCGTAACAATATTAGGTTTTAAAAAATGATACACAACGAATTGATTCTCTTTTACAACTTGGCAAGGAAAACCAACGAATTTTAATCATTATAAATGTCAGATGAGACTTAAGATACTGTTAACTTACTCTTACATGTCATATTTTTTGATTAGTTTAATTAAATCTTTTCATATTTATTTTTATGTAAATTTAATGAATTGTCAAATCATCTCTAGTTTCCTATATAAATAAGAGTTGATGGATTTCATTTGAAAATAATGACCTCTTTTCTTTCTTCTCATGTTCTCTCCTTCCTCTAGCTCTTTAGGTTTTGTTGTTCTAGATATAAAATTTGTGCAAGTTTCCTACTTTGTAGGCTTGATTGTAAATGCATCATTTTGAGGTATTGTTGTTGGAGTCCTTGCACTAAGAATGTTTGCATCAATTGATAGGCACTTAAGCTTTAAGCATAGATGATACAATCTTGACAACTTTCTTTCCTGTGTTGGTTTTTTATTTGAAATTCTACAAGTAAGGACTTTATTTATTGTTTTATATTTATACTTATCTTTTGTTTAATGTATAAATATTACTGATTTTGCATATATTTATTTATAATCCTGCAAATATATCACTGATTTTGCTAAATAATTTTCTATAATCTTAAGACTTAATCTTTATCTTAATTGTTTATTTCATTTATATATTTGCTTGCCTAAACCTTTGATAAGTGAACTATTTGATTTTATGTTTTATTGCTCAAAGTAATCAATTTTTTTTTTATTTTAATAGAAAAGTACAAACTCTACACAAAATTATGCAGAATTGGTAGGAATGATTCCTTTATCACTTTTTGTTTGTTATGCATTTTAAGACACTTTAGAAGTTTAGTAGGGTGAACTTCAAAATGTGACAATAAAATATTAGGCTTTTGAATGCATTACATGAAGTTGAAAACCAACTCATTAAAAATATAAAAGCAATAAGAAGAAAAAAAGGTGGAGAATACGAGGCACTTCCTAGTGAATTTTATTCTCAAAATGATATTATTCATCAAATTACCACTCTTTATTCATCTCAATAAAATGACATTGTTGAATGCAAAAACCAAACTTTAAAAGAAAAAAAGTGAATACCATGTTGATAAGTTCAGAAGTATCATAGAACTTATTGTGGGAGGCAATTTTGACAATCAAAGTAACAAAGTACCTCATAAAAAAAAAAAAATTTGTTAAAGAATACTTTATGCTGGCAAAAGCTAGTCCCAATGATTTATGTCCATTGCGATAACTATTCAACAAATGAAAAGGCACAAAGTAATATTTATAATAATAAGTCTAGACATATATATCAAAGACACAATATCATCAAACATTTATTCCAAAATGAAATTATTTTCTTGACTAAGTTAGGTCAAAGAAAAATATTGTGGATATATTTATTAATAGTTTAACGAGAGATCTTGTGTATAGTTTCATCAAGAGGAATCAAAATGAAGTCTTTAAAGATAAAAAAGTATCATGATGATAACCATACCTAGTTGATTGAAGATTCCTAGATCTAGGTTCAAAAAGAAAACTAAGTTATATGATATTCTTTATAATACTACGAAATAAGAATTTTCTTCTTATTTTTATGATGAAAAAGAGTGTTAGCTACAACATGACTATAGTGTTAGCTACAAAATGTATGCTCTTAATGATTCTTATATCTTGGTTTACTTTATGAAGTATTTCAAAATACTCTTGATAAGAGATCATATATATACAAGTAAAAATATAATAACTTGTATGAAACTTTCTAAAACTTGAATTTTCTAAAGCATTCATGAAACTAGTTGTTATTTAGAGCAAAAAACATAAAATAAACATAATAGTGAAAACGACAAAGAATTCTAGGAAAGGAACTACATGACTATAATTATTTTGGTTTATATAAAAGGTTGATCAGTTCAAGATATTGTATTCACTAGTTAGCCATGTAATCAAAATTTTTTATTGATATGGAATGTTGTTAAAAAAATTATAAGTGAATGTGGATTCCATCATATTTCTTTGAATCTAATATGACTCATTGATTATGTAAATCTATTCTACTTCATTGATTCTGCAAGTTCAATGAAATATTAGGTTCGTTCATCAGATTCATTTAATCTTTTCAGATTCATTGTAAACTGATGAAGATGGAAAAATTTGATGCTCTCTCTTCCTTCTTTGCTCGTGTTCTTCTTCCTCTGGCTTTAGTTAAGTCATTCATCTAGTTCATGATTAAAGTTGTATACTTTCATAGTATTATTGTTAGAATCCTAAAAGACTACTGGCATTATTTGCCCCAATTAACTAACAATTAAGCCAAACAATACTTAAGAATAACTTTATTTCCTACGCTGTTTTTTATCCAAAATTCTACAAATACTACATATATTATTTTATGTTTGTACTTAACTTTTATTTAATGTGTTGGTGTGTTAATTCTTAATTCACGTGTTTATAATTTTGCAAAGATATCATTGGTTTTACTAAACAATCTTCTACATCAGAATCATACAAGTGTGTGTTCGTCTCTCTGTCTTTTCTCAGTTTATAAGCTCACACGGCAATAATAGTGTTCTCAACTTCGGTCTGCCAACTGGAAGGTTACATATAGGCCAGCTTTTGCGTACTTTGCCTGAGTCTAGTGCTAAATATATCTGCATACCTAGGGCTGCATGTATATTTGCAAAAACAATTACGTGCATGAACCTTGTTTATGGGATGGATCAAACATATTCAATTAGTTGGTGCAACGGATTCTAGTGTCTGGAATTGGTCGTTGCAATTAATTCTATTCTAGCTAGTTGCGTATATGGTGCAGTAAATTTTGATGACAGTGTGATTGGTTTAACCAATAGACCAAGTTAATCTAATTATGTTCCTATAATCCTATCGAATAATAATAATAATAATAATAATAATAATAAGAAGAAGAAGAAGAAGAAGAAGAATTTCATCTAATTATGTATGTATAGCATGAGAGCTAGAACCAGAATGCTACCATTACACCTAAAGTTCAGCTTTAGCGCAAGCATGCACAGTACTTTCCACATTGAGTATCTACGAAAATTTACTTTTATCGATTAGTTGGTCCAGAAACCTAACTGTCAACATGCTAACATTTTGGGCAACCATAAGGTTGTTTTTTTTCCCACCCTTTTTCTGGTGAAAGTGATTAGTGATTTTATCAAGGTTTTACGAAAGAAGCAAGCAAGGAGAAGGCTAGGCAACCAAACAAACAATCACCAAAAAGAAAGCAGGGCACATCAATAGAGACTAGCGTAGAAAATGACAGGCAGGTGAGCAGGTGGATTGGGTTGTTACTTGTGCCATCAGAATTGGTATCTAGTGCCAGCACTTGCAAGGTTGAATGGCTAGATTTGTTGCATAAATTAGGTTATGGACTGTATTAAAAGAGGGATAATTACAGAGATACTAGATGTGGATTCCTGAAGTCTGTTCTCTTCGTGTATCTTAATGCAGGCCTACGCATTCATATTCCTATGATTTACTGTGCCATTTGTTTCAGTTTTCTGTATTGACAGCTACATACATGCATACGATGATGCCTAAAAGTTTTCCTTTAATTTGTTAAACTTATATTTGTTGTTATTATTGGAAATTATACAATATAGGATGTATATAATTAGAAAAATATTAATAGACTTAATTTTGTGTTATAATCTTTACATTAACTATTATACACTACCCTATAAATATAAATAAAAAAAAGTTGACTAACTAATTAGTCAAGCCACTTATTCTTTTCAACTTGAAATCAGAGCTTTAACACATTAAAACTCTCTTTCCCTCACCCCAATGGACTCTGCCATGGCTATTTATTGTGCCCTCCTTCTCATGTGGTTGCTGGTTGCTGTTGATGGTTCTTTTCTTTAGACTAATATATATGATTCGATCACTATATATATGTAGAAGACAAAAATATTATTTAATGAATTAGCAATTGTACTTTGCTAACTAGTTTCTCTGGAGGATTTCAATTTGTATGTGTTTCGTGGTGAGTTCAAAGACTTAGTAACAAGCATCGCGATTAAGGCAAAATGTCTTTCGTATGCAGATCTTCATAGTCATCTCCTTACCCATGAGTTCTTTCACAAGACCTCCCTTCAATTCATGGTTGTTACTCCTTTTTATTGTCCACGCTAGCTCAGCCACCATCAGCTAATGTTGCACACCATTAGTCCTTAGGTTTGTTTAACAACAATCCAAATTTAAGTCATGGAAGAGGACGATTTCATGAAAGCTGGCGTTCCAATAACAATCAAAACAATACCTATAGCAGGTCTGATTTTCATAGTTTTCAGGGGTCTTATAATAACAGCTAGAGACAGAGCAATTGCCAACAAAACATAAGGAATAATGGCTCTTCATAATGGTTTAATAACCGTTCTTTTGCGAATAATGTCAAGTGCCAACTTTGCCTATCTTTTGGTCATACAACCCCTCAATGTTCTCAGCTTCACATCCATGGACAACAGTCGAATACCATTATTGCACTTAGTAATGTCTCCTCTCTTAACTCTGTGGATTGGTTTTTGGACACTAGTACAAATCAACATGTTACACCTGTTCTTTCAACTCTAATTGGGTCTGAACCCTATCTTGGTAATGATCTCGTGCATATTGGTAATGGTAAAGCCCTTTCCATATCTAATATTAGACATACTACATTACATACCTTATAACTCACTTTTATCTTATCTAATGTTCTCCATGTACTTCATATTACAAAACCATTACTTTTTGTTCAAAAAGTTTGTTGTGATAATAATGTCTATTTTGAATTTCTCACATTTGTGTTTTATGTTAAGGATCTCACTACCAAAGCAATGCTCCTTTTCAGTTTAGAGTAACTATGGTCTCTATGTTTTGTCTAAGTCTTTTGCCACGTCAATTCCTAAGGCTTACTAGTCTCTTTGTGTCTCTACTTCTACGGATATCTGACATTGTCGACTGGGTCATCTTTTTTCCTGTGTTTTTAATTTTTTAGTGTCAAATAATAAACTTGTTTATACATCTAGACATTCATTTTTATAATGTCATACATGTTCGCTAGGAAAGTCATCGCGTCTATTGTTGGGTCGCAAAACTTTTACTCCATGTGATTTAATCTTTAGTGATGTTTGGGGCCCTGCTCCAATTTTTTCCTCTGATGCTTTTTGTTACTTTGTTATTTATATCAATGCACATATGAAATATATATGTTATTATCCTCTTGTTGCGAAATCTAATGTATTTTCTATTTTCCATCGTTTTCAAGTTTTTTGTTGAGCGTTAATTTTTATGAAAAAATAAATATATTCAAACTAATTGGGGTAGTGAATAACACAAGTTAAACACTTTCTTTTAGACTATCGATATTCATTATCATTTAATTTGTTCACGCACTTATGAGTACAATGGCATTGTTGAACGTCATCATCGACATATTGTCGAAAGTGGTCGTACTATTCTTAGATAGTGTAAAGCCCCATTACAATTTTGAAATTATACGTTTGAATCATCAGTGTATCTTATCAATCGTATGCCTACTCTTGTCCTCCAAAATAAATCCCTGTTTGAGTGTCTTTTTCATCGTACTCCTAATTATGATTTTCTATGTATTTTTAGGTGTTTTTGCTTTCCATTTCTACGTCCATATCATGTGCATAAGTTGGAGTTTCATTCTTCTTCATGTGTGTTCTTAGGTTATAGCTCCTCTCATCTTGATTATTATTGTCTAGACCTCACATCTCAACGTATTTATATCTCGCATCATGTCTGTTTTCATGAATAAGTGTTGCCTTTCGACAAATATGAAAAGATGGCATAACCCTACAACATCTCTCTACATCATATCCCTACTACCCACTTGCCCAATTTGCTTAATTCACTACTTTTTTCCTCCTTTATACCTACGACCTCTCCACCACCCATATTGCCTACTGTTTCTGCCACCATCGAACAACCCATCAGCCCTACCCTTATGTCACAATTTGCTTATTTATCTAATGATCATTCTCCAGGTATAGGTTCTTTTTTTTTCAGAGTTGCTATTTTCCAGGTCTAATGTTAGTTCTCTTTGTTTTGTTGTTAGTTCACATAGGTCTATTGCTGCCAATCTAGCATCTTGGTTTGAATTTCCAACTGGGTTGAATTTGGTTGTTGACCTCTCCTCTTGTTTCTACAATAGTATACAGGTTTGGGCTTACTTGCCTTTGGTTCAGTAGTTGGTCAGTGGCATATGGTTCTTCATCTACAACTGCTAAAGACAACAAATCTGATTACTTCTTTAGCTTCATCTACTAGCCCTCTCTCTTGGGCACTCTTTCCTCCTACTTATGGCTTGGCACAATGCTATAAAGGATGAAATTTAAGTGTTATGTTCCAACAACACTTAGTTTTTGGTTCCTTTTCATCCTTTAATGAATGTTGTTGGTAATTGTTAGGTGTACAAGATAAAGCATTGTGTAGATTGTGACATTGAGCGTTATAAGGCTCAATTGGTTGTTAGAGGTTTTATTTAGTAAGAAGGTATTTATTATTCTGAGAATTTCAGTCTTGTCATTAAATACGTTACTGTTCGTTTGGTTTTCTCCATTGTGGTTTCGCATGGTTGAAAGATTAATCAACTTGATATACATAATGCCCTTGTCAATGGGAAACTTGCCGAAGAGGTATACATGCAGCAACCTCCAGGTTTTGTTGATTCTACTCTTTCCTCTCATGTGTGTCGGTTATATAAGTCTTTATATGGCTTAAAACAAGCTCCTCGGGCATGGTACACTCACTTAAATGGTTATCTTTTCTCTATTAGCTTTTAAGCTAATAAGGTGGATACTCCATTATTCATCTTGCTTATGGGTGCTAATATCTTTTATCTTCTAGTTTACATTGATGATATTTTGCTTATGGGAAGCAATTAAGTCTTGCTTCACCGATTGATATAGTTTTTGAGTTCAGAGCTTAAGCTTTAAGATTTAGGAGTTGTTCATTCTATTAGTGTGGGTCTTATGCTACGACAAGATAAATATATTCTTGACATACTTAATCGAGCAGGGATATCTTCTTGCAAACCTGTTGATACTCTCATGTATACCTCAAAGGTTACATAGTGCTTGATTGCTTGTTTTCTAATCTTACACGGTTTAATCAAATTGTTGGTGCTTTTTAATATCTCTCTTTTATAAGACTAGACATTTGTTTTGTTGTTATCAAGATTTGTCAATTTATACATGTTCCTACATATACACATTGGATTGATGTTAAACGCATTCTGCGTTATCTTCGGGATACGTTTTCTTTTGGCTTACATATCACTCGTAGCTCCTCGTTTGCCTTACATGGTTTTACGGATGCTGAATGGGCTGATAGTGTTGATGATTGTAAGTCTACAAGTGGATATCTTGTCTTTTTTGTTAATACACCGGTTTCTTGGAAATCCGACAAACAATGCATGATTGCTCGTTCTTCTACTGAGGTTGACTATAAAGTCTTGACCAATGACACTGCTGAGGTTATTTGACTTCAATATTTATTGTTAGATTTGCAGATTACTCATACTTTTATGCCTATGCTTTGGTGTGATAATATAGGTTCTACTTATTAGTTTGGGAATCCCATCTTTCATACTTATACTAAATATGTTGAGGTTGATTATTATTTTGTACATGACAAGGTTGCCAAGAAGGACATTCAAATTCACTTTATCTTTTCCAATGATCAGCTTGTTATTGTTCTTACAAAGCCACTCCATACTATTTCTTTTATTGATCTTTGGTTTAAATTTTCGGTTGATTCTCCACCCTTAGCTTGACTGTATTATGGGAAATTACACAATATAGGATGTATATAATTATAAAATATTGACAGGCCTAATTTTATGTTATAATCTTTACATTAACTATTACACATTGCCCTACATATATAAATAAGAAATGTTGGCTAACTAATTGGTAAAACATTCTATTTTTCTAACACTTCTCAACTTTGGTAATTAAGGGTAGATTACACACATACATACGAGGAGAATGTTTATGATAATAAATTAAGTCATACATATATTGGAGTAGGAAGAACACAATGAATCTGTAAAACTAGCTTTGAAGCAGTGTCATTTGAATATATTGAAGAGCGACTTCAACACATGACATTGATAAAAATATCCAGTAGTGTTAAAAAAAACTGTCAAACCCAAAACTTATTTGATAAGAATTAAAAGAAATGGTTTTATATTAAAGAAATTCACCTCCTCCTTAAGTAGGAGCTGTTTGAACTTTGTTGAGATTTATATAATGATTTTATATTAACTCGTCGTGCAATAAGTATAATTGTAAAATGCGAAAACTGTATATATATGATGTTTTATTTTGGAGCATATACTCACTTCCAATCATCCAACAAGGGTTCAATTCCACGCGAATGAAGTGAACAAATAAAAGCATATATTGACATGCAAATGTCCCACAAAATCTGAAATCGGACAACATGCAGATCTATGAAGATACAAAGGGCAGGATACTAATGTTCAAATTACCCTTGTAAAGATCTGCTGCAAGGGTAATTTTTGGAGAGAAAAAGCAGTGGAGAGAGAGAAACGATGCAGATAAGAAGGGAGAGTGATATGTTCCTTGAGTTTGAAAAATATTATATATCAAAGTAATAGCATTATTTTACACGGTTTAAAATTTTAATTTGATTGAAAATATAAAGTATAATTTTTTAAAAAAATGGTGGGGCAGGGCTTGAAGTTCGTGTTGTTAAATAAAAAAAACCATGACACCTGATCATTCATGAGAGCAGAAAATCACACTGCTTGATATTTATCAATGTTTATTTAAAGCAGGCAATCTATCATTAAAAAGAAGAGTCAAAAAGTAAATGTGGTAAGGGATTGATTACCATACGTGCACAGATGCTGGAAAGCCAATTGGGATTTTAAGGAAACTGCATCTCAGAGCTTGATTCATCATTTCCTTTGCTTGAAATCTGCTTCTTCCTTTTCTTCTTGTGGGGGATCCCCCTTGCCTTAGCTTGATAGTCCTTTACTTCTCTAAGGTAAACCCGAATAGAAGCATTAGCAAAAGGGTTTGTCTCTAGCGTGCCTCCGTTCTCCTCGTAGGCTGCTCGAAGCCTCCCAATAAGAGCATCAAGGCTGCCCCAAGCTTGTCTAAGAGGGCAAGTACAAGGAGCTGGGGGCTCAGGCTGCCCATAAAACATGCAACTTTGTAGATGAACCTTAGTCTTGCCAAACTGGTCAAGATATCGAAGGAAATCTAGGACATGGTTGCTATTGCACTGAGAAAGTGGAACTGGAGGCCTCTGGTTCTTCAAGTACTGCCCAAAAGTGTTCCAGTCCCTTCTCTTCTGCGACTCATAACGACTAGGCGTTGCTGGTTGTTGATTCTCAATGGATCCTTCAGCTATGTCCTTTCCTCTTTCTCTGGACATCTTTTCCGTGGATGAAGATTAATGTTAATGATCTATATATTTTACTACATATGGTAATTAAGAAATAAGAGAACCGGCGGGGGGGTAAAGCAATAGCGTATGGGAGTGGGGAGGAAGATGGAGTTCACATCATAGAGGCTGGTGAGTAGACATACCATGGGCCAATGCCGTTGCTTTCTGTTTTCTCTTTTTTTTTTTTTTTCATTTTCATTTTCATTTTCATTTTTTTTATTGGTGCCCATTATTATTAACTCTACGTTTAGTGTGGGTAGTGATATTTATATTGATAAATAAAGCATAGAATTATTGTATGTCCTTTCTAAGTGATTAAACCTCTATCATTTGATCCACACTAGGCACGATTGCTAGGTTTGAGACTCGCTAGCTTTGAGACTCGCTTTGAGACGCAAGGGTTGCTAGCTTTGAGACTCGCTTTGAGACGCAAGGGTTGACGCCAAGCCTTCATTTTTCACAGTAGCATTCTGTTATATAATAATAAGATTGTCATTCTTTTATCAAATTATTAAATTGGAAATTTTGAGCAGCCGGGTAAGGTTTAATACCGGAGAATCTTGATGTTCGGATACCCAAAACTTTTGACTTTTAAATGATTCCAAATTATGATAATTATATCCCTTCTAGCTTGCTGAGTAAAGAAGTCTACTTTTTTTTTTTTTAACTTCTTGAATTCAAACTTTAAAACCAATACTAAGGAGAACTCTTTTTCATGAATGCATCAAACTAGTGTAAATAATGATTTCTTAAAATTGTCCCAAAAGTGAATTTAAACTCAATTTACATGTGAAAATTGACACAAAAAATATACCTTTTGTGTCGAAAAAAATTATGATAATTATTTAACATATATGCTCTTTATATATTTGGAATCCAAATAAATAATACAAGAATACAGGAAAATAGCGACAAAATATATTTTGTTGTTGATTATCAATGGATTTAGATAGAATTGCTCAACGTCAAATTCCTTCTATAACCATTTTTTTAAATTTTTTTGACTAGAGATGGATCAATACCAACAATATTATTCGATGATCATGGCGACGAAAAATCTTAATTTGTTGAAGTCATTAGCGGTGAAATATGTTCTATCAGTAATTATCAATAGAATTATTGAAAAAATAAAAATAATTAAAAAATAATAAATATTCTATTAATAATTCTATCAGTAACATGACACATCATTATATGTCGATGAAATTATCGTGGAAAATATTCCATCGCCAGTTTCTGTCGGAAATTATATCAACAAATTTAAAAGTGTTATAACTAACAACAACCCTATCTCTCATTTCTTCTTCTTCCTCTTCCTCTTTTTATATCCTCGTAGATGATGCAATCCTAGATTCAACACCAAGAGATCCATTAGAGGTTTTATTAGGTTCAGTCACAAGACTTAGAGCTAAAAGGTTTTAGGAGGTGATTAATGGACTTCTTCAAGATACATGACTTAAAGTGGACTTTGAGAGGATTTAAAAAATAAAGAACAAGCCTTGATTAATTTGATTCGTGTTCAAGAAGGACTTCTAGAGGAGCATTCAGACATTACAAAAAGATTGGAATAAGAAGATTCAAATCTGTTAGTTTTCATCTTTAGCTACTGTTTTGGCCATAACTAGAGCTAAATAATGCATTTTGATGCGATTCTTATTGCATTGGAAAGAAGACATCCATAATGTTTCAGTGATATATGATAGACATTCTAATTCATCAATAAGAAGGAGAACCATAAATTTGAAGTTGAGCTTTGATTCTGCTAGTAAATTATAAAATTCAACTTTAGTCTTGTTTTAATTACTTGAACTATTATTTATTTATCTTTTAGTTTATTTTAGAGCTTGTGGCATTTAAGGGTTCATTTGGGTTAGGTTTTATATTATTATTTTAATTATTTTGTGATTTTAATGTGTTAAGGTCTATTTATCAAGTTTGGGTCCATTAAGTCAAATTAAGGTTAGCTTTCTACTATATAAACCAATCGTTAACATTATTTTTAGTTTATGAAATCTTCTCTAAATTTGCCTAATATTTTGTTCTTGTTTTTCTCTTTGTGTGGTTAGTGATTTTCATATTAAGTCATTGATTGAAATTGCAAATTCTTTGAAGGATTGATCAATTTCATTGTGATTTATACTTGTTATTTGCATCTCATTATAGGCGTAGGGTTGGGGTAACTAAATTGCATAAAACTTTTGTTTTTCAAGGCAAGGTTCTTGTTGAGTCAAGTACTTTTTTTCAACCTTAAATTAACAATCTAAGTGAAAATTTCACATTAGTTTGGTATTAGAGCTTAACTAATTTCAAGTTATATCTCTTTAATTTTTAGTTTATGAAATCTTCTCTAAATTTGCCTAATATTGTGTTCTTGTTTTTCTCTTTGTGTGGTTAGTGATTTCCATATTAAGTTATTGATTGAAATTGCAAACTCTTTGAAGGATTGATCAATTTCGTTGTGATTGATACTTGTTATTTGCATCTCATTATAGGCGTAGGGTAGGGGTAACTAAATTGCATAAAACTTTTGTTTTCCAAGGCAAGATTCTTGTTGGGTCAAGTACTTTTTTTCAACCTTAAATTAGCAATCTAAGTGAAAATTTCACATTAGTTTGGTATTAGAGCATAACTAATTTCAAGTTATATCTCTTTAATTTTCATTATTACAAGTAATTCTAGGGTTTTCTTTAGATTTTGCCATTTCTAAGGTTTTTTTTAGATCTTGTCATGTCTAGGGTTTGTTTTCTTATTTTTCTTAATTTCTTTCTCTCTAGGGTTTTAACTAATACAAAAAAAAAAGGAATAAAATATTGATTCTTGATTAATCTTGATTGTGTGTTCGGTTAAAAAAAATGAAGAAGAAAACTTTTGACTTTTAAATGATTCCAAATTATGATAATTATATCCCTTCTAGCTTGCTGAGTAAGGAAGTTTACCTTCTTTTTTTTTTTTTTTTAACTTCTTGAATTCAAACTTTAAAACCAATATACTAAGGAGAACTCTTTTTCTTGAATGCATCAAACTAGTGTAAATAATGATTTCTTAAAATTGTCCAAAAAGTGAATTTAAACTCAACTTACATGTGAAAATTAACACAAAAAATTAGACGTTTTGTGTCGAAAAAAATTATGATAATTATTCAACATGTGTGCTCTTTATTACAAGAAGGTATAGTTGGAATCCAAGTAAATAATACAAGAATGCAGGAAAATAGCGACGGAATCTATTTTGTTGTTGATTATCAATGGATTTAGATAGAATTATTTAGCGTCAAAATTCATTCTCTAACCATTTTTTTATTTTTATTTTTTATTTTTTGGACTAGAGATGGATCAATTTTAGATAATTTTCAAATAACAACAGGACTTACTGACAAAATATTTCTTGTCGGTAATATCCAATGATCATAGTGATTAAAAATCTTAATTTGTTGAACATTACCAACGGCATTAGCGGTGAAATATGTTCCATCGATAATAATCAATGGAATTACTAACAAAATAAAAATAATTAAAAATTAATAAATATTTTATTGAGTTATAGCCAACCACAACCCTATCCCTCATTTCTTCTTCTTCTTCTTCTTCTATCACCATAAATGATGCAATCCTAGATTCAATACCAAGAGATCCATTAGAGGTTCCATTGGGTCTAGTCATAAGACTTAGAGTAAAGAGGTTTTAGGAGGCATTAATGGACTTCTTCAAGATACATGGGCTAAGGTAGACATCGATAGGATTTCAAAAATGAAGAACAAGCCTTAATTAATTTGATTCATGTTCAAGAAGGACTTCTAGAGGAGCATTCAAACATTATAGGAAGATTGGAATAAAAAGATTCAAATATGTTAGTTTTGACCTTTAGCTATTATTTTGGCCATAATTGGAGCTAAATAATGCATTTTGATGCAATTCTAGTTGCATTAGAAATAAGACATTCACAACCTTTTAGTGATATATGGTAGACATTCTAATTCATCAATAAGAGGGAGAACTACACATTTGAAGTTGAACTTTGATTCTGCCAGTAAATTACACAGTTCAACTTTAGTCTTGTTTTAATTACTTAGACTATTATTTATTTATCTTTTAGTTTATTTTAGGGTCTGTGGCATTTAAGGGTTCATTTGGGTTAGGTTTTATATTATTATTTTAGTTATTTTGGGATTTTAATGTGTTAAGGCCTATTTATCAAGTTTGGGTCTATTAAGTCAAATTAAAGTTAACTTTCTACTATATAAACCAATTGTTAACATTATTTTTTACTTTATGAAATCTTCTCTAAATTTGCCTAATATTGTGCTCATTTTTTTCTCTTTATGTGGTTGAGTGATTTTCATATTAAGTTATTGATTAAAATTGCAAACTCTTTGAATGATTGATCAACTTCATTGTGATTTATACTTGTCATTCACATCTCGTTATAGGCGTAGGGTGGGGGTGACTAATTGCATATAACTTTGGTTCTCTAAGCCAAGGTTCTTGTTGGGTCAAGTTGCAAACTTTTTTTCAGACCTTAAATTAGAAATCTAAGTAACAATTTCGTATTAGAGCATAACTAATTTCAGGTTATATCTCTTTATTTTTCATTGTTACAAGTAATTCTAGGGTTTTCTTTAGATTTTTCCATATCTAAGGTTTTTTTAGATCTTGCCATGTATAGGGTTTGTTTTCTTATTGTTCTTGGTTTCTTTCTCTCTAGGGTTTTGACTAATACAAAAAAAAGGAAGAAAATATTGATTTTGATTAATCTTGATTCTGTGTTCGGTTTAAAAAAAAAGGAAGAAGAAAATTTATTTTGATAGGGAAAAGTCTTACAGTTGCTGAAAAATTACATATAAAACAACAAATTGTGTTTATCTTTGTAACTTGATAAATCCAACGCATGCATGCGTGCACACACATATATAAAATAAAAGAAAGAAGAATCAAAATCATAATCACAATCTTAAAAGAATTCTTGGAGAAGAAATTAAAAAATTTGGATCTTGCATGAACTAGGGTTTATCGAAAACTTGTCTTGGAAATTCTTAGTGATATTGATTGGTTTTTTGCAAATTTAGGTAGAATAGAATTATCATGCATCAATTTCTTTAGTTTCTTGATTTCTTGCATTGTTTTCTTTATTTTTTTTTTGAATTTTGTAGTTTTTGTTGTTTCTTAATAATAATTCTTGCTTTTAATTAGTGTCTTCATTTTTATCATTATATTCACACAAATTTATATTGCTACTCATAAGTTTGTCCTCAAGTTTTGTTTTGAGAAGTTTGAATAATTGTGGATTCTTGAGTCTTTAATCATAAAATAAATCATTGCATAGTTTGGTTAATTATTTGATAAGTTGCTAAGTTACTTTTAAGAACCAAAGTGGAATAGAGTGATAAAAGGCATAGCAAGACTATTAGAGTGAAAAGTCTAATAAATTGTGTGAAACACGAGAGGAGTGAATTTTATTGTGAGAGTAAACACGTGAGGTTTATGTAAGGAAATTTTTTCTTTACTTATTTTTTGAATAAATAATGTCTTCAAAAAGTGTTGAGCAAAAATATAGGCAAGAATTGTGGATTAAAGGAATGATAGAATGAAAGCTATGATAAAGGTGTTAATAAGTAAGTTTGAAATGCCTACCATTAGGGATACAATAAATGATGAGAGTGTGGGGAATAATACTAAAGAAGAAAATGAGGAAGACGATGTAGGATTATGGTAGAAAATTTTGAATGCAATAAAGGCACGTGTATAAGTCACGACCTAAGAGGAGAATAGGAGGTAGATCACAGACAACTAATAAATTCGGCTAGGGTAGAACTTCTGAGGAGCATAGTGGTTTAAATCATAATTTGGGTGGTATTGAACTCAAAATTCTAGGGTTTTAAGAAAAGAGCGATTTGAAGTCTTAATTGGATTGGGAAAAGAAAGTAGAGTTTGTGTTTGATTGCCAAAGACGTTTAAAAGAAAAAAAAGGTAAATTGGTTTTGGTTGAATTCACTAATTATGCAATTAGTTGATGTGATCAGCTTGTTACAAGTAGAAGGCGTGATGGATAAAAGCTAATAGAAACTTAGGAGGCGATGATTACAATAATGAGGAAAAGGCTTGTATCTACTCACTATTATAGGGATATATAAAATAAATTTCAAACCTTATCTTAGGGTTCTAGGAGTGTGGATAAGTACTTTAAGGAGATGAAAGTAGTTATGATTAAAGCTAATATATTTGAGGATAAAGAAGCTAAAATGGTTGGTTTTTTTAATGGATTAAATAAACATATTGCTAATTTTGTGGAATTACAACATTATATAAAGATTGAAGATATGGTACACATGGCTGTAAAAGTAGACAAACAGTTGAGAAGAAAGGATAGTACACATGGCTGTAAAAGTAGACAAACAGTTGAGAAGAAAGGATAGTACAAAACCTAGTGGATATTTAGGTTCCTTTTTGGGTTGGAAGTTGAATTTTAGGAGAAAGAGTAATGCAGAGGTGAAACCAATGACTACACCTAAAGAAGTCGAACCTTTATTTGTTAAGTAGCAAGTTGTGGCTTTGGAGGAAAAAGAAAAAAATATTGTTTAGCCGAAGCATAAGCGAGATATTAGGTGTTTTCGATGTTAAAAGCTTGAGCATTATACACCTGAATGTCCGAATAAGAAAATTATGTTTATAATAGACGATGGTGATATGGAATATGCTAGTGAAGATGATTTTGAAGGGGATACTGAAGCTTGATGATTGTACTGACAAGTATGTTATGCAATGAGAGTCCTTGGTTATAAGAAGATCTTTGAGTGTTCATGTTTGTGAAAAGGATGTAGAGCAGCAAAAGAAGAATATCTTTCATACTAGGTGCTATATTGATATAAAGTATGTAATATGATATTTGATAATGGTAGTTATACTAATGTTGCTAATTCAACTTTGGTTAGAAAGTTGAACCTGAACCTGAATACATCTAAGTATGCTAAACCATATAAGCTTCAATGGTTGAATGACTATGGAGAAATTAGGATGACTAAGCAGGTTTTTGTTTCATTCATAGTAGGAAAGTTTAAAGATGAGGTTATATGTGATATTTTTTGAAAGTATGCTACACACTTATTGTTAGGGAGATCTTGGTAATTTGATAGGAAGGTCAAGCATGATGGGTTCAAAAATAAGTATACTATGAAGAAAATGGAAAGATTTACACACTTGCTCTATTGTCACCAAGGCAAGTGTATGAGGATCAATTGAAGCTTAAGAAAACCAAAGAAGTTGAACAAGAATTTAAGGGAAAAAAATGACGAGGATGTGAGGCTAAGTGAAAATAAGGTGAGCCATGAGTGTGAAACAATTGGGGGAAAAGTTTGGGCCATTAGAAATAGGTTTGAAGATTTCAGCAAAATAAAAAAAAAAAACATGGAGAAGGTTGAGAATGGAGAGTAAATGAGTGGAGAGAAGAAGAATATGTAGAAAAATTAGGGAAACACCTTAATTTTTATGCAAAACAAAGTGACCTTACTCATGCTTATCATTCCAATATACTAATGATTTTACTCTTGTGAGGCATATTTTAATTTTGTTGATTTGAATTCTTGTGTTTCTAGTATTGCTAGAGTTCATTTATAGGAATTTTAGGATATCTTTCATGAAGAGATCTTTAGTGGTTTGCCACCAATTCGAGAGATTGAGCATCAATTCCAAATTGGCCAGCCTATATAAGTAATCTCAAGAAGACTAGGGACCTTTAAAGACAAGTAGAAGAGTTGATGTCGAAAGGATACATTCAAGAAAGTACAAGTCCTTGTACAGTTTGAATGTTACTTGTGCTTATAAAGGATAATACTTGGCATATGTGTATTGATTGTAGAGCCATTAACAACATTACGGTAAAGTATAGATATCATATCCCTAGATTAGATGATATGCTTGATAAGTTGCATAATTCTTTTGTGTTTTCTAAAATTAATTTGAAAAGTGGTTATCATCAAATTAGAATGAAGAAAGAAGATGAATGAAAGACATAATTCAAAACTAAATATGAATTGTATGAATGGTTAATGATGTCCATAGTACATTCATGAGGTTAGTGAATCATATGTTGAGATCTTTCATTGGAAAATTTGTTGTTGTCTATTTTGATGATATCTTGATTTATAGAAAATGATTAGATGAGCATATTACTCATTTAAGACAAGTTCTTGAAATACTTAGAAAAGAAAGATTAGATGTTAATCTAAAAAACTATGATATTTGCATAAAACAAATTATGTTCTGAGGTTATGTTGTTAGTGCAAAAGGGATTGAGATAAATGATGCAAAGATCAAGGATATTCAAGAATAGCCTACACCTAAGATGGTAAGTGAGGTAATAAGTTTTCATGGTCTAACTAGTTTTTATAAAAGATTTGTCAAAGATTTTAGTACTATAGTTGCATCATTGACTGAAATTTTAAAGAGAACAATAAGATTTAAATGGGATGATGATCAAGAAAAGACTTTTAACTTGTTAAATTAAAGGCTGATTTCAGCTATATTGCTTGCTTTACTTGACTTTACAAAAACTTTTGAAATTAAGTGTGAAGCCTCAGGTATAGGTATTGGAGAAATTTTAATGCTTGAAAATGGCTTGTAACGTATTTCAGTGAGAAACTTAATGAAACAACTCTTAATTATCCAATATTTGATAAAGAGTTGTATGCATTGGTGAAAACCTTAGAGACTTGACATCATTATCTTTAGCCTAAGGAGTTTGTGATACATACGGACCATTAATCTTTCAAACACTTAAAGAGCCAAGGTAAATTGAATATGTGACATTCCAAGTGGATTGAATTCATTAAGACATTTTCATATGTCATCAAGGTTAAGAAGGTAAGGAAAACATCATTATTGATGCATTGTCTTAAAGATATGTTCTTCTTAATACCTTGAACACTAGACTTTTAGAATTTGAACATGTGAAATAATTATTTGTGGATGATGATAACCTTGGTCAAGTGTATAGACAATGTGATCATTCAGCCTTTGATAAGTATTTTAGGCATGATGGATTTTTATTTAAAGATAAGAGATTGTGTGTGCCTAAATGTTTATTATGTGATTTGCTTGTGAAGGAAGCTTATGGGGTGGTTTAATGAGACATTTTGGGGCAGTTAAGACTTTGAATATGTTACATGAGTATTTTTTTTTGGCCTAACATAAAAAGAGATGTTCAAAGAATATGTGATAGATGCATAGCATGTAAATAAACCAATTCTAAAGTCATGCATAACATGTACACCTTTACCAGTACCTAAGGAACCTTGGATTGATATATTCATGGATCTTGTTTTAGGGTTACCTAGGTTTAAAAAGGGTAGAGATTCAATATTTTTTGTTGTTGATAGGTTTTTTTAAATAATACATTTCATATCATGTCATAAAATCGATGACACAACAAATATAATAAATCTTTTCTTTAGAAAAATAGTTTGGTTATATGGTGTTCTAATGAGCAGTCTGATAAATATGTTTAATTTTTAAGCTACTTTTGGAAAGTTTTATGGGGTGAGTTAGGAACTAACGATTATTTTCTACTACTTGTCTTCCACGGACAGATGACAAAATAGAGATGGTAAATAGAACTTTAACTTAATTGTTGAGAACTATTATCCAAAAAATTCTGAAAAATTAGGAAGATTATCTGTTATTCATTGAGTTTGCATAGAATAGGAGTGTATATTCTACAACAAAGGTTTCTCCTTTTAAACTTATGTAATGACCTGGCTTTTTCAAAGCCAAAATCAATGGAAATTTTTTTTATTTAGGTTCTCGATACTTCTCATAGTGGCATTTCGTAAATTAGTAATTAGGTTCCTTTTCTTATCATGGCATCATATGGATATAGTTTTCGTAAATCAACATTTTCATAAAACAGATACTCAATACACATGCCCATAATATTATATTTTCATATTCATATATTTACATTACATCATATTGACATACTTTTCAGTTTGTGATTAGTACTTGAAAGTGCATTTTTATCAAGGTTTTATATCATCATTTTGCACTTGAAGTATCAATAACTTCTTAACTAAAGCATGTTTTATAATAATATATCTAATTATATAAGATACCTTTATTTATGGTAAATGTTCATCTTAAATGCAGGCCTATCACATAAATGAAAGAATTGATTGATGAGTTGAAGTACTGAAATTGAAAGGACAAAGAGATGGCCAAACTTAGAAAAGAGATGCTGGTGCAGTTCAAACTGGAACACTGTTCGGTAATTGGGTCATATCTGGAGCTGTAGATCTTGGATTTAGGTCCATTTTATATGGATGGAAAGATAAGACATAGGCCTACAACTTTCATGTGGAGCCCAAGATTTAACAAGGCTGTTTTCAAGTCCAAATTGTAGCAACAAAGAAGAAGTCCGAATCTGTCCTGCAGCCCAGACACTGTTCAGTGTTCAGCCCATATCTCAAGTTCTAGAAGTCCAAATGATCTCAAATTTTTACCCTGGAAAGATGAGACAATTGCCTAGAACTTTCATGAATTAAGTTTGTTCAAATTATGACGTCATCAATGACGTTTTTGGCAGACAAAAAGATAAGAATTGTCACCAAGTCAAGATGTGGCCACCCACTCATCAATTAGTCAACTAATCAATAGTTCCGAATTTTGGCCTATAAAAGGAGGCATTTGCCATGTATTTAGGCATCTTGGTGTTCAGATCAAGATCATGCTCTTGCTTTCTCTCTTTGTATTGCTTATGCTTTGCTTTCATTGATATCAAGTTTATGCCTTTCATTTCCTTTCCTTTACTTAGTTAACTTTTATCTTACTTATGTTCTTATCTTGTTTATTTATGTTTCTTTCTTTCATTATGTCTAGCTAAGTTAATTATGTCAAGGTGAAAAGGTTACACTAATGGTGTAAGGATAAGTATAATATAAACTTAATATGGACTTTAATGTTGGATACTAACATGCTTTATATTTGTTATCTTGTTCACTTTTAATACTTTGCTTGTTAAATGGTTAATCTAGATTTATGTTGTATAACACTTGGTACAACAAATACTTGGCACTTTCATAGCCCATACTGTATGGTATAACCGACACCTGAGCTATGAAAGGAACTTGATTTGTTGTTAACATAAGTTATAATCATGAATGCCTGAAAACATTTACAAGTATTAGCATTATTCGAATAAGATAGCTAATGTAATCATGTTAACAATTGAATAATAAGAGTTTATACTATACTTGTTTGAAGTACCATTAGTGGATCCTCCAACCTTGACATTTGTTGTTATCATTGTTTAATCCTTACGTTAATCTTCCATCTCAAAAGTTCTCATCAACTTCTTCCTCTTTTTCTTCACTATTATTATTATTATTGTTGTTGTTATTGTTACTTTTGTATTATTGTTATCTATAATTTATACAATTAACCTCCCTGTGGTTCGACCCCGGTCTTGCCGGGTTATTTATTACTTCGACACTCCTGCACTTGGGAGAAGACATCAATCTTTTGGTCGTGTCAAGTTTTTGGCGCCGTTGCCGGGGAGGTAAATTCTTGTACAAATTTATTCTATTTTCTCTTTTCTTGTATCTAATTTTGTTTATTCTTTTTGTTGTTTTGTTTCTTTTGATTTTGTTTTCTTCTTCTTTTTCTTCTCTTTTTACACGTGCATGAGAGTTTGGTCACGTACATTAAGTGGTAGACTTTGTAGGGTATCCTCATCATTTTCAGGAAATATGGCCGAAGAAGATAACCAATCACTTCATAATGAGAATAATGAGAATATTCGGGTTAGAACACTTAGAGACCACATGAATCCCACAAGAACAAGTGCACCCTCATGCATAGTTTTTCCTCCTGATGCATCTCATTTTAATTTTAAGACAGGCATTATTCAACTTTTACCATCTTTTCATGGCTTAGATTTAGAAAATCCATACTTGCATTTAAGGGAATTTGAGGAGGTTTGCAACACGTATAATGACTCAAATTGTAGCATGAACACCATTAGATTGAAGCTTTTTCCTTTTTCACTAAAAGATAAAGCTAAAACATGGCTACAAAATTTGAGACCTGGATCCATTCGTGCTTGGGATGAAATGCAACAACAATTTTTAAAGAAGTTTTTTCCATCCCACAGAACAAACTCTTTCAAAAGACAAATCATTACTTTCTCTCAAAAACCAGGAGAAACATTTTATCAATGTTGGGATAGGTATCGAGACTTGCTTAATACTTGCCCCCATCATGGTTTTGAAACATGGAGATTAGTTTCACATTTTTATGAAGGGTTAACTCCTAGAGATAGGCAAATGGTTGAATTGATGTGCAATGGAACTTTTGAGGATAAAGACCCTAATGAAGCAATGGAATACCTAGACTTGCTAGCTGAAAATGCGCAAAATTGGGACACCACAGGTACTTATGAGGCACCAAGTAAAACCCAACCTCATACATCTAGTGGAGGTATGTACAACCTTAGGGAAGATCATGACCTCCAAGCCAAGTTTGCATCTTTAGCTAAAAAAGTCGAAGCGCTAGAATTGAAAAAGAGTGGTCAATTAAAATCTGTTCAAGACATTGTGTGTCAAATTTGTGAAACCAACGAACATTCAACCAATGACTGTCCAACCTTGCCTTCTTTTAAAGAATGTCTCCATGAACAAGCCCATGCATTAAACAGTTTTCAAAGGCCCAACCATAACCCATATTCGCAAACATATAACCCTGGTTGGAGAAATCATCCAAATTTCAGTTGGAAGAGTGAGAACAATAATGCTCAAACTTCACAGCCACCGTTTCAAGCACACCATAATTTCCAAAATTCTCATGGATATGCACCTCCTTATGCTCCACCTCCTAGAAGAAATCTTGAGGAAACATTGCATGCATTTATGGAAAAGCAAGAGGCAATTAACACTCAACTTGCTCAAAGCATGACAGATTTTAAAGATACTCTTGCAAAATTGACATCTGCTCTCAGTTTCCAAGAGAAAGGTAAGTTTCCATCTCAACCGCAACAAAATCCAAAGGGGCAATACAACACGAGTGCAAGTAGTTCGGGAAGCCAACACATGGATCACGTCAAATCAGTCATCACTCTTCGCAGTGGTAAGGTGATTGAAAAACCCATTCTTGAACCTTGTGAGAATGATGATGAGTCAATCTTGAGGGTAAGGAAAGGATTGAATCTGATCATTGTGAAGAAAAGACTGATTCTCCGCCAGCACTTCCATTTCCTCATGCCATGACGAAACAAAGGAAAGTCAATCACAACTCTGAAATCTTTGAAACCTTCAAACAGGTAAGGATCAATATACCTTTGCTGGATGCTATTAAACAGGTTCCTTCTTATGCTAAATTTTTGAAAGATCTGTGCACTGTGAAGAGAAAACTGAATGTGAAAAAGAAAGCCTTTTTAGCCGAACAAGTAAGTGCCATTCTTCAGAACAATAATGCATTGAAATATAAAGACCCTGGTTGTCCTACAATTTCATGCTTTATTGGAGAACATAAAATTGAAAGAGCTTTACTTGATCTTGGAGCTAGTGTGAATTTACTTCCATATTCAGTTTTTCAAAGTCTCAATCTAGGTGAGTTAAAACCAACTTCTGTAACTCTTTTACTTGCCGATAGATCTGTAAAAGTGCCTAGAGGAATCGTTGAAGATGTGTTAGTACAAGTCGATAAATTCATTTATCCTGTGGATTTTATTGTCTTGGACACACAACCTGTTGAAGCATGTAATTCATTTCCTGTTATTTTAGGGCGTCCATTTCTTGCAACTTCTAATGCATTGATTAATTGTAGGAATGGACTGATGAAGCTATCATTTGGGAACATGACATTGGAGATGAATATTTTCAACATTTGCAAGCAACCTCGAGATGATAATGATTTACAAGAAGTAGATTTTATTGAAGAATTGGTTTATGATCAATTTGAATCTACTTTGAGTAATACTGAGTTTGATGAATTTGAGGATTTGCAAATGACTTATTCTCAGGAAGAAATCACTGATGAAAAAGACACCGAAAATGTTGATGAGAATCTTTTGTCAAGAGTGACAACAGATTCGATATCTGACATCACACCAACCGATGATTACTTTCCTGACAAATCCTTACTTTCTCTTAGTTCAATGCCTTGGTTTGCTAAAAATATCAATTTCCTTGCCTCAGGAGATTTGCCAACTCATTGGAGTACCGAAGACAAAGGTAAGTTTTTGAACGAAGTGAAGAAATTTTATTGGGATGACCCTAACTTATTCAAACATTGTCCTGATCAAATATTTCAAAGATACATTGCGGACAATGAGGTAAGTAGTGTCATTAAATTTTGTCATTCTGAAGCATGTGGGAGTCATTTCTCGTCAAAACAGACCATTGAGAAAATCTTTCAAAATGGATTTTATTGGCCCACCATGTTCAAGGACACACATGCATTCTGCAAAACTTGTGAAAATTGTCAAAAAGTTGATACTGGTCAAAAAGTTTTGCTTTATAATTCTCGACTCCATTTATTTCCTGGAAAGTTAAGATCAAGATGGAGCGGTCCATTTATTGAGAAACATGTGTATCCTTATGGGGCCTTTGATATTGAGAATCCAAAGAATGACAATGTTTCTAAGAGAAATGGACATCGTTTGAAAGCTTACTTTGATAATTTTCCTAGTGAAAATGAATCCATTGGTTTGAATGATCCTGTAGATAAAGGTTGATTATTTTGTTTTTCTCACATTGTTTTTGTGTTTCCTTTTGGTGTGACTCTTGTTTTGCTAGTCTCTCACCCCGGTCAAAAGGCGGATAACGGTACTCCGTGACTTAAGTCGGTTCTTTCAGTTTCCCATAATAACTGATATCTGTATATATTTGTGCAATTCTTTGCTCTTTCTCCCTTCTTTGACTCTGTTCTCCAATTCTCATTTGAAAATGGACACCACTCTTGAAAAATTGAAAAAGTACTTTCCCGCTCTGCCTCAGAATGCGATTACAAAAATTTACCGTGCTAGGTGTGCAAGATTGAAGTTGTTAATGAATCATGGAATTCCTGAAGATATTCGCTGGCTGATTGAAGCAAAAGTCCGATTATCAGGTGAGTCCTCCAATTCTTTCATTTCACACATGCCTGGAACAGGTAAAAGCACTTTTGCAAAGAAACGTCGTGCAAAACGGCTGAAAGTCTGTCACAAATGTGCCAGATGGACTTGCAATGCAACATGTCGTTCTTTAGGAATGGTATCTATAAACCGTGAAGATAAAATACAATTCATTAAGGATGGCCTGAGTAAGGGGTCTTTAGATAATCTTTTGTTGACCCTTGAGACGCATCCTAGTGGAGATGTGCATCGTGCAATTCATGATTTATGGCCCCATTTTCATAAAGAACATGATAGACTTAGTCTTGGGAATCTGACTAAAAAAGACCCTGTTTGCCAGTTTTTAAGAAAACTGGATGGGAAGCCTATCCCCGACCCATAGAGGGCGTTTAAGCCGTTCTTGGACGTAAAACCAAGGGAAGATGTGAGCCACAATCACAACTACCTGTACATACACATGCTTTTTCAAAATAAATAAATAAATAAATAAAGAGAGAGAGAGAGTGTGAGACTCCAGCTGGCCTACATATAGGTGGTATGATTGCATCTTCAATTTCTCATCTATAAAATCTTCTCTTCCTTCCCCTCATTTCTACTCAACCCTTACATTAGACAGATATAGAAGCGTGTAGAAATGGCAGGTTCCTTAAGTTATCACATAAAAAATATTTGTGTTTTCAGTGGATCCAGTCCTGGGAAGGAAATAGCTTTTTTAGAAGCAGCAAATCATCTTGGTCAGGTACTAGCTGAGAAAAAGATTCATTTAGTGTATGGGGGAGGTAGCCTTGGGTTAATGGGGGGTGTGGCAATAGCTGCATTTTAGGAGGTAGTCAAGTTTTGGGGGTTGTCCCCGAAGCTTTAACAAAAGGGGACATCATTGGAAGAACAATTGGAGAGGAACTACAGGTCTCCACAATGTTTGATCGAATGAATACAATGTTTAACCATGCTGATGCCTTCATTGCCTTACCAGGTGGTCTGGGCACATTGGAAGAGATCTTTCATATTTCCTCTTGGGCCCAACTTCACATTCACCATAAACCTATAGGTTTGCTCAATGTTAATGGTTTTTATGATACTTTGTTGTCTTTTCTTGATCAAGCTGTGGAACAGGAATTTCTAACATCTTCGGCACGACAAATCATAATCTCTGCTGCTACTGCTGAACAGTTGATCGACAAACTACAATCGTTCACCCCTGTAATTGATCCTTCCATGAGTCGCATAAATTGGTCAACTACAGAAAGCCGTAAAAAGCTTAGATTGGATTTGAGCCTTCGTTTGTGAATCCTTGTGTCTTTTGGTTTTATTTCTAGCATAGTATTTTGTTCTGTTATTCTTATATTTGTTTAAGTGTGTTTCAGGTTGTCAGTGTTCGTTGTTTCAGGTGATGTCTTCTATACTCTATCTTTCTACCTTAGGACATTGAGGACAATGTCTCGTTTTGGTTGGGGGGAGAGGGTAGTAGTAGTTAAAAAAAAAAAAAAAAAAAAAAAAAAAAAAAAAACTAACCAATTAACTGTTTTAAAAAACCATTTGGCAAAACTGTTATTACTAGGATGGCAGAGTAAGGGGGAATGACTCTTGAGACGCATCTTAGTAAACATTTTCTAATGGTTATTTGCAATATTCATAACAAGGGCCTATTAGAATACTTCTTGAAATATTCAGGTTTACAAACTCTCGCATTGTTATCACTTGGGTTCTGCTCATATACTCATTTAAACAATATTCTTAAACCTTCATTTTCACACACACACTTTAACATATGATTGTGGGTTGGCACATTGGATTATTACATTATTTATGTTCTTTTGTTAAAGGTAACAACTAAGGGATAGGGATAGTCTATAATTTGCAAAAAAAAAAAAAAAAAAAAAACAAAAAAAAAAAAAAAAAAAAAAAAAAAAAAAAAAAAAAAAAAAAAAAAAAAAAAAAAAAAAAAAAAAAAAAAACAAAAAAAAAACAAAAAAAAACAAAAACAAAAAAGAAAAAAAGAAAAATGATGATAATAAAACGTAGATAAGTTTGGTTTCGTAGCCTCCCTAACCTAAGCAATTAAGCCCGAAGGGGTGTTTTAACACCTAATACCCTAAAGTCAACTGACTTGGGAGCTATTGGCCCAAAGCTTGTTACATGGGTTAAGGAGAAAAGCTTAAGGGAATCAAACATTGCACTATCTACGTATCAGTATCTGCAACCCGAGTTACTAAGCTCGTAGGGGTGTCTCAACACCTAATGCCCTAAGATCAACTGGTCTGGGAGTCATTAGCCGAAAGCTCGTTACATGGGTTAAAGATGCATTGTGTTTTAAGTTATATGTATTAAAAAAAAAAAAAAAGTAAAATAAAATAAAATAATCCCAACCCAAGGAAGTTAACCTTAAACATTAGAACAAAATATTGTTTTCTTCCAATAAAAGCCCCATCATCTATGTTTCATACATTGAGCACATAACAAGGAAGGTTTATTAATATTTTGTTTAAGAGGTATTGAGCAGACATATAAAATTTAATGAGAGTTTGTTTATCTGGATAGATTAATGGAAGTTGAATGATGAATGCCTTGCTTTGTGGAAATTGCAAATTGTTTTTCTATTTTAACGCCTTAATTACTAGGGACTAGTAATAAGCTGGTTGGGGGGTGTGATTAGTACTTGAAAGTGCATTTTTATCAAGGTTTTATATCATCATTTTGCACTTGAAGTATCAATAACTTCTTAACTAAAGCATGTTTTATAATAATATATCTAATTATATAAGATACCTTTATTTATGGTAAATGTTCATCTTAAATGCAGGCCTATCACATAAATGAAAGAATTGATTGATGAGTTGAAGTACTGAAATTGAAAGGACAAAGAGATGGCCAAACTTAGAAAAGAGATGCTGGTGCAGTTCAAACTGGAACACTGTTCGGTAATTGGGTCATATCTGGAGCTGTAGATCTTGGATTTAGGTCCATTTTATATGGATGGAAAGATAAGACATAGGCCTACAACTTTCATGTGGAGCCCAAGATTTAACAAGGCTGTTTTCAAGTCCAAATTGTAGCAACAAAGAAGAAGTCCGAATCTGTCCTGCAGCCCAGACACTGTTCAGTGTTCAGCCCATATCTCAAGTTCTAGAAGTCCAAATGATCTCAAATTTTTACCCTGGAAAGATGAGACAATTGCCTAGAACTTTCATGAATTAAGTTTGTTCAAATTATGACGTCATCAATGACGTTTTTGGCAGACAAAAAGATAAGAATTGTCACCAAGTCAAGATGTGGCCACCCACTCATCAATTAGTCAACTAATCAATAGTTCCGAATTTTGGCCTATAAAAGGAGGCATTTGCCATGTATTTAGGCATCTTGGTGTTCAGATCAAGATCATGCTCTTGCTTTCTCTCTTTGTATTGCTTATGCTTTGCTTTCATTGATATCAAGTTTATGCCTTTCATTCCTTTCCTTTACTTAGTTAACTTTTATCTTACTTATGTTCTTATCTTGTTTATTTATGTTTCTTTCTTTCATTATGTCTAGCTAAGTTAATTATGTCAAGGTGAAAAGGTTACACTAATGGTGTAAGGATAAGTATAATATAAACTTAATATGGACTTTAATGTTGGATACTAACATGCTTTATATTTGTTATCTTGTTCACTTTTAATACTTTGCTTGTTAAATGGTTAATCTAGATTTATGTTGTATAACACTTGGTACAACAAATACTTGGCACTTTCATAGCCCATACTGTATGGTATAACCGACACCTGAGCTATGAAAGGAACTTGATTTGTTGTTAACATAAGTTATAATCATGAATGCCTGAAAACATTTACAAGTATATTAGCATTATTCGAATAAGATAGCTAATGTAATCATGTTAACAATTGAATAATAAGAGTTTATACTATACTTGTTTGAAGTACCATTAGTGGATCCTCCAACCTTGACATTTGTTGTTATCATTGTTTAATCCTTACGTTAATCTTCCATCTCAAAAGTTCTCATCAACTTCTTCCTCTTTTTCTTCACTATTATTATTATTATTGTTGTTGTTATTGTTACTTTTGTATTATTGTTATCTATAATTTATACAATTAACCTCCCTGTGGTTCGACCCCGTCTTGCCGGGTTTATTTATTACTTCGACACTCCTGCACTTGGGAGAAGACATCAATCTTTTGGTCGTGTCAGTTTGCATTCCTGTTCTAGTCTAGTTGTAAACACGAGTTTATACACGAGCGCCAAATGACAATTGTACATAACTAATACTTTCTTTTATACGATCCTCATATGATTTCACAACATAACATCCTCATAAAAGAGAATACCATATAAATATATTCATAATATCGTATCTACATGTTCACACATCCATATTCGCGTTCCATTAAAATTTTTATTACAAGTCCTTACAAAAGTGTCGAATGACAAATATTCAACATGACACCTAAGACATACTATTACATAGCACCTTTCAAAATATGTGAACCCGTGGAACGGGCTTCCCTATGCACCTTGATTATGTGATATCCTTAACACAAAAACAATATGGATACAAGAATTGTAAATAATCTAACATAATAATGAAAAACTAGAAAGACGTTATCGTTACTTTTGTTATTAACTTAGAATGGTTAGATTCCTTTTTTTACTTCTTATATGCATTATACATATCTTATTATTTTGTTAAGTGTAATTTTCTCACTCACACACCCCAACCTCTCCATAAGAGTTGTGGGGCTGAAGTTTAACATCGGTCGGGGTTGATTACTTCACCTTAACCCAGTCATCCACCTTGAATACTTTTAACCGTAGCTAATCGCAATATTTTAACTTGACCATATGTCTCGGATGCCATTAACCAAAACTAATCATGAAATTAAACATGTCATATCTATAGATACCATTAGCCAAAACCAATCATCATAATCAACTCAGGCATCCATCTCGAATGTCATTAACCGAAGCTAATCATCAAACACAGCCTGATCATCCATTTCGGATGCCATTAGTTGAAGCTAATCATTGAACACAATCCGGTCACCCATCTCGGATGCCATTAGCCGAAACTAATCATTGAACACAACTCGATCATCCATGCCATTAGCCGAAGCTAATCAATAACTCAATCAACATTTCGTAATCTATTTAATATTTGTCAACAACTTAATTGAAATTTCATAGTTGGTTTAACATTCATCAACAACTCAATCAACATTTCATAATTGATTTAATATTCTTCAACAACTCAATTTCATCAACAACTCAATCAACATTTCATAATCTGTTAGATATTCGTCAACAACTCAATCAATATTTCATAGTCGGTTTAACATTCATCACAACGCAATAATATATCATCCTCAAACAAGTTATTTCAGAATATTAACGTTAAACAAGAAAAAAGTGGAAACCACCTACCTTTTCCTCTTGTGAGGTGTCCTTGCCCGGTCAAAAATCCTATCCTGGTTGCACCACCTAATACATCAATGTTTCACAAAGCAGCACATTTGCATTCTTTAAGAATCCACATGTTCGCATTCAAGTGTTCCACATATTACACAATTACATAATGTAATCATTTTAATCAGTGGACCAATTCAGATACATAAATCTATTGCAGAAATTAGTAAAAATTGATTCACTAGTGACACAGATTCGCTAGAATGCAGAATCGTCAGCAAAACTGGTTCGCTGGTGACACAAATTCATCAACAAACTGATTCGCTAGAGCACATAATCATCAGCAAAAACCGATTCGCTGCTGACACTGTAATTCTGCAGCAAAAACTGACACCACAATTCGGTAATAAACACTAATTCGCTGCTGACACCATAATTCGACAACAAAAACTGATTCGCTATTGACACCGAAATTGTTGATGAAAATCGAGTCGATGTCGACTCAGAAATCATCAACGCAACCCCTGTTGCTGTCGATTCAAAAATCAGCAGTGGCGATGGAATTATTTCTTGTTTCATTTCTTCCTTTCGGCCAAGCGTAAGGCTTACGCTAGGCTTCCCTCTACCAATGTTTCTCACCCAAGGTGGATATAGAACTCACTAAATCACACTCCATTCATCATTCATCATCAAAACAACAAAAACATCAACACAAGCGTAATAATTCTATAACATATAACAATTCTATTTCATTTTTTATCACACAAATGGTCACAAAATCATGTTACAACCAATTTTCATCTCAAAATTCAAGCAAAGACATCAACATCATTTCAATTTCAGCATAAAATTTGTTCTTAGATTCCAGCATAATCATACAATTTAAAGCATGAACATCTACATGCATATCGGTTCTAGCATATAATTTGTTCCTAGAATCTAGCAGAATCATACAATTTTCAAGCATGAACATCTACATGCATTGCATCACATAATACATTTTGTTCAGACCCTCAGTTATGGCTAACCTTTTACAATGTTTTGTCCATTCAATCTATTAATTTTTTTTGTTAAATGTTTTGGAATTTAGTCTCCATTCAACCCCATTTTTGTCCCATTTTTAGTTTATGTTTCCTTCACAGCTGGTGTAAAAATTATGGGTATTCCCTCATGGCTTTTCTTCATCCTTTCGGTTTCTAAGTCACAAGAATAGGAGGAAGGAGGTTACAAGAACCATACCTTACGAATCTAAGTAGATTTAGAGAAAGTTTGATAGTATATCTTTTTTCTTCTCCCGATTTCAATTCTTCTTCTTTTTTTCTCTTGGTTTCTCCCCCTTCTATTGGTTTCTCCCCACCGGTACTAGACCTTTACTCCTTCCATGTCTGCAGCTATTTAACCTCCTCTCAAGCTCTCCATTCTCTCTCTCACGCCTAAAGAAGGCACATGCAGCAGGGGTTTGTTCAACTCTTTTTTGGGAAAGAGGAAAGGGGGCAAGAGCATGCAGCTGGTCTTGGGAAGAGGAGGAATCACCCTCTCTCTCCTTATATTTATACCCCCTCTTAAATAAGGCAGGGTGTTTAGGTACTGGAGAAGGGTTGTCCTTTATCCCCATTTTGGGTCATCTTACATTGGTTTCTATTATAATTCTCCCCTAGGATAGATTGGTCCAACATAATTTTTATTGGGTTTTACAGTGTCGCTGTCGATTCAGAAATCAACAGCAAAAACTATTGCTGCTGATTAAGAAATCGACATCCAAAAATCGTGTCGCTACCGATTAGAAATCGACAGCAACAGTGGAGTCATTTCTAGCTTTACTTCTTTTTTTTTCATTGGGTGTTTACACTTGTGTATGGTTTTAATCCTTTAACTCCATTGGATTTATTTCCTTCACCTGTTGATGAAAGAGTTAGTTTTGATGGGAATAGAAAAGCACATGTTGTCAAAGATTTGCATATCAAGGTATGAAAACATATGAAAAAGATGAATGAGTAATATGCATTTAAAACCAACAAGAAAAGGAAACTGATGGTATTTGAACCAAGAGATTGAGTTTGGGTGTATATAAGAAAAAGATATTTCTTTCTTAAAGGAGATCTAAGTTGATACTGAGAGGAGATGGACCATTTCAAATCATTGAGAATATCAATAATAACACCTACAAAATAGAATTACCAGTTAAATATGGTGTTAGTATTATATTTAATGTATTTGACCTTTCTTTCTTTGATATAGGTGATGATTCGAGAGTGAATCTTTTCAAAAAGAAAGGAAATGATGTGATCCTAGCTTTAACACCAAGAGATCCATTAGAGGTTCAATTGGGTTCAGTCACAATGGACTTCTTCAAGAAACATGGGCTGAGGCAGACTTCTTCAAAAAACATCCACAGCTTCAAGATATATGGGCTAAGGTGAACTTCGAGAAGATATTAAAGAATGAAGAACAAGCATTGATTAATTTGATTCATGTTCAAGAAGATCTTATAGGGGAGCATCCAAACATTACAGAAATATTGGAATAAGAAGATTCAAAACATGTCAAGTATGACCTTTAACTATTATTTTGTCTATAACTGGAGTTGCGTAATGAATTTTGATGTGATTCTAGTTGTAGTGGAAAGGAAGCATCCATAGCTTTCTAATGATATATTGTAGACCTTCTAATTCGTCAATAAAAAGGATAACTATTCATTTTATATTGGGGGTTTGATTTTGTCAACAGATTATGAAACTTGACTTTGGTCTTGTTTCACTAACTTGGGCTATTATTTATTTATCTTTTAGTTTATTTTAGGTCCTGCAGCATTTAAAGGTTTATTTGGGTTAGGTTTTATTTTATTATTTATGTTATTTTGGGCTTTAAATGTGTTAAGGCTTATTTATTAAGTTTGGGTCTATTAAGTCAAATTAGGGTTATCTTTCTACTATATAAACCAATTGTTAACATTATTTTTCAGTTTATAAAACTTTCTCTGAAGTTGCCATATTTTGTATGCTTTGTTTCTCTTTGTATTGTTGAATGATTCTCATATTAAATTCTTAATTGAACTTTCAAACCCTTCAAATGATTAATCAACTTTATTGTGATCTATACTTCTTGTCCGCGTCTTGTTATACGTTTAGGGTGAGGGTGACCAATTACATATAACTTTGGTTCTCCAAGACAAGGTTCTTATTGAGTCAAGTTGCAAACTTTTCTTCAAATCACAAATTGCCAATTTGAAGGACAATTCTTCATTGGTAGAAAACAATAGTCCCCCTTATTTTACCATAAGTCTAGGCTCTATCCTCACAAATTTGGCCACCTCCAAAACTCAGTAGTGTTAACATCGCTATCTTGGTTCATTTTTTTACTAAATATTCCCTACACCAAGTAAGTAGATTGTTGCGATATCGTGGTCACAAAAATTAATTACCTTAACTTAAACAAATAAGATAGTATAGAGCAGTCAAGGGGTTAATCCCACGATGAAGATCTAGTTCAGGTTTTTATGCTAAATGATTCAAAGTTGAGGGGGTTTGAGATTATCTAACTATATTAGGGTAAACGAAATAAAGTAATCAAACTGAATTAAATAAACCAAAATTTATTAAGAGAAAAACCTTGATTTCAACTAAACATCCACTGACAGAAATTAAAATTGATCATTGAAATGATACGTCAATTTATCTTTCCTTCATATTAGTCAGTTGATCGATCCACAGTATAAGTAACCCAAACCATTAAACAACTACAACATCTACTCTAATAATTTAATCCAATGGCAGCCTTAAGAACAAGATAGATTGATAAATCTAGACAATATAATTGTTTGCAGTCTATGTTCAATTTACTTGAATGTTTTTCCTAAGATTAACAATATAGATCTGCCATATTTATTAAACTTAGTCGCTTTACAAGTTCAATATCACAACTCTGGTTTTAATAGAAAAGTTAGCAATAGATTGATTAGAATAATAACTTAGAGTCCGCTTTAACAATCAAACTAAACAATCATAGAAAATAAGCATATGAAAACATTCATACTCATCATATAAAATGAAAAGAAAAGATAAAATAGATCGTATAGTTTTTGAAATTTGAAGACTTTTACATCCTTTCAACCAAGAAAAACAACTTAGTCTTGCATGACTTCAAAAAACTAAGGAAGAGCAAAGATGAAAACATAATTTTAGGTGTAGGAAAAAAGGCAAAAGTTTCTTTCTTTTTTCTGGTCGCCACCTTCTTTTTTTCTTTCTCTTTCTTTTTATATGATGGAAAACCCTACCCCCCACATTCCTACTAGTCCATTTGTATCCTAAAAAAACAATATAAGAGTCCTTTTCAAAGTAGACAATCTATATTTAAGTAGTACAATAACTCTTTCATATAAAGAAGGAAAAATATTCTTGCATAAAATCTTCAAACTTTAACTTTGGACTTAGTGAAGTTAATTTGCCCAAATAAAGACCTTTTTGCATATGAAGAAATAATTGACATATCAGTTTGGATGTTTGAGAAGTAAGTTGGACTTATTTCTTCACAAAACCTATTTGCTAGTAGAATTTATGGATTGTCTTAGAAAAACCATATCTCTCTCATATGAGCTTTTTTTCTGCTGACATTTAGTAGGTTGATAGGTTTTTGAGTCAGGAATCTAAAAAAATTGAGTTTGCATCAAATGGACTTTATAGGTTGTTTTAGAAAAATCATATCTCTCTCATATGATCTCTTTTTCTACTGACATTTGGTAGGTTGATAGGTCTTTGAGTTAAGAATCCAAAAAAATTGATTTGCTTCAAAAGGACTTCTCTAACTTAAGATATTTAAGTTGGAATGGCCGAAGGTTAAAATTAGAAAAATACGAGACTTGTCTTTGAAGGCTGCGATTTCCATGCACTTTTTTTTTCTTGCCATACATTTATAGAAATATATGGATGTTAGCTTTCTAATGCAACTGGAATCATTTCATTTTGACATCTAGAACTCAAGTTCTGCGTAAAACATTGATCGAATGTCAAATATGTCAATATTCGACACAAGTTGGAATATGGTCTGAATGTTATCTTTAAATTACTTCTTTTTTAATCTTACATCCAAAAGTACCTTCAAAACATAAAACAAAGAATACGAAGACATTTTATATATAAAACATAGGCAAAACACAAGGTAAATATGTGTAAAACTATCAAATAATATGGTTGCATCATAAAGTTATCTATTTATCTTTTAGGTTAATTTATTGATATTTTGTATAATATTTTTAATTTACTTTTATATTTAAGTGTTTTATACCCTTTTCATAGAGAATTTTGTTGTATTATAGTATAATTTGTAAGTTAGGGTTTATTTGGGATTTGTGAAAAAATAAATTTCTTTGTAATTTGATGAAATTGATTTTAATTTTGTAATTTAGGTGTGTTATACTAGAATAAATGATGAGTTATTTAATGGGTACCAATCACATTTTTTTCAATTTTATTATTGAGTTGGAAATGTTGAGAAAATTGAATTTTTATAAAATTGATAACAATTAAATGATATGAATTTAGATTGAGTAAATTTGAATTAAACAAATGATAAATAGTTAGTTAGGCACTAATTTCTTGTTAATTTGATTTATTTAGGTCACATTTTGATGCAACATTTAAATTTGCACAAATGATAGTAGGCTATTGGATTGTGAATTCATTTTTAAATGATGGTTACATTATTAATAAACATTATCATCAATATTCTAGATAGGTTTCATAAGTAAAAAATAATCATTATTAGATGTATTGAGATTTTCCATAGGGGTTGTATAAGGAAGATTATTGTAAAGGGTTTGAGGATTTTATTAATTTTTTACTTTCAAATCTGAAGAATATTAATGGAGGTAGAATTAGATGTCCATATGTGAAGCGTAAAAATAAAAAGTTCCACCAATCAGAAGTTGTGATGATGCTTTTTCTATAAAAAAAGGTTCTTGGAGAAATACTTATATTGGTTTGCAATCGAAGAACCCTATGTTTCTTATGAGACCATGTTAGACAGGATCATTCACTCAACATCTAGTTATAGAAATATAAATGAAATTGTAGATGATAATAGTAATTGTTATAGGATTATGGTGATGGATGCAACGAGAATAAATCATGGTTATTCAGGTGATGATTCATATGTAAATGAAAAAACAAATAAAAATGCTAATGAACCATTATGGGATGAGTGCAAAATCATAGTAAATTATCAGTCATTGCCCGAGCATTTACCATCAAGTCATATCATGGGTTGAGTGAGGCCAGTTTTGAGCATTATCAAATGAGTGAAAAGCATAATGAAAATAGGCTGAAAGAGAACTTGTATGCTACAAAATCCATGATGAAACCCCTTGGCTTAGGATACCAAAAAATTGATATATGCCCAAATGTTTGGCATGTTGTACTATGATAAAGATGCAAATTTTCTCGAGTGCAAAACATATGGGCATGCTTACTATAAACTTAATATTGCTAAAGAAAAGACACATGTTGCATACAAAAAACTTTGATACTTGTCAATCAGTCATAGGCTTCAAATGTTATTTATGCCTTCAAAAACTGTCAAACATATGACATGACATCATTTATATGATATAGTGGATGGTGTCACGTGCACCCTTCTAATGATAAAGCTTGGAAGCAGTTTAATAGGGTGTTTCATTAGTTTTCAATAGAACCACAATGTACATCTTGTTTTATGTAAAAGTAGGTTTAATCTCCTTAGGTCCTTTGTTGCACCTTATTTTTGTTGGCTAGTCATACTAAAAATTTACAACTTGCCCTCGGGGATGTATATATGGCCAGAATTCATGTTCTTATCTACATTCATACCCTATCCTTATAGTCTAGGTAGGAATATAAATGTTTATCTTCAACCGTTAATTTATAAGTTGAATTAATTATGGTTATTCAGGGATTTGACGTATGATGTCAAGAAACAAAATTTTCATATGAGACAACTTTGATATGGACTCTAAATGATTTTCCAGTATATAGGATGGTTTCAGAATTAGAATATATAACAATTATTTTGTATATATTGTATGGAAAACAATAAGGCAGAGACCTTAACGAATGATGGTGAAACTTCTTTTTTTGATTGCCATTGAAGTTATTGTCCAGTCATCATCAATTAAAAAAAACAATAGAAATAACTTCTTGAAAGGTAAAGTTGAAAAGGATGTTGCATCGTTGTTACTATTGGCTGAAGAATTATATGATATATTCTCGTAGTACGAGAACATTGTATTTAATTTTCAATTTGGTAAGCAAAAGTTTTATGGTTTCGGTGTAGTATTATCTTGGAGCTTTTTGATTAGAAGATCAATGTCATACACCATTATTCAGATGCCATGCATATAAAGAATAATGTGTTTGAAAATATTTTTAACATTGTTATAGACATCATAGGGAAAACAAAAGACAATATAAAAGCTAGAATGAATATAGCTTTGTTTTATGACCATCAAATTATTGAGTTATTTAATGATGGGTACATATCACAAAGCCCAAGACTATTTTTACCTTAGATAAAAAAAAAACACAGTTTATTGTTTACAAATGACTTAAGAGTTTGTGATTTCTTATGGATATGCTTCGAACATAGCTATATTGGTGAATTTAAAGGAATACAAATTGTATGGAATGAAGAGTTATGGCTGCAATGTGTTTATGCAAACATTCATTCTAATTTCTTATAGGGATTTATTGCCAAAGGGATATAGGATGCACTTATGAAGATTAGTCATTTTTTAGAGATCTTTGCTCGAACAAGTTGTGTTCCCAACACATGGAGTGTAACAACCTGGCTTTTCAAGCCCAAAACAACAGTAATTTTTTTTTTTTACTTGACACACATTGTGTCGGTAATCGATGAACATATTCCCTTCACATCATCAATATATAATCCATACATCAACAACAATCAACATTTCATTTAAAAGTGAATCTTACATAAACTCATAATATTATGTTTGCATGATTAGAAGTCCGCATTTAAAATATACATGCATAGTCATGAACTTGTATTCTATCCTACAAATAGTCATCAGGAATCTAATCTAAAAAGATCTAATAATAGTTATACATTCAGTACATTGATTCGTATATAATACATCGTGATTTAGAATGCAACTACATGATTTCTTGCAAAAGTAGGTTCCCATGTATTGGGTTTCCTAGGCACCTTGTTAGTATGACGTCCCTACTGCAATACAAAACATTTACAAGAATGCAATTACTTAATAATAATAATAATAAGAAAACGGTCTAGCAGTTTGATGAAGCATTAACTAATTCTCATGTTTGAAGCGTGACATTTGTAGTTTCTTCATATTCTTGGTATACACAGGTTGCAGTACATATATATATGCATCAATTCTTACAATCAACCATAATCTTAAATCCAGCCATTCTTTTAAGACATCATTTGTTGAGGTTAACTGTTCACTCACCCTGGTCATCCCCTTCAAATGCCATCATCCAAAAACAATCAACCGTTTGTCCCGGTCATCCCTTCGGATGCCATTAGCTGAAGCTAATCATTCATTTGTTCCGGTCATCCATTCAGATGCTATTAGCCGAAGCTACTCAATCGTTTGTCCCGGTCATCCCTTCGGATGCCATTAGCTGAAGTTAATCATTCATTTGTCCCGGTCATCCATTCAAATGCCATTAGCCGAAACTAATCATTTATTTATCCCGATCATCCCTTTGGATGCCATTAGCCGAAGCTAATCAATCATTTGTCCCAGTCATCCATTCAGATGCCATTAGCCGAAGCTAATCATTCGTTTGTCCCGGTCATCCATTCAGATGCCATTAGTCGAAGCTAATCAACCACTATTTAAGCATTTGGTAATCTGATATCTGAATTAACACAATACATCAACGTTCATGATAAGTTATTTCATTGTTCAAGGTCATCTCTTCAGATGCCATTAGCCGAAGCTAGTCAACCATTTGTCAACATTTAAGCATTTGACAGTCTGATATATGAATTAACACAATACAATAACATTCATGATAAAGTATTTTCATTATTCAACATTATTTAAAAGGAAGGTGAAAGTCACCTACCTGCAGTAGAAGCTCTACTCGTGCTCCCCTGTTGCTGCTGTTGCACCACATCGATGGTCCCTCCTGCAGTCACAGACTCATCTCATAAATTTTCCTATATGTTTTATAATAATCATATCAATAGATAATAAATCTTTCTTTCAATCATCTCTTTCTTTATATCTTACATTTTTTCTCATTACACCCATTAATGTTGTCATCCTTTATCCAACCATAGTTTATCATTCCTTCAAGCTGATATTACAAAGAATCCATATTCATCTATTACTCATATGTTACTTTCTATGCATGTTCATTTCCTCATAATAACATACATACATATATCATGTATATTTTCAGAGTTAATATCTCAATGTGCAAGTGTTCGTATGACTCAATTCTTTTATATAGTATTCACGTGAAAGTCTACTGTTACTGTCTAACTTTGAACTGTTACTGTCCAATTTCCAATTGTTACTGCCCAACTGTTACTGTCTAACTTTGAACTGTTACTGTTTAGACATTTGAACTATTACTGTCTAGACATTTAACTGTTATTGTCCAATTTTGAACTGTTACTGTCCAATTTCCAATTGTTACCGTCCAACTGTTACTGTCTAACTTTGAACTGTTATTGTCTAAACATTTAAACTATTACTGTCTACACATTGAACTGTTACTATCCAACTTTGAACTGTTACCATCTAGACATTTGAACTGTTACTGTCCACACATTGAACTGTTACTGTCCAACTGTTACTGTTTAACTTTGAACTGTTATTGTCTAGACATTGAATTGTTACTGTCTAAACATATGAATTGTTACTGTTTGAACACTCATCAGATTTTTAACTATATCTAAAGTTATAAAACTCTATTTCAAGCAAGACTAGTCTCGTTAGAAAGCTAATACACGAGGCTATAAGTTCTCTGAAGGAAGGAGAACCTAGTTCTGCCTCTGAGATAGTCAAAATTTTTCATTAACAAACACTACCCTACAGGGTCTAACAGGACCCAATCTCGGTTGATGACCCATAGTTGGGGTTCTACAGCTCCATATTGAGCAAGATCAATTTTCTTAGTTAGCTAACATCCAAAACTACAATTACTATGAGAAAATTGATCCTAATTCTCTCATCCTCCTACTCAAATTCTCTCTAAAAGTCAGAAGACGAATCGGTCCAGATTCAACAACTTTTCTATTTACACACAACATCCACAATTTAACTTTTTTTTCTTTTATCTCAACCCCTGGCCATATCACATATTGTTTAAGAGTGTCATAAAAAATATCTTTATAAGAGCCACTTTTTCTTATTTATTTCAAACTTCCCTCTTAACATTGAAATAAAACATTCTTATCGATTTTACAAACTTTACGAACAATATTTTTCTAAACACAATCCTTGACAACAGTTTCAATCAACCATAAATAACAAATGAATAATATTCCAAATAATCCATACTGTCAAGTTATAATGTATTATTATGAGTATAACATATCCAAATATTAACTTCAACAAATGGTGAAATTTCCAGAAATATGGGTTTAACTGAATTGACCTCAAACTTGCAGACCTACTGTGCGAGATACACAACTTCTATACCAAATGTTTGTTTCAGAACTCCACTGTTCAGAATCTAGACAGAATCAGGAAGAACAACATATCCAAATTATAGCCTAATCCAACGGTGGCCGAAGGACAAAACAGACAGCAAAAAAGACTATCCAGAAGTGTATTTTCCCAGATATTTTCCTCCCTCGGTATCTCTCAAACGAGGACTAATATAGAAAATCCCTATGGTGAAAATGTACACGACATGGATGAGAACAACATATCTGAATATCGTGTTAATCCAACGGTGGAAGGTGGAGTTATAGCTGTCGGTTGATCTGTCATCAATATGTCTTCTCTCCAACCTCTCTCTAAACTCTCTCTTACTCTTGCCAGTCCCTCCAAGAGAGAAAATAAAATGATATTTATAGTTCTAACATCTTGTTAATTGCACATTTATCCCCATCCCTTTTTATCATTTGTACATAAACTCTCAACCTTCTGTTATTTGAATATTGACCTCTATTGATCTTACGTATTCATTTTGTCCTCACAAATGTTTTTCTTTTCAATGATTTAGTACTGTATTCACTTTTCAATTCATTAATTTTACTAATTTTACTTGATTTAGGTTTCTTTAATTTAATTTAACCCATTTTACTATTGGTTAAATTTCTCATTTTTTAATTACCCAGAAAAATTATAGCCGGGGGTTTACATGGAGAAACTTGAAATGAACATCATTGAAATAATTTGCGAACTTGAGATAATTTTTCCTCCTTTTTTCTTTGACTTAATAGAGCATTTACCTATACATTTAACATATGAGACAAAAGTTGAAGGTATTGTGCAATACAAATGGATGTATGAATTCAAGAGGTTATGGATTACATGCATCCTAAGTGTCTTTTATGTTTTTTAAAACATTTGATCATTAAATCTCTTTACTTTCATGCAGGTACTTGTTTAACCTTAAGAAAAAGCTTTAAAACAAGGCTGATGTTAAGGCTTCAATACGCTAAGTTTATATTGTTGAAGAGATTTCATATTTATCTAGTATTATTTTGAGTCTCACATAAGAACAATAATCAACCAACTGTGTTCTAAAACATAATGGTGGTGGTGAAGTTTCTTTTGAGTAGGAATTTTTCAATATTTTCTCATTTTGGATGACTATTGTTGAAGAATACAATCTTGAGAAGATATTTGACAGATATTGAATTCGAACAAGCACATAATTATATGTTATTTAATTGAGATGAATTGAGACTTTTTGTTTAGTAAGTCTATTTTACAATTTTATAGTCTTAAATCATTTTATCTTGTATTCTCATATAGTCTAAATTTTCACTAACTTTTTTATAGGCAACATCGTCAAATTTTGTTATCCCAAAATCCATATCTTATTGAAGCATAAATTTTTCAATTACAAGATGAACAATTTGCCACGTGATTTAAAACACAAGTATGTAATAATTTATAAATCTATTAAGAATACATTTACTTAGCTTTTTTCATTGATAATTAATGATTGTTATCTTTAACTAAGTGCACAACATGAGAGGAAACGATGATAGTTTGAAATTACTATCTTTGGGTTTTAAGAGAAATGTCCAGTTTATAACAGGTATTTCAGCAATAAATATGTCTTTCATACTGAATTACATAAGAGTCACATCCAAGTTCTTAAAGTCTGTAGCGATAAAGTAACTAGAGGAGATGATGTATTTCAAATTGATGAGTTTGTTGATTCATATCGAGTAGCTCTATCTATCGAGTCAAAAGAAAATTTAAATTTTCATGTCACTGAGAATATTTATGTTCATGTTGATGATGATGAGATAAATGATATATTGACTACCAGTAGACATACAAAAGTTGATGAAGCTAAAGACATCGACTAACTTCAATTCAACGAGAAAGAAGAAGATGATGGACATGAAGATGATAAAAATCAAGATGAAGAGGATTCAAATTAAAAAGGATTTGAATTGATTTTAGAAGTAAAACATTATTGTGTAATTAGGTATTTGTTTTTGTTTTATAATGCACTATATTTTTTACATTTATCATGTAGTATTTTTGTTGTTGTGGTTTTAATGAGTTGTTGAATATGATTTTTGTTGATGTTGTCGTTGTATAATTACATTGGATAGGGGATTATAACAAATATTATATATATATATATATATATATAAAGAAAATTTTTAAAACACAAATGAAATTATTGATGGAATATAAAAATAATAAAATATTATAAAATATTCATTGGCGATTCCATCAATGATTTAAAATTATAGTAATCATCGATGAACACAACAATGGACATTAAAATGGTCATAGAATTACAAAGAGTTAAGGAACAAATTCATGAAATTAGAACTGACCGACACAATTGCCAATGGATGAAAGTTCATTGGTGATTTCAAGGGGTTTTCAAAAAATTTAGAAATTCTTGAATCTACTGATGGCCTTATTGATGGAATTAAAATATTCCATCGGTAAGTTTGATGAGATTTGATGTCATTTTAAATCATCGATGAATTTCTCAATGAAAGATTTTATAGGTGAATAAAAACCCAGATATATCGGGCAATCCCTAATTTCCCCCCATCTTCCCTAATTTTGCATTTCCTCCCCTCTCTCTCCTCTCTCTAGAATTAGTGATCAGCGTTCTCTATCTCTATTCCAACAGCGGCGACGTTCTCTCTTTCCATTCCAATGGTGGTAGTTCCCCCACCCCCCCCCTAACTACTTAAAGTTTGATCTTGATGGTTTTTGGTAGTTCTCTCACTCCTCCCCCCCACCCCCCACTACTTAAAGTTTGATCTTGATGGTTTTTTTTTATGTATTTGTCTAACTTATAATGCATTTTTTCAAGTACTACATCCATGTTTATTTGCAATTAAATTTATTATTCTACTTAAGTTTTGGCGGAAAAATAAAATTTCTTAAATTCTGGGTTTGTTAGGGTTTGTAATTTGAATATGGATAGCTTAGATTTAATGGTTTTTCCATATTTTTTTAACTTAGAATGTATGTTTTATGTACTATATTATGTTTATTTGCGATTAATTTCATTATTCTATTTAAGTTTTGGTGGGGGAAATGAAACTTTTCTGATTTTAGGTTTGTTAGTGTTTGTAATTTGAATATGAAAAATATTGGTTTGAATAATCCTTAATGGTTTTGTGTAGAAATAACATGATTAAGAATCAAATTGAAGAAATTAAGGCCAACAATGGGGTTTAGACCAGGCTAGTTTTTATGTTGTCATTATATTTATTTATGTTTTTATTTATGAAATTGAAGTGGGTTGGTTTTATAGAAATAATAAAACTCATGTTTGTGGGTGAAAATTTGGTTTGAGAATGTGGTTTTTAGAATTTCTAAAAAAAATTAGGTAGGTCCTGTATGGGCAAGGTCATGTTAAAATTTTGTTTAAAATAGATAGATACATTAATAAAAAAAAAAACATAAATCATAAATAGAGATTTGAATTGAATATGGTTTATTATTTATTTTCTTGTTTTTAATGCATAAGATAAAGTGGCTTGAAAATGATAAGGAGAGAGAAAAAAAAAAGCCCATCGTTCAATTTTTTACCCACCATTATAGTGGTTGAATACTAGGTTTTGATAGATGATGTGTCGAATGTTTTTTTTTTTCATAAAATAATAATTTTTTCTACCCCTTTAAAATAGAAAAAAAATAAAAACATGCCACAGGACATAGACTTAGTTCAGGTTTGCATGCCTAGGATTTTTTCAAATGCATAAGGGTGATAGGTCACTCAAGCCTATATGTCACGACTCTTTTTTTTTTTGCACTTTGGTGTTTTTTTTATATCTTTTGATTTTTTTTTTCTTTCAATTCTATCATTCAATGTATGGTTTTTATTGAAATTTTTTATTGTTTTTTTTTCAATTTTATCCATTTATTTTTTAATTGGTCTTTATATTTTTTATTATATAATTAAATAAAAAATATTATTGAATCCAGTGAAGTCCATTACTCGGCTCATGGGTTTGACGGATTAATACAGATTAATCCAATATATTGTCATCTCAATGTTTTTTAAAAATATCATCTTGAATATTTTTTTTAAAAAATAAATTATGTTTGTACTAGTTGTGCAAGTTGTCTTTAGACTCTTATGCTTGAGTTATTTTTTTCTTGATCATTTGGTTTTTGTCTCCTTTGAATTTGTTTTTGCCTTTAACTATGTCAAGTTAATTAGATCACGTTAAGCCAACTCCTATAAGATTTAATTTGTCAAAAGTTAAAAGTTTAACCCATTTGATCTAATTTAATAACAATGTTAAAAAAAAATTTCACAACCTTATTATTCTTTTTTATGCTTAAATTTTTTTTGGCTTGACCTGCAACGTAAGTTGCAAAGTAACCTAATATCTCCTATAAAAAACAACGTTACTTAGGCCTTGTTAGTTTCCAGGAAAACATTTTTCTGAAAACTATTTTCCTCACTTTCCTATGTCTGGTAAACTTATAAAAAGTTAGTCAAAGAAAAATGAATTATAGTCAAAGGAAAAGCTAAACATTTATGCTAGGAAAGTGTTTTCCTTTTCTTATCCTTGGAAAACACTTTCTTTTCTGTACAAAAAACATCTCAAAAAACTTATCGTGTATTTACCGGAACAAATTATCCCTCCCTCTCTCTCTCATATCTCTTTACTAGAAATCTCTCCAAAAAACACTTTCATGTGGTTGTTGCAAATCTCTCTCTCTCTCTCTCTCTCAAATCTCTTTACTGGAACAAAATCATCATAATTTCCTTTTTTTTCTCTGTTATATGCAACGATTTCCATTAAAACTTATTGAATCCTCTTATTTCAGGTAACCCTTTTCCTCAAATGTCTCTCTATTATCTGCTTTATGTTTTCCTCTTCTTTATTTGGATTTGTAGTAGTGATTATGACATAAATCTTATGATCTTGTTAATTTGTTATGTTTTTCATGTTTTGTTTGGTTTCTAGGAAAAAAACACATCAATCACATGCTTTGTTTTGTTTAGGATCTTAGGATCATGCTTGTTAATTTGCTTATTGATTCAATACTAGATGCTTCTAAGAAATTGAATGGCCTCTGCTTTAAAACATCTCAAATGCTATTGTTTGGAATTATTTATATGATGGATTCTTCCCCTCTTATCCCTCTAATTTAACAATGAATTAAAGTTATACTTTCATATTCTCATATATATATATATATATATATATATATATATATATATATATATATATATATTAGCATAATAGTTCTCTTAATCCTAGTGAACTTCAATGAGGATCTTTGTATGCATGATCATAGTAAGAAATTGTATTTTCCTCTATTATTATCAATTCCGTAATAGCATTAGTACCTTCTGTGATGGGTGCATATTATCATATGTCAAAGCGTCAAAGCACACAAAAGAAAAACACTTGGGTGCGTGTTTAAGGAAGGGTCGGAAAGAGATTTCAACCCAAGCTTTAATTTGGTGGGATAAAGGCTAATATGATTGGTTATGAGAGTTGGTTTAAGTTTTTTAAACCATTTTCAATTCCAGTTGAGGCTGCTCCTAGTCAGAAAGGTCAAGGGCCATTATATGATTTTACAGATTACTGGAAATTTCAGAATTATAATCAAGCTTTTATTTTCCTATTTTATTTGTTTTCTTTTAATCCTTATAGAGTGGACTTGTTTATGTTTCTTATACGAATCTTACATTTTCCTACATAGAAATCCAAGACCAACTAGGATTAGTAGTAACTCAAGGTTAAATATTTATCTATTTATTGTCTTTCAATTCGATTATGACATATCTATTATGAATAAATTGAAGCCCTTTACTTTGAGAGTGTGATGCTTTCACTCAGGAGTGATTCCTATTTAGTAGTAGCAGTCCATTTTCTATTTTTCTTCAATTTTTTTTCAAATCTACTTTCAATTCCACCTTAAAAAATACTAAATTTTAAACCTTTACTAATAGTTGCTTGCAACTGCTTCAACTTTAACTGAATCCTAATAAAAAAAAAATATTTGAAATTGTTTGGTAGAAAAATTGTAAAGGGATTGAGTGAATTTTGCAATAAAATTATATTTTCAAACCATGAACACAATTACTTACTCCTTAATATAATCTTTTAACACATTTTGAGTTGATTGTAATAGATCACGACTTGTGAGAACATCACACAAATTATACAATCCTAAAATTATATCTATTAGAGAGCAAGTAATTGTGTTCTTACAAATTATAGGCCAAAACTAAAGATTTCATTTTATTAGTGATATATACTATAAGTCTGTTGAAACTATCCATCATTACTTTAAAATTGTATTAAAAGCAGTTCTTAAGTTATACAAACACCTTATTAAAAACCTAAGGGATACAGTTCCTGTAAATAATGAATAATTATAGATTCTATCCTTATTTTAAAGTATGCAAACAATACCAATATTTTTATACATTAATTAATTACATCTAGAAGAAAAATTTATAAATTATTTTTTCATATTTATATAGGATTGTGTGGGAGCAATTGATAGTACCCATGTTCCTACAAATGTTCCTGTTGAAATTCAAGAAAATTTTTAAAGTCGAAAAGAGGGAACAACACATAATGTTTTAGCAGCTATAACTTTTGATTTGAAGTTTATATATGTTTTAGCTGGTTGGGAAGGAAGTGCACACGACTCACGGGTTTTAGGTGATGCACTATCAAGACCTAATGGTCTAAAATTTCCAAAATGTATAAAATAAAATATTTATTATATGCGATAAACATATAAAATGTCTAATTAGATAAAGATAGTAATAGGTTTTTTTTTTGTAAGGAAATATTATCTTGGTGATGCTGATTATAGTGTTCGAAAAGGAATCAGTTCTCCTTTTCATAGAATTCGATATCACTTGAATGAGTTTACAGAATATTCACCAGAAAATTAAAAAAATGAGCTATTTAATCTTCGACACTCTTCATTGAGAACCGCTATTGAGCGAATGTTTGGTATTTTGAAGAGTCATTTTAGATCAATTGATTGAAAACCTTTTTAGTCTTATGAAACACAAGTGAATGTTGTGCTTGCATGTTGTATTATTCATAATCACATAATGAGAGTTGATTCTTATGACTTTTTTATGGAAGAAATATGTTCAGAAAGTGAACCAATTAAATGAACAATCAACTTAAGCCAATGAGAGGAAAGGGAAGAGAATAGGGAGTGGATAACAAAAAGAAAAATGATTGCATCAACCATGTGGAATGATTATAACACTTATAGAAACTAGTAATTAAGTGTTAATTATATGTGTTTGTTTTTATTATGTCTTTCTTGAGTTTGTATTATTTTTGTTATGTATTTAGATTGCTTGTTGACTTTATTATAATTTCTTATGTATTTTATGATTCTCTTTTAAATATTAATTGTATATTTTTTTTGTGTAAAATTAATTAAATCTAAATATTGTATGATTTTATTTTGTATAAATTTGTAATTTTTTTTGTAGAAATGAGTACCACAAAGAATGAAAAATGCAATGGTAAGCACTTCACAAGATCTAAACTTATGTCTCACATGCTACTTGAGATATTAGTGGAGGAGGCACTTAAAGGAAACAAACCTTTTTCCACTTTTAAAGCTGATAATCTTTAGTTAAGGTGGCTACAAAAATTAGTCAAAAATTCAACATGCAATGCAAGCCTAAGCATGTGGATAATCATCTCAAAACTATATAAAAAAAAGGGAATAATAACCAAGATTGGGATGATTGTTTGAAGATGATTACGGTTTTGAAATATGTATATGATAAAGAAATAAATGTATGATAAATAGTATACTATTTGTAATTTTTACATTTACTTTTGTTTCCAAAACTTTATACAAGGAACTAAAAAAATTTATATTCTAAACTTTATGAACATGCACATTCCAATCATGACAAATATCTCAACAAAAAAACTTGATATATATGAAGCAATGACAATTGTTGTTGGAAAAGACATGACAACCAGAAATTATGTCAAATCACATGTTGATATCAACTTGAAAGAGAACACTAAATTGCAATCCATTTCAATTGAAAATGAAGGGGAATATGAAGAAACTTCAAAAGAAAAGGAGGCATCTTCCTCTAGTGCATAAAAGAGGCAACATAGGAAGAGACATTATATGCATGAAGATAGTGGTGTTGAAAAGTTGCCTAAAAAGATTGGAGATATAGCGTTTGCATTTCAAAATCTAAGCAAAAATCAACTTGATGTTAATGAGCTATATATAGAAGTAATGAAAATTGAAGGCTTTGATGAGACTACTCTTGGTGTTGCTTTTGATCACTTGGTACAAAATGAAATGTTAACAAAAGCATTTATGGCAAAATATGCTAATTTGAGGAAAATTTGGGTTTAAAATTTTGTGAACTAACACTACTACATGCCTGATTGTTAAGATGATTTTACTATGATAAGAAAGTCTATATTTGTTATTTGACAAGTATATTTACCTGTTTTATTTGGTCTAATATGTTTATATTTGTTAATTTGAACTAATATGTATGTATATGACATCAAAACTTAATATTTATGCATGACTATGTTTGATGTAAGATATTTATATTTATTTTCTAATGCTTAATTGATATATATTAAAGGGACATTAAAGGGATAACTGTCCATACCCTTAAAAAAAAAACCAAAAAACCCATCAAAATATTTTTGTATCTATTTATATCTAACAAAAATATTCATACAAAAAAAAAACCCAAATATTTAACTCTTACTTAATACCATAAAACTAATTTGGCTTTCTTAATATGAAACTTTTTTTTTGAGCTTTTAAAAATGAAAAAAAAATAATAGATTTTACTTAAAAATATTTCACAAGGTGATATATTTATAATATTATATTTAAAATATTTATATTACATGTATAGTTATATTTTTAAAATAAGCTATATATAAGTATATGATATAATAAAAACAATTCATCATTACACTTTTTAAATTTCATTGAATAAATATTTATATTTAATATTCTATATATGTTAGATAAATTTTTTAAAAATAATATTAAACATTAATAAATTATTTTTCAGCTTATTTTTTATGATATATTCAAATACTAAAAAATATTTTCTAACTTTTTTTTCATATACTATTAAATATAAAAAAATAATTTACGGAATTTATTTTTTCAAAAAAAAATTTTCTTTCGGGCAAACAAATGCTACCTCAAGCTTCATTTGAATTTTAAACTTTTTAGGTACTATTCATGATTTGGTTCCGCTGTAGGTTTACTTCTTTAATTTGGTACCGCTGTAACAGTTCTTATTTCGGTAATATTCATGATTTCGGAGTATAGTACCACTGAGCATAATTACAAGAAATTGATAACCTGTGAAAGTCTCTGCAGATGAGAGCTATTAGCATGAACTCGTTTTTTTAACTCGTGTCATGCCACGGGTTATACATTTTTTTAATCTAAAAAAACATATAAAGATATCAGAAAATATAAAATTTAATACATTCCGGCTGAAATATTTATAAAATACTTACACAGTAATATATTGGATGATATATTTTTTTAAAAAAAATTGAGAATGCATACATTGAATAAACCCAAGTTAACATGTGAAATTCATGATATGAGACATGAAATCATTATAAAACCCTGGAATCAAAATAAATTAGGAACCTCAATTATAATGAATTAAATATTGAAAGTCGAAAGTAGAAATTTTTTTAAAAAAAAAGAACCCAAAAAATATGACTCAAGTAAACCTATATCAGTTGTCAAAAAAAAAAAAAAATTAGGCGACGATAGGATTTTTAAAGTAAAAATAATCTTGGACTTGGATCATTAAGTTCAATTAATTTAAATATAAAAAAGGTAACTCTAATTTAATAATATAAAAACTAAGTAAATTTGAACAAATCTCCTAAACATTGTGTAATCTTTCAAAACCACAATCCGAAATCTCAAACATCATTCAATCTTTTTACTATTTGTTAAAAAGTGAAATGACATAACAAGGTAAAGTAGTCATTTTAATAATTAATGAGTCATATTAAAAAAAAAAACTAAATTATTTTCAAACCTAAGATATCCAATTTTCTCAACTAAGGGAAAAAAACATAATTTTATTGTTGAAGTGAGTAATATTATATGAATGTATGTAATGTTAAAAAAAAAAACATGTAAGAATATACATATTCATAATAAAACTTAAAAGAGAAGTTCATACCTTTTCTTGTATATTTTTCTCAATACTTAGAATACAAGACAATAGTCTATTAATAGAAGAAGAAAATAAGAACATTAAAGGATACTAGAAAACTCAAGTGTTATGAAAAACCAAAAAACTAAACTCAAGAATCATAAAGTCTAAGAGATTTTAATGGACATTCAATACATATAATTATAGATTTTATAACACTCCCCTTGAATGACCATGTACTAAAAATGTGTCTCCTTAAAACCATGCAAAATAAAACTCAATGGGAAAAAAACCCTAAACGAAGGAAAAAGAGTACAACATTATTGTGTGATTTTTGAATACTTTAGAAGTCAATAGAAGATTTTATATAAATACTTCAACATCCATATTTGAATACTTTAAGATTTATAAAAATACTAAATTACCTCATTAAAATCTTACAAAGGAAAACCCAATGGAAAAAAACCTAAGCGAAGAAAAAAGAGTATAATTTGCATTGACTTTACATCAAAAATACATGTCTTATGATAAATCTTTAAAATGACGCATTCCAATATTATGGACAAGCTTCTTGAAAGTTGAGGCTGGTAAAAACTTTGTAAATAAGTCTGTTAAATTATCATTTAACCTGATTTATTTGATATCATTTTTTTCCTGTCATTAAAGCTCGTGAATACAAAAGAACTTTGGTGATATATGCTTTGTTTTGTCTCCTTTATTGTAGCCTCCTCTAAGTTGAGTGATGCAAACAACATTATCTTCAAACAATATTATGGGACTATCTTCAATGGTTAGCAATTCACATTTTTCTTTATGTGTTGGATAATTGACCTAGCCATATACATTCTCAACTTGCTTCATGGATTTCAATAATTTCTGAATGATTTGATGAAGTAGCCACTAATGTTAATTTGACAGATCTCCAAGAAATTACAGTACCTTAATATGCAAACAGATAACCTGTTTTTGATCTCTTTGTGTGAGGATTAGAGAGGTAATCTGCATTTGCATATCCAATCAATTGAGAATTTAATTTCCTATAAAATAACCCTATTTTAGTTGTTCCACGAAGATAGTGAAGTATATGTTTGACCCTATTCTAGTGTCTTTTTGTGGGAGTGGAACTATATCTTGCCAATAAATTGACTGCAAAAGCTATATCTAGTCTTGTATAATTTGCAAGATACATGAGTGCTCTAATAGCACTAAGATATGGTACTTCTAGACCAACAATTTCTTCATCCTCTTTTAGACGTAAAAAATGGTTTTTTTTTCACATCAAGTGATCGAACAACCATAGGTATACTCAAAGGATGAACATTGTCCATGTAAAAGTTTTTCAAGACCTTTTCTTTATACGTTGATTGATGGTAAATTTTCCATTTAAAAGATGTTCAATCTGTAAACCAAGATAAAATTTTGTCTTTTTGAGATCTTTCATCTCAAATTCATCTTTTAAAGAGGCTGCAGTTTTCATAAGCTCTTTAGGAGTACCAACAAGATTTAAATCATCAACATATACTACAACAACATCAAATCTAATGTGGTTTTCTTATTAAAAATACATGGGCAAATCTCATTATTCTCAAACCCTTTTTCTATGAGGTATTCATTAAAACGATTATACCACTCTCAACCAAATTGCTTCAACCTATATAAAGATTTTTGTAGTTTAATAAAATAAACACTCATAGTTTTATCATAAAAACTTCAGGCATTTTGAATCCTTCAAGGATTTTCATATGGATATCTTTATCTATTAATCCATGTAGATATACTAGTAACTATATCTATTAAATGCATATCTATATTTTTTTAGACTACTAAACCAATCAAAAATCTGATAGTAATTGCATTCATAATTGGACAATAAGTTTTTTCATAATCAATGTCAGGTCTTTGTGAAAAACCTTATGCACCAAATTGTGCCTTATTTCGAATAATTTTATTTTTCTCATTTTATTTTCTAATGAAAACTCACTTATATCTAACAGGCATAACACTTTTAGGTGTATGAACTATAGGTCCAAATACTTCACGTTTTGTAAGTAAGTTTAACTCCTTTTGGATTGCTATTTTCACATTGGCCAATCATTTATATGTCAACATTCTTCGACAGTTTATGGTTCAATTTCATCATCATTTATGGTGATGCCAAAAGAAATTTTAAATGCAAATACATTATTTTTGACAATTTTATTTTGATCCAAAATCTCTTCTATGTGAACATAGTTTATGGATCTCTTCAGGAAATGCCTTTTAAAGAAGTCCCTCTTCGATAGAATCAATATTGGGAGATGCTTTTGACACAATATTTATCGTCTGTTTTATGGATAATGAATCTTTAAGAGTATCATCATTTATTTGTTGTAATTTGCATTTTCTAGGATTTTTGTCCTTATCATTAACAAGTATTTTGCGCTTCAAGCGTGGTATAGATCATTTGCTACTATGTTGTCTGTTTTTTTCTTTCAGGGATTTCAATTCTAAATGGAGCGTTTGCAGCTAGAATATGGGATTTAACCACCTTTTTACTATTAGTAAAATCATCTGGTCATTAATTTCAAATATATTGTAAATAAATTATCTTTTAAACTTTAAGTTCATATTGATTTGTCCTTGGATCAAATTGAGATAACTTCGAGTTATTTCAAGTAATTTCTTGTCATGTTTTAGGCACTAACTTTTCTTTCCCTAATGATGGAAAAATATTCTCATCAAAATGACAATCTTCAAAACGTGCTTTAAAAACATCACTAGTTAAAGGTTCAAGGAATCTAATAATAAATGGAGAATTAAAACCAATATTAAACAAAACTCTAAAATATGTGGTGAATTCACTGTAGCAACAAACACATTTTACTATGGATTGCTATAGTGAATTTACCTTTATGCCCCTCGATGGAAAAGTTGGAAGGCTATGGGAGTATTTCGGTCTTTTTATGCTGACCTATTGGTCAATAAAAAATTAAACATGGGCATTCTTAACTTTTCAAATTATTTTGTACAGTAAAAATACTTTTCTACCTCAAGGTCAATCAAATTTAAACCTGCTAACCAAGGGTTTTTTTGACTTTGCACAAACATTAAAATAAGTAAAATACTTTTTTGTCCTTGGATAAGACAAAATAGCTTCTATGCGTTCAAGGGTGCTTTGGTACTTTCACATTGGTTTATTTGTTATTTCTAGGGTTATGGGTGTTTTTTTTAGTAATTTAACATTTATTTTTAATATTAAATCCTAAAAAATTGTTGATGTGTGTTTTTCACATGCTAGCGTGTTGGTAGTGTCTGTGCTCTTTCGACAGCTCGTGTGACGTCACTGATTGTCAAAAAATGGACTTCTGTCATGTCATTGCAAATGTTGTCACATGCTCTTCCTCTTGATATGAAGTGTGTAAGTGGTGGTCTGGTGGTTTGTTGCCGGTAGTCGTTTCTTCTTTCTTCTTTCTACTTTTCTTTCTCTTCTAGTTAAAGTACATGTTTGTCCTTTTTTCTTTTTGTTTTTCAATTTCAGTCCTTATGTTTTTTATTGCTTATTTTCGTACTTGACTCTTTTATAAAACTTTTTATGTTTTCAATTTAGTTCTTAAATCACAATTTGAAATATATTGTTTTCACCAATTTGGTGCTTATTCTTGTAATTTGTCATTTTTACCCTTGGATCTTTTGTTATAGTTCTATTAATATTTAATTTCATTATTCAATCAAAGTTTAAGATGTTTTTTTTTTCAATATAGCCTTCATTCTTCTGATTTCTTATTTCCTTTTGTTAATTGTTTTTTCTTTTCGATTTAACTCTGTAATTTAATTTTTTAATACCCTCAAATTTATATTTTATTTTGGTTTCCACCCTTATTTTTTAATTAACTTTTTTCATGTGGTTGATTTTTTTCTCGGATGCATCCTTCAGTGTTTGATTTATTTGGGATTGGGCTTCACAGTTTTTTCATTTGTAATGCTTCCAATTTAACGACACAGATCACATATTTGAAGTGTTAATACTGTAACAACCCTAATAGTTAGGTCAATTTATCCGTTTAACTTCCAAGTAAAGGGTAAATGGAGCATAATTGTTTTTTACATTGAGCTCCCTGAAATTTCTAATGAAATTTCGACAGTCTCCCCTATACTGGGAGGTCCCAAGTTATCGACAATTTACCCCGCATGCATTTATGATCACATCCCATCCATAATCTCATCCACAATGGGTCCAATTCAACCATTTATTCATTCAAGAATATACTCAGGACAAAACTTCATACTCAATCTCCATCTCATATCACATCCGTTAATTAGTAATTAAGAGAATCATCCAAGTATTGAAATTCCATATATAAACAGAACACAGTTTAGCTTCCTAAACATAAACTAGTACATTATATTATCCCCAAGTATATGTTAATACATTTAATATTCCAAACATAAAATAATATGAGTATACTATTATATTCAGGTTACATATTTACTACATAACAAAATTACATGGATAATCCTTAAGTTCCTAACTTATACAAAAAGGGATCAAAGAATCTAAATTCTACTCCTGACGTGAATGGGAAGGACTTGCAACATCAAAATCAGAGAATAATTATATTAAATAAATAAAATACAACCAAATAATGGAGGTTCACTACTATATGTATCTACACATACAAGTACCCACTCGATAGGGCATGATCATAGTTGATCTGCAAAAAAATATCCTTTGCTACATCTAATGCTTATCCTTCCACAACCTACTCATGGTTTTCTTTTCGATTATGACACATATTTTTTTTTTTGTCTGATTTACCATTTTCCTTATTCGCCCTAAATTCTGAGGTGGTTGTTGCCAACACTACTAACTCCTATTAGTGTCATTAATCACCCTTACCCCGATCGACTAATCAATTCATTGGCAATGTCGGCACCAACTTAATCAGTCATTGCCATTGAGCTATTTCCAACCCGAAATAGCCAATCAATTGTTCTCCATCACACTTGGAGATGTTTCCGGTAATGTCGATGCCAAATTCTCTTGACACATTAACTTCCTCCTTAGGAAGTGAATCAAATTATTGTGGGCTTGCTGATACCAACATTATTCGGCAATATCATTAACTATTCTTGATGCGAATAGTTAATCAAGTTCAATTTTCATTATATTTCCATCAAGGTCATGCCATTGTTAACAATATTTGTTAACATCATTAGCCACCGCTATCGAGGTCAGCTAATCAAGGCCATAAGCGGTCGTTTTCTTTCTTGTCTTTTTTTTATATACATAATATAGACCCATATCCGAACTCCAAATTCTGAAGTCTATGACCAAAATTCAGATTTCAAATCCATGTCCATTTCACCGTATCTTTCCTTTCTTTAGTCATATTCACGAATATGATTTCTAGCATGAATTTGAGTACGAAATTTATTATCAACCAAGGAGAATGTAGGCATGGGAGACCACCTGCCACCGATGCTCGATTTGCATTCCCTTGTTGTTGATGTACTCCCCCTGTGGTTCCTCCTGAATTTACAAGTATACTACATTAGTTCATAGCCGATTTTCATTTTGCAAATAGCAAGGCAACAACAATAACATTTACTCTTTACATTTCTTTGATTTAAATCATTATACACATCATCAACTTTACTTTTCAAATGTAGTTTATCCCCTATTGGTGTTAAGGTTCAATGTTACAAGAATTTTGGTGGGAAGAAACGGTTTTCTGCCCCTATCACAGCTAAATCCCCTGTTTTGTTAATTCCCGTCAGATCTACCAGCAAGGGCGGACAGTTTCACCTTTCCTCATATTTTTACCTATATCTGGATATCTAGAGCTCAAAATTGAGCGAGGTTGGATTCGTTGGAAAGCTAACATCTTAGGCTACAATTTATATGAAGAGATGTTTCCCCAATTTTATCGTTTTGATGCCCAAAATCCCCTAGAACAGAGGTAATGAATCTATCCAGAATAGAGGTGATTCCTAAATGAGCTTTCTTCTATAATTGGTTCATGCATAAACATACATAATACACTAGAATTCTTCTTCTTTCCCTTTATTTGGCTCTTGGCCGATCTTAGTCTAAGGGAACTAAGGATCCCCTTCTTTCTTTTCTTTTTCTCTAGCTGATTTTTCTTACCACACACTCATTGTCCACATACTACACATGCCATAAATGTTCATCAACCCCAAATTTTAGAATCCCTTTCCTTCCCCTTTCCATCACATGGCCGGCCATTCTAATTTGGAATCAATGATGTCTTTGTTTAACAATTTGTTTTTTGTGTGTGTTTCTTTCCAATTCAGAGCATCCTATTTAGCTTAACTAATCTCATTTCTATCAATTTCTGCATTTCCCTCGATCTTCCTTCAAGAACCCTAATTTATAAAATCTAAAATTTGTACATAATTCCTACTTAATTGTTAACTTGTTTTATACAATCAAGTCTAGTGTCCATACCTTTAGAAATTTCAAAATTTCAGCTCATGTAAATTGAATATTTTTGTCCCTCTTCTCAAGCATGCAGTCGGCCCCTTCTTCTTTTTCTTCAATTATGCACTTGGTTTATCCTTATTAGAACCCTTGTTATTGGTTGTTCTCTCTATTTGGAGTTTCTAGGTTTATATTCCTATGTGATTTGGTGTTTTTCCTTCTCTTTTGAAGAAGAAAATCTGCACTCTTTCCCCCTTTTTTTTCTTTTGTTTCCAGCCGGCTATGAAAGAGGAATGAATGGGGTATTTATAGGCCCCATTCTTCCTAATTATACATTGGCCCTTATTCTTTCCTTTTCTTTACAATTTGAATCACATTCTTTATGTCTTTATATTTTTCTAATTAATTTCTTAATTATTACTTTTATATATCATGTATATAATAACATTTTAATTTATTCCTTACTATATTTTTTTCTCTGGATTTTACAAATACGGTTAGATATTCTTTTTTTCCTCATTATATTTTATGATTTTATCATTCTACATTGTTTAAAAAATTGTTTTGTGGTTACCTTCCTATTCTTTTCTATCAGTTTGTCTCCGTCTCATTACCTAAACCATGAGCTTTGCAAACTGTTTTGTTTTGTGTTTAATTTTTGTTGATTTTTTATTTTAATTTATTACAAGTAGGTTTTGCTTTGTATAAAAAATAGTTATTTTGAAATAATATTTCTTATATGTTTGGCTATCCATATTTTTTCCTTTTATTTTATTCACTCTGTTTCAGATATGTTTTTATTTCTATTATCTTTTATTGATTTTAATGAATAAATTTAGTGGATACAAACTGGGTAAATATCTCATTTTGCGAGATCAAATATCAAATATCTTTCAATTTTTTCATTTTCTCTTTTAGTTATTATTAACAAAAAAATTATTTCTTTACATAGATTATTATTAGATGTTAGATAAACTTTTCAATTTACATTTATAATTTATATTATGTAAAAAAAACATATCAAAATAGTCTGCACACTCAAGATTTTGTTTTTTGTAGAAAAAAACATTACATCCCCTACGGAGCACATATCAAATCAAATTTTTAGTTGCCCTCGAATTAATATTTTTTTCACCCTTATTTTTTAAATCCTTTTGTGCAATTGATTTTTTTTATTTCATCTTTCAATATTTGATTAATTAGAGATTCGGCTTCATACAATCTTATCACTCTACATTTGTTCTTTTTTTAAATATTGGTTTTGTAATTATCTTTAATTTCCTTTCTATAAATTTATTCTAGTCTCATAATCCAGGTCATGGGTTTTGCATGTTATTTTTTAATATAAATTTCTTTAAAGTTGTTTTGTTTGTGTTTGATTTTTCAAGATGTTATGCTAATTCATGCAAAATTGTTTTTTGGGATTTATAAAAATGAAGTTATTTTTAAAAATAAAAAAATATTCATTTTTAAATAATATTGTTGATGTGTTTAGCTTTGCATAAATTTTTTTTGGGCATGAGTTTATTTAGTCAGTTTTATTTGGGTTTATCTTTTAAGTCATGAGGTTTTTAGGTTGTAGATTTATCTTTTATTGATTTTAATAAAAAAATCTCAGTAAACACAATCAAATGAATGTCTCATTTTGTATTGTTGAATATCTTGATTTACATTTATCTCTTAATTTTATCAATTTCTCATTTCGTATTAACGATTTTTTCCCCTTTTATTTACATAAATCATTATTAATTTATTTAATGAGATACTTGTATTGGCTTTTTAATTTATACTTTGAATTTTTTTATGTTAAAAAATACATTAAAGCAGCCTGCATATCCAGATTTAAAAAAAATAAACAATATGACCCATGATGAAGCGTGGGTTAAATGGCTAGTAAATTTCTATTCTACATTCTGCACCCATTTTCGTCTTTTGTGGGGGCGTTATAGGCACATATACTATACAACCAAAAGTTGGTAGATGAAATATATTTGGTGATATACCAAAAACAAGTTGCAAAGGAAAATATTTATGGTGAGCACTTGATCTAATTCTAACCAATGATGCAACATGTAATATAACGTATCCCCAAATAGATGTTAATTGGATAATTAGGAAATTGCGCCTGTAATCTAATAATATGTGCTATTAATCTAGAAAATGCAACATTTCAACTAGAAAGTAAACAAACATGTGACCATTTACTTAATGCATCAATTAATACCATAAAATATCTAAAAGGTCTGCATGGTGGATGAATAGGTTCACATATATCTCCTTGAATTATTTTAAGAAAAGATGGTGATTCTATAACAATCTTTGATGAAGATGGTTTGGTAATTAATTTACCTTGAGAACATGCAACGCATGGATTTTCACTTGGTAAACGAATCTTCATGTGAATAGTTCCTATGTTTAGAACCAGCGCATGAATTTTCTCCTTTTTTTCCATTTATTTTTTCCATATCTATACCCTTGGTTCTTTCTTGTCTTTTGGACAAAGGTTCCATTCACTTCAAGGAATGGTTTAGAACTAGTGGGATGGGATTGATGGTTTTTCATCAAAATCTCGTTATTTTGTTCAGCCACAAGAAGACATGAAATTAATTCTGAATACCTCTTGAAATTATATTTTCTGTATTGTTGCTGCAGGACAATATTTGAGGCATGAAAAGTAAAGAATGTTTTCTCTGACATTTGATCTTTTGTGATATTTTCACCACACAATTTCAACTGTGAGGTAATTTTAAAAATAATAGAATTATATTCACTAACCAATTTAAAATCTTTCAACCTCAGGTGCAACCAATCATAACAAGCTTGAGGGAGTATAGTAAACCATTGGTGATCATATCTTTCTTTTAGTTTTTGCCACAGAACAAGAGGATCTTTTATTGTAAGATATTCAACTTTTAATCATTCATAGAGATGGTGGCAAAAGAAAATCATTGCTTTTGCATGATCCTGCAAGGATGCGTTATTTTCTTCTTTGATGGTCTCTCCAAGATTCATAGTTTCTAGATGAATCTCGGCGTCAAGGATCCATGACAAAAAGGTTATTCCTAGACATATCAAGAGCGGTAAATTCAAGTTTTGTCAGATTTAACATTATCTATATATAAAAAAAGAAACAACTTATTAAATAAAATCATGAATATAAAAGGAAAAAAAACCAATCTTCTAAGATTGCTATTCAATTTTCTAGAAATACTTCTTCAAGAACCATGTTTAATTTATTTAATTCTTCTTAAACTTAGAATCCTAGTTCTACAATTTATTTATATATAATTATAAATTTTTATAATATTTATAATAAATATATTATAATAACCAAGAAGTGTGTTCTAGAAGAAGGGATCAAACCCGTTTATGTCTGGTTTTTGGTAGCACATTAACATGCCTTCCAAATTAACACATGGCCCCACCTAATCATTCTCTTTTCCACCATCTTTTGGTGCATGCATGTATAGCACCATACACAGACGTGGATCAAACCGAACTAATCAAGAAGCTATTGAAACTTTGTCTAATTAATTATGTATTGGGACTGGTTGGAAATTGGTGGATCCTACTTGTGACTGTCTTTAATGGAAACGAAGATAAAGTCGGCATGCCGATCATTTTTTTGGCATTTAGCCTAATGTGGTTGATTTTATAACATCTAGCAATCAATTTCTTACTTGCCAAACAGTATTTTTAGAGGGGTTTGAGAGTGCTTTTCAAAAATGATTTCAAAAAAATTTGAATTTTTTTTTTACTTTAAAGTAATATGTTTTTTATGTTTTTAAATCATTTTGATATACTGATATCAAAAATAATTTTTAAAAAATAAAAAAATTTTATTGGCATACTTTTCTGAGTGAAAAACACTTTAAAAAGCAATCACAACCACACTCCCAAACACCTTAGACATCTAACCAATATAATTAGGTTTTTTTTTTTTGAGTTTTTTTAAATTGATTGTTTTTTAAAATATATTAAATAAGTATTTTTAACATTAGCATATTAAAATCATAAATAAATATAAAAATTTAAATTTTAAATAAAAAACTGAAGAGCCACTGTACCAGTCAATTTCATCAGCTCGCCATCTCTATCACCTCCATGGTTGCTTTTTCTGCTTCTGCTATCTCATGTTCTCTCTCCCTTGTCAATTCACTTGTTTGCTTGATTAGGAGTTTTGAGAACTTGTAAAGCTACAAAGTTTATACTTTTTATTTGATTTTCCTTTTTTTGTTCCTACAAATTAATAATGACAATGATGCTTAGCGTAAACTACCTATGTATTTAACTCATTCTGCCACGAGTCAGATTTCTTTTTCCAATAAAAATGTTTTAATACATAGGCTTCTCCTACACTTTTTTTTAACAAAAAAACCCCATCCATATATCTAATTCAATAAATCAATATATGTAAATAAAATAAATCATTAACAATAATTAAAAATAAAACAGAAAAAATCAAGAGACAAATTTAGATCAAAATATTTGATTTTATAATACAGGTAATTTAAATGGTTGTGTTTAATGAGTTTGTTTATTAAAATAAATTTTTTATTAAATCAAATAATAATATAAATAACACACATATAAAATTGATTGAATAAAATAAAACAAACAAAAATAGTAGGAAAAAAACAAATGTTGAACGATGAAATTTTTAAATCTTTTTATAACTAATATTGAATGATTAAATCAGAAAATAAAATAAGATAAAAAATATGTCAACTAGCATTAACCTTTTAAACATGTGACATGAGTTATTAAACTAGAAGTACCTATAAATGAAAAACCACGAAGCTTGATCCCTAGCAAATCAAACGTTGAAGGATGAAAAAAAAGTAATTAAAAGCATGAGGGTGAAAATTAAAATAAAAAATAAATTAGAGGGAAACTATAAATTCTTGATTAGAGGGTTAAATTGAAAACACAAATAACATTAACAAAAGGAAAAAAAAATAAAAAAATAAGGACCAAATTGAAAAAAAGTATACACCATAAACTTGAATTGAAGGATGAAATTGAAGACCAATAAAACTTTTTCAAAAGGGCCAAGGAAAAAAAAATTAAAATCAAAAGAATAAGGATTAAATTGGAAGAAAAAAATATATGACAAATTAGAATTGAATGACTAAATTAATATCAAATAAAACTTTTACAAAAAGATTAAGAAAAAAATTAGAAATCAAAAGAATAATGACTAAAGTTGAAATATCAATAACAAAAAGGACCAACTTATAATTTTCAATGTAGAAAAGAGAAAAGAAAAAAGGAGAAGAAAGACCCATCATTGACAAACCAGCCAACCAACGCAGGCGCACACCATGTTAGAAGGAAGAGAACGTGACAATACATCCAACGACATGGTGGAAGAGAAGTTTTAAGTGTCGAGAGGCATCGTATATGTCCCCCAAAGGGCATGGGTGCCTCCAATGTGTAGCATGTGGACAACACATGTCAGCAAATTATTTGAATTTAAAATTAATTAATCATCCTAAAAAGACCAAATTGCCCTTAATTGTTTTGGAATTAATAAAAAAAACCTGTGTGGAAAGACTAAAACATCCCTAGTGTAATGGTTTATTTTTTTCTTGATTCCAAGGATAATAATATCTTTTACTGCATTTACAAAAATAAAAACACTTAAATACCCTTGGTCAACAATATTATTATTTTTAGGTGGAGGTTCTAAAGGTCATTTTATTGTTCCTAAAAAACATAAAATGTCACATATGCCTCGGGTCAAATCTGTAATGACTAATGGGCTATGAGAGAAGACCAAACTGCCCCCAACTCAAAAGAAAAGAAAATTAATTACATTGTAGCAATAAATAGTAAAATATGTCTGGGTATACAATGTTTTTCCATGCCATTTAGAGTTTTTGTTAATTATTTTTATTATAGGAGTTATTTTTTAAGCAAATTCAAGGATATTGTACAATAATATTAAAAGATTTATGGTGTTTGAACATTGATTGTCATTGTTCAAACATTGTTTCTTCATAAATAAAACATTGTGGAGTTAATTTTTAGACACGGGAAAATACAGTTTTATTCTTGTATTTTTATTTTTCATATTTGATGCTTCTAGTTTTATAAGTTGCATTTCGATTTTAAAAGTTTATTTTTCTTACATTTTAGTTCTTAAATGTTTATAAAAAAAAAAAAAGGTCATAAAAAAAAAGGAGAGAGATTTTGAATGACCAATTTCCAATCATGATAAAGTCGACCTAGATTTTAATAGGTTTGTTTTTGAAGAGAGAAGTTTCATAGAGGTGGTTTTGTCCAATGATCATGCATGAAAAAATAGATTAGTGCCTGAAATGTTGTTCTTATTTAATTGATTTACATTTTCTTTATACTGATCAGAAGTATTTTGGAGTTGAACTTATGGTTATTGAGTTTTCTAGGATGTTTTTGGTGTGTGTTTAGCAGAAAATAAGTTGATACTTGAGTTTTTGAGGGTGAAAAAGTCAGACCCTCGAATTTCCATTCACCAAAATATATACTAGTGGACGAAACGTCATCTGTTCATATGGATAATGTGTTGTAAGTTGATGAACCTATCTTTCTAGGATTAGACACCTTGCCTCTTTTAAAATGATCCTTAAGCTTTTTATTTTTATTTAATTTACTTTTTAATTCAGAATGAAATTCACTATAATATAAAATTTTAAATGATATTTAACAATTATTCGATTATATCATATTTGTTACAAAAATTACTTTATGAATTATATATATGAACCAAATGTACATAATTTCTTAAAAAAAATTGCTCATGAAGATTCAATGAGAATAAAATATTTATTTTATTATTATATAATTTTTTTTATAGTTTTCAAATTAATTATTCTTTTATTTTTTTTCTACAATCATGTAAAAACTATCAAGTTATGATTTTTTTTTATTGAATCTTTCTTTTAAGATAATAATAATTTTTCATTTCAAAACAATTTTTATGATAAAAACATGTTTTCATTAAAATATAATAAGAAAATAAATTTTTTATTAAAGAGATATTTTTCGACCTTCATTCAAACTATAACACCATCCGATGTAATAAGAAAAAATTCTTCCAATGACTGATGAATCATATTTTATATGCAGACAAGCATTTAGTACTACAGGAAATACATGTGAGCAAAATATAAACTAGAAGCAAGATAATTAATAATACATCTCAAAAGATTTAAATTTAATTATTTTACATGCATATAATTTATTTAAAAACTACAAAAGCATATACAAAAGTTTTACCTAGCAAAACTATACTGCCCTAAAAAGGAAAATCACTGATGCGGTGGTGGATGACATGGACCTCAAAACATAATAGTGCAGGCAATGGATAAGCATATGTTTTTCTCTCCAGGATAATAATTCATTTCAAATTTAGACACTGATTTCACAAGTTACTCATAATCTCTATTCTTGTATGCATATGTTTACACTTTAATAGACTTATTCAAAAACCATACTAACAAAATTTATTCACCTGAGGATCAATACAATAGTATCTATAATTTACCTCCAAACATTCAACTATGATACTACTTTATTTCATCAGTCTTTATTCAAATGGCCGACCATTCCAACATTTATAGTTTATGTCCAAACATTCAACTCTGATATTACTACAACTTAATTAGTCTTCATACAAACGGCCGACCATTCCAACATCCTGGTCTAGAGACAAATTAATTTAGATACATCACCCTTATTTTTCTTATCTCTCTTCTTAGATATTCTAGAAGACTAAACTAGAAAAATTAGATATTTTAGAAGACTAAACTAGAAAAATTAGATATTTTCTTTTATAAGGGTCTCTTCAGCAGTCTTAAGCATATTAAACAATTCTAGCAATGTATTATCTAACTTGTTCATATGATAATTTATAATAGATTGCGAAAAGTTTTGGGGTAATGACTGCAAAACCAACTCAACACTTAACTTACGGTCCATGACAAAACCTAATTGTTCTAATTTCTCAATATAGCCATTCATTTTCAAAATATGGGCGTTCAATGAAGAACCCTTTGTCATCTTACAACAGAACAATTTCTTGGATGTCTCATACCTCTTAGTCCTACTGACTTCATCAAACAATTCTTTGAGATGCAAAATTATAGTATAAGCATCCATATTCTCATGTTACCTTTGAATTTTACATGATATAATGGCTAACATCAAACATGCAGTCTGTTCATCATCATTAACATGACGTTGATGTTCATTCCTAACTTCTTCTCCAACATCCTCAGAAGGGGCATTTAGAATTGGATTTTCAAGAATATACATCATCTTTTCTTGCTTGATAATAATTCTCATATTTTGGTGCCCATCTAAGAAATTTGGTCTAGTCAATTTGTTAGTATCAAGTATGGTTCGTAGGGATATTTTACTACTCAATTTGATATGCCAACCAATTTATATAAAGATAGAAAGTATTAGTTTTATGCATACATATTTAAATTCTAAATCTAGATTACGTTTTTAATTCTAATTTTATCTCCCATTATTTCATTGCAAATTAACAGCTCTCCTTATTAATTCAGAAAATCTCACTTAGAATTTTCTAGTAGGCTAAGATCTCATTTAATTTATTCAACCTTTAGTGGCTCAACAAATCAAAATCAACTAAATTAGATAAATAACATAATTTATCAATTACATCTCTATGTGACTCTTAAATCAGTTAAGTGACAACTATTTGTCTAAACATATCTTATATGTTTCACCTAACACATGCCTACAACCTCATTTGGTCATGAATGACTTATCCAAATCATATGGGTCAGTCAAGTAGAACTCAATTTTATAGCATTAAACATATTTGATTAACAATAATCTTGATCGACTCAACAAGTTATCCATGAATAAAACTGTGGCTTTATGCATATAAAATTAGAAGGTAACTTTTCATGTCCTTAACATGTACTAAATATTTTAATAAAGGATTTAATAATTAAACAAGTCTCATTCAAAACATGGCATAACAAATATATTTTTCATACATAACAATTTATATATAAACATACACCCTTAGCATGTCATTCTAATTGGATGATAATAAACATTTATAAGATAATTCTCTCGAGCCATAGAAGGGAATTAGATAGTAAAATCCTAGATAGCTGCTGCAAATCTTCATAAGTCCTTTGCAAGCATCTCGATTATAGCCTTCATTGCCATTTATCTAAATTTCTACATTTCTAAATTACATAACATTTACATAATTAATTAAGAAACTTCAAGTTACATTCGAAGAGAATTAAATTAGAAAAGAAATTACAATCTAGAAGAAAAATAGAGATAAGGCAGACACATAGGTCCTATTTAATAAAAATTACAACAATTCAACCATCAAATAAAAATACATTATCATCCATCACACATAAAAACATTTTAATATCATGATAAATTACATTACATGCTTCAATTCTAATTATTGGCTTTATGTGCTACTATAAAATAATATTTCTAACACTTAGAAATATTCAATCAAATCTAATTTGATAATTTCTCAAAAAAATAATTTTATTTAACACAAATTCCATGATTTTTTTTTTAAAATTTAATAAGAAAATTAATCACATTAAAATTCATATTAATATCCTAAACTATTTTAACTCACATTACTTTATAAAAACCATTTTGTAAAATATTATTTAATTAAACCATTTAATTAAATCCTAATCTTATTAGGATATGACAAAAATAAAAAAAATTTGAATTAAACATTTTAATTCAATCCTAATCTAATTAGAATAATTAATTCTATAATTAATTTAATTTAGGGTTTCAATTTTAATATAAAATCATTATTTTATATATGAAGGGCTAAAATCATAATTTCAACCCCAAATCATTATCTCATTTAATTTCTGACTAATGGGTTTTAATGTGTGTGATCCATTAAATTCCTAATATGTTGTCCCAAATATAAATTATAATTATAATTAAATAGAATTAAATAATTTAAATAATTTAATTTATTATCAATTAAACAATTGATTAATTTATATTTAAAGATCAGATGCATTGTCTAACAATGTGTTATGATCTCCCAAATACTAGAAAAGTTATTAGTGGTTCGACTTAACCTTTCAGTGATTAGTTTCTTAGTATAAATAATATCCTTTCATCAATAATATTTTGATTTAACATAATAGCCTTTGATCGTTTAAATAAGATTCGAACTTCTTTTCAAATCTCATTCTGTTTTGACTAAACATTTCTCAGTCAATACTATTTAAAAAGAGATGGAACAAGAAATGTGAGTCCTTCTTTCTTGTCTTATAAGATAATCAAGAATGGTTCAGTGGATGAGCTAAATTTACACACATACTTTAGTTTCATTAATTCTTTTTGTTTCTAGTCAAGTTTTTGTAGTTTGTGCATAATTGTTTTTTGAAGCATATGCTGATGTTGTAATGAAGTTGCAAATTAACCCACCTATTGCAATTGCTTGTTATGGATTTTGAGGTGTTATGGATTTTGTGAGGTAATTCAGTTGGTTAGGTTTTGGGTTTACTATTAATTTCGAGTCTCTTCAAGATCACTAGAAACTTACTTAGTCGTTAACTTCAAGATCCAATAAGATTAATCAAGGTGAGCACAAACTGGTCTAGAAATTTACAATTACAAAAACAAAAAAGATTTTGATTACAATCATTGCTTATGATTAATCAAAAGATCAAAAAGTTCTACCATATTTGTTTTTTTACGACAATGAGTTGACTTTTTATAGTTTCATGACACGACCAAAAGATTGATGTCTTTTCCCAAGTGCAGGAGTGTCGAAGTAATAAATAACCCGGCAAGACCGGGGTCGAACCACAGGGAGGTTACTTGTATAAATTATAAGCAACAATAATACAACAACAATAGTAACAACAACAACAACAACAATAATAGTAGTAGTAACAATAATAATAATAATAATAATAATAATAATAATAATACCAATAATACTATTAATAATGATAATAATAAAGATGAAGAAGAAGAAGTTGATGAGAACTTTGAGATGGAAGATTAACGTAAGGATTAAACAATGATAACAACAAATGTCAAGGTTAGAGGATCCACTAATGGTACTTCAAACAAGTATAGTATAAACTCTTATTATTCAATTGGAAACCACACACAAGGAGGTTCCAATCAGATTATAAATTGTTAACATGATTACATTAGCTATCTTATTCGAATAATGCTAATACTTGTAGATGTTTTCAGGCATTCATGATTATAACTTATGTTAACAACAAATCAAGTTCCTTTCATAGCTCAGGTGTCGGTTATACCATACAGTATGGGCTATGAAAGTGCCAAGTATTTGTTGTACCAAGTGTTATACAACATAAATCTAGATTAACCATTTAACAAGCAAAGTATTAAAAGTGAACAAGATAACAAATATAAAGCATGTTAGTATCCAACATTAAAGTCCATGTTAAGTTTATATTATACTTATTCTTACACCATTAGTGTACCCTTTTCACCTTGACATAATTAACTTAGCTAGACATAATGAAAGAAAGAAACATAAATAAACAAGATAAGAACATAAGTAAGATAAAAGTTAACTAAGTAAAGGAAAGGAAATGAAAGGCATAAACTTGATATTAATGAAAGCAAAGCATAAGCAATACAAAGAGAGAAAGCAAGAGCATGATCTTGATCTGAACACCAAGATGCCTAAATACATGGCAAATGCCTCCTTTTATAGGCCAAAATTTGGAACTATTGATTTGTTGACTAATTGATGAGTGGGTGGCCACATCTTGACTTGGTGACAATTCTTATCTTCTTGTCTGCCAAAAACGTCATTGATAACGTCATAATTTGAACAGACTTCAATCATGAAAGTTCTAGGAAATTGTCTCATCTTTCCAGGGTAAAAATTTGAGATCATTTGGACTTCTAGAACTCGAGATATGGGCTGAACACTGAACAGTGTCTGGGCTGCAGGACAGATTCGGACTTCTTCTTTGTTGCTACAATTTGGACTTGAAAACGGCCTTGTTAAATCTTGGGCTCCACATGAAAGTTGTAGGCCTATGTCTTATCTTTCCATCCATATAAAATGGACCTAAATCCAAGATCTACAGCTCCAGATATGACCCAATTACCGAAAAGTGTTCCAGTTTGGACTGCACCAGCATCTCTTTTCTAAGTTTGGCCATCTCTTTGTCCTTTCAATTTCAGTACTTCAACTCATCAATCAATTCTTTCATTTATGTGATAGGCCTGCATTTAAGATGAACATTTACCATAAATTAAAGGTATCTTATATAATTAGATATGTTATTATAAAACATGCTTTAGTTAAGGAGTTATTGATACTTCAAGTGCAAAATGATGATATAAAACCTTGATAAAAATGCACTTTTAAGTACTAATCACACTCCCCAACCAGCTTATTACTAGTCCCTAGTAATTAAAGCGTTAAAATAGAAAAACAATTTGCAAATTCCACAAAGCAAGGCATTCATCATTCAACTTCCATTACTCTATCCAGATAAACAAACTCTCATTAAATTTATATATCTGCTCAATACCTTTTAAACAAGATATTAACAAACCTTTCTCTTGTGCTCAAAATATCAACATATAGTTATGGGGCTTTACTTGGAAGAAAACAATATTCTGTTCTAATGTTTAAGGTTAACTTCCTCGGGTTAGGATTATTATTATTATTATTTTTTTCTCTTTTTTCTGTTTTTTTTTTAATATATATATATACACAATGCATCTTTAACCCATGTAACGAGCTTTCAGCTAATGACTCCCAGACCAGTTGGTCTTAGGGCATTAGGTGTTGAGACACCCCTACGAGCTTAGTAACTCGGGTTACAGATACTGATACGTAGATAGTGCAATGTTTGATTCCCTTAAGCTTTTCTCCTTAACCCATGTAACAAGCTTTGGGCCAATAGCTCCCAAGTCAGTTGACTTTAGGGTATTAGGTGTTAAAACACCCCTTCGGGCTTAATTGCTTAGGTTAGGGAGGCTACGAAACCAAACTTATCTACGTTTTTATTATCATCATTCATTTTTTTTTTTTTGAGAATTATATACTATCCCTATCCCTTAGTTGTTACCTTTAACAAAAGAACATAAATAATGTAATAATCCAATACGCAACCCACAATCATATGTTAAAGTGTGTGTGTGAAAATGAAGGTTTAAGAATACTTGTTAAATGAGTATATGAGCAGAATTAAGTGATAACAATGCGAGAGTTTGTAAACCTGAATATTTCAAGAAGTATTCTAATAGGCCTTGTTATGAATATTGCAAATAACCATTAGAAAATGTTTACTAAGATGCGTCTCAAGAGTCAATAAAATTCCCCATTACTCTGCCATCCTAGTAATAACAATTTTGCCAAATGGTTTTTAAAAACAAAAACAGTTAGTTGGTTAGGTTTTTTTTTTTTTTTAACTACTACTCTCTCCCCCCAACCAAAACGAGACATTGTCCTCAATGTCCTAAGGTAGAAAGATAGAGTATAGAAGACATTACCTGAAACAACGAACACTGACAAACCTGAAACACACTTAAACAAATATAAGAAATAACAGAACAAAATACTATGCTAGAAATAAAACCAAAAGACACAAGGATTCACAAACGAAGGCTCAAATCCAATCTAAGCTTTTTACGGCTTTCTGTAGTTGACCAATTTATGCGACTCATGGAAGGATCAATTACAGGGGTGAAAGATTGTAGTTTGTCGATCAACTGTTCAGCAGTAGCAGCAGAGATTATGATTTGTCGTGCCGAAGATGTTAGAAATTCCTGTTCCACAGCTTGATCAAGAAAAGACAACAAATTATCATAAAAACCATTAACATTGAGCAAACCGATAGGTTTATGGTGAATGTGAAGTTGGGCCCAAGAGGAAATATGAAAGATCTCTTCCAATGTGCCCAGACCACCTGGTAAGGCAATGAAGGCATCAGCATGGTTAAACATTGTATTCATTCGATCAAACATTGTGGAGACCTGTAGTTCCTCTCCAATTGTTCTTCCAATGATGTCCCCTTTTGTTAAAGCTTCGGGGACAACCCCCAAAACTTGACTACCTCCTAAAAATGCAGCTATTGCCACACCCCCCATTAACCCAAGGCTGCCTCCCCCATACACTAAATGAATCTTTCTCTCAGCTAGTACCTGACCAAGATGATTTGCTGCTTCTAAAAAAGCTATTTCCTTCCCAGGACTGGATCCACCGAAAACACAAATATTTTTTATGTGATAACTTGAGGGACCTGCCATTTCTACACACTTCTATATCTGTCTAATGTAAGGGTTGAGTAGAAATGAGGGGAAGGAAGAGAAGATTTTATAGATGAGAAATTGAAAATGCAATCATATCACCTATATGTAGGCCAGCTGGAGTCTCACACACTCTCTCTCTCTCTTCTCTCTTTATTTATTTATTTATTTTGAAAAAGCATGTGTATGTACAGGTAGTTGTGATTGTGGCTCACATCTTCCCTTGGTTTTACGTCCAAGAACGGCTTAAACGCCCTCTATGGGTCGGGGATAGGCTTCCCATCCAGTTTTCTTAAAAACTGGCAAACAGGGTCTTTTTTAGTCAGATTCCCAAGACTAAGTCTATCATGTTCTTTATGAAAATGGGGCCATAAATCATGAATTGCACGATGCACATCTCCACTAGGATGCGTCTCAAGGGTCAACAAAAGATTATCTAAAGACCCCTTACTCAGGCCATCCTTAATGAATTGTATTTTATCTTCACGGTTTATAGATACCATTCCTAAAGAACGACATGTTGCATTACAAGTCCATCTGGCACATTCGGTGACAGACTTTCAGTCGTTTTGCACGACGTTTCTTTGCAAAAGTGCTTTTACCTGTTCCAGGCATGTGTGAAATGAAAGAATTGGAGGACTCACCTAATAATCGGACCTTTGCTTCAATCAGCCAGCGAATATCTTCAGGAATTCCATGATTCATTAACAACTTCAATCTTGCACACCTAGCACGGTAAATTTTTGTAATCGCATTCTGAGGCAGAGCGGGAAAGTACTTTTTCAATTTTTCAAGAGTGGTGTCCATTTTCAAATGAGAATTGGAGAAGAGAGTCAAAGAAGGGAGAAATAGCAAAGTATTGCACAAATATATACAGATATCAGTTATTATGGGAAACTGAAAGAACCGACTTAAGTCACGGAGTACCGTTATCCGCCATTTGACCGGGGTGAGAGAGACTAGCAAAACAAAAGTCACACCAAAATGAAACACAAAAACAATGTGAGAAAAACAAAATAATCAACCTTTATCTACAGGATCATTCAAACCAATGGATTCATTTTCACTAGGAAAATTATCAAAGTAAGCTTTCAAACGATGTCCATTTACCTTAGAAACATTGTCATTCTTTGGATTCTCAATATCAAAGGCCCCATAAGGATACACATGTTTCTCAATAAATGGACCGCTCCATCTTGATCTTAGCTTTCCAGGAAATAAATGGAGTCGAGAATTATAAAGCAAAACTTTTTGACCAGTATCAATTTTTTGACAATTTTCACAAGTTTTGCAGAATGCATGTGTGTCCTTGAACATGGTGGGCCAATAAAATCCATTTTGTAAGATTTTCGCAGCTGTCTTTTTTGACGAGAAATGACTCCCACATGCTTCAGAATGACAAAGTTTAATGACATTACTTACCTCATTGTCAGGAATGCATCTTTGAAATATTTGATCAGGACAATATTCGAATAAGTAAGGGTCATTCCAATAAAATTTCTTCACTTCGTTCAAAAACTTACCTTTGTCTTCGGTACTCCAGTGAGTTGGCAAATCTCCTGTAGCAAGAAAATTGATATTTTTAGCAAACCAAGGCATTGAACTAAGAGAAAGTAAGGATTTATTAGGAAAGTAATCGTCGATTGGTGTGATGTCAGATATCGAATCTGTTGTCACTCTTGACAAAAGATTCGCATCAATATTTTCAATGCCTTTTTCATCCGTGATTTCTTCCTGAGAATAAGTCATTTGCAAATCTTCAGATTCATCCAACTCAATTATTACTCAAAGTAGATTCAAGTTGATCATAAACTAATTCTTCAATAGAATCTACTTCTTGTAAATCATTATCATCTCCAGGTTGCTTGCAAATGTTGAAAATATTCATCTCCAATGTCATGTTCCCAAATGATAGCTTCATCAGTCCATTCCTACAATTAATCAATGCATTAGAAGTTGCAAGAAACGGACGTCCTAAAATAACAGGAAATGAATTACATGCTTCAACAGGTTGTGTGTCCAAGACAATAAAATCCACAGGATAAATGAATTTATCGACTTGTACTAACACATCTTCAACTATTCCTCTAGGCACTTTTACAGATCTATCGGCAAGTAAAAGAGTTACAGAAGTTGGTTTTAACTCACCTAGATTGAGACTTTGAAAAACTGAATATGGAAGTAAATTCACACTAGCTCCAAGATCAAGTAAGGCTCTTTCAATTTTATGTTCTCCAATAAAGCAAGAAATTGTAGGACAACCAGGGTCTTTATATTTCAAAGCATTATTGTTCTGAAGAATGGCACTTACTTGTTCGGCTAAGAAGGCTTTCTTTTTCACATTCAGTTTTCTCTTCACAGTGCACAGATCTTTCAAAAATTTAGCATAAGAAGGAACCTGTTTAATAGCATCCAGCAAAGGTATATTGATCCTTACCTGTTTGAAAGTTTCAAAGATTTCAGAGTTGTGATTGACTTTCCTTTGTTTGGTCATGGCATGAGGAAATGGAAGTGCTGGCGGAGAATCAGTCTTTTCTTCACAATGATCAGATTCAATCCTTTCCTTACCCTCAGAGATTGACTCATCATCATTCTCACAAGGTTCAAGAATGGGTTTTTCAATAACCTTACCACTGCGAAGAGTGATGACTGATTTTACGTGATCCATGTGTTGGCTTCCCGAACTACTTGCACTCGTGTTGTATTGCCCCTTTGGATTTTGTTGCGGTTGAGATGGAAACTTACCTTTCTCTTGGAAACTGAGAGCAGATGTGAACTTTGCAAGAGTATCTTTAAAATCTGTCATGCTTTGAGCAAGTTGAGTGTTAATTGCCTCTTGCTTTTCCATAAATGCATGCAATGTTTCCTCAAGATTTCTTCTAGGAGGGGGAGCATAAGGAGGTGCATATCCATGAGAATTTTGGAAATTATGGTGTGCTTGAAACGGTGGCTGTGAAGTTTGAGCATTATTGTTATCACTCTTCCAATTGAAATTTGGGTGATTTCTCCAACCAGGGTTGTATGTTTGCGAATATGGGTTATGGTTGGGCCTTTGAAAACTGTTTAATGCATGGGCTTGTTCATGGAGACATTCTTTAAAAGAAGGCAAGGTTGGACAGTCATTGGTTGAATGTTCGTTGGTTTCACAAATTTGACACGCAATGTCTTGAACAGATTTTAATTGACCACTCTTTTTAATTCTAGTGCCTCAACTTTTCTAGCTAAAGATGCGAACTTGGCTTGGAGGTCATGATCTTCCCTAAGGTTGTACATACCCCCACTAGATGTATGAGGTTGGGTTTTACTTGGTGCCTCATAAGTACCTGTGGTGTCCCAATTTTGTGCATTTTCAGCTAGCAAATCTAAGTACTCCATTGCTTCATTAGGGTCTTTATCTTCAAAAGTTCCATTGCACATCAATTCAACCATTTGCCTATCTCTAGGTGTTAATCCTTCATAAAAATGTGAAACTAATCTCCATGTTTCAAAACCATGATGGGGGCAAGTATTAAGCAAGTCTCGATACCTATCCCAACATTGATAAAATGTTTCTCCTGGTTTTTGAGAGAAAGTAATGATTTGTCTTTTGAAAGAGTTTGTTCTGTGGGACTGGAAAAAACTTCTTTAAAAATTGTTGTTGCATTTCATCCCAAGCACGAATGGATCCAGGTCTCAAATTTTGTAGCCATGTTTTAGCTTTATCTTTTAATGAAAAAGGAAAAAGCTTCAATCTAATGGTGTTCATGCTACAATTTGAGTCATTATACGTGTTGCAAACCTCCTCAAATTCCCTTAAATGCAAGTATGGATTTTCTAAATCTAAGCCATGAAAAGATGGTAAAAGTTGAATAATGCCTGTCTTAAAATTAAAATGAGATGCATCAGGTGGAAAAACTATGCATGAGGGTGCACTTGTTCTTGTGGGATTCATGTGGTCTCTAAGTGTTCTAACCCGAATATTCTCATTATTCTCATTATGAAGTGATTGGTTATCTTCTTCGGCCATATTTTCTGAAAATGATGAGGATACCCTACAAAGTCTACCACTTAATGTACGTGACCAAACTCTCATGCACGTGTAAAAAGAGAAGAAGAAGAAAACAAAATAAAAAGAAACAAAACAAAATAAACAAAATTAGATACAAGAAAAGAGAAAATAGAATAAATTTGTACAAGAATTTACCTCCCCGGCAACGGCGCCAAAAACTTGACACGACCAAAAGATTGATGTCTTTTCCCAAGTGCAGGAGTGTCGAAGTAATAAATAACCCGGCAAGACCGGGGTCGAACCACAGGGAGGTTACTTGTATAAATTATAAGCAACAATAATACAACAACAATAGTAACAACAACAACAACAACAACAATAATAGTAGTAGTAATAGTAATAGTAGTAGTAAGTAGTAGTAATAGTAATAATACCAATAATACTATAATAATAATAATAATAATAAGGAAGAAGAAGAAGAAGTTGATGAGAACTTTGAGATGGAAGATTAACGTAAGGATTAAACAATGATAACAACAAATGTCAAGGTTAGAGGATCCACTAATGGTATTTCAAACAAGTATAGTATAAACTCTTATTATTCAATTGGAAACCACACACAAGGAGGTTCCAATCAGATTATAAATTGTTAACATGATTACATTAGCTATCTTATTCGAATAATGCTAATACTTGTAAATGTTTTCAGGCATTCATGATTATAACTTATGTTAACAACAAATCAAGTTCCTTTCATAGCTCAGGTGTCGGTTATACCATACAGTATGGGCTATGAAAGTGCCAAGTATTTGTTGTACCAAGTGTTATACAACATAAATCTAGATTAACCATTTAACAAGCAAAGTATTAAAAGTGAACAAGATAACAAATATAAAGCATGTTAGTATCCAACATTAAAGTCCATGTTGAGTTTATATTATACTTATCCTTACACCATTAGTGTAACCTTTTCACCTTGACATAATTAACTTAGCTAGACATAATGAAAGAAAGAAACATAAATAAACAAGATAAGAACATAAGTAAGATAAAAGTTAACTAAGTAAAGGAAAGGAAATGAAAGGCATAAACTTGATATTAATGAAAGCAAAGCATAAGCAATACAAAGAGAGAAAGCAAGAGCATGATCTTGATCTGAACACCAAGATGCCTAAATACATGGCAAATGCCTCCTTTTATAGGCCAAAATTTGGAACTATTGATTTGTTGACTAATTGATGAGTGGGTGGCCACATCTTGACTTGGTGACAATTCTTATCTTCTTGTCTGCCAAAAACGTCATTGATAACGTCATAATTTGAACAGACTTCAATCATGAAAGTTCTAGGAAATTGTCTCATCTTTCCAGGGTAAAAATTTGAGATCATTTGGACTTCTAGAACTCGAGATATGGGCTGAACACTGAACAGTGTCTGGGCTGCAGGACAGATTCGGACTTCTTCTTTGTTGCTACAATTTGGACTTGAAAACGGCCTTGTTAAATCTTGGGCTCCACATGAAAGTTGTAGGCCTATGTCTTATCTTTCCATCCATATAAAATGGACCTAAATCCAAGATCTACAGCTCCAGATATGACCCAATTACCGAAAAGTGTTCCAGTTTGGACTGCACCAGCATCTCTTTTCTAAGTTTGGCCATCTCTTTGTTCTTTCAATTTCAGTACTTCAACTCATCAATCAATTCTTTCATTTATGTGATAGGCCTGCATTTAAGATGAACATTTACCATAAATTAAAGGTATCTTATATAATTAGATATGTTATTATAAAACATGCTTTAGTTAAGGAGTTATTGATACTTCAAGTGCAAAATGATGATATAAAACCTTGATAAAAATGCACTTTTAAGTACTAATCATTTCACTTCCAACTTCTTAGCAAGTTCATATTTGATGATATTATTAATTTGCTTAGGGTTCTCTAAAAGTTGTGTTTCTGCGGTATGGACATGCATCAAGGATTTCAGCCTATTTCTCGAGTGGAAGTTCATGAAATATATCATACTGGTTGACCAAATCCTAATAAAGCAATGTATTTCTGATAAATATTTGTGAGCCATTAGATGGAGGGGATTGAGTTTCCAGTGGACACAATATTTGCCCATGTTTATCCCCATATATATTTACAGCCTGTCCCTGAATTATAATAGTTGAAGTCTAGCCATATGAAAATCAAGTCAATATCATTGAATTTCCTTGAAAAATTAAGATTGAATCTTAAAATATTGATGCATGCTCGTTATCATTTATTTACTTGTTTAATTATATAGCCTCTACCAAGTTTTTATGAGAGCAACAAATATGAAATATACAATCACAAGTAAAGAACTTCTAGTAGTAGGTAAGGAATTTGTCAAAATAAAATTATAGGACACCTGCATATGATATATTTGTCAATTCTGTAGCTCTTTCTATAATTATAAATCAAGTGAGTCTCATGATTATTCAGAACCTTAAGCAAAAACTAGACTTGAAGAAAGATTATTTCTGAATATGATGATCAATACAAATGTCGCTATGAATATATATCATTGATGAAATGGAGTTAGGACTTAAAAGCTCAATAAAAAACAAGCATAAATCCAAGGAACAACATTGAAAAAAAAAACACCTCTCCAAAAATGCTTATCAAACATCTTGTGTACAATGGGTGAAAAGAGAAGAAAAAAAAAGACAACTTATCATAGCCTGAGAAAAGCCTTTCTTACCTAATCAATGGAAAAAAAAAAAAAAACAAACACATAGATCTTTATTAAGAGAATAACAAAACCAAAAATAAAATTAACAACATCTCCAAGCCAAGTACATAAGTCATAAAAACACGAAATGCATAAACTTGAAAACAATACTTACCATAGCCTTTTTCATCTACCACTCATCCAAACATCATTTAATTAACATGTCTCTCCTTAAGAGCACCAAGAATATAACAAAAAAAAAAAAGACTTAAAGGCTCAATATACAATAAGAATAAAATCCATAGAACATAACAAATCTCTCAAGATCCCCATTAAACATCTTATATGCAACATGTGAAGAAGCAACCCAAAATTATTAAAACACTTAACCAACCCTATCATTGCCTCCTATCATTCACAATGCTAATTTGTTTTTACAATTACACATAGATGGCTCAATAAAGGACTACCCCATGAATGATAGAAAAGACCTAAAGTCTAATTTAGTTTGTTCCCTAACAGTAAACCCATAGATGAAAAGCGACTAGAAAAATCTAGTGTACACAACCAAGAGTTATGATAAGTTGAGCATGAAGATAATATTTCTTTGAGGCATTACATTAAACACGTCACAAACAATACCTACTCCCATAATTAATAGATTAAAAAGAAAAAAAAACTACTACCTTAACACCCAAAGAAGCCTCTTCTTATCGTTGAAAATTAGACAAGACAACAATCATATCCATTCTCAAAAGTATAAAAACATAGATTTTAATAAAATCTTCAAGCTTCTCGTCATCATCTTTAAACTTTTTTTTTAATCTAGGTATAATCAGTTGATAAAAAGTGAAAGAAACCAAAAGCAATATAAGCAATAACATTTAGTTTCTATAAAATGAAAAGAAAAGATAGAGATTACTTGTCTTGCTTGATGGTTTGATGATTTGGGTTGCTATTTGGAGATAAAAGTTTGCGATGTTGTTATAGGTGAATTCTGATTGAAAAGAGATTACTAAAGCAGGAAGAAGGAATTGTAACTGAATAGGGTTTTTGAAAATTATAATCATTGCTTATTTACTATTGAATGCAACGTAATGTTTTGCCTTTAGCCTATATGCACCGTTTCATTAAATAACACTCGTTTATTTTCTTTGTAAGAACTTAATCATGTGTAATACGAGAAGAATAGTAAGTCAGCATTCTGTCTTTTCTACATATATGCAATTGTAATAGAAGCATGAGTAGTAATTAAAAATGATGAATGAATGAGCTAAAATCTAGAGGCTAGATTCTTCTTCCTATTTTTTTTTCTAACAAACTTTATTCTTTTTTCCTCTCCAAAGTTGGCTAACAACACACCATTCTCAATAGTCTCGATGGATTTAATCAAGGTGGGAGAGTACTTCTTGCTTGATCTAACATCCTGTGAAGGAACATTCATGCATATTTCAAGTGGTATAAGAGTCTCTATTCTTTACATGAGTATAATGGCTATAAATAATCGATTTTATGATGTTAAAAGAGTATGAAGAAGCATCTAACAAGGAGCAGGCTCTACTGAATGAAAGAATGGCAAGGTTACTAGAGCAATATGGACAACAACAATCTTTAGTGATACCAGGCTAGAAAGGCTCGAGGAGTTGATAAACGGTATATCTCATCAGCATAATACTTGCTATAAAAGTTACGTGCATCTTTATGAGAGACTAACTCCAACAGGGATCAACTACCTGCTTCTCAAGCAAATCTGACAACAAGGACTAGTTGGCATTGTGGTGGTGAACAATTTTCCTACAAGTCAGATACACCCAAACATGATTTCCCAAGTTTTGAGGGTGAAGATATACACAAATGGTTATATAAATGCAACCAATACTTTCAAATGGAGGAGATCCAAGAATTTGAGAAGTTGAAGTTAACGTCCTACTACTTAGATGGTATGACATTATATAAGCATCAAAATTTCATGAGAAGTAGAGGTGTAATGAAGGAATCTTGGAGTGAATATGTGAAGGCGATATGTGGAAGATTCGGTGAGCAAAAAGACCTCCTAGAGGAGCTAAAAGATTTGAAATAATAGAGTAATTAATTTGGAGACATACATTAAGGATTTTAACATCCTGTGGAATCGAGTTGACATTGATGAAAGGTATGCCCTAGTTTTCTTATTAGGAGGATTGAAGATGGAGATAAAGAACCTAGTAAAAATGTTTGAACCTAAATCTCTTAAATAGACCATAATTTAGCTCGTTTACAGGAGAATACCATTATGTACAGGAAATCCTTCAAAAGTCATCCAAAACTCCCATCACCATCCTCAACCAATATTGGCCAATATAGAGCACCTTAATACCTGACTTCCTACAAACCATATCTAACTATGAATCTCAACACATAAAATCAATCACTACCTAGCTTATTATTTACCCCTCAATAAGACTTCCCTTATAAACCTAACATGAAACCGTAAAATTTCTAAATTAATGATACACATTGAATATAATATGGTTAAGAAGTTAAATAGAGTCTAGCTTAGATTTTCTTGCTCTCTCATTCTGAACTGAGAGCCATATAAGAAAGCATTACATAAAGTTTTGAATGAAGCTTATATTCCCCACAACATTGAATCAAACTCGATAGAACATATGATAAAAAAAAAAAAAGGAGTTGGATCTAAAAGGAACAGGGTACAGTAATTATTGTATATCACTGTAAAATACAAAGATTGTGTTGTTGCAAAAGTTCTTATTAATAACAAATCAACCCTCCAAGTGCTACCAAGACATATTCTGGATCGTCTTCCAGTCAACACATCACACATGTGGCCAAGCAATATAATGGCTAAGGTATATTATGGGTTACCAAGACAAGTAATTGGTGACATCGATATCAAATTAGTTATTGGCCATAAACTTTTAAATAGCATTGCAAGTGCTGAATATTCATCCATTCTACAATATATTATTAGGATGATTTTGGTTTCATTATGCAAGTATTGTGGCATCCTCCCTGTATCAAATTGAAATTTATGGTGAATGGGAGATTGATAACCATAAAGGCTGAAGAAATATTCTCTATTATTAAAAATGTGTTTGTTTTAAACATTAAGGTTAAAGAAAGAAAATATAGGAATTTGCACACATTTATAGTCATAAATGCTAAATAGGTTCTAGAAAACACTTGAGATGGAAGCCTAAGATCTTGAAAGTTGTAAAATTAGCTAAAAGATGTTTGTTGAAGTATGGGTTGCTAGTGAGATATAACCTAACTATAAGGATGCAAAAAAGGGTTATGTCATAAAGATGAAGTATGTGAACTAATGATTTTTCTTTGTGTTTAAACCACTACCATAGACTTGTAAAGAAAAAGCACGAGAAGAGAATGACTCATATTGAAGGTTGAGACCTAAATAAGAAGTAAATGGATATTTTACAAATCCATGTGACCTTTCCTTAACCAGCCTACGTGATACATCTATAAGAGGAAGTAAAGAAGTTGAATAAGGTGTTTGCTAACTTCTCCATTCACTACATGAAAAAAAAAAAAAGACGTTGAAAGTTGTGTTGACCACTCTGAGGTGATAAAAAAGGACCTTAAGACTATGATATTACCTTAGCTCACTATGAACACCTTATAAGAGGCCATACAAATAAAAGAAATCATTTGAAAGTACATTGAAGGGGAATAGATCAACAGCTAGGAAGCCCAAGAGATCCCAAAAATGTTTTTAAAGTAATTGTTCTATTTTATTATCTTGAGATCTTTAACAATTATGGTTCAAGATGTTAAAAATGTATTTTGCTTTTATATGAGCTTTTATTTGTTTTTCTTTTATTGAGATTATCTATTTGCCATTCAATTGTGCCTTTTTATGCTTATTTTTATTCCATTTAAATTCAGACACTCATACAAAACACTTTCCCCTTTTGAAATACTAAAAGTAGAACATCAATAGAATTCAAAAATCATTGCATTGAGATTAATTGGTCTAATTTTGGTGAAACTTAATTATAATGGATAAGGAAGAATAGGAGGATAGTGATGTTGATGAGTTTACCAAGCTAATAGAACGATTAGAAAATGCAATTAAATCAAACCATTGATAGATAAATACAAGCCAATAAGGAAGTCAAAAATGAGTTTGAAGAAGGATTCTTGGACAACATTACATACCCTCGGTGGGTATCCAACATTGTGCTAGTCTTTAAAAAAGATGGAAAGGTTTAGCTATAGTAAACTTTAAGGATTTAAATAGGACAAGCCCTATGGATGACTTTTCTTTACCCCACATTGACATCTTAGTTAATAATGCTTTTGAGAATATCACCTACTCTTTTATGGATGATTTTTTATATATATAAAACCACATTAGGATGGTAGAGGAAAACAAAAAGAAAACCATTTTCATCACACCATGAAAGATAAATTACTATAAAGTCATGCCCTTCCTTTAACTTGAAGAATATAAGGGCAACCTATATATATATATATATAAAAGCAATGGTCACACAGTTCCATGATATGATGCTTAAAGAGATATTGAGGTGTATGTAGATGACATGGTTGCTAAGTTATAGGAGGAAAAAGATTATGTCCATATCTTGAGAAAGCTCTTTGATAAATTGCACAAGTACTAGTTAAAATTTAACCTTTCAAAGTATACATTTGGAGTTAGATCTGGGAAGTTACTAGGCTTTGTAGTGAGAAACTTGGGAATTAAAGTGAGTCTATAAAAGGTCAAAGCAATCCAAGCAATGTCAGTACCAGGCACTGAAAAAAAAGTTATAAGCTTCTTAGGGAGATTGAACTATATTGCTAGATTTATCTCTTAGTTTACTACAACTTGTGAACCTAATTTTTTCTTGCTTAGAAAGAAGAACCACAGAAAGTGGAATGAAAATTGTCGAAAGATTTTAAAAAAAATCAAATGATATTTGCAAAATCCATTAATGTTAGTCCCACCAATTACAGGGAGGTCATTGATACTAAATTTAACAGTTATAAAAATTGTTATGGAGTGTGTATTGGGTTAACATGATGACTCAAGTAAAAAAGCAAACAATCTATTACCTAAGTAAGAAGTTTAAGGATTGTAAGTCTTATTATTCTATGATGGAAAAAATGTGTTGTGGTTTGGTATAGAGTGCGAGATGGCTTCAACAATACATGCTCTATTACATGACGTGGTTGATCTTAAAGATAAATCCACTCAAATAAATTTTTGAGAAACTGTACTTGTCAAGCTAATAGTATGATGTTAGGTCTTACTAGTTGAGTATGGCATTATGTTTATGAAAATAAAGGAAATGAAGAGAAGCACAATTGCAGATCATCTAGAAATGAATATAATTGACAATTATAAGTTGCTAGATTTTGTCTTTCCGGATAAGGTTATTATGATAGTTGAGACAAAACCAGATAATTGAGAAAGTGAATGATGGACCATGTATTTCAATATCCATGTAAATGTGTTAGGAAATGGTACGAAGGCAGTTATTATCTCCTTGAATAGTCATCAATACCCCATCTCTATCATTCTACAGTTTGAATGCACTAATAACATGGTTGAATATGAAGCCTATACCCGTGGATTTGAAGCGCCTTAGAAAGTTATTATCTCTTAAAATAACCATTAATACCCTATCTCCCAACACAAAATGCTTTCTTATGCTCTTCATGCATATCAATTTGCAATAAAAACATCCATAAAAGCCACACCATATTCCCTAGTTTACAAGATAAAGGTGATAATGCCTCTAGAAATGGAAATTCCTTCCTAGAGAGTCTTGATGGAGGCAGAATTAGAATAATTGGAGTGGGCCAAGGCACAATATGAATGGCTGAACATGATTAACATAAAAAGGCTAGTTGCTTTTTGCCACAATCAATTGTATTAAAGAAGAATGGTCAAGACACGTGATAAGAAGGTTTACCTTAGGGAGTTTAGAGAAGGAATCTAGTGTTGAAGAACATTCTTCCAATAATGGGAGAGAATAAGAGCAAGTGAGCATCTAATTACAAAAACCCATGTGTGATGAAAAAAGGCCTTTAACAAGGAGTACTTATATTTTCAAGAATTGATGGAGAGGATCTTTTTAAACCTATTAACTCAAATTTTGTAAAGAAATACTAAGTGTCAATGTATAATTTCTAGCAAAATTAATAAAGTGAAATTTAAACTAAAATCTTTTTGCATATTCTCTACCATTGTTTCATTTCTTACAACTATTTATTGTTTTTATTCATCCATCAATTTCATGACATGATCTCATTAATAATAGCTCTATAATTTCAAGTGGATTGGTTTTGCAAACAACTCCTCATTGAGTATTAGTTTCACCCTTCTTAAATGAAAATTGAATTGCATATTAATTTTAGAAAACAACTTGATGTTTGTTGAAAATAACATTTGACATCCTAATTCCACCATCTTAAAAAATAGGATGGAAATGAGCTGTTAAAAATGTGTGAATGATTTATTGCAATTTAGAATATGTCAAACAACCTCCATAATGGTGGACACATTCAACCTAAACAAACCAAAAGAAAATAAAATGAGAAAACCATCCATTTTTCAAGACCTTTCTTGCCTTGCATATCATGCACTTTGTTTTAACATTATGAATAATGGTATATAGAAAAAACAAGATGATGCAAAATTGTTCTTTAGATTGCTAATTTGAGGTTTGAAGAAAAGTTTGCAACTTGAACCAATAAGAACCTTGCCTTAGAGAATAAAAGTTATATGCAAATCATCCCCCCATTCTCTACGCTTATAACGAGATGCAAATGAGAAATATAAATCACAACGAAGTTGATTAGTTCCTTAAAGAGTTTGCAAGTTCAATTAAGAACTTATAATGAGAATCACTCAACTATATAAAGATAAACAAAGCACAAAATATATGACAACTTTAGAGAAAATCTCATAAACTGAAAAAATAATGTTAACAATTGGTTTACAGTAGAAGGCTAACCCTAATAGACCTAAACTTGATAAATAGGCCTCAATACATTAAAAGCCCAAAATAACTAAAATAATAAAATAAGACCTAACCCAAATAAACCCTTAAATGCCACAAGCCCTAAAATAAACTAAAAATAAATAAATAATATCCTAACTAATTAAAACAAGATCAAAGTTGAGTTTCGTAATATGCTAGTAAAATCTAAGCTCAACTTCAAATGATTAGTTCTCTTTATTCTTGATGAATTAGAAGATATACCATATATCACTAGAAATGTGTGGTTGTCTAATTTCCAAGACAACTAGAATTGTATCAAAATTTATTTTATATCCCTAGTTATGGCCAAACATTAGAGAAAGGTCAAAATTAGTATATTTGAATCTTCTCATTTCAATCTTTATGTAATGTTTGGATGTTCCCTTAGAAGCCCTTATTGAACATGAATCAAATAAATTAAGGCTTGTCCTTCATTTTTTGATATCTTCTTGAGCCAATGAATCTTGAAGAAAATTCAACTTAACCTATGTATCTTGAAGAAGTCCATTAATTATCTTCTTGAACCTCTTTATTCTAAGTCTTGTGACTAGACCCTATGGAACCTCTAATGGATGTCATGGTGTTGAAGCTAGGATATCACAAGAGCTATGGTTTGTGATAAGCAGTTCTCTACGAGGTATGGAGATTACACCAAAAGAGATTAACACTTATCAACCCGAATGATTTGTGTTGGAAATGATGAAAGGCCCTTTTTTCCTCATATTCTCAATAAAATATATCCTTTATTCCTCCTTTTTAAGCCTAATCTTTTTTCTCTAAAAGGCCGTAACTAGGATCACACTCCACACTAGTAACAAAAAGAAAAGAAAAGAAAAAATAGTTCAGACAAGTCTATGTCAATAAAGAAAAAAGTTATAGGGCATGCTAAAATTCAAAATCAAAATGATAGTTAAAGAAAATGCCAAAAACAAAGACCATACCCCATCAAGATTATAAGAAATGGCATAACAAATGTTTTTTTTAAAGAAAAAAAAATGAAGGATTGAGGGTGAATCATTAAGTCATTTAAGAACTTGGAATGTACTATCACCTCTAGACTATAACTTATATCTCTTATAAGTTAGGAAGTGTGAAACAACAACTAATCCATCAAGCAAGGATTTATAAGGAAACTAAGTGAGGGAGAGAAAAAATTAGGGTTGTAACTAATGGCAAAGAGAAGAAACTATGAAGGAGTGGAAAAGCTTTGACTAGTTAGCTTTCAAAGTTCATTTTATTGCAAGGTAAGAAGTTCTAAGCTTATTTAAACTACTTTGAATGAAAAGAAATGGATTTGATGCATAATTCTTAGATTTTTGAATTAGGGTTCTTAAGAGAAAATTTGGAAAAAGTGTGAAATTGATGTAATTGTGAAGAAATAGGAAGTATATAATGAAAAATAATGAAAATTGAAGAAACAAATTGGATGGTTTAGAGATAGCTAGGGCTGAACATTTTGCACAAAAATGAGGAACATGGAAATTTAATAAATGTTTGTGTAATTAATATGTGTTGATGTATTTATGGTGGATTTGAATAGACTTAATAAATTTATTTAGATGTGATTGAATATTTAATGAACTTTAAATTATTAAAGGAGAAGAATTAGTGAGAGATATGACTAGGATTTTGAGTTGGAATACATAAATTATGTAAAACATGTTAACTTGAATGATTAGTGTGAGATGTAAGCTTTGTTAAAAAGATAAGATTGAGAAAAGTATAAATTTTAAAATTTCATAATAGGCATGTTTTCCTTCTTTGTGTTGGTGAACATTGATTTGAAAGAGAAATTAAGCTGTTAATTGAGAGAGTTGGGGATGGTATTGAACTTTGCTAAGGAAAAAAATTTATAAGTTTATTTAAAGGCATTTATGCATGGAAATAATTTGGAATTTTTGATGCAACTGATTTGAAAATTTGTAATATGTATGGGAAATAAAATTGACTTTAATGGTGAATTAATGACAAATAATACATTGTTTCTGTTTGTACAAGAGAGGCTGTAGAACTTGCTTAATAGTAGGGATCGTTTCAAGCTCTCAAATATCAGGTAGGTGCTTGATACCTTAAAACTAAAATATTATTTAAATTGTAATAATAAAAATAAAAAACTAGTGCTCTGGTTAATAGGTATTTGGAGAAACCAATTAATTGGGTAATGCAACAAATATTCGGTTTGGGCTAGAGAGGACATTGATATGTTCTTAAATTGTGCTAATTGTATTGATTTATAAAGTTAAGGGTAAAATAAAAAATTAACTTTTTAGTAATTGATGCGGTAAATATATAGAAGAGATAATAGTAAATAATTATTGTATATAAAGCTAATTGTATTTGGTAAAATAAATTTCTAGGTACCTCGCAGCATTGTGGCGAATAATAGATCATATATTTGTATTTTTTGTGTTTATTTAATCAAAAGATATAAATGGAAGAAATGAATATTTTGCTTTGTAATGTAATTTTGTATAAAAAAAATGTGTATATATTTAAATTTAATATATCTAACATAGTTTTTAAAGCATGTCTATTATTATGTTGTATTCATTTTTAGATTTGTTTTTGTTTTAAAATGAACGAGTATCTTGATTCATGTTGTATTTGTAGAATTTCTTGAATAACACAATAGTTGATTTATTTGAGTGAATATTGAAGAAAAAGGAGAAGTTGTTTTCTTATTCAATAAGAAAACAACTTCTCCTTTTTCTTCAATATTCACTCAAATTGTAATATTCACTCAAATTGTTTAGTTGATAACTTATGATTGAATAAGAAAACTGTAAATATTAAATATCAAATTTCTCACAATTTGCATATTGGAAATTTAAAGAAAACTCTACAGATTTTTTTATAGATAAACTTGTACTTTTAATGATAATAAATTATATATACATAGAATATTGTGTAAATAAATCAGTGTTCTTACAACCTCGCTCATTCATACTAAAAAGCTCATCAATTTGGACATTTGGCTCTATTATATCTCCATGTTTTCTTCAACAAACTGCGTATCAAAGATAAAAACTTTTGGTTAGTCTTACCTTGTGCCTCAATAAAAGCATGCAAAGTGTCTTCTAAAGGAATCCTAGAAGATGAAGGTGCATGATATGGTGCGGGATATGATCTAGGGGGTTGTGCAGGCGGCTGGTTTTCAAACTTCAACCTGAAATTAGGGTGATTGCGCCACCTCAGATTATTTGTATCAAAGAAAGGTGTAAAAGGCTTCTTGTACATACCTAAGTCCTTAGTCTTTAACACATCTAACTCCCTAGTGAGCATCTCAATCTTAGCCTTTTAGTTATCCTCTTCCTTGAGATGGTAAATTCCACCACCATTTGGGTTTCTTGCAGGTCGTGACCTATTTGTGCTCTCAGTAGCACTAGGTCTAGTCCAAGCGTGAGCTTCTTCAGCAAGCTCATTGAGGTATTCTATGGCCTTATCAATATCTTTCTGTAAGAACTTATCATTACACACATCATCTCCATAAATTGGCGCTCTCTTGGTGTAAGTCTCTTATAAAAATAGCTCATTAAGCGCCAATTCTCATACCCATGGTGAGGACACATACTCAACAACTCCTTAAATCTATCCTACGACCGATACAAAGTCTCACTGTCCTGCTGTGCAAAGGTAAAGATTTGCCTTTTTGAAGCGTTGGTCTTACGGTGGGGAAAGTATTTATCAAAGAAGACATGAGTCATCTCATTCCATGACCTAATAGATCTTGGTCTCAGCGAGAATAGCCAACTCTTAGCTCTATCCTTCGAAGAGAAAGGAAAGAACTCAAGTCTCATAATGTCATCAGTTGCATTTTGACTATGAAAAGTCGCAACTACTTCCTCAAACTCCCTAATGTGCACATATTTATTTTAATTTTCTATGCCATGAAAAGTAGGAGTAATTGTATCATCCCTGTTTTAAAATCCAGTTAGCGAGTATTAGCTGGAAACATGATGCATGATGGTGTGGCTGTGCGTGTAGGCTGGAGGTAATCCTGAAGGGTCCTAATGGGTTGATCTTCGTGTTCACTCATTTCCTCAGAATTAGAAGAATTATCAAATAAATGATTAGAAAAATCAGACTCTCACTCTGACACAGGTCTACAAGAAAACTGACCCAAAACGTCTCTATACTTGTGCATGTAAGGTGGATAAAATGCAACACTAAAGAAAATACTACAAAAAGAAAAATAAAATAAAACAAAGGTGCAGCAAGCTTAACGAGGGAACGAAGTTACTGCCTTTACAAACCGCTAAAAAGAAATAAAAAAGCTTCACAAAAAAAAAAACTAAAGTTTTTACCAATTAACTTTCTAATAAAATTAATTTGATATATTAAAAACCTAATTAAGTTCTCAGATTTAATTTTTATACAAATTCATTTGATAATCATTTGATTTAACCTTAAATTTGCATTAATCTTTCAATCTAGTGTACAATAGGGTACGATTGTGCTCCTAAATTTATCCAAAATTTCAACTTGATTTCTCTATACATTTGAAACTCTTCTCAACCTCCTTTTGTCAAGTTGCCATTTTTTTGTTATTATTATTTTAAAAAGGAAAAGGATAAATTTGATGGGAAACCTAAAATGAGTTTATGATAGTGAATAATCAGTGGTAGAATGCGTACTATGATTATATATAAATTCAATAAATTTAAATTTTCTTCTAAGTTAATCGATGGATCAACTCGATATAGTTCAACCAACTCACTATCTTAAAAGATATCATCTCCCATAATTTAGTCATCATTCTCATCCTGAACAACCTCGACACGACCCCTGGATTTGGTTTTCAATACGAATAACCAATCAACTCTTGAACGATCCTTTCTGAAGGAAGGAGTGTATGTGTAATAAACTTGCTGGCATTACTTGGCGAAAACAAAGACATTGTTGACATTGCAAAGTTTAGCTTTTGAGTTAATTTCGACCAAACCATGATGGAGATGTACTCTGATTCCTCTATCAGTGGTGTCATACCAATAGCATTTGAATAAAAACACTTTATTATACTGGCTATGATATTGCAATTCAATTACCTCTTCTAATTTCTTATAATAGTCAACTTCATACTCACTAGAAGTCAATCCTTTAACACAAACACTATTGTTATATGTCTTTCTACCTTGCCCATATTCTTTAATATGAACATGTATCCATTGACAAAATACTTGTTGTAGCATTTCACTTTTCTTTCAGGACCCAGATTTAGTAAAGAAAATGTAGCACAAGCATTCCTTCATAATTGATAAACCTTGTACATCAAGTACAACAATGAACAGTAAACGAGAATTATGTAACAAAATAGTATCATGATAGATAATGAGTTTGTGATAGTCCTTACATGTGTTCTGAACCACGTGACAAATTGTTCATCTTGTAATTGAAAGATTTGGGATTCGATCAGCTATGAGTTATTAGACAGTAATTGTAGATGATGTTGCCTACGAGGTATTAAAAAATATATGAGTTTGTGATATTATAAGAGATAAATTGTAAATCCTGAGAACATCAAGGCTACATTAAATTAAAGAAAATAAACTAAACAAAAAAGAAGTGGGGGCAAAATGAATACACTTAAAGAAAATGGGGCCTAAATGTAAATAAGAATAATTATAGAGTATAAATACTCCTCTTCTCACCAAAAACAAATCTGCAGCTATCGTGAAGAAAGAAAAGAGGGAGTTTTTGTATCCATTTTTACAGATCAAGAGAGAAACACTAAAATTTTAAGAACCCATCCAAGATTAAGGGTTATAGGTAGAATAAACACTGGTGGGCAAGGGATTAACAAGAAAAATTGAACAAGAAGAGAAGAGGGGAGGGTCGGCTGTCATTAGAAAGAAAAGAAGGGATCGAAACCTTGATTTATACCGGGTGAGGTATTCTAAACATGGTTTTATGAGTCATTTTAAAGTCGATTATGAATTGATGCCTGGATGTTAAATTATAGATTTGAGTTCTATAACTCTAGATATAGTTAAAAATCTGAGGAGAGTTCAAACAGTAACAGTTCAAAAACGAGACAGTAACAGTTAGATAGTAACAGTCCAAATGTTTGTTGATGAGCAATTTTGACTATCTTAGAGGCAGAACTAGGTTCTCCTTCCTCAGAGAACTTGTAGCCTTATGTCTTAGCTTTCCAATGAGACTAATCTTGCTTGAATCGGAGTTCTATAACTCCAGATATAATTAAAAATCTGAGTAGAGGTCAGACATTAACAGTTCAAAAACAAGACTGTAACAGTTGGACAGTAACAGTCCAAATGTTTGTTGATGAGACATTTTGACTATTTTAGAGGCAGAACTGGGTTCTCCTTCCTTCAGAGAACTTGTAGCCTCATGTCTTAGCTTTCCAACGAGACTAATCTCGCTTGAATCGGAGATCTTTAACTCCATATATAGTTAAAAATCTGAGGAGAGGTCAGATAGTAACAGTTCAAAAATGAGACAGTAACAGTTGGACAGTAACTGTCTAAATATTTGTTGATGAGCAATTTTGACTGTCTTAGAGGGAGAACTGGGTTCTCCTTCCCCATAGAACTTGTAGCATGTCTTAGCTTTTCAACGAGACTAATCTCGCTTGAAACAGAGTTCTATAACTCTAGATATAGTTAAAAATCTGAGGAGAGGTCTGACAGTAACAGTTCAATGTCTAGACAGTGACAATTCGAGATTTAAACAGAAATAGTTCAAATATAAAGAAAGGAATGATAACTGTGGTTGGATAAAGAACGATAATATTAATAGGTGAAATGAGAAAACATAAAATATTAAGAAATGACTCAAAGAAAGACTTATTGGTTGTTGATATGGTTATTATAAAACAAATCCTTGAGTGAGGAAAATTTATGAGATGAACCTGTGATTTGCAGGAGGGACCACAGGCGTGGTGCAACAGCAGCAACAGGGGAGCATGAGTAGAGCTTCTATTGCAGGTAGGTGAATCGCACATATACCTTCTAGTTAAATTCCATGATTTAATATATATTACCGATGTGAAATGTGAATTACTGAATGTATGTGTATTCAAGGGGAAAGGTTGTTGAGTGAATTGCCAAGTGATGAAATTATCAGTGGCAAAGAAAATATGAAAAGTGTGATTTGAGGCATAAACTAGCATACATTTAGTGTATGTTAGGATCCCGGGTAACGGGATCGCCTCGTTTGGACTAACATACATTTAGTGTATGTTAGGATCCCAGATAAGGGGATCAAGCATGTATTAACCAGCATACATTTAGTATATGTTAGGATCTCGGGTAAGGGGATCGCCACGTTTGGACTAACATACATTTAGTGTATGTTAGGATCCCGGATAAGGGGATCAAGCATGTATTAACTAGCATACATTTAGTATATGTTAGGATCCCGGGTAAGGGGATCAAGCATGTATTAACTAGCATACATTTAGTATATGTTAGGATCCCGGGTAAGGGGATCACCATGTTTTGACTGACATACATTTAGTGTATGTTAGGATCCCGGGTAAGGGGATCACCATGTATTGGCTAGCATACATTTAGTGTATGTTAGGATCCCAGGTAAGGGGATCACCTTGCACCAACTCCTATGAGGTGATGATAATGATACCAGTGAAATTGGTATTGGCAATGTGTTAAACAAAAATAATCATGTTTGATCTTATAAAGTTTGGAATGGAGGTTAATAGTGGAAGAGGGAACGGTTATTAATAGTTGAATAAAGAAGAGATTCTAATGAAAACCAGAAGGGAGAAGTGAACAAAATATGAATACATGTTACCCTTTTGAAATTGTTAGATATTCGTGTTGTTATATTTATGTGATATTCACCTTTCAATAATATGTATTTTGTTTCAGGATCATCGCATGCACGATAGGAGTAGATCCTAGCTTATGTGCCCTTTTTGTAATTTAGGTTCTAGGGAGTATACCCTTGTATTTTGTAAACATGAAAATGTTTGTATAACTTAATTTGTATAATTAATGTTTAAACTTGATTGAATGAACTTAACTCTATAGTTCATATAACCATATTTCATGTCTATGTATTTATATATATTTTTTTATCCATCCATAACGATATTTTGTTATATAATATATATCATAAATATTGTGGTTGATAGGTGTGAGAATATTTGTGGAATTGAAACCCAAGGATGATTGGGTCGGGATTAAGTTATGAGATGCGAGTTATTAGAAGTGTAAACAGGTTACATGTCGATAACTTGAGACCTTCCGGTATAGGGGGGTCTCCGTCGAAATTTCAGTAGATTTTAATACGAAAACCATGAATATATATATATATATATATATATATATATATATATATATATATTACTCTGTATTTTGGTTAACATGAGATTGTTGTTTTTATCCCGGAATGGGGGATGTTACATAAATAGTCCATTTATAACAAAGTTTAAGTAGTATATAAACTTACTTAATATAGGTCTCAGTTCATCATAGTTAAGTAACACATAATCATATGCTTGTCTGAATTATATTTCAGACAAATATCTTTCCCTGATAGCATTTTTTGGTGCGAGTCGTCCAAGATTGGAGAATATTGATAAGTTTTTAGTCGAAGGCACTTCACCACCATCATCATACCTTGAAACGTGGTTGATTCTTATTCTCCTCAACAATATAGGCCTTACATATCGAAACCTCAACATGTGCCTCGTTTTTAACCCTTTTTTTAAGGTTGAACAAGTACCTACATAGAATTAAACAAATGTTTTCAATTAACAAAAACAATGAAAATACATTTTTAATTACATTACATATGTAATCTTTAACCTTTCAAATGGATACATCCATTTATACTAGACTAGGCCTCAAATGTTTGCCTCGTACGGTAAATGTATGGGTAGATGCTCCATCGGGTCAAAAATTATGGAGGAAATATCATCTCAAGTTTGCATATTGTCTCGATGATATTCATTTGAAGCCTCTTAATGTGCTATGTCTATAACTTGCTAAAGCATATATTTTAAAAAAAAATGACTGATCTTCATGACTGCATTCATATCCCCTTTTACAATAAATCACGATAAACTAATAAAATGAGTGCTTGTATAAACATGTAGCAGTCATGACTCTTCATTCCATATAATTTGTAATCCTCCAAATTAACCAACCTTGATATGTTTGAGGCACGTCCATTAGAAAAACACAGACTCTTAAGCCATTGGTAGACTAGTAGTTATGCATTCTTCTCTAAAGTGAATCTTGCTTTGGGCTTTACGACCCGTGACCCATAATAAACCAACTTCATATTTTTACGATGACAAAACAATGTTATATTCATTCTAGTCTTGACGTTGTCATTTTTCTTCCCCTTCACGTTCATGACTGTGTTGAAAATATTCTCAAACACGTTCTTTTCTATATGCATGACGTCAAGGTTATGGCAGAGGAGATTGGTCTTTCAATAAAGAAGCTCCTAGAAAATATTTTGTTTTACCCAATTTTGGGTCAAACCAAAACCAGGAAACTTCTACTTACCGAATTGGAAACCAAACACAATGTCACCGTATTCTGACACCATGTTATATAATTATTCACTAGAAAGACACGGGAGTACGACATCCTTTTCAACTCTGCTAACAAAAAAATCATTTCTGTTTTTTCTGTACCTGTGATTCGTTGGCAAGAAACGCCAGTGGCAATAAAAAAAGACATTTTACCCCTGTTTATTAGCGTGAATGCCTTGTTATTTTCCATGCAGTATGGACTTGCTAGTTTTCTATATGTGCTCTAACCAGAAACCATTCCAAAAGCCAAAAAAATCATTGATAGTCCACATCAAAGATGCCTTCATAAGAAAATTATGTTTCGTCGATACATCATAAGTCAAATTCCCTGAGGTCCATAACTGCATCAACTCATCAATCAACAATCGAAGACAAATATCTATATTTTGGTCTGAACTATTAGGATCAGGTATGACCATAGATAAAAACATGAACTTTGGCCCCATACACATCCTTGGTGGCAAGTTGTAAACCGTGAGTATAACCGACCAACAAGAATAAGGAGCAGCAAATGTCCCGAATGGATTGAATCCATCTGTACATTACCCAAGACGCACGTTCCTTAATTCAACTGAAAAGTAAGGATGCACATTCTTAAAGTGTTTTTATGCTTCACTATCAGAAGGATGCAACATCACTTCATCCACCGCATCATGTGATTGGTGCCATAACATGTGCTTAGCAGTCTTTGGTGACATGAATAACCTCTGCAGTCTAGGTGTGATTGAGAAGTATCTAAGTTTTTTATATGCTATAGGAGTCTTTTCCTTGCCAGTTCTGGGTTTATAACGGGAATGCCCACATGTCCTACACTCAGTCACCTCAGCATTTTCAAGGTAGTACAACATGCAGAAGTTTGAACACATGTTAATTTTCTAGTAACCTAGACCGAGGGGTTTCATCATGGACTTAACAACATAAAAGTTCTCTTTCATCCTGTTCCTTTTAGGTAAAATGTTTCACGTCCATTCAATAATTCTATCATAACCGGTCTCACTCAACTCATAATCCGACTTGAAAGTAAATATTTTTGCAACAACCGATAATTTACTATGATTTGTACAGCTATCCTATAATGGTTCGTTAGAATCTTCAAAAGATTAAAAAAATCTGGTCGCATCTACATTAAGTTTTTCATCTACGATTGTACATTGACTGGTATGACCCTGATTTATTCTCATCGCATCCATAACCATAGTCATCTAAGGATTATTGTTCTCATTTACATCTCCATGCACAATGCTAGCACTAAAAGTTGACTCAATCATCCTTTCTACCATGGCTCGTGAGGAACAAATGATTCTTTGTGTGCATACCAACACAGGTATTCGTCCACGAACCCTTTGTGTAGAAGATGTATTGTTACAACATTTGGATCGAGAAATTTTTTATTTTTACACCTCTTGCATGGACACCTAATACTGCCTCCACTAATATTTCTCATAATAGATGTTGCGTAATTAATAAAACTCTGAATTCCATTACAATAATCCATCCTCCGCAATTCTTGGAGTGAATCCTGATATATCCATGAATAATCATCCATGACTAATTCTATCGAACCTATATTAAATAATGATGACAATATGTATTAATTAACTACGTTAAGTAAATAAATTTGCAAAAGTATTGGTTTAGCTCAAGATTATCCTACCTACTTTCATATTTCTCTTAATTCATTATCAATTATCAACGTATATATAATTTATACACATTAATTTGTGGAAATTACAACTCGGCAATAAAATTGACAAAATATAAAACGAACACGATAAACAAACAATTATTTATTTCATCACAACACACCTAAGTCGGTAATTCGACATAAGTTTCAATAATTTACAAACAAATATAATTTTATAAAATCTAAAACAAACCATAACATTTACAAAATCACAAATCAATACAACATGTTTGTTTGAGAAAAAACAATAAAACAAGTAAAAACTCAAACAAAATACATATACTACAAAAATATACAATAAAAAAATTGACATTTTAAAATTGTGTTCAAATTAAAAAAAATGGTAGATTTACTTACTTAAAATGAAAAATCCGCAATAAAATTTCAATCAGAACACGGATGTTGTGACTGGAAAAGTTGAAGAAGAATGAGTTGTAATGAGATGAGGAGGGATGTGAGGGGGTCTGTTTGTTTAGTTGCAAAGGGGAAGAAGGAGAAATAAAAGAGAGGAGGGTCGATGGTCAGGTCATATATTAACTATTAGCAATGGAATTACTGATGGACTATTTTTGTCTGTCACTCCGTCGGCAATTCTGTCGGTATAAGTAACACGTCACTATATGGACATCCCTGTTTGAATTCAACTGTAATTATGTCAGCAACATCGTCCACAAAAACTTACACTTTTTAAAATTCCTTTTATTCCAACTAGGATTCCCTCGGTAAATACCAACAGAGTTAGCGATGAAAAAAATCAATTGGTAAATATCACCTTAAAATACCAACGAAAAAAATATGTCGGTGATTCTATTTGTATTTGTAGATTTTATGGCAGTGTTATAAGTTCTCGGTTGGCAAGATAAAACAAATTCCCAACATATTTTTCAATCCTCCAATTAAAAATGTGTTTCATTGCTAAATTGAGAATCTAATTTATTTGTTTGCATTGCAAGGTATCCATGAGTTTTTTTGCTATTGAGATTGAAGGAATAAGGGCAAGTGTTCAAATAAAAAAATTGTTATTCCTAATGACAAAATTAAAAATTTAGGATAAGGGTTTGAGACGAAAAAAAAAAAAGAAATCAACTTGAAAAGATGTATTTCCTATATCAAAGGAAAATCCACATTTATACAATGAAAAAAATTTTGGAATACAAAACATATATCATTTTGAAATTTTCTTGGATAATTACCAAATGGAGTTCAAGTATACCTAATAGAATTCACCCATGCAGATGAGATGAACATGAAGAGAAAAGGTAAATCGTGATTTTCGAATGAACCCACTGGAGAACTAACAACAGAGAACCCACTGGAGAACTATTTCTAATGATGGAAGTAGATACGGGTATTTCAGCGTCCCTCACGTGCGACAAAATGTAAAGCAGGTATATGTGGTTTTTTTGGGTGGCTTTCATGTGTTGAGGTCATAACTTACCCGTTGTCTACGAACCTACGCGATCTTCTTCTTTGTGGTTGGTGGTAGGTACTTGGTTTGTAAAAAATCTCACGAGATTCACTTTGCTCTCTATCTATTATCTCCTTTCAAACTCTGCACTCATTAATTTTTTTCTGTATGTTTGTTGGGATGTTGCTATAAAAGAGTTTTCAAGTAACAGAACAGGCCAAGCCAAGAACAGAGTATATTTGTTTGTTTGCTTATTCACGCAGAGAAGGAAGAAGAAAAGCAATGGCAGATAGGAATTTGCAGAAGATGGCATTGATAGATGCACAGTTGAGGCTGTTGGCACCAGGGAAGGTCTCTGAGGATGACAAGTTGGTGGAGTATGATGCTTTGTTATTGGACCGGTTTCTTGATATATTGCAGGATTTGCATGGCAAGGATATCAGAGAAACGGTACTTGTTTCTTGTTCTTCTTCTTTTTGTTAACTGCAGTGTATTCATCGTGTTTTTTTTTTTTACAGTTATTCCAGTTCTTTGTTAATTCTAAGTATGGTGCTGACTTGCTAGGTTCATGACTGTTACGAGCTTTCAGCAGAGTACGAGGCAAAGCATGACCCTCAGAAGTTGGAGGAACTTGGGAGAGTGATTACGAGTTTGGATCCTGGGGACTCGATTGTTGTTACAAAGTCATTCTCTCACATGCTTAATCTGGCAAACTTGGCTGAGGAGGTTCAGATTGCTTCTAGACGAAGGATTAAGTTAAAGAAGGGAGATTTTGCTGATGAGAATTCGGCAACAACTGAATCAGATATTGAGGAGACACTCAATAGACTTGTGGGGCAGTTGAACAAGTCGCCAGAGGAAGTTTTTGAAGCTTTGAAGAATCAGACTGTGGATTTGGTCCTAACTGCACATCCTACTCAATCTGTCCGTAGATCCTTGCTTCAAAAGCATGCAAGGTGTGTTTGAAGTGATAAATGTGTTAGAAATGCAACGTTTCTTGAGATGAGCTGACCTTGAGTGATGGGTCGGTTCTGGTGGAGTTAGGTTAACATAGCAATGCTTCAAAGATGTCATGCTATGCTAGATGCCACCTTGTTGTCAATTTTCTTTTGTTGTTGATATTGCCTCGCTTTTTCATGCATTCAGGATACGGAATTGTCTGACTCAGTTGTATGCCAAGGACATTACTCCATATGATAAGCAGGAACTTGATGAGGCTTTACAAAGAGAGGTATCTAGATGCCAATTGGCTATGCATTCCTTCGTACTAAATTATAATCTGGCTTATATTTCAGGCACAACAGAACAGGTTAAAAGGCAATTATAAATGCATCACTCCAGTGAAAGACCAGTACCATAGAATACGATAATTAATGGATTCCAGCGTCATGCCTTTTTATTGATCTAAATATTCTTCCAAATAATGCATTAACTTCTTGGATCTTAGTCAAGACAATAATGATGGCTGTGTGCAACTTTGTTTGTTTAGAATGAGTGTAAATTACATCTGCTTCTCCCTCATGCAGATCCAAGCTGCATTTCGCACTGATGAGATCCGAAGGACTCCTCCAACTCCACAAGATGAAATGAGGGCGGGAATGAGCTACTTCCATGAGACAATTTGGAAGGGTGTTCCGAAGTTCCTGCGGAGGCTTGACACAGCTTTGAAGAACATTGGAATAAAAGAACGCGTTCCTTATAATGCCCCCGTCATCCAGTTCTCTTCTTGGATGGGTGGGGATCGTGACGGTAAGTGTGTCTCCTTGCTGTCTTCAATGGTTTATTGCTATCCCATTTGTAGCAAATTTATTCCATTTAGCTGAGCACCCTGGCATTAACGAGTCTTGATAAAGAATCTATCGCTTGGGTTCATTGCGATGAGACCTCAAGAAATCACGAAAACAAACTACTAGAAACTATGTTCTTGGACTTGTTTTATATTTATTTATTATTATAACATGATTAAAACTTCAAGCTCCCCTCTTAATTTTTTTTTTTTGTTTCCTAAGCAAATCCATTCAAGGAATTAGTTGCTCAAGAGTTTTATTTCTTGAAATATTTTATGATAACTAGAGAATAACTAGTAAATTCTTATTTAGTTATTTTTTAGGGTCAATTTCTTTTATAAAAAAAAAAACAAAAAACAAGACACAAAGAAAATAGATAATATAAAATTCATAACCCACTAAAAATAATAAAAAATATTTTTATTTAGAAATTTTTTTTCTAGTTGTATCTTTCAATTACTTTGAAGCATGCTCTAAAAAGTGACTAATAAAATACTATTATTTACTTACTGATTACCATAAAATTACTTCATTTTCCTTTCCTCTCTACGAGTAGCGTGCATTCTATGGATAATATCTCCCTATTTTATTGTCTTTTTGATGTTGTTTGCAGGAAATCCACGTGTAACTCCTGAAGTTACACGAGATGTTTGCTTACTAGCTAGGATGATGGCTGCTAATCTCTATTTCTCTCAAATAGAGGATCTTATGTTTGAGGTATTACAAAAATTGTGTACAGTAGTCTTCAGGGTATAATCATGCCATTTTTGTTATCGGTTTGTCTGATTTCATTTGCAGTTGTCCATGTGGCGCTGCAATGAAGAACTTCGTGTTCGCGCAGATGAACTTCATTCATCTTCAAAAAGATATGCGAAACACTACATAGGTATTTATTAACTCTCCTTTTAAGGATGTTTGAAAATGTAGAGATCAGGAATGTAAGTAGTCTACGCATGGCAATGTGACAACAATTTCATGAAACATTACGCGCCTGCCTTACCAGAAGTTTCCTGCTATATTCAAACTCGGTGGAAAAACAATTGCATTTGATGTATTTTAAATTCGTTTGATCAATTTATTTTTTTTCTACGGTTTATTTGATTTATAAAGAGCTTCTGGTTTTTTTTTTTTCTACATGGGTTATGAGAACAGAATTTTGGAAACAGATCCCTCCAAATGAGCCGTATCGTGTTGTTCTTGGAAATGTAAGGGACAAGCTGTACAACACCCGCGAACGCTCTCGTCAGTTACTAGCCAATGGGAAATCTGACATTCCTGAGGATTCCACTTTCACTAATGCTGAGCAGGTCCCTTCCTTGTCAATTACTTTCAGTTTGAGGAAATATACTGTTGTGGTAACTTTATAGCAGTCTTGCCGTAAGGTATCATTTGGATGATAGATGCCTACCAATCTCACCGATATCATTTTTTGTCCTCAAATTTCCGCTAATTAATTGCAAGTGCTATAATTCTGCAGATGAAAGAAATCCCTTTTTACTGATTTTGGTTTTTATTCTTGTAGATCCTCGAGCCTCTTGAACTCTGCTACAGATCACTCTGTGCCTGTGGTGATCGACCAATTGCAGACGGAAGCCTCCTTGATTTCTTACGGCAAGTTTCTACCTTTGGACTCTCACTTGTCAGACTTGATATCCGGCAGGAATCTGACAGGCACACTGATGTTCTGGATGCCATCACAAAGCACTTGGGCATTGGATCCTATCGAGAATGGTCTGAGGAGCATAGGAGGGAATGGCTCTTATCTGAGCTCCGTGGCAAACGTCCTCTTTTTGGACCTGATCTTCCCAAAACTGAAGAAATTGCTGATGTGCTGGACACGTTTCATGTCATTGCAGAACTTCCTCCGGACAACTTTGGTGCTTATATAATCTCAATGGCCACGAGCCCTTCTGATGTACTTGCTGTTGAACTGTTACAACGTGAATGTCATGTCCAACAACCACTTAGGGTTGTTCCATTGTTTGAAAAGCTGGCTGATCTTGAAGCCGCTCCTGCTTCTATGGCTTGTCTCTTCTCAATAAATTGGTATAGAGACCGGATCGAGGGGAAGCAAGAAGTCATGATAGGGTACTCAGATTCTGGAAAGGATGCTGGGCGTCTCTCTGCTGCTTGGCAGCTGTATAAGGCTCAAGAAGAGCTTGTGAAGGTGGCGAAGCAATATGGGGTTAAGCTAACCATGTTCCACGGCCGAGGAGGGACAGTTGGAAGAGGTGGAGGGCCTACCCATCTCGCTATATTATCTCAACCACCTGACACCATTCATGGATCACTTCGTGTGACTGTTCAAGGAGAAGTTATTGAAAAGTCCTTTGGTGAAGAGCACTTATGTTTCAGAACGCTCCAGCGTTTTACAGCTGCCACACTTGAGCATGGAATGCATCCTCCGGTCTCACCAAAATCAGAATGGCGTGCTCTCATGGATGAGATGGCAATTGTTGCGACAAAAGAATACCGATCCATAGTCTTCCAAGAACCTCGTTTTGTTGAATACTTCCGCCTTGTAAGTATTTAACCCAGCATTGTCATTACTCCTACGAATCTGTTCAATCTGATCACAGCAACAAAATTCTAATATCCTTATCAATTCACTAGGAAAGTCTTGAATTATTCTTGTGATTAGCGAACTGGATATTTTCCTTCTCTTTGCTCTTATCGGAGTCTTTAAATGTTACACTGTTTGGGCTTAACCTCATTAAAACTCCTACAAAATTCAGTAATTTAGTGTTTGAGGTTTGAAATAGTTTGTGGGTCCTTCATTTTCACTGTTTGGAACTATTGTGCTGAAGGACATATTTCCCTTATCTGGTGTTTGGAATTTCCACGATGCAGGCAACACCAGAGTTGGAGTATGGTCGGATGAACATTGGCAGTCGACCATCAAAACGGAAGCCAAGTGGCGGGATTGAATCACTCCGAGCAATCCCATGGATCTTTGCTTGGACCCAGACAAGGTTTCATCTACCAGTTTGGCTTGGCTTTGGAGCAGCATTTAAGCATGTGATTCAGAAGGATACAAAAAATCTCCACACGCTCCAGGAGATGTACAATCAGTGGCCTTTCTTCAGAGTCACAATTGACTTAGTTGAGATGGTTTTTGCCAAGGGAGGTCCAGGAATCGCTGCTTTGTATGACAAGCTCCTAGTGTCAGAAGAACTGCGACCCTTCGGGGACCGCTTGAGAGCAAACTATGAAGAAAATAAGCTCTTCCTCCTCCAGGTATGGGGATAAACCATTAGTGTAAGAGAGCAAATTATATAAAAAATTACTCAAAATCCTTTGATTTTTTCTCCCTTCTGAACATTTCTAGATCCAACCCTGTTCTGTGTTTGAGTGCCTATTGCCACAATTCTTTGACGTGGCTTGGATCCACCTGTGAATAAATCCATTATGTTTTATGTGCTTGCAGATTGCCGGGCATAAAGACCTTCTTGAAGGAGACCCATACTTGAAGCAGAGGCTTCGTCTTCGCGATGCATATATCACAACCCTTAATGTTTGCCAAGCCTACACTTTGAAGCAAATTCGTGATACTGACTACCATGTGACAGTAAGGCCACACTTGTCAAAAGATTACATGGAATCGACCAAACCGGCTGCAGAGCTTGTGAAGCTTAACCCTACAAGTGAGTACGCACCAGGCCTGGAAGACACCCTTATTTTAACCATGAAGGGCATCGCTGCTGGCCTGCAAAACACTGGTTAAGACAGTTTTTCTGCCTTGTAATACAACATCATATAGGAATAACTTGCATGGAATGCAAGTCTGCTCTATGTCAACAGAACTTTGAACTACTGATCTAGGAAGTCCTCTAATCCAAGGTTGTCAAAAACATATTTTTGACAAAAACACTTAGATAGTAAAAATTATTATAAAATCGTATGTAAACTGTTTTTGTTTTTTCATACATAGCTCAAAGTTAAAATGCTAGTAGTTATAGCAGTTGTAATAGGTATTTCAAAAGGAACATGAACAACTCAAGTAGCAGCATTTGCAACAGCAGCAGAAGTTATGGAAAGCTATCGCTCAAGTATCATCATGATTAATTACTATTCAACTACCTTGTTCTATTACGCTGCCTTAATTTGCTTATATCATGACGAGAAATAGATAGACATAATCATAGAAACTTGGCATGGCTGCTAAAGCACAAATAGATTTCAAGAGGGCAACCAGAAAAACCAGCAGTAGCATGAAAAGATATGGCTGCAACAAAAATGTACAGAATGGCACAAGCATTAACAACCAGTGGTACATAACAGCAACTCTAAGAACATAAGAAAATTAATTAATTATATAGAAAAATAGGCAACTTCTTACTTGCTATTACAACTAAGTAAGGAAAACGAGGGGGAAATTAAGTAACTAACGCACGCAAGAGAAGAAAATTATAAGATATGATTGGAGAGTTTACTTTGAGGGAGTTGTTGGGTTTTTTGAATATCATACATATAGTGAAAATAATAAAATAAAATTATTAGGGAGTCTCTAGAATCTTGTTAGACATATCTAGAGTTGTTTAGAAATTTATTACCTAGAGTTCTAATCTTCTTTGACTTCGAATGATTCCTTAAAAGCTAAGTTGTTGTAAACTATGCTCCCTGAATAATATGAGAAACCTTATAAATTGGAAAAATAAAAGACATGGCTTACTATTTATAGAAAAATATGAGAAACCTTATAAATTAGAAAAATATCAATTTGCTCCCTGAATAATAGCTCTATATTAATTAAGGAAAATTTTAGAAATTAACTCAATCAAGTCTTTACCTGATTTTTCTAGGTTTAGAAATATAATCCCTATATTAATTATATTGTAGTCCTTAATTTCTAAAATGTATTTTAATCAAGTCATACTTAATTAAATCATCTCAGTTTAATTTCTGACTAATGGTTCTTAATATGTATGACCCATTAAGTTCCTAATATGCTGGCGCAAATATAAATTATAATTCTAATTCTAATTAAATAGAATTAAATAAATTAAACAATTTAATTTATTATCAATTCAAAAATTGATTGATTTATATTTGAAGATAAAGTGCATCATCTATCAAATGTGTCATGACTGGTTTCCTAGTGTAATTAATATCATTTCATCAATAATGTTTCAATTTAACATTAAAGCATAGAGTGTATTGCCATGTTAAATCATATTTGCTCTCTATATAATAGTCTTTGATCGTTTAAATAAGATTTCAAACTTTTTTCAAATCTCATTCCACCTTGACCAAGGATTTCTCAGTCAACACACTATCAGAAAATTGACGAATACAAATGGAAACACCAACAGATTTTTTCCATTGGTACTTTACGGTGATATTTACCGATCGAAGTTTTTCCATCGCTAATTTCATCGGTAAATATTGATGGAAATATGTCATCGGTATATACCAAGGGAATCCAAGTCGGAATAAAAGGAATTAAAAAAATACAAACAGTACAATGACATGTAAGTTTTTACAAACACCGTTACCGATGGAATTACAGTTGGATTCAAAAGGGCAAGTTGTATAGTGATGTCACTTCTACCAACAGGATTGCCAACGGATTGATAGACGAAATAATTTCATCGATAAATCCATCGGTAATATTTAATATATAACATGGCGCTTGATCCTCTTCTCTCCCTCCCCTATTTCTCCTTCTCCCTTAAAAAAAAACTCTGTAACAAAACAAATAGACCCCCCCATCCCCCCTCATCTTAATACAACTCATCATTCCACAACTTTTCTAGTCATAACAACACTTTGTTTGACAACATCTGTGTTCTGATCGAAATTTTATTATGGATTTTTCATTTTAAGTAAGCAAATCTACCCTTTTTAAAATTTGAACACATTTCTAAAATGTTAATTTTTTTTATTGCATATTTTTGTAGTATATTTATTTTGTTTGAGTGATTACTTGTTTTATTGTTTTTTTCTCAAACAAACTTGTTGTATGGATTTATGAATTTGTACATGTTATGGTTTGTTTTAGATTTTGTAAAATTATAATTGTTTGTAAACTGTTGAAAATTATGTCGAATTACCTACTTAGGTATGTTATGATGAAATAAATAATGGCTTGTTTAACGGATTCATTTTATATTTTGTCAATTTTATTGTCCAGTTGTAATTTCTGTAAATATTTACAAATTAATTTGTATCTACATAGATAATTGATAATGAATTAAGAGAAGTATCAAAGAAGGTTGAATAATCTTGAGCTAAACCAATATTTTTACAAATTTATTTAGTTAACGTAATTAATTAATACATGTTGTTATCATTATTTTATATAGATTCGATAGAAGTTATGGATGATCATTCCTAGATGTATCGAGATTCACCCCAAGGATTGCTGAGGATGGATTATTGTAATGAGATTCAGGGTTTTATTAATTACGCAACATCTAATCCAAGAAATATTAGTGGATGTGGTATTAGCTGTCCATGCAAGAGGTGTAAACATAAAAAGTTTCTTGATCCAGATGTTGTAACGATACATCTTTTATACAAAGGGTTCATACAGGAATACCTGTGTTGGTATGCACACGGAGAACCATTTGTTCATCACGAGACCATGGTAAAAAAGATGGTTGGGTCAACTTTTAATGCTAGCAACATGCATGGAGTTGTAAATGACAAAATTAATCCTTATAGAACTATGGTTATGGATGCGATGACAATGAATCAGGCATAGTTTTGAAACCCAGCCCGGCCTGGCGGGTCGACCCGAGGCTGGAACGGGGCCGGGTTGAAGAAAAAATAGGGTAAGGAAAAACTCGGTGACCCGGCAAGACCCGATCAAAAACCTGGTTGCAACCCGTTGACTTTTGTTTTTTGTACTAAAACGATGTCATTTTCATTTTTAAAAAAAAAATTGACCCAACCGACCCGGTCAAAACCCGGAACCCGGGCCTTGGACTGGGCCGGCCACCGGGCCGGGACTGAAAACTATGGAATCAGGGTTATGCTAGTCAATGTTCAATCATAGATGAAGAACTTAATGCAGACGCGACCAGGTTTTTTGATTTTTTAAAAGATTCTGATGAATCATTATGGGATGGCTCACAAATCACGATAAATTATCGATCGTTGAATAGGTGTTTACCAACAAGTTGGATTATAGGTTGAGTTAGGCCGGTTATGGCAGAATTATCGAATAGGCAAGAAGCATTTTACCTGAAGGAAACAGGCTGAAATAGAACTTCTATACTACTAACTTCATAATGAAACCCCTCGGTCTAGGATACTAGAAAATTAACATGTGTCCAAACTTCTGCATGTTATACTACATTGAAAATGTCGAGCTGACCGAGTGCAGGACATGTGGACATTCCCGCTATAAACTCAGAACTAGCAAAGAAAAGACTCTTGACGCACATAAAAAACTTAGATACCTCTCAATCACACCTAAACTGCAGAGATTATTCATTTCACCAAAAACTGTTGAGCACATGACATGGCACCAATCATATGATGCGATGGATGGAGTAATGATGCACCCTTCCGATGGTAAAATATGAAAACACTTTAACAATGTGCATCCTTATTTTTTAACTGAATTAAGGAATGTGCGTCTTAGGTTACATACTGACATACTCAATCCATTTGAGTCATTTGCTGCTCATTATTCTTGTTAATCTGTTATACTCATGGTTTACAACTTGAAATTCATGTTTTTATTTGCGGTCATACTTAGTCCTAATAGTCCAGGCTGGAATATGGATGTTTGTCTTCAATCATTGATTGATGAGTTGATGCAGTTGTGGTTCTTCAGGGCTTTGACTTATGATGTATTGACGAAACAAAATTTTCTTATGAAGACAGCTTTGATGTGGACTATCAATGATTTTTCAGCTTATAAAATGATTTCTGGTTGGAGCACGCATGGAAAACTAGCATGTCCATACTGCATGAAAAACAACAAGTTATTCACGCTAACAAACAACGGTAAAATGTCTTTTTTTTACTGTCATCGACGTTTCTTGCTAACAGATCATAGGTACAGAAAGAACATAAAGGATTTTTTTATTGGTAGAGTTGAAAAGGATGTTGCACCCTAGCGTATTTCTAGTTAAGAATGTATAACGTGGTGTCAGAGTACAGTGACATTGTGTTTGGTTTTCAATCCGATAAGCAGAAGTATCCTAATTTTAGTTTAACTCATAATTAGGTAAAGCGAAGTATTTTGTGGGAGCTTTCTTATTGGAAGACCAATCTCCTCCATCATAACCTTGACATCATACATATATATAAAAAAAAACCTCGTTCGAGAACACTTTCAACACGGTCATGGACGTGAAAGGGAAGACAAAGAACAAGATCAAGGCAATATATAGCGTTGTTTTGTCACCGTAAAAATATTTTTATTATTTTTTCTATTTTAAAAAAATATAAATTCATTTAAAAATATATCAAAGACAAATTTATTATATGTTTATATCTACAACTAAATATAATTTTATCTCCATTATTTTGAGATACCAACCAAACATAACATTAAAACCCATTATTTTTAACCTCCAATAACCCAATTAAAAAATTGATACATTCTCATCTTTTTCAGATAAAAAAGAGAAAAAATCCAAAACTTCAAACAAATCACGATCATAAAGTCCCAAAAAATTACATATTTACTAAAAAAAAATTCAATTATACTATTTTTATAATATTTGTATGGTAGTAATAATGATGCTACGGGAGAGTGAAAATGATTGGTGCTTTGTATCTTTCGCTCAAAATAGTTGTTTGCCTTGGTCACAGGCTCCACTACTTCCAAGTTATATTAAGCAGTAGGAAAAGCTTAATTTTCTAACTTTTATTCAACTACATGTGTAGCCATAATTGTTGATGGACCCCATCAAAATAAAAGCTGATTTTAGCATAACTAAATATATAAAAACTATAGTTTATTTTAACCTCGTAAACAGCCGCACTACCAAATTGTTTGTAAAATTTGAGGTTAAATTCCACTTGGAGCCCACAATGACACAGAAAGTCTGAAACTATGATCCATGCTGTTTCATTTTAGATGTTCTTGGAGTACAATTTAAGGCCCATGTATTTTTGGACCTACCAGCCTTTTTCCTTTTTTATAAACTGCTCAGGACGTTTGGGAAAGGAGAGCCTGAGAAAGAAAGAGATTCCTTTAACAAGAAAATTCCTGTCGCCATCCTCTGATTTTCTTTTTACTTGGATAGAAATGAGATCCAATATTTTGGCAAACCTTGTCCAACTCCTGTAAATCCCATGATATTCTACCCCATAGCTTGAAAAAATCTCAATATTTATGTCTTAGCATTTTCAGAAAGTTTGTGTAAATGTTTGTTCTTGGAGCACAAACTGTGTTCCGGGAGAAAAAGACACGAGGAAAAAAAAAAGTGAGCATTTCATTAGGCACTGTTAGCTAGGGTGGAGCATAACTAAATTATAAGCTCATTGGTTGGAATGTCAACCATCTCATCAACTTTTCTCATAGCTCTTATTATTTTGTTTTTTTAAAAAAAAATTATCACAGTAAATATAAAAATTTAGTGGAACAAACACTTCAAAAGATATGGTAAAATAGTATATTTTGACATTGTCACACTTTCAAATCACAACAGTAAATAAATATCGTGCTTGAGAAGCATGAAATTTACTGGTTATTTTGTCTTAGAAGTGCAATATCAATTAAAATTTAAATCTAGATCTCAACATTTATTTTGTACTATTTCAAATCTCACTTATGAACAAAAATCAATCGTGTTTCAAAATAAGAATAATGATGGAGAAATGCCTTCACATACATTATAATTAAAATCTTATTATCTTTTTTAAATATAAAATATTCATTTAATTCCATACTTATTCAACCTTAAAAGAAAAGTAAAAAATAAAGCGCATGTTGAGACTTTGATATGCAAGATTTATATTATTGAATAGATCTCAATATTTATCTTGTATTATTTCAAGCCTCACTTGAAAACAAAAATCAACTGCTTTTCAAGACATGATAATAGTGGGGAAGTGCCTTCGAGTGAGAATTTGTTAATATTCTCTCATCATGAAAAACTTGTACAAAAAATATTGTGATGGGAAGATATTTGATAGAAATAGAATTCAGACAAACACTTAAATATGTGTTATTTAACTGTGATGAACTTTGACTTTTTATTCAATAAGTATAATACATAATGCCATTACTTTCAAACAATTTATCTCTTAAACTATTATAAACTAATAGATTATTGAATTTCTCGTAAGTAATATTGTTAATTTTTGCTATCTTAAAACTCATAGGTAACTGAATCTCAAATCTTTAAATTATAAGATGAATAATTTTAAATTTTTTTTTATCATTCCATTACTTTTTATAATTTTCGTTCTTGTACTTTCAAACATAAATGATGTAGTAGCATTATTTAGATCTTTTGATTAAAAGGAGGAGATAAACATCAAATTATTTGCAAAAGGTTTTATTTCATCAAATTTTAAAAAAATTTGAGATTGAAAAATATTAATGGTTAGTTGATTCGATGTCAAAACTTTAGGGAGTACATTAAAACAATTGAAGCATCAAATAGAAAAACATTGTTCGCTTCGAACCTCGGTGGGCAAAGAAATATGAATACAAATTGTAGGGGGGGAAAAACAGAGAAGAGGGGCATTCCGAGAATTGAACTCGGGACCTCTCGCACCCTAAGCGAGAATCATACCACTAGACCAAATGCCCTTGTTGTCATTTTTGCTAAATATATATATCATATTAAAACCTAGAAGAGAAGAAATTTCCTTCTACTTCAGTGTCGAAACTCGAAATGAATAAATATTCCCTCCTTCCAAACAAACCCTTGGTCACTGATCATCATCATCTCAACCAGATTGTCTTATCAATGGGCATCACTCATCACCCTTTGCAGCACCTCATGATTGAATCTCAGTTTCTTAGTCACTGCTTGCTAATTCTCCTCCTCCTCTTCTTCTTCTTGTTTTTTTTAGAAACTATCAGTTCATTTCTCAGCAATTTTGAACTTCACTTGTAATAACCTAACTTTATATTTTTAATTTTATAACTGGAATTGCTTCACATGTAATAAGAATGGGTATTTTTCGTTTTATGAAAACCTGATTTTTTTCTTCAAATTTAGGCAGTGAACAAATGGAAGCGGTTATCGACACTTCCAAGATACTTTTCCTTTTCATGATGAGATGATGATGATGATGATACAGTTGTGCTTGACAGTCCCTCGGCAGAAACCCAGTTGGAGAAACTTTTCATTTTTATACTCAACTGCTTGATGATTCGACCGCGAAACATGAACTGGTTGGTTAGTGGTAAGCCAAATAGTCCTCGACAAGGAGGATGAAGAAATCCATTAGAGGATAATGTTGATGAGGTATCTGATGTTGAAATTGGTACAAGAATTAATTGAAGCAAATGGAGTAGTAGGCTTACAAATGAGGCAGCCCAGGCCACGTTTCAGGGATTTCGCAGAAGATTTTGTTTCTGATGGCTGTGCTGGTGAAGATAAGGGCGCAGGTCTGTATTCCTTGATTCTATCCTGTAAAAACTTTTCTTTATTTTTCTTATTCTTAGCTTCTGTTTTTTCGTTGGTCTCTGATGACATATGTTTTGATTCTAGAAATGAATCTAGACCTCCGTGTATTGACGAGGCAGAGTGTGATGAATGAACTTGCTGTCTCACTTGACTAACTGAAGGGCCGTTAATTAATGGTGAAGATACTGAAGGGAAAATTGATTCGATTGCTTACACGTGATCAAGAGTTCGTGAGGTTAAATTATGTTGTCTCTGAGGAACCTGGAGAGTTATCCCAAGTTACTGCAGTTGGCTTTGTGGATCACTTCCTATCATGTACTTTTCTCCTGGAACAGAGCTCAAGAACACTGTCGGGAAGAAAGTTTCTCCTGCTCTGAGTGCGAGAGGCTGTCAACATTTGGCCAAAGGTATTGAAACCAGAACCCCAATTCATAAGAATAAGACCTTTGAATGGGTTGATAGTGAGCAGCACAAGAGGATTGATTTCTTGGCCAATAGTATTAATGAGTCTTTTGATTCTGGAGGCTGCCAGCAGAAAATATGATCCGAGGCTGTCAACATTTGGCCGAAGGTATGTTGACGGTAAAGGAGGTTGCAGTCAGATGATGACTGGGAAGACAAGCCTGTAGATCTTCATTAGAAAGTAACAAGCTCACCACATACAGATTCAAGGGTTGCAGTCCACAGTGCGAAAGACAAATACAAGACGGGGGGAGAATCCGAATTTATTTAGGGAGCAATATTTTGCTAAATATATATTTATTATTAAAAGTTTAATTTATCTTTAATACTTATATAATATTAAATTAATAAATCTAACATTTAATTTATAAATTTAATGTAAAGATAAAGTTCAATGAGATAAAAATATTTTATAAATAAAATTATAAAGTTGTTATACATCACTTATGGACGTGGGGGGTGTCAGGATCGAGAAGTCAACATCTAATTGTTTGGTTCACGATCACTAAAAGATCTGGGTATATTGGTCTTATTTGAAATTTCAAGGGTAGAGAACTGATTCTGGCTAGGGAATGTATTAACATCATAAGCGTATTTTACCTGAGATAAGCTGCATTATGTAATTTTGAAATACTGGCCAAATTTTTAAGAAATTTTACAAACTTGGTGTAAATTCCAAAAGATATAAAGGAAAATCAACACGTATTTTTCTGAAACAATGCTAAGAAAAAACATTTTGTCTCTCTTTTCTTATAAATAAAAATGTGTTTTTTTTATAAGGATTAGGTCGTATGTAATTAGCAAAAATATTTTTTATTTTAAAAGAATTTTTTTAAGATCATGTTTGGCAAAACTATATTTTTGTTCAAAATAATATTGTCAAAATAGGTCTAAGGATGTTTTTGCCAAACACGCTCTTACGCCAAAATTCCTTTTATCAAAACAATGACAAACTCAAAATAAAATTGTCAAAATAGGCCTAAGGACATGTTTGTCAAACACGCCTTTAAGCCAAAATTCCTTTTATCAAAACAATGACAAACCAAATAAAATCTTAAGTATTTGACCTGGTTTTAACTTGACCAGGTCGACCCCAAAACACTGGTTCAACCATGAATTGAACCAAAAACCAAGGTTTAATCCAAAACTAAACTATAACAAAGATTTAAATCAAAACTAAAAAAAAAAAACGTAAAATATAAAATTTTCTAACGAAAACAGATTAAACACCAAGGAAAACAAAGAACATGAAGAACATTGAGGAACGTTTAAACTCAAACCTAGCAACGTAAACATTAAATCATACCAAATTTCAAGTAATAAAAGGTAAGGTTTTGTTTGCAATCAAATATAGATCAAGAATCAAGTATCCATTTGCTTTGATTATTACTCAAACATCATGAATTTTGTCAAAACTGAGTTTTGGTTCAAAACCAATATCCTAAAATTAAAACCCATAAAAACAAGTTATTGATGCATGAAAACCCTAGATTATTTACTAATGATGATATACAAACTTGTATAAACCAAAATCAAATCATAATGAAATCTAAAAGTAGCACTTAAGACAATGTTATTCAGATGAACATAAAGAACATGAACCCAAGTTGCCCCGAAAACCTAACATACATTATCAAACCTAGAAAATACATTTTGCACCTCTAAACCAAGCTCTCTTAACCCCAATAAAGCACATTATCATAAACAAATAGGTTTGAGTAAAAAAAACACTAACAAATAACCTTGAATCATTAAAAACATGTATAAGATTTCAACTTCCAAAGCTACAACCTTATTATCAGCCAACAAAAACATTAAAACTCAATCCAAAACTGACTCTTTAAATACTTGAGATCCAAACTAAACTCAGGAATCAAGAACATGAATTAGCAACCTAGAAAAAGCCATCAAATACCTACTACTACATTTGAAAAATTCCAAAACTATTATACTTCATCAAAACCAAACACAAACACCTTTTAGATATCCTAGCAACACTAACAACAATTTCAAATCATGATTAATCAATCAAAACAACATTTTTATTTGTTAATCCACATAAATGTTAAAACATAAAATAATGCCAAAAAGATTCAAAAATATTGTTAAACATTAAAAAAGAATAAATAGGTAGGCTATATGGAGTTCACCCTTGAGTTTTCATATGGTTAAACCATCTCCAAGCTTGTTGTCTATAGGTTGTTACTTCCCTTCTCTTTCCCTTTCTTTTTTCCTTTTCACTTTCTATTCTTTTCAAAACTTATTAGGCGTTCTATGTTAGGTATTTAAACCTTTACACTAGGGTCTTTTTACAAAGTATATACTTACGTTTTTCTCTCTTTTTTTTTCTTATTTGATTTTTAAGGGTATTTATAGGGTTTTTCTAGGTTTTTTGGTGGATTTCATATAAGATTGATAAAAAATCAGTTCTTTGATCAAAATGAGAGAGTTCTAGATAAATGTTAACAGCTAGAACCTTTGTCCTTCAATAGTTTTTGGGATGGTGGTTTTGCCTAGGTGGTTTTCTCTTTCTTAGAGACAAAGACATGCATTTCTCACCTTTTAATCTCAGATGAAAGATTTATTATCCTTGATAAGAATCCCCTAGGATTTTTTAAGTGTGAACATATGAAAAAGTTAGGTGGTTTTGCACAAATGGGTATCTTAGTTAAGGTTGACTGAGTTGGCTATTTTAGAGGCTTCGTAGGAGAAACTCTAGTGTAAAAGTCATCGGAGACCACCTGAACTTGGTAGAGGAGATGCATATCTTTCATCTGGATCCATCCTTGATCCATTTGGAGATCAGTAGCTCCATATTTATTCACTTGAAGGTGCTAACTCGATCAACCCATAATTTAAAAATGCAGTGATAGCTTATTAGGGACATGATATTGAAGACTTTTATGGAAAAATTGGGATGTAAATATCTAATTTTATGGAAATAGGTTTATAAAGGGGATGTTCTTCTTCGATGGAAAAATGATTGGATTCATTATTAGTTTAAGACTCCACAACGAGCTCTCGGAAGGTGTCAACCCGATCATCCAAAACTACAAAGAAATGAGATAAAAGTGGGTGAACAACGCGTCGTCTAGGTTAAACCCCTAGAAATTAAGGTTTTTAATTTGAGATTTGACAAATTTCATTTTAGTCCTTATTCTTTCAGTTACTTTTAATTGCACCTATAATTGCTTCACAAACTCTTAATTTCATGCAATTTTACATTTGCCAAACTTAGTCATCAGCTCTAAAGTTTAACGTCATTTTCATCTTGGTCCTTGATTTCTGATTTGTGCATTTGGACCTTTAATTGACCATTATACTTTCAATTTTCTTCAATTTAGCCCATGATTTAGTAAATTTCAACCTTTAAAGTCTTGTGCCTTTATGATTTAGTCTTTAGTTTTGAATTTCTTCAATCAAACCCTAAATAGCTATCAAATTTTAATTTTGTTCATAATTAATCCTCTGATTTAACCAATTAAACTTTTCAAAGTTCAATTTCAGTCCCTAAACTTCAATTTCTTCCAATTAACACCTAAATTGACTAAAAAAAACTTATTTTCCTTGCAATTAAGTCCTCAATAAAATTAATTAAGCCTTCCAAAATCCTTATCGAGTCCTTACTCATCCAAATTTGTATTTCTTTACCCCAAATAAAAATATTTTCATCGAATAGGTCTTTTTTCAATCAAAATTGGGTAACTAATTTTACTAATCTAGTACATTCTAGTCCTCCAACTTTTTCACTTATAATTTTGATCCTTCACCGCCAACTTGAGCAATTTTTTGGGCTTTCTTCATGTATATCCTTTTGTATTTTTGGATTTTTTTCTTGATTTTTTTTATGGGATACAAAATGGATAACAACAATAAATATGGGGTTCTTTTTCCATCAAAGCATTATTCCTAAAATATTCATGATTGATGCTCTTTTAAATACTTGACATTCATTGGAGCCATAAAGACTGTTACATAATATGTTCTTTTCTTTATGAAAGAAAGCAATTGTTCTCATAAGCCGAGGTATAAAGGATACCTAGAATTAATATGTAGGTGCTTATTATAAGACATGTACATTGAACTGACCCGTATGATAATTTCATATGGAGAGATCACTTAAGTTTATGAAAAAGCTCACGTGACGGTTGTGTAAGTTATCCTTATACTTGAAATCATTAAGTTATCTTATATAGAAAGTGTTATGCTTTGATCCTATTACATTATCTTAATCGAGGTAACGAAAGGGCAGACATTGGGTATAACATGAACTATATGAAGGTACTTCAATGATCAAGAGAGGATTTATCACCCTATGTGAATTAGAAAAAAATATTCATCAAATAGTATTGATTGAGAAATCCGTGGCAAGGTGGAATGAGATTTGAAAAGGGTTTCGAATCTTATTCAAACGATTAATGACTATTATGTAGAGAATAAACATGATTTAACATGGCAGACATACTACATGCTTTAATGTTAATTCAGAATAATATTTTATAAAAAGATATTAATTACACTGAGAAACTGGTTATTGAAATGTTAGATCAAACCACTAATGACTTTTTTAATATTTGGGGGATGATTACACGTTGTTAGACAATGCACCTAATCTTCAAATATAAATTAATCAATTGTTGAATTGATAATATATTAAAATGTTTGATTTATTTAATTAGAATTATAATTTATATTTGGGCCAACATATTATGAACCTAATGGGTCACACATTAAGAACTATTAGTTTGAATTTTCCATCAAAGCATTATTCCTAAAATATTCATGATTCATGCTCTCTTAAATACTTGACATTCATTGGAGCTATAAATACTATTACATATTATGTTCTTTCATTTATGAAAGAAAGCAATTATTCTCATAAGCCGAGGTATAAAGGATACCTAGAACTAATATGTAGGTGCTTATTATAAGACATGTACATTGAACTGACTCGCATGATAATTTCATATGGAGAGATCACCTAAGTTTATGGAAAGGCTCATATGACAGTTGTGTAAGTTATCCTTAGACTTGAAATCATTAAGTTATCTTATATAGAAAATGTTGTGCTTTGATCCTATTACATTATCTTAATCGAGGTAATGAAAGGGCAGACATTGGGTATAACATGAACTATATGAAGGTACTTCAGTGATTAAGAGAGGATTCATCACCCTATGTGAATTAGAAAAAATATTCATCAAATAGTTTTGATTGAGAAATCCGTGGCAAGGTGGAATGAGATTTGAAAAGGGTTTCGAATCTTATTCAAACGATCAATGACTATTATATAGAGAACAAACATGATTTAATATGGCAGACATACTACATGCTTTAATGTTAATTCAGAATAATATTTTATGAAAAGATATTAATTACACTGAGAAATTGGTTATTGAAATGTTAAATCAAACCACTAATGACTTTTTTAATATTTGGGGGATGATTACACGTTGTTAGACAATGCACCTAATCTTCAAATATAAATTAATCAATTGTTGAATTGATAATATATTAAATTGTTTGATTTATTTAATTAGAATTATAATTTATATTTGGGCTAACATATTATGAACCTAATGAGTCACACAAATTAAGAACTATTAGTTTGAAATTAACTGAGATGATTTAGTTAAGTATAATTTGATTAAAATATATTTTAGAAATTAAGAACTAAAATATAATTAATACATGGATTATATTTCTAGATCTAAAAAAAATCAATTGAGGGCTTGATTAAGTTAATTTCTAAAATTATCCTGAATTAATATATAGATATTATTCAATGAGCAAATTGATATTTTGCTAATTTATAGAGTTTTTTCAAATTTCTCTAAAAATAATAAAATATGCCTCTTATTTTAGTTGTAGTTGTTTGTTAGACAGAAAAACTACGCAGGTCATAAAATAGATAGCTAAAAATCTAAGCATAACAATTCCTCTCTCCTAAATATTGATTTAGAATATTTTTCACTAGTGATTCGTGTGGATTATTGTTGGAGGCTGGACAAATAAACAACTTGTAGTTTGCAATAATCTAGCCTTCAAAAAATTATTCAAAGCCAAAGAAAATTAGATCTTCAAGTAATATATCCTTAAACAACTCTAGATTTGTCTAACAGAATCATAAGGACTCTAAAGTAATATTGTTTTATTATTTTCACTGTGTATATGATATTCGGGAAACCAAAAGTGATATGAAAGTCATCGTTAGACAATTAAAGTTGTTAATATATCCCGACCTCTTGTTGGCTGCAACAGCAAGGCAATCGGACGCACAGTAATGCATTATTGTTTGCCGGCCGTCCTATTCATGGACATTCTCTGCCGTGCTTGATTTTAACACTACTAGTAGCAAAAGGCCTAACATTATACAGTTAACTTGGTATTATCTTCAAATTCCTAAAGTCAAAAGATTCAAAGGGGTAGGCCACCATCATTCTTTCAGACTCATCCACAGCAGCAAGGCTAGGTCAAACTATATACTGATGGGGATCTGGACGACGGGGTGTCAATATATAGGCATGATCTTAATCATAAGAATGACAACATGATTAAGAAAAAGAAGGGAGAAAAACCGTATATTGGTCTAACCTTGGTTTGGTTTTTAGGTTAAAGGCTAGTAGTATGATAGGTTAAAATGTTGCTTTACGAGTAACTTTCGTGAGGAGAGCTAGAGCTTGCTTCAAGAAACTCGCCAGCAAAATGTCAGAAGAGAAAGGTAGCTGTACCTAAGCAAATCAAAGCTAGCGTTGGTCAAACACATACGTACCAGTTTGGCATTTGGATGCGTTTGTCCTGAAAATATAATAAATTGATTTTTTTTTTATTTTTTTCAATAATTTTAATATGCTAAAATTAAAAATTAAAAATAAAAAAACAATTATTTTAATATATATATATTTTAAAAAAATACTTTAAAGAAAACATTAAAAAAAAATCAGAACTTACCACTATCAATGAACAAGAAAGGAGGGAGTTCTGGTCACCGTTCAACCACGTCAGACTGATGGCATCACCTCCTTGCGTCGCTGCTAATTACAGAGTCAACACAAGCAAAAAGTCAAGAAAGCTAAATAGATTATTGATAATTGACAGAGAGCCAATTATATTGGCTTAAACCATGAAGACCGTTACTATTGGTCTTCAATTGGATTTGGTGACGATGTTGTCGAGAAAGTGAGAATAGATGATTAAGAAAGAGTTGTGTAAGAAAATTACATGCCAATCCTATCTTCATATTAAATTATCTTTGTTTTATTTTTTTCTAAAGATATATTTAAATAACAATATGTTAATTTAAATATTAATTCTATTTATTAATAAATAAAATATTTTCAGATTAATTCTATTTATAAAACATCTTTTTACTTCTTTTAAATTTTGAATCAAAATTCATCTTTGTTGAAACTTAGAAAATTGAAAGGATCCGGTTCTTATAATTAGTAAATATTGAGGATTAAGTTAAACATTTCACAAAGAATTAGAAAACACCACTCGTGTTCTTTGCTTCTTTCATTTTAGTTCTTTATGTATTAATTTCATCATTCCTTAATAATTTTACGTAAATTAGCTTCCAATTAGGCCCCTAAATAGCAAAATAAAAAATGAATGAAGATGAAAAAATTTAAATAACATTCTTTGTTTGTCTTCATTGGGGGGCTTTAAAAAAAAAACATTTATTTTTAATTAGTTTTTTTAATATATTTTTTTTATCATTTTAATAAAGTAATATAAAAAATATATTTTAAAAAAGAACAGAATCTTTTCTTAATCGAGAGTAGGAGTACTTTCCTATTTTTTGCCAATTTCTGCTCATCGTATCTTTGCACATGCTTTAAAAACGGAACTGCCGCCAAACATGAAGTTAGTGTTTCTAGTTAAAGGGCTTCACTTTTCTTTTCTTCTCTTTCGTCGAAAACGTAGATTAGATCTTGAGGACACGTCATCGTAGGCATGCAAAATTCAAAAGGGAGGAGGGAAAATGTTATTTCACAGGCCTAGGACTTAAGAAAGAAAGCAAGGGAAGACAAAAACGGGGGAGACCTGAGACCTGACACTTGTCCTTTTCGTTATATCTATCTGTCACTCATACTTTGCCTATGATTATTTTTGGTTCGATTTAATTTTATTTTTAAATAATTATATTAATTTTTTGTTAAAAAATTAAAATTAAATTGAAACCAGTTTAAATTTATCAATTTCAGTTTGGTTTGATTTTTTAAGATAAAAACTGATTCATACCGATTTGGCTCAGTTTTTTTAGTTTTTTAGTTTGACTCAGTTTTTTTAGGTTTTTTTCCGGTTTAGAGCTGGTTTTTTCGGTTTCAGGCTTATAAAACCGAACAAAACTGGTTAATTTTTTTAAAATTTTAATCGCTTTAAACAGTTTTTTTTTTTTGAGGGTGTAATTTTTTTAATTTAATTAATTTTTCAGTTTTTTTTCTGATCCTATCCTAGCTACAATTAACACAAGCAAGAACCATGTGGACACGCACGCTGATCGCTTTTAATTTTAGAGCCTCAGGCCTTTATCACAACGCGGCAAAATTCTTATCACTGCTATCTTGTTTCGTCCATGAGATTCAAATTAAAATTCAAAAAATGATTTTAGATAGTTCTGAGTTTTCTAAAAAAAAGAAAAGATTTGCTATTATATATGGCGAAGAAATTCCAGATAACCCGAGAGAGAGAGGAGGAAAAATCACTCCGGTCGCCATGCAAGAGAAAAGAAAAGAAAAGAAGAAGAAGGGCGTTACAGTAATTTAAACTGAGAAGTAGTTGAATAGACATGACTACCAGGTAATAACTACACAGAGCACACCCATCTCCAAGCCTAAAAACTTTAGTCTGAAACAGCTGTAAGGTCAGTGTTGTAAATAAATCAAAAGTCTAAGCCCAAATGGAAACTATTTTATTTTATAATTTATCCATCGAAGATCCAAATTTGCCATCCAGGAATCCCCCAATTTCCATGCGACGACGAAATCACCAAAAAAGAAAATAACCCGAGAAATCTGGAGAGAGAAACAAAGCCAGTGAAGAATTCCAGGGGGGGGAGGGGAGAGTGTGTTACAAGCACACCAACAAGAACAGAGAGAGAGAGAGAGAGAGAGAGAGAAGGAGAGAGTGTTTAATTTAATTTGTTCGGGGTAATGGCGGAGGGTGAAAAGGAGAAGAAATCAAGCAGCAGCAATAATGAGGAGAGCGTGAAGCTATTTGTAGGTCAAGTACCAAAGCACATGACAGAAGATGAGCTTCTGGCAATGTTCAAAGAGTTCGCTTTGGTGGACGAAGTCAACATCATTAAAGACAAGACCACTCGCGCTTCCCGAGGTTGCATACTTGCTTTAAATTCTTCACATTCAAGATTCGCAGTGTGTAATGGTTCTGGCAACCCTAATTTCCTCTTCTCTTAGGTTGTTGTTTTCTAATATGTCCTTCCAGACAAGAAGCAGATAAGGCTGTTAATGCTTGTCATAATAAGAAAACGTTGCCCGGGGTTAGTCCTTCCTCTGATTTGATCTCTCTCTCTCTCTATCTCTACAGTCTACAACTTGCTGATTTCTTGTTTTCTATCCACATTGTATTGTAGATGAAATGTGATTAATTAATTCTTCCGACTTAATTTGAGTAGTTTATTAGTTTGGTATTTATGGAAATTACTTACTGTGGTTGACTTTGGAGCCATGGGATGATTTCTACTGTGTTTGATATATTGTGAGTGACCTGTGGATCCTGTGATGTAATGGTTATAGATTACTGATGTTGATAACTGTTTAGTAAATTATTATTAATCATGTCAAAACAAGCCTCGGTGATTTACAGTAGTAGAATATGTTTGCATCACAAGTAAATTTTACTGTGTTGGAGTTGGAATCTGTTGCAACGAGGACTGGTTTTGTCAATGAGATCTTGGTAATATTGCTAATAGAGTAGTATGGGAAAGACGGTGGTGTCTTAGGAGGGATGAAAAGAAGTTGGCAGTGAAAAGTGTGGGTGAGTCGCTCTACACAAAAAAGAAATTAGGATGCATCTGTAGATGAGAGAAAATGTTGAGAAATTCTAAACCAAAATGGAAATTGTTTCGAAGAATGTATTGTAAGGATGCCGTGACAGGAAAAAAAAAAAAACACCTTTCTGCAGGAAAAAGTTGCGATGGAGTCTTAAGACTTTATTTGAATAGTTTAAATTTGAATGTAAAGCCAATCATTATGGAAAAACCATCGATACTTTTAGTTCATTACTAGATTATTTTAGATATTGCAGCACATGTTCACAATTGATCTTCAACATTCGATGGTTAATTACATCATATCTCAATCACTGTTATTGTAGATGAATAGTCATGCAATCTGGGATTTTGCTGGCCTGGGTGTTTCAGTTAATCAGGATTCTTTGAGGTCTAGCCTTTTTCTGGTTTTGTATAATCTGTTTTATTTAGGGGTTTAATTCTCAATGCCTTCTTTTGTTAAATATATCTCAGTGGTTGGATAGTCTAATAACTTGGAATGTGGTCCTTGATCGGTGCTAGCTTTGTATGACTTGTGCTCTTATTTTAATTAAGCTCTAATGCATTCATCTCACTGTCTCTCTAATTGAAATTCATCCTTTTCTTACTTTCCAATTCAGGCATCTAGTCCTTTGCAAGTGAAGTATGCAGATGGAGAGTTGGAAAGGCTAGGTGTAATAAAATATCTTTGACTATTGATTTATTTGCCATTAAGATCATTACTGTGAATTGCTGCAGCAAGATTTCTCGTGCCTTATCTGATACTTTTATTTTAGTGTTAATTTAGCATGTCCCATTATGATTTTTTTTTGTCCTTGCAATCCAGAACACAAACTATTTGTTGGTATGCTTCCAAAAAATGTTTCTGAAGCTGAACTATCCGATTTATTCTCTAAATATGGAATTATAAAGGACTTACAAATACTAAGAGGTTCTCAACAAACAAGCAAAGGTATTCTTTATTTAATAATCCTGATTTCTTATCTGGCTGTTGCTGTGAAGCACTGAACTGTACTGTTCTTGCTGATCTCAATTAACTAATTGGCAGGCTGTGCTTTTTTGAAGTATGAGACAAAAGAACAAGCCCATGCTGCCCTGGAGGACATCAATGGAAAGCATAAAATGGAGGTGAGCTTTATTGGCCAATGGAACATAGTTTTCAAGCTCAAGCAATTATTCTTTCTAGTTAGAGCCCAACTTTAATTCTATGCTGTTTAATAATGTGATGGGAAAAGTCATCTTTTTTTGTCTGTCGTTTTAATCAATTTTGGTTATCAAATTGAACTCGAACATTGAAAAAGGTTTTGTTACATGATGTAACATCATGGATCTGCCTGGTAAAATCTGTCATTTAGTCACTTTGATGGTGGTATGCTAACTATTTGGTCAGACAGGTGATGAGCTTTTGGCAGAATAGCATAAGTAACTTTGTCAAAATAATTTTTGTAGCTTTCTCTGAACTTGAACAACCAAAATTTGTATTTCCTGAATAGGCTGTACAAGATGAAGGTATAAAACCGATCACAAACTTGTATCAATATCAATATATTTTTCTCTTACAACAAATGATAGATCTAAAATCAAAACTTATCTTCATTTGACCTTGTTGCGTTCTTAACAGATGCTGTAGGAACGAGTTCCAAGTTTTAACTAGTTTTTTTTTTTCTTCTCCTTGTTGAGTTTATGTTTTATATATTTATTTATTTCTGTAAGTTATAAAGAATTGAGGGTCGAGGGCCAGTCTCCGTAAACCCGTTTAAAACTTGGAGCTCAGCATTAATATGGATGCATGAATCAATGATATGCAGTCTGATCGCTCTCTTGCTTTGTTAGGGTTCAAGTGTTCCTTTGGTAGTCAAATGGGCAGATACAGAAAAGGAAAGGCAGGCTCGGAGGGCCCAGAAAGCACAATCTCAAGCTATGCCCAATACTGATTCACAACATCCATCATTATTTGGTGCCTTGCCAATGGGATATGCTCCCCCTTATAATGGATATGGATACCAGGTCTGTTTTTTTTTTCAGGAAATATCCCAGAATCTGCAGTTACCAAAACCTTTTGGAACTTGTCAGGATCTTTCTTGACTCCCTAACTTCGTAGTATCTTGCTTTCCTTTCTTCATTTAACTCAAACTTTTTTTCATTTACTATTTAAAATCAAAATGGTGGTAAGAGGGTGGTCATCTCTTTGTTTTCCTTGTAGGCTCCTGGAGCTTATGAACTTGTGCCATACCGTCTGCGTGGTGGGATCAGACCTGACCTTTCACTCAATATTTCCCCTAGAAATTATGCTCCTGCTGGTTATATGGGCTCTGCTTATCCTACGATGCCAGGTCTTCAGTATCCAATTGCATATCCTGGAGCAATAATGAGTCACCGACCTTTGAGTAACTCTCCTGGTACATTATCACCCACAGTTCCGAGCTGTAATTCTGCAACATCTTCTGGTGCCAGTGGAAGTTCTGGGGGTCAAGTGGAAGGCATGTTTATTATATAATTAATATTATTCCATGTCTTGTTAATTGTCACTCCTTTTTGCATTCCCGTGGTTCTTTTCTCCTAACTGCCTGTGATATTCATCTTAGGTCCACCTGGTGCTAATTTATTCATATATCATATACCTCAAGAATTCGGTGACCAAGAGCTTGCCAATACTTTTCAAGCATTTGGTCAGGTCTTAAGTGCCAAGGTCTTTGTTGATAAAGCAACTGGTGTTAGCAAATGTTTCGGTATGAACTGTACTTCTGAGCCTGACATTTGCAATTAGGATATCTACCCATGTCTCTGATAGGCCTTTATTTGCAGGATTTGTGAGTTATGACTCACCAGCTGCAGCTCAAAATGCCATTACCATGATGAATGGATGCCAATTGGGTGGTAAGATGTTGAAGGTTCAGCTTAAGAAAGACAATAAACAGAGCAAACCTTATTGATCAGCAGATGAGTCAAGGAAGCAAGCAGGATTCTGTGGACATGTAATTGCTTCATGGGATTGAAATTCCCAAAACTTGTAATTCACTGTGCATTGTGTGCCGATACAATTTGTAATTTGTGTACCATGGAAGTTCATTTAGAGATTAATTACCAATTTATTGATTTTTCCCTGAGAGCTTCTGTTAGTAATATTGTTGTGGCATTCATGACAAACTCTTCTCTGATTTTGTGCTGTTTATTATTGGATTGACCTTTTTTTAATCCCTTGGTTCCTTTTGTTGGTTAATTAAACGAGTCATGGGTATTTAGGGTAAATTTTGAATTTTTTTTTTCTTTAATTTTTTTTATTTTTAAATTATTTTAATGTACTAATGAAAGTGTTTTTAAATTGCCACTAAAAATAATAAATTTGTTTTATTTATAAACAAATGGTTATAGCACTCATAAAAAGATAAGATAAATTTTAAGAGATAATTAGTAAAAAAAACCCGTAACAAGCCAAAGAGAATCAACATAATTAACCCTTCTCTGCCAACCTCCATTCCTCCATGGAAGCAGCATCGTGACCTCCACCAGCACTTCATCTTCTCTTGTGCAACACCGTGAGCAGTCCAGCGCTGCTGGTTCCTGCTCAGGCAGCATCTCGGTCCAACAGACAACTGCTTCACCTAGTCCGTTCCTGTGGTAGAACGCAGTCCAACCACTGCAGCACCGAGCAACCACCTTACTTCACCGCCACCAGTAGCACCAGTTCCATACTCCAAGTTTTCTTCCTTTTGTATGAAATTACTTGCTTAAAGAATGGGAGCATAGTGTAGAATTCAGGTGAGAATTCACAACAACACCAGCACTGGTGTTTTATCTTCTCAGTCCAGCACTATATTAATGTTAAATTAATCCGGATTAACACAAAAGATATACAAACATAAAAGAGAAGGGTACTGAAATTTTCATTAATTTGTTTATTCTAAAAGTGTTTAAGTTAATCTAAATATAAAGAGATTATATATAGGTTAAATTGAAAATATTATTCTACATTTAATAAATAAAACAAAAGTAAAAGTATTATTTAATATCTCCCCTCAAACTCACAATACGGCAGTTACAAAGATCGAGAGTTTGCCAAATAGAAAACGAGAGATGGAATACGACTTGGTAAAGAAATTTACAATCTACAAGGAAGAAGAAACAAAAGGCAAAGTAATGGTGTCATGCTTGAGATGATGACGAGTACGATGACAATTGATCTTAATGTGCTTAGTTCACTCATGAAAAACCGAGTTGTGAGCAATCTGAATAGAACTCTGGTTGTCACAATACATAGGAGTAGGATGAGAAAGAGAAACTCCCATATCAACAAGTAACTAACATAACCAAACAATCTCTTTGGTAGTAGATGTCATAACACGATATTCTGCTTCAGTTGAGAATTGAGAAACAATAGATTATTTCTTGCTCTTCAAAGAAATAAGAGAATCACCTAGAAAAATATAGAAACCGGTAACAGACTTGCGATCTGTGGGATTACTACCATGATCCACATCAAAGTATGCACGCAGCTCCAAGAAAGAGGTGGGTGGAAGTAAAAGACTCTGAAAGATTGTACTCCGAAGATATTGTAAAATACAAAGAACAACTGCCTAGTGAATAGTAGTAGGAGAAGAAACAAACTGACTAACAACATCAACAGCATATGCAATATCTGGGATATACCAAGCTTCCAATAATAATACGGTATAAAGTAGGATCTGTCAAAGGTTAACCATCAAAAGAAGAATGCATTGCGTTAACCTCAATGAGAGTATCTACAATCTTGTTATCAGTAAGTCTAGCCCGCTCAAGAATATTCGCAACATATTTTGACTGAGAAAAAAGATAATCTCTGAGTGAGGAAGCTACCTTAATACCCAAGAAATATCGAAGATAACCTAAATCCTTCATTTCAAGCTGCCTAGCCAACTCTGTCTTCAAAACTGAAATATCATCAATGTCATCACTAGTAATAATCATGTCATTAACATATAAAGATAGAATGATACAACCTGCATCAGTGCACTTAATAAAAAGAGCATAACCATGACTATTAGAAACAAATCCAAGAGATGAGATCACAATAGAGAATTTCTCAAACCAATCACGAGGTGCTTGTTTGAGACCATATAATGCTTTTTTAAGCTTACAAACATACCTAGAGTCATGTGAAACACTAGGAGGGTGCGCCATATAAACTTCTTCTTGAAGATCTCCATTCAAGAAGATATTTTTAACATCAAGTTGAGAGATACGCCACTGATGAATCGAAGCTACTGCAATAAGAGTATGAATAGTAGTTATTTTTGCAACAGGGGTAAATGTCTCCTCATAATCCATACTTAAGAATATCCTTTTGCAACCAACCTAGCTTTTATCGCTTAATAGACCCATCAGAATTAGTTTTGATCTTATACACCCAACGACAACCAACAACACTCTTACTAGGAGGTAGAGGAACCAGATCCCAATTATTTATCTTATGCAAAGCACAAAGTTCCTCATCCATAGCCTCTGCCAAAGAGGATCAAGAATTGTCTCTTTATAGGAAAAGGGCTCAGAAAGACAATGAATAGAAGCTAAAAAGGAAGTAAATGATGAAAAATAACAAGAATAAGCAAAATCTGGTAGTTTATGGACTTACGAATGCGTATGGATTGACGTAGAGGTGGAACCACAATCTCAGATGAAGCTTGAGGAGCTGTAAATGAGAATAAAGCTTTAGGTGTGCTAAAGAGTAAAGCGTTAGTACCTGCAGAATTATAAGTACAAATTGGTTGGTTGGACATGGAGAGGAGTATCTGAGGTACTAAGAACCTGAGATGATAAACTATTAGAATCCTCAGAAGAAGGATCTATACAAATAAGATCAGGTCTACTCAGGTTATGAGTAGTGGATGGAATAAAAAAGAAAGTTATATGCTCGAGAAAGACAATATGACGAGACACTTAAAGTTTCTGAGTTATTGGGTCAAAACAACAATACCCCTTTTTACCTTCACCGTAACCTAGAAAGACATAAATAACAGATCGAGAAGACAACTTACTGTGTTCTACATGAGGACAAAAAACGAAACAAGTAAAACCAAAAACTCTAAAAGATGAATAATCAGGGATATACACATATAACTTTTCAAAATGAGACAAACCTGAACTATGAGATGATGGAATAGTATTAATCAAACTTACAATAGTAAGGAAAACTTCTCCCCAAAACTCATGAGGAACAGAAGCAGACAACAAAAGAGAATGAGTAGTTTCGATAATATGCCTATGTTTTCTTTCAGCAACTCTGTTTTGCTTAAGAGTATTTGTATATGAAGTTTAGTGAATGGTTCCATCTAAGGCAAGCAACTGAAAATTTTTATTAGAGGTGTATTCTCCACCCAAATCACACCTAAAGCATTTGATTACAGCAGAATGTTGAGTTTTGACAAAATCTCGAAAGGCTGTATATATCTCAAAGAATTCAGAACGATGTTTCATTAAATAAACCAAAAAATAACGAGTATTATCATCAATAAATGAAACATAATATTGAGACCCTCCTTTTGTGGAAACAGGAGAAGGTCTCCATACATCATAATGAATCAAGTCAAATGGTGAAGAAGAAACAGAAATACTTCAATTAAAAGGTTAAGCAGAAAATTTTGCCAGTTTACATCCACTACAATCAGAAATATCACAAGTATGTAAATTTCCTAAAGCTCTTGTAGATGCTAAGAATCTCAAATGAGAAGACAAAACATGACTTAGATAAGAATACCATAAATAAAAACTAGAAGATGAAGGACTCAAACGAAAAGAAGACAGATCAATAGTAGTAGTAGCAGCAGCGATACCTGACACTTTTAACTCATCCAAAATATATAGTCCATTCTCCCTACGGCCTGTCCCAATCAATTTCTGAGACTGCATATCATGTACAATAAAAAAAAAAAGAAGAAAAAATGACTAAATAATCACCAGAATCAGATAATTGACCAACAGAAGCAAGATTTAATTTGAGTTTCGGAATAAGATAAACATTAGGGAGAGATAAGTGAGGTGTGATAACAGAACCAACACTTGTTAAGGGCATGAGAGTGCCATCAACAGTAAAACAGGAATGGAGGGCGAAGGGGACACAAAGGTAAAAGATGAAGAATCTGGAGACATATGATGTGAAACAACAAAATCTAAGACCTATTCAGAATGTGACATACCTCAACTATGAGGTAACTGACCTATGGAAGGAGAAGCGGACATTGCTTATGGTTGTAAGGAGAGAAACTTTTGAAATTGTTCAGCAGAGTACTAGGATCTGTGATAGAGCCTGATGAAGTTACTGCTGCAATATTGTGGTGTGGTGGTTTATAACCCTGAGGTGGTCTATGAACATTAGGTTGTGACTGGCTGTCATGCTTCCAAGGTTGATTCTGTTGTCTTAACTTGGGACATTGGGTCTTCCAATGACCTTTCTGCTTACAGAAACTGCACTCGTTGAAGCCAACCTTTGTGTAAGGCTTATTCTGATTATTAGATAATGACTTATAGGGTACTGCTAGTACAGAAGGATTTGAAGCAGAAAGAATTTTCTTTTTCAGAATAAGACTAAAGACGTATTTCTTCAGCCAACAACTCAATGACAACAGAGTCAACAGAAGACAGTGGAGAATGATGCAAAATTAAACCTCTAAGTCCTTTAAAATCACTGTGAAGTGTTGTTAATAATTATACTAATCGTTGCTGCTCTCTACGCTCAATATAGGCACCACATGCCTTTAATTCTATCAATTCTGTAAGAGACAATTGATCCCAAAGATCTGTCACAGTAGAATAAAACTCCTGAATACTCATATTCTTTTGATGAAGTGCTCGTATGTCATTCTCTAACTGATACTGCTTTGCAAAATTTGATTGCATAAATTCCTTTGCAAATGATCTCAAATCTCCTTTGCTGTCTCATACTTTGCCAACTGCGTACCTACGGAATGTGCAACGAAATTGTTGATCCAAGTAATAATCTTTACATTGCTTGCTTTCCATGTATCTATCAGAACAACATCCCCCTCCTCAGTATTCTTGGGTATAACATAAGTTCTACTAACATATCCCCACATCTTCTTACCCTTAAGAAAATTTCTCATTACATAACTCCAGTACGAATAATTCTTTCCATCCAACCTCACGCTCACAGACTAAAGCGAATCATCTCTTTCGGTAGCCATAATTAACAAACAAAAAGAACCAAAATGCAAAAACAGCGAAAGATAAAGTACTAGATTGCAGAAACTGAACAAATATTGTAGAAACTAAACAAATAACTTCTTGAAATTATACGATTACTCCAAAACACAACACAAGTTGCAAAAACTGAATGCAAATATCAAATTACAGAAGTTAAAGGAAAGACGAAATACCAGATTTTGCAGAAACGGAAGACAAAATATCACTAAAAAATATATTTCAAGGCTACGTAAAAGCTGTGTTTAGGATTAAACCTTGTTCCATAAAATTAGCTCTGATATCATATTAAATTAATTTGGATTAACGCAAAAAAAATACGAACATAAAAGAGAAAGAGACTGCAATTTTCATTAAACTGTTTATTCTAAAGTGCTCAAGTTAACTTAAATACAATATATATATATAGGTTAAACTAAAAATATTATTCTATTCTTAATAAATAAAACAATTTAAGATGCTTCTTTAGGGTAGCAATTTGTTGGCCCAATCTTTTCTTGCAGTTTCTCATTCCAAAACATTGAAGATACTGGTGGTTCACCTCACAGGATTCAGGTACCTCTGATTTTAAGCTTCAAGCTTAAACTTGGGGGTTCTGAGAATCGTTCCAGTTCCTCATTCTGGTGGTACTCCTGTATATAATTCATTTCACATGGCTGTCATAGATCTGATTTTGAAACATTTGTGTGCGCTAAGTTATTTTTTTTTAATCTCCCTTATGAAGACGGCTCTTCTCGAAGCGTAAGTGAATTCCATGAAGATCCAAGAAACTCATGTATAAACCGTTGCTTTCCTTGAGAGGACTGTTGCAGAGGAGGTGTCATGAGGGAAGGAATGAAGGGAAACATTATTGCTCCAATAAAAGTTCTCAATAATTTCATGCTGCTTTCATTTCTTTCTTTTACCATGTGAAGGGGCTGTTTTTCTCTCCCCCACCCATGATTCCCAGGCCACGCCATGGATTTTCTTTTTCTTAGCATGTCAACGCCTCGCCTGACTTTGTTGGTGGTTAGGGATATACCTAGCTCACTCCTCATTTTATATCACTCCAAGGTATCAGGATTTTGATCAGAAAAGAAAAGATGGCGTCACTGAAAAATATACTCAGCTGGGTATTCATCCCCATTAATGGTTTTTTTTTTTTCATTTAAAACTTGTATAACCTCACGGTGTTGAGATTTAGTTAAATTTGAGAAAATAAGATAGTAAAATTTAAATCCATGATTGTTTTTGTTGATAAAACTTTTATATTTTATAAATAAATTATCTTGACTTAAAATTTAAGTTAGCCGCGTATAATTTTATATTTATTTTATCCCTGCTATGGCAAGAATAAGAACGAAACCCAACAATGATCAATGCAAAATCTGGAAAAAAAACCAACGCAAAAAAAAAAAAAACAATGACAATTGCTTGAAAATACAAAACAAAACCCCATTCCTGAAAATTGCAAACGGAAAAAAAAAAAATCGATAAAAAATACAGCACCCATCAATCTCCTGTTTCTCTTCATCCAGTTTGTTGAAGAAAAAGGAGGAGGAGAATTGCAACTTGCAAGCACTAAATGCATTATTTGTTATTTTTTATTATTATTAATATGAATGTCTAGACTAGTTTGTATGTACCTTAATTAATTTCACGGGTTTTAAAATTAACGACCATGTAATCTTTTAATGATTTTAAAATTTATAAAACTCGAATTAATAATTTTTAAAAAACAAATTCAGAACTTAATCAGTAAAACCAAACCATTTTTGACTAAATACATTTCTTAAATTCTTATTTTCTTGCTTTCGTGGTGCGTGTAATGCACAATATTCAATGCATATAAAATACACTAAATTGAAAAACCCAAAACCCAAAGAACATCACTTCCCTCAAAAACATTCTCTTTCTCCTCTCACCTTCGTAGTTCATAAACTTTCTCTACCAATCCAGCTGAAAATCCCTTAAAACCTATGAACGAATCAACATAAATATTAACACAAAGAAAACGAAAAATTATTTTTTATCAAACTAATTTGGTGATTTGAAAGGAAAAAAAAATATGGCAAAGCAATAGCCAGGTCTAAAAAGAGGAAATAAAAAAATGCATTGGATGATTAGGACACCAAAGCAAATAAAAAAAATCCACATGTCATGCAAAGAGAGGAGAAAAAGTTGCAGCAAAAAATTACAAAAATACCATTATCATCATCACAAGTCCATCTAAATTTCAAATCACCCTATATACAAACCCAGAATCCTACACATAATTTCCAAATTTCCATATATACAAACCCAAAATCCCACACATAATTTCCAAATTGTCATTTTCTACAGTGAAAGTGCTTTTCTGTATATGTATACTATGCTATAATTGTCTTTAATATTGAACTCAATTGTGATATATACAGCATACATATTCCCGGGAGCAACTGTTGTTGAAGTCCTCAAAGATGATAACTAAGAGAATTGAAGAACTTGTATCAAAAGTTACATGATAGCTCAAGGTCTATAAGATATTGTTGAACCAACAACGATAAGAACTCCTAACGAAAAGGATCCTGAGGTTGCCTCTAAGGCTTTTGATAACCAAGAAGCTGGTGCTTAGGCTAAGGATTTTATTTTTTCTCCACACATATAAATATACCAATAAGCAAAAAACTTGGGTTCAGAGGGAAAAAAAAAATCCCAAAATGGAGCTTTGCAAATTGGCGTAGGCTTTTGGGTATGAAAATATGCATTTACACCTATGCCCCAACTTTTGTTAACCAAACGGACTGCAAGAGTACATGAGCACCATCTTAAAATGCAGTAATTCAATGGGTTTAGTGCTGGGTTTCTTGAAACATACACTTCTAGTAAAAATAGTAAATTCAAATTTTTTTTTGAGACTTTTAAGGATTATGTTAGATTGATCTAAAGTTATTTAAGGTTTATACAAAGATAACTAGAAGGTCATATGTTTTTTCAACTTTGAATAATTATTTCAATGTTGGGTTATTGCAAATCATAAATCGTCCAAGTGTTCGGCCTCTAAAGGTAATTCACACAAACCACCATCAAGAAATTTTCTATACACTTTTAGGAGAGAAGGATTACTATAACTTTAAGTGCTAGTTTTTTTTTAGGTGTTTCTATAGTGTACTATCATGTGCAAAAAAAAAAAAAAAACATAACATTTTATTTATAGGGAAATCTCAAAATACTATAAATGATAAAATATCAATTTGCCCCTCAAATAATATCACATGTATTATTTTAGGATAATTTTAAAAATGTATTCAATCAAGTCCTTACTTGATTTTTTTTAAGTCTAGAATTGTAATCTCGTGTATTAATTACATTATGGTCCCTCAATTTCTAAAATTTATTTACAATTGAGTCACACTTGATTAATCATTTCATTTTAATTTCTGACCAATGGCTCTTATGTGTGTGATGCATTATTTTCCCTAATAAGTTGATCCAAATATAAATAACAATTTTAAATAAATAGGATTAAATAATTTAATTTATTATCAATTTAATAAATGATTGTTTTGTATTTGAAGATTAAGTACAATATCTAACAACCTATCATGATCCCTCAAATATTAAGAAAGTCATAGTGGTTTGACTTAACATTTTAGTAACCAGTTTTTCAGTGTAATTATTATCTCTTTATCAAGAATGTTTCAATTTAAACATTATAGCATTATGTATGTCTACTTTGTTAAATTATTTTTGTTATCAACACTATAATTATTGATTCATTAAATAAGATTTGAAACTCTTTTCAAATCTTATTCCACATTAACCAATGATTTCACAATTAATACTATTTGAGAACATACAAAATATTTTCTTTAATTTACTTAGGGTAAAAAATTATCTCTTGATTAACTCAAATACCTTCATATAGTTTATGTTATACATAATATATGCTCATTTATTACCTTTAATTAGAACAACATACAGTTAAGATCAAAGCATAACATTCCCTATATAAGATAACTAAAGATCACTTACATAATTATCACGTGAGCCTTTCCATAGACATGAGTAATCTTTTTATATGGAATTCTCTTATGGGTTGGTTTAATGTACATATTACGTGAGCCTTTTCATAGACGTGATTTCTTTTGTGTTTTCTTTTTCCCCTCTCCTCTTTTGCTTAAGAGCAGATCGCTTTTTTATAGGCAAACTAAAACCAAACATGGAAAAAACATGATGGTTTTTGCCATGAGTTTGTTATGAAAGACTCTTATTCTCTCTTCCAAAACCTTCCTCTCTAAAAATAGAGGGAGTTTGGTCCTCTTTTTTTCTCTTGTAAACAGAAATCACAAATGAGAAAACAACCTTAGAGTCTTTCTATCACAGTGATATTTTCTCCAATCATAAATTATTAGGTTGGGTACTTTGTCAATGTCATTGTGGAGGTTGGAACACAAATGATTCATTTAAAGATATTAATCTTATAGAGGGTATGTAGATTTACCATGACGATCAAACCACTCTTGATTTGAAGGTCTATATCTCTATATTCATTGATTAAAATGTAGGCTTTCGATTAGCCTGAATCTGTCAATGTAGGAGAGTTTTTTGCACTTTGGATTTTTGTTTTTAGATTATACAATTTAACCCCTGTCAATCATCAAACTTTCAATTTCTTTCGAAAGGATCCTAGATTTGATTAATTTCAATCCCTTTATACGCCATGCATTTTGGTCATTGGTTTAGAAATTCTTTAATTTGAACCTTAATTAGCCTTCAATTTTTAACTTTCTTTCAATTGAATCCCTGATTGGACCAATTTAGCATTTCCAAGTTTCAATTGTGTTCTTGAGCTTTCAATCTTTGCGAATTGATTCAAATTAGGCCTTCAAACTTGATTTTTCTTTCACTGCGTCTCAATTGAATCCATAAAACCTACTAGAAGTTAAATTAAGTCATTGAACCTAATTAATTCTTTCAATTTTGGCCATATTGACTTTTAAATTGATTTTTCTTCAATTAAGTCTTTTATTAAGCCAATTAAACACATTAAAGTTTAATTACGTCCTTAAACTTAATTAATTCTTCTAATTTTGGTCAAGTTGGATTTCAACCTCCATTTTCTTTCTTTTAAGTCTTTCTTCAGCCCATAGTGTGAAAATATTACAATCTGGTTATTTTGGTCAGTTGCAGCTTGAAGGCTTATCTCATCATGTCTTAAAAATATTTTTGGATTTTAAATTTTAATTTTTTTTTATTTTTAAATAGAAAAAAATTATTTTTCTATAAAATTATTTTTTGAAGGGATCCAAAATTGGGTTATGACAATGATCATCAAAATTGATTAAAGAAGTAGCAAACAATTATTGCAACAAAAACAATCTAAACTTCTATAAAACAGAGAAACAATACAACAAAATTACAATTTGTAGCTTATAAATAAATTTATGAAGTTAACTTTCCAAACCAAATAGTTCAATAACTAATGGTTGAAACTAAAGCATGACATGCAACTGCGTGAGTAGGAAGAAAACATTAGTATACAAAAATAACAAAGAGTTTTGTATGTTTTCTACAAATAATAAAATATTGTGAGTATTATTAGCATTGCCATGAATCTATAACTCATCACAGGTTAAGAGAGAAAGTCATCACAGTGCGGAACTAGTGTATTGACCTACATTCCACAGCGGATCAATAATAATTTTTAAAAAAAATGTTAAAAAAATATTTTATATTTTAAAAAATATTTTTTAAAACGACCTGGGTCTCGCGGTCATACCAAACCCAGGAGCCTTGGGTCTAGCGGCAAAACCAAACCCAAGTCTCTATACTCGGGTCTAACAATCAAGCCAGACCTAAGATTTTAATATATTTTTTAAAAAAAATACTTTTGAACAAAAACTATATCGGTAACAACTATAAAATATAATTTCTATTGAAGGAATAACAAATTCATAAATATAAAAAATAAATTATTTCAATGGAAAGATATGATTTGAATTTTTAGATATAAAGTATTAAATTAGATTTTTGTGATGGTTTGTTGTTTATAAATTATTTATACTTCATTTATAAATAATTCTTTGACCCACGTTACTTGGGTCTAGTAAACATGTTTAACCCAAGTTTACTTGAATAATAATAATAATAATAATAATAATAATAATAAAATAGAAGATAAAATTTCTATTGAAGGAATAACAAATTCATAAACATAAAACATGAACTATTTCAATGGGAAGATATGATTTGAATTTTTAGATCTAAAACGCTAAATTAAATTTTTTGTGTTAATTTGTTTATAATAATGAAGATATGTTTGCTTGGGTCTGGCAACCATGTGTGATGCTAGACCCAGGCGCGCGGGTCTGACCTGTGTGTCTAGGGTCTGGTAGCCATGTCATTCCCTAGTGTCAGACCCTTAAAAACCCGAACGGAGCATTTTGTCCCCAACCATTCTTTCAATGCCAAATATATCTCATGAAAAAGATAACCCCACCCCCAACTGCATACCTATCAAGTTTTCTTTGGCAAGGACAACCACATCGTTACACTGCTCCAATCCACAGTAACTTGTGTCTTGGTGAACAATAAAAGTGCAAACAATAAAACACTGATCTCCTTTAGTATATTGTATAATGTGTAAAAACAAAGAAATAAAGAAAATAACTAAACCTTGTTTGCTGTTAGGAACCATGCATAACATGTTATGATGTGGATCGTAGTGGGTGTTTGATCTAGATTTACAATCTAACCATTAAGTTGCTAGCAACATAGAAAATTACCAAATCGAGAGGGGAAAAAGAAGAGAAGTTGATGATTTATGCGTGGGAAAAATAAAAACAACAATCAAAGGGTAAGCTAAACACACAACACAACTAATCAAATAAAACAAAAGGAAAGAGATGAAACATAAATCTAAAAATGAAGTTAAGAACAAAAAACAATGCAAAAGGGACAGAGCATGAAAAGAACTTAACGAAATAGGACATAAAAAATGAATTAGATCAAGAGTAAACATAAAAATAACTAAAACACAAAAGTCACAAAACCCAAACAAAGAAGAGAAATAAAAGCAAGCAAACCCATCAAAAACCTTCAGAGAAATAACAATGTAATAAGCTTAGAGCAAACAACAATGTGAAAAGGGAAAAAAACATGAAAAGAACCTAAACAAAACATCATAAGCAACACTAGAATTTGAATATTTCAATTGCTAAAAAATAAAAAAAAAGGCAAAACATGAACAAATAGACATCCTTTCAAATTGTATCAAGAGTAAACATATAAAAAAACATACAATAGAAGGCACAAAACACCCCGTAAAGAAAAAAAGCAAGCGAAACGAATCAACACATTCATAAAAAAAAAACAATACAATAAGATAAATAAATAATAAAGAACATATAAACTGCTAAATGGCATGTAAAATGCCTTAACAAAAGGCATCAAACATCCACAACCTAAAGTCTCAACTTCAAGCATAAAATCCCCTGACTATTCATTTTTCTCCCGTGAACTTATTTGACAACAAAGAACGTCATCCAACAATGAAAAATGCAATAAATGAGGGTGAAAAAAAATAAAACCCAATAAAAACTACTCAACATCCTAATGAAGCTAAAAAACAACCAACAAAACATGAAATGAAAAACACCAAGATCATTTAAAAGAATTCTAAATTTTTTTTTTTTTTGCATAGGAAAAACAAGCATCACTAAAACAACACAACAAAAAAAATACGAGAAAAGCATAGAGTAAAAAAAAACTAAATAAGCATTAGAGCCCAAAGGCCAACCAAGCAAAAAAAAAAAAACAAAAGAAAAAACATCTTGCACAAACTTTAAAAAGCAATGCATAAACATGTAAACATAGACAATCAACCAAGAAGCCTCGCTAAGCTAAGAACTAAAAACCTGAGATAATAATAATTAAAAAAAAAACAAAGCATCAATATATAAAAACGAACCAAAAAAAAACAAAACCAAAGTGCAACTGAAACTACTGGAGTGATGAAAAATGAAATTGCAACTGATAAACCAACAGGATAACAAATGAAAGCATCATAAACAACATAAAAGAAAGAACAGTTGGATCAGAAACCAATAATTTCTAGAAGAAAAATAATCATTAAGTTGTAATAAACTTGCAAAAAGATGAAAAAATTAGTTAACTCGCAACCAAAAACACCATATCAATAAAACTAAAATATTAAACAAACATTAATCAATTAATTCACCACCATTTGAAAAATCTAAAACACATTTTATGCACAATGATTAAGGAAATGCAATGACCTACAAAGCCATACCTAAGGATGATGAAACCTACACAAGGAGTTCTAAAAAATGGTCAATAAACAACACTCATTATCTATTGTTTGAAGAATTAAAATTCCTAACATTTTTACACCAAAATCATTCGACCTTAGCTTAAAAGCATCATCGCCAACACCACCATTTTCATCATTGGTGATGTGAGAGCAAGCCTTTTCTATATGCACCATTTTCATCATCGGTGATGTGAGAGCAAGCCCTTTCTATATATAAGAATCACTATCTCCCTAACCAGTGATGTGAGAGCAAGACGTCTTCCTTCTTTGACGTGCCTCCCTCCTCTTTATTGTTACCTATTTTTGACCCCACAAAAAAAATCAAGTAAACATATAAAAAGAAAAAATATAAAAAGAAAATCCAAAATACAAGAGGATATATAGGAAGAAAGCCTAGAAGATTGCGTAAGTTGGTGGTGAAGGACCAAAATGACAAGTGAAAAGGTTGGAGGACCAAAATGTATAAGATTGATAAAATTGATAACCCAATTTTGATTGACAAAAGGGCCATTGATGAAAATATTTTTATTTTGGGTAAAGAAATACAAATTTAGATGAGGACTTAGTGAGAATTTTGGAAGATATAATTAATTTTATTTAAGATTTAATTGCAAGAAACATTGATTTTTGAAGTCAATTTAGGCTTTAATTAGAAGAAATTAAAGTTTGGGGTCGAATTGTAATTTTAAAGAGTTAATTTGGTCAAATCAGGGGCTTAATTACATAAATATGGAAGTTTAATGAGCAATTAGGGACATGATTGAGGAAATTCATAACCAAGAACCAAACTAAAAAGGATGCGTAAATGCAGGGGTTGAAATTGATCAAATCAGGGGTCGAATTGAGAAATTGAAAGTTTGTTGATCAATTAAGGATTAAAATGCATAGTTTCAAAACTAAAGACTAAAATGAAACAGAAGGCCAACATTAGGGTATATGATTGAGTTTGGTAGGGGTGAAATTGCATGAAACTTTGGGTGCAATTAAAAGCAATTCGAAGAACAATGATTAAGTGAAAATTTTCAAATCCCAAATTAAAAACCCTAATTTCTAGAGTTTAACCTAGACAACGCGTTGTTCGGCCACTAGTTAGCTTCTTCTTTGATAGTTTTGACTGATTAAGTAGGCATTTTCAGGTGAATGAATGTGGCGTTTCTAACCACCTCTGAGGTTGTAACCATCATCATTCAACCGAGAAACACTCTTTCTACAAAGATCAGTTATCCCCATTAAATGTTTACATTATGTTTTCTTCAACGAACTCAACAACATCTTGTCCCTAATCAGCCATCACTGTATTTTGAGATTCTCAACTGATCGAGTTGACACCTTTAAATGAATGAATGTGGAGCTATAAACCTCTAAATTGAGTAAGAACGGATCCAATTAAAAGGTATATTTCTCCTCTACCATGTTCAGGTGGTCTCTAATAACTTTTATATTGGTATTAATAATGTGATTTGTGAGGACCAAAAACAGTATGTTTAGAGGTCTAGAAAGCCCTTTTTGAGGTTTGACAATGATGGGTATATTTGGGTTCTAAAGCAATGTTTTTCATGTTCTTCGGAAGAACATTGTCTTAACCTTATAATTTAAACCAATTTTTATTCAATTCTTTGCACTAAACCATTTGACAAACTTGACTAGTAAATAATTTAGGGTTTATTTACATCAATAAGTTTCTGAGGGTTCTAATCCTAGGGTTTCGATTTTAAACCGAAACTCATTTTGACAAAATCATGTTGATTCTTTGTTAATCGAAGTGAATAAATGTTGGATTAGAGATCATTGCATGATTTCCAACATGTCTATGTCTTTGTTTTGATTGTATTCGGTCTGATTTGGGATCCATGTTGTTGAGTTTACTTTGGATGTTCTTCGTGTTCTTGTGATGTTCTTTATTTTTTCTGCTTTTGGTCAAAGATTTCTGTGTTTTGTGTTTTATTAAGTTTGATTCGTTTTAAGTTTTAGATTTAGTTTTAGTTTAGTTTTCAGGTCAAATCAATGTTTTTGGTTCGGTTTAAAAATTTCAAGTCAATCCAATTGGGTCAAAATTAGGTCAAAGGTTTAGACACTGTTTGGCTAACAATATAGTTGCTAAAGGTTTCTTTGGTTTAATGGTATGTTTGACAAATACCTCATAAATAAAAAATGTTTTTTTCTTTTAAAGATTTCTTCTAAAAAATTATAAAATTGATGATTCGTTAAATGTTTTTTTTTCTTATGATTCTAATATCTTTGTATAGAAATATGTAATTTAATTTTAAAAAAATCAGTTGATAATTTTATAAAAAAATATTTTTAAATATCGTTCTAAAATAAAAACTCGAATCTCAGTATCAAACTGGCTTAATAGTTTTCCTTATCCAGGTCTGCCGCCCACAATTATTTCAGATGATGTGGGGCACCGTATACCACCAGGCACCAACTAAGACTTTGTCTTTGCTTAATTTGCTCCTAACTTTTATGTCATTTTCAGTTTGAAGGATTTGTATGCATTTCTTTCCTCGAGAAGTGTGTGCTTGACAGACATTGCTGATTATTTGGAGGATTCCAATGATCATTTTCAATGACATTGCTCCTAACTTTTTTATGCTGTTTTTTTTATAAAAAAAAATTAAAATATTTTAGTTACTGTTTTTAAAAAATAAATATATATTTAATTAATATCATTTCGAGATAAATTCTGGTATTTAAAATAAATTAAAAAAACAGAAGTTAATAGATTCCTAAGCACGTTAATTTTGGATAAAAATAAGTAAAAATAGTTGCCCAGAAAGAGCGAAGGAAGAAAATACTTGTAGATTGACAGAACCAACAAGCAAATCCTTTCAGCAGGTCGCTTGATCGACACAAATACGTACCAAATCTTCAACGAATGATTGCGTGATAAATTACAAATACTAAGGCTGACATTGTTGACCATCTGACCTGTGATTCAAAACAGTCAACTGAGTGCTGGACTAGTGAATCCACACTTTTTTTTTATAGTAAGATGTAAAAGTTTGGTGATGGGTTAATTTTAAATTTATTATTTTAATTTATTCAAACCAGTCAATTGGTGATCTTACGTGCAATAATATATAATTTTTCTTGTCCAGGTTCATATATTTTTTAATCTATTTAGAAAATATATAATTTTTATATAGTAATAATATTTTTTTGAAATTTAATAATAATAATAATAATAATAATAATTCTTAATTTTACTTTTCAAATCAAATCTATGGTTATTTTTTCAAAATTAATCAAAATTAATTTTTTTTCAAATTTGTTAATTATTATATTAATTATAATAAAAATAATAATATTTATAAATATCAAATCCAAGAGTCTTGGGTCTAGCTGCAATCTGAACTCATTAGAGTTGGGTTAGGACACGGGACCCAAGAGCTTTAGGTCATGACGTCGGACCCATTAGCCTTAGGTCTGAATGTCTGACCCAAGTGTCTTGGGTCAGGGAGGGCTGCAAAACCCAAGGGACTTGGGTCTGCGCCCCTGCCACCCCCAAGTGTCTTGGATCAGGGAGGGCTGCAAGAACCAATAGATTTGGGTCTGCACTCCTACTACTCCCAAGCAACTTGGGTTAGATGTCACTTTCCAGCCCAAGTTTCTTGGGCCCGGAAGGGGATGTCTGACACAATTTAATAATAATAATAATAACAACAATAATACTTGATTTTACCCTTAAAATTAAATCTATGTTTTTTTAAAAACAATTATGGTTTTTCTTCGATGATAATAATATATTTTTTAAAATTTACTAATGATGATGATGATGATGATGATGATGATGATTCTTAATTTTACCTTTGAAATCAAATCTATTATTGTTTTTCAATAATAATAATAATCTTTTCAAATTTATTAATTATTATACTAAGAATATTAATTATAATCAAAATAATAATATTTATGATAAAAATAATAGTATTTTTAATGTTAATAATATTAATTATAATAATAATAATAATATTTACAATACAAATAATAATATTTTTAATAATAATATTTTTAATTATAATAAAATAATAATATTTATCATATTAATAATAATTTTAAACTTATCTAACTCAAGTTTTTATAATAATATTTTTTTAAAAAATTATTAACGATAACAACAACAACAATAATAATAATTGTTGTTATACTTTTTTTCAAATTTGTTATTCTTCTCTGCGGGGTCTGCAACCCCTAGGGGGGCTTGTAGACCCCAAACGGAGGTCAAAGAGACCCATAATAATAATATTTAACTTATCTGTTCAAGTTCTTATATTTTTTAATCTTAAAAAAATATATCGTTTTTTTTATAGTAATAATAATTATTTTCAATATTAATAATATTATTTCAAAATAAATAATTTTATATTAATAATTTTAACTATAATAAAAATATTAATATTTATAATACAAATAATAATATTTTTAATATTAAGAATAATATTTTTAATACAAATTTAATATTAATACTTTTAATTATAATAAAAATAATAATATTTATAATACAAGTAATTATATTTAGAAACCTAAGACCTAAGAACTTTTGGTCTTGATGCCAGACCCAAGAGAATTGGGTTCTAAGGGAGGACCCATTAGCCTTAGATCCTGACGATGTAGTCAAGAGAATTGAGTCCTGATGCAGGACCTATTAGCCTCGGATTCTGACGCTGGATCCTAGAGCCTTGGGTTAGGTGGGTCTGCGAGACCTAGGTGATTTGGGTCTGCACTCGTTGCCACGCCCAAGCAACTTGGGTTAGACGCATCTTTCTAGCCCTAAGTTTCTTGGGTATGAAAGGGGATGTTTGACCCAAGTTAATAACAATAACAATAACAATAACAACAACAACAACAACAATAATAACTGATTTTACCCTTAAAATCAAATCTATGTCTTTTAAAAAACAATTTACGGTTTTTCTTCGATGGTAATAATATTTTATTTAAAATTTACTTACAAAAATAATAAGAATAATTATTAATTTTATCCTTGAAATCAAATCTATTATTATTTTTCAATATTAATAATAATGTTTTCAAATTTATTAATTATTATATTAATAATATTTGTAATAAAAATAATAGGATTTTTAATGTTAATAATATTAATTATAATAAAAAAATATTATTTATAACACAAATAATAATATTTTTAATATCAATACTTTTAATTATAATAAAATTAATAATATTTATAATACAAATAATAATATTTATTATATTAATAATAATATTAAACTTATCTGACTCAAGTTTTTATTATTAACGATAACAACAACAAGAAGAACAACAATAACAATTGTTGTTATATTATTTTTTCAATTTTCTTATTCTTCTTTGCGGGGTCTACAACCCCTAGGTGGGTCTGTTGACCCCAGGCTGGGGTAAGAAGAGACCCAGACATACGGGTCTGCAGATCCAGTGGAGCGGTTTTGCAGACCCCAGGAGCACGGGTCTGACTCTAGCCCCCAAGACATGGCAGCCCAGCGCCAGGTGTTAATAGCCTAGAGCCTGCAGCCTCACCGTGCCCCATCAAAATTAGAACTGATCATTTTCTTCCCAACCATCCCTTCAATGTCAAATGCATTCCAATGAAAAGATAACTCTACCATTCCCCTGCAGTCTTTGCAACTCTTCATGGCAAAGGTAGCTCTGTCATTATACTGCTCTAATCCACAATGTAATTTATACGTAAACAGTAACAGAAACACTGAGCTCTTTTAGTATATTGTATAATTTATGCGTTACAACTATATTATTATTTTTTTAAAAAAAAGAAAAATTAAGTTACTCAAATTATAGTTATAATCAACTAAATAAACTAGTTTTATTTAAATTATATTGAAAAAAAAAACAATGATATGAAATGAAAAAAAACTTTATCTAAGAGTAAAAAGATGATGTTATTTAATTTTTAATTAATTAAACATGGAAGGACAAAATAAGGTAATAAAAGAGAAGAAAAGAAAACTGGTGTAAGCTAATTTGAGTCAACATGGTAGACATGTCATCTGGACATTAAGGGGCAGTCTAATTTGAATTAATCTGACAAACTTGCATCCTAGATTATGAGGTCTGGATAATTCGATATAAAAAGATATTGAAAATAACCACAAAGTCAATTAAAAAAAAATGTTGAATGATGATATAAGAAAATAAAATAAGAAAAAAAAATGTCAACCCTATTAAGTTTTTTAAACTCGTAATGTGGGTAATTAGACTAAAAGTACTATATATTAAAAAATCATGAATTTCAATCCATAGGAAATGAAATGTTGAAGGATGATTTGAAAAAACAAATAGAAAAAAATCCAATAGAAAAATAATAATTAAAATAATAAGAATTGAAATCAAAAGAAAAATAAATTAAAGGGCAGCAATATATTTTTATTTTGAGAGTTAAATTGAAAAGAATATAAACATTAACAAAAAGAAAAAAAATCAAAAGAATGAGAACCAATAATAAAGATAAACAAGCAATACACAATTAACTTGGATTGAAAGGTAAAATTAAAAAAAATAAAACTTTTATAAAAGGTTCAACGAAAAAAAAATCTTAAATGTAAATCGAAAAACTTATACACGCATCTAATTAAATTAATCACAAAATATTTTGTAAATAAATTATTAACAATAAATAAAAATATAATTGAAAATATTAAGAGACAAATATAGATCAAGATATTTAATATCGTAACATGGATCACTTACCCGGTAGTGTTTAACAAAGTTATTTATTAAAATTAATTTGTAATAGAAATTGAAAATACATAAAATTTATTGAATAAAATAAAGAAAAAAAAACATTTTATGCAAGGCACATATTAAAAATATTGTAAAAAATATTTTTTTATTCCAAAAAATAAATTTAATATATATATATATATAGATGAATAATACTAAACTCATAAAAAACTAAATACATCCAATATAATTAAAAAAATAATTGCTATTTCAAAAAAATAAATAAGCAAATAAAAATCATTTTCAAACCATTTTTGACCCAAAACCTATAAAAGAAAAAACAATATAAGGGGTACTAATCAAAACATATATGTAAAAATTATTTTTAAAAATACATATAAAAAAAATAATAAGGTCAGGCCAAGCATCTGACCCACCTAGAAAGGGCTTACACAAAAGCTTGCAAGTTTAGACCCACGTATGCGAGGCTTTATTATTTTTTTAGGTTAATGGGATGGACAACATGTCGTCTGCTCTATTATTTGACAAAAAAAAGATGACGTGTTGTGTGTATTGGCAGACAACACGTCATCTATCATTTTCAATAATCCAGCCACTATGGTGGCTAGAAAAATAAGGTTCTTGTTTTTTAACCAAAAAACTCATTTTCAAACCATTTTTTACCTGAAACACCTAAAACACCTTTGAAACCTTGTTAAATTAATTCATGGCATCTAAAAACATAAAAAACTGCCCGAAAACCCATAATCAACCCTAAACAAAAAAATCTTCTAAGCTCAAAATTTTTTTTAGACACTTTCAAAGAACACACCTAATTTTAACTTCCCTTATCATATGGAACCATTTGACATAAAAAAATAGACTGTTTTACTGGCTATAATTGTCATCAATGAAAACTTTCTTTCTAATACGGTGACCCCCTCTGTCCTCCATAAAGAAAAATAATGAAAAAATAAATAAAGTTTGATATCAAAATTGAATTTTTTAAAATTAGAGAGTCCGGTTACCTATTAGCCAAAAAAGATAAGGGACAAAAATAAACTTTTCAAGCAAATCTCAAAGCCGTCATCTATGTTACCCGCCTTTTTCATTTCAATCATCTGTCTTTTAATTTAACCTTTCTTCCAAAAAAAAAACAACTGGGTGTAAATTTAGGCTAAAAATAGCTCAATTATGAAAAACAAATTGAGAATCAAATTGAATTTTTTTCAAAAAATAATTATTTGAAGTGATTCGTGAGAGAATACATAATAAAATTGCTATAGTGAATTGACCACACAACTTAGTGTTTTTGTTCATTAGACCATACCATAGGGTTAGAATTACTTGTTAGATTTTTTATTTATTGGATAGTAAAAATATTTTTCTTGTATAAATCAAAATGAAGTTTTTTTAAAATGATTTTAAAGATGTATACTACATGTATACAATCAAAATTAAGTTTTCTTAATAAAATTTTTAAATAATAAATTTAAAATTTAAAATCATAAAGTAAAAAAAAAAGTGAAGGGGTAATTAAAATGTCGATAAGAAAGGTAAGTCGTATTAAAAGAATATATAATACACATGAAGTAAATTAAAATGATAAGTACATTTTTAGCTAAATTGTGTTTTTTTTTTAATATATGTTGATATATTTTTCTAGATGAGGATAATAATATCATTGAACTTCACAAATCCTGTAAACTTGCCCGTGGTATCCTTTAAGGTGTTGTTGCTGGTAATTTCTTAGGAGTAGTGCAACACGTGGTTAATTGTAGTGACTTTGATACTATTTAAGAATGCGGTGTAAATTGTGTTTTTTTTAAAAATAATTTTTTTATTAAAAATTAATTTTTTTAATGTTTTGAATCGTTTTGATACGCTGATCATAAAAACAACTTTTTAAAAACTAAAAAAACATCATTTTGATGTATTTCAGTACGAAAAGCACTTTAAAAAGCAACTGCAACCACACTCCCGAACATGTTATTTATCTACTTAGGGTGAGGGCTAAAATTAAGGGGAGGGGAAATTTTATTTGACTTGTATTATAGTAATTAGTGGTATTTTATAAGTTTATTAGTTATTGTTTATTTAAAAAAATATAAAGAAAAGAAAGAATATAAATCAATGACAAAAAAACCAGGATATATAAACCTAAAATTTCTCTATTATAGTTATATACGAGATGACATGCCCGTGCGCTGCCGCGGGCTTATAAAACAAATATACTTGATAGTATTATAATTGTGAACCAGCGCTAGATAAGTAATAGAAATTAAAGGTATGATGGAGCAAATATTTCATGACGAAAAAAAAAGTTGTGTTGGCGATCCAAAACTTAGAGACTGAACAAAATAATTTATAGCAATTTACAGTGTTTTGTGAGGAAAGATACAGTGCTTTCGCCACATAATTTAGCTTTTCAGTTAATAAAAAGAAAAAAAAATTACAAAGCTAAATTCTCTATCAACTTAATATTAAAAAAAAAACCAACAAAGATAATTTTGGAAGAAAAAAACCCATGAGAAAAAACGTTGTAGCAATTGATAATGTTTTGTGAGGAAAACTATGATGCTTTTTCCAATAAAATAAAATAAAAAACCATTTAGAGAAATATTGCAACAATCCACAGTGTTTTGTGAGAAAAACTACAACGCTTTCCTCATATGATTTAGTTTTATTGTAATTATAATTCTTAACCAACTCAATATTAAAAAAAAAATTGACAAAGATAATTTTGGAAAAAATAATAAAAAAATCACATGGGAAAACACTGCAACAATTCACATTGTTTTAAAGAAGAAAAATTACAAAGTTAAATTCTTAATCAGCTCAATATTAAAAAAAATCGATAGAGACAATTTTATATATAAAAAAATAACAAACAAACACCAAAAAAAAAATCATGTTGGAAACACTGTAGCAATTCACAGTGTTTTGTGATGAAAGCTATAGTGCTTCCCCACATGATTTAGCCTTATTTGTAATGACTTGTAATTGTAATTCACAAACAACTCAATATTTAAAAAATAAAATTAAAAAGGATAATTTGAAAAAAATTATAAAAAAACCATATGAGAAAAAACACTGTATCAATGGACAATAATTCTCAAAAAAAGTTATAGTGCTTTCCTCATATATTGTAACTGTAATTTTTAACCAGGTCAATATTAAAAAATAAAATAAAATAAAGATAATTTTGGAAGAAAAAAAACCATACGGAGAAACACTGTAGCAATCAACAATGTTTTAAAGAAAAAAATTACAAAACCAAATTCTCAATCAGCTCAATATTTTAAAAAAATCGACAAATATAATTTTAAAAAATAAAGAAATAAAATAGAAAAACTAAGTGGAAAAATATCGCAGCAATCCACAGTATTTTTTATTTAAAAAATTACAAAGCAAAAATTTTAACCAGGTCAATATTTAAAAGTTAAAATCAACAAAAATAATTTTGAAAAAAAATAAATAAAAAAGAAAAAATAAGAAAGTTGAAAAAAATAATTTTGAAAAAAGAAAAAAAGAAAAAAAGAAAAAAAAAGTTAGCAAAAAAAAAAACAGGAAGAAGAATCACTGTAGATTACTATTGTAATCAACAGTGTTTTGTGTGCGGGGAAACAGTGAATCCCCCACACGGTTTAGAGTATTGTACAATATATTTTTTTTAATAATAATTAATACGGTAATCACTATAAAATTACCAGGAAAGGAGAGCAGTGGAGTGGAGCCCATGTGATTGCCGTGCACAATTGCTCCAAGTTACTAAAGACATGGGTTACCGCTGCAGTTCCACAAAGGGAAGCTTGTAGGCGGACGCCTTGGTTTATCCTTTTTGTGGAATAGCCTACACATATAGTATATTATTATTTCATCCTGTAATTTTAATAAAATAATTAATTAACCCCTTTACTTTACAAAAATCATATTCAATCTTTAAATTGCATATTTGTTTACTTTCAAGACAATTGAACTTTTTCCCCCTTAACATGTCCTTAATGTGTAATAAAATCTGCAATCTCACCTACTATAGGCAACATAGAAAAGCATTTAAAAAGGGTAATTTGTATATTCTAGAAAGAATCAATAGTCAACTTTAGTTCAGGGACTAATTTATGACTTTCAAAATGAAAAAGGACTAACCTAAAGAATGTTAAGAGTATAGAGACTGAATTATAATTTTTGTCTTTTCCATTTTTAGACAAGGCAACCCTTTTTCTTGCGTTTGAATACTCAAGGTGAGAGCGAGAACCACCCTTGATTTTCTTCTACGTTTCAAAAACATTGCAAAATGGTACTATCTTGACTTTCATGGTCCTTCAATTGTACAAGCCAAAAAAATAACGAGTCTTTCTCCTTTTTTTTTTTTTTTTTTTTTTATCACATCGTAGTTGAATGGTTGCTCATATAAAGAAAAATATTCCAATCTCTTATTTAGAATTTGTTTAATCTATATAGAAATATTAAATTAAATTGGCTAGTTTATTTTCTATTTTTAGCATTCCATTTCCTCTAATAAGATTTTGACACTAGCATAGCATACAATATATCAATTATCAACTCCAAAGTCCGCTAACTATAGGCTTATTTAAAAATTTTGAAGTTGATTTTGTAACTCAAAAAGACAAGTGCCTGTGTGTTAATTAACATCTCCGCAAATCTTTTCGCCTCCCCTCTATCATGAATGTAATGGTCGTTTGATGCCTCACCAGATCCATATGCATTTCATCTTAGCATATAGCTAAATAAAAAGATATTGGTTTAACACCTTGTCAGACTCACATGTACTAGGTTTAAGCACGTAATTGAACTCAAAGATATTGGATCTAACTTCTTGCCATACCCACGAGCATTTGAGCTTAGTACATAACTGAACCAAAGCATGTGGGTCTAGCACCTCGCTATACTCACATGATCTGCAAAAATTATGAAAAAAAAAATTTAGGAACCATTTCAACATTATTTATGGCCCCTCACATGTTTTTCCAACCATTTCACTTAATATCAGGGCTGTAGATTTACACTGTAAGATATTGACCCAGTATTAAAAATATCAGCTTTTCTTTAAAATTTAAAAAATACAAAAATTCCTTATTTAGAAATTGAAAAACACCATAAAACTATTTTGTTTAATTAATATTTGGAGTATGAATTTTACAATTTAATGTATATTCTCGATATTAAATTAAATGAATGGATAAAAATAAAATATTAGGAATCAACTGTAGACTTTAATATTTGAGGGTATACAATTACATTGTAAAGTATATACATAAGTTTACAAAAAATACAAAGTATAAATAAATATAACATTTAAATTTTGGGCTTTAGAATAAATAGGTTTTAGTCTGATTAGGAAGATACTTATTGAGGGGGATCTATCTTAAACCTTAGACAAACTAACAAATAGAAATACAGTTAGAAAGAACACACTCAATCAACAATACAACTTATCATAGGTAGGGTACATTGAGGGTAATGTGTCTATCTCATGCACAACTAATCCTCCTACCCAGAATCTTGTAGGTCAATAGGTTTTCTAATGACCATAATACTAGGTACAACTTCTAAACCTTTCAAATAATAATTTTATGATTTATCCCAATACATCCAAAACCCCCTCGATCCAAGAGTAAAACTCACTATTCGACGTCGTGCATGCCACAATAATATAAAGGTTGGTTAAAGGGTAAGGCACTTAAGGTACGTGCCTATTATGACTGGGATCTCCAAGGCACCCTTTATTAGCACTCTTGATTCAATCCCAATCACAAGGGTTTTTATAGGCTTGAGGGATTTATCCCTATTTGGGACATCACATCTCTGGACAAAATGTTAACTGAACTCCCATCATTTACCAACACTTTATGGGTTTGATGATTGGAAAGAACTGTGGAAGTTACAAGTGTGTCCTCACAGGGGTAAGTCACCTCCTCTCTATTTTCTAGAGTAAAAGTTATAGGCTTGTGCCATGGGTTCTATTAATGAGCCATTATGAGGACCTATTTTCCATACTTCTTCTTGCCATTAAAAGTATCTCTTTTATCCGAAGTGCCCCCTAGAATCACATTAATTTTAGGTTGGGATTAGGCAGATTGGTTGAGCTCTTCTTTATCATATTCTATGTGGGCATGCCCTTTAATAAATTTTTTTAGATAACCATTAGCTATCAGTTTTTCAATCTCTTTCTTTAATATAAAATAATTTTCCATATCATGTCCTTTATTCTTGTGAACCAAGCAAAACTTTTTGGAGGTGTGTGTTTGTGAAGGTGACACCATAAGAGGGGTGGATATTGAATAAAGTCTTTTCCCTTAATAACTGTAAATACTTCATGAGGTTGGCATTTAGGGGAGTCATATGTCTCCTCTCGGGGTATTGTATGTGATATTTTACTGACATTTTCTAACCTTTCTTTGGATTATTGTCTCTACTGAAATAACAATTTTGTTTGAAAGGTTTCTCATCTTCAACATCTTGGTAGAAACAAGGAGGCCTATGCCTCAACATACTAGCCTTTTCCACCTGTATGTGATTCTTCATGACTTTCTTTACCTTAAAAAAACTTCTTTCTGGTAGAGCATACAAATCTTTCTATGGAGAACATTCCCTCACTCCATTTATCAAAGCCTTCAAAGCTACTAACTCAATCAATTCCTCCACCTAAAGTATTTCTTCATTGAACCTCTTTAAATATGCCTTGGTGGATTTCCCTCCTGATTGAGTAATGCCAAAGATTCTTTAGAGCTCTTCATGACGGGTATACTGGTGCTAAATCATGGCATAAGTTTAGCACATAGGTCATTAAAACCTATGATCGAGCCCATCACTAGGTTGTTATATCAGGCTTGTAATGACTCTTTGAAGGTCGTAAGGAAGATCTTACACATAACATCACTATCTTGAATGACCAACGTAAGGTTGTTATATATGTTTTAGACATGTTCTTGTTAATCCATACGACCATCATAGTTGTCTAAAGTCATCTTGGTGGAGATGTACTCCTTAATGATAAAGGTGTACAAAACTAGCTTGGATAAAGATAATCCTTTTATCTCATGAGGATTGTAAACTTCATCTTGGATGTATTTACTAGCCATACTCTATCTTGACTTTTATGGAATTGGTTCTGAGAGCTAAATGATTCTAGCATGGAATAGAAAGATTGATAGTTACCTTTAGTCCTACAGTAGCTAGAAGGATCATGTATAAAGTTATTGCTTATTGGAAGAGCATCATGTCTACTAGAACGATCTCTAAAGAGATTAAGAAATCATTGAGGAGGAAAGCTTTCCAAGTTATTTTGCTCAGCCTTCTCTAGATAATACAATTGACTCCTAGCAAAGGGGATTGCTTGTGGTTGAGAGGTTATGACTAAGGGAGCTACCTTATGTGCTACGACTTGCTGAGGAGATAATGCCTAATGTTACTCTTGGGATGCCAACATTACTTGGGTAAAGGCTTACTCCTAATTGATGAGTTGTTGAAACTTTGATGGAGTAGACATGCTAGCATTTGCATGGAGGTCCGTGACACGTTCCATCCTAGGAGTATCTTAATTGTTTGCCATTAATAGTAATTAGTGATGTCAAAAAAGTAGTTGATAACTTTTTGATTAGCTTAACATCAATTGATAATGTTCCAAAATTCAATATGATCAGGATTGAAGGTTTTTTTAGTGTTTGGATAGAGGATGATAACATATTCACGTCAATATTCCCTTCTTTAGAATTCAAAAAATTGATGATTTATGATAGAAGAGTTGACACCTACAAAATAATCCTTTTTTATGGCATTTAAAAACATTTTGATGATAAAGTTTGTCACTTTTAATAAGGAATCACAATAAATGAGAGAATGATGTATACATTCTAATAATAAGAATGTTTGTTCTTAGTTATGTATGATAAATGCTCTAAAAATAAGCATAATAATATTTGTTATTAGTTATGTATGATGAATGCTTAAAGAATAATAATAAAAAGAAAAGAACTCTTTACCTAGGTGGTTCATGGGTATGCATAGTCTCTAAACTTTATCATGTTGCTTGAATGGAAATGTTGGAATGTCATATCCTCTTGATACATTAATTAGGAATATAAATATCACTTACACACTATTAATGAGTGATATATATCTCTTTCATAATGTTAATGTTGATGAAATAGGTCCTTAGAAGACTTTAATGTATTTAGGGATGTAGGGAGATTATCATTCTTAACCTTTAATATTTTATATTAAAAGACATAAAAATAAACAAACAAATCCTTGTGATCTAATATGGGGCCTTAAAAGATTATCAACTCTATATGTATTTAGAGATGTAATGATTCCAAGCCCAATGACGCTGAGTCTGATATCTTTTCACACTCATGTGGACTTGGGCTCAATATATAGTTGAATCCAATAATATTGGGTTTGACGTTGAGTTTGTCATCTCCTTATGATACATTAATTAGGAATATAAATATCACTTACACACTATTAATGAGTGATATATATCCCTTAAACAATGTTAATGTTGATGAAATAGGTTTTTAGAAGACTTTTATGTATTTAGGGATGTAGGGAGATTATCATTCTTAACCTTTAATATTTTATGTTAAAAGACATAAAAATAAACAAACAAATCCTTATTATCTAATATGGGGCCTTAAAAGATTATCAACTCTATATGTATTTGGAGATATAATGATTCCAAGCCCAATGAAGCTGAGTTTGACATCTCTTCACACTCACGTGGACTTGGGCTCAACATATAACTGAATCCAATAATATTAGGTTTGACGCTGAGTTTGTCATGTCCTCTTGATACATTAATTAGGAATATAAATATCACTTACACACTATTAATGAGTGATATATATCCCTTACACTGAAATACGTTCTTAGAAGATTTTTATGTATTTAGTGATGTAGGGAGGTTATCATTCTTAACCTTTAATATTTTATGTTAAAAGACATAAAAATAAATAAACAAATCCTTGTGACCTAATATGGGGCCTTACAAGATTATCAACTCTATATGTATTTGGAGATGTAATGATTCCAAGCCCAATGATGCTGAGTTTGGAATCTCTTCACACTCACGTGGACTTGGGCTTAACACATAGCTAAATAAAAAAATGTTGGATTTGACATCTTTCTAAACTCATATGTATTTGAGCTCAGCAAGTAGCTAAACCTAAGGATGTTAGGTCTAGTACCTTGCTAGAGACTCATAAATAGTTGGGCTTAACTTTTAGCTTAATCCAAGGGCGTTAGGTTTCACATCTCATCAAATCTACGTGTACATGGGCTCAACATGATGAGCTTAGCACCTCGTGAGCCCCTCATGTAATTGGGCTCAACACGTAAGGGTGTTGGGTTTGACCTCTCGTTAAACCTATATGTACATTGGCTCAGGACGTAGCTGAACCCAAGGATGTTGGGTTTAACACGTCGCCAAACCCATATATATTTGGGCTTAGTGCGTAGCTGAACCTAAGGATATTGGGTTTGACATCTCGCCAAGCCCACATATACTTGGGCTCAACATATAGTTAAACTCAAGGCCATTGGATTTGATATCTTATGAGACTATATGTATTTGGGCTTAACACGTCGCTAAACTCAAGAATATTGCATTTGACATCTTGCTAGACCCACATGCATTTGAGCTTAACATGCAGCTAAATTTAAGGATGTTGGGTCTGACATTTCATCTGATCCACATGTAATTGGGCTCAACATGTAGCTGAACTCAAAGATGTTGTGTTTAGCACCTCTATAGACCCATATGCATTTGGGATTAGCGTATAGATGAACCGAATGGTGTTGGGTATGGCATTTCACTGGACTCACATGTACTTGGGCTCGACATGTAGCTTAACCCAAATGTATTGAGTCTGGTATCTTGCCAGATTAACATGTACTTGGGCCCAACACATAGTTGTACCTAAGAATGCTGGACTTGGAAGCAAGTTAGACTCATGTCATTTAAACTTGACATTTTGCCAAGTTTAGGTATGTTAGGTTATTACTCTACCTCTAGCCCTTTTAATCATGAGCTTTTAAGCAAAAATATTATACACACACAAATCACTAATGCATTTTTTTTACATATCAATGTTTTCTTTTCTCTAAAAATAAAAACAGAAAAAAGAACAAAAATAGGAATCCACAAATTAACCTACTCCTATATCAAAAAAGAAAAAGAAAAGAAAAGGGTGTCTAAAGTCTAAATACTAGGAGGTGTTGATGATGATTATAAATTGTGTGCCCTGCCCTACCATGAATGATACCTTCTAGAAGATTAGTCACATGGTTGATGGTTGTTTGCGTCATTTCACTTCAATCTCTTTCATGGCTTTCCGCCTTTCCCTTCTATTAATTTAATTGGCTTGACCTAAACAAGAAAAAGAAAACTTATTCGAAGTTCAAACGCAGCAAATTACAAGACGACCCAACATTAATTATTTTCTTTAGTACTTTAAATACTTGGGCTTTGTCCTAGAGGAGGAAATCTTCTAACCAAAGTCACAAACTATCAAAACATTAATTGCTTCTTTTTTTTGTGTGACAAAGAAATGGAGAGAATGAAGAAATCTGTTGATGTTTCTTCTTTCTTGCTAGTGGAAGCTACAGGTGATTCTGAGGTTGATTCTGATCCCAACATGACCATCATAGATCTTGTTGATGATGATGATGGTGATGCAGAGTCATGTAGCTGTGATACATCATACCATTCTTGTGTTAATGGTGTCTACAGTGAGGTTGAAGAATATCATGTTAATTATAATGTGGTTGATGAAGAGCAGCAGCAGGAGGAGGAGGAGAAGCAGCAGGAGGAGAAGGGAGTTCATGTTTATCAATCACGGGTTGATCATGGACATGCTGGGTTACCAGTGAAGCAAAAATCATGTGTTTCAGTGGATTCAGCCAACGAATCAATGAATGAGAAGGAGGAGAACAGGTTGTTTTGGGAGGCTTGCTTGGCATCGTAACTGAAGTCCGCAGGATTATTGTTATTTCTCTTTCTAACTCATGTTCCAAACCATCTTGACCTTCAATTTGTGTCAATGGTTTTACTGGGTTTCTTCTGTTTTTTTTTTTCTTCTTTTTTTCCTGGTTTATGAATTTTACCCGTTTTGAGAAAGAGAGGAGAGAGGTTAAACGCGGTATGTATATTTGTCCAAGAGATAACAATTGTACAGATGATATGCAACTAACTACTATAATTTTTTTTTTTAAAAGAAAATTCTTTTGGTAATCCTTAGTGATGTTGTGAGCTGTAATCTTCCAAGCTTTCTCATAATAATGGATGATTAGGGGAGAGCTTTATTATTTGATTTCTGATGATCAAAACATTTGATTGCCAGGCAAACCACATGAAACCATAAATTTGGAAGTGTGAAGGAGCAAAAGACAACGAACTCAAGTAATCAAGAAATCCTATGCATCTAACACGAGAATTTTCAGAAACTCAAACTTCACACAATAAAGTACTCAGCTAGAGCTCCAAATTAGTTGTAAACTTTATCATAAATGAACATTTGTTAAGCAAAGTAAACACCCGTATATAACAACGCCCAACAGTGAACTCAGAATCAGGTTTTTGTTTCTGTTGGACAGAGGACAGAGGACAGAGGACAAGGAATTAGACATGGGGAACGGATTACATTGGAGCCTAAGCTGCCGAGGTTAGACATACATTCCGATGAAACATAAATGTAAAGTTTTCAGCGCTGTGTTGAAACTTACAGAGCCCGAAGCTGAATCGATTAGTTTAACATGCCTTAGTCAATTAATTTGTTTAATATGTCTATAATCAATCAATTGATTGTATATGATGCTATTATTATATTTATATAAATATATATTTATTATTAATAAAAATTTAATTTATTTTTAATATTCATATAATATTATATTAATGAATCTAATATTTGATTTATAAATCTAGAGTAAAGATAAAGTTCAGGGAACAAAAATATTTTGTAAATTTTTTTATAAAGTTATAATTATGAGATTTTTGTTGCATCAAATATTATTCCTGAAATGTTCTCGGTCGATGCCCTCTTAAATATTGAACATCTATTACATCTGTTAAGACTGATACATATTATATATATTTTTTTAATAAAATGAAACCTTTGTTCTCATAAACTAAGGTATAAGGGATACATAGAACTAATATGTAAGTGCTTGTCATAAGACATGTACACTGAACTGACCTGCATGAGAATTCCATATGGAGATATCATTTGTGTTAATGGAAAGGCTCACGTGACGGTTGTGTAAGTGATTCTTAGACTTGAGATCACTAAGTTATCATACATAAAGTGTTATGTTTTGATCCTATTATATATTATCTTGGTAAATGTATCAAATGGACAAACATTGGATATAACATAAATTATATAAAGATATTTGAGTGATCAAGAGAGGATTTATTACTCTAGATGAATTAGGGTCAATAATCCACATGTTCTCAAATTCTATTGATTGTTAAATCCTTGCACAAGGTGGAATGAGATTTGAAAAGAGTTTTAAATCTTATTAAAAAGATCAATGATTATAATGTTGTGAACAAATATAATTTAACATGACAGACACACTCCATGCTAAAATACATAAATCAAAATATTATTGATGAAGTGATAATAATTATACTAAGAAACCAATAATTGAAAGGTTAAGTCAAACCACCTATGACTTTTTTAATATTTAGAGGGTCATAACAAGTTGTTAGACGATGCACTTGATCTTCAAATATAAATTAATTAATTATTGAATTGATAATAAATTAAATTGTTTAATTTATTTAATTCTATTTGTTTAGAGTTATAATTTATATCTGGGCCAACATATTAGGAACTTGATAGGTCACACACATAAAGAACCATTATACAGAAATTAAACTAAGATAATTAATAATGTATGACTTGATTGAAAATAATTTTAGAAATTAAGCACTAGAATATATTTAATTTAGGGATTATAATTCTAGTCTTAGAATAATCAAGTAAGGACTTGATTGATTAAATTTCTAAAATTATTCTTAAATAATATATGGATATTATTTAAGGTGCAAATATATATTTTTCTATTTATAGGGGTTTTAAGATTCATTATGAATATAAAGTTACGCCTCTTATTTTTGAGGAAGTTGTTTATTAGACAAAAAAAACTATGTAAGTCATAAAATAAAGAGCCAACACTCTTGGCATAGTAATTCCCTTTCTCCTAAATAGAGATTTAGAATATTTATCATTGGTGATTCTTGTGGATTACCGTTAGAGGTCAGAAAATTGAATGACTTGTGATTTATAATAATCTAACCTTTAAAGAATTATTCAAAGTCGAAGAAGATCAGATCTTCAGGTAATAAATCCCTAACCAACTTTAAATCTATCTAACGGGATCCTAGGGACTCCTGAATATTACATAAAATTTATCGTTTCCGGAACATGTATGGATTTCGGGAACCCAACAGTGGTAGTAGAGCCTTCGTTAGAATAATTATGGTTGTTTGATTGCATGTTTTATTGTTATTGGTGTTAATTAGGAATTAATTTTGAGTGCAAAAATTAAAAAAATGATCGGTTACCGTTCTCATCTGATCAGATCAGATCTAGCTGGAATTTGGATTTTATTCCTAGATTCTAGTGATTAAAAAAAAGGGTTTATGGTCGTTGCGCCTTCACTATTAGGAGCGTCAGTCGTTGTTGTGCCTGGCTTAGTGCATAGGCCAGTACGCCGCTAGTTGGCGAGGCAGCTGTGTGACTTGAATGAAAATAATTTTTGAAATTAAACTGATTGAAAATAATTTAAAAACCATTAGTCAGAAATTAAATTAGGATAATTAATCAAGTGTGACTTGATTAAAAATAATTTTAGAAATTAAACACTAGAATATATTTAATTCAGAGATTATAGTTCTAGTATTAGAATAATCAAGTCGGGACTTGATTAATTAAATTTATAAAATTATCCTTAAATAATATATGGATATTATTTAAGGGGCAAGTATATATTTAATCGTTTGTAGGGTTTTTAAAATTCACTATAAATACTGTTGGAGATCGGATAAGTGGACGCCTTGTGATTTGTAACAACCCAACTTTTATAGAATTATTCAAAGTTAGAGAAAATCAGATTTTCAAATAATAAATCCTTAAACGATTCTAGATTTATCTAATAGAGATCCTAAAAATTCTCTTGAATATTACCTTAAATTTATCACTTCCGTATTGATTTCGGAACCAATAGAATCATCACTCTTAACACTCCACAACTGGACACTCCCTAGCCTAGTGCAAGCAAAGCATACAGAATTAATGCAGTATTAATTTACAGAAGCAACCATGATGGGAAAGAGCAAGTCAAAATCTGCAAACAAAGCATTTTCCGAAGCATGTTGGGGACACTTCGATCAAAATAATTCAGTAGAGACCCAGATGACTGCTTAGTCAAAACGGACTCCTCTAATTTGTCAATCATCAGCACATCGTCATTAGTGCCTTCTTCGCATCCTTTTGATTGACTTATAATGTCAATCTTTGTCCTACTGTTATCTCACTTACCCTTAGAAAAACTTGTAGCACCCGCGAAGTCTTTTGGTAGGCCGCAAGCTGGTTGCTCCACAACCAGGCAGTGCAATTTTTATCCCCATCCAACTGCCTCAAGATGCATTCTGCTACCTCACTTAACCACTCAACGTCATTGTCATTATCTTCTTCTTCGCTGCCAGGGCTGTAATGGGCACGATCATCATAGTCTTACGGTCCCTATCTCAACTGACAGCTGACCCATCTCGAGTTGACTGTCAAATTCCTCATCAGTTTGCTGACCAGATGAATGAGATGACATGGGTAAATATCCTCCAGTAGCAGTCTCTTCATGCTCTCGCGCCGTTTTTGTGATTAAGGTTTAGTTGCACAGCATGCATCAATGCTGTGAATGGATCAGACATCTGAAAAGGGGAAAAATCTTCAATCAAATTTAGAAACACAGTAATAAACGAGATTAATACACTGAGTATACCATCAAGCGAACATGCAAGGCTACATTATATTTCTCGCTTTTAGCAGAAGTGCCTTCATTTCATTGTAAAGAAAAGCAACTTGCATGTGCTAAGAAGTAATGGAAATATACCTGAGTCATGTTTGGAGCATAGTCCATTGCAATATTCCCAGCAGTCTTTTTATTGGAATCTTCTTCCTCAACTACATCAGCCATAAGACCAACAGCCCAATTGAGCAATGCAGCCTCGGGAGGCTTAACTGCTTCACAGGCTCAACAGGTAATTCTTCCTCGTGTTGCATTGCAGAACCTGTTCAGGAGAAAGCCCATGCAGCACCCCAGAAAGAAGCTCCCTAAACCAGGCTTTTATAAGGCCTGCTAAACAATGGACAGATGTATCATCAGGCACAATCCCCCTGTTCAGCTGGTCCCTTGCATGCTTCTCTTGGCTATTTTCTGGGTTTAAACGGAAAACCCCTTCTGCCTGGAAAACCAACCAAAATCAAATGTAAGACAATTCATTCAATATTGAAGTGTGAGCATAAAAATCCCAACTGTTTGAACGTTAAGTGGTTTTGTAATCGATACCTTTAGATCTCCTTGTGAGTAGTCTATCCTGCATCATCAAGAGAATTGTGGGAATACAATTTCCCTTCGAATCATAAGAGACACTAAATTAACATCCTGGCACTGCAAATTGTGATGCTTAAAGTTAACCAAAAAAAAAAAAAAAACCACTAAATAATCCTAGAAAATAAGGAATTTATACAAATTCATAAGCGACAACACGAAACAAACTATTCATGAAAATTCAACAGAAGAGAACACAAAAGCTTTTACTTTTTTAAATTAAATATAATTATATAATCATGTCAATTATTGTAAACCACATAATCCAACTGGATAAAATATTATTTTAATTTTTTTTTCATGAAATAAGATGAAAATTCTCATAAATTTTGAATAGAATTCAAAATAAATAAATGTGCAAATTTGCGCATGAATAATATCAACAGTCAATATAAATCACATGTTTAACTATATAATTTTTTAAAATTAAAATTAGTGAATATTCCAATTTTTTTTTTCATGATTAAAGGTAAAATGCTCTAAAAGATTATCATTAATCCTTCATTAAACATAAATAAAACAATGTACGAGGATTTTTCCACGGCGAGGAGCTTTACATAAACTACTCTTGTTAAAAAAATAAATGAGTAATATTTTTGTAATTACGAAGAAATCAATTTCTCTCATTCCTTATAAGTTGGCCGACGGGTTCAAGGAGAGGGAAAAGGGTTAAATTTTTTCTCTTCACTTCTTCTCCTTCTTTTTAAATCTTGGCGAGATAGGGTAAGTAGCACAGGAAGTGAGGTTTTTACAGGGAAATTTGTACAAAAAATTAATGGGTTAAGAAGAACATTACTGTGTTCTACGACCTTCACTTCCAAACTGTATTGAATTCTTCTTTAATGGATTTCTCCAGAGGTTATAAATCTTCTCTTTAGTGAATACCTGCACAATGTCCCTTAGAGACCCCTAGGGGTGTTGACGGGGGACCCTTCGAAGATCAAGTCAGCACGAGGTATTTTTTATGTAACAAAAAGACATTAATGAAGTTATTAATGAGCTTTTATGAAGATAGAGAATAAGAAGGAGAAGAAAATGTAAAAGTTAGAGAAGAAGAAGAAGGATTGTGTTTATGTTTAAGAGCATAAGGTTTCGAACCTTTTTCCTGTGTACTCAAGCTTTCTTTTTCATTACCTTACTTGACTTGCTTCATACAATATAGGAGGGGTAGAGATGTAATCTCGTAATGGTAAAATAATATTATTCTACTGCTCGTGCCATCACATCTAATTAATATAAGTATGGACTGCTTGTTCGTAATTAATGGGATGTGCTGGGTATCATAATTACTAGCCTAGGCCTAGAGTATGGGAGACTTATTATGGAGTTACCTTTTAGCTATACGCTGAACCTAAGAGGAGTTAGGTTTAGTTCGTACGTTGAACCCAAAGGGAGTTGGGTTCAGCTTGTGACTGTACCTAATAATGGTCTGGCGTGGACGCACTATGGCCTGGAGTTGGGTGCAGACGCATCCCTAACCTAACATGGTGTTAGGCGTGGGCGCGTCCTGGCCCATCACAAGGTTAGGCGCGGACGTGTCCTGGGTTAAACGTGGAGAAAACATAACCCCATTTTGGGCTATGACTTTCGTGTGATAACCTTTAAATGGGGGAGGTTTTTAGAAAACAATAACCAATCAGTAGCCCCCCAAGTCTGCTCATTTTTTTAGAAAGATGGGGAGACTTAGGACCAAAGAAATTTTTGACTAACCTTAGTTGAGTTGTAATCCTGATCAGGATGTCTTTTACACTTCCCCTATCAGGGCCTTACTGGCAGGGATGGTGTTCCCAGGGAGTACATTGTTGAGTCTTTAATGTGTGTTCTCAGTCCTTCCTTAAAGGACTTTTCTTTTAACTTCTCTTCCCCATCAGGGTGTGGAGGTTTCAGAGCTTCCCCTTTTTAAGGCCTCGGTGGAAACGATCTAGAGCTCCTTTGAAGTCCCCTCTCTCCATGTTTCTGTCAAGATGAAAGCATCCATGTATATGAGCAATCTTGTCAATGAAGTAGGTAGGGCTCAAATGGCCAAATTGACTAAGGAGAATGGAGATGTTCAACATACTCTTTCTGGATGAGTAGTTGAGATGAATAAAGCTGAGGAGGAAAATACTCAAAGGATTCCTCTTAGGCAAGAAGCTGGGGAGGTATCCTCTGCTAACCTGGGAGTTGAAACGGTTCAGGAGGAGATTCCCAGGCCTAAAAGTCCCTATCTTGCGCATCAGAACTTAAGGTCTTCCCCAGTCAGGGCAGCAGTGGATACTCCTGCGGGTTCTCATGAGGAGGTTTCTCAATCTGGACCCTTAGAAGTTGGGGATGCTAATAGGGACTCTCCTAGTGAGTCGAGAGCTCTTGAGACTCCATTATCCTAGAGTAGTGAGTCCTAGACGCTATAGGGGTGTGTAACCCAATTTGGACTAGTATGAGGTAATGTCGTGGAAAGACTGGTTCCTTCATCCATCTTAGAGGAGCATTGGGCACTCATTACTGTCCTGGAGAAGTAGGTCTTAAATGCCATAGGGGTGTGTAACCCTGTTTGGACTAGTAGGAGGTGTTGTTGTAAGAGGGCTGGTTCCAACGCTTCTTGATGTTGTAAAGGTTGATACCCATGCTATCCAGGAGAGATGCAGGTCCGAGATTGTATAAAGGGTATGTAACCCAAGTTGGATAGACGGGGTGAGCCTGATAAGGCCGTCATAACACTCTTGAATGCCATAGAGACAGGTCCTATGCTGCCTAAGAGAGATGTGGGTCCTAGACTGCACACATGGGTATGTAGCCTGTTTGGACAGATAAGATGAATATGATAAGGTCGCTCCATTGCTCTTACTTCCAATTGAAAAGGCTAGAAAAAAAAGGGGTGTTGAAAGCCTCCCTGAAGAGTGAAGTATTGATCCCCTACTATTGCCTTGGAGAAGTGGGTCCCAGATGCCACAGGGGTGTGTAACCCTGATTGGTGACAGTAGAGGTTGATGCTCACTTGGGACTTCACTACCATCCTAGAGAAGTGGGCCTCAGATGTCACAGAGGTGTGTTACCCTGTTTGGATCGATATGAAGTATTCTTGAGAAAGGAATGTAAATTAAGTAAGAACACAAATGATATAGATATGCATTCTTTATTAATGAATTCAACAATGATATAGGTTAAGGTGGTCTGAATGTCATGCGTGAAGAAGGTTAGAGCCTTGTAGATCTTGTAGGTGATAGGTGTTAGCTCTGATCACCCGTGTCACCATGAAGGGACCATCCTACTTTGGAGCTAGCTTTCCTTTACTTTCTCTATAGGGCCCAAACAGACTTCAACTAGTTCTTCAATTGCCTTTGTTCTAACCTCTGGTTTCTTACCGTAGGTTTCAAGGTGATCAACCAGTAGGGCCTTCTTGCTCTTTAGATAGGTCTTTGCACACTCTCTTGAGACTTCCTAGTTCCCCTTAATTGCATCTACCCCTTTAACAGTTGGGAACTTCATGGTCAAATACTTGGTGCTGACCACTACACTGATCTAGTGAAGTAATGGCCTCCTGATGATGGCGTTGTATGGGAGATGAGTGTTAATGAACATAAAGGTCTCTCCGATAGTCTCATAATAAGGTGCAGTCCCTATAGTAACAGTCCACTTTACTGCCCCCTTCACAGGCACTGTTGATCCTTTTATCCCGATGAGGGGTGTTAGCACTAGAGCCATTTTGGAGGTGTTTATGCCTATCTTGGTCATGACTCCTACTGATATGATGTTTATTGAGCAACCATCATCCATTAGGATTCTATTGATCCTATGACCCTCTATTACTGTGAAAATCACCAAGGCATCTTCATGTGGGTGTTTAATCCCTTGTCCATTAGTAGGGGTGAAGGTGATGAGTTTGTAACAAGAATTTTCTTGGCCCATTGTAATTAGAACTTGGTCTCCCAACCTCATCCTCTTATTGATATTGCCGCCTGTACTGGTTGATGAGCCCCCCAAGATGATAAGGACCTCTGGGAGTGCTGATCTCTGTTGTCTCGCTTCACCTCTCTTTCTTTCTAGAGGTGGATCCTTTTATAGGAATTGTCAGAGGTATCCCTGTGTTAAAAGTCTCTCCACTTTTTTCTTGAGAGCATAACAGTCCTCAGTGTTGTGTCCCTTCTCTTTATGGAACTGGAAGTACTTCTTGGAGAACTTAAGGCTAGGATTAGGCTTTAAGGAAAGGGGATACTGAAGCAGGTTCTGACCCTTCAAGGCCATGTAGATCTTCGTGTAGCTGGTGTTTACAGGAGTGTAAACCTCTTCGGGCCTACTAGGATGTTTCTTAGAGGGCCTTTTCTTTTCAACATCTTGTGGTTTGACAAGGGAACGGTTTTTGTTGGGGGGTTCAACTTTGACCCCTTCTCTATGGATCTGATAGGAGCTTCTACGAGTAACTAGGGCTTCCTCCACTTTTATGTGGCTCTCAATCATCTATGTGACCCTTAAGAGAGTTCTGTCCTGTAGCGGGTGGAGTTGTTTCCACAACTCTTCACTTTTGACCCCCTTGATCAAAGCCTCACAGGCTATGGGTTCTAACAAGTCTTCCACCTGAAGCATTTCTTCATTAAATCTCCTCAGATATGTTCAGGTGGACTTCTTCTCACATTGGGTAACCCCAAATCGTTTTGTAGAGCTTTTTGTCGTGGGAATGCTGGTGCTGAAACGTGTTATTAGTTTAGCACGCAAATCCTAAAAGCTCATGATAGACCTTGGCTTCAGGTTGTTGTACCATATCCTCACGTTCCCTGATTAGTACTTAAAAGTGATTTTTTATCAAGGTTTTATATCATCATTTTGCACTTGAAGTATCAATAACTCCTTAACTAAAGCATGTTTTATAATAAAAAGTCCGATACTATAAGATACCTTTAATTTATGGTAAATGTTCATCTTAAATACAGGCCTATCACATAAATGAAAGGATTGATTGATGAGTTTAATAATGAAATTGAAAGGACAAAGAGAGGGCCAAACTTAGAAAAGAGATGCTGGTTCAGTCCAAACTGGAACAATGTTCGGTCATCGGGTCATATCTAGAGCTGTAGATCTTGGATTTAGGTCTCCTTTATATGGATGGAAAGCTAAGATATAGGCCCTAAAATTTTTATGCAGAGTCCAAGATTTAAAAAGGCCATTTTCAAATTTAAGTCTGTTCAAATTTAAGTCCTAGAATTTTTTTTTATATTAATCTCTTGTTTATGCTTTTCATTTCCTTTCCTTTACTTAGTTAACTTATATCTTATTTATGTTCTTATCTTGTTTATTTATGTTTCTCTTCTTCGTTATGTTTAGCTAAGTTTATTATGTGAAGGTGAAAAGGTTACACTAATGGTGTAAGAATAAGTATAGTATAAACTCAACATGGACTTTAATGTTTGATACTAACATGTTTTGTATTTGTTATCTTATTCACTCTTAATACTTTGCTTGTTAAATGGTTAATCTAGATTTATGTTGTATAACCTTGGTACAACAAATACTTGTCTTGGATACACAACTTGTTGAAGCATGTAATTCATTTCCAGTTATTTTAGGATGTCCGTTTCTTGCAACTTCTAATACATTGATTAATTGTAGGAATGGACTGATGAAGCTATCATTTGGAAACATGACATTGGAGATGAATATTTTCAACATTTGTAAGCAACTTGGAGATGATAATGATTTACAAGAAGTAGATTTTATTGAAGAATTAGTTTATGATCAACTTGAATCTACTTTGAATAAAATTGATTTTGATGAATCTAAAGATTTGCAAATGATTTATTCTCAGGAAGAAATCACGGATGAAAAAGGCACCGAAAATGTTGATGTGGATCTTTTGTCAAGAGTGATAATAGATTCGACATCTGACATCACACGAATCAATGAGCTACTGTTCAAGTGAATTAATTCACTTGAAGAGTACAGACACATTTAACCAAATGGAAAGAGACCACACAAACAGTGCAAACACAAAGAAAAAGAAAGCATGCAACAGGTAAATAGAAAACAAACCTGGAGAGGAAGAAACTGCAGTGGTGTTGAAAGAGTGATGGTCGCTCGGTCTGTGTCCGTCCTTCTTCTTATATTCTGTGTTTGGGTCTGGTTATTGCCTCCTTCTTTACTTTGCATCTTCGGCACTCTCTCTACTGATTCCTACCTTTCTTTTCAGAAAAAAATGGAGCAAAGACGTGTTTCTTGTCTTTCTTTTGCTGTTCCTCCCGTTCTCTTCGTTCTTCTCTTTAGGTCAGCAGTCGAGGCTTCTATATAGCCTATACATGGCTTTACTTAGGAAACAAATATTACATTAACTCTAGGGTGTAATATCGGGTGAACAGAATTAGGAAACCAGAATATTTGATTTTGATTCTGTCATCAGCAGTGATTTCTTTCCTAGTTAGAGGATGTGTGGCTCTTTTCTTTCCTTCCATAGAGCCAGCTGCTCCCTTTAAAATGAGGCAATAAAAACATGGTTTGCAGATAAAAGGAAAGAAGATAACCAGGTAGCTGTGCAGAGAAAAAGGAAAGAAAGAATTGCAGACGGGGAGGCATTGTTTTCCTCTTCTGATCTAATTCCTGTTCTTTAATTTCGTCACCTGGCAAAATTTCTTCTAATTTTATCTTCAATCAACTCCCTTATTTTAAACCTTTTCCATTTGGTCCTTGGTCCATAAAAGGGCTTCAAATTGGCCTGCAATTGGTCTTCAATCTTTAAGCATCTTGCAATTGTGTCCCTGCAAACTTGGGCAAAAATCCTTCTCGCTGTAGGAATCCCTACTTTTACACTAGATATTCAAACGAAAATATCTTAAGCTTCGGATATCGAAATCAAGCGATTCAAAAGCCCAAATTCATCTATGCGTCCAGGACTACAACTTTGATAAAGGAGTCGAAGGGAGATACAATTGTTTTAAAGAACAGAATCTGGCAGTAATCTGGTTGATCAAAATTGGTCTCCTGATTTAATTTAGAAACTGACAATGCCGAGAATCCTGATATGACTAAGAGTATGACCTAAGAACAAATCATCAAAATTTGTGACGGAAATAGAGTTTTTAGTGCAAAACTCGGGTCAGGATTCTTCTCGCGGCAGGAATCCCTGCTTTCACACTAGATATTCAAACGGGAATATCTTGAGCTTCTGATATCGAAATCAAGTGATTCAAAAGCCCAAATTTATCTACGCATCCAGGAATACAACTTTGATGAAGGAGTCAAATTGAGATAAAATTGTTTTAAAGAACAGAATCTAGCAGTAATCTAGTTGGTTAAAAAGGTTCTTGATCTGACAATGCCGAGCATCCAAATATGACTGAGAGTCTGTCCTAAGATCAGTGATCCCTAGGACCCAATAAAGGTGTAGGTCAATTTTTCAACATGTCATGAGTGACAAAATATAGCTAGGATGGTCAGATATCATACGAAACCAAGTCAGAATCAGAGCCTAATTTGGAACAAAAAATTGCAATAGCAACAGAATCAGTTTTTTTTTAGTGCAAAATTGAAGGGATTTATCCAACCTTAAAAACAAGATAACAAAGGAACGAATTTAGCATTATGAAGACCCCTAGTCAGTCTAAGAAAACCTGATGATTTTGGTAGCAAAGGGGAAGGATAAAGAGAGCAGAAAACAGCTCAAACAGGGTTTCAAAAAAAATATTTCTTTCTCTATTTTTGTCAATTTTCCAGCAAATATGAGCTACACTCCTGCACTTGGTTCGAAAGAGGTATACATTGTCTCTAGCACGTGGGGTCCAAAAATGAGTAACAACAGATGCCCCCTCTTTACAATGCTTACGAAGCAAAAACTCATCAATGTTTTGCATAGTAAGCTTGTAACGAAACAAAAGGTCTTCTTGGCTTGCTAAGTGATCTACCTATCCAAAGACTTCACTTCTTTTCTTTTTTCTCTGTTTTTTTTTAATAGAAAATTGGTCTATTTTCATGGGCTACCTGCCCTTTTGATTGGGTTAACCTAAGATCCCATCTAGCGATCTCCTTTAACCCGAAGCAATACAAAAATGTGTGTGTGGTATTATTATGACGGGTGACCTACCCAAAATGAAAGATGGTCTCATTTTGACGGGTGACCTACCCACATGCAAGATGGTCTCATTATGATGGGTGACCTACCCAAGTGGAGAGAAGGGAAGAGTTGTCTCATTCTTATGGGTGACCTACCCAGGGGAAGAATAGCCTTATTATAATGGGTGACCTACCCAGGTAAAAAAAAGATGGAGAATGGTCTCATTCTAATGGGTGACCTACCCATAAAAAATGGTCTCATTATGATGGGTGACCTACCTAAGTGGAAAAGGGGAAGAGTGGTCTCATTCTTATGGGTGACCTACCAGGGGAAGAATGGCCTCATTATAATGGGTGACCTACCCAGGTAAAAAAAAAATGGAGAATGGTCTCATTCTAATGGGTGACCTACCCAGAAAAAATGGTCTCATTGTGATGGGTGACCTACCCAAGTGGAAAAGGGGAAGAGTGGTCTCATTCTTATGGGTAACCTACCTAGGGGGAAGAATGGTCTCATTATAATGGGTGACCTACCCAGGTCAAAAAAAAATGGAGAATGGTCTCATTCTAATGGGTGACCTACTCAGAAAAAATAATGATCTCATTATGATGGGTGACCTACCCAGGTGGAAAATGATGGTCTCATTATGATGGGTGACCTACCCAGATGTAAGAGAAAATGATTTTAGAAAGGGGTCTCAATATCTGGAGACCTGCCCGTTTTATTATTATTATTATTATTAGAAAAACTCCATGCTTTTTCTAGGGAATGGTCTCAAAATCGGATGACTTGCCCGTTTTGAATTTCAAAAGAAATTATCTTACCTCGAGGAATGAAGCAGTGCTGGTTCACAATTCATGTTCTTTTCCATAGTTCCGTTGACTTGAGATTCTATCTCTTAGCAGTTCTCAAAAACTTGGAGCTAATTTGGCTTTTGTCACACCTTTCCTGCTAAGTTAGTGTAATGACAATATAACATGTATGTTTTTGTTACCTATCTTGGAAATATAGGTCCCCCTTTCGTAATAGGCTTCTTCAAGTTTCCTTGTTTGTCCAACCTTTCTCTTGACCGGAATATGCTCCATGCCTATTTCCTATCCTTTTCTTGGTGAAGAGTCTGGTTTCTTATGGGGCCCTTTCTTGCTCCATTGAGTATTGCCTTTTATTATTATTTTAAAGGAAAACTGAAAGATTTGGTTTTGTTCATAAAACTGAAACTTTCAATGCAATTGCAATTCTCATAAAAGATGTTTTTAGAAGTTTTTATGATGATACCCTTTGGGCTTTGGTTCTCTATAGACCCATATGCTTGTTCTTGCCCCCAGGTGGTGTGCAAACCTATCAGTTTATTTAATTGGTTTGGTTCCCTCCAATTGATGGAGTCATTTCCTTAGTCATGTGTAAGAAAAGAGTTTGTTTAAGAAAAGATTTCAAATGCTATGAGATCATGCTTTATGAAGAAAAGGTTTTTACAAAGAGAAAATTCATGGCCAAACTTTATTTTATTGATTGGGAGATTACGGAATACATCAAGCGTAATATTTCCTTACAGAGTCAAAATTCACTGGCCTAACTAGATCTTCTCCATCCATTCTAGATAACAACAAAGCTCCTCCCGAGAATGCTTTCTTCACCATGTAAGGGCCCTCATAGTTCGGCGCCCATTTACTTGATCTTCTCCTGGTAAAGGCAATATTTTCTTCAGTACAAGATCTCCTTCGTGGAATCCTCGAGGTCGAACCTTTTTGTCGTATGATTTGGCCATCCTTCTTTGGTAAAGTTGATGATGACAGATTGCGGCTATCCTCTTTTCACTGATCAGATTCAGCTGTTCATATCTAACTTTTGCCCATTCTACCTCTTCCAGCTCAGAGTCTACCAGTACTCTCAATGAGGGGATTTCCACTTCTAAAGGCATAACCGCCTCCATTCCATATACCAACGTGTACGGGGTGGCTCCTGTTGAGGTTCGGACTGCGGTGCGATACGCATGAAGGGCAAATGGCAACATCTCATGCCAATCCTTATAGGTGACTACCATCTTCTGAATAATCTTTTTGACATTCTTGTTAGCAGCTTCTACCGCACCATTCATCTTTGGTCTATACGGCGAAGAGTTGGAATGCTTGATTTTCCATTTAGCGCAGAGTTCTATTATCATCTTGCCATTGAAATTCTGGGCATTATCAGTTATAATCTTTTCTGGTGGACCATATCGACAAATCAGATCTCTCTCAATAAATTTCTTCACTACTTTTTGCGTCACATGAGCAAATGACCCGGCTTCTACCCATTTTGTAAAGTAGTCGATAGCCACGAGAATAAACCTATGACCATTGCTGGCTTTTGGGTTTACAGGTCCAATCACATCAATTCCCCACATCGCGAAGGGCCATGGAGATGTCAAGTTAAATAGAGGAGCTGGAGGGGCGTTGATTTTGTCACTGTATACTTGGCACTTATGACATTTTCGGACATAGTCGATGCAATCCTTTTCTAATGTCATCCAGAAGTAACCGGCTCTTTGTATCTTCCTAGCCATCACGTGTCCATTAGCATGGGTTGAGCAAATCCCTTCATGGACTTCTCGTAACGCGCTTTTTGCCTCAAATTCATCCAAACATCTCAACAAAGTCCCGTCGGATGATTTCTTATACAAAATCTCCCCATCAAGATAAAAATCCATTGCCAACCTCCTCAAGGTCTTCTTGTCGATTTTGGATGCCCCCATGGGATATGCCTGGTTTTGATGAAATTCTTGACATCATAGTACCAAGGGTTTCCATCCACTTCTCTTTCGACTGAGCAACAATGAGCTGGGTTATTTCTGATATTGATGTGTACTGGTTGTACCTTGTGCCCAAAGTCTATTTTGGCCATAGATGCTAGTGTAGCCAAAGCATCTGCAAACTGGTTTCCTTCCCTTCCTAGATGGGTGAACTCTATTTCCTCAAATTCTCCAGCCAATTTAGACAGGTATTCTTGGTAAGGCCTTAACTTCTCTTCCTTGGTTTGCCATTCTCCTTTTACTTGGCAAATGATCAGCATTGAGTCTCCATACACATCTATCTTTCTGATGTTTAGCTCCAATGCAGCCTCTAAACCGAGAATGCAAGCTTCATACTCAGCCGTGTTGTTGGTGCACCCGAACTGTAGCTTAACTGAAACCGGATACTGCTTCTTATCAGGAGAGATTATCACGCACCCGCTCCGTTACCACATACATTTACAGCACCATCAAAGTACATAATCCACCAATCTGATTTCTCTTCCTCGATTGCAAGCACATCTTCATCGGGAAATTCAAAGTCTAATGATTCATAATCTTCCATAGCATGGTCAGCCAGGTGATCGGCAATAATACTCCCTTTTACGGCTTTCCTTGTATATACTATGTCATACTCAGCCAATAGAACTTGCCATCTTGCAATTCGGCTCGATAAATAGGGCTTTTCACAAATGTACCTCAACGGGTCTAATTTGGAAATTAACCACGTAGTGTGATACAACATATACTGACGTAATCTCTTTGCAGCCCATGTCAGTGCGCAACACAGCTTCTCAATCACAGTATACCTAGACTCACATTCTGTGAACTTCTTGCTCAGGTAATAAATGGCCCTTTCCTTCCTTCCGGTTTCATCGTGTTGCCCAAGCACACATCCCATTGTTGTTTCTGTTACTGTTAGGTACAATATCAATGGCCTTTCTGGTACAGGAGGAACAAGCAGGGGTGGACTCAACAAGTACTGCTTGATTTTCTCAAAAGCCTCTTCGCACTCTTCATTCCAAATTCCAGGGTTCTTCTTCCTTAACAAACGAAAGATCGGGTCACAAGTCGTGGTTAATTGGGATATAAACCGAGCAATGTAATTCAACCTTCCTAAGAAACCTCTCACATCCTTCTCAGTTTTGGGAGGTGGCATAGATTGAATAGCCCTTACTTTGTCGGGATCCACTTCTATCCCTTTGTCACTCACCACAAATCCCAACAACTTCCCAGATTTCCCCGAACGAACACTTCGCGGGTTAAGTCTCAACTTATATTTCCTTAGTCTTTCAAACAATTTCTTCAATATTTGGACATGATTCTCTCCCTCTCTAGATTTAGCAATCATGTCATCCACGTATACTTCAATCTCTTTGTGCATCATGTCATGAAACAAAGTCACCATAGCCCTTTGGTAGGTGGCCCCAGCATTCTTTAAACCAAATGGCATGACTTTGTAGCAAAATGTTCCCCATGGTGTTACAAAGGTTGTCTTCTCTTTATCCTCTTGCGCCATTTTTATCTGATTGTAGCCCGAAAATCCATCCATAAAGGAATATGTGGAGCTGCGTGCTGCATTATCAACTAACATATCTATGTGTGGTAGAGGGAAATTATCTTAGGGCTAGCCCGGTTTAAGTCCCTAAAGTCCACACAAACTCTGATTTTACCTTCCTTTTTGGGTACCACCACTATGTTTGACACCCATTGTGGATACTTGACTACTTCCAAAAAACCAGCGTTCCATTGTTTTTCAATTTCTGCTTTTACTTTGATTAAGACCTCCGGATGAGTTCTCCTCAACTTCTGCTTAATCGGTTTGCATCCTTCCACCAGTGGTATCCTATGTACTACGATATCCGTATCCAAACCAGGCATATCCTCGTAGGACCAGCAAAGACATCTACGTAATCTCGGAGCAGTGCAATCAATTCTTCTTCTCTTCAGGGGTGATCAAAGTCCCTATTTTCAGCTCTCTCTTGATTTCTTCATTACCCACATTTATGGTTTCAAGTTCCTCTTTAGCGGGCCTCCAAGCTGTTCATGCTGTTCTATTAATTTTGTGAATTCCCCTATGTTTTTCTCCTCCCATTCCTCATCTACTACAGCTACTATGTATTCTTTAAAGTTTGGCCATTCATTCTCAATGTAAAGTGCAGGTGTTGTTGTGGAAGATCCACTTTCAGGGTTCCTGAAAGCGGGAAATGATGTGTAAATGCACAATAAGACATCAAGATGAATTTTGAAAATGTATGATCTCATTAAAAGGAAAAGATTGGCTCAAAAACAAAAATAAAATCCAATTGACATCTTGAGCTTCGATTGTCAATGAATAAAACAAAACAAAACAGAAAAAGGCAAACAACATAGATAAAATTATAATCCAACAATAATTGTTGATTACATTTTGAAAACTAATGGAGCTTTTTGGGTCTCCCAATTCTGGAACTTCTCTCCTTCAGCTAGCTTTCGAACGAAAGTCTTGGCGGTAAATTCTTCCAGAATGTAGATGGTCAATTGCGGCAGCTCTTCATCCCTTCTTCCGGATTCAATCTTCTCAGCAATGTCATCGGCTTGATCTTCCTCCAGAGTGTTTATGTTCATTGAAGAAAGCTTCTGAAGAAGGTTTCTATGTCCTTTATCAGGTTGCATCACATATGCAGCCTTTGGAAATGAAATCATGATTGGAGGAATGGCTAAGCTTTCTTCTGCAGGCTTCCTTCCTTCAATCCTAGCCATTCTTTTCTCCCTTCTTGCACCAGCAGCTCGCTTGTAATCCTCCTTCTTGAGCTTATATCCAAGCCTAAACCTTGTTCTGCAGCTTTAGCTTGATTATATCAATCCATTCAAGTCTTCCTTTCTTGATGTATGGGAAAGGAATCTTGTGCTTTAAAAAGCTTTTAGCGACCATTTTGGTGGCCTTCGATATTTTTGGTTTCCTCACCACAATGTTCTCAGGCACCCACTCGGTATTCACAACTTCAAATGCATGAAGGTTTCCATCCTTACAATCTTCGGCTTCAATGAATGGAACCGTCACATTTCTTACCATTGATATAGTCTCCTCAGCCTTAACAGTAACCAGAACACCATTGGCAATGTACTTCAAACATTGATGTAGCAAGGAGGTTACAGCTCTCGCAGAATGTATCCATGGCCTTCCTAACAACATATTATAGGAAGGGTGGATATCCATCACTTGAAGGGTTACTAGAAAGACTTGGGACCCACAGCTAGTTCGACCTCAATTGTCCCTATCACTTGCCTTGACGAGCCATCGTACGCTCTAGCCGTCATCACACTAGGTTGCATGTGTGAGGGATCTACCGGCATTTCATCTAGCATATGCCTTGGTAACACATTAAGGGCTGAGCCGTTATCGATGAGAACTTTACCGATTAGACAATCTTTGCATCGGACCGTGACATACAAGGGCTTGTTATGTCCTGTTCCTTCAGCGTCAAGTTCATCTTCTGTGAAATATAAGTAATTGGCAGCATGGATCCTCCCTACTAGATGCTCCATAGTCTTTTGTTCAATATCTTGGGGTATGTAAGCCTCATTCAGTACTTTTTGCAAAGCATTACGTTGCAGCTCGGAGCTGAGTATTAATGACATGATGGAGATTTTGGCAGGGGTCTTCTTCAACTGATCCACTATACAGTACTCACTATGCTTCATCAATTTCAAGAACTCATTTGTTTCTTCCTCAGTCACAGGTTTATTTACCTCAAGCTCTTTATCGAGGTCCAACACCTCCTTGCCTTAGCCTTTCTTTGCTTCTCTAGTTCTTCAGGTGTGAACCAACGACCACTCCGAGTTAGCCCACTTATCTCATTTCAGAACAACGGTAAAGGAGTTTCGATATTCGAGGTATAACCATAATCTCCAGGCATCGCTCCATAGTCTACTTTGTTTGCATATGAGGGCTTAGTTAATACCAATTTCGAGAGCCCATTAGTTGTTGATTGAATTCTACATTTCCCCCAATTCTCTATCATCTTTATCTCTTCATTGTCACTTACGACCTCAATCCTTAGCTCTTCTAGAGTTAGCATTCTTGCAACCTTTTGATGAAATTCAATGCATTCATCAATGTGATGCCCTTTCTTTTTATGGAAGGGGCAAAAGTCACTTCCCCTATGTAGCATTCAGTCAATTTTTCCAAGTGTCCAGACTGCACCAACATAAAGTATAGCTTTGTCATGGTTACTTTTAACACCCTCTCTTTGCTACCAATCTCCATGGTATTCACTCCACCATTACCAGTGACATGTTTGGGTAAAGGGTTTGAATTCACATTGGGCGAATCCTCGAAAGTGACCCATCCAACTTTGATCAACTGCAACACCTTCCTTTTAAAAGCAAAGCAAGCCTCAATGCTATGACCCGCGTGACTAGCATGGTATTCACAAGTCACCTTGGGGTTGTACCAGGTAGGGAAAGGTGGTTGCATAGGTGGTACTGGTAGGGGAGCTATCTGTCCAATACTTAACAGCTTGGCATACAACTCTTTTAAGGTTATTGGTAAAGGTGGTAATTGTTCTTCCGATGGTCGGTTGTCTTTTCTTTGGTAATTGCTTTGGTTATTTGCTGGGAATTTTGTTTGATTGGGTTGGTTTGGGATGAAGGGTTTGGCAAAGTTGATACTGGTGACTTGGGACGTAGGTGTTTGGTAGTTTTGGTAGTTTTTGCCTTTCCCTTTGTAACTGTCTTCTAGGTTATTCACCTCAATTTCCTTCTTCTTCTCAACAAAACCCCTCTTCTCTATAGGTTCCGCAATTCTCCCACTTCGAATTCCTTGCTCAATCCTTTCAGCAATTCGCAGCATCATAGAAATGCTGGGTTGAGCTACCCATAAGATATTCGTAGTATAGGGCCCTAAAAGTATTGGCAAACAGTGTCACCATCTCCTTTTCTATTAGTGGAGGTTGTACATTGATAGCTTGGTCTTGCCACCTTTGAGCATAAGCCCTCATCGACTCTTGAGTTCCTTTCTCCATGGTAATTAGACTGGTCCTATCAGGAGCAATCTCAAGATTGAAATTGTATTGCTTTAAGAAAGCATCTGCCATGTCCATCCATTTCTTTATCCTAGCATTGTCCAACCTCATATACCAGCTGAGGGCCGATCCTGTCAAGCTATCCTGGAAGAAGTAAATTAACAATTTATCATTGTGGATAACTTCTGCCATCTTATTATAGTAGGAACAAAGATGGGTCTTTAGGCATTCCATTCCGGTATACTTAACAAACTCCGGCACTCTGAACTTCTTTGGAATTACAATGTTAGGCACCAAACATACTTCAACAGCCCTAACTCGGTCAAATAAATCATTTCCTTCAACTGCCCTTAGCCTCTCTTCTAGTGCAGTCCACTTATCATACCCTTCATGATTAGAGAATCTGATGTCATGTGGATCCTCATTTGTTAAATCCATTGTAATAGGGATTTGGATAGGGCGAGTGGGATTAGGATGCTGCTTATTTGGTGTATTTGCCCCCGTGTTTATAGGCGCGACAAGGATTTGAGCTGCTGCTGGTGCTTCATCGGGTTGAGTAGACGTTCCCTCTCCATCTCTGGCTCTCAACATTTGCTCTAGCATACTGGTCAGGTGTGCCACATCATTTTGAACTCCTTCAAGCTCTCTTTGGTACTGAGCTTCTGGTTGTGACCTTTCTTCGTTTTCCATTCTTTTTCTTTGTTGAGTGTTCTGGATTCTAGAAGGGGGACCTATGTTTCTTAATCTGCAGATGCGTGTATAGATGTATGAGAAAATGCATGATTGAGAATGCTTTGTATATTGGGTATGGATGCAACCTTCTTGTGAACGAATAATAGCCACCACCTTATAAACATAGGTTCTCTTGTCACATTGCTAGGAGTACTACCTTTCAAGTCGTTTTCTTGAATCATATTCACCAAGAGACAGATTTTGCATAAGAAGATGGGTCAATGCCCTTTTCATTAATGCTTGATAAGTTTATTACATTAATAAATAAAAAGGAAATACAAAATATATTAATCCCTTTCCTTCACAAACTCTCTAGCCAAAGGTAAGAAGGCAAAGCCGCGGTTCTCAATCTTCCCTAGAAAGGCATCGGTTTCAGCTAGGCTTCGACGATAGCGAATGATGTCCCCTCCCACATTCCGCACATTGATTCTAATAATTCGAGCATGTGCAGCAGCTTCGTCCATTTGCTCATCTGTCTTGGTCATCTTTTCTATGAGCAACATATTGGTTCTGTTCAAAGCAGTGTTGTTGGCGTCGATTTGATCCTTGTGTTTTTCCATTGCTGCTAGCTTCTCGTCCAAATACTTCACCTTTTCACGTTCCTTGTCAAGTTTTATCCTCATAACTTTTATCTCATTCTTCTTAACCGCTAATTCTGTTTCAACAGCCTCAAAACCTTTCCTTTTACTTTCTTTTTTTGCAATCCCCATCGAACAACTTTCCAACTCCATATATTTCTTGTTCAAACCCTCATACTTCCCAATCCTATCCATCAATTCGAACTGGACTTGTGCAAATTTTTCTTGGAAATATTCTGCACTTCCTTGGCAATCGTTAAAGTCAATCTCCATTGCTTCAAGTTCAGAGCAACTTCGCATCCAATCCAAACTCATCCCTTTTAGCTCTTTCTCACTTCTTTCCCTAGCAATCTTCTCCTCGCCCAGCTTTAACTCAAGCTTTGTTATTCGCGCATCTCTAGATGATCGCGCATCTCTAGATTGTATTTGCTCATCTAGAAATCCTCTTCTTTTATCTTTTTTTAGCATCATTTCTTCCAACATTGCCTTGTCTTTTCTGCTTTTGCTCAACTCTGTTTGAAGTTTTTCCACTTGTCTTCTCAACTCCTCTTCATTATTGACCCTTTTCCTCTTAATAGGCTCTTCTATAGTTTGGGGAGATTTGACTCCTACACAAGGCATGGCTGAAGCTGCTAAATCTCTCCATCTTGCATATCCTTCACTTGCACTTGGATCCTTTAAACCTTCTATCTCAACCAAAACCAGATGCTTCCAATCTTATTTGATGATCTCCAAAACTTCTTGTGCAATGGGATCTTTGAACAAACCAAAGAATTGAGCAATTCCTATAGTCCTTGGAACAAATTGCATGCCCCCAAATTTCCTTACGACCAAGGCAGGAGCATAACTCACATAGCCTGTAATCCCCACCAATGGCACCCAACGTCTTTGTCCACAACTCATTAGGACTTTCACTGTCGTTGCCCATGGGGCTCTCCACTTGAAATCACTATTAGGCAAACCTTCTAATTTGTCAACCCAACCTTAGTTGTCTAGATCTCCCCATTCTTCTTCTTCTACCAACTTCAGGGGTCTTTGGGTGAACCACCAAAAATGATTGAAGACAGGTTTTTTTTGTTTTGATATGGCTAACCATCCAGATATACAACAACTGCGTGCAACATCTCATTGCTCCTTTTCCGGTCCTCCTACAATGATTAAGCGTCAAGATGGTTTTAGCTAAAATAGCAGCCACTGAATTGATTTGTGTATTCTCATACTCTACATAAGCAGCAGCGGCCTCCAAACTCACTACACCCGTCTGACTTGGGAACAACACGAAGCCAAATATGCTCAAGGCAATCAATCTCTCTTTTTCTAATCCTGACTTATTTTCCAGTTCAATTTCTAGCATCCTCCATTTCAGACTGGTAGCATTCTTTTCCAAAAACTTTTCCAAGTTGGAGATTCTGAGCAGTTTTGACAGTTCGGGGATGATCTTGTCAAATCTCAAAGGCAAATAAATCCGATACAAATTGTTTGGAAACTCAGTCAACATCCCATATTCCTCCATAGTGGGACATAGGTCTATACTTCCAAAAGAAAAACACCGGTAGTCTGGATCCCAAAAATGCACTATGGCTCGCATAGCTGGGCTTAAAACTTCTACCCTTGCAATTTCCATCAAACGTCCGTATTTCCTAAAAAATGCATCCTTATCCACATTCTGAAAGTGAGTCGTTAACTTGTTCACCTCATTCATAATGCAATTCAGGTTCTTGATTGGTGATAGTTTCTTAGCATCGCTTCTAAGGCAGTCTCCTTCAGTCAATTATGACAGTTCAGAATTTTTCCCATATTCTATGATGGAAAATTTAGCAATGGTAGCCATTTCATTCACAAGTCCTGCAATTCAAAATGCCTTGGGGTTAGACTTGTTTTGATGCAAAAGATATTATGGAGTATACACCCTAAAGATAGGTTCTAGTTCCTTTACGTGAGACATAGGGTAGGTTTACTTCTTGGTCTCTAAAAATGGGTTTCTTGTTGTCCCAGTGATTGCCCTCGTAAAGGCAATATGGGGGTTCAGCAGATAGTGGGATGGCACGTGTACCAATCACTATCAGTCTAAACACTCAATAAAGAGTTGGGGTTTACACAAACTTAAACCTTGACTCAAGTCATAAGGCAAGCTGCTAGTTCCCCACTTAACTTAAAGTTAAATGTGTGTGCCCTCAAAAAGATAATAATAATAAAGTGATGCATGACTATATCATGTATGACAGAATGTAAAGATGCATGCTAAAGCTTTTAAACAAAGTATCATTCATATAAGAAAACAAAAGCAATAACACAGCATAAACAAACAAATTACCAAGCCTAGTCCTAAGTCCCCAGTGGAGTCGCCATCCTGTCGCACCCTCGTGAGCGGAGCGCGGCGTCGCGGCGACCCTCGATTGATTTTGCGTCTTTTGTTTTATTGTGGATAAAAGGAGTCGCCACCTAGTATTATGGTCACTAGGAAACCTAACTCGCACTATTATCACTTGATTCTACTTATATATTCATTTAACAAGTATTCTTAAACCTTCATTTTCACACACACACTTCAACATATGATTATGGGTTGCACATTGGATTATTACATTATTTATGTTATTTTGTTAAAGGTAACACCTAAGGGAAAGGGATAGTATATAAATTGCAAAAAAAAAAAACAAATTGATAATATTGATGATAATAAAAATGTAAATAAGTTTGGTTTCGTAGCCTCCTTAATCTAAGTAATTAAGCTCGAAGGGGTGTTTTAACACCTAATACGGTAAAGTCAATTGACTTGGGAGCTATTGGCCCAAAGCTTGTTACATGGTGTCGCACCCTCACGAGCGGAGCGCGGCGTCGCGGCGACCCTCGATTGATTTCGGGTCTTTTGTTTTATTGTGGATAAAGGGAGTCGCCACCTAGTATTATGGTCACTAGGAAACCTAACTGGTCTTTCAGAGATTCTAAGGCAAGGGACTGGTTGCGTAAAGAGAAGGTATTAGCACCCTTAGTACGCCCTATATAAGGTAAGCTGCTTGGTGCTAATTTGGTTTGTCTTATAATTGCTATGGTGTTGGTGTTTTCTAATCCCATCAATTTTCCTAGGTTTGATTCAAACTAAATTTATTAAGATAGAAATCCAAGGAGATTCCATGTGCTTTAAAAGCTCATTTTTCCTTTAGTATTTCAAGAGTTTGGGACTCGTAAATCGCAAGGAGGAGGGACAAAAATTTAAAAATCTAGGGCGCTTTAAAGCCCCTTTTTTTAGTGTTTTATACTCTCACGGCTCGTAAACCGTGGAGTAAAAAAATTGAAATGTCCTCGATTACAATCAAGGCTTCTTTCAAGGATGTGTGATGACTTATTATCCCTAGAAAATTATTTTGGATATTTATCACTTATGGTTTCTTTATCCAAATATTAACAGTGAATAATAACAAGTTATTCCCATTAAATATTTTGGATATTCATCCCTTTGGGATTTCTTTATCCAAACATTAATGGTGAATAATAGATGAATTCCCCCCACAATAAGATTCTTTATTTTTTTTTGGAATATTGACCAATACCCTTTGGAGTTTTACAAACATGTTGTAAAATTCAGAAATGCAAGAAAATAATTTTTGTTGTGTTTAAGAAATCCATGCGAAAACACATTTTCAAAACTTTCAATATTTTTTTTTTAAAAAAGAACGTTCAAACATGTTAGGATATTAGCCATATGCAACACATAAGAAAACATTTTTTTGATATATACGTAAATTTGTCGCATTGCGTCAAAAACCGGGTATTCTAAACTCGAGATTTATATTTTTTACAACATAAAAAAAAAATCAGACCTTAAAATAAATATGCCCAAAAAAATCATAAATCTATTTCTCTTTCTTTTATTTTTTTGAAAAAAAAGGGGAAGGTCTGGCCAAGTCACATGCCTAAGCAAGTGACCCGGCTGGACACAAAAGGGCGCAGCCCTCTTTTACGTATAGAGAGAGCTACTGTTGAAGTGAATTAATTCACTTGAAGAGTACAAACACATTTAACCAAATGGAAAGAGACCACGCAAACAGTGCAAACACAAAGAAAAAGAAAGCATGCAACAGGTAAATAGAAAACAAACCTGGAGAGGAAGAAACTGCAGTGGCGTTAAAAGAGTGATGGTCGCTCGGTCTGTGTCCGTCCTTCTTCTATTCTGTGTTTGGGTCTGGTTATTGCCTCCTTCTTTACTCTGCGTCTCCGTCACTCTCTCTACTGATTCCTGCCTTTCTTTTCCCATTTCTGTAGTTTTTATTTTGCAGAAAAAAAATGGAGCAAAGACGTGTTTCTTGTCTTTCTTTTGTTGTTCCTCCTGTTCTCTCTGTTCTCCTCTTTAGGTCAGCAGTCGAGGCTTCTATATAGCCTATACATGGCTTTACTTAGGAAACAAATATTACATTAACTCTAGGGTGTAATATCGGGTGAGCAGAAATAGGAAACCAGAATATTTGATTCTGATTATGTCATCAGTAGTGATTTCTTTTCTAGTTAGAGGATGTGTGGCTCTTTTCTTTCCTTCCATAAAGCCAGCTGCTCCCTTTAAAATGAAGCAATAAAAACATGGTTTGCAGATAAAAGGAAAAAAGATAACTCCTACACTTGGGAGAAGACATCAACTCTTTGGTCGTGTCATTCCCCTTGAAGGTAGTGGGTAATATCTTGCACATGATGTCATTGTCATGGCTGACCAACTCAAGGCTCCCCCTCACATTCTGGATGTGCTCTCGGGGGTCTGTAAGTTTATCATAGTTATCCAAATTCATCTTTATGGATAGGTACTCCCTTGGAACCTTAGCTTCGAGGACTCTCTTGGACAGAGAGGAGCCTTCCACTTGATACTAGTGGACATGATGGTGACGCCGCGAGCGCCCCTCCGCTCTTCCTCTAGGTCGTTCTTGGTATGAGTCAGACAAACTAGAGGAATCTAGCATAGACCAGCGGGAGTGATGACTTCTTTCTCTCCTATAGTGGCTAGCATGGACTTTACGAGAATGTTCACTTCGCACTTGTACCATGGGACAATATGAACATTCTCGAGTTGGACTCCGAGAAGGATTTCTGTGGGTTCTTCCTAATTCTGCCTATATCCCTTTATATAGCTAAGGCATCTTCGGGCGACAGAGATCCTCTGTGGTTGAGGTGGTAGGATGTGTGTTGAGACATCGTGAGCTGGTTGAGGATGAGTAGGGATCTGTCCTCTCAATCTGATGACTTCTTCAGAGATCAAACATATTTGCTCAGCCATTTTCTCAATCTGAGGTTGGGCAGAGGTACCGGCAGCAATATTGGCATTTGTGATATGCCCTGGTGTATATGGATTTGCCATGTTGGTATAATGGATGGAATAGTAAGTCAAAGCTTAGTTTCGTGCTGAAAAAATAAATAGCTTTTTGTAAGGTTCCCACAGGTGGTGCCAACTAATGAACCTATAAAAATCACAGGGAATATTCTGGAAGGAATTATTCCTTAAGACTCTTGTAGATCATTAACAATGTGTTCTACGACCTTCATTTCCAGACTGCATTGAATTATTCTTTAATGGATTTCTCCAGAGGTTGTAAATCTTTTCTTTAGTGAATACTTGCACAAGGTTTCTTAGAGACCCCTGAGAGTGTTGATGGGGGACCCTCCGAAGATCAAGTCAGTACGAGGTGTTTTCTATGTGGCAAAAGACATTAATGAAGGTATTAATGAGCTTTTATGAAGATAGAGAAGAATAAGGGGAAGAAAATGTAAAAGTTAGAGAAAAAGAATAAGCATTGTGTATGTTTAAGAGCATAAGTTTTCAAACCTTTTTTTATGTGTACTCAAGCTTTCTTTTTCATTACCTTACTTGACTTGCTTTATACAACATAGGAGGGGTAGAGATGTAATCTAGTAATGGTAAAATAATATTATTCTACTGCTCGTGTCATCATATCTAATTAATATAAGCATAGACTGCTTGTTCGTAATTAATAGGATCTGATAAGTATCATAATTACTAGCCCAGGCCCGGAGTTTGAGAGGCTCAGTGTGGAGTTACCTTTTAGCTATACGCTGAACCTGAGAAGAGTTAGGTTCAGCTCGTACGCTAAACCCAAGGGGAGTTGGGTTCAGCTTGTGACTGTACCCAAGAATGGTCTGGTGTGGACGCACCATGGCCCAACGTGGAGTTGGGCGCGGAGGCATGCCTGACCCAACATGGTGTTCGGCGCAGGCACGTCCTGGCCCATCGCGGGGTTAGGAGCGGACACGTCCCTGACCCAATATGGAGTTCGTCATGGACGTGTCATGGCCCAATATGGTGTTGGGCGCGGGCACGTCCTAGCCCATCGTGGAGTGCAGCTTGAGCACGTCATGGCCCAACATGGTGTTGGGTGCGGACGCATCTTGGCCCAACGCGGGGTTGGACGTGCACCTGTGCTTACCCAACTTTGAGTTGGGTGTGGGGAAAACATAACCCCATTTTGGGTTATGACTTTCGTGTAATGGCTTTTAAATGGAGGAGGTGTTTAGAAAACTATGACCCATCACAAAGTAATCCACCAATTTGAGTTCAAATTTTATAGGTAAGATGATTTTTTATGATTTATTGCCTTGTTTTAGTGATTTGGTGATGGAAGTTTGAAAAAACCCAAAGGTGTTGCGATGTCGCGGTCACACAATTTAATTACCCTAGCTTAAATAAATAAGATACTATATAGCAAGTAAGGGGTTCCCACGATGAAGATTTAGTTTAGATTTTTATGTTATACAATATACAATTGGTGGGGATTTTGAGGTTATCTAGGCTATAACAGAATAAATCAATCAAGCTAAATTAAATAAATCAAAAAACTATCAAGAGAACAAACCTTGGTTTCAAGTAGACAACCTAAGAAAATCATAATCGATCATTGAAACGATACATCAATTTATATTTTAAATATTTATTTTTTCTCAACATTTGTTAGTTAACAGATCTGCCATATAACTAATGTTAATCATCAAACAACCATAGTGTCCGCACTAGTAATTTAATTCAATGACAGCCTTAAGAACTAGATAAGTTGATTAATCTAGATAACATAATTGTTTGCAGTCCATGTCTGATTTGATCGAATGTTTTTTCTAAGATTAATAATCTAGATCCACCACAACTATTAATCTCAGTTGCTTCACAAGTTTATTTACCACAACTATGGTTTTCATAGCAAACTTAGCAATAGATTGTTAACAATAATAACTTAGAGTCCGCTTTAGCAATTAAAATAAACAATTATAGGAAATAAGCATAGGAAAATAAATATATTTATCATATAAACTAAAAAGAAAAGATGAAATAAATCTCACAGTTCTTGAAATCCGAAGGTTTCTGTGTCCTTGCAACCAAAAAAAAAAGCTTAGCCTTCCATATCTATTGAACAACTAATACAAAAGAAAGAAGAATGCATGATTTCAGGTTTTTAGAGGAAAGAGTGCGTTTTTTTTCTCTTTTCCAGCTGCCCCTCTTTCCTTTCTCTCTTTCTTTTTATTTCCTAGGGAACCCTAATCTCTTTTCTACAAAATAGTCCTTTCCAAATAGACAATTTACATTGAAGTATTTCAATAACTATTTTTCTAAAAAAGAAGAATAGCCTTGCATAAAATCTTCAGGCTTTGAATTTTGACTTAGAGGAACTAAATTGCCGAAATAAGGACTTGGATGTCAGTTTGGATGCTTTGAGAAGTACTTTGGACTTGTTTCTTCACAAAACCTATTTGCTGGCAGAATTCATGTGTCATCTTAGGAAAATCATATCTCTCTCATATAAGCTTTTTTTGTGCTGAAATTTGGTAGGATGATAGGTCTTCAAGTCAGGAATCCAACAAAATTGAGTTTGCATCAAATGGACTTCTTTAGCTCAAGATAATCAAGTCGGAATGGATGAAAGTCATCGCTAGCAGAATACGAGATTTGTCTTTGAAGGTTGTGATTTCCATGCTCTTCTTTTTATTTTTCTTGCCATATATGTATAAATAGGTATGGATGTTAGCTTTCTAATATCACTGGAATCACTTCATTTCAACCTCTAGAGCTCAAGCTTTGCACAAATCATCAATCAAAGGTCAAATCTGTCAATTATCTCCAATTTACTTCTTTTTGAATCTTTCATCCTAAAGTGCCTTCAAAACATAAAACAAATAAAATCAATGCATTATATATATATAACTTAGGTAAAATACTATGTAAATGTGAGTGAACTATCGAATAATATGGTTGCATCAGAAGGTTTATATAAATTTTATGGGAATGATTGTTTTAAATGAACTGTTGATTTATCTATATGACAATATTAGAATAATAATAAATTGAAGGAAAAATTTGAATGAAAACAAAGGGTTTATGGCTTGCATTGGGCTTACCATGTGAGGTAATTGGGGAAAGTGGAGATTTATTTAATTTCATGGTATTGGGTGTTAATGAATTGATGTTAAGGCCTAGGAAATTATAATTGTGGTAGAGTTAGGTTTTGTGCATGATACATATGTATGGAAGTTATGGATTTTTCAAATTGAATGAGAAATTGTTGAGTTGAATTGTGTTTTGTATTATTAGGTATTGAAATTAGCGTGCTTCATAAATGAATTCTAGAAATTATGACTAATTACGAATTTTATTAGAATTGACAGAATAGTTAGTTTAAAGCAATTTAGGAAATTTAGGAAATTGTTTGGATAAATTATGTTGTTTTGATTATTTGTATGCTTGATGGTGATTATGAAAGGGTTAGATTAAATTGGTATGTGAAGTGGAAAATTAAAGTATACAAAATTAGAAAATTTTACATTTCGAGTTTAATGACTTGTGTCAATTTGAAGTTGTAATCATTTATGAATTTTGACATAAAATGAAAATATATATGTTTTTATATTATCGGAAATATGAAATCAAATGTTCAATGCAAATTTGAAGTAGGGAATAACCGCATTGTAAATTGTGGAAAATTATGATGTGTTGAGTTTTAGATTTGTATAGTGTAAATATGAAATGCTTGAGTATGGATAAAATTTTCTATCATGAATATAAATTCATGTGTTGAATATTGGTATATTAATAAGGATATCTCATGTTGAAATTAGAAGAGGCATCCAAAGCTAAACCTTTAATTGAGGGAGCTTGTATGACAGGAGTACTAGATAAGTGCCCGACACCTCACTAATTTGGTAAAAAAAATGCTTTGTTAGAATTTTTTTCACTTGCAATACGTGTTTGAAAAGGATGAAAAAAAGAATTGATATTATAAAATCAGTCCTTTTTAATTAATATGTATATTAAAGTCAGTCGTTTCGACATAAACTATTTAATTAATATATGTATTAAAGCCGACTGTTTAGATGAAGGCTAATTATTTATGAGTTAAATTCAGTTATTTGAACCAGGACTTAATTAAATTCATTGAATGTTTAAATTAGTTGTTTGGACGAGGACTTAATTAACTGTTTGATTTTTAAAGTCAATCATTTGGATAAAGACTAAATAAATTAAAGTAATATTAGAGTCACTATTTGGATGGGGACCTGATTTATTGAATATTAAAGTTATTTGTTTGGATGAGGAATTGGTTCATTGATTAATAAAGTTAGTCATTTGGATAGTGACTTGCTTAAATGAATATTTAAATCGATTATTTAGACAGGGATGAATGTAAAACGTTCGATGGGTGTAATGATTGATGTTATAATATGAGACTCTAGTATTAGGATTGATGAATTTTTTTTTATTAAGAACAAGTTTAATAATGGATAGAAATTATGGAAATATGTGTCACCTCCCTTTTTCCTGGGATATGTATATATGTGTTTTGTATTTATTAATTGTTATATGCATTGCAGGTAGCTGGACAACGTTGACTCCACCGCTAGTTGCTATATTTTTTGTTTAAGTATATATTATATGCAATAACATAAACATCATTTTTTCATGATGTAAAACTCATATAGTTATTTTAGGTACTTTTAGTAATTGTAACAAATTATGCCATATATGTAAAATATTAGGGAATTATGGAATTGTTATAAATGGTTTAAGACTATCTTGCATAATCATTAAATGGATGAAAATTTTATTAACTAGTGGTATGCTTGAGCCTACCTGAGATACGATGAACAATTGTGTGGAATTGATTTCACGTAGGAAATTAAGCAGGATAAAATTTTGTGTAGGGCTTTATACAGAGAAAACTATGTTGAAATTTTGTTAAAATAAGGTAAACTCACTTTAATTAAATTTCACCTCAAAGTATGTGAAAATATGTATGAAAAAGATTTATAAATGTTATGATGCATAATAAGAGGGGACTCAATGATAAATATATAAAGACTACTTACTAACGAAAAAAATTACCTTGTAGTTTTTTTAGAGCTTTTGGTTGTGATTTAGTAGACTTGTGAAATTAAAAAGAGTTCTACTAACAAATAATAAATGTATATTATAGGATGATTCATACTAGAAAGGGAACTCGGACTGATCCCACTTCTATTTGAAGTAGAAGTAGATCTACTGATAGTGGAGAGGATTATATAAGAGATACCCCTTAGGAGATATTGCATCTCATTCACTGGTTGTGCCAATTCAGTATAGAGGGAGTTATCTATATTTAGAGATGTCTCTTTATCTTTGCCATTAGGGATGCCACCATTTAATGCATCTAATAGGGTGGGACAATCCAGTAGAACCTGTCTATGGTGCCACATGTGGCATCTATGTCACATTAGGATCATACATGCTTGGAATAGATTGTGAGAGCTATAATGTCAAGTTTGATGGGGGTAGTAGGTGTTACGGACATAGATGCCCTTACCCTACCACATTAGGTGAAGAGCATGAGAGAGAGAGGAGGGTATTATGAGGTAGAAAGATGCTAAAGTAACTAGACATTAGCTCCAGAAAGTGGAAGAGTCTCTCATATAGATTCCAACGCCAAATGAAATGCTAGCAGATTGTGTGGCGTAATTACTTTCAAATAGTGCACATTCATGGTGGGCGATTATAATGGAGAGAAAAGCTATAAATTTATTATCTTGGATAGATTTTTGGGCAGAGTTTAAAACTAGGTGTTACTACATACAACATAGGAGAAGTAAGGAGTAGGAGTTTATTGCCCTTAAATAAGGGACCATGATAGAACTAGAGTATGAGAGAAAATTTCAAGATCTCTTGATCTTTGCTTCTACTTAGTTATCTAATGAGTAGCACCGGATAGAGAGGTTTAAGTATAGGTTTAGACAAGAGCTTAGAAAAGGGTTAGTTACTTTTTGGCCAGGGACATTACAGGTGCTAAAAGAGGTTGCCTTGTCCTTAAAGGTTGTATTGGATGAAGAGCAACAAAAGGTGGATGGATTGTGTTGTTACTCACTTTTGACCCCATAACAAATCAAGAAAAAAATAAAAAATAGAAAAAGAAAATTCAAAATACAAGAGGATATACATAAAGAAATCCTAGAAGACTGCCCAATTTGGTGGTGAAGGATCAAAATGTATAAGATTGACAAAATTGACAACAAAATTCTAATTGACAAAGGGCCCTATCGGTGGAAATATTTTTATTTGGGTTAAAAGAAGTACAAATATGGATAGGTAAGGACTTAATGAGAATTTTGAAAGGCTTAATTAATCTTATTGAGGACTTGATTCTTAGGAAAATTAGTTTTTGGAGTCAATTTGGGTATTAATTGGAATAAAGTAAAGTTTGGGGATTTAATTGGTTTTTTGGAAAGTTTAATTGGATGAATCAAGGGCTTAATTGTAATAACATTAAAGTTTGATGGATAATTAGAGACTTTATTGAAGAAATCAAATACCAAGGACAAAATTAAAAAAATACATGTGATTATAGGGATTGAAATTGACTAAATAAGGGGTCAAAATGAAGAAAATTAAAAGTTTGATGGTTAATTAAGGGTTTAAGTTCACAAACCAGAAACCATGGACCAAGATGAAAATGACGTTGAACTTTAGGGCTAATGATTGAGTTTGACAGGAGTGAAATTGCATGAAATTAACAGTTTAAAAGCAATTATGGGTGTAATTAAAAGAAATTGGATGAACAGGGATTAAAGTGAAATTTCTTAAATTCAAAATTAAAAACTTTAATTTCTAGGGTTTAGCTTCATTCGACTATTGTTTAGCTTATATATATATATATAGTTTTAATTGATCAAGTAGACACCTTCAGGCGAATAATATGGCATCTTCAACCACCTTTATGATTGTAACCATCATCATTCAACTGAAAAAACCTCTCTACGAAGATCAGCTACTCCCATCAAATGTTTACATTATATTTTCTTTAACAGACTCAACAACATCTTATTTTTAGTCAGCCATCACTATATTTTCAGATTTTCAACTGATCAAGTTGGCATTTTTAAATGAATGAATGTGAATCTACAAACCTCTAAATTGAGCAAGAATGGATCTAGTCGAAAGGTATGCTTCTCTTCTACCAAGTTCAGGTTGTATCTAATGATGTTCACATCATATTTGCTCCAGCAAAGCCTTGAAATTGGTCAACTCGGTCAGTCTTGACTAAGATAACTATTTGTTCAAAACCACTCAACTTTTTTCGTGTGTTCACGTTTAAAAATTCATAGAGAGTTCTTATCAAGGGTCATAAATCTTTCATCTAAAATCATAATGTGAGGGACGCATGCCTTTATCTCCAAGCAAAAGAAAACCACTTAGGCAAATTCATTAGAAAACCACCATCCCAAAACCATTGAAGGATAGTGGTTCCAGCTGTTAACATATGTCCATAAACCTCTCATTTTGATCAAAGGACTAAGCTTTGATCAATCTATGTTTAAATCCATCAAGACCCTTGCAAGACCCTATAAATACCCCCTGTAAAATAAAAATAAAAAAAGAGGAGAAACACATTGTGAAAAGATCCTAGTGTGAAGGTTCAAAAGCCTAACATAGAAAAAAATAGTGAAATGGGAAAAATGAAAGAAAAGATAAGGAAAACAATAGTTCATAGCCAACAAGCTTAGAGAAGGTATAACCATGTAAAAGTTCAAGGGTGGAGTCCGTATGGCTTGTGTATTCATGTTTTTTTAATATTTAAACCTTTTTTGATATTGTTTAAGCTTATCTTGTATTTTTTTTGTTTGATTTTGGTGCTAGAATAATTTGATGTTTTTCGATAGAGTTTTTTTTTTTAAAAAAAAAACATTTTTAGATTGCTCAAGCTTTTGTTATGATAGTTTGTTTTAGTTTTGGTCAATAATGTGTTAGAGAGGCTTCCACTAAAAACATGATTCTTGGTTTTGATGCTGGTTTGATTCTGTGTTTTTAGCTCAATAGCATGTTGATGATGTATTTGAGGTATTTTGATTGATGTTTGAATCTATTTTGTAATAAAAAAATAAGTTGCTTTTGTTTGTGAGTTAAAGATTTTGGAAGCATTTGATCAATTTGATGTCTTTTAGTGTAAGTTTATGGCTGATACATGTTTTGGCATATAGTTGTTAAAAATATAAAGTTTTGAATTCAAAGAGTATGAATATGTTTATTGTTTAGCTTTGGTAGTTTTGAACTTTGAAACTTCATGCATGTTTTTATTGATTTGATGTTATTTGTACTAACTTTGGATTCAATTATGTTTAGTATTGGTAATGTGGTTTGTGATGACCAAAAACAACATGTCTCAGAAACCTAAGAGGCTAGTTCTAGGTTTAACAGTAAGCTGAGAATTTCTAGGTTGCTGGGTTTGGTTTCTTCATGTTCTTGGAAAGAACATTGCCTAAGCCCAATAATTTCAACCAGCTTTGGTCCAATTCTTTGCACTAAACCATTCGGGCAACTAGACTAGTAGATAAATTAAGGTTAATTTGCATCAATAACAAGTTTATAGAGGGGTTAATCCTAGAGTTTTGGTTTTGAACTGAAACCTATTTTGACAAAATAGTGTTGATTATTTGATAATCGAAGTGAAAGGATACTAGATTATGAATCCTTGCATGATTTCAAATTAAACCCTTACCTTGATTGCATGAAAACTTGTTTGAATTGAGATTTGTGTGTTGTTGGGTTCTTGATGAATGTTATTCGTGTTCTTCACGATTTCAGTGTTTAGTCTGTTTTTCTGTGAAACTTTTTATGTTTTGTGTGAATTTTCAACTTTTTTTTTTGTTTCAGTTTAAACCTTTGTTTTGGTTTAGTTTTTGGGTCAAACCTTGGTTTTTAGTTCGGTTCATGGTTGAATCAGTGACTTTGGGTCGACCCATTTGGTTTTGTTATGGGTCAAGTACTTAAAGCTTTGTTTGTTTGGACAACTTGTTGTTAAAGATTTTTTTGGTCTAAGGTGGTGTTTGACAAACACACCCTTAAGTCTATTTTGATAGTTTTCTAGGGAAAAAAAAAAGATGATTTTGTCAAACATGGCCTTACAAAAATAAATAATAAAAAAAACCAAAAAATATTTTTTTCTTGTTGCATACAAACTAATCCTTACAAAAAATTACATTTTATTTATAAAAAGAAAAGAAATATGTTTTTTAGCATTGTTTTGGAAATATCTTGTTTTTTTCTGTGGAATTTACAATAAGTTTGTAAAATTCCTTAAAGATTTGACTAATATTTTAATAACCCTAAAAATTTTAATTTCTGAAACATCATGATAGACCCAAGAGAAAGTAGTAATAGAAATATGCATATTCGTGAGGATGTGTACAAAGAGAAAATGAAGTTTCACCTTTATATACGTTGAAAAGTTCCAAATACCTCGAATATACTTTTGTTTAAATTTGTTGGACTATAGGGAAAAGATAGTTGCAACAATAAATTGATTGGCATACAAAGTGTCAAATATTAGGGATTGCTGACCAATCCTCTATGTGCCATACTAATTAAGAGTGAGCAAAAAAAACCGAGAAAACTGAAAAAAAAATTAACCGAAAAAATCAAATCATGAAAAAAAAACCTATTAAACCGATTAGAATATTTAGGAAAATGTCTGATTCGGTTCGGTTTTCAATTTTGTATTGCTTGAACCGGGTAAACTAAACCGAATCGGTTCGATTCAGAAAAAAAAAAAAAAAAAAAAAGAAAAAAAAGAAAGGCTACAAAGCTTTCTAGTTTCTACAATAAGGCATTAAGACTTAATAGTTAACCCTAGCAAAGTAACCTTGTCTGCGTTCAGTCATTCTCACTTCTCACAGCCGCCCCATCTCTTAGGCCTTAGTAGGTCTCAGTCCTCGTTCACGCAGCCCCTCCCTCCCTCAGGCCTCGGTCCTCAATCTTCGTTCGCACAGTCGTCCCCTCCCTTTGACATATGCTTTGTGATTCCACTGTTGCCTCAATTATTGTTCAGTTTTTTGTTGATTTTGTTTCATCATTAGGTTTAGGGTATAGGAAATTGGGTGTTGGACTTGCTGATTATTCTGTTTTATAACAATTTATCAGTGATTCAGTATTACTTCGAAGTTTTCCTTGTGAAAAGAAAAGGCATTATGATTCAATGGATCTAAAACCCTCCTCTTATCTGTGTATGCTTGTGCATGTTCATGTGCTCTTTTAGTTTTCCTAGCAGTTGGGATCGGGAAAAAACCAATTGAAAAAGGCATATAGGTTTTTTTAGTTTTGGGCATAAAAAACGAACCGAAACTGAACCAAAACCGGTCGGTTTTGACCAGTTTCGGTTTATTTTTGTTTTTTTTTCAGTTTGGTTGTTTTTTATGGGTAAAAACCGAATCAAACCGAAAATGATAACCCCTAATACTAATCAACAAAAATAACTTGTTTAGATGAGTAAGGACAAACACATAGAAAAATAATTTAGATTCCATGCACTAATCTTAAAGTACTTCTAAGTATTACAACTGAATGTAGAGTACTAGAGGGTATTGGATTGGTAGGGCTTTGTGAAAGAGGTGAGTTATCAGAACTTTTGAGACTATTTAGTACCTTAAAGAAAGATCTAATATTTTTACATCAAATTTGAACTTCTTATTGCAAGGTGACAGTTTCTTTGAAATAGAAGCATTCTCATTAACTTATTTCAAAATCAAAGACTTGTCTTTTATATTCTCCTCTTTTAAATCAACTCGTAGATGATACGAATCCTCAAAAACCTTTCCCATGATCTCAAACAGTGCTTTAACAATTGATAATAAAGAACCCTCTACAACAAAAGGTATTTAAATCAACTAATTAAACCTTGAAATGACTAGATAACAATATGACAAACCTCTTTTCTAATATTAAATTTATAGGACTCAAAGCCCTAACCCATCGTCACCAAGTCCCTTCATCGAAACATGATATTGGATGCCAAGTTGTAATTTAAATAAATAATTAATTGACTAATACATGTTTGGTAATGAGTAATAATTGGTTTGGTTAAGAGTACAAAATGATATAAGATATAAAAATAAGGTCTGGTTAACAAAGATGATTCGAACATCTTTATATAGAATAGGGTTATTTCTAGAATTTCTATTTCCTTTTTAATTTTTTTTTTAAAGGAACATGGACATCAATTTAACCTAATATGTCCAATTACAAATATTAAATTATAATTTAACCTAAACATGATTTAAGAAAAAACTTATTAAACTAAACAAACAATGCATAGGGAAGACCTTTTAAAAACAAAAGTGTTTGCCCTAATGATGATTAAGATGGTTGTTTTGGTGGTGGTTGCTCGTTAATAGGTCTTGTTTGGAAAAGGGTTATCAGGGGTTGGTTAGTTTTTTTATTTTTTTGTTTTTGATGAAGATGGTAATAGACAAATGAAATGATGCAGTATTTAGTTAATGAAAAGAAGTTATAACTTATAAAATACCACTAATTACATGTTGAGTATTATAAAATTTCTCATTCGATTCATCACTAATGATTTTACATTATCCTTTAATTCAGTCCAATCACAATCATTGTCACGCAAAGAATTACAACATAGAAGTTTATGTTTTTATGGATGTGAATAAGGATACTTTTGTCAGGTAAAGTGTTTGGATAAAAAAATATTATTTTCAATATGACCCAAAAATGAAATATTACATTACTTTACAAAAAAAAAACCTAAACTTAAAAGGATTGTGATTCATCTAGTGCAATAAGCTTTTTTCTTTCTTTTTCATTTCTTATAGGAGATGTGGAGGCATGTTTGCCATATTTATTTCCTTTCTTTTAAAAAAACTTTTCTCTACTCCTAACAACCAATAAGAAGAAAAGAAAAGGGAAAGAAGAGAGCAAGATATAATGAAAAAAAGGGAAGGGACGTGCATTATAGAAGAAAATGATGCAAATAGAAAGCTTGTTATTGAGTTACCGGTGGTGAATATGATGGTGGTGGGGGTGGTGTTCGGTTTGCTTTCTTCTTTTATAAAACCTAGTTGATGGAAAAAAAGAAGGAGAAGGAATCACTGATCTGATAAAAAAAAAAGATGAGGGAAGGAATCCTCATCTTGTTATGTTGATTAAGTATGATTAATCTTCACAATGGGATTTTTTTATCCTTTTTCATTTTTTATGGGAGATTTAAAGATATGTATGCCATATTTGTTCCTTCTCTCTCTCTCTCTCTCTCTCTCTCTCTCTCTCTCTCTCTCTCTCTGTTTCCAACATCCAACAAGCATAAAAGGGGGGGAAGAAAGATTGATATAATGAAAAGAAAGGAACAGATGTGTGTTAGAGAAGAAAGTGGTGCCAAAAGAGGGCTTGCTCTTGAGTTATTATGGGCATAGACTCGTTGTCATTGTGGATTCACATGGTGCAATGAGCTTCTTCTTTTTTCACTTCTTATAGGAGACATAGAGGCATATCTACCATGTTTTTTTCTTTCCTTTTTTTATTTTTCTTTACTCATAACAGTTAATAAGCAGAAAAGAAATGAGAGAGAAATAAGGGTGATATAATGAAAAGAAGAGAAAAGATATAACTCTTTAGGTGTGGTCAAACAACCCATAACAAAGATGATATAACTCCCGGAAAGCTAAGAAATCAGGTTTGATAGGAGTGTGACACAATAGAAACTTATTCCAAGGCACCAATATTATTGGAATAAAAGACCCCTACCCAATAAATACCAATTCACGAACGAGAAGTATAAGGAAGATGTCAAAAGGTCAATTATACCTTAATAAATCAAATTTGTTCTTTGTCACAACAAAGAAAACGTGTTGCATCACACAAATCACAAGTTTATTTCATAAATTCATGGTTGCTGAAAAATTTAGCTTACAAACCATATATATTAGTTCAACTAGTAACCCTAACAGACCCAAAACTTGTGGGCTAATGTTTACCCATTTACTATAAACCCAAAGTCTGTTAACTAAGCTCATACATGAAAAAAAAAAAAAAAAAACAACAACAAATTTGACACACAAACCAAAGTCCTTGCACCTAATTAAACAAAATAACCTAAGATAGATAAATTTCCTAGTTTAAATAATGTCATGACTGAAATTTTCATCCTAGAAACACTAGGGTCTTTGTTGCCACCTTTAAATATAAAAATAAGCTAGGAAAATTGATTGCTAAAATTGCCTCCTGTTTAGTTTCCTTATTTGTTTAAGATAATTAATTGTAACTTTAAAAAATCCTCTCAAAACATGAAAACCTTTATTGCCTTTCTTTAACCTTCCTTGTAGAATTAGAAAACTCTTGAAAATAAGCTAACCAATTTGTCATTAAATACCACCAACTCTTCTTTCCTTGTGTAGCTAAAATGAATAAGGAATCTTGTAAAAAAAGGATTTTGAAGCATTAATGAATCTTTTCCACACTTAAAAATTATGTTGTAGCCCGTCAAAGATCCTTCTAAAGCTAGAAAATTCCCAAAACAAGTTGTCATATCCTTGTAGAAAAAAAGATCCTGTCTAAATAGAAAGTCCACAAGTCAAAAAGAAATAAATAACAAAATTCATACAGCTTGTTCTGACCATATCACAAGGCCTTCTCGAATTCTCACTTGCCTGAAAGTTTACCTTAACATATAAAAGTACCTCTGGAGTCTTTTGGTAAAGTTTTGGCTTAATCCAATGGTTTCATTTTGAGTTATGCTTCATAGCATAAATCTGGATAGTAGAAAATTTGACGCCAAAATCCAAATCTTACCTTGCTTAGATTGTATCAAGAACATTGGAGAAGAAAATAGTGTAGAGAGAGGGTTTGCTATCAATTTACTGATGATGAAGATGGTGATGATGGAGGTTTTCATTTCACTTCTTTCTTTTTTAAAATCCAACTGATAAAATAAAGGGAAGAGAAAGAATCGTTAATCTGAAAAAAAAAAAAAAAAAAAAAAGGGAAGGGATCATCATCTTATTATGTTGGTTAAGATTTATATTGAATTTTTTTTCCCTTTTCATTTCTTATAGGAGATATAAAGGCATTTATATCATGTTTTTTTGCTTCCTTTTTTGTCTACTTCTTTGCGCAACATAATTTTTTTTTTTTAAGAAAAGAATGAGCCCTAGAGAAGAAAATGGTATAGAGAGAGGGCTTACTTTGAAGTTGTTGTGGACAAAGAATCATTGTAATTATGGATTCATATGGTGCAATGAGGTTCTTTTTTTTATTTCAATTGGGAGACATGGAGGCATATCTGTCATGTTATTTTCCTTCCTTTTTTTCTCATTCTCTGCTCTAATAACCAATAAATCAAAAATAAAGGGAAAAAAGGACCATGATAGAATGAAAAGAAGGGAAAGAAGACATGTCAAAGAATAAAATGGCATAGAGAGAGGTCTTGCTCCTGGTATATTGATGATGAAAATGATGGTGGTGATGGTATTGAGTTCTCCTCTTTCCTTTTCAAAACCTAGCCAATAAAAAAAAGGGAGAAGAAGGAATTATCACTTTGAAAAAAGAAAAAAAAAAAGAGGGAAGGAATTATCATCTTGTTTTGTTGATTAAGTATAATTAAGCTTTATACTAGGATTTTTTTTTTTCCATTTAAACCAACTCTCTAAATTCTGTATTTTATATACATGTATAATGAAGTTAAAGATTTTACCTTACCTTCAAATCTCTAACTCTTTATTTTAAATACATATTAGATGTTTGAAAAGAAGCCTAAGTGTGGTTTTATCCTTTTTAAAAAACATGTTTGCTTGGGTTTATTATTGTGATACACTAAGAATTTATTTTTATTTTTTTTGAGGTTTTGGAAGGGGGTGCCTTGGTTAATTAAGGGGTTTTAATTCTTTATTACTATTGTGTTTTTCTCTTTTATGCATACACACATGGTTTTTCTAGGAGTTTTTTCTCCCCTCCTTCTTTGATTGTTGTTTCAGCAAGACTTTTTTCTTTTGTTATTTCTTTAGGTAAATTTTTGACCTTCACACCATCTTCTTACTTTGTAATTGTTAAATGTGCTTGCCAACAATAGTTTTTATTCTTTCAATGTTTTGCACTTTTTCTTTCCTTCCTTTTCCTTTTTTAATTGTTTTTGGAAGCTTTCTTGCTCTACCCCCTCCTATATGATCCTTTTGTTTTTTAATATATCATGTGCATGATGCCTCTTCTAAGTTCAAACTATTTTTTCCTTCCATTAAATCTCATTTTCTTTTATTAGTACTCGTTCACTAGCTTAACTTTTTTATTTTCTATTTCTTATATATATATATATATATATATATATATATATATATGAACTTCAATTTACAGAATGGATAAAATTTTACAAATTATCATTGTATTTATATATCTTGGAATTGTATGCAAATTTGTTTCATTTAGCATCATTCTCTCTTTGTTTATGTATGTTTGAATTTAATTAGAGGTGGGTAGAAAAATAATATGCCAATTCTATAAAATTATAGTAGCTAGATAGCTCTCTTAACAAAATATCTATGCTTAAATTTGTTTAAAACTTTTCATGTGAATTATGTGATGTTTCAAAAAATAAAAATTAGGGTGAAAAAACATTACTCAAGAAAATGAATGCCTTTCCAAAAAGATCTTTGAAATTGCTAAAATATTTTTTATTTAACAATTGAAGACTTCCTCTCTTTTCTCTTTCATTTTTATCCTATCATATGCTTCTATAAGTCTATTATCTAAAGAAACATCAAAGGGTTAATAATTAGTTTCCAATGAACCCAGTTAGCTTCATTCGCTATGTGCTCAAAACTTTAATGGCCAAATAGAAAGGACCACTTAACCAGTACGATGAGATTATTAATAACAAGAGGAAACAATGGCCTAAACTCCTTACTACAAGGTCAAATATGACCTATCAAGAAAGAAATCTTGTGCTCATTTATTTGATTTTGTTCATTGTGCCATCACAAAATAGGCTTCTTCTATGAAGAAAAGGATTATTTTTTTCCAAAAAAGAAGAGCTTCTCTTTTGTTACAATGCTTATGAATTGTTTTCTTCTATTTATATGTAAGGTTGTCTCATAGTTACCTTTTCACTTCTTGTAGGATAGGATTGTAAGGTGGCTGGTTGTGGATGTTGTGATCTTCGGGTTATAGGTGTTACCATAGTTGTTGGTGGTCGTACACCTTAATATCTTTTTGAGTTTTTGTTTATCCAAGAACTTAATTATGCCAAGTATCGTGAGTGAATTTGCATAAAAACTTGTATCCATGCCATGTATCTTATTGTAAAAATAATATGGCTTGCATGCTTTTCTCCATAAAGCTTTATAAATCCTATTAAGAGATGGCAATTATTTATTTATTGACCTATTTGTTGATTGTAATGATTCTCTTGAAAACATAAGCCGAGTATTAGTTAAGATTGGTATTGTGGTTACTTCTGTGGTTGTAGTTTTTAAAAAATAATTTCATAAAAATCGCTTTTGTTGAGGTTTGTTTAAAAATTTTTAGTTTTTCGTTAAAATTATAATTGAAATTGAGGTTGAACAAAAAACAGTTTCATATGTTTGGTTAACATTCTTTTATATTGAAGTTTGATTGTGAAATTACTTAAAAGGACACACACACACACACACATATATATGATTGCAAATATTGTAGATTTATAATTATGATTACATAACGAAATGAATAATACTTGTACATTATATTTTTCTTTTATTGTCCCATCAAACTATTTGCAATTCCATCGTGTACAAAATCCATACATGAAGACCTCTGTGATCCTTGACTATCTGAGCGAGCTATAATATCTAGTAAAAAGTCATCCGGAATAAAATTGGGATTGCGATCATATTCAGCAAAAACTTCATCATCTTATGATCTCCTTCTAATATAGTTATGTAGTGCTATTGATGCAACTACAATCTCAACTTGCATTTTATATAGATAAGCAGACATGTTTTGCAAAATTATCTACCTATGTTTCTATACTCCAAAAGAACGCTTTATCACGTTACGTAGTGATGAGTGTGCATGATTAAACACTTTTTCCCGACCACTTGGTTGTCTATGACACCTAAAATCTTGTAAGTGATACCTCTCGCCTTTATAGGGACCTAAATACTCATACTCATTAGGATATCCGACATCAACTAAATAGTATTTGCCTACAAATAAGAACAACATGCTAATTTTTTTCTATAACTAAAAAATAATATTGTCTAACTTCAATTACCAGCTCTTCAATTTATATCAAATCACAATCTTCTAGTGGTTTTGGAAATTTTATACTACTACTATCAATAACCTCAAGAAAAATACGTGTATCGTGTGCACTGTTTTCTCATCCTGCCCATACAAACATGAACTACATGTCAAAACTACAAGCAGCCATGATGTTTTGTGTCAGTACACCTTTTCTTCCAATGAATAGAATTTGATTATTAGATGATATGTAGACATGAACATTAATGCTATCAATTGCATTGACACAATTCTACAGGAAAAAAATATAAGTTATTAGAAACATTAATAAAATAATTGATATTTATTTAAACAACATAAAAAATAAAATTTGGTCTTACCTTGAAATGTGACATATATATTGGATTCATTGCAATTTCTCTTGGGGTGTTGATAAATTGTGGATCTACTAGTTTTATGACTTCTACAACAAACAAACATAATGATATAAGGACTTCTTTTATACATCTACTAACAGTTTCACCTGAATATTGAAATCTCTCTTGCACTTCCCTATTTGACGCCCTTGCTGCTTTTATATATAGAAACATTACCATCTTTTTAATAACGATAATTCTTCTTAAAGGTTTTAAGCCATAATATGTTTCTATTATTACACAAATTCAACAAAGTGGTTGTGTTCATCCTAAATAGGTTAACACATTATTTCCAATGACCTCTTGAAACTTCATTCAACCAACGCATCCCGGTATTATTTGAAACCATACATGGTTCTTTATACATATAATTAATATAATACATGTTTATAGTTTCAGTTGTGCATATAATTAATTTATCCATATCAAACTATCTCCTTAAAAAAAATTCATCATCATCATCACTTTCATCATCACTGTCATCATCATCATCATTGTTGTTGTTGTCATTGTTGTCATTTCCATCATCATCATTTCCAGCATCAGCAAATGAGGCACCATTACCTTCACAGCTAGGATAATTAATGTGGTCTATAATGCAGTTCATTACATTATCATAATTATCATCAAAATCTTCGTTAAATATGGCATTAAACCGTGGATCATCCATATCTTCAATTACATGTAAATAAAAAAAAATTGATAGGTTGTTAATAAATATCATAAATCTAATTAAATATCATTCAGTAACAAAAAAAAAATCAAAGATTTTGGAAGAATAACTTTTATCACAAACCTATCAAGCCCAAGAAAGTGTTTCACTTGCTTGTAACAAAGGCAATTGAGATGTTTATTCTGAAGATAGTTATTTTATTAAAATACATGATAGAAGCATCCCCTTTTATATAGAAAAAAGTAAATGATTGTCGATATTGTTGAAATAAGCATATCTACGTATCTTTTGTACATGTTTTGCTTTCAAAATAATTGTCTGCACAAGTTCTGACATGTATAAGCTGTAAAATTTAAATATGGATGTACTTTTGTATCAAACATCTTGTTATTTTCACGTGGTTTCTGATAAATTATTGTTCTGTCTCTATTATTCAAGATTCTTTATCCTTATATTTTTGGAATTTTTGCATATATATGCTGGTTACACTCATCAAAACTATCACAAGCATCATTTTCATTGACAACTTTTGTCAAATAGTCATTCATTTGGATCCTTTGGACATCCTTTACTTTTGTACCATTTATTTTTTTCTTTTCATACATTTTTCTTGTTTTGGCCGCTTGTCTTCACCTTTGTTATCATTCTCCAACTTTTCATTTTTTATTATGTTGGCATCCATCTTATTTGGGTAACAAAGCTACTATTATATAAGGCTACCATCCTAATTTTTTAAAGTATAATATTATATTAAAATCACACATCATAACATGATTAATTCAAAAATTTCCCATCCAAAACGTTGCACTTTATAATATTTATTTCCACCAACATTCAGAAGAGACATACATATTGAATTATTGAAACAAACATTCATAAAAATAAAAGTACTATATATTTATGGTAAATAGTTATACTCACTAGAATATTACATGTTTATGTTGAATTAAACAAAATCGAGCTAAACAACGCAATAACACAACATTCGTAAAAGAGAATTTTTTTTGGAACAACAACTAATCTCTTAAATTACAATCCAAATAAAAACAAATACAAGCAACCCAACAGTCCAATAACTCACTTAAAAAGTCCATAAGTACAACAATATTTAAATAAAGAAACAAAGCAATTTAAAATAACCGAAATAGATATGCTCTCATCTCACAACTTTAAATGTTGAATAATATAATGAAGAAATAAACTTCTGCAAATGAAAACAATTCTTTTCAAAACTGTCAGCTCATTATTTTGCAAATGTAAACATGTATAAATAAATTATCAAGCATGTCAAACAACATAACACATTAAATTTAGCTAGCACTTTAACAAAGTTAATAAATTAATGCTTTATAAAAGAAAATCATACCATGTCAGCTAAGCACGTTTACTTCGTGCATAAATTTGCTTCAACCATTTCAACTTCTCTTCAAGACCACCCATACAAGACCACATTTCTCTTTTCCTTCTTAAAATCAGATACTCCATAGCAAAGTCATGAAAATCATCATCAATTGAAATTCCAGGAATTAGTGGAGCTCGACCATCACCTCGGGAATACTATAGCCTTGCCAATCCATATGCAAAGAAGTGAAATCACTCCTAGTCGACATACTCTTAAGTAATTGATCCCACCTTGACAACAGCTAAACGCCAATTCTAGATGTCTTCTTCTTTCTAGCTCGAACCTTAGAAGGATCTCTTTCTTTTCTTTTGCCACTACTCCTTGTGTTGTTGTTGCTCGACATCTTCACCCTGCCAACCATTTGAGACATGTCATTCTTCAAATTTGGAATCCCATCCTCCTCCAAATCACTACATCCTTCTTCCAAATCAACACCATCAATGTTAACATTGCTTGTGCCAAGATCGACATTAGTGCCACCAAGTACTCCTAACGATAAAGCCCACGTATACTCTCCAGTAGCAACAATGTTGGAATACATTTTGTCAAATTTAAACTTTAAAGACAGTTCAATACCAGCATGTCTAAATTTTTTGGCTCCTCTAATTTTCTACATAAAAGAAATGAAAATAATAAATGCAATAACATGTATTAAAAAAATTTATGAAATATGACAACAACAAATGAAATTGTTAGGATCACGAGGAATTAACCTGAATTTTTGCCTTTCACCATTCATTGCTAGCTAAAATTGTTCATAATTCACTACTCCAACTCATACCAGTTTTAGAAATCAGCTTTATCCATATCCCCCAATCCTTCTTGCATCCATCCCATTTGTTTTTCAGTTGTGTTTTACTGAATGCATGACCAATTTGTTCTTTGAATGATATTATAAGAAATTCTCATCCCGTTTTGTCAAAATGAGTATTAGGTCTCATTCCCATGTCAATGGCCTTAATGCATAGGTCATAAAATGCATGCAACATTTCCTTTGTCCAAGCAGCCTTATCCATAGATTCAAGACCTTCCATTGTATCTTTTAAAACATTTAACAAAAGAAAACAAGCAATGATATCATGTTTATATGCAAAAATCAGTATTAACACAAACACAAAATACTTATTATAAATAATAAGAAAAACTGAAAAGTATAAAATACATGTTATGGAACACTTTAGTTTATTGAATATTTGACAAAACACACTTTAATAACCCTTCTTTAAGAAAAACTGAAAGCATGAGGTGTTGATACAATGTAATTTCAATAATTTGTAGGACAAAACAAAACAACAAACAGTAGGCTGTGAGAGGTAATTATAAAGATGACTATAGGCATGTCATATGCTTGCTTACTGTAAAAATCAACAATGTCCTTTCTTTGTTCTTTCCCCGACTTTCTAGTAATTGGATTTCAATTTTTGAAATTGACTACCTTCTTCCTGTTAATTTTTTAAAAGTGAATTTTAGTTATATTTAAACATTGGATGCCTTTTATAATGCCTTATTTCCCTCAATATCAAACTGGAAGCATAAGGGACATATAGCAGAGCTAGCATCAAAGTCATACAGTACAAATCAAGTGATTTTTTTTTTCAGAGAGGATGGAGGTATTAGGCTTTCTATATTGAACAGAAATGCTAAGCAATAATTAATGCAATTTTCCCTTATTTGTTTCAATGGCAACAACTTTATCAAATTATAGCAAACATTGTTTTCTACAAATCAAATCCAATCTGCACTTCAAGACTTTTGTTTGTTATAAACAAGATGATTATTTACTCCTCTATATGAAAAAAAAAAAACCTCAAAACTTCATCAATTATACAACACCCTAATTCAATCCTCACAAAACAAAATATTACACTTCCTTCCAACTATATACAAAAAGAAAATAAAGAAGCAATAGTTAAATCCAACTAATAATCAACCTAAAAGGAAACCTATCTTAGAGCAGACAAACCCATGTTAATAAATAATAAAACATACAAAACTCCATAAAATATGAGTAATTGCAACAACAACAAAATTATAAAGAAAAATCACCTTCAAGAACAGGTAATTAACAATAGTTTGTAGTTAATTAACAATATTAACAATTAATCAAAATCAAAATAAATTAAAATTAAAATTTGTAGTTAATTAAAATAAATTTTCAGATGGAGATAAGGAAGAAACTCACGATTAGTGTTTGTTACAAGAACAGGTTTCCCAACACCTTTACTCTTCTCTTATTTGAATTTTCCCAGCACGGATCTGCTGTTTATTTCTACAAACCAAAAAAGTAACGCAATGTTAGCTCAAATAATATGGAAATCCATGTTGAATTTAATCTAACTCGAAGACGAATGAAAAAGGGGTGCAAGGATATAAGATTTCAATTTACAGAAAAAAAAAATACAAAGCTTCTTAATCCTTGAAAATTACCTTTTGTTGAACGAGTCTGGTAAGGTAAACACAGAGAAATAGAAAGAAGCAAGTTAGAACAATATCAAGACAAGAGAAAGGAACGAAGGGGAATAACAAGGCAGAAAAAATTTGAGAATGAGATTATAATGATAGATCTCAGAAATGGTTAGCAATAGTAGGCAGGATTTTCAGATCTATGGATTGTTTGGGTATTTTTTTTCCAATAGTTTTCTTCTCCCTAATCTTTTATCAGTGCAAGTGAGAGAGAATGCTTTCAAAAAGCAAATGGAAATTGCTTTACAAACATGCATAAAAAGTGTGGTTCATGCATAACTAAACACAATTAAAACTGAGTTTTAACTTAGAATACGTTTGGGAACGCGGTGCAAACCGCGTTCCCAAAAAATTTAATTTTTTTTCTAGCTAAAATTTAATATGTTTTGTATGTTTTAGATCGTTTTGATGTGCTGATGTCAAAAATAATTTTTTAAAAATAAAAAATATCATTGGCATGCATTTCAGCACAAAAAGTTATTTGAAAAATAACCGCAACCACACTGTCAAATACACTTGTAATCTCGTCCATAGCCGCAACAAAAAACACCTTTTAGCATGGTAGCTTTAGAGTTGCTATTGCTCTCAATAGTTATTCATGCAGCCTTAGGATTGCTTGTCAATAGTAAAATTTAGTGGGTTGTTTCTGTAATCTTTTGCTTGGTTTTCAATAGGCAATGAGTTAATTTGTTCACATAATTTTTAGGGTAGCTAGTTTTTTATTTATATTTTTCTTTTTGAGTTTCATTCTTGGGTCTTGTCTCTCATTTTTATCTTTGATCATCTCTTTTCTAATAGATTTTCTTTTGTCAAAAAAAGAAAAAGAAAAAAGAAGATGAGCATGGATGATCTTATTAACTTATTCAACATGTTAGCATGCATTCCCAGTTATTTGTTAATAACTCATGCTAGATTTTTGTTTATAGCGTTTTAGACTTTTGGTTTTGAATTACAATCATGATTGTCAGCTATGCTGGGAAGAGGTGCCCGGTGGCAGGTGCATAGGCCGATGCTGGACTGCTTCTCACAGTGCAGGCATGATGGATTCCGGCGGATGAAAGCTGCCTTTGGGTTGCTGGAGTTGAGGATTTACTGCCGTTGCTTGTGGGGCTGGCACTGTGAGCTACGGGAGAAATTAGTAAGCAGTGAGAGGAAAGATCATTATACTTGTCATGGCATCATGTATAATGGAAAGATCATATGCCAGTGAATTGCAGGTGGCAATCTTCTTCTTTTTCGGCCACACATGTTCAAAAGTCTTTGGAGATTGACTGTGCTTGAGAATGATATTTTGAGTTTTTCAAGTGATTCAAGCGGTGAGCAGCAGAGCAAATGGTCAAGTCGCTCCTCTCGTCTGTAGGTACCCAATCCCTGAACTACTGTCCCAAAATCATACAAGTTATCTCTCTACAAAATTCATACCAGATTAAATCTAGAATTAATTTAATTAGATCAATCGAGTCGATCAATATTTTTTTTTTATTTAAATTTAAATTAGGTTTATCATATTAACCTAAATAGCCATATTTTATACACAAATTTGATCTACTGTAAGTGATTCCCCCTTTTCATTAAAGGAGTCTAATGAATGATTGACGTGATAGGATTGAAATGGAAGATTTATGGACTGCGAGGGAGAAGATACAGTTTGCCCTTTTTAAATACGGCGTCGTTGTGGAAAGTGCTCCAGCAGTAGAGGACACCGCGACACCGTTTATAGGACAGATGAGTTTGCGAGTTGTCCTTTTTACCGTCTTCCCCGTCCAGCAAGCATCGCATATAAAAAAATATATATATATGATAAAAGGCCCTCCGCTCGCTCTGTTTTCACACTGCGAAGCAAAGCACCGCACCCTTTTCTCCTTCTTCTGACTGAAGATCAGAATTCTGATCAATACTCTCAAAACAAGCAAGATGGTGATGGTTCGAATCCGCAGCAGAGACGGGCTGGAACGCGTCTCCATCGACAACACAAACATCACAGTTTCCCAACTCAAAACTCTAATCCAAAACCAACTCCAAATCCCTATCCCCAGCCAAACCCTCTCTACCAACCAAAGCCTCCTTTTAGCCAAATCACCCTCCGATCTCCTCAAATTCACTGACATGTCCAACCCTGACACTCCTCTCTCTTCCCTCAGCATCTCTCACGGCTCCCTTATCTTCTTAGCCTACGATGGCGAGAGAACTATTGCCGGCCCCGCTGTTCGACCTGCTGGTTCTTTCGGCCGGAAGATGACAATCGACGATCTTATTGCCAAACAGATGAGAGTCACCAGGCAAGAAAATCCCCACTGCGATTCTGTCTCGTTTGATCGCGATTGCGCTAATGCGTTTCAGCATTATGTTAATGAAACGCTCGCTTTTGCTGTTAAAAGAGGTGGGTTTATGTACGGAACGGTGTCGGAGGAGGGGAAGGTTGAAGTCGATTTCATATACGAGCCCCCGCAGCAGGGGACTGAAGAGGTTTTGATGCTCTTGAGAGATTCCGATGAAGAAAAATTAGTGGAGGCGATTACGGCGTGTTTGGGAATGAGGAGAGTGGGGTTTATTTTTACGCAGACTATAATGCAGGACAAAAAGGACTATACGTTGTCGCATAGGGAAGTTCTTCAGGCGGCGGAGCTGCATGCTGAGAGTGAATTGAAAGAGTGGGTTACTGCGGTGGTGAAGTTGGAGGTAAGTGAGGATGGGGGAGCCGATGTGCATTTCGAGGCGTTTCAGATGAGTGATATGTGTATTAGGCTGTTTAAAGAAGGATGGTTTGAGACGGAGATTGGGGAAGATGCCGATCCTAAGTTGTCTAAAATGAAGAAAGATGTGGTTGTTGGTACCAAGGATGTTAAGGAGGTCGATAATGATTTTTTCTTGGTCGTTGTCAAGATTTTAGATCACCTGGTATGTTACGCCTTAGTCTTTTTCCTTAAATTTGATAATTGCATTTCTTTTGTTGTTGTTTATTTTCTGACATTGGGCTTTATCTTTGGTTGATAAGTATTCTTTTCCCTGGGAATTAGGATTTTGCTTTATTGATTGATAGTTGATAGTTGATAGTTGATAGTTGATAGTTGATAGTTGAGTGAAAAAAGAATATGTCATAAATAGCCCATGAAAGCTGAGTTAGTTTTGGATTTTAGATGGAAGATTTCCTATTTCATTGTGTTAAGCTATTTCTGGACTGAAATTGTCCAAATCTTCATTAACGAGAAGGGTTTATAGCATTCCAGCAATGTGGAAAGAGAAAATAACATGAGGGGCAAAAAAAAAAAAAAAGTTTGGGAGCCAAAAGGTTAACATTTTATCATATGCATTGGAGTGTGCTTCAGAGTGACTTGAGATGTGATTCTCTTTCCGGGTCGGGGCTCAGCATTCTGTAGTCCATGTATTCTCTTTGTTCATGCTTTTTTGTGACACAAATAGCTTAACTTAGGAAGTGTCAACTTTCACTGTTTTCTCGTTATTTTGATTCCTGCAGTAGTGCAGTGCATCTAGTTTTTGAGTATCAAGTTCTAGGATAAGTTGAAGTTCCATTCTTCATATACATGAGATGAGACTGCTAGCTAGGTTCTTAGAAGGATATATCTGTTTTTGTGGGGGGGGGGGGGGGGGGGGGGGGGATCTCTTTTCTTTAGAATTTTTGCAGCTATATATGTGTCAATGGTTAAGCTAGAGTCATTGGAACTGGATATGAAGTTTTACATAAATCATTCTATTTGCTAGAGATGAATTATTTATATATTCCTTTGTGGTCTTCTTCTTTTTACTAGGCCTTGCATGGCTAAGTTTTTTGGTTTGTGTTACTGAATCTCACGGATGTGTCATGTGCAATTTACCTGTGTGTAGGTGAGTGTGTATGTGTAAGAAAGAGGGTTGGAGTTATATGGGCCAGCTAGTCAATTATGTAATGTTTTAAGGGTCTCATATAGATTGTTTGCTCAACAAATATCATGGAATAACGAGTCAACCATATTTTATAACCACAAAGAGTGGATATGGATATACTGGCAACAAAGATGGCAATATCTTATATCCAATAAATCATAATATTTTCAGGATGGGTGTATGGTTATTTTATGTGCTGGCATTAGACAATCACAGTTATGTTTATGTGTTATGCAAAAACAAGATGGAATGTTTGCTGTTGAGGTGTATATAGTTTGTCAACCTTTACACAAAAGGTATACTTATTTGGAGTATCGGAGCTTCTTATTGTGAGAAAGCCTAAAAGGATCCTTTTTATAGCTAGATTCTTTTAGAGTGGTCTGAGCATGATTCTTGCTTGAAAATGAAGAGAAGCATTTGAAGGGATGGTTTAGAGATATAAGTTATGCTATACGAGGGATTCTGGCTAGCTGTGCAGTCACGCAAGCCTTTGGGTTAGAGTATGAAGCAATCTTGTTTGATTATTCAAAAAAGTAGTTTCCAAGCATTTTTTCAAATCCTTGCTAGATATTAGATTCAATGTCGTCTGACAGCTGTATAAAACAAGCAATATATCTTTCATGTTCTTGGAGAATATGTACAGGGATGGTGTTTGTACATTACAGTAATGGGGAAAACAAAACCTGCACTTATCCCACAGTAGAATTACTGTGTGACCGAACACATTGCATCCTATCAATATGACATTCATAGGATGAGGGGGCAATAACATAGTACAAGTTGTTTGGCCTCTAACGTGTGTGTGATATTAATATTAATTGGTGTCTCTCATGGAATTTATTTGATGCCATATGTTTCCATTGTGGAAATTGAACTGTACAAATGACACAGATCCACTAAGAAAAAGAAATGGGTGAATAATCAATGGGCCATTTTTCAATTGACTGCCCTGTTTCCTGAAACTGGGGGATGGAACCTGTATTTCGAATTCATGCAACAGCTACAAGTTTGAATGGTTAGGCATTTTCTGTTTTGAGCAAGTTCACCTTTGATGCTAGATCATGCCTGTAGGTTACATAATGAATATTTGAGATTGCTAGAACTTTTATATTTGGAGCATGACACATGCAGTACTGTTTGTTCCGTTTTGGATGAAACCTGAAAATGATGCTATCTGTGTTAGGACACTATCAGCTGATATTTAATTTAGGATTATTTTTTTTCCTTCATGGAAGGAAACTGCGGTTTTGACAGAAAAATGCAGCGTAAGCAGGGAAAAATGAAAAATTGTACGCCTGTTTGACTTTGTCACTTGACATTCAGTGGATGTCTGTGCTGGGGAGCTATTCATTCGTTTGATTCTTCTTTATCATGCCATATTGAATTTTCAAGATACTAATGGCACAATCCTGGATGATTATATCCTTTCTGCTGCCTCTTGTGGAGAAGTTCAATGATCTTATCCATGAATTATTTAATGCAGGGCCCTCTTTCATCAACCTTCCCCATTGAGAACAGGATCACACAAGTGACAATGAGAGCATTGAGGAGTCATCTGGACCGTGCAAAAAATCTTCCATTTGTGAAGAGAATTTCTGATTTTCATCTCTTGCTATTTCTGGCCAAGTATCTGGACCTCAATTCTGATGTTCCGGCATTAGCAGAGTGTGTGCTTGCACAGACAGCAGTACCAGAGGGTTATCAGATCCTAATTGAGTCCATGGCTACTACTTGATGTTGCTTGAATGCCTGATATTTGGATCAATCCATCTTGTCCCTTGTGAAAGTTTCTGTGCATCAAGAACTGGATCCAATTATACTACTTCCTGGTGTATCATAATTTACAATTTATCTCTTATAAATTTAAAGTATCTTCATCCATTGGTTTGATAATTGATGTTTGGTGAAATGGGGTATTATTTTCTGTTTGATTCCTTTTAGGACTCCCACATGCTGATATCTAGAACAACTAATTCTAAATATTAAAAAAGAAAAACAAAACATGATAAAAAAATTCTAAAAATATAAACATTCCTTCTCATCTGATGTCTTAACCCCAATGCCTTACTGAAAAAGGCCAATGGTCTGCAATTCTAACTTGAAACTGCTTCTAATCCTGCAGAACAAGCATCACTTTTCAGAACAAATGTGTTATTAAAGTCTGAAGGCTCTACATTAAACTGCTTTCAATTGAATGAATGTTTTTTCAGCATTTATACTCTACTGTAACCTGTCTGTCTCTAGTAAATTAGTTTAAGGTTCAAGGTTTGTTAATGATACCAGCCCTTTAATAAACTTCCTGTAATATCCCAGCTAGCCTCGAAATCCTCTTAGGTCAATCCTTTGTTGCTTCAATCTTCTTAGGATTTATGGTAACACCTTTTGCCGACATGATAGACTCAAGTATTCTATTTGATTTTCACAATAAAAACACCTGGAATAAAAACCCTTGGATCTTTTTGCATACAATTGATTCTTTCTCAATACTTTTAATATTTCTCTTAGATATATCATCAAAGAATACTAAAAATAGTTATAATACTTGATTCGTTAAAGCCTGGAAAGGTGATTGGTGTATTTTTTTAGTTTAAATAGCATTACCTTGAACTTATAATAATCATGATAGATTTTTCAATGTCTTACTCAAACATCCTGACATAATAATAACTAGACTTCAAGTTCAGTTTAGAATAAAATTAAGAACCATACAACTTATTCATCAACTCATCAATCAATGAAATTAGAAACTTATTTTTAATAGTAAGATCACTAAGCTTCTTATAATCAACACAAAATCTCCATGAATTATCCGTCTTTTTAACTAACAACATAAGGCATATAGATTGTAACTAGGTTGAATTACCCCATCATATAACATCTCTTTAACCAATTTTTTAATTTCTTACTTGTGGATAAATAAACTTTTGTAGGGTCTTATATTCACCAAATTAGATCTTGAAATTAATGGAATTATATGATCCACTTGTCTTATTGGAATAAGTTATTTTGGTTCATCAATGACTTCTTCATATTCTTCCAATAAAGTCTTCACTTGTGAATTTTTCACCATATATAGGTGATTCACTAATAGCGCTTTTATAGAGAAAAATTGGCCAATGTATTCATAGATTGTCTCCTTAAGACTATTTATGTACTTTAGTTACAAAAACTATTTGTAACTTAAGTTCTTCGAGAACTCCTCTCAATTCAATCATTCTACCTTCCTAAATAACAATTTTATCTTGATGAAATCAAATAAGATAGGTGAGTATAATCTCAGTCAATCAACTCCCAATACTATATTATTACACCTTCTCAGCTTCAATATCCTCGAGTCAGCCCTGAATTCATAATCTTGCATGAACCATATGAGCTCAGGGCTTTCAGCATCACACAACATCACATTGTCATTTGTTACTATAATTGCTAACACTATGGTTTTAACAATGGCAACCTTAATTCCTTTAATCACAAACTCATCTATGAAATCGTGGGTGCTCCCAGTATTAATTAGGATAATTATTACCCTAACAACTCATTTTTATCATAATTGTATCGTGAACATAGTTATCTACTAGTGTATTTAATGATAATCAATATTCATTAACAGTAAAATTGTCTGCTATTTTTCCAATTCTATTTTCCTCCCAACATCTAAAAATTCTTTCATTTCTTCATTTCTCCCCTCTATTATATGTAATCTTTTAGGACTACATTGATGACCAGGCATGTACATATCATTGCATTTAAAACATAAGCTCAGATTTCTCCTTTGTTTATGTAAAGTATCATAAAAATATTTTGTCCTTCAAGGTGCCTCAATCTTTAATTGGTTAGAAAACTTGGATGAAAAGTTATGTGCGGTTCTTCCTATATTGAAAGGAAGGTTTGATCTTTGAACAATCTTATTTTTCCTGGCCATAGCATTATTAGACTCATCTTACTATTTTGCTTGCTCAAAAATCTACATCAAATAAAGTTTGTTTCAAGATCTTAAGCATCGGCTTGGTATCTTTCCTTAATCCACTAATAATGCTAGAAATATAGTAAGATTCTAGTAGAGGAGGATTTAATGCATTCATCAAAGATTTTTATTCCTCAAACTTCTCCACGTGATCTTTCACTCTATTATCTTGTATCAATTTGTTGAATTCCTCAACTATATCGTCTTTACTACCAAATCTTTTATAAATGGCCTTATAGAATTCATCCCTTGCTCAAATATTCATCTGCATACATAAATTCCTCAAACTAAATCTCTACATTTTCATCCAAGTATAAAGAAGACATTTCTACCCATTTATAAATAGGCACAAAGTTTAGTTAGAAGAATTGTTAACACTTCCTTACCCATCCTCTAGGATTATCTCCTAGAAGGTTAGCAGATCCATTATTGGCAATGTTGGATTGTTTCTAGCCTTATAGTGATCCTGGTTTCCCATATTTTCTCCATGGCCATGGCTTTTAAATCCATGTAGTATTATTTCCTAAATGACATGAGCTCAAGTTTCATTGTATTTGACAAGATTCTTGCAGAACTATCCCTAATTGTCTTTCCTACCATTTGATTAGCTAAGAATGACTGGATATGGTTAGTTTGGGCTTCAATCTTCAAATTGATTTGATTAGATCTTTTGTCTTGTTTTATCCACTTTGTTTATTTTCTATCATGGTTTCTTGAATTTGTTGATGAATCCCTTGTATTTGTTCATCAAGTCTTTTACAATATTCTTCCACATTCATCATATTAATTTTCTTCACCATTTTCTTAAGCTTTAAACAATGTTAGAAACGATTAATGGTCGAGGATCAACTCTTATATCAATTGTTAGACCTTGACCTTAACAAGAGAATGTTAGAAAGGAAAAGAAAGAAAAAAAAAAGAAGGTCTAATATATAAATTGTTACTCCATTACTTGTTCATCATGCTTTTTGTTACAATGTTATATACAAGGAATTCAACTAACTCCTAACTTCCAATTAAATATGTATCCATCACATATTTTATTCTATATTTACACATGATTATCAAGTTACTTACTGAACTTCTCTTCCTACAAGCTTCCATGCCTTATCTTTCTACACTTCTCTAGAAATCCAAAGGTATAGAGAGGTTCGAAATCATGCAAGGATAAAAAAAAAATTAGAATCTATTCATTTTGATTATCATTGAATCATTATGATTTGGTCATAGAAGGTTTCAATTTAAAAATCAAAACTCTAAGATTAAAACCTTAAAATACATGTTATTGATGCAAAAGAAACCTAGATTGCTAGCTAAAAAGGTCATGCGAAGTGGCTAGTGCAAAGAAATGGACCAAACTGGTCCAAATCATGTAGCCAAAGCAATGTTCTACCCAAATCATGTAGTCAAGGCAATGTTCTACCTAAGAACATTGCCCTGAAAAAATACAGAAACCCTAAAAAACCTAGAAATAATCTCAACCCAGAAACAACACTAAGACTTAGGAGAAATAACCTAAACCTAGCAACCATGGCCCAAACATGTTTCTATAATTGCCTTAAACCATCCAACAAAATAAATAAATAAAACAGAGATTAAGAGGAAAGCAGTAAACACAACTTAGGCTACCAAAACATCTATTTTTATACATAAGCACAATTACATTGATCATCTTTCACATTTTTAACCATAAACAACATGCATTTGGCTTAGGCAACTTTATCAAAACACTAACAATAGTCTAAGAATAACATAAACAAGACATCATTCAAGCTTCGAAACATGCTATTATAAAGACTTCAATGACTATCTTGAACATCAAAACATGTTAAGAATATATTTCAACCTAACATTTATCACCTAAAAGCAATCTTAAGCATTCAATTAAACTTTGGACAACAATATATATATATCGCATTATAGGCGGCAGGATACCAAAGCAATCATCTTCATTATCGTCTCCAAGGGAAATGGTAGGAGTTATCGAGCCAAATGAGCTAGATTAGGACAAGATCGTTTTCGGGTCTTGGCTTTGTATAATGCCTTGTACTATTTGTAGGTATTCTTCCTCCGTTCTGGCAGAGGCAAGGAGAGCTACCATTTGAGCCCAAAATATATATATGCCCTGGTTAAACATAAAAAAACAAATAAACAAACACCTATTGCATTTAAAATAATAAAAGGCTTTAAAAGAAAGCATAATGGACACTCAATGCAGAAGATAACAATGAAAACAGAATGGAAAAAGAGGGGTGTGATCATTAAGATACACTCCCTCATCAAAGTTAAAAGCTTACCTTGTCTAAAGATGTTGCCTTATTGGTATCTTTCCTTGAGTTATGATGGTGTGTGGCAGTGTAGTTATGTGTCTAAGAATGGGTAGAGAGCTTGGTAACAATGGTGAGAATGAGTGGTTCGAAGAGTAATCTATGCTATTACTCTTTCTTTCTCTCGTCCTCCCTCTTCTTTCTTTTTCTTCATGGCCTTTTGTATGAGTTTTTAAAAGGGCTATTGGGATCCCTTTTGGGGATATTAGTTGAACTATTCTCTCCCTTTGATGTAGAAGAATCAATCCAAACCATCCATTAAGATCAGGGGTCAGGCTTTGCTGTGTTTTAAAGCCGATAAAAGTGGGTACACTAACAAGCCTAGTTGGTTAGGGCGTGGGTAGCTTCTTGTAGTAGCACCTTCAGGATTGTAAAAGAGCTTTTATTTTGTCTAGGTAGGAGTACAACATGCAGGATGTGAGGGTCTCAAATCTTTCAGGGAGGTATAAGATCTACAGTAGCCAGGCAACAAGTCGTCTGACTCCGAAGTTTAACGTCTTTTTCATTTTAGTTCTTGATTTCTGATTTATGCAAATTGATCTCTAATTGTCAATTTAACTTTTAATTTTCTTTAATTTCATCCCTAATTTCACCCAATTGAGTTTTGAAAAAAAAATTAAATATAGTCCTCTAAAATTCTAATCTTCTCAATTAAACCTAAATTAAGCTTTCAAACTTAACTTTCACTAATTAAATCTCTAATAAAATTAATTTGATTCATTAAAAATCTAATTAAGTCCTTACATTTAATTAATTCTTTTAATTTGTGAGTAAATCTTATTTTTAATTTATGTTGAAATGTGTACATTAACCATATTTTTAATCAAATTTTTCAATGATAAGAGGATTTAAGTTCTTTTGATATCGAGGCAGATTTGGTGTTGATTGTGCGCCATTGGCACAAAAGGAACCATATAAAGGAGAAACAATTTCTTTGTCCAATAACCAACCATTCATGTCTCCACAGCGATTTTGAAAGTAGTAGAGCTATTTATATGCTGGTGCCATAGCGCATAATATTGATGATGACAATGGCGGTGGTACATGTTGAAACATGTGTGCCATTGAGTGAGTCAGTGATTGCCATGGAAGAATAGAAATCCTGGTGAGGTGCCAGTTTTTTTTCCAAGAAATACCATTTACTTGCTTATGGTCACTATGGGATCCTAGGACGGACAATTTGGAGACAGCCATGCCCTTCAGATTACTTGCACCAAGTGATTGTTTTGAACTCAAAAATTCAAACCTTCACATTCGTGGTTGTTCTATCACATGCAATTGCCCTTCGTTCCTTTCCATTGAATTCTTGGCTTAAAATTTTTCCTAGTTTGATAAATCTAACTTTCCTCGTGCGTTTTTCTCTGTTCTTACGACAATAGCCTGGTATCCGTTCTTCTTTCATTCGCTGATGGTTGAAATCGATTGCATCAGCATTGGAGTTAGCGTCGTTCATTAAAGCAGTCCACTTTCATTGATTGGATGTCCCAAGAGTGAAAATTACCGGGGCTGGTTTTCAATGCTCGGTGGTTTTTTAACTTCTTGGGTCTGCATTGAGTTTGATTTTGTATTTTCCCCCATGTTGAGAATGTAAGATGGTGCTAAGAACAATAGAACATTTGCTTAGGTCTGCATACGAGAAAGAGAGGACAGCTTCGAGACTGTGGGGAGTCCAAGGAAGTGCCATAATATAGAGGGAAAGAGATTGTAAGATGAGAATGGTTGAAGTGAAGAAGAGGATTCGATTAGTGGATCAGATGTAATGTATAGGATGCTCAAGATGAAGAGAAGCGAGATGAGGAGGAAGAGGCTCCTTTGATACATTTGCTTAGGACATCTTTCAAGCTCAGGTGATTGAAAATTTCAAGAAACGAAAACAGAGGCCAGAGAAGGAGAAGCAGAGGAGTTTCTTCTTTCTAGAATATCAGGTGCGAAATGCATTATGCTCGGCTGGGTGCAGCCTAATTCTTACTCGTGCATGCTCCAAGCAGGAAAAACACAATTTGTAATCTGTTTATTCTTCTCCACGCATCCAACAGGAAGGCCAGCGGCAGTATCAATAACAGCAAAAACGCCAGTAACATTCTTGTGGTTCATGGTTATAAAAGATGGTCAATTTCATTCTCATTTTACTTTTGGTTTCTATTCCCCTCTTAGCCATTAGCATCCCTAAAACTTGAAAAACAAAGCTGAAAAGATCATGAGCCTGCAATGCGATGCATTTCTTGACAGCGATGCTGTGAAGACAAAGCAGAAACCATTAAACCGAAACATGGCCAGCAAAAGACCAGCAACTTTAGTATCGGACAGAATCGGTCATCAGGTGCCAATAAAGAATAAGCAAAGCAGTTCTCAAACTAAAGCCGAGGACAAGCAACGAAGCAACCTGTACAGAAGCAAAATAGTACCCACGTTGAGGAGAATACACCTGTTGGTTCTTATGTAGGCACCACAACAAACACAAACATCAGAATGCGAGGCATTTCTTCTCTGCCGAATTCATTAGGGTTGCGTGGGATGCCATGAAATCACGTTCTTGCCAAAAACATATGTATTAAAAAAGCACACTGAAAAAATATTGCAGTCATAAACAGCAAACCAAGCCATGCAAAACAACAGAGGTTCATAACCAAACAAAAAAGTTGGGAGCACCATGATACAGAATGAGGTAGTTCCATGACTGAAAGAACCTTCAATATTATAAATTTAGAATGAAACACAGTTTTTTCGTCACCTCTCCTGCAGATATGTGGCGGGAAAGACATTCAATACAAAATGGATGAACACCATCTCGTGTAACTACAGTTACAATCAGAGCAAGAACACCATCGCCATTAAAACAAGGGTACTAATCTGAAAATTTGAGAAGAATTATTCGAATAAGAACATAAATGGCGCAAAATTGCAAAACTTCACTAATGACAACCTAAGCCAAGGTGTCAGCAATATCACAACACTAAATATAACCCCATTTAAGTTCTATCTTCTCCCGGCAATTCTCAATAAAGGAGAAATTATACCCTGTATCTCTTGTAGTGAATGTTGAATTCTGATCTCCTCTTCAACTGACCTTTTAAGGTTTCTAATATGACTTTTCAAAGCATCAGAAGCTCTAATATCATCAGCCCGCATTTCAAGTACCTTTTTAGTCAACCCCATCAATAAACTTGAATGTCTTGGCATAGTTGAGTGCTTATGCAAGAAACCCAACAACAACCCAAGCTCCTCCTCATCCAAATTCACAACACATTTCAATAACTTCCTCCTTGCCACCATTTCCTCCATCACAGCCACCACATTCTCTGGATTCTTCCCACTCAAAACTGAAACCAGCGCTTCTTTATGCCTAAACTTCTTCAACAACTTATCATGCTCCGACAATTTCACCTTCTTTGGCCTCATTATCAAATGATCCCCCTCATTTGGCTTCTCCCCTTGACTCCTATGAAAATACCTAAAATATGTTGGCCTCAAAGCCCGCCTCTGTGGTTCCTCTACACTGCCCAGCGCCCAAAAATTCCCTAATTTACTCTCTCCCACATCCTCCTTTCCTTTTCTCCTCCCAGCAAATATAATCCCATTGGAAGACCCAATGACCCTAGTCATACAATCCGGAGAAAACCCAATGGACATAAGCGGGGCAGGAAACCTCATGGAATGAGTAACCTTCATTTTTGCATAATCAAAAACCTTCATATACCCATCTAAAGCCACACTCAAAATCCTATACTGCAAAGCCTCCTCTCCACTCTCTTTCCCTACTTTCCCTACACAAATAGAAGTGACAGTCTTGTTATGACTCTCCATCGAATAAACCATCTTCCCTCCTCCAATCATATCCCATATCTTCACACTATTTCCTCCTGCAGTCGCAATCATTCCGCCTGAGGGCAAGAAAATCACATCCTCAACTGGCTTTCCATGATTCACTTCGATAACTGATTCCTTACTATCAACCCTCACATCCCACAGCTTTACAGTGTGATCATAAGACCCAGTAACAAATATCTCTCCATTAATCGGAGAGCAATCACCACACCTCGCATAGTCCCTGTGACCATACAAGTCCGAAACCACACTCTCTCCAGCAACATCCCAGTATTTAACAACAGAATCATCACCACCAGACACCAAATGTAGCTTATCGAGTAACGGGTACTTAACAAAACGAACAGGGCGCGCGTGGGACTTCAGGCGACGAAGAGGGGTTCGTGTCTTTACATCGAATACCCGAATAAGGCCGGAGAGATCGGAGGCAGCGATCAAGGAGCCGTCGCAGCGGAAGGAGCAGGAGGTGACAACATCGGAGAAGGAGATGGTGGATGTGGGAGAGAGTGTTTTGGAGGAGAAGAGAGTGAGGGAGGCGGAATTGGTGGCGGCAAATTGGTGTGGGGATATAGGTGAGAAATCAATGGAAGGGATGGAGGAGATGAGGTTTGAAATTTGGTGGGATTTGAAGGAAGACCAGTATTTGGATTCAGGGGTTTTCGATGGGGTTTTAGCTTTGGGTTTTAGCTTTGGTTTTGTAGGGAAGGTTTTAGAGATGGTGATTTCTCGGGGTTGTTCTACAAGAAGGTCTGCCATTGCAGATGGCTTTGCTTTTCTTTAGGGTTTTATCAGTGGTTTGCACATAGAGATATACAATTGCTCGCAGCTAGCAGGCTGGCTGGTAAGATTACCCTTTAAGTCTCCAATACCTAAGCTAAAATGCCATTACCCAAAAGCCCACAATTCTGTACCATAGCCCATGCTTAAGCTTTATTCCCTGTATTTTGAACAAAATTATAGCATAGTTCTTTATGTTTTTTTTTTTTTTTTTTTAGTTTAATGTGGGTGTCCGGGCCAGCTTATGCGCACCTCGACTAATCCCACGGGCCCTGAAGTTAACGACCATGTAAGCCTCCAGTGGCCATCATATGAGCAACCACAGGGCTCGAACCCGAGACCACAAAGGAAGCAAACCTTTTGGTCCCAAGCTTTTACCACTGGGCCACCACCTAGATGGTTATTTATGTTAGAATACCTGTAACAGGCTAATAATTCTAGCTAACTCACTTTATTAGAACAGGTTTCTCTTAATTCCACATGCATCTTTTATTAAACTAAAACACGACGGCAGTCCTAAGATTATTCTTCCAACTCTTGATCTTTGCTTTTATTTCATAGTTGTCTCCTTTGTCATCATGTTTGTTCTAGAAATTTCGTTTAGCTTCTTTTTTATATATTTTTTGAGTAATTTCTCACAACCTCCTGTCAATTTTCTTTTATCTATTAAAAAAAAACCAAGAGGGGAGCTCGAGAAGGAACTTGCATTAATGGGAGAGTAGGATTTGCATAAATATGAATCCTTTTTCTTCAATTTTCACTCTTTAAAAATCATATGTCATTTAGGTTCTCTTCTAGGTGTTGATTTGATGTTTTTTTTTTTATTTGGTGTTTTTCTCCTAGATGAAATTATGCTTTTTATGTTCTACTAGCTTCTCTTTTTGGTTTTTTAATTTTAATTTCCTCCTAAAGCTTTTTTTTAATTGTTAGAAAAACTTTCCTATATTTTTTTTTTATTTTCTGGATATCCTTAACGCTTTGTGGTTTTGTTTAATATATATAAAAAAAAAGATAATAATATCAACTCAAGAAAGTTAATTTTAGAAAAATATTAAAACAGAATATTTGTTTCTTCCAATAAAAGCTCCATCATCTATGTTTTTCATACATTGAGCATATAAAAAGAAGGTTTATTAATATCTTATTTTAACAGTATGAAGCAGATATATAAATTTAATGAGAGTTTGTTTATTTTGATAGATTAATGGAAATTGAATGATGAATGCATTGCTTTGTGGAACTTGAAAATTGTTTTTCTATTTTAACGCTTTGATTACTGGGGACTAGTAATAAGCTCGTTGGGGGGTGTGATTAGTACTTAAAAGTGCATTCTCATTAAGGCTTTATATCATCATATTGCACTTAAAGTATCACTAAATTCCCTAACTTAAGCATGTTTTATAATAACTAGTCTGATAATATTAGATAATTTTAATTTATGGTAAATGCTCATTTTAAATGCAGATATATTTCACAATTCAAAAGATTGATTGATGTGATTAACTATTGAAAGTGAAAAGACAAAGAAAGGGCTAAGGTTAGAGAAGAGATGTTGGATCAAACTGGAACACCATTTAGTCATTGGATCATATCTGGAGTTGTGGACATTGGATTGATGTTTGGTTTATTGTTCTGGAAAGTTAAGACATGGGCCTACAACTTTCATGAGAGTAGAAGACCCAAATCTGCCATTTGCAAATTCAAAGCTTGGCCACAAAAGAGAAGCCAGAATCTGTCATGCAATCCAGCCCAAACACTGCTCAGAAGTTTACCCATAGCTGGAGTTCTAGAAGGCAAAATGACATGGTGGAAAGATAAGACAATTTCCAACAACTTTCATGAGGACCACCTGCTCAAGTTCTGATGTTAGCAATGACATTTCATCCAGACAAGAGTTTGAGGGATATCCACCATGTCCACAAGAAGCACTACTTAGTATTTTAGCCATATCTTGATCTGTACTGATCCAAATGCTTTGAAATGTTATGGGTGGAAAAAAGAGATGATTTCCAACAACTTTCATGAAGAACACTTTGCCAAATTCTGATTGCATCAATGTCATTTCATCCAGTCAAAATGCTTGAGTGCTACTGTCCACCAAGTCCACTAAATCAATAGTTGGCCACTACATCAATAATCAATTACCAAATGAATAGTTCTGAATTTTAACCTATAAAAGGAGGCATTTGCCATTTATTTAGGCATCTTGATTTTCATATCATGATCATTTTCTTGCTTGCTCTCTTTGTAATGTTCAAATTCTAGTTCATGTTTTATTTTCATTAATAATCTCATGTTTATACTTTTAATTTCCTTTACTACTTTTAGTTAACTTATATCATAATTATGTTCTTATCTTGTTTATTTATGTTCTTCTTTTTTATTATGTCTAGTTAAGTTAATATTGTCAAGGTGAAAAGGTTTCACTAATGGTGCTAGAATATGTATAATATAAACTCAACATGGACTTCAAATATTTATATCTAATAAAGTTTGTTATTAATATGTTTTATCTTTTTATTTTACTAAATCTTAATACCTTGCTTGTTAAATGATTAATCTAGATTTGTGTTATATAACACTTGGTACAATAAATGCTTGATCCTTCATAGTCTTCGCCCGACATCGTTGTTATAAAAGGAGATTGATTTGTTGTTAATATAAGTTAGCATCATGAATTCCTGACAATATTTAAAAGTATGGGGTCACTAAAATAAGATAATTAATATGATCATGTTAAAAATTTATAATGAACTATTAAGGATAAATCATCTGATGAGAACTTTCTTTGTGTGTGGTTTCCAATTGAGTAATAAAAAGAGTTTATACTATACTTATTTCTAATATCATTAGTGGACCCTCTAATCTTGACATCTGTGTGTTTATTATTGTTTAATCCTCACATTAATCTCATATCTTAAATATCTCTTTACTCTTTGTTAATATATATATATATATATATATATATATATATATAGAGAGAGAGAGAGAGAGGAGAGAGAGAGAGAGAGAGAGAGAGAGAGAGAGAGAGATGACCTCCCTGTGGTTTGACCTCGGTTTTGCCGGGTTATATATTACTTTGACACTTCTGCATTTGAGATAAGACATCAACTCTTTGATCGTGTCACTCTATAAGCTGCTAGATCATGGGATCATGAGGAGTAACTATCCATTACTTGCTGGAAAATAGGTCATTAAGATCATGGAGATCATGGAGGAAAAAGTGCCCCACTATGTCCTGAAAAATAGGGATCATGGGTGTGCCTTGTAGCTTACATATTTGTGTATAAATAGGCTACAAAGCCTTGGTTGTGTAGTATATGATTTTTGTGCATAGCACACACTCTTATTGTGTTCTTTATTGATGAGATAAATAAAGGTTGGGAGTTCTTCTTGTATTCTCAGTGTGCTAGGTGATGTGTATCATCATTTGTGTATTCCGCTTGTCTACGTAACGTGAGAGAGTGTAAGAAATCTCTTGGTGAGGAAAACACTTAGTTACTAGACAAACACAAGTGATTTTAGTGAAGAAAAGGCTAAGTCAAGTGAGAACTAGACTACTGCACGGATATATTTGTGGAGCAAAAAATTTATCCCGTGACACCTGCCATTGTGTCTAATGCAGATTCACTCGGTATGTTTCCTGCATCACTCTGGAGAAAAGCCAATCGACTGTTAAAAAGACAAGAGTCAACTCACTTAGAAACATACAGGACTAGGTTATATGCGAGTTAAAAGCTGAGTAACTAGACAACAGTTTACTTGGTTCTATTTTTAGCCAAACAAACAAACATTAAAAAAAGAAAGAAAGAGAGTCCCTTTCTCATAGCAAGCAATCCTATGGTCTTTTTCCACCCCACCAACGAGAAAAAGGAAAGGAAGGCTATGGTTTTTATTAGCAACGTGTGTAGCCTATAGTCTTCCTTCGATCCTCCTATAAACACACAGCACAGACTCTCACATATTTTCAAACTTGGACGTTTCTATCGGCCCTCCCAACCCAAACCAAGAAACCCCATCATGAATTAATTTATTTTTTGGGTTCCTTTTGGCGCTTAGCTCGTTGATACGGCTCAAAAGGTTAGCTCTTTAATTCACTCTTGTTGTTTGAATTTTATATTTTGTTCACATTATTTTCCTTTCCTTTTCCCCCCTGTAACCTATTTGTTTCCATAGCATTTTAGGGTTTTCAATGTTCACTTCACTTTGAGATTGAAATCTAGGGTTTTTTATTTTCCTATTTCTTATTGAAGCATGTTCAACTCTCGAAATAATAAGTTCATGCCTTTAAAATCTTTACATTTTTGAATTCGAAGATACCATTTGGAAGAGCTAATTGATATTACTTTTCCTTGATCATCATATAGTTACTTAACAGTCACAAATGACACTTAATTGAGTTCCAGGGAGTGATTAGGCACATCATGGTTTCTAGGTCTTGCATCTTCATCTAAAACAAACGAACTCCATTCCCATTTGACTGGATATTTCCTCTTGTAGTTCCGGATTTATATTTTCAGGCATGCGGTGGTTGTGGAGTTGCTTGCATGTATTCTTTGAGTATCTTCCTTGGTTGATTTGATAGGGCTCCACCTCAATATCTGATTGATTGTAAAGGAGATAGAAAAGGGATTTAAGTTTTAGACCGATTCAAAGTATCTGCTTTTATGAGGTTGACCTCAAATAGAGAGAGTTATCCTTCCCTTTTAGATTAGACACTAAATACATTTAGATCTGTCAGTGATTAAGGATTCCTACAAGTTGATATTGCCATTGCAAAAAAGTTCAGGAGTTAGGCTTTCCTAAGCTCTATAAATAGGACTGTATGGTTTTTCATTACAAGTATAGTATGAGAATTACTTGAGAAGAGGTGCATGTTGTGATCGTTACTTGAAAATACTATAATTGTAGCTCCTCCTTCTTTATGAAGTAATAAGATAAGGTTTGCAATGCATTAAGTAGAATTATTTAGTAGTTTGTGATCGCTTAAAATGTTTTTTTATGAAGAAAATGGTACCCTATTCTTTTTTAAGGTGATTAAGTACTTTTTTTGAGTCAGAATTTTTCTTAAATTCATTTACAACTATCACATTTATGGAATATCAAGTGCAAGTTCACAACTTTGCAATATTTTCTCTATCCAGGGTACTTCTTACTTTTTCAAGCAGAAATGCTATCTGCTACCAAAAATGTGGGAATTATAGTCTATGTTGGAAACTGTGGGGTATTTTCTCTATAAGCTCTTTTTTCCTTATCATTGAAGAATTGCCGTGTACTTGTTTCATTTGTCTGCCCTTGCCCTCTTTCCCCCTTTAGCTGCTTATAGCCTTGAGCGCATTATATTATTGCCAGCATCCATGCTCTGTCTTTTGTTCTGGTCGCAGTAGTTCATTATTTTTTTCTTGTCAGCTTTCTTGTCCTGGCTCTTGCATGCAGCTTGCTGAGGAAGAACCATCTATGGCTGAACAAGTAAGCATTGTTAACTCAGCTAAAATGTTTTTTTGTTATTTTTATTTGTTTTGGTTGGATAATGGAAAAAATCATCTCTTCTTCATTGTATCTGATCAGCTCACTTGGTTCATCATTTCATTTTTCAATCATCCAACTCTTCTGTTTCTTTTTATTTTCTTGAACTTCTGCTTAATCTAACAAAAACTTTTATCAATTCCATTGTTTAATTATTCAACTGTGTTTCATGTTCAGTTTTACTTCTCTTCAGCCACCCCCTCTTTCTAACAGGGCTAAGCGTCTACTTATATGAACAGGTCATTGATTTAATTTCAGCAGTGAAAGAGTTACATGGTCTTAGCTGTCAGGAGCTTAACAAATTGTTAAGGGACTCTGAAAATTTTACAATTCACTTTCATTCTGAAAAAGGATCTACAATAAAGGTCAGGAAACAAACTCATCATCATCACACTTACACTTTCTTATTTTACCACTGTCTTGCATCTTAAATCACCTTTTTTTTTTATCAGATTGATGTGGAAAAACTGGCAGGCTTTCTTCCTTTACACCTTATTGCAGTACTTATGTCATCTGATAGAGATGAATCACTGTTGAGATATTTGTTGTGTGGGATTCGGCTTTTGCATTCCTTATGTGATCTAGCACCTCGGAACAGTAAACTTGAGCAGGTTGCTTTTACCAATCATTGCCTAGTCTTTATTATTATTATTATCATCTCTTTTTATGTAGCATCAGTTTTGGTGTCTGTTTTGCTTAGCAATTGAACTCTGACACATTTCTTGAAAATCTGGGGATGTGTATTTAAAGTCAGGCTCCAATGTGTTTATGAACCCTGGTAAATTATAGGAATGGTCACTATTTTAATTTTAGCTGAAAACACGTACCCCCATCTTCCTAGTACTTTAGGTTCTTGAATCCGTGGTTTGGATATTGTAGTCTTTCTGTGCAGCTGTCTTGTTTTTTCTTTGAATTTTTTTAATCCAAATTTTTCTTTGTGGTGTTGAAGCTATTCCAAGTCCTTGCACTTGGAAGTTGTTTTGAAGTAGTTATGACATTGGGTTCTTTATTATCAGTATCTGAAATTATTTTTTTAAGGGACTTATATTTGGATGTTACCCATTGTTCTTCTGTAAACGATCAATCTTTTTGTTTATTCTTGTAAACTGTGATGTGTTCTTTTCACCTTCAGATATTTATGTTCTTAGAAATTTGGAAATGATATATTGAAGCAAAACACATTTCTCTCCTGATGCTCTTTTGCGTTATATATACAGGTTTTGCTCGATGATGTTAAAGTATCAGAGCAGCTGCTGGATCTGGTGTTTTATTTACTAATTGTTCTTAGTGGTTATAGACAGGTATTCCTTAGTATTTAACTCTTGAGGGGTTACTTCCCAAACTCTTAACGTTTACCAGGGTTATTTTTGTTATGTAGGAAAACTGCATTTCATGTTCTCTGTTACTTGTGCATTCAGCACTGGTAGCATCCAGTCTACATTTATTGTCAGGATGTATATCTTTGCAATGGCAAGATCTTGTTCAAGTATTGCTTGCTCACCCCAAGGTACAATCTTCCCACATGATTTTGGATATTTAAGAGAAATGGGTTTACTATATTCATGGGTTCATTACAAAGCTTTTCTTTTCTTTCTTTTTTTGAGAAAATGAGATATTTATTGGCTGAGCCTTGCTATTTTTAACTATCAACAGCATGACCTTTAATTTTTTCAATAGATTTTTCTAATTTCTAAATTTCGCATAATCAATTCAAATATGGATGTCTGTCAGTAGCTGATTTGTTCATTGATAATTGACATGGAATCAGCATATCAGTTACATGTGGGTTCAAGGCTATGGTTTGAGAGGGAATTTTCCCTCCTGTTGACCCAGATAACCTTATTTTATTAATTTAGGCTATGAGATGTTAGAAAAACTGAACTAAAACCCAGATTTGATTCAAAATGTCCTTTTCTTTTTAACTAACACCTGCACAGCACCACTGCTACTCCCACACTCTCACCACTAAATTTTGATTGATCTATAAACTCCATTTTCATTAACAATTTCTGATCATATTATCATTTTATTTTGAGGTTTTAAGCTCTGAAGGCAGAGACATTTATGGACTTTCTGATCATGAATTTTCTCTTATAGGTTGACATATTTATGGATGCAGCTTTTGGAGCTGTTCATGTAGCCATTAGATTTCTTCAGGTCAAGCTGTCAGATCAATACACTGGTCTTCATGTGAAAAGTCCAACAGCTGAACAAATAGTTAACTATATCTGCCAACAATGTGAGGCTTCTTTACAGATTCTTCAGTCATTGTGCCAGCAAAAGGTGTTTCGCGAGCGCCTTCTTAGGAACAAGGTTTCTAAAATAGAACCATCTTATTCTACATGTTTGGTTTTAAGCTGTATGTCAAGAGATGCCAGCTTCAATGTTTTTCTGTGTGTTTGACATAAGATGGAGAAATTCTTCTTGCTGGACCAAATCGGAAGTAGAAGCATCTAGTTAATGTGACTGTATGTGGTGAAAAAGCAGGAAAGTCAGTTGGAGAAACATGGAGGTTTTCAGTGCTAGCATTTTGATCTAGCAGTAAAACAAAATGTTGAAGCAATTGTGAAATATTGCAGGAGGCTATTATAATTTATAACTTTTATTTGCATCGATAATCTTGACGATGGTATCCATACTAGTTATAAGTCTCCTTTTAAATTTTACATGGACATCTCATGTTTAATAATCCTTATAATTTATAACTTTTATTTGCATCAATGATCTTGATGATTGTATCCATGCTAGTTACAAGTCTCCTTTTTATATTTTACATGGACATATCATGTTTAATAATCCTTTTTGTTATTTATCATTTTTCATTATTTTGGTAAAATATCTGTGTATAATACCATTTCAGGAACTTTGTGGAAGGGGAGGTGTTCTTTTTCTGGCACGGGCCATCTTGAATTTAAACGTTACACCTCCTTTTGTAGATTCTTTCACTGTTGTAGCTGCAATATCTAGACTGAAGGCTAAAGTATTATCGATTGTAAGTTTTAATGTAGTGGCAAGGCTTAGGCTGCGTCATTATCTTGTATAACTTCTTATTTCCTTGCTCGTCTAAATATCCCTGATTTTTTATTCTGTTGACCATGTGTTTTTATGCAGCTATTGCATTTGTGTGAAGCAGAAAGCATCTCTTACCTTGATGAGGTAGCGAGTTCTCCAGGGAGTCTTGATTTGGCAAAATCTGTAGTATTAGAGGTTAGTTTACTAAATGTGCTAGCACATTAGTGGGCTTTGATATGAAGAGGCAGAGTGATGCAACCCTCAATTTTTATTTGTTTTACCTGGCACATCTGCTAAACCAAAAGTGTTTTGCAAAGTTGACAATCTCCTTCCACTCACAATAATCGTGAACATAGATCTATTTTGTGGCAGAGATATTGGCCAGTTTCATTTATTGGTGATCCGCAAACCAAACTTGTCTCAACCCTCTGTTTCCTATTTCTTTATTCCATTTGAAGCCTCGTTTTTAATGCTTGCTATTAATACTTTTTGATGTAGATTCTTGAATTACTGAAGGCTGCACTTAGCAAAGATCCCAATCATCTTAGTCCATGTTCAGACAGAACTTTTCCCATGGGGCTTTTGCGACTCAATGCTATGCGTCTGGCTGATATCTTCTCAGATGATTCAAATTTCAGATCTTTTATCACAACTTGCTTTGTAAGTTAATCATTTGGATTCTCAGGCATGATACTCACTTAGTTTCACCATGCTACTTCTACTGAATTGTTTTAAGTGACTTTCTCTGATATCTTCTCTGAAAAACATTAAAGTTTAGACATATACTACATAATGTACAAAAAAAATTCATTGTTCTCTGTTGTTAAAAATTGCAAAGCCACTGAAAATGCATGTAATTTTTAAATGTTGTGTATTTCCAACTCATTATGCTTCAAAGCATCCATCATGGAGAGAGATTCATGACTTTCCTTTTTTATTTTCAAATATCAATATGCTCTACAGACCAAAGTTATGACCGCTATTTTTTCGCTCCCCCAAGGAGATTTTTTATCAATTTGGTGTTCGTCTGAATTTCCACCAAGAGAAGAAGATGCTACTCTGGAGTATGACACATTTGCAGCAGCTGGGTGGTTTTTAGACACATTTGCAGCAGCGAACCTGTCAAATGCAATAAATTTAGAAATTACTTTAATTCCCAGTAACATGCCTCAAGCTATGTATGCGCATCAGAGAACTTCATTATTTGTGAAACTAATTGCCAACCTACACTGTTTTGTTCCAAACATTTGTGAAGGTGAATTCTCTCTCACAATCTTCCAAAATATTCATCATGATTGATCTGGTGGCTGCTGTATAGATTAAGTAATTCAAAATTTTGTTCTCGTCCACAGAACAGGAAAGAAACTTGTTCCTTCACAAGTTTTTGGAGTGCATGAGGATGGACCCATCTAAATCACTGCCTGGGTTTTCTTTTACTTCTGGTGCTCAAAGAGCTGTAACAGTTTGCGGGAACCTTCGTAAGTATCAGTCTCGTGATTTTCTCAATAGACATGATGCATAAAAGTTGGTGGGGTTTTCCATGAGTAACTTGCATGTGTAGGTTCATTGCTAAGTCATGCAGAGTCTTTAATTCCAAACTTTTTGAATGAGGAGGATGTACAGCTCTTAAGGTGAGTTAAACATCAACCATGCTACTTTCTTCCTATAATTTTCATTTTTGGCTGTTTTACTACAAGTGTTATTGTTCTTTTCTTTCCTTTTCTTTTTGTTTTTTTAGCTTAATTTTAAAGAATAGAATCATCCTTGAATGGTAAAAGCTAACTTTGAGAAGGAAAAAAGGAGAGAGAAGATTGTTTTTTTTTGTTTAGACTATTCATTAAATGGGCTTTTTCACTAACACATAGCTTGGGAGACTTTGCTGAACGAATTCATATTATTGATCTTAGAATTCAAAATATTGCACACAAATTAAAATGGGCTTCGTCAAAAATTTGAAGAGGCTGGCAAGCATTGTCAGAAACATTACTTCAAATGAGATGGTCCAATTCCCAACTCTTTATTTCCATCATTTCCACTTACATGCCTCTATAAAAGTCAGCAAAAGTTGAGTAAAGCAGTGAAACATAGCTTATATGGGGTGCCTTTTTCAGCATCTATACCCATAATATTCTGCATAATAGCAGTGTATCGATTCCTTGTATGCTTCTGGATTCTTTGAGTGGTTGTCAATCTCTGCCTGACAACATAGCTTAATGGGGTGCCTTTTTCAGCAATCTACACCCATAATATTCTGCATAATAGCAGTGTATCGATTCCTTGTATGCTTCTGGATTCTTTGAGTGGTTGTCAATCTCTGCCTGACAACATGAAATTAAATTCAGCACCATAAGCTGCATTTGGAAGGGAAAGTACTCAGAGTCTAAGTAAATTCCAGAATAAGCTTCTATTCTGTGTTGTACTCAGGGTGCCGGTGCAACTAATTGAGTCTAAAGCATCTTTTCAATCTTTCAGCAACTATTGTCTATTTGTTGGTTGTAAAATAGCTTATTTTTTTCATTTATATTTTATTGCAGGGTATTCTTTAACCAGTTACAATCATTGATTAATCCTGCTGATTTTGAAGAAAACCAAGTTCAAGTAAGGTTTTGCCCTTCAATGATTAATAATCTTTTCTTTTTCTCTATCCACTCCAACTTCAGCAACTTCCTGTTTCTTCTCCTCGTCAAATTAAATGTGCTAACATTCTGCTACTGAAAATATTTTAGGAAATCAAATCAGAGAGGTCAATATCTTTGGATAAGTTCTCCAGACTCAGTATTGATGAGCATCTTCAGGTGAATACTGGAATTTCAATCTTTTTATTTTTTAATACAAGGAAGTTCATTTATTTGTCACAATTATCTATTACAATAGTATGATGATGTACCATTTGACATTAAAGCTCAATTTTGATTTGATGTGTGATTCTATTGGTGACTAGTCATCAAGGTGACAAACATGGGCAGAGCCAGGAAAACAATAATGGGGTCAATTGACCCCCCTGGAATTAATGAAAAATGAAAATATAGGTATTATAATACTTGCCTTCTTTATTGTTTAAATTGAACCCAATATATTAACTAAACAGAAAAGATTAATACATGTAAGCAGATTCAATTTTGTATTTTAATTTAAGAAGTTATGAGATTATCAGATTTAAGCTTTTGTGATTTACATGCAAGTAGCTAAAAAAAATGAAATGCTATTAAAGCAAACATGCAGTCTGTTCAGCATACGCTTAAAGAGGAAGTATTGCTCAATATTCATTTGTATGATTTTTCACTAATGATCTCTTTATATTACAATTGATGTGACTCAACTTATCTCAGCTACTCATGTTGTCTCTCATTTTGATATATTCTCTATTACACATTGCACTAACGCTTATCTTCCCTTTAGCTTTTATGTTGATTCTTTTACTCTTGCTCTTGAGTTCTCCATGCTTTTCATGATAATCTGATCAAACTTATTTACTATTATTACACATTTCATAGAAGAGTACAATGTTTACATTAACAATCATATTTGTTTAATTTTTTAGATATATTGAGAGTTTACGGAGATTGTGTATCAAAATATATTTTGATGTGGCGTAAATTATAAATTAACTCCACTAAAAGAATTTTCTTGCTTTGCTATTGGTGACAGACAGATTCCTGACAGAAGTCCAAATTAAAGTTTAGAACCGAGTAATAACTTTTTTTTAGTGGAGTATTATCATATAATTATTGAAACTTTAGAAGTTATAGAATATTTTATTGAGGGTCAAACTCTTAAGATTATGTATCGTAATGGTTCTGATTAAGGATTTCAAGTCTTCTTGATGTTGCCTTTCTCTACAAATCCTACATTTTCTCACAGAAAAATTTGATTCCTGGTAGGAAGCTCAAAGCACTAGGGCATCCTCATCACCTATGGCGAGGAAGGAACCTTCAAGTCTTAACAACAGGACAGATATTCAAAAGGAGGAAATGTCTGAGAATTCAGCTATTCAAGAAGAGGAGAAGCACAATTTCAGAAATGAGCATATGAATCAAGCTAATGTGATGAGGGGAGACAAAGCTAAATCTGGTGCATGCGCTTCTGATGTTTTAAGAGAGATGGATAGAGATTCTCATAATGTTGAGACAAGTGGTTCAGATACAAGTTCAACTAGAGGAAAGACTTTTGTAGGTCAAGTGGTGAATGGCGACTTACTGAAATCAAGGGCGCATATAAAAGGAAGTGGCTGCCAGGGAGTTCGAAATGGTGAAAAAGCTGAAAGTCTTCATTTTGAAGAAAAGCAGCCAAGAAAAAGGAAGCGAACTATTATGAATGACTATCAAATCGCACTTATGGAGAAAGCCCTGCTAGATGAACCTGAGATGCAGCGAAATGCAGCAGCATTACAGTCATGGGCTGATAAATTAAGTCTCAATGTATGTAAAAATGCACCTTTAAATTATTTATTATGTCAGTTAATTTTATTTGTGTCCCCAGGATCACCTGTGCTTATTATTTATTTATTTATTTTGCTTAATAAGTTTAATTGTGTTTTCCAGGGATCAGAAGTTACATCTTCACAGCTGAAAAATTGGTAAGAAGCTTCACCTTCTCTGATAGTTTGCACTCCTTGGTTTTAAAAACACTTTTGCCCTTCTCCTTGAGGTTATACTCTCTTCATAATTAATAGTGTAGGAAAAGATTAAAAGTTTATATTCTCAAGTTCTTGTTCAAGTTGGGGCTTTCGAATTTTCTTGTTCTACCACTTCTTGGCAGTGAAAACGTGGCATTACTGGAATTATTTGTGGTTCAACTGCACTTGTAAATAGATGCCTAATATAGCCGTTGCCCAGAAAAGAATTTTATTTGAACTCTTATGTTACCCTTCTTTTAGTTGTTAATGTTATAAAAGAGGAGATAATTGCACAATTCGGTTATTACTGAAATGTCTCTTCATTTAGTTTTTAGAAGTTGATTCTCCATGTAGTTACTTTGCAAAGTTTCTTGTGGAAAGCTTCTTATACAGGACAGGAATAAATCACAGGTGCCCAAGGACTCTTGGTACAAGGGCGTTTTATTTCTTACATATTAGATTAGAAGATTTATTGGATGCAAACTCTGAAAAGATTGAGGTGTATTAAATGCTAATTCTAGGACACTTTGCAAAATCTTCCAGTACTGCTACCCATGCAATTATCATTTGGGTTGTCTATTGGCATTCTAGGTAACAAACCATTTTTTTGTTCCAGGGAAATTATTCTGAAATTCCAGCTCTATATTTGTACGCATCTATGAATTTTTTTCCATTCGCACATTATACTAATTTGATTTTTCAATCATCATGTCGTTATTCATGCCACTGAATTTCTTAGATAGATCAGTGCCTGGTTGGCAGGCTGAAACTGGAAAAGTTTTTTTTACCGTACTACAGAAGTTTAATTAGATAGGTCAGTGCTTTGTTATGCTTTTAATGAGTGCCTATTTGTTTGCTTTCACAGGCTCAACAATCGTAAAGCAAGGTTAGCTCGTGCAGGTAAGGATGTTCGTGCACCAATGGAAGTTGATATTACATTTCCAGAAAATCAAGTTGGACAAGCATTGCAGCACGAGTCACCTGAGAGCCCAGGTGAAGATAACATCACATCAAGTGTAAGAGGCCTTCAAAACACATCAGAAATTGGTGTGTATGAAGATCCCGAGGCTGGTATAGGATTGTCAGATTTTGTTGACATTGGTGCTTCATAATTTGTCCAGTGCAATCCAGGGCAGTTTGCTTGTATATCACGTGTAAGGCAATTGGTGTGGAAGGATGTTGGACGAATCAGCGGTGTATGCCATGGATGTTACAGAGCTCAAGACTGAGAGATGGGTGAGGCTTCCATACCCATCTGAAGCCACAGGCATGTCATTTGATGAAGCTGCACAGAAGATTGGGGGTGATGAGAGTGTTGAATATACGTCACGACCCCAATGATACAATTTCAGTGCTAGGTTTCTTTGTTAGAATGTAGAGCTAGCTAGTAGTTGTTTACGAGCAGTATCGTTCTTTTTTATTCAAGTTCCAAACCATGAGCATGTTCAGAAGGTTAGCTCTTTCATTTTAAATAGAAGGTTAAATCACATGAAAAATATTGCACAACATCCATCAAAGCTTAACATGAATTCTAAAATTTAAACGGGAATGGTTGTTATATTAGCTGATGAAATTTGAGAAAAATATAAAATAAGATAAAGATGAGAGGCCTTCCACAGTACTGAGTGATGCCCTTGTGAATGTATGAGGTATGGCATTTGCAGACACCTGCCAGGGTGTTGGAAAGTGCTGAGCAACTACATGTTACTCCTTCGCTTGTGTTGATGATGAAAAGGCCTGGATTAGTAGTTTATAAAGCAGCTGTCACAACAGCGAAGAAGGTGGTAGTTCCCATTTGCACGAGAGTGCCTGTTCTTAAAAGATGAAACGACGAATATCAAGGAATTCGATTCAATGGGGGACAGTAGAAGCCGAAGATGAATGCATAGCATTAGGCATGAAGGCTAGTTCTGATCTCAAGAGCTTTCAGTGTGTATCTCAACCGTACTTTGTGATTTATAACATGCCGACCTGACCTTTTAAATTAACTTGGAAGTTTTTTACCGTCTTCATTCGCGGTTCAAGAAGCTAGCTGGCAGTAGGCATTAATACAAGCATTAGATTTAGATAAAGTTAGTGGAAGAATAAATCATGTGATGCATGTTGAGGGAGTATATAACTACTGTAAAGTTCACGCAAGAATATATAGAACAATTCCTTCTCTCGTTTCTCTCTTCTTCTTCCCTTTTTATTCTTTGCTTTCTTTCTTGTTAAGCCAAGCTTGACATTTAGTATCTGCGCCTGAACTAAGACAACAATTGGCTGTATAATTCATTGAACCATGGTGGAGAATAATAAACTCAAGGCAGTTGAAGAACACTGCAAAAAGTTAGATAATCAGCTACAAAACCATCACCTAGAATGGTAAGAATCTATGGAAGAGAATAAAGAACGTTGGCTGGAGCAAGGTAAAAAGATCGATCAGATGGTTCTACAGATAGAATCGTTGTCCTCTCAATTCCAAAATTTCTTGGCTAATCAAATGACAGGAAAGGAGACTAGAGCTAATTTAAAAGGTATTCTGGCTACACTGGAAACTGGTAGAGAAGCAGGGGTGAATACCTTGTATGATAGAGTATCGTCAGGAAGCAGAAATTAGTATAAAGGAGATCATGTGATAAGACAAGAACAAAGTAGGACAAGATATAACATACCACTACTAACAATGGAATTGTCAATGTTCTAGGGGCAAAATATTTTAAGATCAACTTGGTACCTGTACATCAGTGGGTTGAATTGGTCTCATATTATCTAGAAGCAAGGGTGGATGTTTGGTTTGAGGTGTTAATAAGAGGGAATGAGACATTGATTAGTTAGGAAGAATTTCCCAGTCTATCTGTAGAAGGTTTGGTAGTAAAGATGACATTGTTGAGGAGTTCAATAAACTGGTACAAGACAAAAACGTGGATAATTATGTAAAAAAGTTTGAAGAACTATAATCATTGATGAGTGCTCTTAATCTGTCATTACCAGAGTCATATTATGTCTCTAGCTTCATTAGTGGGCTGAAAGATGATATTAAATCAATATTGAAGATCTTGAAACTATTAAATGTGTTGATGGCATCTAAATAGGCCAAATGACAAGAAGAATCTAACAATGCTTTAGCCAAGAAGAACAAATCACTATAACAAATCAACATTCCATTCAACAATGGGAGAATTACATGTAATGTTCTAGCCAAAACTTTTAGTCAATCCAGGACAGAAAATGTGAAGCAAATCCTAGATAGATTGTTCGATCAAAAAAATATTGGGACAATGCTTTAAATGTGGTGATAAGTTGCCAGGGCACATATGCAATGCTAAAGGCTTACACATGATAGAGGGAATAGAGGAGGAGGAGAACAAAGGTATTATGGAACTAGAAGGAACACTACAAGATCAAGATAAAGAGAGTAACAAGATAGATGAATTTGGGCTATCATTAAACGCCCTAACTAAGAGTGACACCTACAATACCTATCAAGATTAAAGGAGATTGTCAGGGAAGAGACTTTATAATCCTAATAGATAATGGTAGTACGCATAGTTTTATTGATGAAAGCATTATTAAGAAGTTGAATGTTGTTACTAGTAAAACCACATTATTAGCAGTAACTATAGCTAATGGGAATGTCATGTTATGTGAAGTGCATAGTCCTGGATTTACTTGGTTTACGCAAAGCTATGAATTCAAGGCCAACTTGAGAGTGCTGAAATTAGAAAGGCATGATATAGTTTTGGGGGTAGATTGGTTAAAGAAGTATTCTTCAATACTCTTTGACTTCATCAAATTAAGACTATCATTTAAGAAGGAAGGTAGAATGATTTGAAGGGGATCTCTCAAGATGTTGGCTTGCAAATGATAACAATAATAAAGGAACAGAGGAACTTCAAGGATGTGATCTTTGGACTAGTAGGCTAGTTTTTTTTAATAGACACAAAAGAAAAAGACAAGTCAATCATGGAAGCTGTAGAGATTAAAACATTATTGGAAGAGTTTGTTGGAGTCTTTGAGGAACCAAAAACTTTAACACCCACAAGAAGATTTGATCATAAAATTCCATTGAAACCAGGTTCACAACCAATAAACATTAGACCCTATAAAAGCCTTTTCATTCAAAAAGGTGAAATAGAGAAGCTAGTGAAGGAAATTCTCTCTAATGGAATAATATAGCACAATGTTAGCCCCTTTGCTTCACCAATCTTGCTTGTTAAAAAAAAAGATAACACTTGGAGATTTTGCATAGATTACAAGCAGCTCAATGATCAAACCATCAAAAACAAGTTTCTCATCCCTCTTATAGATGATCTCCTAAATGAACTGCAAGGTTCCAGAATTTTCTCCAAGCTGGACTTGAGATTAGGTTACCACCAGGTCAAAATACATGAAGAAGTTATAAAGAAAATAGCATTTATGACTCATCAAGATCATTATGAGTTCATAATAATGTCCTTTGGCCTCACCAATGCTCCTGCCACCTTCCAAACACTGATGAACAACATACTAGAGCCTTTTCTAAGAAACTTTGTGTTGGTATTTTTCGATGATATACTCATTTACAGCTCTACTTTTGAGCTACATCTTGATCATCTAAGAAATGTTCTAAGAAGACTGAAGCTATTGATAGTTGGCCTATATCGTGATCCTTGAAGGAATTGAGAGGATTCCTGGGATTGGCTGGTTACTATAGGAAGTTCATACGACATTTTAGAGTCATCAGTAAACCCCTCATAGAACTGCTGAAGAAGAATGGTTTTGGCTAGAATGACCAAGCTTAACAGGCTTTTATCATTTAAAAAAAAAGCCTTGTGTGAGGCACCAGTTCTAGCCTTACCTGACTTCACCAAGACTTTTGTTCTAGAAACATATGCATGTGATTTCTGAGGGCAGTATTAAGCAAAGAAGGTAAACCATTAGCTTATTTTAGCAAATCTTTAAGCCCTAAGTACATGGGATTGTCCATTTATGAAAAGGAATACTTGGCTATCCTTATGGTAGTAGAGAAATGGAGACACTACTTGGAATAAGAGCAATTTATAATACAAATAGATCATGAAAGTTTGAAATACCTTTTGGATAAAAAAAAATTCACACTTTAATCTAGAAGAAAGGTTTGATTAAGCTCTTAGGATTGAGGTATAAAATCCTATATAGGAAAGGTAAGGAGAACATTGTTGCAAATACAATATCTAGGAAGGGCAACAATAAAGTTCATGACAAGAAAAAGGGCGACCTTGGAGCAATGACCAAGATCCTACCACCTTGGTATAAAGAAGTTCATGCATCCTATGATAATGACTTAAAGATACAAAACATTATCATTGGTAGGATGACTGGAACAAGAGAGGAACCATTTTACACTTATGAAGATGGGGTCTTGAGATATAAGGTCAAAATAGTAGTGGGACAAAAAAGGGAGCTCAGAGCCAAATTAGTGAAATTTGTACATGACTCCTATATTGGTGGGCATACTGGCATCTAAAATTTATACAAAAGGCTTAAGGAGAATTTCTATTGGTTTGGTAGGAAAAGAATGGTGAAGAAAGTTGTGGACAAATGTAATATATGTAGACAAGCCAAAGTTGAGAAGGTAATTTATCCTGGATTATTGCAACCACTGTCAGTCCCTAATGGCACATGGGAAGCCATTACAATGGATTTTATAGAAGGATTACCAAAGTCGAAAGGAAGAAATGTTATCATGGTGGTGATTGATAGATTTATTAAATATGGGCATTTCATTGCACTAGATCATCCCTTCACAGCACAAGATATTGTGCAATTGTTCTTAGATCACTTTTACAAGTTCCATGGATTGCCTGCATCTATTATGACGGATAGGGACAAGGTCTTCACCAATATATTTTGGAAAGAATTGTTTAAGAAGCTAGGCGTTCGGTTGATGGTGAGTACAACCTATCACCTACAAACAGATAGTCAATTGAAAGGGTGAACCAGTGCTTAAAAACATATCTTCGATGCATGACTATGCATTATCCCAAACGATGGTATCATTAGTTATCTCTTGCATAATTGTGGTATAATACTAGTCACCACTCAACCTTGAGAATGAGTCTTTTTCAAGCTCTTTATGGTTATGTTCCTCCCTAGAGAGAATGAATTACTCAAGAAGCCACTACCGCAGCTGCAGTAAAAGGGGTGTTACAAAGAAGTACTAATATAAATCAGACATTGAAAAGGAAACTAGAAGTAGCGAGACACATGATGAAGCATATGACTGATAGGAATAGAACTGAAAGGGAATTCTCAGAAGGTGATTGGATTTTCCTGAAACTTCAGCCTTATAGACAAAGAAGTATTGCGTTGAGGAAGAATCTTAAGCTCAATTTCAGGTATTATGGTTCTTATCAAATTAGTAAAAGGATTAGGAAAGTGGCATATGTGTTAAGGTTATCAGAAGGAAGTTTAGTGCATCTAGTATTTCATGTGTCTTTACTTAAAAAGAATATTGGAGATGAAGCAGTAACATCTTCTAGATTACCAGTGTCAGATAAGGAAGAAAGACTGAAAATCATTCTTGTAATTATGCTGGATAGGAAATTGATGAAGAAAGACAACATGGCAATGACAATGGGTTTGATTCAATGGTCCAACCTTTTTCCATAATATGCAATATAGGAGGATCTTAAAAGAACTTCAAATGCAATTTTCAAAGTGCAATACGCAGCTCATGACATTGGATAAATGAACAATCTTGTGGACAAGAATGCATTCAAGGAGGGAGTATTGTTACAATCTTCATTAGCAGTTCAAAAAGCTAACTGACAGTAGGCATTAATACACGTGCAAAGAAGTTGTTAGAGTTAGTTAACAAAAGATTAAATCATGTAATGCATGTTGAGGGAGTGTATACCTACTGTCAGGATTACATAAACTTCACGTAAGAATATACAGAACAATTCCTTCTCTCATTCCTCAATTTCTCTCTTCTCCTTCCTTTGTTATTCTTTTCTTCATTTCTTGTTAAGCCACGCTTAACAAAGTTGACCTGGTTAAACCTATCAACTTGGTTGACTTGATTTTAATGTTTTTTTTTTAATTTATATCCAAAATGACATTAGTTTATTTGTAAAAATAAAATCAAAATGACAGAACCACAGATGAGACTACTTTACCTATAATTGTATACTCATGCCTTCCTATAAAGGGAGGAATTGACATGTGTGTGTCCTTGAATTTAATAAAAAGACAAGGGATTTTACATCGTTTGCCAATTTATTATTTACTTGTTTTGTTTTTTTAAAAGGTAGATTGAAGAAGTGTTGTTATATATATAATGAATGCCTATGGAGTTGTACTTTAAATGCTTGTGCAAATGATCGAAATAAAAAGAGATCTACTTCTATCTATCTTAAGACTTAGCTTATGTTTCTTTTTAGACATACAACTTGCTCTATCTTTAATTAATTATATCAATTACATGTTGAAGAGAGTTCTAGTAGGTAGATAATTTCAGGATCGACAAGGAAGGATAGTTTGTCTAAAAGACAATACCTGCACCTGAAAGCAACATTAACACACAGTTCATAGTTTCAGAAAAAGACAGAACTATACTAGAAAGGACAGAACAAGACCTACTTGGCACTTGTGGTTGACGAGATTCCCTTATTAATTTCCAGTTCTAGGGTGATAATGCTGCAAGTTAAAAGGGTGAGCCTTAAAGATAAAGCAATGTAGGAGAAATATAGGTGGGAAGGATAAAAGTTGTAGTTACACTCTCAGAATTTGTTAGAGGAAAAGAGAACGAGAGAATTAAGGGGAGAATCTTGAAAATTTATGTCATTCATTTTTCATGCATTTCTGGTCCAATCATTAGGGAATAAAAAGAACAATTCTACTTCATTTCTATTACCAACATGATGTTGCGATGTTGCGGTCACACAAATTAATTATCCTAGTTTAAATATACAAAATAGTGTAAAGCATGCAAAAGGTTGATCCCATGAGAAAGGTTTAGTCAGGTTTTTATGATATATGATATGAAATTGAGGGGGGGGGGGATTGAAGTTATCTAGGCTATGCTATGGTAAAACAAAATGAAACAATCAAGCTAACTTAAAGAAATCTAAAATTTATCAAGAGAATAAACCTTGGTCTCAAATAGACATTCAGCTAGGAAAATCAGAACTAATCATTGAAACTAAATGTCAATTTATATTTTGAATATTTATATATTTTTTTTAATATTAGTTAGCTAACCGATCTGCAGTGTAACTAACCCTAACCATTAAACAACCACCGTGTCCGCACTAGTAATTTAAATTGACATTTAGTTTAAACTTATCAATAGAAGAATGACCATAACCTTGTCCTCAAGGTGAAAATCAAGAAACCTCAAGCACAATTCATCAGCATATTCCCAGGTTGCTTCTGTCAAGGGTAAGTTCTTCCATAAAACTAAGAATTGAGTAGCTGCAACATTCCTTCTTTTGACCGTTCTTCTATCGATAATTTGTTGTGGTTGCATAAGAGATCAATTTGGAGGAGTAGGAATATTAGAGTGGATAACATGATTGCCTACATGCTTCTTCAGCTGGGAAACATGACAGACAGGATGAATTGCAGTTGTTGCGGATAATTTTAATTCATAAGCAATTGTTCCAATCTTTTTAATAACTAGATAAGGACCATAATATTTTGCTGCTAATTTATAAGAAGTCTGATTGTGAATGGATTGTTGGTGGTATGGTTGTAGCTTTATATAAACTAAAATCTCCCACATATAAAACTCTCTCACTTCTTTTCGTATTTACTTGCTGGGCCATTATGTTTTAAGAATACAATAGATTATTCCTGATTAACTTGAACATATCCTCCCTTTAAGTTAAGTATTGATCCACATCCTCCACTGGTGAATCCTTAGGTGTATAAGAAATGTGAATCGGAGGCACAACCCTATAAAGTATCTCATAGGGTGTCTTCCTCGTAGAAGTGTGATAATTGATGTTGCATCACCACTCGCATGAGCTCAACCACTTTCCCCATAATGCTGGTACAGTCCCTGTCATACACCTTAGATACCCCCTATACACTTGTTGACCACTTCAGTTTGGCCATTAGACTGGGGATGATATGTAGTGGAATATTGTAAGCTGACCCCCCATTGCTTGAACAATTCCTTCCAAAATTGACCGAGAAATATGTTGTCTCTATCGCTCACAATTGTGGCTGGTATTTCATGGAGTTTATAGACATTCTCCATTAAAGATTTAGCTACTGCAATGGTAGAATAGGGATGAGTAAGTGTCATGAGGTGTGCATATTTGTAAAACCTATCCACAACCATAAAAATTACTTCCTTCCCGTTTGACTCAGGTAGTCCTTCAATAAAATCCAAGTTAATGTCAATAAAGGGAGTTGTGGGCACTGGTAGGGGTTGTAATAGTCCAGTGGACTTAACATTTTCAGCCTTGTTTTATTGACAAAATGAGCATTCTTGGACATACTGCCTTATTAGCTTTTGTAACTTCTTCTAATAGAACACCTGCCCCAACCTCTTTGTAGTAACAGTAGCTCCTGAATGCCCCCAGCTGTAGAGTTATGGTAGAGATTGATGAACTTAGTTTGCAAGCTTGGATCATGTTCCACTACCACTTTCCCTTTTTGAATGAGAGTGTCATTAATCCATTTGTAGTTAGGATGTGAGTTTGCATTCTTGCTCAATTCCATAATTAACTACTGCAGGTTCTGGTTTGTTTCCAAAGTCTTTCTAATTTTCTCCATGATGTTGGTGGAAATTAAAGATAATGTTAAGGCACACAACTCTTTACTGGAAATCCTGGAGAGAGCATCTGCAACAAGGTTGTCTTTGCCCTTTCTGTATTCAATTTCACAATCAAAACCCAATAATGTAGTTAACCATACCTGTTGTGCAACATGAGTATTCTTTTGGTCCAATAAGAACTTGAGACTAGAATGATATGTTTTGATTAGGAAACACCTTCCTTATAAGTAATGTTTCCATTTGGTTACAACATAGACAATGGTTAGTAATTGTCTTTCAAATGTAGACAAAACTAGTTGTCGTAGCTCTAAGGCTTCGCTCAAAAAAGCAATTGGATCCCTTTCGTACATTAAAACGGCTCCTATACCCACCCCTGAAGCATCAGTCTCCACCACAAATTGCTTGTCAAAATTAGGCAGTGCCAGCATAGGAGGTTTAGACATTACTTGTTTAAGTTGATTGAATGCCACAATAGCCGTGTTTGTCCATTTGAATGAGTCTTTCTTCAATAACTGAGTAAGAGGTATGCAAATTTCACTATATCCTTTCAACAACTTCCTATAGTAACCAGTCAATCCTAAAAAACCCTTGAGTTAGAGTCCTCTTTCTAGTTGCGTCTTCTTTCCTTTTTTTCTTTCTTTCTTTTTGATAGGAAACCCTAATCCCCCTTTCCTACAAAATCGTCATTTCCTAAATAGGCAATTACATTTAAGTATTTTAATAACTATTTTCCTTAAAAAAGAGAAATAGCCTTGCATAAAATCTTCAAACTTTGACTTTGGACTTAGAGGAGCTAAATTGTCTAAATAAAGACTTAGATGTTGGTTTGGATACTTTAGGAAGTAAATTGAACATGTTTCTTCACAAAACCTGTCTGGTAACAAGTTTCATTTGTCATATTAGAAAAAGCATATCTCTCTCATATGAGCTCTTTTTCTGCTGAAATTGGGTATGCTGATAGGTCTTTGATTCAGGAATCTAACAAAATTGAGTTTGCATCAAATAAACTTCTCTAAAGATCAATATTGGAAGAATGCAAGATTTGTCTTTAAAGGTTGTGATTTCCATGCTCTTTCTCTTTTTATTTTTCTTGCCATATATGTATAGAAAGTTATGGATGTTAGCTTTCTAATTCCACTAGAATCATTTCATTTTGACCTTTAGAGCTCAAACTCTGCACAAAACATCGATCGGAGGTCAAATCTGTCAATTATCTCCAATTTACTTCTTTTTTAGTCTTACATCCAAAAGTGCCTTCAAAACATAAAACAAAGAATATCAAGGTATTTTATATATAAAACATAGACAAAATATTAAGTAAATATGGGTAAAAGTGTTGAATAATATAGTTGCATCAAATACCCCCACACTTAACTCTTGCTCGTCCTCGAAAAAGGAGAGACAAAATCAAACTTAAATTAAATAAATAAAATAACTATGACTAATCTCTTAATATCTTATCATTGTCTAAGAATATATGCATTATAAACAAGAATACAATCAAGAAGGATAAAAATATAAATTTCCATGAATTTATTTACATGCAAACTTTAAAACTCAATTAATCATTGAGATTTAAATGAAATCTATGTCATGCCAAAGTGATAGGTCCTCTCATTGATATACACGCCAACACTCACGCGTTTAGGGCTTATGTGTTTAAATCTCTCAAATTCAATCAATGAATATGTTGTACTATAAGCTTGCTCTTCAATCTCATCTCCATTACTAGAGAATTACAAGCAGTGCATGAATCAAAAGGTCCTAATTTTTTGTTGTAATGGGGCTAAGGTTAAGGTGAGGTAAAAGAAAGGAAAAGAAAAGAATAAAACCAAAGAAAATAGAGCATTCTAAAAACATAATTTTTGAAATAAGATATTTTCAAAGTCAATCTCTAAACTAATTAAACATTAAAACTTGCATGCATACTCATCCATTTGATTTATATTTTCATTTATCTCAACTAATTCTTATAAATAATACTCATATTCTTATAAACCAATGGGAGTTCAAAAGATAAAACTCAGACTTTTTTTTTATAAGAAACAACAAAGAAAATCAAAATTCTCCCAACACCCCTACACTTTAAATACGACATTGTCCTCAATATTGAAATAAAAAAAAAGAATATAAGAGAATGAAAAAAATAAGGTAAAATGCGAAAAATAAAAGATAAGGGAAAAAAAAGCAAATCTGATTTTTTTTTGTTGGGTTGCCTCCCAATAAGCGCTTTTGTTTTATGTTATTGGCTCAACACATCGCATGCTCATGCTTCATAGATTGGTTCAGCTAACCCCATGGAAGCAGTGAGTTCTGTCGTCCAACTTTCATAAAAAGTTTTCAATTGATGTTCATTGACCTTAAGCACTTTGTTTGTTTTTAAACTTGTAATTTCAACTACACCATAAAAAAATACATTAGAAACAACAAAGGATTCAATCCAACAAGAGCGCAACTTTCTTTTCCTTGTAACTAGTTTATTAGCACATAATAGTTTAAACACCACTCTAAGATGATGCAAATGTTCAGTCATGTCCTTGGTGTAAACTAGTATATCATCAAAGAAAACCAGAATGAATTTCCTCAAGTAATTCCTAAGAATGTCATTCATTAAACTCTGAAAAGTTATAGGGGCATTAAAAAGTCCAAAGGGCATGACAAAGACTTCATAATAACCATTACGGGTGTGCAAAAAAACCGGAAAACCGAATAAATCGAGAAAACCGAGAAAAAATTAACCGAAAAAACCGAACCGAGAAAAAAACCGATTAAACCGATTAGAATAGTTAGAAAAAATCCCGGTTCGGTTCGGTTTTGTAATGCAAGAACCGGTTAACCCGGACCGAACCGAACCGGTTCAAAAAAAGGCACTATAAATAGAAAACATTATCTCCCCTCAGTAACCCTAGCCGCAGCCCCCTCTCCCTCTCTGTCTCCCTCTCCCTCCCCCTAGACTTAGAAGGGTTGCTTCAAACATGGATCCATATGTTGTGACTTACATGATTGCAGAGACCACCATCCCCTGTAAGCCATGAGAACCCCAACCAACACCACATACGAAATGTTATTGTTAGTAGTCTTTCCAATGAACCATGAGAAGATTTGTTTGTGTGAGTAGGATGGATATTTTTCAATTTGTTTCCCCTTTACATTTGAGGCAACAATCTAGTGATATAATTGCTTTGCTTGCTTGCTTGCTTCATGATTCTGCATTTTGTGTTGAATAATGTAAGGCTCAGTTTCAATGACTTCTATGGAAGTCAAGATTTCCAGTGCCTGGAAATTTAGGGTTTTGATTTATAGCAGAGTTTTGGATTTGGGATGAAATCAGTGGTGTTGATTTTTGGCTTTTAATTCGTTTGCACAATGCAGGGAAAACAATAGTTGTGAAAAGGCATCTTACTGACGAGTTCGAGAGGAAATATGAGCATATAGGTTTTCTCGGTTTTTTGAAATCAAGAACCGAACCGAACCGAACCGAAACCGGTCGGTTTGACTCGGTTTCGGTTTTTTTTCAAAAAAAAACCGATTTGGTTGTTTTTTATAGTTAAAAACCAAACCAAACCGAAAATGATCACCCCTAATAACCATTGTGTGTCCTAAAGGCTATTTTAAAGACATCTTCTAAAACCATTCAAATTTGATGGTATTCACCCTAAAATCAATCTTAGAAAAAATGGTTGCCCCTTTTAAATATTCTAACAGTTCATCAATAATACGAATAGGATACTTATCTTTCATAGTCAACTTATTAAGAGCTTGAAAATCTACACAAAACCTTCATGTCTAATCCTTTTTCTTGACTAGCACAATTGGAGATATGAAAAGACTATTGCTAGGTTACACAATTCCAACCTCTAACATTTCAGCCACTAGTTTCTCCAATGTCTCTTTCTGCAATCTAAAGTATCTATAGGGTCTCAAGTTGATAGTTTGACTTTCATCCTTCAAGGTTATCCTGTGATCATGCCTCCTGATTGGGGGTAACCCTTTAAGATCACTGAAAATATATTGATAAGTTTCCAGCAAAGCCTACAAGGGTGAACCTTCTTCTTCCTTGAAAGGAAAGGACACCTCCTAAGAATACAGTATCTAGCCAACATCCTCCAACATTCTTAAACTACAGAGCTTTATCTCTGCTAGCAAGGTGTCATTGGTTAGTGGCCCATTTAACTCCTCTAGCCTAATGGATTGAACTAGCTTAGGATTGTCTCCTTTCAATGTCACTTCTTTTCCCTGCCACCAAAAGGACATTCACTTGTCCTCACAATTGAACAATACATTTCCCAACAATTTCAACCATTGTATGCCTAAACACATCATAGTTTTGCAATTTCATAACAAAAATATCATCCTGAAATTGAACACCCTGCATTTTCCATTATAGGTTCTTACATACAGCTGTACAACATATGGTACCTCCATTGATTGCTTCTACATCTATAGGCTTGATTGGAGTCAAGATACATCTCCGTTTACTGGTAAGATTGGAGTTGAGGAAGTTGTGGGTACTACCTAAGTCAATCAAAATGAATATAGGACATCTGTCTATCTTCCCCCACACCTTAATGGTGTGGCATCTCATAGTGCCTTGGAATGCATGCAGTAATAAATGAGGGGTAAGAACTTCCACATTCATTATTTCTATAGTCTCCTCTTCTTCTGAGTTTTCCTCATCATTTTCTATTATGCACAATGAATATAACTTCTTGTTTTTGCACTTATGCCCGAGTACAAACTTCTCATCACACCAAAAGCATAACCATTTGGCTCTCCCGCCATCCATCTTTTTGGTTCTAATAGGTATGGTGGGTCTATGGGTGGGGTAAATATTAGTGTTGTTGATTGGTGGCCTTGTAGGCATAGGTAATAAGGCAAGTTGGGGAGGTTTAAAGGTATTGAAGGTGGGATTAGAGTTTGGTTTGTTGGTGTATGCAAGGCAGACAAACTTTGAAGCCTGCTGGTTAGGGCTCATCTAAGTCTAGAATTTTAGGTAATACAAGGTTGTTTTCGGTAGGTGAGTGTATTGTCATGTAGCTTAGCTAGGTTATAGGCTTGTTTGAGAGATTTAAGCTCCAACATCTTCACTAAATTCTTAACCTCAATTTCTAAACCCCCCAAGAAAATATCAAGACTTGTTTCTTAGAAATTTGAGCTCTATTCCACAGTATGTCAAAGTTTTTATGCAACCCTCTAAATCACCTTCTTGCTTGTGTTCAGTTAACTCTTTTAAGGGATCCTTTTGTCTTGTCAAACCTAAAACGCAAGGTATCGACATATTCAACCCATGTAACCTCTTGTCCTTATAGGTTCATTATGAAATTCTAGTGCCAATAAAGGGTCAAACCATTCAGATAATATGAGGTGAATTTCAGCTTGTCAAATTCAGATATTTTTTTCCAGATCAAAATATTGGTTTTATTTATACAACCATTTATGTACCACCTCACCTTCAAAGGTAAGGAAGACTCTTTTGAGCTTGCGTAACGTGTAGAAATATTATGATCCCTCACCAATCCATCCCTGGCTGTTGGTTGTTGCAGGAGATTGAGAAGCATGGATGTTTTGGGAAGAACTTATCTCTCCTGGTAGTGTTTGCAGGGTATGTTTTATTGAGATTTGTTGGGTAGCCATCTCTTTCATCATGGCCTTAAGCTAAGCAAGGTCATCAGATTAAGCATTCGGTTAAACCTCTATTCCATTGACTCTTTGGTTAGCAGCTTTCAAAGAATCATCCAGCCTCTCACATCTTGGGACCTCCCTGGTGGCATCTTGCTGAAGTCCAAAGATGGTGAGCTCTAATACCACTTTGCTGCAAGTTAAAAGGGTGAGCCTTAAAGATATCACAATGGAGGAGAAATATAGATGGGAAGGAGAAGAGCTGTAGTTACACTCTCAGAATTTGTTAGAGGAGAAGAGAGAGGGAGAACGCGAGAGAATCTTGGAAATTTCTGTCATTCATTTTCATGCGTTTCTGTTTCAATCATTAGGGAATAAAAAGACACTCTACTTATTTTCTATTGTCGGCGTGACACTCCACACCTGGCCATTCTTTCTAACTTGTTCTCATTTAAAAAGACTGCACAAAACGCAGTCGTTGGGTTACAATCAATTTAAACCGATCCCGCTTCCCCCTTTACTCTGTTTTCTTCTTCTTTCGTTTCCAGCTGTGACACATGAGTGCAATGCACTCAAGCCGATTAGCTAATGGCATCTTTTCTTGCAACAGGAACACCATTCACGGGGGCTAAAGAGAAGGTAGGGGAATTCGCTATGGTGCTTGTGGAGACTCCGAATATGACAACCTTAAAAAAGTAAAGTATTTCCATGCATCAACGGCTGTGGAAGATGTTTATTTTAAGAAATGAGAGCCAAATGTTCCATGACACCACCCCCTTCTCATAATTAATTTGGTGGACTTGATGCTCAGCTAGCAGTGAACCAGGGTTGTGAATATTGATAGATTAAGAAAAACTAGCAAATGACATTTTCATGCTGCAACTGACCGCCTCACATTTCGACCGATGATTTTCAACCGTGGCCAAGTCATTTTTACATGCCTCAGCACACCAATGATAGAAATCAAATGAATATATACTGTAAATTAAATACCTCCTTGTCTGTTTTACAAAAAAGTTGATCACTCTATAATCTATCAACAGTAGAAATACAAATACCATCTTTTCTGCGTGCTATATTGTACATATGTTACACTCACTAGTTAACAGCTAAACCTTGGATCATTCTCAGGTTGTGTACTTTTATATCTTCTGCAACTTGTATATCTAAAAATACAACACAAGCACCAGACTTGTGCAAAGTGGGAGACATGCTGAATGAAATTGACCAACGAAACAGTCAAGCGTGCAAGAAAAGACAGGTGCTGCAATGAAATTCCACAGATTACAAACAAAGGGGGTCTTGTAGCATCATATGTACGCAAGTGAGTTTCTGTCAAGGTCAGGTTGAGGGCGACCACGTGTTGGAGTTGGTGGTCTTTGGATGTTAAGCTCCTGAACGACAACAGAAACATAGAGAAAACAATTTAAAGCCAGCTAGGGGATAGGTTTTCCAGATTTGTGGATACCAAGCAGTATTTCCAACATTGAAAATGCTATAAATCTTACCTGCATCCATGCATCATCAATGACACGTTCTGGAGACGTCTCTGGTGACTGAAGGGGAGGTGGCAAGGGATGAATTAATTTTGGAACCACAACCAAACCCCTGCCAACTACCAGTATAGCTCCAGCATTGTTTGCAGTCCCTGGATTGATACATCACATTAGGATTCAAATTGGATTTTAGCAGGAGAAAATCAAGCTCTTTAGCTTACCACAATAGTTGGTTGCAGAAAATAGAGTAATCAATTGCCCTTGGGCAAACCGTTCAAACCCATCCATGACACATTCATGTGCCCTAATAATCAGCTGTAACTTATTTTTCTTACAGAAGTCGGATACACGATCAGGCTGCAATGACATTAAAAGATAAAACAAGCAAAAGCTTCATAACACATGCAACTTGAAAGCGCATCAAATTAAAAAGATACGGTGCTGAGATAAGTATACAAAACTGATGACATCATAAGCTAGCATAGATTCATTGGACATCTGAAGCAGCAAAAGTGACATAGTAGCAGCTCATAAGAGTGGAAATGCAAACTGCCAGTGACTATAAATTTATAGTGGTAAGTCACTTGGTATTTCAAAATTAATATAAAGATCATGGTGAACTTGTCACCTTTAAGGCTAAAACAAGCCAACACTGCTGAACTTTCCGTCAAAGGCAAGTTAACCTTGTCACCTTTGATTTTTCTTTTGGTTCCCAATAAGTGTTGGTAACAATGAAGTCCTAAACTTTCTTAAAGTTCACATCCAACATTTAATAGTAGTAGGCGAAGAACATTGTTTCTCTTCCAGTTTGAAAGTAAGATTTTGGTGGCTCATTTCTAAATAAAAGAAAGGAGTATTATTTTTTTTTCTGCTGTTAACTACAGTAAGAGAATTTAAAGCAAGCTGCTATAGGAATTCAATCTCTACATAAATATTGATCAGGGGACCAAGATAAGAAGTTTTGAGGGGCTAATTGCTTTCCACAAAGGTTGATGCGATATCTATAATTTAGTCAAAAAAAGAAAAATTGTTTCTATTCACTATGACTTGGGATATATTGCATGTGATAAACCACACCAAACACAATAACTAAAGATCATCAAACATAACAGATGTAAACAATGACATGCATACCCCAAAAGTGACAAGACCAGGACCCCTAGCATTTGGTCTCAAACCCTCTATGCTATCATTTTCGGTAGGATCCGACCTGAATGGAGAAGTTTCATAACACAAATTAACATAAGCAATGGTAGATTGCAAGTAAAATAAATCGAGTGAAGCATACCATAGAAGATCCATTAGAATTATAGATCCAGCATCCATTGTTATGGGCCTCTCCAGCTTCTCTATCTGTTCCACTGAATGAATGGATCTTCCTATGCCACCATGCATACAGATAATTTTCTTCTCAATAAGCGCAGCGAGTGGAAGACAGTTGAAAAGTTGATTGAAACGTGTCCATGCCCATATTCCATCACTCTCTCCCTGTAAAATGCTATTATCACATTTGAACATTTGAATTTTCAAAAGATGTACTGGCCCTTCAGGAAAACTATATTTAGCATGTTTATCTATACCATTCTTTCAATGCATTCAATACGAAAACCAAAGAGCGCATTTATATCAGCAGCTTCATGGTTACCACGTATCAGGTGGACATTCTCGGGATACTCAATCTGCAAAATCATAATAAAAGGCACCACATCATCAATATAAGGACAGTGCTAAAATATAATTCACGTGAAACTATTGTTCATTGAAAGCACAAGTTTTGCCTTAAGAGCAAGAAGCAAAGTTATGGTCTCCAAACTGTGCTGCCCTCGATCAACATAGTCTCCCAGAAACAAATAGTCGATGTACCTGAACCATAAAATTGGACAGCATAGTTAATCAACTACAGAGATAAATCACACAATCTGTTCTAAAATTATCAATTTGTTGTTTTGGACATATAAGCTGGAGGCCTTCTATCACGTTAAGCATTATCCAAATGAAAACTTAATATAAGCAACGCTAAAGGACATGAATTGTATCTTCAACCCAATTTTTGGGAAACAGTGCCCACCAACCACTGCTTGTCATAGACATAAATATCAAATGAAGGAGTATAGAGCAATAACTATTTAAGCAGAAGAATGTCAAAAAATGAGGATAAGAAAGAGAAGGGAAATAGAACCATATAACGAGTTCAAATTACTTATGGACATTGCTCGCTCAATTATGACATAAACAGCAAACCTGCACACATGCATTTATCATGTGCCAATGACTCCAAGAATATGGGCATGACACATTAAACGGCATGATTTCTTTAGAAAGTCAGTGGAGGCCACAGAAAAAAGAGTTGGGTGTTTGGGAGTGCATTTGAAACTTTTTTTGTTAAAAGTGCGTTTGGCATGAAAAAAAATATTAAATTGATGCTTTTTTTAGTGTTTTCCGATGGTTTTAATATGCTAATGTCAAAAAAAAAAAACAATGAAATTTTTTTTATTTCGATGCATTTTCAAGAGAGAAACTATTTTAAAAAACACCTTACACCACAATCTCAAACACAACATTTCTAAAACATTTAAGAATTTTAGTGCTTTTCTAATGGTAGTGATATTGCCTTCTCGAAGACAAGACGAGTTATATTGTTGTAGATTGCTACTCACAATGCCTTTCTTGAGGTACATTTACAACATACATACAAGTTGAAAATGTGTGGAACTTTAAAATAATGTAGAAAAACGGTAACTTGGGTATTTGAACATGATTTATTAACCAACACCTTTGCTCAACTATTTACTTTGGCTAAAACCAACAACAATTCAGCGCATCAGAGTCATAGTGTCAGTCCATGTAAGAGTATGGATCTTTGTTACTGTGATCACATCTTTCTAGCCCCTTTCACAAGCCCCCTTCCCAAGAAACAAACTCTCATCTCCCTACTAGTTTAGCCAGTTTGTGTAGGACATGAAGGAATCATATCTATCAAGCAGAGAGACCTTATTACTTTTTGTCAACTCAAGCACTTAGCTTTTGCAGCTGCACTTTCATCAGATCCCACTTCCCTGCCTCAACATGAAGCATGAATTATACTCAACTGCACCCCACAGGGACAAAACATAGTTTTTGGCACTTCACCCATCATAATTGAAAAAAACAAACTAGCCAATAGAAAAGCCTAATCCAAAATCCATACTGTAAACCCACAACAGAGCACCCATGAGTGACACAATCAATTTAAATGGCTCAGTTTCGTTTTTAGTTTCCTCAATCTCTTAGATTGCATGAAATTAAATGCCACTATCAATTAGCTCTCCACATCATACTCAACATGTTCCTCACAAGCATAAGAGCTACAATGTAATACTTACGTAATGTCTCCTGCTGTCGATGGAAATCCATATTCATCAAATAGACGCATTAAGTCACCAAACTGTCCATGAAGATCACCAAAGACTTTTATTGGGGCTTTCAATTGTAGAACCGTTGGCTCTTGCATAAATATTTGTTCAGCAGCATAACAAAGTTCCCCAACTTCATAAGAATCCAGGAAAAATCTCCTATTTGCAGGAGCTTTCCAGTTTCGAGGCCTAAGCAACATGGAAATAATCTGCAAGATAACAACATGAAGCAGCGCTAATGAAGAGATAGCAATACTAATAAATTTGTCAAGTCTTACCTTCTTATGCAGGCCTTGAGGAGACTTTTTTCTGGTGAACTTTCTGGCAGGATAAGATGCATCATTATTCATAGGAAGCATCCTTCTACTTTCATTTTCGAATTGATCCAATGACAATTGCCTTACCAACCCACCCAGGTTTCCCACAGCCTCTTTAGCAACCACCACCTATGAGAACAAGACAGTGTGATTTAGCAGCATGGCAACCAAAGAACAACTGCACCACTCTTATAAACCACAGATAAAAGGGCATACAGCTCTAGGATGAAGGCGAACATCAGCCTCATTCTCACTTCCATCTGAAGTTGCTTCTGCCACTTGTGAATTGTCATCAGATACAGATGTTTCTTCTGCAGGATTGGAAGATGCTGCCTGAGCAGCTTGCCAGACAGCATTAGCTGCCTCAGCTTCCGCAGCAGATGCCTCCCTTAATTTCTCCATAGAATTTTTGTCCATGCTGCTACAGAAGAAAATAAATCCATGAATTTATATAGGAAAGGGGCTGACATGACATGAGGGATAGAGAGAAGGTTGAGACCTGATGCCACCAGATAAAGGGATCTCTGATCCACCATCAGGGGTAGTTGTTCCAAAAGAATTTAAATTATAATGGTTTGATCGGGGACTTGTTATTGTTGAGGCTCTCTCAGATGTTAAAATGGGAGAATTCATGTCTGACTGGAATGGGGAATTTTCAGCAACCAGAAAATCATCTAGCACTGCATCTGCAGAGAACAAAGCAAGTGGTTATCATGTGTGCATCTCTTAAGTTTGCAATACACAATTAAATGAAATGAAATGAATTCCATGAGGCCCAAATGATTAAGGCTTAATGGCAGGTTATGCAGAAGAAAAGGAAACAAAGATGAGTCAAATAAGCATAAGCTGCATAACAGCCTAACTAAACAAGAAGATAAAAAAGGTGTTGTACACAATAAACCCACCCTGATCACTGTTAATACTTATTACAGACACTTGATTTCTTCAGAATGCTTGAGAAAGACTCTTGTTACCATCAGGCAGAAAATCGATAAACAAGATCTAAAAGATCCACAAATGCATGTAATTTCACTTGCACAGTTGTTATTGTGATACCATAACAACTTAAGTTAACATTAGAGCAACCAATTAGGATTCGTGAATTACTGGCTCTGAACATAGCACATCCAAACTCAACATAGTTGCTTGGCAAGAAATAAGAATTATTAAGCTATTGGGATCAAGAACCAAAAAAAAAAATCCACTTAATGATGCAAGTCTCCTGCATTTTTTTTTTCTGTCTATCAAAGATAGTGTCCTAAAGTAGTGCCAATCAATCAAACAATCATCAAGGCGCACAAGCACAATAGGTTGATTACACATGCTACAAGCAATTGCTAACATTCTTGTGCGGAAGTTACTGACTTCCATTTCTTATGCTTACCAAACAAGGAAAAGAGACCCCACAATAACTACCTAAATGGATGTGGAATTATAATTCAGGGTACAAAATGTAAAATATAGACAATAGTGCTAAATGAATGCATGCCCTTGCTGATGTGAAATTAATGCCTCTTTTTAAAGATCACATTGATATGTGTTATCTTAAATGGCACAGCTACATGCATTCCCCTCAAATATGCAGAAAAAGTTCAACAAAGATTTTATTGATGCTTGACTTGTAAACTCAATTTTCCAAAGGACATAGCACAGAACATACATTTATGGGTAAGAATTCAATGGAAGGGGATGAAAATTGAAAATGGTAATAGAGAATGAATCGTGAAAAGTAATTCAAAAGGAAAAGGACAAAAAGATAATATTACTTCAACACATTGAAACATAATAGATAGCTGATAGCACAGGCAACAATATCAACATCACGCACCCTTTGAATCATAAGCATAACCAAAACCAAGGGGAAAGCAAAACTGTGGCACAGCATGTCCATAGCAAAAGAAGAAAAAGGTGCTCCTGATCAAGGGGACTTCGTACAGTGCTTAGTCAACAAACTTCAAAATTACTCACTACTACACTTCAATTACAACAGAAAAAGTAATTGAACTTTAAATAGAATAACATATCAGTAATACTGCTTTATAAGATACAAAAGAGAGCCAGCAGAAAATAAAACAGCAGAAACAAAAGTAACAATAAATAATAACAAAGAATTCACTCCTCAATCAAAAAGCTTCTCTAATAATTACTACAATGAGAAACTTAAGGATAGAAAAATATAAATGCTATATGGTGTAACACTTGCAGCACATGAAACCTTGGTCTGGTTTAGTTCAAGCACAAAACCAGCAATGCCACAAACAAAATGTAAGTCTATTCAAGTCTCTTCTTGTTTGCTTTCACAGTATAACTTTCATCTAAAAACATTTCTACTCCTAAATACTTGTATTCCTATTTTATGAGTAGTCCTCTCAATTTAACTTGTACAATGTTGTCAGTTATGGCTGAGCTTAATGTTAAAGTCACTTGTAGTAAGTGACCTGTGATTAAAACCAGCCCACATGAGGAATTGGAGGGATAAAAGGATGAAGAGGGGAGGGCTACAACTGCAAGACTAATAGGTCTCCCAAAGAACAAAAAAGAAAACTTCACCTCCTTTTAGACCACCGTAGACATATACACGAACACCAACAGATGCAGATGCATGGCGACAACGGCGCATTAGCTCCAAAGAAGGATCATATTCAGCATGTCCCTTGCTGGTTTTAGAAGAAGTAACTATCCCATTTCTATCCAACCAAACGCCCGCAGCAGTGTCTAGCACTAGTCTCACAGAAAAAATTGTAGAAGATTACAATATAACCCCTCTTTTCAGGATAAGAACAGCAAAGAAAAAGGCTTACCAGCAACAGCTGCTTCCCCTTCTACTAAGCGTCCTCCCTTTAGGGCTCCTCCTGTAACATGCAAACATGCACCAACAAAAACCTGATAGAAAACAATGTCAAACTTTTTAATGATACAGAAGAAACAAGATCAACTTCAGTAATCGAGTCCCAACAAACATTTTAATTCAAAAGATATATTTCATGATCTATGCATAATCTAGAAGTTAAAACGTCCTGAATAGTGGTCACTTACTGCAGCATGTTGATACCTTGTTGATGGAGACACCCCAGGCGCAAGGGTCCACTCCCACTGACCATTTCTATGCATTAGAAGCCCATAAGCATCCCCAAGTGCCTGTTTAAGCACGCACTTATGATCAGTAAAAGAATTGAAATGCAAAACAGTAACACCATAAGTAATGAAATTTTCTGTATCCAATCCAAAAAACAACACTGTTCAGCACGAAAGGAACTTCAATGAGAGTGAAGCTGCACTGAATCAACAGTTACGCCTGAATAGAGAAAAATTCATAAAAACCAGATGAATGGTTCCTGATAGAAAAAAGTAATGGCAAATTTCAAAGAAACAGTAGGAAAATCATTCCAGAACAGAAAGAGTGCTTTGATTTCTCATCACAACTGCAACTTGGAAAATGAATGTTCTATACCATAAGTCACTTGTTTTTATAATATTTTATCAAAGCTTGTGAATAAACAAGAACGTGCACCAAAGGTTCATTTCATCAAGTTTTCCAAGTCCACAGTTACTTTTGCACTTAACTTCTTTCTTCCTTCTAATCCATATAATAAAAGTTTCACATTGAGTTTTGCCTCGAGTTTTTCCAAGAATTCTATGTATTTGATCAAACATTACATCCTACTTCCAGTTACCAACCTCATAGAAAGAGAAATGTGTCACATCCACAAGGTTGAGGACAAGTAAGGTCCCACTCATTTACACTAGGTGTGAGAATGCATCTGGAAGGTTTGGATTACAGGCCAGCGCAGTCTGGCCCTACCCACATAAAATTCATGGCACATCATATTGTCAGTTCAACAAAGTTAGAAAACTTTATTTAGTTTGATTACCTTGATCTCCCATCTCTTATGATATGCCCTTACACATTGAGCACACCAGGACTATGCATGCCTATTTGTTAATAAAATAAATGCCACGAGGACAAACACTAAGTTGACAGGCTAGTCCTACTGTCCTAGAAACAAATATCTACTGCAAAACAAACTGCTGTTATAATATAATCGTGCAGAATAGTCAAATAGAATTGATTGCTTTACAACCCCTGAAAATAAAAGATCATACTGTGCCAAAGGAGTCTCTTCCACCACAAAGCAAAAACATTCCATCTGAACGGGCACTAGCTGTTGCATACCTACAAAATAATGCTACATCATGTCAGACATAAAACATGGGTAGATGGGAAAATAACAAACGCAGAAGTTTAACACTTCTGCAAATGTTTGTTCTAAACAAACTTACATTCGAGCAGAAGGTCTATCACCTTCAGGATTTAGCCTCTGCCATGCATATGGTTTCTGGGCAGTGTCCAAAACCCAGGCATCAGATAGAGCTCTTTTACCTAGAATATTATGGGAAAAATCACTATTACGTAGTTATAAAGCATGGAAAAATGCACAATCATCAGCACAAAACATCAACGTCCATTCTCCTGGCATGAAATAACATAAAAATATTCAAAATTAAACATTTAAGACAATTGTCCATCCATAGGGTAAGCTACTCCAAATTCAAGAATCCTACAGCTTATCATGATAACCTCACTTAAGCATAAAGAAACAACAGCCCAAACCCATATCTAAAAACAAGTGCCAAGATGCTGAATTTTACAAATGGAAGCTAAGCATATTCAATGCCAATAATCGAACAGAAAACAACCATGAAACACAGTTTTTAGCACTGGACTTCTAAAAAGGATCCAGTCCTTAAAGAACCAAAAGATCTTAAAGATAAAAAGCAGAACAGAAAAATTTGCTTACCATCATTGCCACTGACAATAACAAGGTACCTTTGGGCAACCAAGTCCATTACATGGCCATAACGAGGTCCAGGCCCTTGTCCCTGTACAACCACTCTACGCTCATATCAAGCACCAAAATATAACAATCAGTTCCAAATCAAGAATCCCAAGTAAAGAGAGAAAAATAGGGAACCCCTCGCTAAAACTGGTTAATGGAAAAAGAAGAAACTGACCGGTGCCACTTGAATTTGTCAGTGCTCAAGTCAAGCACATAGAGATCATCAGTGGAATGCCCAGCTGGACCTATCCCACCCTAAACCATACATACAATCTATTCATCAATACCAAAAGCTCACATTAAGTGAAGAAATCAAATAAAAAGAAAAAAGAATCAAATCCTAATTCACAGTGAATCACCTGAAAAACTACCATAGTACCAACAGCAGCTGCCGCGTGCGCAGCCCTAGGAGACGGTGGCTCTCCAGCAGCTTGTATTCTGTTCATTAGACAACAATCACCAAAGGTTAATCGTCCAATTTTTTTTCCTTTATCTTTTTATTTTTCGAATAATAAAAAAAAATGAACAAGAACAAGAAGAAACAAAGTACTGTTGCCTACCTAGTCCATTTCCTAGTAAGAACATCATAAGAATGAACCGAATTAGTGGCTCCATCCAATCCTGCACCAAACAGTTAAATTTAATTAATATTAAGCAAAGCAGAAGCAGCATAGAGAGAGGGAGGGAGGTGGAAACTGTAACTGATTCCAGGAGCGGAGGAAGCGCCGCCCTCGATAGCGGTGACACCACCGAAGAGGATGAGTCGAGGGCCATGAGACTTGGTAGCAGCAACGGCAGTCAAAGTGTGGCTACATCGAGGACCAGGAGCATCATCATCAGAACTCCAGTAAGTCTCCAAGGCCCGATAGGCGGGAGCTGGGTGAAGCCATGGCTTGGATCCCATTTCCCACCCCCTCTACTCTATTAACAATAATACTTCAATAACCCTCAAGCCCTCCTAAACTAAAAAGATCGGGACCCAGGGGTGGTGGTGGGGCCACGGCTACACGCTCCGTCCATCTCTCCTTTTTTATTTAATCCCTAATCTTTCAAACTAAAGAACTATTACTAGTCCACGCTAGATATAAAATAATTTGAATATTGTGGAATAAAATATACTCCTAATCTTAACAGTTTATTTAGGTAATGGAAAAGGGTAAGTAGTAATTAGCAGCCCAGTCCTGGAATGGAAGGAGGAGAAGGTTTGTCTAATGTCCAGTGCTTGCAGGAGTCCCAACTGAGTCAGACCTTACATGATAGCGTTAATCTATGAATCACTGATGGCAAGACCCAGCCGACAAATAAACCAGCTTGGGATCCGATTCATTGACATGGCCTGATCTGATCTGTAATAAATACAGCTGTCAAACAAGATGCATACGGCCGCCTTTTACACCAACCACTCATTGCCGTCCCCCGCCCTTTTGCTTTCTTTTTGGCTAACTGAGCTGAGATGCAAAAGGCAATTGATGCTTTGCGAGCCCCCCCGGCACCGACACACAGTGTCCCAGGTAGACTCGTAGCCATTAGCATGGGTATCCCAAGTGTTGGTTTCGTGCAAGTGAGGGTCTAGCTTTTCCAAATGCATCCAGATGCAGAAAAACACGAAAAGAAATCTTCTTTCGTTCAGATCAGCCTATTCATATGAATGATTTCAAAAGAGAAGAGAAGACCGATGGAGGAGGGGTCTTCTATTAGACGAGGGACGAAGATGATTAAACCTCCACTTAGGTAGAGCAGGACGGATCCCGCATTCCTCCATCCATCCATTTGACGAACAATGAAGCCAAATAGCACAGGTGAGAATTGGCTCCATGAACTCGTCGGTCCCTCTACTATTTAATTTGTCAATGTGCACTCCATTGTTTTCATTAATATGATCAACATGTCATTCAATTCAGCATTTTCTCTTCGCCATATTTATTTAGTTTGATTAAAATTATCTACTTCTTGTTTAACATAGGATCCACTCTTCTTAACTCAATTAAAACTTTAAGTTTAAGATTGATTGTAAGAAATGTTTCTGAACATATCATGTAGTTCATCGTAACAAATAAAAACTTAACTGCTACTATAAAAAAGAGTTCGGGAGCTATTGTATCACCTCTCAAATACGAGGGGTTAAACATCTTGAAACCTTTGATGCAAAGCAAAGGCTATCTAGGCTATAAAGCCAATGGCAATTTTAAATTTATTGAATACCAACACATGTTAAAATTATATTTAAATAATTTGTAATTTTATCCAATAAAAATATTTCCTGAAAAACCAAAGTTATACACAAATATCTATAAAGAGATATAAACAAATAGTATGAAATCACATCAAAATTTATCACTCAAGTACCACACAAAAAATAGTAAAAATACTAATTTTTTTTATTAAAAATAGTCTCTTTTTTTTCCAAAAAATCTCTACAAAAAAGTATTTATATTAGAAAAAATCACAAGTTTAATAGGATATTCTTAATGAATATAGATAAACATAATAAGTAATAATAATCCAATAAATCTAAATTTAAATAAAAACCTTAATATCTCTAAAATGTCTAATAATAATTAAAAGATAAATAAAATAATAACTCAACTAATTTAAATAAGACTAAAGTTTTTTTTTAATCTGTTAGCATAATCAAAGCTCCACTTTAAACGCATGGTTCTCTCTCATCTTAATGAATTAGAAAGTGTGTCATATATTATTAGAAAGCTATAGATGTTTACTTTGTATTTCAACTAGAATTGCATTCAAATTACCTATGTAGCTCCATATATGACCAAAACATTAGGTAAAGGTCAAAACCGACATATTTGAATCTTTTTATTTTAATTTTTTTGTAATGTTTAAATATCCATTTAAAAGCCCTTCTTGAACATGAATTAAATTAATTAAAGCAAGTACTTATTTTATTTAATATATTTTTTAAGTCCTTCTTAACTCATGTGTCTTAAATCAGTCTATTGAAAGCCTATTTGAATCTCTTAACCTTGAGTCTTACCACTAGACCAATTGGAACATCTTAGCCTCTTTGAATAAGTCTATGTGTCTTAAATCAAGGATTGTATTTTATTAAAAGTCTCTTTGAATTTTTTAGCCCTAAGTCTTATCTAGAAAATTAGGGTTTGTGGTTTTTTTTAACCTACAATCCATTTTCTCATCCACCCTAATTTTTTAAAAAACAAATCTAGACAACACATCATCTGTTTCCACTAGATTTTGGCTACTATGGTGGCTGAATAATCAGGGTTTATGGTTTTTTGACCTAGAAACCTATTTTTTACCTAAAACATTGAGAAAAGATCCTTAATACTTTGATAAACCCAATAATAACCTTAAACAACCTCAAAACCCGCACAAAAAAACAAAAAATAACTTGAAACAAAAAAAAAATCTTCTCAGGCTTAGATATAGTTTTTTAGGCAATTTTAAAGTGAAAAATACCTAAGGCCCCGTTTGTTTGCAGGAAAGTGAATTCCTTTGGGAAAGTGAATTCCGGGGAAAGTGAATTCCTGGAAAGTGAATTCCGGGAAAATATTTTCTGATGTTTGGTAGTGTTATGGAAAATAAACTGGAAAACACTTTCCAGTGTTTGGTTATGTTATGGAAAATAAACTGGAAAATAATTTAATAATGAATTAATTTTTTTTTCAAGTTTATCTAATATATATAAAATATTTAATCACTTACAATAAAAAAAATGAAATCTAAAAAGTATAATGATGATTTTTTTATTATATCCTATATTCATACATAAGCTTATGAAATATTTCTACAAAAAGCCTATTAATATATTTTTTTCAATTTTAAAAGCTTAAAATAAGTTTTTTTTTTTCATATGAAGAAAGCCAAATTAGTTTTCTACAAAAAATTATGCTGAAAGAAGCGAACAATAATTCCCTATTTTTCATGTTAGGACAATAATTCCCTATTTTTCATGTTATATTCATTCCCGATTTCCCCTGTTATAACCGGTTTGTATAATTTCCCAATTGCACTGTTCCATTCCCCTCCCATTCCCCCTGTTATTCATTCCACATTTTCCCTATAATTTCGTTATAACCGGTTTGTATAATTCCCCATTAGCATTCAACAATTTCATTGTTCCTAACAGAAATCTCCCAACAATTTCACTGTTCCCATTCCCCTCCCAATTCCCTCTCCTCTCGGTCCCAGTCCCCTAATTCCCCTGCTCCCATTCCCCCCCCAAGGATTCACTAACAGAAATCCCCCCCCATTCAACAATTCACTGTTCCCATTCCCCCCCAACAATTTCACTGTTCTCATTCCCCTCCCAATTCCCTCTCCTCTCGGTCCCAGTCCCCCAATTCCCCTGCTCCCATTCCCCCCCCCCCAAGGATTCACTAACAGAAACAGAAATCCCCTCCCCCGATTTGTCTCTCTTTGCTAACAGATGGATCGCCCCCACAACAGAAATCGGCCGCCTCACAGCAATCGATCGCCCCCCCCCGGGTTTTGGCCTCTCTCTGTTCACATAAATCGACCCCCCCCCATCGCGTTGCCTCTCCATGTTAACAGAAATCGCCCCCCAACAGAAATCGCCCCCCCTCCCCCCCCCACCGTTTTGCCTCTCTCTGTCACAGTTACCTCCCCCCCCGCCGGTTTTGTCTCTCTGTCAACAGAAATGTGTTTTTTTGGGTTGCTTGATTAATTGAATGTGACGAGATTAATAGTTGTTGACAGTAGCAGTAGTAGATTTATGAAGATGGAAAGTTATGGAAATGTTATGGAAAAAATATGACAGTAGCTGAAATTAATTGTTCTAGAAAAATACTCTTGTTCCTGCTCAGTTTCCTCTGTGATTTTGAAGAAAAAGTTCCAGTTGAGAGCTGAAAGCTGTGTATGAGAAAATGAACGGAAGGAAAGTGTTTTCCTTTCTTTAACAAAAGGAAAACACTTTCCTTTTGTAAAGTTACTTTTTTAATTTGACTGGAATTCAGTTTCCTTTGACCATTTTCTTATATTGCTGCCAAACATAGGAAAAGTAGGAAAGTGAATTCCAGGAATTCACTTTCCTGCAATCAAACACGGCCTAAATGAAATTTCTCTCACCAAATGAAACTCGTTGATATTAAGATCAAGTATTTTGGTTGTTAGAATTAATGTTCTCTCTCTTTCTCTCTTTAAACGCATGGTTCTCTTTCATCTTAATGAATTAGAAAGTGTGTCATATATTATTGGAAAGCTATAGATGTTTACTTTATAATTCAACTAGAATTGCATTCAAATTACCTATATAGCTCCATATATGACCAAAACATTAGGTAAAGGTCAAAACCGACATATTTGAATCTTTTTATTTTAATTTTTTTTGTAATGTTTAAATATCCATTTAAAAGCCCTTCTTGAATATGAATTAAATTAATTAAAGCTAGTACTTATTTTATTTAATATTTTTTTTTAAGTCCTTCTTAGCTCATGTGTCTTAAATAAGTCTATTGAAAGCCTATTTGAATCTCTTAACCTTGAGTTTTGCCACTAGACCAATTGGAACATCTTAGCCTCTTTGAATAAGTCTATGTGTCTTAAATCAAGGATTGTATTTTATTAAAAGTCTCTTTGAATTTTTTAGCCCTAAGTCTTATCTAAAAAATTAGGGTTTATGGTTTTTTTTACCTACAATCCATTTTCTCATCCACCCTAATTTTTTTAAAAACAAATCCAGACAACACATCATCTGTTTCCACTAGATTTCGGCTACTATAGCGGCTAAATAATCAGGGTTTATGGTTTTTTGACCTAGAAACCTATTTTTTACCTAAAACATTGAGAAAAGATCCTAAATACTTTGATAAACCCAATAATAACCTTAAACAACCTCAAAACCCGCACAAAAAAACAAAAATTAACTTGAAACAAAAAAAAATCTTCTCAGGCTTAGATATAGTTTTTTAGGCAATTTTGAAGTGAAAAATACCTAAATGAAATTTCTCTCACCAAATGAAACTCGTTGATATTAAGATCAAGTATTTTGGTTGTTAGAATTAATGTCCCCCCCCCCCCACCCCCCCCCCCCCCCCCTCAAACCCTTCCCTTCCAAACCAATGACTAAAAATAATAAAAATTAATTTTTGTGTCAAAATTGAATTGTAAAAATAAATACATTAAAGGACCGAATAGGTATAATCTAAAAAGTTTGAGAACTAAATTAAATTTTTTCAAAGAAATTTAAACTCATCATCCATTTTTAGAGCCTTTTCCACATCGATTCTCTTGCTTTTAATTTTTTGATTGGTGAACAAACTTGAATCAATTATCTTTTAATTTGGGTCAAAAAGGATGTAATTGCGCAAAAATAAAATAAAAATTTGAGGGCAAAAAAAAAATTTGAACAATGAGTCCATATTGATATAGACACGGTGAACATGTTTCTATCTATAGTAAAATGCCCACTTGTTTTAGTGTTTTCTATAACTGTAACTATCTATTTGACTTGTAATTCATAGCAGGTTAGATATTTTTTCAACCAAAAAAAGGAATTTACAAGCTTTTTTAATGTATTTTTTTTCATTAAAAAAATATCCATCATAAATCAAAAGCTTATGCATGTATTTAAATAAATAAATCGAGAAATATTTATGTAAATAAAGATAAAAAAAATTAACGATAACTTATAAAGACTAAACTAAAAAAATCAAGAGATAGATATAGATTAAAATATTTAATCTCACAACATGGACTATGCACTCAATTGTATTTAATAGCTTTGTTTATTAGAATCAATTTTTTATTATATTAAATGATAATAGAAATAGACACACACATGAAAGTAATTGAATAAAATCAAAGAAAACAAAATATTATGCAAGGTTGCACATATTAAGAAAAAAAAGTTATCATTTTATGTGAAAAACCAAGTAAAAACTAAATGATATTTAACCAAAGACTAAACTAGAAAATTCAAAGATAGATATGGATGTAAATATCTGATCTCAAAACACAAACCATAAACTCAATTTTATTTATAAACATTGTTTTCTTAGAACCAATGTTTTATTTAAAATAACAATAATAAATAAAAAAACACAGAGAAAAGTGATTGAATAAAATTAAATGAAAAAAAATTAAGTAGGATTACACAGAAAAAAATGCCTACTAACACTAGAAAAAAATGTTGAAATATCATGCGTGAACTAAATAAAATCAATCATATTCTATTCAAAAAAATCATAAAAAATTGTTATTTTTTTTAAAGACCAATAAAAATTCAACATTGAAGGATGAAATCACAAAAAAAAAACAAATGAACAAAGAAAAAAAGGCTTAGGCATGCGGGCCTATCTTGGGTGGGCCACTGTGTTAAGATGACTTTTCTTTTATTTTTTTAAAGGGGGATGACCTGTTGTTGACTTTTTTTTAAAAAAAAAAGCAGGTGAAACATCGCCTACTTTTTCATAGAATCCGACCACAATAGTGGCTGAAAAATCAGGGATGATAGATTTCATACCTAGAAATCCATTTTTAACCTCTTTTTTTTACTTAAAACTCCTATAAAACATCATATATACCTTGATAAAACTGTATATGACTCCAATAACTAGAAATTGATCCAAAAACTCAAAATCAACCTAAAATAAAAAATATTCCTTTACTTAGATATACCATCTCATGTGATGATATATTAGGTGATGAAAAGGCCAAAGAACATTCAGATGAGACTCATCTTGTCGAATGAAATCTATGAGCACTAAAATCAATCTTTTTCGTGGGTCAAATTATTGTAAATTGAATTTTTTTTCTCTACTACCAAATCTAGTGAATTTATCTCTTTTCTCAAACTAGAAAATAAAATTTTAGATTAAAATTCAAAAACCAAAAGAATGAAAAAAGAAATTGAAAAGTATAAAGATAAAAATAGATTTTTTGTGCAAACTTTGAAACTACCAATATATATTTTTTTTTTGTCTTTTCCATTTTGGGATTATGTTTTAATTTTCGCAAATTGGTTTTATTTTATTTTATTTTATTTTTTTTAATTTCTAGTTAGGCATAAACCTGGACTGAGAAGTAGCCCATAAAAGACAAAGCAACAGTAAAACCAGATTTGACCCTGCAAATAAATGGCCATACACAACAGATAAAAGCTAGAGATGTAAAGAACAATAGGGAAACCCAAGATCCAATAATAAGTTGCAGCGCTCAAAGCATGAAAAAACAATGCAAGAAAAAAAAAGAAGGCAAAAAAACAGAAAAATTCCTTCCTCATACGTAGGGTTATATGACAACTAATGTGAAAGAACCCAACAATGCAAGAACAAATCAATTAAAAAGAAAACGACCGAAGCAGTTCCATGACTGCAAGAAAAATCAATAAACATTGTCAATTGAGTTATTTGATTATCACACGATTGCCAGGCTAGGGTTGATGATACAAATTCATAGCTGAAAAATAAGATCCTGAACAGAGGTTGGGGGATGAAATTCGCGGTTTAAAGAGGAGGAAAAGTTGCAAATATAGATGGAGAAGCAGCCCAAAACATAGATAGAACAACAATAAAAGCAGATCATGAATTAATGAAAGCAAGGGAGACATAAGAGTGGGTGTGAGTGAGGATTGCCAGGAAGTTTTCAAATTTGCCGCCATAGGCAATCCCAAACGAACAACCCAGTATCTATAAAGCAAAATAAGCAGCCCCTTAGATCTCAGAAAGGCAATGAACAACCCAGTATCTACCCATCATCGGATCGTGTGTAATCGGGAGCTGCATTAGTCATCGACGGCGAAGAAGACAAAAGGTGTGTGATTGTTTGGAAAGAGAGGTTGTGTAGAGAGGGGAAAAAGGCACATGAGAGAGAGGGAGGAAGAACAACAAAACCGGTCAGGTGAATTCTTGGAGTTGAAGAGAGGAAAGGGAGAAACAAAATCACGGTAGGAACGCGTCCACGTCGCCCAGAGAAAAAGAAGAAGCTAATATCATTGTGCAAATACATAATAAATTATCTCTAGATCCATAGTAAACATAATTAGATGGTGTTCCATGCCACATTGTAGGATATGTTACTTTTTTTTTTTAATTAACATGATTGTTCGAGTTAGTTTGTATATATCTCGATCAATCCAATAAACTCTGAAGTTAACGACTATGTAAGCTTCTAGTGACCCTGAAGTTTGTGAGACTCGAATTGGTAATCTCTAGAAAACAAACTTAAAACCTGATCAATTAAGTTGCACCCTAAGATATTTACTTTTCTTAAACATGTCAATGCAATCAATTGAATAAATTTTTCATTATTCTAGTTCAATTATGATTGTTTTTAACACATTTTTAGGATGAATATCAAAGAATTAACCCAACTAAGAAGATTTTAAAGCATGTCACACATTAGGAGCCTTATTAATATAGATTGAGGAGAGACCATCATATAGCCGGTCAACATCCTCGTGCATCCATTCTTGCAATTCATTTGCAACCTTTTTTCTTCTTCTTCTTCTTCTTGTTGTGCATCTAAACTTTTTTTAATTGTTTTTTTCAGCTCTATTTAGAATATTTTTCCTCGTTTGTATAGAACTTTTTAATAATTTTTCTTTATTATCGGGTTTACATATATATCTAGTAATAAAATCTTGAATTGAGGTTTCTATATGATCCTTATTCAGTATCACTTTATGTTCTAATGCTTGATATTTTTCTTGTGTTACTTTTGTCTGCATTAATTGATATCAAAGCCTAGCGATCCCAGGTTATTGCTTGATGTGTGCTCTAATTTCAGGTTATTTTATTTGTTGTGTGCTATTAAATAGTCATGTAAAAGAGGTCGTATAACAGAGGTGTTCAAGTAAAAAGGGATGAGGAGGTTCCCAATCAGGAGATAAACGTTTAGGAGTTGGTAATAGAAAGCATGCAAATACAAATTATAAAATTAACTCGTTGATTGGATATAATTAACATACAAATGCAGGTTGAAGAGTTATCTTGTCGATTAGCAGATATGAAGAAGAGAATATTGGAGGATCATAAGAAGGGTGATCATAAATTTACACTTATTTACTCAAAACAATTATTACATAAGATATTTATATAGCACAATTACATATAAAATAATTTTAAACATAAATCCTCATGATAATTTAAAATCCAAGAGTACTAATCTCTTAAAATTTAAAACTAAGCTTGTCGCGCATTCATAAAAGAAAAAAAGAATAATAGAACTCCTCTTATATTCTTCTATATTCTAAAAGTGACTCCCTTTCTTTTTTAGATTTCTTCTATATTCTAAAAGTGACTTCCCTTCTTTTTTAGAGGTTAGAATTTGTTATTTATGGAATTGAGAAAGTGAAGAAGTTTCTTAATTAATAACTAATTCCTAATCAAAGTACTTTAAGGTTTCTTCACATTAATCTAACTCCAATAACTTGTGCATTGACTTTAACCTTTTAGAGAGGTTTCCTGATCACGTGGGACCCTTGCCACATCATTAATGAGATGTCATCATCCCAACATGGAAAGATGAGTTGGACTCGTGCTAATTTGTTGATAGATTTCATATTTGATTTCAAACGTGTCTTTCTTTTTTGTCTGGATGATTTATTGGGTTTATCATATGTACGAAAAGTTTGAGATGTCTAGTTTTCATTCCAACTTGAATTACATTAAAATTCTATCTTTAGCTTCAAATATGGTATAAAGAGTACATGAAGGTTCAATTTGGCAGATTTGCTTTGACCAATCTTAATCCCTCTAGGATTCCTTGTTCAAGTTGGATTCATAATGCAATTAGGATTTGCACTTATTAGCTTCAATTACTTGTCTCAATGCATTCTTTCTAGTTCATTACTTGAAATTATGTTAAAAATGCTTCAGCTAACTTTTTGTATATATATTTTGTGTATTCTTAGCATTATTAAGCATAAAACAAGTTAAGTAAGCTATTGTAAAATATAAAACATGTATAAAAGACTACAAATAAGGCACTAAAAATATAGAACAATATAAGTGTATCAAATTAGTCTAAGATTTGCAAGTTATTATTATAAATGCCAATAGAATAGAAATAGTTTGCCAATTGTTGTTTGTTATTCAAGTTTTAAGATGAAAGAAATGAGATTAATGTGTAAAATTGTTATACATTTGAAGAAAAGAAAGAAAATAGGATGGAGAGTTTTGATAGGATATCCACGAGGGGCAAGAACAATTTAAACACGAGGACGAGTTCTTTCTAACCCGAGAAGAATAATGCAAGACTTTTTTTTCCCTACTGCGCAACTTTATGTTATTGAGCATGATTTTTTATTTGATTGTTGGATCAAGCTGAAAGTTTACTAGGAGATTGTAGGGACCCTGTTTTTTATAGGGTAAAATTTCACAGCAATCGAAGATTGAGAAGATTTTTCGGCAATACTCAAAAGTTATTATTTGAGTTTTGTTATATTTTTTTTATTTGGTTTATGGGTTTTTTTTTTCTATTTGGATTAATTTTTTTTAATTTTCCCAGTTTTATTTAAGATGTTTTTTCTAGTTTGTTTATGACTTTTTATGACATTTACTTTATTTACGAGTTTCCTTATTGATTTAGTTAAGTTATTCGATTTATTTAAAAAGTTATAAATCTCTTAAAAAAATAGACTACTTGAAGAGAAAAATACATAGTAATAAAATCTTGAATTAAAGTTTCTATATCATTCATATTCGGTATAATCTTTTATTTTTATATCTGTTATTTTTCTTGTGTTGCTTCCATTCGCGTCAATAAATATGAGAACTATATCGGAATATAACGGAAGTAGACATGAATTTGCATGTATATTTTTCTTACAATAATGTTTGTGTCATTGAGACACCAATTTAATTATCAACAAGTAAACTTCAATTTATTGCTATTCTAAAATCAATAAGCTTTTCTCGCCAATTTTAATTTTATACCATCGAATATGGTTATATTGATCGCTACTCTTTAAGCTTTTCTCATTTATTGTAATTTTAAAAACAAATTCAAAAACCCTCCACAATTCACTCATTTAACTACATAATTAGTATCCCATTATTAATCTATTTTTTTGCCCTTGAAAATCAAACCTACAATCCACATATATTCACTTATTTCAATGAACTTTTAACACATAATTAATCTATTAATTTGAAAATTCTCCATTGAGTTGCATCTACGGGCGCACTTAATTGTATTAATAACATGTTTTAACGATCATAAATTCCATCCAACTCCCACAAAAAGTTCATGTAGAAAGATATCATCCAAATGATATATACCCACTTTAATTTTATTTAGAAACCAGTGAAAAATACATACCTATATATCTTCAAATCTGCCTACCAAAACTACCATAGACTTCTGGTCGGAACTCCGGGAGTTACTCCCAGCGAACCGAGATCCGACCAAACAAATACATCTGCCCTAGTCAAGTTTTTCAATGCCCGCAATTGACTGAAATTACCTAGGAACTTTTGAGGCAGATTGACAAACACAAAAAAATGGGAACACTCTTCACGGAGGCCGCATCAATCCATGGCAAAAGTAAAGGAAACATCACTATGAAAGCTGAAGCTCAATTCGTTTCATGATCTGCTGATACATTCGTAATTGGAGAATTGAGGCCTGAGGGGCATATACTTTCCACACAATCGAAAGAATGGCTTGGACAGGAGTGGAGCAGAGCACTCCCTCCCTTTCCAACCATGGCTTATCTCTCACAATACCCAGCCAAAACTCGGTAAGAGTATGTACATATTACAAAAAGGCGAGAGAAAATCAGCAAACAGATACCTCAGTTTCACTTTTCTTTTCTTCTTGACACAAGGGCTTGACTAGAGAAGGGTGATTCTTAAAGCAATCCATATTCAGAGGCACAATCCCCTTGAGACTTTTCACTTTTGCACTAGCTCCATGAGCAATTAACAACAGAGCAACCTGCGTATGCCCTGCTTCAACTGCACAATGAAGTGGTGTGTACCCAGCATTGTCAACAGCATTAACTTGAGCTCCGTGATTAAGCAACACTCTAACGCTCTCAATTCTTCCCTTAAAGGCAGCTCTATGCAAAGGTGTCCATCCATTCTGGTCACTTCTATTAACCTCTGCCCCTTCTGCAAGGCAACTCTTGATACCATTCACATCATCTACTCTAGCTGCTCTATGCAAAACATCTCCCATATGCAACAAATCATACAAATGCGAATGTCCATTATCAACTGCGATAGAGAAAGCAGTTTTTCCTTCTTTGTTCACTGCATGCTTGACAGAATAATCTGAACAATCCAATAAATACTCCGTAGTCTCTAAGTGCCCTTTTTGTGCTGCCAAATGAAGCGGGCTCGACGCGTCATGATCCAAAACCCCAGTTTTCCCTCCAGCACTCACACAAAACCTAATCACTTCAACATGGCCCCTGCTTGCAGCGACATGAATTGGAGTTCTACCGCGTAAATCAGCTGAATTTACTTCAATATTTTCGAAACTATCACACAGAACATCCATCAAATCCACTCTATTTATAGCTGCTGCATAGTGCAAGACTTTATCAATCGAGCCATCAATTACACATCCAGAAGCAATCAAAACCTTAACTACATCAATCTGCCCAGCCTGAACAGCTAGAGAGATCAAGGACCGTCCCTCTGAATCCTTGCAATTGACATTACCACCGTGATCAATCAAGCTAGTGACCAAATTTAGATTACCAGATGGCACAGCAGATTTGAGCAGTCCTGTGATCTGGGAGCCGGTACATCTACAAATAGCCCTGTTGAAGTAACCGGAGACATCAGTAATTTGGATGTGATTGGAGATGATATATTCAGCAACTTGGGGGCCCACGAGGTAGACAGGTATGGTGGCGTCTCTAAAAATATGGGGTCCAGGTTTTGAAAACAGTCGGCGGAGTTCATCCTGATGAGCCTTGCCTGTAGGTAGCATGGATGATTTAACAGAGATGGCATCAGGAGGAGTAGACAGAGGAGGCTGTTCGGATGACTGAGAGAGGACAATTGTGTAAGATGAGGAAGACAAAGGTTGTAATATAGAGAAAGGCTGTGCGAAAGAGAAAGCAGAAGGGTTTGTCGTGGACAAAGAGATTGCCACAGACATGGTGTGCATAAGGTTGGTTAATCTGAAAGTTGTGCTGCAGTTTTGACTTCCCTTATATGCTATCTCCACTTCCTTCACGTCTGCCTTTACCAGTCTGTCCATGGAGACTTGAACTTCACTTCCCTCTTTTATTCCTTTTTCTTCTTTTTTCGGGAAATTGAAATTGGGGTTTGTTTTGGTGGAGAGGAAAGGAAGAAGACGAAGATTTTCAGGGGAGATTCTCTTATCTGCCTTTAACTTTTCTACAAGTGGTTCTCATTCAAGACTTGATTATTCATAGTTGATCGATTAGTCATATAAGACTAATTTATTACTTGTTTGTCGGTATAAAGTTTGTGAGAGCGAAATGGATGATCATTTATTTAAGGTGTGATCGGTATTGTGGTAGTTGTTGTAGTTGTGATTAAGTATTTTTAACTAAGGTTAGTTTGATTTTATAGGTGTTTGGTTAAAATTGTGGTTGAAATTGAGGTTGAACAAAAAGTAATTTAATGTGTTTGGTTAAGAATATTTTTGAAATTAAGGTTATAAAATAATTTTAAAAAATATATATTAATATTGATGGTTTTTAATTTAAATATTGTAGATTTAACTATTGCTATTACATTATGAAATAAATAATACTTTATATAAAATATTTTTTATTGTTCCATTAAACTATCCACAATTCCATCACGTATGAAATATATCCGACAAGGACTACAGTTTTCACAAATTTTTTAAGAGCGCAACAATATCAGGTAAAATATAATCAGGGACAAAATTGAGATTGCGATCAAATTCTATAAATTCGGCATCATCAAGCAATTTCCGTCTAATTTATGTAGTAATTAAATAATATTTAATACTAATTTTTTTTGAATAAAATACAATTAAAAATAAAAAATAGTTTTTTATTTTATTGGGTTGGACCCGGTTCAATGCATTTTTAGCTTTGAACCGAACCAGTCCGACCAGAACAAGAAAGCATGCTCCACTGTTCGTTGAATAAAATGGATGAACAATAGAGTATGCTCCACTGTTTCACGTGAACAATGGAGCTCCACTGTTCGTTGAAGAAAATGGATGAATAGTGGATGCTCCACTGTTCATCCATTTTCCCATCACAAGAAGCAGCAAAGAGCTGCTTCTTGTAATCTGTTGTTGCACCACAGGAAATGATGGGACCCATCATCAAAAAATTATGGTAAGAACGTCACCAAACATTAAAAATTCACCCGCAGCCACAGTACAAAACATTCTCTTAGTATTGTGAAAATTGTTTTTTTTTTTAAATTGTATTGGAGTAATTTTTTTTGGTATTAATATATTAAAATAATTTAAAAAACACTAAAATATAATTTCAAGTAAAAAAATATTAAAAAATTCGAATATTTTTAAAAAACAAAGATGCAGAAGAAGGCATTGTTTGAGAAGGAAGCAGGGACTTGTCGAGAGGAGATGATTGATGAAAGACCAATTCCACTATGGCTGGCTGCTCCTCTTTGAAGTGCTTGTGGGGACCACTTAGCTGGAGCATATTCTGTTATTCTAAAGTATTAGGTTATAGAGCTGACAAGTATATATGCTCATCATATAAATAAATAAATATTACTATATAATATATATATTGTCCCCAATTTTCCATGACCATGGCAGGATGGGAATTATTAATTTCGAATTCTTATCAGTAAACTAAAGGAAGCTTCACAAGTAAATTACCAGAGACGCCGTGTCCTCCACGCTTCTTTTATTTTGAACGGATTTGATTTATGACTGCTTCCTGAAGCGCGTTTCTGTCGGGTTACCTGGAAAGTTGTAATTTTCATTTTTCTTCCAAACGCATTTCTCTTGAGACAATTTCTTTCTTTCTTCCTTTATTTTTTCTTAAAAAAAGAAAATTAAACCACTTGATCGGAAGGGCAGCATATTTGAAACATGTGACTGTGATGTGAGATATGAGATTATCTTTATAAAATCTATACCAAAACAAATTAAAAAAACTTAAATATAATAAATTAAATATTAAAGGCCGAAGAAAAAAAAACATAACAAAAAAATAACCCAAATAAACCAATATAAGTTGCGGGCACAATAACGCAGGTCGAGGAAAATTTTTGTGGACGTTAGAAGAAATATGTTAAGACAACGCTAGAATTCTTAAGAATCAAAAGATAGGTTTGGATAATTTAATAATAGGAAAAAGGCAACCCTAACATGAAAAATAAATCAAATCTGGAAAAATCTTCTAAACTTGGGTTAATATTTTAAAATAATAAAAAGTAAAATCTCAAACCAGACTTAATTAAGAAGGTCAATTCCCAACCAAAGAATCCTTGTCAAAGTAAAAAAAAATATTAACAAAAAAATAAAGATCAGATCTGATAAAAGAAGAAGAAGATGATGATGAAAGTGCAAAAAGAAATCAATTTTATAAATTACCTCTAATATAAAAATAATAATGAAAAGAATGAGAACCAAATCTGAAAGATGAAAAAATTAAAAAAATGATGAAATTGAAAATAATTTTCAATTTGAAATAATTTCTTCAAATAAAAAATTACAAATAAAAGAAAAAAAAATAAATCTGAAAGGGAAAGAAATTGAAGGGCCGATGTGATTTTTCAAAGAGACAGCGCACAAATCGAGGTAGAGGTGAGAAAAAAAAGAAAAGTGAATCGACACTAAACCAGACCGAACTATTATATAGGTGTCATCTTGAGAGGAAGAAGAAGCATGCCTATGATCACTGTAGTCAACCGCATGCGCCATCCAAAAACGATGAAACTATTGACGTGTGCAATGTACATGTCATCAACTTTTTTCTTTTTTTATTATATTTTGATAAAGATGAAACTTTTTCTAAGACTAAATGATAATAACAAAAAAGCCAATATAAAAGTATTATTAAGCCCCAAATCAAGGTTAATTTTTTTGTTTATGATAACAACAATGGAGTTATTACAAAGTCATTACACCATCTATAGTAAATTAAAATTTCTATAAAGCTCATAGATCCAAGGTCATTTTTTAAAATTTTAAGTGTGACGCCGTAATTTAACTATTTTAAAAGATTTTAAACTCTTTTAAAAAATAGAGAGTATACAATTTTTTATTAACATTGATTTTTTATAGTTAAATAGTTAATCAATGAACAGCTTCTAATGGAATTTAGGGATTAACTTTGTCCTGAATTCAAAATGCCAAGTACCACCTAACTCTCCCATTTGGAAACATAATGTTTAATACGATGAAATCAAAACCACATGAATATCCACATGAATATTATTTTTAATATATATATATATATATATATATATATATATATATATATATATATTAAAAATAATGTTTAGATGATACAAACAATTTGTATTTTTCTTTTATAAAAAAGAATATCTTGGTGATGTAGACATATTTTTTAAAAAGTAAGAGAAATTAACAATTCAAGTTATAACACCACAAAGATTAATATATTGGTTTTATTTTAATTAGACGATAAAAATAATAATGATGTTAATCTATATATTTTTTTAAAATATCATTATACCTTGAAAAAAAAACAATGAGGGCATGAAATTAGATAAAATTTCAGACTAGGTCAACAAACATTGAAGAACACAATGAGAAAACAATTAACTACACAAAAAAATCTAAGATAAAAAATGGTATTTAAAATAATATAGGTGAAAATTAAAATAAAAAATAAATTAGAGGCCAACCAAATTTCTTCTATTCGTGGGTGTAATTGAAAAACAAAAGCAAGCAAAAAGAAAAAAAATATAAAAGAATAAGGAATTAAAAAACAAACTCACTATAAACTTGAATTGAAGAGTGAGATTACAAAATAGTAAATTTTTTATAAAAGGGTTAATGAAAGAAATAAGAAATCCAAAGAATAAGGACCAAATAAAAATGGAATACATGAATAATTGAAATTGAAGGACTAAATTGAAAAGGAATAACACTTATTCAAAAGGAGAAAGGAAAACAAATTATAAGAAAAAAGACAAATTTTTGTTGGGATGGCTAAATTAAAGAGAGAAATAACTAAAAATAAAAAATAAAAAAATCAAGGACTAAATTGAAACAATAACACAAAATAAACTTTTATAAAAGGGTCAAGTAAAAAAAAAATCATAAATCAAAAGAATATAAACCAAATTGAAAAGCATAATATATCACAAATTGAAATTAAAAAAAAAATAAAAATCTTAATAAAGAGTCAAACAAAAAAAAAGAAAATCAAAAGAAGAAGACCAAAGCACAAACGCCAAAAACAAAGAAGACCAATCTTCATTTTTTGTTGAAGGAGAGAGAAAAAAAGAAGAAAAAACAAAAAAAGATTGACCAATGACAAACCACCTAACCGTCGATGAGACACACCATACCGAATGAAAGAGGACGTGGCGGTGCATCTAACTACATGGTGGATGGATATTGTTTACTACTAGAAGACACCACATGCGCTACCCAAAATGCGCGGGCGCAACCAATGCACTTGCCTGTGTAACACACGCACCTAACAACTTTTTGAAATGTATTATTATTATTATTATTTTATTATGATAAAATACAAAAATACTGTTGAGAAAATAGAAAAATAGACCAATTTGGAAAGACATAAGTAACACTTGACCGAAAGCTTTGGTATTGTTGACTTAAAAGACATTTTAGTAATCTAATTATACCCTAACTTTTAATAAACTGATAGTACCCCTGGATCAAAGGCTTATGATTTTTTTGGTTCCATGGTCATTCTAGTATTTTTACTATTCATAACTTGTTATTTGATTGAGGGGCAAAACAATAATTTTACTGTTGTAATCCATAGTAAAATAATTGTTCCCACCCCCTTGCGTTTTAGTATATTAGTTATTCACCAAGATATGAATATCGGGTGTGTGAAATTTGCTAAAAAGCCCATCATGATAGTGCATTTTTTAAAGGTGATTAAATCATAAAAAAATCATCTTAATATGGGATTTTAAAAACTTTTGTTTTGGGTTGAAGTGTCTAGGTTTATCCATTACTTGATGAGTTGACGGGGGTGACTGAACTTAGCCACCACTTGCTGAGATGATGCGTGACTAGACCATCACATTGTTTGATAAGATGATGAAGTGACTGGACTTAGCCATAACTTGATGAGATGAATGGGTGACCAAACTTGATCGAGAGTATATGTAGGAGAGGAAAAGTGTGTGGAGCAAGGGAAGTGTGGGTTGAGCAAGAGAATAATGTAAATTATATTATGTAGTATAATGTGACCTCTCTTGCTTTATGTGATCCTTTTCTACTTATATGGATGGCTTGGGTTATTTATACCATAGCCCATGATTTACTTGACGAAAAAGTAGAGGAAAAGAAATGCTTTTCCGCTCAAGTAACTGTAAAATGAGTTATTGAATATAGACACCGCACTGGATATGGTAAATGTTGCATTGTCATTTGAGAAGTGGAAAATGATATAGGTAGGAGGGTGATAGCTATTTGTGAGCATATGTTTTACTCGATGTGTAATGGACAAGACTAGATAGGTGGTTCGCGCTACGTTGATGGCTGAGTTAAATTTATTCTAATGTTGAAAAAAGATGTTTAGAAGACGACAATGTTTTTAAAGAAGTAAGAAAGATCTTAAACACGAATTATTCACTTGACTGAGTTCAGTATACTTGGTTAATTTAATAATATTAAAGAAAAGGCATTGAGAAAAAATAAAATGAACAAAAAAATAACAATAATTAACTATAAAAAATAAACTATCAGTATCATACTCAAGGGAAGAAAAAAGAAAATCCCGTTGGAGACGCATCGTCACTCTACTATAGACAACACCCCACCATAAGAAATAACTCACCAAGATGATTATAATGCCATCGTGAAAAGCTGAACAATGACACCAAAATAGGTTGCATACGTCGTTAGAGTAACAACCTGGAAAGCAAACGAAATAAAATATCATGAAGTAAACATCCCATGATTTTATTTAATCAATTAATTTATTTTAATTAAAAATATTTTTTTAAAAAGCTAAATTTAACGAAGAACGACAAATAATGTCGCATGTGGGCATTTGGCGAGCTATTGTTGAAAATGGATAATATGAAAAGAGGAGTCGCTACCTAGTTTTATGGTAACTAGAAACCTTGATTGGTCTTTTAGAGGCTCTAAGTAAAAAGATGATTATAATAAGAAAGATAGACATTACTCTATACATCTTACCTAAGATAAGTTGTATTATTGTTTGTTTTTAACGAAAATAAGTGTTTAAAGTAACTTGATTTTTTTAAAATGATTTATTATCACTTTTAAATCAACTTTTAAGGATAAATCTCATTAAGGGTTTATCTATCCTATATTGATCCATGGATAATAAAATTATGATCAAAATTCAACACAAAAACACACACATAAACACACACACACTTATGTTTATCAATATTAAATTTTGATCACTTTTAAGGATAAATCCCATGAAAAGGTTATCTATTCTATGTTAATCCATGGATAATAAAATTACAATCAAAATTCAGTATTGAAAATGAGATATTTTGGTATTCTTACCATCATTTGTGGATCAACTTATAAGGATAAATCATATTAAGGAGTTATCTATCATATGTTGGTCTATGAATAAAATTATAATTAAAATTTAGTATTGAAAAAACTTATATAATTCTCTTATTACTTTGTGTCAAATTCTAAGGATAAATCTCATTAAAAGGATATCTATCCTATGTTGGTCCGTTGATAATAAAATCATGACCTAAATTCATGATTGAATATATATATTATCATTTTTTGGTCAACTTCTAAGGATAAATCCATTTAAAGAGTTATTTATGCTATATTAGTTCATGGATAATAAAATCACAACCAAAATTCAATGTTAAAAATAATTTTACATTCTAAAATAGGCGTTACGAAAATGGGCTTTGGACCCATTGTATTATTATTATTATTTGTTTAAACTTATATTCTAACACATGCTATAATAAGATCTCATTCACAAAACAAGCCCCAACTTAACAAACCGCAAGTCCATAAACCAAAACACACAACAATCCAAACCAAATTGCAAATGTCCAAATAGTTCAAAACACACATACATTACAATGAAAATTTTGTCCAAAGTTTCACAACATTTTAACAATTTGTCAAAAAGTGATTTAAGGTTAGCAATCGACTTTCCAAAGTGGTTGGTGTGTCCATAATCTACTAAAATCAAGCTAAAAAAGCTGCTAGAATAGTGGTAGCACGTGTACCCACTCCCCACTATTATTGTTGACGTGTGGTTATTGGTGTTTCCATGATCTACTAAAGTCAAGCCGAAGAACTATTGTAATAGTGACAACATGTGTACCCATGTGTGACTATTACTGTAGATGCATGGTTGTTGGTGTGTCCATGATTTATTAAAACCAAGCCAAAAAAGCTGCTAGAACAGTGGCAACATATGTACCCACACACTACTATCACTGTTATCGCGTGATGGTCATATGTCATTGCCAGATGTGGGCTACCAACTATGGTTCTAAAGCGGAGCTTCTTCCTCTTCACTTTTATACCACTGGTGAGATTCACTACCTCCTGTAAAGAAAGAAAAACACATCAACAATTTTGATTTTATTTCCCTATTTTTTTTCCTTTTTCTCTTTCTCTCTTGGGACTATTTCACTCTTCTTCTCTATGAGCAGACCTGTTGGCGTGGTGGCTTAATGGTGGTGTCTTGCTTGCTTCTTTACTGTAGATGAGAGCAACAAGAAGGGGAAGAAGTTTCACTGATTTTTTTTTTCATAGGGGAGAAAGGCTCGGTTTTGAAGGAGGTGGTTGATTGAGCGTTGCTGAGGGGTTTATGATTGGTATGTGAGTGGTGATTCAAGGTTTGACATACTTGATAGTGAGAGGGTTCATGTGTCTTATTGTGAAGGTTGTTATGGATTGAGTTAGATGACTGCTAGTTTAAAAGATAGGTGTTTGTGGTTGAAGGTGCTTTCTAAACCTTGAGAATAAATTTTTACATAAATTGAAAATAATATAGATGGAAAAAGAAAAATGAGATAATTAATGCACAAATTAAATAAATTGGAGATCAGAAATTTTTCTTATACGAATTTCCCGGGTAAAATATTTTGAAATATATATATATATAAAGAAGAGTTTTAATTAACTCAAAGATATATAGAGTGAGGTTAAATGTAGGGAAAACAAATAAAATTCAATTGTTAGGGGTGGAATTATAAAAAATAAAAAGAGGTGAAACTCAAATAGTAAAAGGAAGAAAGAAAGGGGTAAAGAAAATAGTTAAGTAAGTGGGGTTAAATTTCAAAAAAACAAATGATGAGATTATAAATACCCTCTTTTCTTCTCCTTAAGGCTGGCTGCAACAACAACAAAAGGGAGGAGAAAAATCTAAATTTTTCCACCAAACAAAATTGAGAAAGAAACACCAAATTTGCTAAGTTTACACAATGTTTAGATCAATTGGTAGGGAAAGCATCATTAGGCAAGGAAATGAGCAAGAAACAAGTGAATACAATTATAGGGAGAGAGTGAGGGCTGACCAGTGTGCAAAAAGGACAGGTCAAAATTTTTCAACTGGTTGAGGATTGAAGTCCAATTTATCAGTAGGTAAGGAGCCCTAAACTTGATTATGTAAAGCTAATTTGAATTCGATTAGGAATTGGAGTATGAACCTTAAATTTAATTTAGGGTTCTTAAGTAGAATTTGGGGAAAATATAGAATCGTATGGAATTGAATTAATTAGAGTATTAAATATTGTCTTGAATATAAAATTATATAAAGATATAAAAAAGAAAAAGAAAAATTCTATGGTTAAAGAAGCAAAGGCGGTTGGCCATTGGGGGGGGGGGGGGTGAATTGGAAGAGAAGAATTTATGATTTTCTCTGTAAATTGCTTGTCATGTGAGGTTTATAATGTGAACAAATGGTTGTTTTGGAGGGAGAGTAGAAAACAAGGATGTTTGAGTGTTCATTTAAAATGTTAATGAAATTGGACAGATTCGTCTCCCTAACTCCTGTAAGGAATTAAAGCCTAAAAATAATAGAATTTGGAAAAAGGTCCTTTCATAGGAGTTATAACCAAGGATGTTAGCTTTCCGATGAGACTAGCTTTGCCTAATTTGGAGTTCTAGAACTCAAAATATAGGTAAAACTCTAAGGAGAAGTTGAGCTGCCATCTCTGCAGGCAATTTCGACAAGTTGCTAAAACATGTAATTTAAATGTGTTAGGGGAAGAATTGGGTTTCTTTCCGTCAGAAAATGTGTAGTTTTGTCTTTTAAGGTTCACAGGAAATAAGTTGTGTACGAAACCAAGATTTACAATGTTAGTTATGATAAAAAAAGAACAATGATCTTAAGGTATGTAATGGTAAACACAAATGTGAAGGAAGAAATTGTTGAAGAGAAGTCAATATTTGTTAATTTTATTGTAATTAAAAGAAATATAACTTGAATAGAAAATAATATGGTATACTTGTGAATATAGAAGAGACCAAAGGAGTTGCACAACAACAGTAGGGGAGCACGAGTAGAACTTTTACAGTAGGTAGGTGTTCTACACCCATATCTTTCTTAAATGTACATAATTATGAAAACTTGTTTAATTTTTGGTTTTATATATAAATGTTGCCAAAAGGAAAGCATATAATAAAATGAATGAGAAATGAAAACAAACTTGATTAACTATTCTGGTTGGGAATAGTTAATGATACCAATGAGTTCCATTGATATCAACATTTCTCTGGATTTGATTAGTTGGTTCCGAGAATGGGAGGCTAATGATGTCAGTAGGGTTTACTAACATTGACATGATCATCCTAGAACATGAGGGATATTGAACTTGATTAACTATTCCGAGTTAGGAATAATTAATGATACCGATGAGCTACATCGATATTGACATTTCCATGCAACTTGATTAGCTATTTCTAATACGGAGGCTAATAATGTCAATGATCTTTGACATTAGCATTTCCGAGGATATTCTAAAGGACTGTTGGGACTTGATTAACTATTTCAAGTTAGGAATAGTTAATAATATCAATGATATTCATGATAAATTTTATTAATCGGTCTCGATGAGGGAGACTAACGATACTAATGGGATTCATTAGTATCGACATTATCATCCCAAGGTTCAGGGAAGAAAAAAATAGATATGATTAGCTATCCGGTGAAGGATGGTTACTGATACCAATAAATTGGTATCAACACTTTCTTGAAGGAATTGTCATTTGGTATAATATATGATATTGGTTGGAAATTGAGAATGAAATGAAAAATATTAATGAATTCATGAGAAAGAAATCCTAAAAAGAACCAAGCAAGAATTGTAGGGAAATATGAATGAATGTTAGTCTTGAATAAATTACTTGATTACCAATATTAATATTGTTTTTCCATGATATTTATATTCCAATGTTATATTTGTTCTAGATCCATCACGCTCATGACATGAGTGATTTTCAGATCTTTCTATCATTTTGTTATCTAGTTTTAGGTGAATATTTATGTATTTTGTATTTTAAGAAACTGTCATGACTTGAATTATAATAATATCTTTTAAATTGAATATATGAACTTAAATTTTGTTTTCATGTATTTATAATCTTCATATACGTGTTTACTTATTTAGTGCCATTTAATACTTAATTTCTATTATATTAATGTTTGAGACATTACGATTGCATTAATGTTAATTATTGAAATTGAGACCCAAGATGATTGGGTCATGATTGGAAAATGGTTAATAAAAGTGTAACAGGTTGTTGTCACTTGGAACCTCCTGGTACATGAGAGACTTTTTTGAAATTTTAGTGGACCCTTCTATGAATTTAATTAAAAAAAAAACACTTACCATGTTTTTCCCTAAATTATGATTGGTGTGCTATTCTGGTAATTATGATGTTACAAGCTATCTTAGTATGGTGGTTGTTGCGGAAAAAATAATGGGCTAGAGGGATATGAAGGTTACTTAGTGGCTGCTTCAATAGTGATTGTGGTTGTGGTTTTGCTTTTATTTTTTCTTTTCTTCTAAGAGTAAGGGAGAGAGTGGGAACTTGAGTTTTGCTTTTGTTTTAGCCAAAAGAGTGGAAATTACTATGTAGGTTTTGGGAGAGTAAAGAATGGTCTCTTTTTTTTTTCTTTTTTTTTCAGATGACTACTAGGTTATATAAAATAAAGTCCTAGGTTTTTTCTTCTTTGTGGGAGAGAGTGGGTCTTTTTTTTGGTATGTAAGTTTTAGTGAATCCCCCTTAAGTTAATTTTGAATTCCTTTAGGTTATCTTTTTTCTAGAAAATTAGCAAATCATCCATTGATTTTTAGGAAATGAATATCAAAGATGGCCAAATAATGCTTCAACCACACATTGGAGAAACACTCAACTTCCCTTCTAGCAATATTTCCAAGAAAGAAGTTGAATAATTCCTGGGTATAGTCAACTACATAGCAGGCTTTATTCCTCATATCACTCAACATATGAATATCTTGTTCTCTTTGTTAAAGAAAGAATTAAAACAACTTCAGTTGATAGCATATAATCTACCATCCTTTAAAATTCCTTTTGATAACAAAAAAATCTTCTAAACAGATGCTAGTGATAATTACTGGAGTGAGTACTACTAGAAGCAAAAAATAGCAAGCGAAAAATATATTGGTATAAAGCGAAGCCTCCAAATAGTTAGGGTTTCATTAGCATTCAATTTTCAGAGAAATTCTTACATTGAAATAATCTTTCATAAAGATATCTTGAAAAATTCAACGTCTGACCCATTATTTTTCCCATTTTTTCTTTGAGTTAATCCAGTCTTTCCTCTTTGTTGAGGAAAAAAAAAATTCTTATCCTAGAAAAATACCTTTTGGATAGTTTTGTCTTCACTCTCTATCAAATCCACTTCATATTACTCAGAAAGCATGGTTTTGTATTCTAATCATTCATCCTACATACCATTTTCTCACTCTTTTCTTTATATAGAGTCATTACATCTTTACCAAAATTGAGTTTTTTTATTTTGGATTTATGTTGTCAGGATATTTGAATTTGATTGCATTTTTAACAAAAGAAATCTTATGGTTTCCTTTGTTCAATGTCAGTGAGCTCAATTTCAAAATGGAGATTGTCCTATCCTCAAAAAATGGTTTGAAATGTTTGATTCCATTGATAATTAGGTTAACAAAGTCTTGCAGATGGAAGAGATTGATTATCTCTTCATCTCATTTTGAATCAAGTGGTCCCTTACAAACTGCAAGCAATACAAGAGAAATAAGCAATTATGAATCTCCAAAGTATGCCATTCATAGAGCTCATGAACACAATTATGTTGAAGGACCATTGATGAATGATCAAGAATGGCATCATACTGATTGGCACATGGTCCTCTGTAACAGTCTTGATCATTTGACACTTGGTGAACAATTTTTCATTCCTAGTACATATCATAATTTTAAAAGTCCAGTGTTCTCTTAAGACTACAGGCAACATGTTAGTCTAACATCTCGTTTATCTCTATGATCAAGGATAAGAAGATTTGGATGATGATTTTGAAATCCCAAAATCAAATTCTGATGATAAATCTTTCAATCTAGCAGGTGGTAGCACAAGATCAAAAGACCATGAATCCATATCCTTTTGAAAAGACAAGTCCAAAGAGTCTTTTATTAAAATATGCTCAATCATTCATCAGCGCATTCGCCAGCAATCATGTGTCAATCACCTTTATATCTTTTGATTTTTTTCAAATGTGCTATTAAAGCTGTGTTAGTCACATGTGTACTATTAAAGCTCTGTCAGTCACATGTGTGTTATTTTACTTTTTCTTTATTAAAGTGGGGTCGTTCACATGTGTGACACATGTATTAGAATTATGGTCCTTGTTGAACCACGTGTAAAAGGCTTCCCAACCACTTGTGTAAAAGTTTAACTATAAATAAGAACTTGGTGTCCTTAGTAAAGGACATCAAGAGTTTAAACAAAAATCTCACTCTATCTCTGTTGCTATCTTCTCTCTTTTGCTATCATTATCTTTACTATTTTGAACTCTCATACCTTAAATTGACCTTCATCCCTTAATGCCCTTAGCCCTTATATATATACATATATAATCTTATTAGCACTTTTAGATCATTTTCTTAGGATAAATCTTATAAAGAGGTTATGTATCCTTGTTGGTCCATAGATAATAAATTTATGATCAAATTTCAGTGTTGAGAATAATTTTGGGTTCTAAATGGGCTTTGAACCCATTTTTTTGTTTTTTTATTATTATTATTTGTTTAAATTTTAGTTTATAACACATGCTAAAATAAGGTTTCATTCACAAAACAAGCCCCAACTTATCAAACCACGCAAATAAAACCACAATTCATCACACTCTACATACCAAAGAACAGAACAATCCAAACCAAATTGCAAATACACACATAACAATGAACATTCTATCCAAAATTCCATAACATTTTAACAATTTATCAAAAAGTGATTTGAGGTTAGCGATCGCCCTCCTGAGATGATTGAAGTATCCGAGATCTACTGAAATCAAGCCAGAGTTTTTGGAATAATGGTAGCGCATGTACCCACACACCATTATCATTATCGACGTATGGTGGTCACATATCATCTCTAGAAGGGGGCACCAATTGTGGACCTAAAGTAAAGCTTCTTCCTCTTTATTTTTATTTCATAGTAAGATTCATCATCACCTACAAAGACAGAAATACACATAAATAATTTTGATTTTATTTCCTTATTTTTTTTATTCTTTCTTTTTCTCTATATCTCTCTTAGGATTGTTTCTCTCTTCTTCTTCGCGAGCAAGGTTGCTGGCCTGGTGGCCTAGTAGTGGTGTCTTTCTTACTTCTTTACTATTAATGAAAGCAATGGAAGGGGGAATTCTTAACTTTTCTTTTATTTCATGAAGGAGAGAGACCAAGTTTTGAAGGAGGTGGTTGATTGGGCATTGTTGAGGGGTTTATGGCTTGTTGGTGAGTGGTGATTTGAAGGTTAGCATACTTGACAGTGAGAGGGTTTGTGTGTCTTGGTTGAGAAGGTGGTTTTGTGATTGTCAATTGAGGTTATGACGGGAGGGATGGTCGTGGTTGAAGGTGCTATTTTGGGTGGTGGTCGCTAAGGATAAAATAATGGACAAGAGGGAAATAAAGGTTGTGTAATGGTTGTTGTTTTTTTATAAAACAAAGTTAGGGAGAGAGCGGGGGCTTGGGTTTTGTTTTTAGTTTTGACCGAGAGTGTGGCAACTTCTGTGCGGGTTTTAGGAGAGTAAATAATGGTCTCCCTTTTTCTTTGTATAGGTGAAGACTAGGTTGTAAAAAAAAAGGTCTTAGGTTTTCTTACGGGAGAGAGTGGGGTTTTGTTTTGGTATGTAAATTTTTAGTGACCATCTAAGTTATTTTTGAATTTCCTTTGGTTATCTTTTTTTTGAAAAATGGACTCCCAACTGACCATGAATTTTTTACTATATATAGGCAAAGTATTTATGTCTCTTCCTTCCAATGTTTAGTCCCCAAGCAATTTGGTTTCATTTTGCTCCTTTATTTTCTTACTTAGTGCTTTGCTAATTTTATTTTTTTCTTAAAAAACATGTCAACATCAATTCAATAAAACTAATTGAGAATTATGGAATGGACATATTAATAATGGAAATGCATCAACAACATGTTTTGAGTTTTTTTTCAAAAAGATGTTGAAAATCATGAAAATGACACGAATGTGTTAACAATAATTTTTTTGAATTTGATTTTAAAACACATTAAAAATCATAAAATGGGTGCACAAATGGCTGAAAATATATATTTTTAGAATTTTTGTTGTTTTCACCTTTTTTTTGGAAAATATTTTTAAAAGGGGTTTCAAAATCTAGTTATGACAAACAAAAAGACCCAAGATAACCTAGGTCATTTTTTTAAATCGATGAAAAATCCTATAGAATTTTTTTTTTAAAAAATGATAGAGCCTCATCTCTAACTAAATAAATGCTAAATGATGAAATTAAAACAAATATGATCTTAAATTCAGACAAATCTTCTAAACCTAGGTTAATCTTCCAAACCTGCAACTTGTGAAATTCTAGCCTCAAGCCTAGTCAAGAAGCTTGATTCTAATTTTATGTTGAATGATGAAATCAGGAAAAAAAATAATTTTAAAAATTTTTCAAAGTAAAAAAGATAGCAATAAAAAAAATGAGGTTTAAATCTGATAGAAAAAAAACTACAGTAAGATGAAATAGTAAAAAATCAATTTTAAAAATTATCTTAAATAAAACAAATAGCAATCATAAGAATAAGGACTAAATTTGACAAATAAAAAAAATTAAAGGATGATGAAATTGAAAAAAAATATAATTTTATAAATTATTTCAAAGAAAAATAATTAGTAAAAAAAAGAAGAGTGGCCAAATCCGAAAGAGAAACATATTGAAGGGCTGTTTTGAAAACTTAAACGGTGAGACATGAAAATCGAGAAAGAGTGAGAAAACAAAAAAAAAGTTGTCAATGCAACATGCGTTGCCTAATGATGGAGAGGTTGCTATGACAATTCGAACGCCACCCTAGAAGCTATCATTTGGTCGTTGTAAAACCCCTCACACTTTAACAACTCTCAAGCTAACACATACACTGCATCTATCAACAAATTTTTTTAAAAATAATATTTTATATTTATGAAATCACCAAATTTTCCTCAATCCACTTGATTATATATATAAAAAACTCGGATAAAAATATAAAAAAGCCCCTGAAAGATAATTTAGTAATATTTGTTTTTAAGGGTAATTTAGTTATGTTACTGTATTGAAAAAGGTGAAAAGAATTAAAAGCTCTTGGATGCCAGTTTAATTTTTTATTTTATTTTAAAGGTAATTCAGTCATTTTACTATGCTAAAAAAAAATATGAGAACAACGATTGGTCGCCAATCAATTTGATAGTAACTAATGGATTCTATGAAAAAGATCTTTTAACCCAAATGTCTAATTCATTGTTTTTGTTTCTCAAGAGCAAAATAATCATTTTAGTGTTCACATCCATAGTAACATGTGTCTTGGGCTACAATGAATGAATGATGCCTCTTTTTTTTTTTTTAATATAGATATTGTCAAGATCCAAGCCTGACTCAAACCTAGCATAAAATATATTCATTCGTATCATATAGATATTTGTGTAGAATATTTATATTTTTTCAATACAGTATAACATATGCATATCTCAATATTGACATAACACACACACACATATAATATTACTATTTTATTTTATGTAAGATATGTATATCTAAATTACTTATCCATTAGGTAATGGATATGGTATTAATACAGTGAAATCCGATTTATGAATACTCATTTCAATCTTTATATGCATTAATTTCAATTTTGGTTTTGTCTCTTTGGCATAATGATTCAATTACATTGATTCAACTAGTTTTCATTATAATTAATATTCAAAAATCAAATTTAATTCACAATCAACCTTGTCAAGGAACTTAGCCGATGAATATGTATTTAGAGATGACAATTTCATCTGATCATGATAGATATCGATTCGAATGGTTGATTGTTTTGGATAGTTGCCTTACTCAATGGGTAATGAATATATATAAATGAATATGGAACTTCTAAAATTAAATGACAATTATGGAAAATAGAGTTGCCACCTAGTTCTGTTAGGAGACTAAATATCCTAAAATACACACTGGTTCTAGAGATTTTAGGACATTTAAGTAAGAATCCTAAACATACTAGAAGATAGATATCACCTTTACCATTTTCTTTTCAAGAAAAGGTTACCTTATCTATGTGTTTCTTCTAAATTTATTTTACACATGTTAACTGTCTAAATTATTTTCCGAGCTTATTTGCAAGTTATTTATCGTTGATGAATGTTCATCGAGTCAACATCGGGCCCTAAATCAGGATTCTCACAACTCAATGACTGTTTTTTTAATTTTTTATTTAACATTTCTTGACATGTTTTATCATTATTTTATTATGTTTTTTTAAAAGGTTGAACAAAATACTACATTCGTCCTACATTGGACTCTACTAAGAGGAGACTCATAGACTTAAAATGTCGCTCTAGGCCAACATTAGTTCCTAATACTAGGAGCCATGTTGACCTAACCATTAAAATTCAAATTTTCAAAACATGATGATAACTTGACAAAAATGTGTCTGCTCATTATTCAACTTGTTTAAAGGTTAAAAATGTTGTGCTAGGTCTATGTAATTATTTAAAAAGTAGAAGGCACATCAAACTAGCTGTTAAAACATAAAATTAATATAAAAAATAACTCTTACTTGATAAAAATTCATACATTGTTTTATGTTTTTTAAAATAAATATTCGCATGCATATGCATCCATAAAAAGAAAAAGATGTAGTTTTACAAAATGTAAATAATCTCAACACAAAGAAAATAAAATGTCTATACAAGAATAGTAACATGTTAATTTTTTGTATTTTATGAATAGTAATCATGCATAACTTTCGAGAAAAAAAAGAAAAGAAAATGAAGAAGGATTTGAATCACCTTAGGGTTGGTTCCAAATAAAGGAGTTATTGTAGCAGTAGAGACAATGGTGTGCTGGTAGTGATATGGTTTTCAAATGGTTTTGTCTTAGGGTTTTTTTTCTCTTTGGTTTTTGCCTCTTTTCTCTTATTTTCTTATGTATTTCTTCTCATCTTCCCTCCTATGGTACCTCTTGGTTCAAACCACCTCCATTTCTAGCTTAAAACCTTTTCCTCTCTCTCTCTCTCACACACACATACATTTTTTAGATTTTGATTTCTTTCCTCTCCTTTTATTTTACTTCCTGTTCTTTCACCTCTCCTATCTTTTTTCTGAATCTACCCTCATTTCTTTCATATCAAACTCTCATTTTCTTTTTCTTCTCTCTATCTCTCTTAAACTTGAAATTTTCTCTTTCTAGCTTGGCTCTATTGTTTCTTGCATTTCCCCTTGTTTAAAGGCAATGATGAAGCTTTTAGAAAGATTAAAAAAATAAAAATTTTAACTGATGAGCCCGATTCAATTCTTCTCTCTATCTCTCTTAAAAGATTAAATTTTATTATTAATATTATAAATATTGTTGTTGGGTTTGATATTGCAGCCAGATTTAATTCTCTTGAATCTGATGTTGTAGTCGAACTCAATGCTTTAAAGTTTTGAATTTTTATAATATTTTTTTATTAAAATAAAAGATGAGCCCGCTGCATATCGCGAGCTACTAGCTACAATGCCACCGAATCCCTCGACAACTCATCTTTTTTATTACTTTTGGCATGATGTCAGGCGTAAAAGCATGTCTTTGCCTTTTAGCGTTGATAACTATAATCCTACCGCATCCCAACAAAACACCTTTCTTATTTGATTTAATTGTTATTTTAGCGTAGAAGGCATGGAAATTCAAGTAACATAAATGCATTTTGTTGTGAAAACGGAAACAAAAATAGATGTTTTCTCTTTACCTTATTTAAAAATGAGGGATAAAGAGAGTTGAGTTTTTCTCATCTTGGTGTTTCCTATGGCTATGGAGGCTAACAGTAGGTGGGGATATTGTTGACCCATTATTTTTTAGTTGAAATCATAGGTATTAGTTGAAGGGTAAGACAATGAGATGGATATATTCAAAGCCTGTGACAATGCATAAAATATTTCATCGACTGCCTGAGTAGTATTAAGCTAATTAGCTAAGCCTGGCACCGGCACTTCAAATATATTAAATTGCATCAACTTTGAATACCAACTTCGAGCGTTGATACTATATGAGAATCTTTAACACGATTTTGTTAGGACAGAGGATAGGGAGGATGGATGGGTCTAGATTCTAGAGAATGGAAGAGATTCCCATCTCATTCGTTAAGATGGATTTATATACAAAGAAAGAATGAAGAAATATCCATTTCTCCCGTTTATCTTTTTTTATTTTTTATTTTGTTCTAGGATCCTTCCCAATTGGAAGAGTTAGAGGTAACCCCCTCCCATCTGCTATCCTCCCTGCCCAAGGATGGCCATGGGATAGGTATGGGTGGATTTTAATCCTCCTTCCCCTCGTATTTTTTTCTTTATCCGATTTGAGGCGGGAATGAGGTTTCCCTTCAATTAAAAAAAATGTTTTTTTTTTTGTAATTGTAATGTAATAGTTAATAATCAATGCAAAATGAAAAAATAAAAACTAAACGCATGTAAATATTGAGTTTTAATTAACTCTAATACATTATTAAGTATAAATAATAAAAAAATAAGTTCAATAAAAAAATGTTTTAAAAGGTCATTGTTAAAAAATATGGTTGATGAAATACAAAAAAATAATAAATATTTTTACAAACTTGGGTTAAAGTTCATCATAGAATGGATAGCATGTTCTTTACCCTTATCCTCATTTGTTTATACAAGGAGATGTTCCTATACCTATCTTATTTGGGTGCCTTTTCGATGAGTAATTTTGTCATCATTATCCATAGTAAAATAATTACCATTTTTTCAAGATAAATGATTTTTTATTTAGTTTGTAAAGGCTCAATGGGTTTTGGAATTTTTCATCCCTAAATGTCATTCCTTTTCTTTCAAAGTTTGAACTTATTCTTTTAATGGATGGATATCTTTGTGAACTAAATGTGAAAAAGTTAAAATTAGAAAAAGAAGTTGTTGTCTTCTTTTATAGTAACTAAGAATCCTAACTGGTCTTCATAAATTCATGGTAAGGGATTTGTTATGTAATAGAGAAGATAGTAGTCACTCTATACATCTTACTTCAGGTAAGCTACTTCACATTTGTTTTTTATGATAAAGGTACCAATTATCACACATACTAAGAGTTTGTGTAAATTGATATGTGTTTTTATTATTAAAAGCAAGTAACTACTAGGATCTAAGACAATGATTTAAGATCTAGACCCACAACTGGGCTCAATCCTTACTTTTAGATTACAAGCATAGGACCTAAAATGATGGTGATCAATTGACAGGCATGGGCCTAATCAAGATTATATAATTGAATGGATGTAAGATCTACCCAAAAACATGTTACAAATTGGTAGGATGTCAATCACATACAAAGTAACAAGGAATGGATATGGTCTAGTACCTAATTCAATATCAATATCACTAATTATTTTTCTTAACGTTCTATCATAAGTGATGGCCATCATCTTACTTGTTCAGATATAGGATGCATCTATAGACAAATAAAATAATGTATATTTTAGAAGCCTGTTAAGTGTTGATCCATTATCAACCAAAATTCTAGCAATAACATGTTCTTTACACTTAACAAAAATATGTAGAACCTTGTTGTATCTAGTACCATTACCCTTACACAGACCATCCTTAATGAATTATACTTTATCTTCACGGTTTACAGATACCATTCCTAAAGAACGACATTTTGCATTACAAGTCCATCTTGCACATTTGTGACAGACTTTCATTCATTTTGCACGATGTTTCTTTGTAAAAGTGCTTTTACCTGTTCCAAGCATGTATGAAATGAAAGAATTGGAAGACTCACCTGATAATCGGACCTTTGCTTCAATTAGCCAACAAATATTTTCAGGAATTCCATGGTTCATTAACATCCTCAATCTTGCACACCTAGCACGGTAAATTTTTGTAATCGCATTCTGAGGCAGAGCGGGAAAATACTTTTTCAATTGGAGAAGAGATGCAAAGAAAGGAGAAAGAGCAAAGAATTGCACAAATATATACACAAATATCAATTATCATGGGAAACTAAAATAACTAACTTAAGATTCACGGAGTACCGTTATCCGCCATTTGACCGGGGTGAGAGAGACTAGTAAAACAAAAGTCACACCAAAAGAAACACAAAAATAATGTGAGAAAAAGAATCAATCTTTATATACAGGATCACCCAATTCAATAGAGTCATTTTCAACTGAAAAATTATCAAAGTAAACTTTCAAACAATGTCCATTTACCTTGAAAACATTGTCATTATTTAGATTCTCGATATCAAAGGCCCCATATGGATACACATGTTTCATAATAAAAGGACCGCTTTATTTGATATTAGCTTTCCAGGAAATAAATGGAGTCGAGAATTATAAAGCAAAACTTTTTGACCAACATCAAATTTTTGACAATTTTCACAAGTTTTGCAAAATGCATGAGTGTCGTTGAACATGGTGGGCCAATAAAATCTATTTTGTAAGATTTTTGTAGCTGTCTTTTTTTACGAGAAATGACCTCCACATGCCTCAAAATAAAAAAATTTAATGACACTACTTACCTCATTGTCGGAAATGCATCTTTGAAATATTTGATCATGACAATATTTGAATAGGTAAGGGTCATCTCAATAAAAGCTCTTCACTTCGTTCAAAAACATTCTTTTGTCTTGGGTACTCCAATGAGCTGGCAAATATCCTAAAACAAGAAAATTGACAAAATTAGCATCCAACAAAGGTATATTGATCCTTACCTGCTTGAAAGTTTTCAAAGATTTTAGAATTGTAATTGACTTTCCTTTGTTTGGTCATGGCATGAGGAAATGGAAGTGCTTGGGGGAAATCAGTCTTTACTTTGTAATGTTCAGATTCAACCCCTTCCTTACCCTCATAGATTAACTCATTATCTTTGTCACAAGGTTCAAGAGTGAGTTTTTCAATAACCTTACCACTGCGGAGAGTAATGACTGATTTGACTTGATCCATGTGTTGGCTTCCGGAACTACTTGCATTTGCATTATATTGCCCTTTGGGATTTTTCTGTGGTTGAGATGAAAAATTACCTTTCTCCTGAAAACTAAGAGCATATGTCAATTTTGCAAGAGCATCTTTTAGATCTGTCATGGTTTGAGCATTTTAAGTGTTGATTGTCTCCTGCTTTTCAATGAATACATGCAATGTTTCCTCAAGATTTCTTCTAGGAGGTGGAGCATAAGGAGGTGGAGCATAAGGAGGTGGATGTCCATGAGAATTTTGAAAATTATAGTGTGCCTGAAACGGTGGCTATGAAGTTTGTGCATTATTGTTATCACTATTCCAACTGAAATTTAGGTGATTTCTCCAACCAGGGTTGTATGTTTGCAAGTATGGGTTATGATTGGGCCTTTGGAAACTGTTTAAAACATATGCTTGTTCATGGAGGCATTCCTTGAAAGAAGACAAAGTTGGACAGTCATTGGTTGAGTGTTCATTGGTTTCACAGATTTGACACACAATGTCTTGAATAGATTTTAATTGACCACTCTTTTTCAATTCTAGTGCCTCAACTTTTCTAGCTAAAGATGCAAACTTGGCTTAGAGGTCATGATCTTCCCTAAGGTTGTACATTCCTCCACTAGATGTATGAGGTTGAGTTTTACTTGGTGCCTCATAAGTGCCTGTAAAGTCCCAATTTTGAGCATTTTCAGCTAATAAATCTAGGTACTCCATTGCTTCATTAGGGTCTTTATCTTCAAAAGTTTCATTGCACATCAATTCCACCATTTGTCTATCTTTAGGTGTTAACCCTTCATAAAAATGTGACACTAATCTCCATGTTTCAAAACCATGATGAGGACAAGTATTAAGCAGTCTCGATATCTATCCCAACATTGGTAAAATATTTCTCCTGGTTTTTGAGTGAAAGTGGTGATTTGTCTTTTGAAAGAGTTTGTTCTGTTAGATGGAAAAAACTTCATTAAAAATTGTTGTTGCATTTCATCCCAAGCACGAATGGATCATGACCTAAAATTTTATAGCCATGTTTTAGCTTTATCTTTTAAAGAAAAAGAAAAAAGCTTTAATCTGATGGTGTTCACGCTACAATTTAAGTCATTATAAGTGTTACAAACTTCTTCAAATTCTCACAAATACAAGTATGGATTTTCTAGATCTAAGCAATGAAAAAAAAGTAAAAGTTGAATAATGTCTGGCTTAAAATTGAAGTGAGATGCATCAGGAGGGAAAACTATATAAGATGGTGCACTTGTTCTTGTAGGATTCATGTGGTCTCTTAGTGTTTTAACTCGATTATTCTCATTATTCTCATTATGAAGCGACTGGTTATCTTCTTCGGTCATATTTTTTGAAAATGATGAAGGTACCCTACAAAGTCTACCACTTAATGTACGTGACCAAACTCTTATCCACGTGTAGGAAGAGAATAAAATGGAAGAAAAGAAAAGAAAAGAAAAAAGAAACAAAACAAAACAAAAGTTAGATAAAATGAAAGAAAAGAAAAGACAATAAAATAAAATATATAATTTATACAGTAATTTACCTTCCCGGCAGCTGACATGATCAAAAGATTGATGTCTTATCCCAAGTGCAGAAGATTTGAAGTAATAAATAACCCGGCAAGACCGGGGTCGAACCACAGGGAGGTGAACTGTATAAATTATAAATAATATATATAATTTAAAAAGAGTTAAAGAGATCTTTGAGATGTGAGATTAATGTGAGGATTAAACAATGATAAAAAACAGTTGTCAAGGTTAGATGATTCACTAAAGGTATTAGAAGTAAATATAATATAAACTATTTTTATTACTCAAGTGGAAACCATACACAAAGGAGGTTCCAATCGGATGATTATCCTTAATAGTTCATTATAAATTTTTAACATGATCATACTAATTATCTTATTTTAGTAACACCATACTTTTAAATATTGTTAGGAATTCATGATGTTAACTTATGTTAACAACAAATCAAGTTTCTTTCATAGCACATGTGTCGGTTATACCATACAATAGGCTATGAAAGTGCCAAGTATTTGTTGTACCAAGGGTGGTACAACACAAATCTAGATTAATCATTTAACAAGCAAGGTATTAAAAATTAGTAAGATAAAAAGATAAGACATGTTAATAACAAATTTTCTTGGATATAAACATTGAAGTCTATGTTGAGTTTATATTATACATATTCTAACACCATTAGTGAAACCTTTTCACCTTGACATAATAAACTTAGCTAAACATTGTGAAGATGAGAAACATAAATAAACTAGATAAGAACATAGTTATGATGAAAAGCATAAACAAGAGATTAATGAAAGCAAAACTTAAATATTACAAAAATACAACGAAAGAAAGCAAGAACATGATCTTGATCTGAAAACCAAAATGCCTAAATGCATGGCAAATGCCTCCTTTTATAGGCCACGTCTTGACTTGGTAACAATCTTATCTTCTTGTCTGCCGAAAATGTCATTGCTAATATTAGAATTTGAACAGATAGTCTGTATGAAAGTTCTGGGAAATTATCTCCGCTTTCCAACAAAACAAGAATGAGGTCATTTGGACTTCTAGAACTTGAGATATGGGCTGAACATTGAACAGTGTCTGGGTTGCAGGACAAATTATGACGTCTCTGTTGTTGGTACAATTTGAACTTGAAAACGGTCCTTTTCTTGGACTCTTCATGAAAGGTCCTTTTTAATCTTGGACTCTTCATGAAAGTTTTAGGCCTATGTCTTAGCTTTCTATCCATATAAACCAGACCTAAATCCAAGTTCTACAGCTCCAGTTATGATCCAAAAACCGAATGGTGTTCCACTTTGAATTCAAACAGCATCTCTTTTCTAAGCTTAGCCCTCTCTTTGTCTTCTCAATTTCAGTAGTTAAACTCATCAATCAATCCTTTGATTTATGTGATAGGCTTGCATTTAAAATGAACATTTACCATAAATTAAAGGTATCTTATATTATCAGACTTGTTATTATAAAACATGCTCTAGTTAAGGAGTTATTGATACTTCAAGTGCAAAATGATGATATAAAACCTTGATAAAAATGCACTTTAAAGTATTAATCAGCAGCGGCGCCAAAAACTTAACACGATCAAAAGATTGATGTTTCTCCCAAGTGTAGGAGTGTCAAAGTAATAAATAACCCGTCAAGACTGGGGTTGAACCACAGGGAGGTTAACTATATAAATTATAAATAATAATAATGATGGTGATGGTGATGGTGATGGTAATGATGATGATGGTGATGATGATGACTGTGATGATGATGGTATATAAGTATTGTAAAGGAAATGAAAAGCATAAATAAGAGATTAAGGAAAATATAACATGGAATAAAACTTGAATATTACAAAATACAAAGAAAAAGAGCAAGAGCAAGATCTTGATCTTGATCTGAAAACTAAGATGCCGAAATGCATGGCAAATGCCTCCTTTTATAGGCCAAAATTCGAAACTATTGATTTGATCACTAATTGTTGAGTGGGTGGCCATATCTTGACTTGGTGACAATTCTTATCTTCTTGTCTGAACAAAACGTCATTGCTAACATCAGAATTTGAACAGATAGTCTTCATGAAAGTTCTGGGAAATTGTCTCAGCTTTCCAACAAAAATAGAATCGGCATATTTGGACTTTTAGAACTCGAGATATGAGCTAAACACTGAACAGTGTCTGGGCTGCAAGACAAATTCTGACTTCTCCGTTCTTGCTACCGTTTGAACTCGAAAATTGCACTTTTAAATCTTGGACTCCTCATGAAAGTTTTAGGCCTATGTCTTAGCTTTCCATACATATAAACCAAACCTAAATCCAAGTTCTACAGCACCAGTTATGATCCAATAACCGAAAGGTGTTCCACTTTGGACTGAACCAACATCTCTTTTCTAAGTTTAGCCCTCTCTTTATCTTCTCAATTTTAGTAGTTAAACTCATCAATCAATCCTTTGATTTATGTGATAAGCCTGCATTTAAGATGAATGTTTACCATAAATTAAAGGTATCTTATATTATTAGACATGTTACTATAAAACATGCTCTAGTTAAGGAGTTATTGATACTTCAAGTGTAAAATGATGATATAAAACCTTGATAAAAATGCACTTTTAAGTACTAATCAGGCGTGCTCATTCTTTATAGAATGGTTCAGCTAACTCTACAGAAGCGATGAGTTCTATCGTCCAACCTTCATAAAAATGTTTCAAGCGATGCCCATTGATCTTGAGCACTTTGTTTGTTTGTAAACTTCTAATTTCAACTGCACCATAAAGAAAAACATTAGAAACAACAAAGGGTCCAATCCAACGAGAGCACAACTTTCTAGGAAAAAGTTTCAAACACGAATGATAAAAAAGGACTTTGTCTCCAACATTAAACTCTTTTTTTGTAATCATTCGGTCATGAACTTGGTCTTTCCTTTGTAAATCCTTCCATTCTTGTAAGCATCATTTTGTATCTCTTCCAACTCTTGCAATTGCAACTTCCTTGCAATCCCAGCAACATCATAATCCATGTAACATTGTTTAATGGCCCAAAACGCTTTGTGTTCAAGCTCCACCGGTAGATGACATGCTTTTCCATAAATCATCCTATAAGGTGACATTCCTATAGGTGATTTGTAAGTAGTCCGATAAGCACAAAGTGCATCACCAAGTCATAGACTCCAATCTCATTGGTTAGGTTGCACTGTCTTCTCCAAAATGAACTTGATTTCTCGATTTGAAATTTCAGCTTTCATTACCTCAATCATAGGTGGATTCAACCTCCTTTGCATTTCCGTCGTTGGTTTTGCATTGTCCTCCAATAATATATGTTGCATACACATCGAGGGACTAATACCCTTTATGTTGGCTAAAGTCCATCCAATGGTTGTTTTGTGATTGCTCAACAACTTCACAAGTTTTTCCTCTTGCGCATTTGTCAAACCTTTTGCTATGATAACGGGAAGTGTATTGTTGTCACAAATGAATACATACTTCAAATTATCAGCCAAAGGTTTCAATTCTAACTCGGGGGCCTATAAAATAGATGGCAACAACGTTTTATATAAAATTACTAAATCAACAAAGACATTACAAGGGGGAATGGTTTGCAAAGCTTGCAAAGTCAATGTTGATTCTTACATGTCTTTTGGAATACATATGCGCCTATCCATCTCTTTTATCTCAGTAAAATCATAGTCATAGCTCAAAGCCATGCTTAATCCATCCTCACAATTAAAATCAAAAACTTGTTGCACACACTTATCAACTTGGTCATAGCATGTGATAGAATAAACATTGTTGTAAGGATATTTCATTGCATCATGAAAATTAAATTCAATCCTTTCATCTCCTACTTCTATGGACAAAGTATCCTTACCACAATCAATTTTTTTATTGGCAATTTTTAAGAATGGTCTCCCAAACAATATAGGAGTGTTGTTTGATGAATCACAAGAATCACGTTCCATATCAAGAATATAAAAGTCGCATAGAATAACCAAACTATCAATATTAACTAGGACATCTTCTATCACACCAAGTAGATAAACAAAACTACGATCCGCAAGTTGTATTACAATGCTAGTTTTATTCAAAGGTTTCAGACCAAGAGAATCATAAACATGTTTAGACATGACACTAATGGATGCACCTAAATCGCATAAAGCACTTTTAAAACTAGCATTACCAATAACACATGGGATAGTAAACGCACCTGGTCTTTTTACTTCAAAGGCATATTCTTTTGAACAACAGCAGATACAACTTCACCCATACTTACCATTTCGTGGCTTTATAGCTTGTAGGCTTTTTTGGTAGTACAGAACTCCTTTAAGATTTTGGCATACTTGGGAATTTGTTTGATACCATCAAGCAAAGGAATGTTGAGTTTCACTTTCTTGAAAACCTCTAAAATCTCTTTTTCTTTGTTCTCTTTCTTTGACCTAGAACAAGTCACAAGAAAGGGGGGAATGTTTTTAAAACTGGAATTCATTGAGTTAGGACTTACCTTCGGAGTAATGGTCGTTGTTTCAGTTTAAGAAGGAAGAGGATGTTTCTTTTTTTTACTCAATTTGGTTTCTATCTCTTCTTCTTCCTCCATCTCAATTTGTTTTGACCTTTTCTCTTCAAGTTCTTTCCCACTTCGCAACATGATCACACTAACATTCTCTTTTGGATTCAATGCTTGGGAGGGCAATTTTCCATTCATTTGTGCTTCCAATTTCCCTACACTTGAAGCTACTTGCCCTATTTACTTCTCCAAGTTGTGAATACTTGACCTTGTTTCCTGTTGAAAAGACATGATATTTCGTTGCAAGGTCACAATGTTAGAAGCCAAAGTTTTCATCATCTCACGAAGATCATCACTGGATGATGACCCCATAACATTGGAGTTTGTGAATGGAGGGGGTTGTTTTGCTTGATAATTATATTGGGGCTAAAATCTATGGGGATGGAACTGTCGGCCTTGATTGCCTTGTTGAGGCGGGTTCCCATAATGCAAGTTAGGATGATCTCTCCATCCGGGATTGTACGTGTGGAAAAGGGATCATACTTTCACTGAGGATGTCCATTGAATGCTCCATCAATTGCATTAGTTTGTTCAATGTAATCTTCTTGCATTGTTGGGCACATATCTGAAGCATGTCCTTGTAAAAAGCATATGCTACAGACTTTCACCTACTGTACATTTCCACAAGCCAAAGAACGCACAAGAGAAGTAAGATCATTAACTTTATTCTCAAGGTTAGAAATACTTACTTCATTTACTTATTTACTTGGGAAATCTTCACGCGTGTCAAATTTTTTCGAGTTGGTTGCCATATTTGAGATCAATTGGCATGCAACCTCGGGTGTCTTATCTACCAATGCCCCTCAACTTGCCGCATCAATAATACTACGGTTAGTAGGTATTAATCCTTCATATAAATATTTAATGAGCAGCTGATCGGGTATCTAATGATGAGGGCATTGAATGCACAGTTGCTCAAATCTTTCCCAATACTCGGAGAGTGTCTCTCCATGAGATTGCCGAATCCCACATATTTCTTTCCTTATGTTGGCAACTCGAGATGCTGGGAAATACTTCTCAATGAAAATCTTCTTTGGGGTATTCTAAGTTCCAACGAAATCTAGGAGAATAGAGAAAAAAACACGTCTTTGCTGCCCCTTTTAAAGAGAAGGGGAAAGCTTTCAACTTAACCTGTTCTTCATCAACTCCATTTGGTTTCATGCCAACGCAAACCATATGGAACTTCTTGAGATGAGTATGAGGATCTTTTCCAGCAAGTCTATTAAATATTGACAGCAAATGTATAAAACTAGACTTGAGCTCGAAGTTGACATTATTGTCAATGTTTATGCACAATGGTTGATTCTCCACATTGGGAGGAGCAAACTCCTTGAGTGTCTGTTGTCGTGCAACATTCATGGTTTTGACGCGAGCTTCCTTCTGTAACCTGCGTAAGGTGTTTTCATTTTCAAGATTTACCTGCACTTGACTCTGATTAATAGAACGGGTTACATGCATAAATCGTCAAGAAAACTCAAAAGAAATCGGCCACACAAGAGATCGAAAACATAAATTGAATGAAAATCCTACGCTAGAAAACAAAAACAGCCTAAAAACCCTAGAAAATAGCGGAATTTGGCCTCGATAGGGTGGGGCTAGTGGCTAAATGCACTAGTCTTGTTCAGAACGTCGTTTCCCTTCAGGAAACAAAAAGCCGAGACCTATTTTCACCAAAAAATCAGTTTTGAATAGTAACTATACCGTACTGTACAATACCGCTGCAAGCAAAAATCTCTTCTTTTTGTCTCAACAAAATAAATGACAATCATAGCAAATAAAAATCACAGCATAAGAATCAACTAAAATCACTTCCTCGACAACAATGCCAAAATTTGTTGTGATGTCGCGGTCGTATAAATTAATTACCTTAACTTAAAACACAACACACAAGATAGTATAGAGCAAGTAAAGGGTCGATCCCACAAGGAAAGTTCAAGTCAGATTTTTATGCTATATGATATGCAATTTAGAGGGTTTGGAAATTATCTAGGCTAAAGCAAAAGAAAACAGAAAACTATCAAGCAAAAATTAAATAAAATCAAAATTTATCAAGAAAACAAACCTTGGTCACAAGTAAACATCCACCTACAAAAATTAGAACTGATCATAGAAATGAGATGTCAATTTATACTTTGAATATCTATCTTTCCATTTGTTGATTAGTTAACAGATCCGCTGTATAACTAATCCTAACCATCAAACAATCACTTCATTTTGACCTCCAGAGCTCACGCTCTGCACAAAACATCGACTAAAGGTTAAATCTGCCAATTACCTCCAATTTACTTCCTTTTGCATCTTTCATCCAAAAGTGCCTTCAAAACATATAATAAAGAATATCAAGGCATTATATATATATATATATATATATATATATATATATATATATATATATATATATATATATATATATATATATATATATATATATATATAACATAGGCAAAACACTAGTTAAATGTGGGTGAAACTATCGAATAATATGGTTGCATCAAAGATTTATTAGTCTTCTATTCATCTCAAATCAATACTTTTTTGTCACTTCATCATACATAACTCTCATATCATATTGATAGTGTCTATCAAGCAATAAGTGACTAGCTTGCATTGGCATAAGATCACATAACACCTCATCACAATATTAACCAATAGAAAAAGGCAGACGAAACCTGTTTATTCACTTTCACTTCACCATTATCATTTAATCACTATAATTTATAAAGTATAAGATGTTTCGTAGTGTACAAGTTCAACTTTCTCACCAATTTAGTACTAGCTATATTAGTGCAATTGCCACCATCTATAATTAAGCTATATACCTCATTATGATCATGGCATCTTGTGTGGAATATGTTCTGCCTTTGACCTTCTAAATCATCCACCTTGACATACATATTCAGTGCTCTCCTCGTCATAAGTGTTTGTCTCTTAATCGGATACTCAACATAAACATCATCAACATCCTTCAATAGTTGCATCTTCTCCTCTTCATCCTCCTCATCAGTCTCAACCTTATTATTAGCTTTCATGACCATGACTTTTTTATTTGGACACTATGAAGCAACATGACCAAAACCCAGACAATGAAAGCATTTAATGTCACGGTTACAAAACATAGAAGTAACATTGTTACCTTTAACAATGATCAAGGTGTCTTTCTTCTTTTTAAGGTATTCAGTCTTGCCCTCCTTATTCTTTTGTGATGAACCACCCTAGTGTTAGCCTTTCAATTGGGTTTCCAAAGTTTTAAAGGGCCTAATGGTTGGCTTTGCCAAATATTACCCTTTCATTTAAGTTGTTTCTCCACATTCACCATCATATGCACCATCTCCTCCAACTTCACATAATGATGCAACTCCACAATATGAGTTATATCATGATTAAGTCCATTCATGAATCTAGCCATAGTAGCCTCTCTATCCTCTTCAACATTAGCCTGAATCTCTAATTTCTATATATTCTTGACAGATTAATCATGAGTTCAAACACGTTTTTCTCTCTCGTCCAAATGAATTACTGAGCCTACCATATATGGTTGAAAAACTTAAGATGTCTATTTTTCAAAACAACTTGAATCAAAGAAATATTCCATCATTAGCTCTAGATATGTACCAAACAGTATAAAAAGGTCTAATCTAACAGATTTGACAAGATTTATCTAGTAACTTTGACTGTCTAAAATAATATGTTTCTGAACTCTATTTGACCTAAACATTCACCAATATATAGTTACATGTGTCTCATATCTTTCTATAAAATTTCAACTCGTTCTGATGTACAGTTTGATATATATGCTTTATCTTACAAAATTGGTCAGTAGACATCTTAAGGCCAAATTCATACCTGACTTGGTTCGTATCACTAGTCTTGACTGAATACATGTCGCAGGTTCATGAGAAGTAGTATCGACTAAGGGATCCTCCCCTTGGTTCTCTTCTGATTCTACAGGAATGAGGTTTGTCATCGTACCATGTCTTATATGAACTATCCCGAAACAATTTGATATATATCAAGTTCCGTACTAAGAGCCTGTTTGTTTTTGTGTTTCAAAAGTGCTTTTAAAAAAAATTAAATTTTCTTATTTTCTTATTTGCTTCAAATTAATCTTTGGTATTTTTAGATCATTTTGATGTGTTGATGTAAAAAAAAACATTATTATGATGCATTTCCGAGCAAAAAACACTTTGAAAAGAAACTGATACAACACTCTCAAACACCTCATAAATCTTTGACCCAATCTGGGCTATGATATCAAATGTAACATCTTCAACTTTTCAATTTCACTTTATCTATTTATTTTATCCATTATTATTAGAATGTAAAACTAAGAAAAAAACAATTATATATCTTCACATGATATTTTAACTCTACAATAATTTTAGCAGAGTTTCCTCTAATTTATATATCCTTTAGTTGCATCTTCTCATCTTCATTCTCCTCATTAGTCTCAACCTTATTATTAGCTTTCATAACCATAACTTTTTTGTTTGGATACTATGAAGCAACATGACCAAAACCCAGACAACAAAAGTATTTAATGTCATGGTTACAAAAAGTAGGAGTAACAATGGTACCTTTAACAATGACCAAGGTGTATTTCTTCTCTTTAGGTTATTCAGTCTTGCATTCCTCATTCTTTTGTGATGGACCACCTCAGTGTTAACCTTCCAATTGGGTTTCCAAGGTTTTGAAGGGCCTAATGGTTGGCTTTGTCAAATGGTATCCTTCTATTTAAAATGTTTCGCCACCTGCACAGCCATATGCATCATCTCATCCATCTCCATATAAGGATGCAATCATAATATGAACTATATCATGATTAAGTCTATTCATGAATCTAGCCACATCAGCCTCTTTATCCTCTTTAACATTAACTCAAATCATAGTAAATTCCATCTCTTTGAAGTACTCATCATCACTCTTCGTACCTTAACTCAAACTCTACAACATTCGATACAATTCTCTATAATAGTGGTTAGGCACAAATCTCATCCATATAAGTGATTTCATCTCATCTCAAGTATCAATTTGCCTCTCATAATTTCTTCTGCGGTTTGTAACTAACTGATCACATCACAGAATGACATAGTCAGTAAAAGCAATCACAACAAGCTTAACTTTATAGGGATTCGGATAATTATGACACTAAAAAATCCACTCTACCTTCTTCTATCATTCTAAATAAACTTATGGATCATTCTTCCCCTGAAAAGCTAGAATTTTCAACTTAATTGTACCCAAATCTCCACTAAATTAGTGTTAACTTATGGTCCTAATACCTAAAATTACCCGTCTGGCTAAAATTATCACCATATCTTTCTCCTCCAAACTGATGATTTTGTTGTTGTCCAAAATGTTCCCTATATCCCACAGACACATCTTCAAAATCAACATCACTCATGTCCGTATTATCAGCAACAAACTCATCCACATTAGTGTTAACTCGCCTAACAACCCTTCTAACTTTAAATTATCTTTTCTTAGACCTAGTTTTAACTCATCATGATCATTAACATGTTGACTCTCCAACCTATCTCCAAGTTCATTGACATCTGATCCATCCACTGATTTATAATGCATAATTGAGTTATAATGTCATTTTCTCCTCTTTATGGTGCCATGTTGTTGCTTGCCTTTGATATCCTTGAATCTTAAAATTGGTTAGCTGACAAGAAATATGATGTCATATTTCCATCTCAACTTGAATTGCAGTTAAATTGTAACGACCCGGATTTCTAAGCCCAACAATAGTAAAAAAAAAAAAAAATTATATATATATATTTAATACACCTGGTGCCGGTAATCAAAGAACTTGAATCCTTACATCATCAAAATACAACCCATACAATCAACAGTTCATTCAAAAGCGAATCTTACACAAACACATAATATTAATGTTGCATGATTTGAAATTCATATTAAAAATATATATACATGGACATGAGTTTGCATTCTTATACTACTAATAGCCATCACAATTTTAAACAAAAAGGATCTAATAAAAGTTATACATTCAGTACATTGATCCCTACAAAGTACATTGTGAGTTAGAATGCATCTACTTAATTCTTTGCAAAAGTAGGTTCCCATGTATCGGGTATCCTAGACATCTTGTTGGTGTGACGTCCCTGCAGCAGTACAAAACATTTAAGAGAAAACAAATACTTAATAATAATAATAATAATAATAATGGTAACTAACGGCCTAGCAATTAAATAAGCATTAACATTTATAATTTCTTCATGTATTTGATGTAACAATTAGTAGTACATATAGATACACAAGTTTTCAAATGCCATTCGCCGAAACTAGTCGTTTATTTGTCCCGGCTATCCATCCGGATTCCATAGCGATAGCTGCGTCGCTGCCAATCCTAAAATCGGCAGCCGAAACTACATCGCTGCCGATCAAGGAATCGGCAGCGAAACTGGGTCGCTGCCGATTTCTGTATCGACAGCGAAGACTGCATCGCTGCCGATCCAAAATCGGCAGCGGAAACTGCGTCGCTGCCGATTTCTGTATCGGCAGCGGAAACTAGGTCGCTGCCGATTTCTGTATCGGCAGCGAATACTGTGTCGCTGCCGATCCAGAATCGACAGCGGAACTGCGTCGCTGCCGATCCACAATCGGCAGCGAAATCATCCCTTTTTAACCCGGCCATCCATTCGGACGCCATTAGCCAAAGCTAATCACTCTTTTGTCCCGGCCATCCATTCGGATGCCATTAGCCGAAGCTAATCACTCTTTTGTCCCGGCCATCCATTTGGATGCCATTAGCCGAAGCTAATCACTCTTTTGTCCCAGCCATCCGTTTGGATGCCATTAGCCGAAGCTAATCACTCTTTTATCAACAATTAAGCGTTCGACAATTTAATATCGGTTCTAACAATATGGTAGTACTCAAGTTAAAATATTCCAAGATTCAACGTATGAAAAAGAAAGGTGCAAGTCACCTACCTGTTCCACCTGTGGGTCGTTCCTGTCTTGATGATGGTCCAATCCCGACTGCACCACCTGAGACATCAATGGTCACAAATCAGCACAGTTGTATTTATTTTATTTTTGAATCACATTCATCATCACACTTATTTCAATACTTCACATGTTCACATTAAAGTGTTCCCTATTTTACACCATCATATCATGAAATTGTTATTAGCATTTAAGTCATTCCTGCCTAGGAGGCTTATTGTAGGAATCGGCAGCGAGAACCGGTTCGCTGCGGGCTGCCCAATTCGGCAGCGAGAACTGGTTCGCTGCGAGCTGCCAGTTCGGCAGCGAGAACTTCACCGCTGTTGGCGCCACAGTTTCGCTGCACAACGCACAACTCGGCAGCGAATATCACTTCGCTGCAGGAGGTTCAGCTGCGGCAGCGAAACAGAATTTCGCTGCGCAACACACAAATCGGCAGCGAATATTAATTCGCTGCAGCAGGTTCAGTTGCGGCAACGAAACAGAATTTCGCTGCGCAACACACAATCGGGAGCATCAATTTCAGCACAATCATCACAGTAGAACACATTAATTCCAGCAACAAACATCACATTAATTCCAGCAACAATCATCACAGCAGAACACATTAATTCCAGCAACAACATCACAGCAGAACACATTAATTCCAGCAACAACATCACATTAATTCCAGCAACAATCATCACAGCAGAACACATTAATTCCAGCAACAACATCACAGCAGAACACATTAATTCCCCCTAGTTAAAGCCGGCCCTCTACCATGATTTGTTAGATGTTCTGAAATTGACTTTATTTCACTTTTGTTTGCTTGTTCTCTTGGTTAATTTCAGCTTCCTTCACAGCTGGCTTAGGTCTTAGATCAATTCTTTTCTTAGGGTTTTTCTTCTTCATTTTCGTTTTTGATCTTACGGGGGAGAGGAAGAGAGTTTCATGACCCATACCTTCTGAATTTAACTAAGTTTGAGGAAGGTTTGACACTATTCAGTTGCTGGTTCTCCTCCTTCTTTTTCCTCTCACGTTTTTCCGGCTCTCTTTTTCCTCTCCTCTATGCAGCTGCCCACTCCTCTCTCAAGGTCTCATCTCTCCCTCACAAGTTCACAAAGTAATCTCTACTGGTCTGATTTACGTTTCTGTTGTGAAAGGGGAAGGGAAGAACGGCATGCAGCTGCTGGATTTGGAAGAAGATGGGTCATTCTCTCTCCCCTCTTTGTATTTATACTACCCATCCAATGAAATGGGTTGTTTGGGGGTTGGTTTAGGTGTGTCCTTATCCTTGTTTGGTTTATCTAAAACCAGTTTTACCCCTCCCTCCCAGCTCTGCGTCACTGTTCATTGAGAAATCGGCAGCGAAAACTGCATCGCTGTCGATTTCTGCATCGGCAGCGAAAACTGCATCGCTGCCGATCAAGAAATGGGCAGCGAAAATTGTGTCGCTACCGATTTCTGTATCGGCAGTGAAGGCTGCGTCGCTGCCAAGTCCAGAATCGGCAGCGAAAACTGCATCGCTGCCCAGTCCAGAATCTGCAGCGAAAACTGCATCGCTGCCGATTTCTGCATCGGCAGCAAAAACTGCATCGCTGCCGATTTCTGCATCGGCAGCAAAAACTGCGTCGCTGCCGATTTCTGCATCGACAGCGGAAACTAGGTCGCTGCAGATTTCTGTATCGGCAGCGAATACTGTGTCGCTGCCGATCCAGAATCGGCAGCGGAACTGCGTCGCTGCCGATTCAGAATCGGCAGCGAAAACTGCATTCATCATCATCCCTCTCTCTCTCTCTATATATATATATATATATATATATATATATATATATATATATATATATATATATATTTTCCTTTGGGTGTTTACATAAATTCCACATCTAGCTCCACGTATGTCCCAAACAATACACGAAGGTCTAGTCTGGATGAATTGACAATTTGACTCTCTGAACTGATATGTTCATGATTCTATTTGACCTAAAATGTTACCACAATATTCAATGTGTTTAGTTTATCCTGAAAAATTTCAATTCGATCCAATGTATGATTTGAGAGATATACCTGATTTTGTAAAACTGATCAGTAGACATTTTAAGGTCAAATTGGGACCTCACTTGATTCGTATCAAATAATATGTTGAAAGTGTTTCATAGTAGGTTTATGGACATTACTTCATATCTAATCCAAATAAATAAATAAAAGATTATATATGAATGCAAGCACATAAGAATGAATAATACATAATTACAAATAAAGACATAAACATCAAATCAAATAATAAACATATATCAATCAATTAGGAAAAAAAAAAGCAGAACAAAAACATTCAAAGCATATATCAAAGCACACCAAACACATAATTATTAAAAAACAAATAAAGAAACCTTAGCCCTAAACCAAGTCCCTATTGGAGTTGTGATGTGTATCAAATTACAACATTAATGAATCCAATTGAGGTGTTAATCAAGTTCATTGCAAGTCCAAGAACCGAATTGACTAAACAGACTCTTTTGGGTTTAATGTTTCAAACTGTCTGGTTTTATGATATTGAGCATAACATTAAATCTGACCATTCGATCAAGTTGAAACTTTACCAAATAATTCTAAAGGTTTTGTTTTATATTAGGATAAGATTTCAAGTCAATTAGTGTTCAATAAAGTAGTCTGATACAGGTTAGAAGTGATTGTATAGAAATTGCATTATTTTCCTAACAAGTTTGGGATTATCTTTCTTTATGATTTTTGGATTTTATGTTTAGCAATGATTCCTTATTTTATTTGGAGACATATATGGCAACATATTACTTATTTATGTTTGCAAGGATTCCATGTGCTACAAAGATTACAAGATCAGCAAGAATTCCAAAGTTGTCAAGGAAGAGAGATCAACATCAATCCTTATTCTACAAGGATTGTTTAGCTACAAACAAGGAAGTTTCTTAATGCTTTTGGGACAAATAAGTGGCAGGGAATAGGAGGTGCATTGGCAGCAAATTCTCCTTTAAAATTAAAGAGACAAAATTCTCCTTCAAAATTCTCCCTCAATTCCAATAAGACTATAAGTGGCAACTTTTCCTTAATTCTAAGGAAATAAATGATGACTAATACATATTATTTAAGAAGGGGATCAGACATAATAATATTATTGCTGGAAAATTTATTCAGCTTGATGAGAAAGACTCTTGTATTCTTTGGTTACCTAATGAACTAAATTGACTTATAAAAAATTAACTGACATTGTAGTATCTTCCTTATATTTCTCATTCACGAATTGGTATTTGTAGGGTGAAGGTTCTTATTCCAATAGTTTTGGAACCTTAAGACAGGTTTTCATTATATCACACTCATATCATGCATATTTCAGCTTTTCAGGTTTTGTTATCAATCTTGTTGTAAATTGCGTGACCACGTGATTATAAGGTTCACATCAAGTTATCATTATGTCGTAGGGGACATATAAAGTCATTGCCTAGTTATATGGTAACTATGAACCATAATTGGTCTTTAGAGATATTATATAATAGGAAAGATAACAATCATCATCTACATCCAATCTAAAATAAGTTGTTTCATGTTTGTTTTTTTTATCATAAAAGTACCTATTATTCTTATATGTTAAAAGTTTTCCTAAACTCATATATGTGATTATTTTTTATTACAGGCATAGAACTATTAAAACCTGTAGTGGTGATTTGGGATATGGACCCATAATAAGGCGAGCTTAATCCTCACTTTTATAATATAAGAGTTGGACCCCAGAGGATAGGATGGTGGCAATTGATGGTAAAGGTCCTTTTCAAGATTATATGATTGAAATAGGCCTGAAGACCTCACTCTAAATGGGCCTAAATGAGACCATATTAATCCAGTCTAAATTCATTCACCACATCAAAGAGTTGTATCTCAAAATAAAAACACATAAAATAAATTAACACACATCAACAGGAACATAGAAAATCCAAATTCAACATATGAATATTTACATATAATTAATTAAAAAAATATGTTAAGTTTTACAAATATTACATTTATAATTTGAAAAGATATTGTAACCAAAGGTGACATCGTTTCTTAAAGGCAATTGATTAGATAGTTGAAATAGTAGCTTGAAAGGGTATTATTAAGGCACCCTCAAACTTACAAGTCTATATTCACGAAAGAAAAGAAAAGAGTTGTTGTTGATGTTTGAAAAATAAAGAGTTGCATATTAATAACTTTTATTACCTATTAAGGAACATCTTAGTACAATGCGAAACAACAATTCATTTATCATGTATTGATTAATAGATATAAACAATCTATATGTAACAAAATTGCAAGGGAAAACATTATATATTGAAAACATGATAAAGTCTCGTCAACATTCAAGGATAATGCCTTGTGACATTTTATTTATCCTAATTGATTTTACAAAAAAATAAAAAAGGTTAATACATAACATAAATTGCAAGAGAAATATTATAGCTTGAAAATATTTTGTACATAATGAAAATAAAGTCATGTATTAAACAATTCTATTATCTATTCAACAAGATGAAAGAATAATACCCAGCAACAAATCATTTATCCTAAGTTGATTTTTGGATAATAAAAATAATTGATACATAACCAAATTGCAACGAAAAGCATAATATATTGAAAATAAAATAAAGTAATTTATTAAGCAATTTTATTATCCGCTTAAGGATAATTCCTAGTGATGGTTTATTTATCTCGTTTTGGTTTTATGAATAATAAAAATAATTAATATACAACATAAATTGCTAGGAAAAATATTATAGCATGAAAATATTATGCAACATACTGAAATGAGAAAATTGTGTATTAAACGAATCTATTATCCATTAGACAAGATCTTAAGATAACACCCGGTAATAGTTCATTTATCCTAGGTTTATTTTATATTATAAAAATAGTTAATACACAACCAAATTGCAAGAAAAAAAATATAATAACTCGAATATATTTTGCACATTATCAAAATGAAGTCACATATCAAGCAATTCTATTATACATTCAATGAGATCTAAGAATAACACTCAATGACAATTTATTTATTTTATGTTGATTTCTAGATAATAAAAACAGTTAATACACTATCAAAATTGCAAGGAAAATGTGGTAGCCTGAAAACATTTTGCACATAATAAAAATAAATTCATGTATTAAGTGGTTCTATTATCCATTTAACGAGATACAAAGATAACACCTAGTATGAAATTCTTGTCTAAAAAATGGAGGATATAGGGCTGTGTTATTAGTAAAAAGTGGAAAGGAGCTATGTTGATGTTGGAAAAGAGAGCAAAGGAGCCGATGTAATAGATATATATAAACTATTTTTCTTAAATTTTAGTATTTGAACAATGCTAAATCATGCTATGGATTTTTTTTATTTTTTATTTTATAAAAATATAATTTTTTATTTGAGAGATTCAGTTATATGCAATTTAAAAATACTTATTGCATTTTTTAAAGAATTTTTTTTTTGTTTTTTTATAAGAAAATTGGTTTATTTAATATCAAAAAAGCACCTTATATGAAGGTCACAATTTCAAGTATTAAATAATAAGGGGGCAAGAAAATTACAAAGATTAAAAAAAAATGCAAGTAGGTCCCTTGAAGGTATACAGATGAATAGGGTATGTTTGGCAAATACCAATAAAAAAAACATTATTGGAAAAAATAGCAAGACGTGTTTGCCAAGCACGCTTTTATCTAAGAATCAAAGGCTTAAAAATTATCTTAAGACCATGTTTGTCAAACATGCTTTAAGGATAGAAAAATAATTTTTTTCCCTTGAAAAATCCTGACCAACAAAACACACCCTTAGGCCTAATAGACTCAACCCAACCACATAGTTTGGGCTTCCTTGTCCAGGCCCATAAGCTTAAAATACAAGACCCATACACAAAGAAGGAAGAATAAAGATGAAAAGAAAAATTCATTTTAATCTTGCCAAGAACATAAAAAACATTCAAATTAACCCACCAACGTAAATGAAATAATAGACCGAATTTGGTTAAACAAAAAGCATAGAAAGATGCAACATCAAGATCTAATGCATAATCATCTATCAAACCACAACAATAAGCTCTAATCTTCACTTAAAATAACCTGACAGTGAAAAACCCTAACCTAGACATTCAAGGTTCTAAGGATCGATTGATCCAAAACAATGTTTAAATAGATAAAATAAAGGCATAGAATGATCATGTATGAGTTATAGCTTCGACCGAAGCTCATTACAGAGGCTAAAATTCCAAGACATAAAAAAACATAAATTTGGGTTTAAGAACATCAAGAACATAACCTAGAAATTAAAAGAAACCTAGAAATGTGCAATAGCAAACCAAAACTCAGAATAACACCCAAAAACCTAGAAATAAGGCCTAAACATGGTAAACCTGACTTCAACATGTTTATGAAAACCCCTTACAGCTTCAAAACATTAATAACAAACAATAAAACCAATGCAACAATACCTTAGTTTAAAAACTTCATAAACATCCTCTCTTTTTTCATAAACATTGTTGTATTAATTTGACAAACATTCCTAACCAAAACCTGACATGAACCTAGCCTTCTTACACTCAATAATACACCAAAAAGAACTTGCAATCATAATCTTGACCGATCAAAAGTCTTAACAAATATATAAGAAAAGAATCTAAACAATTAAAGTTAACTTCAAGACATCAAAAATATGCATTTAAACATGCTAATACACGATTTTAACAATCAAGAAACAACAAGTTATATACTCAAAACCATTTTTGAACTTACTTCCCTAACAAATGCATATCACATCGAAGAACAATAATATGTTATACATGGCTTCTAAACTGAAATGAAATCAATAGAATCAATAATAAACAAAATAAAAAGAATATATTAACATGGAAGACATTAAAAGAGAGGTGTGTCCATTGGGCTACATCATATCACCAAAGTTTTAGGTATACCTTATTGAATAATGTAACTTTCTTTTTCTAGATTTTTTTGCTTCTTTCCTCTTATTCTCATCTCCTTAGCTTGTATGAACTTTTTTTTCCTTCTTTCTTCCTTCAAATTTTCACATGATTTGCTTCACTTTTCTCTTTATTTACTAAAGAACGCTTCTTTGTTTTCTCTCTAATTTCCTCTCAATTTTCTCTTTGTGATTTCTTTCTCTCCAAGTCAACCTCCTTTTTGCTCAATCAATCATAAATGCAATTTTTTCTTTGTGATTTCTTTCTCTCCAAGTCAACCTCCCTTTTGCTCAATCAGTCATAAATGATTGGGTTGAGTACTTTGTCAAGATCATTGTGGAAATTAAGTCATAAATATATCATTGTTAGACCTAAACCTTGTAAACGAGATGTAAATCTATCATTATGAACAAACCATACTTAATTTAAGGGTTCAGAACTCCACATTCATTGATTGGAAGGTTAGCCCTTGATTAGCTTGAACCTGCCAATGCAGGGGTGACTGATTGGAGACAAGATGTTCTCGAGTTCATCGAAGCAAATGTGATGTAAACGTTTGATAGAAGTAGCTAATCCTTGTAGAGAAGATGTTTCTTAGTCAAATGGTGGTGGTTGGAGCTTTGAGGTGGTCAAAGATGCCAAGTTCATTTGCATGAAGGTGGCATCTCGATCAGCCATCTCAGCTAAAGAAAAAGACACAAGGACCAAATGGCATATCACTCATTTTTTTTCATTAAGTCAGAGTGACATGTCATTCATTTAACCCCTAAAAATTAAGGTTTTTAAATAGGATTTTAGGGAAGTTTTTATTTAGTCCATATTCTTCCAATTTCAGCATATATGTAACAACCTGGCTTTTCAAGCCCAAAACAATGGTAATTTTTTTTTTGTACTTGACACACATCGTGTCAGGAGTCGGTGAACTTGTTCCCTCACATCATCAAGATACAATCCATACATCAACAGCAATCAACATTTCAATTAAAAGTGGATCTTACATAAACACATAATATTAGGTTGGCATGATTAGCAGTTCACATAAAAATATATCCCTACATGGACATGAGTTTGCATTCATATCCTACTAATAGTCATCACGAATTTTAAACAAAAGGATCTAATAATAGTTATACATTCAGTACATTGATTTATACAAAATACACCATGATTTAGAATACAACTACACGATTCCTTGCAAAAGTAGGTTCTCGTGTATTGGGTTTTCCTAGGCACCTCGTTGGTGTGATGTCCCTACTGCAGTACAAAACATTTATAAGAATGCAATTACTTAATAATAATAATAATAATAATAATAATAATAATAATAATAATAAACGGTCTAGCAGTTTAATGAAGCATTAACATTATCTCATGTTTGAAAGGTGACATTTATAGTTCCCTCATGTACTTGGTATAGACAACTTGTAGTGCATATAGATGCTCCAATTCTTGCAATGAGTTATAATCTAAAATTCGGCTATTTTCTTAAGGCATCATTTGTCGAAGTTAACCGTTCATTCACCTCGGCCATCCACTTCGGATGTCATCCGCCAAAGCTAATCGATCGTTTGTCCTGGTCATCCATTCGGATGCCATTAGCCAGAGCTAATCATTCATTTGTCCTGGTCATCCATTCGAATGCCATTAGCCGAAGTTTGTCCCAGTTATCCATTCGGATGCCATTAGCTGAAGCTAATCAACCATTTGTCAACATTTAAGCATTTGGCTGATTAGTACTTAAAAATGAATTTTTATCAAGGTTTTATATCATTATTTTGCACTTGAAGTATCAATAACTCATTAACTAAAGCATGTTTTATAATAACAAGTCTGATACTATAAGATACCTTTAATTTATGGTAAATGTTCATGCAGGCCTATCACTTAAATCAAAGGATTGATTGATGTCAAGGTGAAAAGGTTACACTAATGGTGTAAGAATAAGTATAGTATAAACTCAACGTGGACCTTAATGTTTGATACTAACATGTTTTATATTTGTTATCTTATTCACTCTTAATACTTTGCTTGTTAAATGGTTAATCTAGAATTATGTTGTATAATCCTTGATACAACAAATACTTTGCACTTTCATAGCCCAACCGTATGGTATAACCGACACCTGTGCTATGAAAGGAACTTGATTTGTTGTTAACATAAGTTATGATCATGAATACCTAACAACATTTACAAGTATTAGCATTATTCGAATAAGATAACTAATTTAATTATGTTAACAATTTATAATTCGATTGGAACCTCCTTTGTGTGTGGTTTCAGTTGAGTAATAAAAGGAGTTTATACTATACTTGTTTGAAATACCATTAGTGGATCCTCTAACCTTGATAATTATTTTATCCTTATTTAATCCTTATATCAATATCACATCTCAAAGCTCTGTTCAACTCGTTTTCTGGTATTATCTATTTTTTTATTTGTAGTTTATACAGTTAACCTCCCTGTGGTTCGACCCCGGTCTTGCCGGGTTATTTATTACTTCGACACTCCTATACTTGGGATAAGACATCAACTCTTTGATCGTGTCATTGGCTATTTGATATCCGATGTAATAGCCCAGCTTTTACAAGCCCAAAACAACAGTAAATTTTTTATTTTTATTTTACTTGACACACATCGTGTCGGTAATTGGCGAACATGTTCCCTTCACATCATCAATATATAATCCATACATCAACAACAATCAACATTTCATTTAAAAGTGAATCTTACATAAACTTATAATATTATGTTTGCATGATTAGAAGTTCGCATTTAAAATATACATGCATAGTCATGAGTTTGTATTCTATCCTACAAATAGTCATCACGAATTTAATCTAAAAGGATCTAGTAATAGTTATACATTCAGTACATTGATTTATATAAAATACATCATGATTTAGAATGCAACTACATGATTCCTTGCAAAAAAATAGGTTCCCATGTATCGGGTTTCCTAGGTACCTTGTTGGTATGACGTCCCTACTGCAGTACAAAACATTTACAAGAATGCAATTACTTATTAATAATAATAATAATAACAATAAGAAAATGGTCTGGCAGTTTAACGAAGCATTAACATTATCTCATGTTTGAAGCGTGACATTTGTAGTTCCTTCATGTTCTTGGTATACACAACTTGCAGTATATATATATATATATATATATATATATATATATATATATATATACACACCAATTCTTGTAATCAACTATAATCTTAAATCCGGCCATTCTTTTAAGACATCATTTGTCAAGGTTAACTATTCACTCACCCTGGCCATCCCCTTCGAATTCCATCAGCCAAAACTAATCAACAGTTTGTCCCGGTCATCCCTTTGGATGCCATTAGCCGAAGCTAATCGTTCATTTATTCCGGTCATCCATTCGGATGAAGCTAATTAATCATTTGTCCTGGTCATCCCTTCATATGCCATTACCGAAGCTAATCATTCATTTGTCCCAGTCATCCATTCGAATGCCATTAGCCAAAGCTAATCAATCGTTTGTCCCGGTCATCCCTTCGGATGCCATTAGCCGATCCCGGTCATCCCTTCGGATGTCATTAGCCGAAGCGAATCAATCATTTGTCGCCGAAGCTAATCAATCGTTTGTCCCGGTCATCTAATCAATCGTTTGTCCCGGTCATCCCTTCGGATGCCATTAGTCGAAGCTAATCAATCGTTTGTCCCGGTCATCCCTTCGCATGCCATTAGCCGAAGCTAATCAATCGTTTGTCAACATTTAAGCATTTGGCAATCTGATATCTGAATTAACACAATACGGCAACGTTCATGATAAGGTATTTCATTGTTCAAGGTCACCTCTTTAGATGCTTTTAGCCGAAGCTAATCGTTCATTTGTTAACATTTAAGCATTTGATAGTCTGATATCTGAATTAACACAATACAGTAATATTAATGATAAAGTATTTTCATTATTCAACATTATTTAAAAGGAAGGTGAAAGTCACCTACCTGCAGTAGAAGCTCTACTCGTGCTCCCCTGTTGCTGCTGTTGCACCACACCGGTGGTCCCTCCTGCAGTCACAGACTCATCTCATAAATTTTTCTCATTCAAGGATATGTTTTATAATAATCATATCAATAGCTAATAAATCTTTCTTTATATCTTATGTTTTTCTCATTACACCCATTAATGTTGTCATCCTTTATCCAACCATAGTTATCATTCCTTCAGGCCGATATTATAGAGAATCCATATTCATCCATTACTCATATGTTACTTTCTTATGCATATTCATATCCTCATAATAACATACATACATGTATCATGTATATTTTCAGAGTTAGTATCTCAATGTGCAAGTGTTTGTATGACTCAATTCATTTATATAGTATTCACGTGAAAGTCTACTATTACTGTTTGACTTTGAACTATTACTGTTTGACTTTTCCAACCGTTACTCTTTGACTTTTCCAACCGTTACTATTTGACTTTGAACCGTTACTGTTTGACTTTGAACCGTTACTGTTTGACTTTTCCAACCGTTACTGTTTAACTTTGAATTGTTACTGTCTACACTTTGAACTGTTACTGTCTAGACATTTGAACTGTTACTGTCTACACTTTGAACTGTTACTGTCTAGACATTTAAACTGTTACTGTCTGACTTTGAACCGTTACTGTTTGACTTTTCTAACCGTTACTGTTTAACTTTGAACTGTTACTATCTAGACATTTGAACTGTTACTGTCTACACTTTGAACTGTTACTGTCTAGACATTTGAACTGTTACTGTCTGAACACTCATCAGATTTTTAACTATATCTAGACTTATAGAACTCTATTTCAAGCGAGATTAGTCTCATTGGAAAGCTAATACACGAGGCTACAAGTTTTTTGAAGGAAGGAGAACCCAGTTCTGCCTTTAAGATAGTTAAAATTGCTCATTAACAAACACTACCCTTCAGGGTCTGTCAAGACCCAATCTCGGTTGATGACCCATAGCTGGGTTCTACAGCTCCACATGGAGCAAGACCAATTTCTTAGTTAGCTAACATCCAAAAATACAATTACTATAAGAAACTTGATCTTAATTCTCCCATCCTTCTACTCGAATTCTCTCCAAAAGTTAGGAGACGAATCTGTCCAGATTTATCAACCTTTCCATTTACACACAACATCCACAATTTAACTTTTTCTCTATAATCTCAATCCCCTGGTCATATCAAATATCGTTTAAGACTGTAAAACATATCTTTATAAGAGCCAATTTATCTTATTTATTTCAATCTTCCCTCTTAACGTCAAAATAAAACATTCTTGTCGATTTTACAAACTTTCCGAACAATATTCTTCTAAACATAATCCTTGACACAGTTCCTATAAACCATAAATAACAAATGAATAATATTCCAAACAATCTATACTGTCAAGTTATAATGCATTATTATGAGTATAACATATCCAATTATTAACTTCATCAAATGGTGAAATTTCAAGAAATATGGGTTTAACCGAACTGACCTCAAACTTGCAGACCTACTGTGCGAGATACACAACTTCTATACCACATGTTTGTTTCAGATCTCCACCATTCAGAATCTAGACAAAAGCAGGAAGAACAACATATCCAAGTTATAGCCTAATCCAACGGTGGCAGAAGGAGAAACAGACAGCAAAGAAGACTGTCAAGAAGTGTATTTTCCCAAATATTTTCCTCCCTCGATATCTCTCAAACGGGGACTAATATAGAAAATCCCTACGGTGACAATGTACACAACATGGATGAGAACAGCATACCCAAATATCGTGCTGATCCAACGGTGGAAGGTGGAGTTATAGCTGTCGGTTGATTTACCATCAATATATCTTCTCTCCAGCCTCTCTCTAAACTCTCTCTTACTCTTGCCAGTCCCCCCAAGAGAGAAAATAGAATGATATTTATAGTTCTAACATCTTGTTAATAGCACATTTATCCTCACCCCTTTTTATCATTTATACATAAACTCCCAACCTTCTGTTATTTGAATATTGACCTCTCTTGATCTTACGTATTCATTTTGTCCTCACAAATGTTTTTCTTTTCAATGATTTAGTACTATATTCACTTTTCATTTCATTAATTTCACTATTTTTATCTTGATTAGTTTTCTTTAATTTAATTTAACCTATTTTACTATTGGTTAAATTTCTCATCTTTTAAATACCCAGAAAAATTATAATCGAGGGTTTACATCTGAACTAACACAATACGGTAACATTCAAAATAAAGTATTTCATTATTCAACGTTATTAAAAAGGAAGGTGAAAGTCACCTACGTGCAATAGAAGCTCTACTTGTGTTCCCATGTTGCTGTTGTTGCACCACGCCTGTAGTCCCTCCTGCAAATCACAGGTTTATCTCATAAACTTTCCTCACTCAAGAATATGTTTTATAATAACCATATCAACAGTCAATAAATCTTTCTTTCAGTCCTTTCTTTATATTTTACATTTTTTTCCATTACACCCATTAATATTGTTGTTCTTTATCTAACCATAGTTATCATTCTTTTCTTTATATTTGGATTATTACTGTCCAACCGTTACTGACTGACATCTCCTCAGAGTTTTAACTATATCTAGAGTTATAAAACTCTGTTTTAAGCAACATTGGTCTCGTTGGAAAGATAAGACATGAGGCTACAAGTTCTATGAAGGAAGGAGAACCCAGTTCTGCCTCTAAGACAGTAAATATTGCTCATAAACAAACATTGGATTGTTATTGTCCAACTGTTACTGTCTGACCTCTCCTTAGATTTTTAACTATATCTAGAGTTATAGAACTCCAATTCAAACAAGATTGGTCTCGATGGAAAGCTAAGACATGAGGCTATAAGTTCTTTGAGTAAGTAGAACCTAGTTCTATCTCTAAGATAGTCAAAATTACTCATCAACAAACCAGACCTACTGCCCTATAGGGTCAGTCATGACCCAATCTCAGTTAGTGACCCATAGCTGGAGTTCTATAACTCCAAATTGAGCAAGACCAATTTTCTAAGTTAGTCAACATCCAAAACTATAATTTCTATTAAGGAACCTGATCCTAATTCCTTCATCCTCTAACCCGAAATCTCTCTAAAAGTCAAGAGACGAAACTGTCCAGGTTCGTCAACCTTTCCATTTACACACAACACATGAAGTTATTTAATTTTAGCAACTAATACTTTTTCCTCAATTCAAGTCTAAGAACCCTAATCTGTAATTCAACATTTAGGCATCAATTCATAATCGACTTTGAAACGACTCATAAGACCATGTTTAGAACACCTTACCGGTAAGAATCAAGGTTTCGATCTTCAACTCCCTCCTTTTTCTTTCTAATCACAGCCGACCCTCCCCTCTTCTCTTCTTGTTCAAATTTTCTTATTAATCCCTTGCTCACAAGTGTTTATTCTACCTATAATCCTTAATCTTGGATGGGTTCTTGAAATTTTAGTGTCTCTCTTGATTTGTATAAATGGATACAAAAACTACCTATTTTCCTTCCTTACGGTAGCTGCCCATTTTTTGGTGAGAAGAGGGGTATTTATGCTCTATAATTATTCTTATTTACATATAGGCCCTATTTCTTTAAGTGTATTATTTTTGCCCCACAACTTTTAGTTTAAGTTATTTTCTTTAATTTAATCCAGCCTTGATTTTTCCCAGGGTTTACAATATGCATCCTCAATTCACCTTGAAACTTCTCAATTTTTGCAATTGCACCCCTAGAAACCTTGGTTTAAATCTTTTAATTTGAGTTCCTTTTACAACTTAGTCCTCGGTTTTCAAATTATGCAATTCGACCCCTATCAACCATCAAACTTTCAATTTTCTTTCAAATTGACCCTTAATTTGATAAATTTCAATCCTTGAATTCACGTGCCTTTTGCACTTTGATCCTTGATTTTGAAATTCTTCAATTTGACCCTCTATTAGAATTCAATCTTTAAATTTATTTCAACTGAACCCCTGGTTGCACCAATTTAGCCTTTCAAAATTTTAATTGCATTCCTTATCTTCTATTTTTTATGAATTGATCTGAATTAGGTCTCTAAACTTAATTTTTCTTCAATTGAGAGTCCTTAATTAAATCCATAAAACTCATTAAAAGTATAATCAAGTCTTTAAAATTAATTAATTCTTCCATTTTTTTCTCAATTGACTTTTAAACTTAATTAAGTTCTTGCAAAGTCAATTAAACCTATTGTAGTTTAATTAAATCATTAAACTTGATTAATTCTTCAAATTTTGGTCACGTTTGGATTTCAACCTCAATTTTCTTTCTTTCTTCATCTCATCTTGTCAAAATATCCCCAATCTGGTTGTTCTTTTAGCATTTTGGTTTGTTGCAGCTCGAGAGCTTATCTCCTCGTGTCCCAAAATATTTTTTATTTTTTGGATTTTTGAATAAAAAAAGAAAAATAAATATGCATTTTTGTAAAACAATTTGGAGGGATCCAAGTTTTGGGTTTATGAAAAAATTTATCCTTAAGCATTTGGTTTTAATTTATTTTTATGATGAATTTGGTATTTATTTTTTTTATTGTTGTTTTTTTTAATGCTTTTTTTATTGCATTCTTTTTTTTCCAATTTAATCCCTTGGATTTTTTTAGTTGAGAATTTTTCTTTGTTGTTTTTCTTTTTCATCTTTTATAGGGTTAGTCTCAGCCTTACGGTTAGGGTCATGGGTTTCAAAGGTTAACACGAGTTGACTTTGATTTTTTTAGGTCCTTTTATAAAATTAATTTATTTTCAATTGTCCTTTGACATTTGATATTTCTTTAATAGGTCTTTGTGCTTTTTTTTTTTTCACTTTCCTTTATGTTAAGTTATCTCAATACTAGATTGATTCATATTTTTCTTTTAATTGCCTTTTTTTAATTCATTTTTTTTGTTTCATTGCTAAGCTTTTTTTATTAAGAATTTTGCTTCAATGCTTTTTAGGATTACTTTATATGCTCGCTAAAAGTTTTGAAGATTAACACGGATTGACTTTGATCTTTTTTTATTTTTATTTTTTAAAATCAATTTCATCTCTCAACATTTAATTTTTTCGAAATTGATCTTCGTGTTTTTTTCACTTTCCTAATCTTGTATCATGGTTGTGGGGTTAGCAGGTTAACCCAAGTTTATCTAGGTATTTTTTTTATTTGTTTTTAAATTAGTTTCATCATTCAATAATAGATTGTTTGATAATTGAGCTTCATGGTTTTATTTGATTTGCTATCATTAACAATTGTTTTTCCTTACCTTTTATTGGTATGGATTATCGTTTGATTGAATAACAAATTTATCCTAAAAAACAAAGTTACAAAATACAATTGGGTATATGGTCTATGCTGCGAGATCAAATATCTTAATTTTAGTTATCTCTTGATCAAATATCGATTTATTTAATTAAATTCATGTATAAATATTTTGATTTATGATTGAGAATTTTTTTTATATCCAAAAACATGTTTGGAAGGCTTGTATATTTATTTTTTTTGTTGAAAAAATAAATTTTAGTCCTACAATAAAGTGCATGTCATATAACTAGTCCTATAATATTTGATGGTGTCAAAAACAAAATATGAAGATTTCCATAAATATAATCAAACAATGATGTTGTCCTTTCAATGACCAAAAAAAAATCTTGAGTGTATACTTATAACTATTACATAAATTTCTCTAAGAATAAAAACTACATTACTTTAATTACATTAATTTTACTCCATTATTACTCTAAAATTACTATATGTAGATAAAATAGAAGAAATAATAATATAAATAATTTTAAATTAATTATTGAATATTGAAAGACATTATAAGTGTCAAATGATATTATAAATATCTCTTAAACAAAACAAAATTTCAAAATGATACTATAAATATTCATTGATTATTATTTTTTATATAATATAATTGTTGATCATAAAAAAATCTCTTAAGTATCCATTGATTTTATAAATACACATTCATCAAACTTTTAAATTGTTATTTTTAATTACCTTATAAAACACTACAAATGTCTACTGAGATATAAACAATCATTTGTAAAAGTATTTAATGTAAATCAAATTTGTAATTGCGACTTTAAATGTCTAATTAATATAGGAAGATTAAAAGTTATATGAAAGAACAAGTCCTTATTTATGGGTGGCATTATTCTCACTTTACAATTTGTTATTCTCAGTCCATCATTTATTAAATATATTTTTTATTTTTAACATCTAAAATTCTTTTTAATCTTCCTTTAGAAATAATAAAAATAAAAAATAAAAAGACTAAAAAAAACTATTTTTTAAGAATCTTTTTTAATATACGTGGGATATATCGGATCAGCTTGCACGCATTAAACTAGACTCCTACACCCTGAACAAGACTTGCAAAACAGGACTTACATCTTGCTGTCTGTAACCATTAAGTTTCTAAAATAAATTACATAACTTGAATGTTTGGAAAATAATATATATATATATATAATATTTTTCTTGTATATTTATTTTTAAGAATTAAATAAAATTTATTTAATTAAGATTCAATAAAATAGAAGAAACATAATTAACTAGGCTATTTTATTCTCCACAATATATAAATGATATAGCGAGAAAAACAAATATTGAGAAAAAAAAAAAACACCACTCTTTATTATTTAATAATAACATATTCTTAACGTTTAATGAATTTACCGGCTGCTTAATTACTAAATTTTCTGAATTTATAACAAATTTATTTTTCACTGTTATTATTATTGGCAACTCATTAAATGTGAGGTTATTGTATCAAACACCCATTGTATTAGGTAAATCTTGACATGCCGTGACCTTGACATTTTAGTAATTCAGAGGAGGGGAAATGTCAATTGCACATGTATTATTACCATCATAACCTTCTCTTAACTGAAGATTGTCTTTCCTCCAAATCTAAGGCCGGCCCACCAATTACCATCCTTGATTGTTATGGGCCTTTCTTGGACCCCAGCAGGGTTATTATGGGCTCACAAACCCATCCACAGTCCACGATTATATTTTCAACAGTTAACACATAATACATAACCCTTTTAATGTTTCTTTTACTCTCGAGCAACAGAAAATTACACTATGGATTGTCAAAGTTGATTGTTACAGTGTAATTATCTTTACTCTATGAAAAAATATATAGTAAATGGATATTGAGTTTTTTATTTTTAATTTTATCCCTTCGCAATATTACAGTGATATAAGTTTTAATTTTATAATTTATTTTAATTTATATATTATTATTTTAGATATCAAAAAATATTTTGATATTAGATTTTTTAGATATCAAAAATATTTTGATATTAGATTTTTTAGATATCAAAAAATATTTTGATATTAGATTGATTGAATGTTGATATTGCAAAATAAAATTTAAAGTTATGTGTCATAAAAGTACAACAATATGGATCAAAGTCAACACTACAAAAAAAAAAAAAAAACAGGGCACCTTTTGTATTATTTATAACATATAAAACTTCAATTTAATCTCTAATTTTTTTATTTTTTAAACTTTGGTGCGTGTTGTTTTAATTGTTCATCTTGGTTAAGGAAATTCAATAAAGGTGGTTTTTTCTTTTAAACATGCTAGAAAAAGGTAAATCATGATATGTTAAGTAGTTTTTGAATTGGTTGGATTTGGAGATTTTATAATAATTGAAAATGAATTTATTAAAGTTCATAAGATTTTTTAAAATATTTTCAGGTAAAACCAAGTTAAAAATTTGAGTTTTTAGAGTCTCAACACTCAATCAATGGCCAGAACTTGAACAAGAAGCGATGCATCATCTATCTAATCTAGTGATATGTCATCTATTTTATTTAAAATTTTGGTACTTGTTGTTTTGATATATTATATATCTTAGTCCTTTTTTTTTTTTTTTGTAATGCTTCAGCCCTTAGATATGAGAGATTAGAGAGAAATTGGGGGAAAAAAAAAAGAGGAGAGGAAAAGGGTTCGGTCAAAAACATTTTAGCCATAAAAAAATGATCTTGATACTAATGAGTTTATTTTATAAAGGATAGTTCAATAAAAATGATTTTTTACATTAATCATTCAAAAAAAAAAGATTATGACACATTGTTTTTAAATTGGCTTGATTTTTTAAAGTCATTAAATGATATTTTAGGATTGAAAATGGATTTATTAAGATTTATAAGATGTTTTATGTGTTTCTAGATCAAACAAATAAAAAAAATTGAGTTTTGAGATCCCGAACCATGACTTTTTTGGCCACCCTTGATATTTGGAATTTGAACAAGTGAAGCATATCTGCCCATGAAACATCACTTGTTTTATTTAAGAAATCGGCGTCCAATGTGTCCTCCGTCTATATTGCAAACATTTGATGCCTAGCCTTTTTGTTTTAACATTTTTCCTTTTTATTAATTTTGGAATAAATTTCTTTTTATATTAATTTATTAAAATAAAATTTAAGGAATTATCCTATTATGCCAATGTTTTTAAAAACATTAAAGATTTTTATAATAATATTAGCAAATGTTTCGTGAATAATTATGTATTAATCTAATATGCAAAAATTATAAAATAATTTTCTCATTAATACTAAATAATAATAAAATATCTATTTTTCTATTTTTATCATCCACTTTTTTATATAATTCTATCATATTTATTATTCTTATATATTTTTTCATATAAAGATGTAAAGATGATTGATTCATTATGATTTTTATTTGTTATTTAATAATAATAATAATAATAAATCATCTTAAAAAAAAGAAAAAAAACTCATTCTTATTATTACAAGGAATTATAAGATATTTGTGGAATAGTATTCATCCATGATATTATTCATGGATTCAGCTAGTAAGGAAACATTATTATAATAAAAGTACCTAATTTTTAATAATCTCCTTGTATGGGAAAGTTTCCCTTTGAGATAACTCCAATATTAAGTGTTCCTAATTTATAAAATTAATATTTTAAAAAAACAATTATTATTAGATTCTAGAATATTCTAGTAACTGGAGAGCGGTTTTGAGATAACTCCAACATTAAGTGGGCTCACCAACCTAACAATTAGAGCATTATGGGCTCTTTTATGCACAAATATATTATTATTGACAATGATGATTGTAACCATGCACGTGATACTTTGGTCCTAATCGCTAGAGAGCCTAATCACATACATTGTACCAAATTTAGTGATGTTTTTAACCCGGAAATACAAATTAAAAATAAATAAATAAAAAGAGTTTATTTTCTGACCTAATCATCCAAGAAGCTCAGGTTCATTGTACATAACTTAATGGAGGAGGGTCACCTCTCTAGTGGAGACAAAAAGGTGCATTGATAGTCACAATGCTCAGTTATTCAAATCATTGGTGCCTCTATGCGAAATAAAATTACGTTTTGGATTAAACAGTTGCGTTTCGCAGTGGAACACGAAAGGAAAGGCATAAAAGTCTGGGTCTTGATATGTCCTAGTTTTCACATGCAAAGCAGGTTGTTGGATTTTAATCTGTTTTTGTTTTAAAAAAATTAAAAAATTCATATATATATATGGCAAACAAACAATCAAAACAAAAAAAAACTCATAAAATTTTTAGCAAGTATATATTAAAAGTATCATAAGAGATTGAGATATAATTCTAACATACATAATAATCATATAATAAATTGCATCCGATATCATGATGACCACGCACTCTTTTTTAAAAAGAAAAAAGGTTTTTTTGTGTGTGTAATGAGTGGAGAAAAAGAGATGTAGATGGGCTTGTGATAATGTGTGATTCTGAGTAGTCAGGTATGGGTCTGTCATAACTAAATAAAAATTTACACTAGATAGATTACGTGGATAGCCTAACAGATATATTTATGGACTAGTGAGACAGATCTAAGCCCAAAAAAGAGGTTTGGTCGCACCATATCAAAATAACAACGTAAAAGGGCTATAACTTTTGATCTGACCGTTGATATAGTAGGGCTTGCGACAACGGGTGATTTTGGGCAGCCATGTGTGAGTTTACCACAATTAGATGAGAATTTACCCTAAACAGATTATGTGGATGACCTAACATAAACATTTATGGAGTGGTGAGATAGGTTCAGGCCTAAAAGGAGGTCTAGTCTCGTCAGACCATAATAACTGCTCAAAAGTGTCATAACTTTTTTATCCAATCATTAATATAATTGGGCTTATGAAAACAGGTGATTATAGGTAGCTAGGTGTGGGTTTGCCACAACTAGATGATGATCTACCCTAGATAGATTACATGGATGACCTGACAGATATATTTATGGAATAATGAGACAAATCTAGGCCCAAAAAAAGGTTTGGTCGCGTCAGACCAGAATAGCAGCTCAAAAGAGTTATAACTTTTGATCCAATTGTTGATGTAGTTGGGCTTGTGATAATGGGTAGCCAGATATGAGTTTGCTACAACTATATGAAAATTTGCCCTACATAGATTACATAGATGGCCTAGCAAATATATTTATGGACCAGTGAGACAAGTCTAGGCCTAAGAAGAAATCTAGTCATGCCAGACTATAATAACAACTCATAAGTTCCATAACTTTTGATCTAATTGTTGATATAATTGGGTTTACGACAACAGGTGATTCTAGACAACCAAGTGTGAGTCTGTCATAACTAGATGAGGATCTGTCCCAAACAAATTATGTGTATGGCCTAGTAGATACATTTATGGACCAATGGGACAGGTCTAAACCAAAAGGAGGTTTGGTTACGCCAGACTAAAATAACAGCTCAAATGAGCCATAACTTTTTATCAAACCATTGATGTAGGTGGGCTTGCGACAACGGGTGATTCTAGGCAGTTAGGTGTGGGTCTGCCATAATTAGATGATGATTTGCCATATACAAATTATGTAGATGACCTAGCAAATACATTTATGGAGCAGTGAGATAGGTTTATGTCCAATAACAGGTCTGGCCGCACCAAACCAGAGTAATAACTCAAAAGAGCCATAATTTTTTATCCAACTGTTGATGTAGTTGGGATTGCGATAACAGGTGATTCTAGGCAACTAGGTGTGGGTCTATCATAACTAGATGAGGATCTGCTCTAGACAGATTACATGGATGACCTAACATATCATTTATGGACCAGTAGGACAGGTATAAGCCCAAGAGAAGGTCTTGTCACACCAGACCAAAATAATAACTTAAAAGGGTCATAACTTTTAATCCGACTATTGGATTGCACTAAATTTTTTACAGAGTTTCCTGAGGCTATTTTCCTTAAAGTAGCATGGAATCACTACTCTGACCATCGGATCTTTAAATTTTTAAAATCTCGCCTCAAGCCCCCGGTTTTGACAACTTTTATGATTTTCCTTATTATTTTTGGATGTCAGGTTTCTTTTCTTTGTAATTTCATATTTTTATTTTGTTTTCTAATTGAGGTAGGGTTTTTGGTCTATTTAAGGCTTTGTAAACCTCTTAAAGATGGGAGGACTTAAGGATTGTTATTCTAGAGAAAATAAAACTCGCAAACTAAGGGTTCACATTTAAAACCCCTTTTACTCATTAAAATTCATATGTTCTTTATTTATTTGTTGTTGTCTTTAGCTTATCAGATCAAAAGTTATGGCCCTTTTAAGCTATTATTCTGGTTTAGCGTGACCAGACCTCTTTTTGGGCCTAAACTTGTCCCACTTGTCCATAAATATATCTGTTAGGCCATTGACGTAATATCTCTAGGACAGATCCTCATTTAGTTATGGCAGATTCATATCTGGCTGCCTAGAATCACCTGTTATAACAAGCCTAACTACACCAAAAGGTCTAAACTTTATAAAAGGTACTTTTCACCGAATATTATAGTCATTAGAAAATCCTAACTGGTTTTCAGAGTTCTATGATAAGGAATTGGTTATGTTATAGCAAAGATACTATCATTCTAAATTATCATACATTAGATAACACACATTGCTACTTGGTTTTTACTCCTAATGGTTTGTCACTCTTAATCTACCTGTGGTTTATCTACATGGGTGATGGTGGGTACATTACAATGAGTTGAACCTTAGGTGGATGTTCAAGCCTAATCATTCTAAGGTGGTTCATCTTTACCACTCTCAATTATTATCTTGTGATAATACTTAGTAAATTGACATGTCTACAACTAGCAACTCCTAATCATAACCTATGACCAATAGTTTATCAAGTCATGTCAATGGGCTTTAAGTTGGGCTCATCTTCTATAACACCTAAGATTCACTCGGAATATTTGTTGAATGAAGGTTGTATGCCCTATTCTCTATCCAAGTAGTGAACTTTATGGATTCGTGTGCTTAGAATGAGATATAGTGACATGAAGGTCCTTTATGGACTAAATATTGACAATGACCTTTTTGGAATTCATTTATCATGTGGTGTGCTATTTAACAATCAACTTTTCATATTTCAATTTTTGTTATCTTGTTACCCCTTATCAGTGTTAGTATACATCGATGCTATGATTCATGTGTGTACATCCATGACAAGTTGACAACTTATTCAATGTCAAGATATTTACATCACACATAAATAAATCAATTTGTAACCTCCAATCAATCCCTGAGAGTAGTGACCTTTAAGCATTCATTTATGTTAGAAATCATTGATGGGTGATTGATTGAAAAGGTTTAATGCATTTTAAAAGAAGACTTTAATTTTAAAAAATCAAAATAAAAGATGAAGGTGCTACTTCTAATTAACATCCAAAGTAATGACTTGTTATAAGTTCATTTACTTTAGACATTGTAGGCAAAAAACATGTTGATAATTGAAAACTTTACTTGGAAATTAAACAAACATGATTAAGAACCAAATGAGAATTTTGTAAAAACTTTAGAATATCAGCCTTTCGAAGGCTTTTTAATATAGGCCAAAACCTTAATGGGTTTTATAAATAAGCTATTAAACTAAATGTAAATTTATATGTGATTGTATGCATTATTCTTTTATAAGAAAGAAAACACATGAAAAAATAGCACAAATAAAGGACTAAGAACATTAAACATGAGCAAGATGCAAAATTAAATGATTTAACCTAAATATAAAAAACCCAAAAGGCCTTGAAAACACGTATATTTGTAATGCATGTCCATCTACAAAACACATCATGTTAGAAAATAAATACATGAGCAATTCAAATGTTCAAATATGCAACCAATTTCAAAGTTTGTTTAAACCCATAAATTTCATCATGATACATATCTAAATCAACCATAAGAAAAAATATAATCATTCATAATATATTAGGGTTTGAAGTGAACCTTCAGTAATGTATAAGGTGGATTGGAATAGGCTGAAAAATATGGCAATGGAGGCTCGTGTTATGTCATGTCATTTTGATTAACACCGGGGAGGCGATGAGAGTGGTTATGTTTATAGGCTTTACCATTTCCCCATCTTTATCTTGGTGGTGGAGATGTTAGTCATCGCTATTTAAAAAAAGAGATCGGTGGCTAAAATATTTGTCCTTTTCTCTTGATGTTGTTTTTTTAGCAACTTGGGTTAGATACATCGTTGAGCTTATTATAGGAGAGAGGTGAAGAGTGGCTATTCCACATGCTACTCCACTTCCTCTCTTTTTTCCTCTTAGTAGTGGAGGTGTTGGTCACCACCAATGGTGAAAGGAGATCCATGACCTAAAAAGTATAGTTGTCATGTTATAATTTTTTTCTAATAGATTCTATTCTTGGTGTTTTTTTACAAGAGGAGTCTAGGGAAATTGACTAGATGATGAGGAGATATAAGATGGAGGTTAGGGTTACTGATGTGGTGGCTGAAATGGTGGTGGTTAGCCAGAATTCGGTGAGGAAGAGAAATGACAACGATTTAAGTTAGGTTTTTGTGATGGAAAATACCATAGATCTAAACCTATTATCAATGTTCATTGGAACAATATAATGGTGTTTTTTACCGTCTACCAAAAAAAAAAAGGATTCCAAGGGCATTAAAGTCTTTTCACTTGACCTGTTTATCATTATCAAATACGGTGGTGATAAGTAATTACTTTTTTTTATCTTAATTGCATGGTGAAACAATATAAATACATTTGGAAGAAAAAAAATTAAACATGACATTAAGGGGTATTTTCATATTTTCACAATGGTTTTTTGGCTATTATAATTAAAGTCGAGGAGCACTTTGGTATTTGCACGGATATAAAAAATAGTAAACAATTAAAATATAAAGTGAAACTATGAAAATACCATTAAAATAAAATAAAAAACCTAAATCATAAGGTCAATGGGTATTCTTGGCTTTTTACAATTGGTTTTTTTTTTTGTAATTACAAAGTCAGCTTAGGAGCAATTATGTATTTGGCTAAATAAAAAAAGGGTATGCGCGTGTGTACGACACCTAGCGGCACATGGGAGGCACTTATGTCTTTCGAACGGCTTATGAAGCACCTCCCAGCATCTAAAAATATTATTCTGCCATGTTGTTGGAAGTGTCGCCATGTCCTTTTCCTATTTATGAGGCACGTGTATCCATTGGTGATCTGGTTTGGTGCTGGTGGGTCTTTTTTTTTATTTTCCTTCTTCTCTCTCTACTCTCCAGAAAATTGCAACTTAGCCCTCTTGATTGTTGCATCCCAACTTCAATTCTTATTTTTTTAATTTTTAATTTTTTATCCTGACCCTTTTCTAGAAGTTTTATTTGTTTTTAATTTTATCATTCAATCCTAATTTTTCAAATATTATATTTTTTTTAATGTGGTCATAATTCTTTAGAATTCTAATTTTTATCCTTAGTCTTTTTGTAAAAGTTTTAGTGGTTTTCAATTTCATCCTTTAATTCAAATTGATAGTATAGTGTTTTTCAATTTGGTTATCATTGTTTTGATTTCTAATTCTTTTCTTGATCCTTTTATAAAAAGTTATTATTATTTTCAATTTCACCATTTAATTACAACATTATTTTTATTTTAATGTCAATTTTGATCCTCATTCTTTTTAAATTTTCTTGTTTTTTTACTAAATTATTATTTTTTAATTTCACCCTTCCATTATATAAAAAATATATTTTGTATTTTAATTTCAATCCCTATTCTTTTAGTTGTTGTTTTTAAAATCTTTTTGCATTATTAAAATCTCTTTTCAATTTTATCCTTCAATTTAATTGATTGAGAATTGGACTTCATGAGTTTTTCATATTAGGTTCTTCAGGTCTAATGACTCAAGTCGTGAGTTTCTTTTTTTTAAGAATAGTTTTATAATCATCTTTATTTTTTTATTAGGTTTTTCGAATCTCATTATATGAGTCGCTGATTTAGCAGGATATCAAAGGTTGACTTTACTTTGATTATTGGGGTTACAAGTTTATCATTACTATTTTTATGTCATTTTTTTACTTTATTTCAGCACTTAACATCATTTATTTTTAAAAAAAAAAAAAACATTTTGGTCTCATTACGGGTATTCAGGCTAATTCTCATCTAAACTAACATAAATCCTCTCACTTGAAAAATTTATATTCAATCTAATTAAATATATAAAAAATAAATTTTAACACTATGTAACTATATTTTTTTTTTCAGATTTGTTCTGTCGGATTAGAATTGTTCATGTGGAGGTATCTAGGTCAGTCTTAATAAAAATATTTGTTTGAATAATAAATTAAAGGATGATGTACACAAAAACATTGAAAGTATTTAAATTTGTATGGATGGTCTTTAGACGGAAAACTTGACCTAAGGAAATTATAACAAGTTAGAGCTAATTTGTCAAAACGGATAATAACTTCCTGCCGTCTCCGTGTAGGATTGAACCAATACGCACAAGAAGCCAAAACTTGTTCCTAGAGATGTTGACCTGATGCACAAGCGGTTATGGGCCGCACGTTAACTTGCAAAAATGTTTGGTAGAGAGAGGGGGGGCACATGCTAACTTGCTAAGCCACCTATGCATAGGATAATTTTATTTGTACAATTTTAAACTATAATTTTAGTTTTCTTTTTCCTGGAGTATATGGCTAGGTTACTTTACATAACGTGGGCGGACTAAAAACTTTCATGGACATAAAAATAATATTGTTGTTTACTGGTTTAAATTTAATTTTTTTTTGCTCCACTTTTTATTTAGTTTAAGTTTAAATTAAATTATATAACAATTATTTGAACATGAACTAATCAAGTTAATAAATTCAAAATAAAAAAAATCAAAGAATAAAAAAATAAATAACAAAAAAACTCAAACACGTGAGTCCAAAGGCTACCTAGACAATATTAAGATGATTTTAAAAAATATTAAGATGAAAACATATTAGATTGATCTGGATCTATCAGGGTTAACATCTTAAACTTATAACCCGAATCATAGAGTGCACTATGTTTGATAATATTTTTATTTAATTATATGATAAAACAATATGAAGAATAATTTAAAACCAACAGAATATTAAATGGTAAAATTAAAAAAAAATTAATTGAAAAACTCAACAAAAACCCAAAGTTAAAATATAAAATTAAAAAAAAAAAGTTTAAACTAGGTGTGCGGGTCTAGGTGGCCTAGCACACTTAGGCTTAAAAAAGCTTAGGTGTGTAGAACTGATCTAAACCTGTGTACAAAGATCATATTTTTTTAAAAGGGTTGTTGTCCATCCCTTAACTTTTTTTAAAAAAAAAATATGACACGTCATCTTTTAGGTGCCAGCCCAGAATTTAGTCAACACGGTAATAGTTAGAAATTTGTGGGGTGGGGATTTTTAGCTTGAAAATTCAATTTTCAATCCATTTTTACAAAAAAAAAAAAAACTTACAAACATCATAAAAACTTTCCTAAAGCAATGCTTACTAACCCCAAAATCATCTAAAGAATGAAAATCAATTGAATCAAAAAATTCAAAACAACCCAATATATTTTCTCATGCATTTTATAAAAAACTCAATTACTATGAAATTTTTTTTGTTGAATAGAACCTGTTGACATAAAAAATAATGAGTTTCATCGTCAAAAAATGGTCAAACTAAACACTTTCTCTCTCTTCATCGTTTCAAATCAACATTCTCTCTCCTCTCTTGAACTTAAAAACTTAAATGTTAAGAAAATAAGCTTTTAGACTAGAATTGAAATTACAAAAATATATAGTTTGTAAAGCAAGAAAAAGGAAAATATGAGGATGAAAAATAACCTTTCTCTAAATTTTAGATTGGCCATGGATTTTTTTTCTTATTTTACACTTTATCATTTATTACCGAGCTTTTTCTTTTCTTAATAAATTTTATCAATCTGGTCATGAAATTAGTCATAGAAGGTTGAAATTGAAAAAAAAATTAAAGGGTAAAAATGTAAAGAAAAAAAAAGATTATTATGGATTGCTACGATGTTTTAGCCATCTATTCTAATATACTTTATAATTTTTCTTGTAATTTTATCCATCTAATTTTTAGAAATTTAAATATAAATTACAGCGAATCAATGAATAACATTTTTGTTTATTTGAATATTTATAATTTTTTTACAAGTTTATTTAGTGATTTTATGAGATATTATAACATATATGAGATACGAATTAGAAAATTGTTGAATGCATACAAGTAAAATGATAACCTGCCGAGGTACATTTTATGAGTTTGCAATTTCTTGCACAGAAAAAATAACATAACGCGTGCATGAGTCATGAGTCATGAGTCATGACTAGGTAATAAAGTGTGGCGACGACTTGCGTGTAAGAAAATCACAAAGAATCTTAGGATTACTATATTTGATGACTTTTCTAAACAAAGAACCAACCAAATCAATGGTCTCCGTTTGCTTATAAACACTAGCATGTCTCCAATAAAAAGAAAAGCCACTTTCTTCTTCGTTTTGTTTTGTTCTAACTTTTACTCCCATCATCATGACCACCACTACCTTGTACTGTGTGCATCTTTTTCATCAATCAAAACCAACGGCGGCAGATCGAGTGCCGGGCCCACAAGGGCGACAGAGCCACTCTAAATCCAAATCAAGGTTTTCAATTCCGGAATATTCAGTGTACCTTCTACCTTTTCGAAAAAAAAAAAAAAACATAAACAGTGTAGTATATCAGCATGCTTAATATTGCCGTCAAAATACTATTTACTAAAAAAAAATTTGGTTTAAAATTATTTTTTTAATATTTGTAGATTATTTTGATTTGTTGATATTAAAAATAAATTTTAAAAAATAAAAAATATTATTTTTATATATTTCCGAGAAAAAAATACTTTAAATATCAATTACTACTACAATGTCTAACACGCTCTAAATCTCTTCTCGTTCAAGATCTTGGGTCATTTTAGGTTTCTCATCCAAATTCAAGCTGGGATATTCCAAGTTTACTTTATCTGTTTCTTTTCAGATAAAAGTTTGACAAAACTAAAATATGATTTTACTTGGTTTTTATTCGTTACAATTTAAGGATTCAACAAAAATAAAATATTAATAATAATTATTACTATTTTCATTAACATTGATATTTTTTTTTAAATTGAGTCTATCACTAATATATACTGTTTATATTTATGTTTGTACTTTGTAGGAATTTAAGTTAAACAATTGATACTTTAGATTTTATTAGCCTTGATAACATTGACTTATTTGAATGAGTGAAATTGTGAATAACCTAACCTTTTTAATAGAGAGGATTTAAGTTTGGAGGCTATTTAGGCAACTTTGTTTACTTGGACTTTAGAAAATGAAAAGATCTATTTTGATAGTGAGGATAAGCCTACTTGAAATAATAATCTATTTAAATGTGAAGACTTTCTTTAAATGTCAAGTCATTCAGTAACCTAACGATTGCTTCCACAGTGATATTGGAAGAGTCACGCCACGATCTTTCTGGTTGTTTGACGTATGAAGGTGCATACACAATAGTTGGGCTTTTTTCTTTAGGAAGCTTTTTTCTTCTCTTCTCTCTTTTCTCTCTCATCTCCTCAAAAATCATGCTAGTCTGCCAAAATTGAAAAGTGTCAAGTCATTTATTTCTTGTATCAAATTTGATCCTTATTCTTTTGATTGCTATTTTATTTTATTTTGAATCCTTTTTTTATTGATTTATTTTTAATTTCTTCATTTAGCATTTGGTTTCATTTAGTTTTTATATTAAATCTGGTCTTCATTATTTGATGCTATTTTTTCTACCATTTTCTTAATTGAATCTTCTTTTTTAATTTCATCCCTCGATATTTGATTTCATTTTTTTATGTCAAATTTAGTCCTTATTTTTTTTATTGAATTGTTTATTAGTTTCACCCTTCAATATTTTTTTAATTAAGGATTTCACTTCATGATTTTTTTGGGTTTGCCTTTTATAGTGTTAATCCTGGTCTCATGAACTAAGTCACAAGTTTCGAATATTAGCTGAAGTTGACTTCAATCTTTTTTAGGTCTTTTATTAAAATTGATTTTTTTTCTCAATTTCATTCTTTAACACTGAGTTGGTTGAGGATTAGATTTCGTGGATGTTTTCACTTTTTTTCTATAAGATTATCTCAATCTCATGTCTAGGATCACAAGCTTAGCGTGTTAACCCGGGTTGACTTGTTTTTCATTCCTTTTTTTAGATTAATTTTTTTTAGTTCCACCTTCAATGTTTGGTTGTTTGAGACTTGAGCTTTGTTGTTTTATATAGTTTGCTTACTACAAGATTATCCCGACCTCATGACTAAGTCGTCTATTTGGTTGGATGACTAGGGTGGGCTTGTATTGTTTTTTTTTTATATATTTTTATATTTTTTTAATTTCATCTTTTAAGATTTAATTTGTTGGGGATTGAGTTTCATATTTTTTTTTTCATTTTTCTTTTTAGGGGGATATCACTTTCTCATTTAATTCTTAATAAGATCATGAAAACCTTTTATAAATATTTGGAGAATATATTTCTGTAATATTGGTAAGTGTTTATTTTTCGAGTTGATCATTATATATATTTTTTAGTTCGGTTTATTTACCATCGTCACCTATTTTTTAAACATTTGGAATTGATTTTCTAATGGTCACAACATCCTAACAACTCTTTTATTTTTTAAACTGTTATAACAACTCTTTAATTCTCTAATTTATTTTCTGCCTAGCTATTACATGTTAATAGCTTATATATACCATGCACTCTTACAATCAAGGCGTGCTGGAAAGACCATAGTATTTTCCTATCTTTGCAAAGCTTGTTGGTATTTCTTTTCGATCTTGGTCTAGCTGTTTCTATAACCCTTATTTTAGAGGAGGGAGCTTGTTGAATCATGGAGGATAACCTTGTGTTGAGAAAATATCTTTAAGGATAATGTTTGTACACGCCTTAATTTTTTTTTTTTTATGTTCTTCATTGTATTTTAATACAACACGTTGAACTTTTATATTTAGAAATATCTCCTTATTTTGTGATAACCAGTTTGTTTGCATTAAGGATTGCATCCCTTTACTCTATTTGTTTTAGAATCAACTCTTACCTTATAGTTCCTTCATAATTGTGAAACCTGATACCTGGGTGATCGTTTATTATAATTGCTTCATCTTTGTTTTTTATTTGCTAATTTTGTTGTGAGCTTCGAGCTTCGACAAAAGAAAGCCCTTGATTACTTCTTTCATTTACTAATATTCAGGATATCTTTTGCTACTCCTATGTCAAATGTTGTTACATACAACATATTAGGGTGATACGTGTTCGATTCCCAGGACTGATGAGGTAAACAGTAAACAGAGCTCCATGTAATAATAATATGACAAAATCCAAAGCCCACGCTGGATGACCCTATAAACAAAGAAAACGTTTGGGAACGCGATGCAAACCGCGTTTCTAAATAATTTATTTTTTTGGTTAAAATTTAAAATGTTTTGTATGTTTTGGATCGTTTTAATGTGTTAATGTCAAAAATGATTTTTAAAAAATAAAAAAAATCATTGGCATGCATTTCGGCACGAAAAGTTATTTGAAAAGCAACAGCAACCATATTGAAAGAAGCAAAGAAAAACTAAAAAGCTTTCTTATCAAGACTCCCTTGAACCCTAACAAAAAAAGACGAGCAAACTATTCTCTAGTCTCCGTATCTTGAAAGTAGTAAGAGTTCAATCCTTTCTATTTAAAAGCTTACAACTTAGTCCCTTAACTTTTATAAAAACATTTTCTAGACCCAATAATATTGATTTGAACATGTTTAAAAATTTAAATTTTAAGATAACTTTTCTAGAACTTAGATAAGAACAATTGATGGTGTGATGAGATAACTGTCAACTATGATTAAGGGATTAAATTATAAGTTCTCAAATAAAAGGAATCAAGCAATGATAAAGTTCACAAATTAAGGACTAATAACGAGTCATGCTATCACGTGCTTGATTACAAACAAAATGACAAAACACATGTCTTCATCAATGGCATTTTGTAGAGAGGGAGGGTATTTTAGGGAATTCGAAGATAGATAAGAGGGAGTGGGGTTTGGCAAAGGAAAAGAGTCGAGATGGAACCCTTTATCGCCATGTGCCATGGCGTTTGATGCACTCAGGGAAATGTTTATATGCTTCATAAAATGATTCACACTTTGATTACATCAACAAATTAAAACTCCTAAATAATAAAATATTTTTATAGTACTTTTGATTTATAGAATTAAAATTGCAAGCTTATTGATTACAAAGAAAATTATAATCCTACTTGACTATCACCTACAAAGTTATTTCCTGTAAAATTACTCTGTACAAGCTATTTTCTAGTGGTTATTAGCCAATATGTCCACTTGATAAATAGATTTTGAAGATGTTATGAACTTAATAAGCTTAGAATTCCACTAGTGGCATAGCGTGTGATAAAACTAGTAATAATTATTACAGCTATTATCACGCCTTTCATTGGAAGATATTTTCACACAACACTGCTATTTTATTTTCCTTGTAATTTTCTTTCATGTTGAAATATAATTATAAAAAAAAACTTCACATTGAAATTGCGAACTATTCATGGTAAAAATTTAGGAAGTTGCTCGGCTTATGAATTTATTAAAAGGCCAAATTTAAAAGAGGTTGTCAAAATGTTTTTGAATACAACAATTCAAACACACAAATATGTTTAAAATTTAATTGAGAAACAATTTAATGTAAGCACACAAAGGCTAATTTTAAAATACAATGAAATAAACAAAATATGCCCATAAAATTATAAAAAATGACATTTGTTGGAATGAATTTTTTAGAGAATATATATAAAATCCTTGAGGGTACGTAAATGGAAAAGGAGGGATGGATTGATTCATTTATTTTTATTAGCAAATGGTGTTTAACTTATCGTGTAAGGAAGCAAAAGAGGCCAAACAACTCATCATAGACTGGCAATAGCCATAGTTTCAACTTTCAAACATGTAAACCACCCCATAGTCAAGAAATGGAAATAAGAAAGAAGGATATATATATATATATATATATATATATATATATATATATATATATATATATATATATATATATAAACACGAAAGCAAGAAAGAACAAGCACAGCATGTAGTGAACAGGAGTAGTATTTTTATGTAAAGAGTAACAAAGGGAGAGATGAGAGATGGGAGGACCCACGTTAACAGTTTAATTCGGCCGCCCGCTTTGTCGTCTCTTTCGTCTCCGTGCCCCTCCGTCGCTCTATTAGTTTTGCTTGTCCCTTTGACCCTCTCTCCCGAGAAGAAGATATACGTCTCCCCCCCTCTCTCTCTTACACAAAGTCAGTCTCTTTGTTCCCTAATATAAGCTGCAGCTGTATATATATAGTAACAATAAGAGGAATGAGAGAGAGAGAGAGAGAGAGACAGAAGAATTCAAGTGTTTCTAGTGAAAGAAATGAAACAATGAAGAGTTTGGTTTCTTTCAAGTGTTTTTAGCTTCTGGGTTTTATCGTCTTGATATCTTTTCACTTCATTCCCTCATGGCTGGTAGCAATGAAGTCAACCTAAATGAATCCAAGGTGCTCTCTTCATTTCTTAACCATTCCTTTTCCTTCTCCCTTCTTTCTTTCATTTAAATCACCTTCTTTTCAGTATTTATCATTGCTCTAATGAAGATTTTTGGAGCTTAAATTAATGATTCTTCTTCTTCTTCTTCATGGTTTATTTTGATTTTCAAATTGGAAGATGAAGAATTTGACTTCGGTTGGAGTCATTATAAGAGCTAATTTTGCTGCTGCTGCTGCAATTTCTTCCCATCTGATTCAGTAGTTCATCAAGTTCTTAATTTTCAGCATTAATTATTTCGACGGTGTCTTTTGACAAAAGTTTAATTTTGAAGATTCTTGGAAAAAACTTTCATTTAAGCTCTAATCTGTCTAGTTTCCTTCACATGATTTATTTAGCATTACCAGTATTCAACTACTTCTACCTGTAAGAAAAACCTGACGCGTTCTCTAATATCTAAGATGTACATATATGACTGGCTTGGCTCTCAATCAATCCAAGGTCAAAGATCGTGTAAACCTTTAGGTTTTCTATATAAGAAAACGTCTAATTCCTTAAAATCCTATTTTCTTCTTGCTTCTTGCAGAGGGTTGTTCCGCTAAACACATGGGTCCTCATTTCCAATTTCAAGCTTGCATATAATCTCCTTCGCCGCCCGGATGGGACCTTTAACCGCGAATTGGCAGAGTTCCTTGAACGAAAGGTCCAGGCCAACACCATCCCAGTTGATGGGGTTTTCTCCTTTGATCATGTTGACAGAACCACGGGCCTCCTTAACCGGGTTTACCAACCTGCCCCTGAAAGTGAGGCGCAATGGGGCATTGTAGACCTTGAAAAGCCCTTGAACACTACGGAGGTTGTTCCAGTCATAATCTTCTTCCACGGTGGAAGCTTTACTCATTCCTCTGCTAATAGTGCTATTTATGACACCTTTTGTCGCCGCCTTGTCAGCGCTTGCAAGGCTGTTGTGGTGTCTGTTAATTATCGTCGATCACCTGAGTATCGATACCCTTGCGCGTATGATGATGGCTGGACGGCTCTTAAGTGGGTTAAATCTAGAACTTGGCTTCAAAGTGGAAAGGATTCTAAGGTTCATGTCTATTTGGCTGGCGATAGTTCAGGTGGTAATATAGCTCACCATGTTGCCGCGAGAGCGGCGGAGGAAGAAATCGATGTGTTGGGTAATATTCTTCTTCACCCAATGTTTGGTGGTCAACAGAGAACAGAATCAGAGAAGATATTAGATGGCAAGTACTTTGTTACAATTCAAGACCGCGACTGGTATTGGAGAGCATATCTACCTGAAGGAGAAGATAGGGACCATCCAGCATGTAATATATTTGGTCCAAGGGGGAAAAAGCTTGAAGGACTGGAGTTCCCTAAAAGTCTAGTTGTTGTGGCTGGTTTCGATCTTGTTCAAGACTGGCAATTGGCATATGTTGAAGGACTCCAGAGAGCTGGCCATGAAGTGAAACTTCTATATCTAAAACAGGCCACAATAGGGTTCTACTTCCTGCCAAATAATGATCACTTCTATTGTCTCATGGAGGAGATAAAAAAGTTTGTGAATTCTAACTGTTAATAGACTTCGTAACCTTACCTGCAGGCAGCCATACATAACAGAACCTTGACTTTTCGCTTGGGTTGTATCTTTTTTACCCCTTCTTCCAGTGGTGGCGTGTAGTCTTAAGAATATTGTGTAGCATTACTCCTTATCATGTTACCACTTGGTGGTGGTGACATGAGTTCTGTATCTTCGTGAACCAGTTGCCCTTGGTCTGGAGAGAGTACTGCTTATGTCTTCTATCTGGATGCATAAAAGCGAGGTATTCAAGAGGGCCAGTTTCGGCGGTTTAGAGGATTTGAACTTTGTTTACATGAATCAGCTGAACCACCGAATTCTAAACTTACCCCGATCAGCTTCCAGCCACAGTACTAGGGGAGGTAGAAGCAAGCATGGGGGTAATGTTTGGTGGTTGATGAAATTGTTTTAGCAATTTATTATATCATATAAGCACTAATTTCTGAACATAGACTTGAACATATCCATCTTGTTAAGAACTTGTATGTTACGCAGGTCTTCTAGAATTATATATTTATAAAATGTCTGCTTGCATTTTAATTTTTACCTATCTATCTATCTATCTATTTATCTTGTTGCTCATCCTTGCTTTCGTTACTCGAACGTCTAGCCTTGGCAATTTGTTGAACATATGAGAATAGAACAACTTAGATCCGATGTCAGTGCAGATTTTGTAGGGACCTTTGCTAATTATCATTGTTGTCAAAAAAAAATAAAAGAAAATAAATCACCATTGACCAACGCAAATCAACCTCCACTTTCTTTGTATCCCATCATGGATTTTAATCCACAATTTTACTTGGCACAGCGAGAAAAAGAAATCTGCTCCCTCAACCAAATCACCTTGAAAAATTGGCAAACAAGGGCGTGTGGCAATGGGGTGGCACAAAACCCCGTCCACCAAAAAGGGAATCGAAATTTTGGGCAAATGCAGTGATTGGACGTAAGGTCTAAATCATGGATATTGGATATCGCAACTTTTCTACGTCAAAACTTGATTATTTCTTGTCAGCTCCTGATGGCACATTGTGGTTGGGCTTTGTTTGGAACTTGGGATAGTAAGCCAGAAAAAAACAGGAATTTAGCTTTCGTTTGACAGGAGGAAACTCATCTACCAGTGGTTGGAAATTTTGGATGTATTACGAGGGACCACTTCCAACAATGTATTAAAAAAAAAAGAAAAAAGAGGAAAGAGAGAAAGAAAGAGAAAACACCACTCTCGAAGCCCTCTTTGGTCTTTACACTCATTTCTCTTGAAAATAATAATAATAATAAAAATTCAGCTGCTTCGGACTGCTTTAAAATTTCAATGGTAGAAACAAGCTAGCTTGGATAAGGACACAGAACCCTGTCTTTAATTGACTTTCTATGCCTTTGCTTTGAAAATATAATAAGCTCATAGTTGCTTCTGTCAATCCCACCAAAATTTCCCCGCATATATTTTTTTTTTCCGCTTTAGTTGCTCAGATTAGCACTGGTTGTCCATTGTCTTTTTATGGACTGTCCATTATAAATTAGCTGTTTATGTTTTGAAATTATTCTCTAATACGACAAGGCAGAGACATTGACATCAACTTGGGTTTTGTTTAATCATGATTATGGACAAAATCCTTAATTTGTTTTGGTCGGTTGGGCATTAGTCCATAATAATCTATTGTTGGTGAGTGGTGAGTCATTGGTTGCGGTTTGCGCGTCCACCATTGCCTTGACCCCCCCCTTTTTATTTATTTTCTTACTCTATTCATATTAACTACTATTACTTCAATTTAATGATGTAAATCAAAGCATGCTTTTGTGTGTGTGTGTGTGTGTCCTGTGTGCTTACTTTTCCGCCCAAGGCCACATTCAGACCACGATAGAGCGACTGTGCAAGTCAATAATTATGCTCATGCAGATCACTACTTGGGTTTTATTATTTGTTACTATTATGACCGAATCAAGTGAGGCTCCTAATTAACTCCTATTTATTCTCATGCTACTTCGGCTAAGTGTGAAGATTCATCTAATTCGTCGGCGAGTTATGAGATGGATTGTTGAATTATACCCCAAGAAAATACTACCCCACTCTTTGTTTATAATTTCATTTGTCTCCGTGCCCAGCAAGAACTGGGCGCCAACAAATTCTTCTAAAAGTTATGTTCTTTCCAAAATTGTTGTGGTTTGGAAAGCGTAAAAGGTTGAGCTTGGATAACCGGGACACCTACTAATCAAGTTCCTTGAAAGGGTTGGGAATCTTCCAATACCCAAATCAGTTTAGATAAGAGATGAAAGCTTGTGAGGTTGTGTATATGCATGTTTGGTTGCAGAGAATATTCAAATTTAAGTAAGAAGAAAAAAATAAAGTCGTTTTATTTTGGAGTTCAAGACTATTTATATAGCTTTTTGAACTCATGTGGATGTGTTTATTGATGCAATAGTATGGTGATCAATGAACTTGCCATGTATACTATGGACTAATTGGAGATAAAAGTCTAAAGTGACAATGGATTTCTACAAAATCTGTCATAGTTCTATATTTTATAGGTTATAAATTGTTAATGACAATAACTTGATCAACCTCTAGAAACACGTAATCAAGGACCATATCCTCGTTTAATGCATGTACATATTTTTTTTTATTGTGGTTGGTGGAGAGTAAACCATGTTTGACTAGAGGATTGTGCATTCAAGTGTAGTAATCAATCTTGGGTGTATTAGCCCTGTCTAGAGTTCGGTTAGTCCATGAGATCTTAGTAAGCCTTTTATCTGCGGGGTGTTGTCATGTTGGGTTCTATGAAAACATCGAATCCAATTTAAAGGTGGGTGCTTTGGACTTTGTTGGGCCATCAAGGCTCCTAGAAGCCTAAATCAATGATCCTTATTTTAAAAGAGCCATGTGCTATACTAGGTTTTGAATAGAAAACCATATGAATATGAGTTTTATTTGTTTCTTGGATATTTAGGTGAGCTTTGAGGTTTATAATGGTTTTGAGCTCGTTTCTCCCCTGAATGTAATTTCAAGTACAGGGACATAAGTTATGTCCATAGAGTATGAATTCCATACTTATCAATATATACATCCATGCTCTCTCTCTCTCTCTCTCTCTCTCTCTCTCTCTCTCTCTTTCTATATATATATATATATATATATATATATATATATATATATAATTAAAAAATAAAGATAAAAGGCATAAGAAAACATGGATAACAACTTTACATCATCCAAAATAAAAAATGGAAAGGATAATGATTTCTAATAGAAGAGTAAAAATTTGGTTTTTGTACTGTATTTTTAAGATTTTTGTTTTTTTTATTGACGAAGCCGAAAATACTTTAACTGAATTTAGGCCTTTTGATGGCTATTTAATGTGCTCAATTTTTTTTAAAGAGTTGAGATGGGTTGTGGTTCGTATTTTCTTGCAAAACAAGTCCTCTATATAGAATAAAAGATTTTTTGATACCCAAGTTAGTAAAGCATGGTAGAAAAATAATGTATGGAAGAAGGAAAAAAAAAGAATGTGTGTTGTGTCATTACATGAACTATATGTCCGGACCTATTATCTTGTGTTATCTTGTGTTCCATACCTGGTTGATATTTATATATTCTTGGATCACATGAATTTACCTTGTAGTGAGTAAGATTGTAAATATCCTATGCATCATATTCATAGAATAATTATGAAGAATAATTGCTTTATCATGAATAAAGACAATTAACCTGTAAAATAATTTATTAATGGAGATGCCCACCTTGTGAGATAAGACATTTAGGTAGGTGTCACATTGATAATTTATAAAGAAGGAAATTCAAGCATACACCATACTAATAACTTGTATAAAGAACAATTCAGGATGGTGGTGGTGTATTGGACATGCCTTGAACCTCATTTGACATATCACATCTAATTTGAGAGTTGCTAACACGAGAATGATTAATGCACTTGCTAGTTTGGGCTAACCACCTTTTTTCTATTTCTCTTTGTTTTTTCTTATGCCCCCCTCTCATCTTGGTGGGCATGACTAGGACAAGATTATTGGTCCTGATTGGGTCATCTTCTCTCCTTTTCTTTTCTTTTCCCTTTTCTTCCTCTTCTCAGTTGGGCCCTTATTAGGCTTAATTTAGATGTTCCCCTCTCTCTCTCTCTCTCTCTCTCTTCTTTTCTTTCATTTTCTTCTTTTCTTTTCTCCTAAGTGGAGCCTTTATTAGGTTACATTTGGGGAATGAGTTGGAGAGTTATTAAAGAAATAGAGATTGAAATAGAAAAATACAAAGAAATAGGTTTGTGAGTGTACAACAGGTGCTGATGCGTGCATAAGCCCACCGTCTTCTAACAAAGTGGTGGTGGCTTCTAGCACCCAATGATGGTCTTTCTTGGTGGCGTTGGCTTTGTCTAGGTATCCAACCTTCTTGTATGGCGTATATTATTGTTAAAGACATGATGGAGCTTTGATACCTCATTTCTTTTTTCTTTTCTTTCTCTCATTCTCTTCTTTAATTTTTACGCCACCTCTCATTCCTTTTCTCTTCCTTTTCTTTTCTTCTTTTTTGCCTAGTTAGGCCTTTCTCTTTTCTTCTCTTTTGCTAGACCTAATTGGGCCAAATACATTAGGCTTGGTTGGACATCCTCCTCTTCTTTCTCTTTCTCCACTTATCTTTTCCTCTTTTCTCTTTTTTCTTCCCTTCTTCCCCTTTTAGCTTGATTGTTCGAGTTGGGCCTATTCGGGCCTCTCTTTTCTCTTCCTTTTATTTTCTTTCTTATTCTCTTTAATTTTCATACTTTTCCTTCCTTTTATCCCTATTTTCTTTTCTTTCTTCTTTGCTAGATAGTGGTCTCTCCTTCTCTTTCTCTACACACACACATGTACGCTAAATTAGGTATTTTCTTACCTTCATCACTTAGGCTCAATATTTTTGCATGTCAGGCCCATCACTTTGCTAAAACAAAATAATAATTAATTGATCTAAAATTTTAGTATTAAATTTGTGAGGAGGGCGTGAATAATATCAAGTGTTCCTTTTGCTTGCAATTTTTTTTAAATGATGCTATGAGAAAAAAGAAATGATGGATTAATTATATAGTTAAATTATCGAGAAAGTTTAAGATAAATATACTAATCTACTAATTAATAAAAGACATCATAATTAAAACATCAACATCTGGAAAAATTTAAGATAATTCCTAATATTTTAGTTTCTAGAAGTGCAAATTTTTAACATCTAGCATTTTTATTGATTTCTTCATTCTAATCTATAAATAACTTTAAGAAATTAATTTCAATCAACAAAATTTTTTTGAATTAGGTAGGTGTGATTAAAAAATGCTTTTGGGATAAATGGAGTGAGTTTTCAAACAAATTAAAATTTATTCTTAACATGGATTTATATTAAACAACAAATGTATTTCATAAATAATGCTTCTAAATGTCATCTTTATTTTGTTGGCATTCTATCATAACCCAATTTTAGGTTTCCCTCAAAATCATCCTTTTACTTTTAAATAAAAAAATAAAAAATAAAAGAGGACCAGCAACTTGATTGGCAAATACAGACTAAAGAGAGATTTAAAAATGAAATTGAAAGCTCAATTGCATCCTTGAAAGACCCAAATGTGAAGAACAATGATTTTAGTGAATATCGGATGAATTTGCATAAAAATTAAGTTGAAAGCTCAATTGCATCCTTGAAAGACCCAAATGTGAAGAATAATGATTTTAGTGAATATCGGATGAATTTGCATAAAAATTAAGTTTGAAGACTTAATTAGATTTTTAATAGGCTAATTTGATTTAATTACAAGCCTAATCAGATATTTAATTAAGTTTAAGAATTAATTTATGCCAAATTAAAAAAATTAATTAAGTGTAAGGATTTAATTAGACTTTTAATAGGTCAAATTAATTTTTTTAAGGATTTAATTGGTAAAAAATTAAATTTGGAAGTCTAATCCAGGCTTAATTACGAAGATCAAAATTTTTGAGGACCAAATTTATTTTTTAAAAACTCAATTGGATGAAATCAATGGTAAAATTGCAAGAAAATCAGAGTTTGAGGGTCAATTAAGGGTTAAATTAAAGAAATTTAAAATCAAGGACCTTTTTGCAAAAGATGGGCGAATTTAGGGACCAAATTTAGTTGAAAATAGAGGTGAGATTGAAGAAATTACAAGTTTGAAGGTTTATTGAGGATGGCATTAAAAATATCCAAGATTAAGGACCAAGTTGAAAAATGTGTTAAATGAAAGGGTCTTTTTAAAACCTTACGAAAGTAAAATTGAATTAATTTATAAAATTAAAATTCAATTTAGGACTCAATTTAATAAATTTAAAGATTGAGGGCTGAAATAAAAAAAAAATTTAGGATCTAATTCAATTTGAAATAGCCAAAACGAAGCTATTTTATTTAAATGTAAAAGATGTATTTTGATCCAAACAACATGTTTTAATTCAAAAAGCGTTATTTTAGTCGACATAAAATAATAAAAAAATAAAATGAAAGCAAGACAACATATTATCTGAAACCGTTTATCATCTTTTTAAAAAGAACTCGAGAAACCTACTTGTGATGCTACTTTTCAAACATTTTTCCTTTCTCATCCCCATACTAAACAAGATAAAAAACACACCACCCCGTACCTTGACATTACACACCACCTCGTACCTTGACATTGTACCACCTCTTTAGCATTGTCCCTACCAGTTTGTAGCCCTGTAGCTGCTGCAATAAGTGGCTAAAACCGTTTACCTAGCCAGCCTCAACAACCTGCTTTGGACAATACCAAGTTGTTGGCTTATGCACTACAAGATTTCACAATTTTACCAATGACACATTCCATCGGTGTGTGATTAGAAAATTTCATCGGTGATTTATTTACCGACGTCCTCACCGACGGATTATGTCCGTAGCCTTTTCTTTCATCGATGATTCCCCATTCCGTCGCTATATCGGTCGGAAAAACAAAAAAACCATTTGCCGATGGTTTTACAGATGAAATTTGCGCGCCAAAAAAAAAGATTCCCGCTTGAAATATTCGACGGATTTTTATTCCATCGGTGATATCGTAATTTACCGACGGAGAAAAACCATCGGTAAATGTGTCGGTACATACCGATCGAATATATCCATCTGTAAAGTCATCGGTAAGTGTTGTAGCTACTGTCAAATGCCGACGGATTAAGTCCGTCGGTAAGGCTGTCGGTGAGTGTTTAAAATACCGACCGAATATATTCGTCTGTAAATGTGTCGGGAATTCTACTGTTAGATGCCGACGGATTTATTCCGTCGGTAAAACCCTTGGTAATAGTTATTTTTCTAATTTTTTTTTTAAAATTATTTAGAATATATAATATAAAACTATATAAATTAATGGTAACACAAACCAATTATGCAAATAAAATTTATATTGAACATCAAAAAGAAAAAAATCAAAGTTAAATAATATTCATTACAAACTGAATATGTTAAAAAAAAAAATATTTTAAATCAATAGTTTTAAAGGTGGAGCTGGAGGACGAGGAGGAGATCCTGGAGGAGGAGGCTGGTGGTTATATGGTCAAAAAGGATTAGGCACATATGTTCCACTATATGTTGCCATGTTCATGACCATTTCGCGAAGCTGTTCATAAGCCGCTTTTTGTTGTTCATACTCCGCTTTTTGTTGTGCTTGAGATGCTTTGATTTGTTCAGACTCCGCTCTTTGTTGTGCATGAGACGCTTTGAGTTGTGTGTACTCCGCTGATAGGTGGGTCGTATTTGTCAGTGAGCTGAGCCGTGTGTTGCTGCAAGGCCACGAACTCCTTAGATTTGGAGCTCGATATTGATTGGGAGCTCCCAACGGTTGAAACATTACGGGTCGATCGTAGTGTTGGAGAGCCTGTAAACCCGATTTTTATCGGGTCCACCTGACGATCCAATCTCCATCTACAAATCCGGATCAAATTCCGGATGGGTCAAAATATCATCCCCGTATCTCTCCCTCAACCGATTATTATAGGTCTCCTGAAAATAAAAAAAGTAATCATCATATTCAATTCAATAAACATAATAACTTACAAAATAAAATGGTTGAACAAACATACCATGAAATGTTAGCACGGTTATCAACGAACTGTTGCGCCCCCTTTTGGCGGTCTTGACTCTGCATGTGTGTCTCCACAAACAGCTCCATCGGGCTCGGCTCACGTCCAAGAGACGCAACCTTTAATGAAAAAAGATATATTAACAACAACTTAATTTAACGATATATTTCATTTAAATTAATCTTACCATCTGTTTCGCATGTGCAGCAAACGGAACGAGCCGCCAGTGTGCGTTGTCACCGAGCCATGAATTGGTCGATTCCGGTTGCCAGCACCGGATTGTGAGCGTCGTCTGAACCGCTCAGATGTCACGTGCTCAAGATAGTGCAGCCATATATCTTCCGGGATGTATATCGGTTTGAAATCCCTCCAAACTGCAACATTGTTCCAGCCTTGGAAACCCCTATCCCTTGCGGTTTTTTTTGCCCTTTTTTGTGCTTCATGCCAAAAATCACGCAACTTACTTCACGCAACCAAAAATTACATTTCGAAACATAAATTTTTGTCTAAAAAAAATCTTGTATTGTTTTCGATCTTACCTAGTTGCTGCGTGATTTTCCCACACCCTCCTCACAACAGTGTTATGTTCACTGTCCCAGCAAAATTTGTGCTGTGTATAAATAAATAAGTTTAAATAAAAATAATAATTTATTTACAATTATATTAATAATTTATTAGAAATAAGCTGAAAATTTTAAATTAACACCAACCTAAAATCTATCAAACCATACATTGATTTAAGACATCGATTCAGGATGCTTGGATATCTGACTCCATTGAAACAATGAAATCTCCATTGACGATTTAAACGCCGATGATATTACTCAGGCGGCCTCAATGTTTGTGAACCTGAAAATAAATGAAATAGTGATTACTTCATAAATTATGTTGTAATTTTTGTTTTTTTTTTTTAAAATAAAACCTTAACAAACTTACATTGAAAGGTCGTCCTTCTACTGTGCCTCGTACTTGCGGGTAAATTGATTCCGCTGCGAAGGCACGCCGCCTCTGCGCTGTGAAGTAGAGCTAGAAGAGGCAGCATCGGTTGACGGCGTAGGTGGTGTAGGTGCCTCTGCTTGAGAGGCACTTAAGGAAATATCATCATCGCTGCTAATCGAACTAGCTGCGACCGTACATGAGCGACCAGCTCTGGTTTTCATTCTACGCATCTCCATAATTTTATACAAATAATTATATAATTAAATTCAAATGTGCAAAAAAAAATTCGACACACCTCTCTTATACTGGATACTACCCAAATCCACAAACCTGCACATATTAACAAAAGCCACAACCAATTGACCCAATCTATACTAATTATTCCAACATATTCAATTACTAATCCTAAGGTAAATTCAACATTAAGAATTACAATTCAACAAATTATTCAATAATTATGCCAATACAACAATAAAATATATTCAATAAATAAAAAAAACTATAGACTAACAATTAAAATTAATGGAAAAAATTAAACATAAATCATGCAATAATAGAGTAAAATTCATAGTTTTGAAACCCAGACCGGCCCGACGGGTCGACCCGGGACCCGGCCACCCTAAGCCTGGAACCGGTCCGGGTCTAAGTAAAAACCCGCCGGGGAGTTGGCCCGGTGAAACCCGATCGACCCGACGGGTTGACCCGGAACCCGGGCGACTCGGGTAAACCCGGCTGAGACCCGACCTCTTTTTTATATATATACATAAACATTAAACGACATCGTTGAACGATCCAGAGAGAAAACCTAATTAAAGAAGAAGAAACTTATCATTCCATTCCATTAAGAATTTCTAATAGTTAAGAATTTCCATTAACAATTACTATAAATAACAATATTCAACAGTCGCAAACACAAACTTACCATTCCATTAAGAATTTCCAACGATTACTTCTGAAATATCAAGCTATTCCAAAAACCCTAATGCTAATAAACAATACAATATATCAAAATTGGTAGTAGAGATTAAATTACCTCTCAAGAGCACCAACAGAATCACTTAACCTACCATTTCCATTAAAGCTATCCTCTCCTTCAAATTGATAAATAGAAGAGCCAAAGAGTAATTGATCAGGGAGACCCATTAACCTAATAATCTATTAGGAGAAGAATACACAACAAAACCAAGAAAATTTAGGTTTTAAAAGCAACCCTAAGAAGAAGAGGAGGAAATGCAGGCAAAGAGAGGATAAATAGAGGAAGGATTTTAGTAGATCTGTCAAAAAAAAAAAAAAAGAAGAAAAAAAAAGAAGATAAATAGAGTGAAGGAAATGAAGAGACATTTCATAAGTTCTTAACAAAAAAACTTACCCGGTAGAGTGAAGAAGATGGGTTATATTATTGGTAGAGTGAAGAAGTCGGGTAACAAATTTATCGTAATAAGTTTTTTTTTGGGTTGACCCGGGTCAATCCGGGTCAACCCATCTGACCCGTGACTCGATCATTAGACCGGGTCACCTACCGGGTTGGGTTTCAAAACTATGGTAAAATTAACAATTATTCCAAAATATTCAATTACTAATACTAAGGTAAATTCAACATTAACAATTACAATTCAAAAATTATTCAATAATTATGCCAATACAACAAAACAATAAATTAAAAAAAAACTCTGGAATAACAATAAAAATAAATGAAAAAAATTAAACACAAATCATGCAATAATAGAGTAAAATTAATAATTATTCCAACATATTCAATTACTAATTCTATGGTAAATTCAACATTAACAATAAATATTCAACAAATTAACTAATAATAATTATGCCAATACAACAATAAAAAATATTCAATAAATTCAAAAAAAAAACTATAGACTTTAGCAATGAATTATGCAAAAAAAACTATAGACTTTATCTACATTACAAAAAATACACCAAAACAAAACATAACAAAAAAAATAGCAAAAAAAAACCCTTAAAGTAAAATGAAATAGAAGAAAGACATACCTTTTAAACTGATGGAGATTCACGAGAAAAATTGCTAGAGATTGCTGGTGAAACCTTTGAAGAATGGAGAGGAAAAGAATTGGTGAAAAAGGAGAAGAAAAAATGAACTGACGGGCGGTGGGGAACTTATATGGCAGTTTTACCGACGGTTCACCGACGGATATAAAATTAATTATTATTTTAATTTATTCTGTCGGTGAAGTGTCAAATATCCGTCAGTAAATTTTGAATTTCGCACCAAAATTTTTAATGGCCCTCCATATTTTTCGTGGTCCGTCGGTAATTCCATCGGCAAGATGACCGGTCAGAGATGCATTTAATGCACAACCCTTTGGAATTCGTGTGGTCCGTCGGTAATTTTATCAGTAAACTTGACCCGCCGACAACTTACCGACGGACTTATATCCGTCGGTATGGTCGGTGATTGTGGCATTTCAAGTAATTATTTTCGAACTCTCTGTGAAATGCCGACGGACTTAACCGTCGGTATGGGTCGGTGATTGCATTTCAAGTAATTATTTTCGAACTCTCTATGAAATACCGAGGACTATTATCCGTCAGTATTGACATCGGTGATTGTGGCATTTCAAGTAATTATTTTCGAACTCTCTGTGAAATGCCGACGGACTTATTCCGTCGGTATGGACGTCGATGATTACGGCATTTCAAGTAATTATTTCGTGTTACAAAATATATCATCCATGATCTATAATTATTTCAAGTAATTATTTCGTAATTGTGGCATTTCAAGTAATTATTTCAAGTAATAAATATTTCATGTTTCCAGATATATCATCCATAATCTAAATTACATGAAAAAAAGGGTTTTACACAAGTCTTCATTTTAGTAGTTAGTCATAATTTTCTTCCTCTTCGTCATCAATTGAATTGTCATCATCTTCATCGCAATCTTTAATATGTATATCATCTTCTTCATCGACATTTGCTTGTCCGCTAGAGCTCAAAATAAAATTCAACTCTTCTGCGTCAACATCAACAAAATTATTATCGAAAACACGAAAATTTGAATTTTCTTCCAATTCAATCGAAGGAGCAACTCGATATGGTTCAACCAACTCACTAACTTGAAAGACTTCATCTCGCATACTTGTGTCTTCGTTCTCATCCTGAACAACCTCGACACAACCCTAGGGTTTCGTTTTTAAAACGTACAACCAATCCACTCTTGATCGATCATTTCTAAATGAAAGGGTGTATGTGTAATAAACTTGTTGACATTGCTTTGCGAAAACAAAGACATTGTTTATGTTGCGGAGTCTAGCTTTTGAGTTGATTTCGACCAAACCATAGTGCAGATCAACTCTTATTCCTCTGTCATTCGTGTCATACCAATAGCATTTGAATAAAACACTATATTCTGCTCGTTATGATATTGCAGTTCGACGACCTCTTCTAATCTACCATAGTAGTCAACTTCTAACTCACTACTAGTGGATCCCTTAACACAAACACCGCTGTTGTATGTCTTTTTTCCTTACCCGTATTCTTCAATATGGAAAACATATCCATTAACAAAATACCCGTTGTAGCACTTACATTTTCTTTCAGGCCCCAGGCTTAGTGAAGACAATGACTTAGGCGCACTCCTTCCCATTTGATAAACCTTGTATGTAATGTACATTAATAAACAGTAAATGAATGAGAATCTCGTAATGACATGTATATGTACAATAATTTTGCAAGTTAGAATGAGTTTGTGATAGTGCTTACATGTGTTCTGAACCACGTGGCAAACTGTTCATCTTATAATTGAAAGATCTGGGATTCGGTCAGCTGTGAGTTATTAGAGAGCAAATATTGTCGATGTTGCCTACAAGTGATAATGAGTGTATGATATTACAATATATAATTAACAGTATATTACTAACAAAGTTTAATTAGTATAAACTTACTGAATAAAAGGTCTAAGCTCATCACAGTTAAATAGAACATAGTTGTGTGCTTGTTTGAACTCTATTTCCGACAAATATCTTCCTCTTACAACATTTTTAGGTGTGGGTCGTCCAGTATTGGAGAATATTGACAAGTTCCACTGAAAAGCACTTCACTGCCATCATCATGCCGTGGAACGTGATTGATTCTCGTTCTCAGATGAGGTTCGAAATAGTACAAGATAAATATTGAGATCTCCTCAACAATATAGGCCTCACATATCGAAGCCTCAACATGCGCCTTGTTCTTAACCTTTTTCTTGAGATTGAACAAGTATCTGCATTGAAATATTAATCAAGTATTTTCAATTAAGAAAAACATATAAAATACTTTTATATATGAATTACATTGCAGCTGTAATATCTAACCGTTTGAATGGGTACATCCATCTATATTGGACCGGTCCTCCAGCTTTTGCCTCGAACGGTAAATGTATAGGGAGATGCTCCATTGAGTCAAAAAATAATGGAGGGAATATCATCTCAAGTTTGCATAGTGTCTCGACGATATTCGTTTGAAGCCTCTCAATGTGATCAACATTCAACTTGCTGGAGCATATATCTCTGAAGAAATGACTGATCTTCGTGAGTGCATCCCATATTCTCTTTGGCAACAAATCACGAAAAGCTAATGGGATGAGTGTTTGCATAAACACGTGGTAGTCATAACTCTTCATTCCATACAATCTACAGTCCTTTATATTAACCAGCCTTGATATGTTCGATGCATGTCCATCTAGAAAACGCAGACTCATAAGCCATTTGTAGACTAGTAGTTGTGCGTTTTTCTCTAACACAAAGCTTGCTTTTGGTTTTGCGACCCGTGACGCATCATAAACCAACTCCATATTTTTATGGTTACAGTATAAAGCTATATCCAATCTAGCCTTGATGTTGTCCTTTGTCTTCCCCTTCACATCCATGACGGTGTTCAAAATGTTCTCAAACATGTTCTTTTCAATGTGCATGACGTCAAGGTTATGGTGGAGCAGATTGGTCTTCCAATAAGGAAGCTCCCAAAAGATACTTCTCTTTACCCAATTATGGGTCAAACCAAAACCAGGAAACTTTTGCTTACCTGATTGAAGGCCAAACACAATGTCACCGTACTCTGAGACAACATCATGCAATTCTTCACCAAAAAGACGCGGGGATGCAACATCTTTTTCAACTCTGCCAACAAAGAAGTCTTTTCTGTTCTTTCTGTACCTGTGATTAAGTGGCAAGAAGCGACGGTGACAGTAAAAAAAAGAAGCTTTACCTCTATTTGTTAGCGTGAATGCGTTGTTGTTTTCCATGCAGTATGGACATGCGAATTTCCCATGCGTGCTCCAACCAGAAAGCATTCCATAAGCTGGAAAATCATTGATAGTCCACATCAAAGCCGCCCTCATAAGGAAATTTTATTTCCTCGATATATCATAAGTCAGAGCTCCGGAGGACCACAACTGCGCCAACTCATTAATCAACGGTCGAAGACAAACATCTATATTCCGCCCCAGGCTGCTTGGACCAGGTATGACAGTAGATAAAAACATGAACTTTGGCCTCATACACATTCTCGGTGGCAAGTTATAAACTGTGAGTATGACCGGCCTACAAGAATAAGGAGCAACAAATGACCCAAATGGGTTGAATCCGTCTGTACACAACCCAAGACGCATGTTCCTTGATTCAGTTGAAAATTGAGGATGCACACTGTTAAAGAGTTTCCACGCTTCACCGTCAGAAGGATGCACCATTACTCCATCAACCGCATCATGTGCTTGGTGCCATGTCATGTGCTCAGCAGTACTTGGTGACATGAATAAGCTCTGCAGTCTAGGTGTGATCGGGAAGTATCTAAGTTTTTTATATGCCATTAGAGTCTTTCTCCTGCCAGTTCTAGGTTTGTAACGGGGATGCCTGCATGTCATGCACTCGAACATCTCAGCATTTTCAAGGTAGTATAACATGCAGAAGTTAGGGCACATGTTAATTTTCTGGTATCCTAAACCGGGGGGTTTCATCATGGACTTCGCAACATAGAAGTTCTCTTTCAGCCTGTTCCCTTCAGGTAAAATGCTTCTTGCCCATTCAATAATCTTGTCATACCCGGCCTCACTCAACCCGTGATCTGACTTGATGGTGAACATCTGTGCTACGGCCGATAATTTACTGTGGTTTGTGCAGTTATCCCATAATGGTTCGTCGGAATCTTTCAACAAATCAAAAAACCTAGCTGCATCTACATTAGGTTCTTCTTCTACGATTGGACATTGACTGACATTACCTTGATTCATTCTCATTGCATCCATAACCATATTTCTATAAGGATTAGTGTTGTCATTTGCCGCTTCATGCACGTTGCTAGCACTAGAAGTAGACCCAACCACCGTTTCTTCCATTCTCCTCTTACTACCAAATACTTCTCCATGTGCATACCAACACTGGTAATTCTCCATAAACCCTTTGTGTAGAAGATGCATCATTACAACATCTGGATGCAGATACTTTTTATTTTGACACTTCCTACATGGGCACCTAATACCGCCTCCAGTAAAATTTCTGGGAATATATGTTGTGAAATTAATAAAACCCTTAACACCGTTCCAATAATCCATCCTCCGCAATCCTTGGGGTGAATCTCGATACATCCATGAACGATCATCCATGACTTATATTGAACCTCTATAAAATTATGATGACATCATGTATTAATTAACTAAGTTATGTAAATAAACTTGCAAAAATATTACTTTACCTTGAGATTATCCAACAAACCAATCACAACTTCTCATAAATATTAAATATTCATTATCATTTATCAACGTCCATACAAATTAAAATATATAAATTTACAGAAATTACCACTCCGCAATACCATTGATAAAACTTTAAACGGACCCATTAAGCAAGCTATTAATTATTTCAAAACAGCACATGTACTTCGGTAGTTCCATAAAGTTTTAACAATTTACAAACAAATACAATCCTACAAAATCTAAAACAAACCATAACAGATATAGAATTATACATTCATATACTACAAGTTTGTTTGAGAAATAACAATAAAACATGTATATCTACTAACAAAATACATATACTAAAAAAACAATAAAATTGACATTTAATTAAATGTTAAAATTTTAAAAGATAGAATTACTTACAAAAATTGATAAAATCCGTCGGTAAATCAGAACACAGATGCTGTGACCACAAAACTTCAAGAAATATAACTTGTTGTGCTGATATGAGGGAGATTTTTGTTTGGGGGGGAGGGGGGGCTGGTTGTTTGCAGATGGGGAGAGTTGGGATTAGGAAGAAGAAGGAGAAATAGGTGAGGAGAGGGTCGGCCGAGTTTACATATATTAACTTTTTCCGACGGTTTCACCGACGGAATTTCTGTCGGTGATTCTGACGGAAAAACCAAAAGTCACCGTACGGATCTGCCATTTCAAATCCTTCGGTGAGTCCATCGGCAATTTAAACAGCGAACCGGTCACGTCACTGTACGGGCTGTCGTTTTGAATTTGTCGGTGATCCCGTTAGAAAAAATAACCCGCCAAAACCTCCACGTCAGTGACTCGCTTTTTTTTTTTTAAATTTGGAAACTTTACCGACGGAAATTTTTCGTCGGTAGTTACCGACTGAATTCCGGATTGAAAAGTTTCCGTCGGTAGTTACCGACTGAATTACAGACGGAAAATTGTCCATCGGTAATTTCGACCTCAAATTACCAACAGACATATTCCGTTGGTAAATCTGTTGCTATTTAACGAATTTGTGGTAGTGATGGCTAATGCTTGTGATCAAATTTCTAGGTGAGTCAATGGTTATGATTCAAGTTTGGAAAGGATCCAACTCCTTCACCTCGTATAAATGAGTCCTATAAATGAGGGTGAAATTCAAGTGATAAAAGAGGATGAAAACCGAAGCAAAAGAGAGGGAGAAAAGGGGAGAGAAAAAAAAAGCTACCCCGTCCTTGCACCAGAAGAAGAAAAATAAAACCAAACAACCCTTTCCCTTGCAAATAGGTTAAACTAGAAACCATACTCTATACTACCATCGTGATCCATCCCCATCACCATAACTTCACTGCAAACTTCCACCCTTGTTCTCCTCTCGCTAGTAGCTCCACCGTGGATCACCAGTGACTCTGGCAGCACCACACCAGCACCTTGTCAACCCTCAAAGTTTCTAGACCAGTGAAGCTCCCCAAGTTATTGTTTTTCTTGGTTCAAAGACTGCATTAGCAACTTCAATAGCAGCCCCTCTCGGTTGAACCATCATTGCCATCAAACCTTCACGCCTAGGCCAGGTAATGTCCTTCTTCTCTTGCTTCCTCATGTGATAAGCTTATGCATGTAGGTGTGTGTGCTGTGTAATGATTAAGAGAAAAGAGAAGAAGTGTGTGCAGTGCAGTAGGTGAAAACATGAATGCATGTATTCAAATTTTGCAAGATAATGGCCATCGGGACGGGTTAGTGAAGAAATGAGGCTAGGCCTCCTGCTTAGCCCAGCTGGTGTGGCTGGGACGAGTTTCATAAAGAAGCCTTTAAATATTCTACTGAACCAACAAAATCAAGTTGGCATGCGTAACCTCGGGCTCGGACTTTAGATCCATTAAGCTCAATTTATATTGTTGGGCTAAGCCCAATCTAGACTTAAAAGGCAAGTTTGGTATGCCTCATTTATATCAAAGTGAATTTGTTTTTTCTCGTGTGTTTTCCAAACACGATGTTAAGGTTCTTTTCATACCTGTAGTTTTAGGCTAAAGACAAACAAGCTCTATTGACCCCTTTCTTAGCATTATGTTGTTTTTCTTTTAATGTCTAGCTAAACATGCTCTAAATAATTTTAAAAAAAATTTAAAAAAATTTAAGGATTATTTTAAAATTATTTGTGGGTCCCTCACGTATTTTTCAACAATTTTACTTAATACATGTTTTAAAAATATATGTTTTCTCTGAAATTAAAAAAAAAAAAAAATAAATTCCTTATTTAAAAAATATAAAAATATATATTTTTTTCTAAAGAATTTCACTTAATATTAGGATGTAGACTTGTATTATAAGATACAAACTCAATATTAAAAATACGTGCTTTTTTCTGAAATTTTGTTCAAAACTTTTTTCATTTCAAAAACACAAAAAAATGTTTTATTTGTGTGCATACATGTAAATTCTAAAATTTCTTCATGCATATTTTTATAAAAAGTAAAACATTTCATTTTTTATCATGTTTTTTAAAAATACAAAAATGAATATTATAACTAATTTATGATTATCTATTAGATTTGATCAAAATTTCAAAAAATATCAATTAATTTTTTTAATTAATATTCGGAATATGAACTTTACAACGTAATGCATACTCCTAATATTAAATTAAATGAATTAATAGCAATAAATATTATGACTTGGTTGTAGTTGTAGACTTTATTATTTGAGAGTATAAAATTATACTGTAAGGTATATTCTTAGATATTAAAGATACAAAGTAAGAAATAAATGCGATGCTAAAATTTGGGCCCTAGAATGATTAAGATTTAACTTGATAAGATTACGATTTTCTCACGAAGGGAGATCTGCTGTAAACCATAAATATACCAACAAATAGAAACATGATCTAGAAAAACAATCAATCAACAATGCAATTTACCATAGATAGGATGAATTGGTGGTGATGTGTCTTTCCTTATGCACAACTAGTCCCCTTACCTAAACTCTCAGAGACCATTAGGTTTCCTAGTGATCTTACTAGGTGGCAACTCTAAAATCTTAATTTTATGATTTATCCCAACACATCCAAAACTCTTGATCCAGGAGAGAGACATGCCATTCGACGCCATGAACGCCACAACAAGATAACAACTCTACTAGAAACTTTTTTGGTTGGACTAAGCTTTGTTGATTGTTTTTTTGTTGTGCCTTATTTATTTTGTTGGATTGTGTGATTTAATTTTAGCATATTTTTTTTTTACATATTGTTTATGCATAAGCATATTGGATATGGATTAATACCTTCATGCATCTTAATTTTGAGAATAAACCCAATTCTTGGCTAGGTGGGGGAGTATCGGTCTGCCTCATGACTTTTAGTTGGGGTTTATATTTTGAAACACCCAACTATGAAATGAGAGTTTACTTGGTAATGACGGTTACACTATGCCTTAACCATTTTTTGTAAATTCTTATACTACTTTCAGGAGATGTAGTTACTGGCAGATAAACCCTTTTAAGATCAGGTAGCAAGCCTACCACTCATGTAATAACTAAAACCTACCTTTAGGATGCTGACTCCCTAATAATTCGTTATGTATCAAGGAAGTCCTGATAAAAAATCCTAAACTCTGCAGAATTTATTCGAGCTAAGACCATGACTTTCATGACCATTTTTTAGTACAACCAAAAATCAAAGATGATACAATTGGTTGAGGGGGACTGCCTAAGGACCAAGGCCGGGGAATTATCGAGTATGATCAAAGTACATTGCTTAGTGAATAACATGAAGAAGCTTGTGTCAGTCTTGGGATATATGAACGAGACCCTTTCTAAAAGAAGGTATGAGAGAATTGTTCATTTGGTGAGGCTTCTAGTATAGATTTCTGCAACCAAGGTCCTGTTGCATTTCTAAGACCCGGGTTACAGATGCTTTACTTTTAGAGAAATCAACATGACCCCTATTATCGAGGAATATGCTCAAATCCTAAATTTCCCAAATGACCCTCACAAGGTGTATTTCAAACAAAGAATTGGGGAAATGACTATCAAAGTCACCAAATTATTGCACCTAGACCAAGTTGACCAGTACAGGACAATCAATGAGGGGTTTAAGTACTCATTGAAACGAAGCTGAAGGCAAATAAAGATGGGGGAAAGTTAAGAGAAGAGAGATAACAATCGATCGCTTTTTCTATATTTGGGTCGGTCATGTTTCCTTCAGAAGTTGCTAGGATCATCAATGTCAAAGCCACCAATGACTTTGTTGAATATGAATGAACAATGAATAACCATACTACAACTGTCTTGGCTGAAACTTTCCTGTTGATAAACCACTAGAGGCTACATAGAAAGGGAGCGATATGATGATGTATTCCATTATTGTTCCTGTAGATAGCAAGTCATTTGGAAACCCTAAGAAAGGCTTTCAGTAATTTTGTATGGTTTAACATGAAGCCCCTTAAGTTAGCTATGAGGAAGAATTGGAGTAACATGGATGAAAGGGCCTGGGTAAAAAAAATTCAAAGTTATCCCTTATATTAATTTCAAGTGGAAAGCCCCTTGGGTAGATAATTCCTTTTATATCATGAGTTATGGAGACAAGGCACGAGTCTCGTTGATTGGGTTATCTAGTTACATTGGCTATTTACCCTAATTAGTTGCTAGACAGTTTGGATGGATTTAACATATGCTGTGGACTTGGGGTTTAGTTGAGTATACTAGGTTATTTAAGAATTATAATTTTTTTGGTTGAATTAGAGGCTATCAAACATGATTGGAAGCAACTCATTCTAGTCCACACAAATGACCATGAGGAATCCTCAATTAGCCCTAATTATTTAGTTTAGAGAAACAATGGATTGTCTAGGTTATTTAAAGGTTTGGGAATATAAGGCCCAATGGTGGTTAGCAAAGTTGGACCATTTATCACTAGGGAACCAAAAAAAAAAGAGGGTTAGTAATGAAGAGGAGTTGCGAGATGAGCTAAATAAGTTGAGAATTAAGCTAAGTAACAGAAAGAGTTAGTAGAATTTCTTAGAAAAGTAGCTATTGAAAGAAGGAAAGATGAATGTCCTTTTGAACTAGCAGTTAAGAGAAAAGGATGAATGAATAGCCATACTAATATAAGACTTGGAATGGGGAAAGAATGATCAAACGATGATTAGTCAATGGCAAGGCATAACCAATAAGTATGAGAAAATTGCATAGGGAATCTAGGAGCAGTTGAAGGAAATAAATGGCCAAGTACGATGATTTGATGAACAAGCATGTGATGCTGGAAAAAGAACTAGTTACTCTAAAAAGCATCTCCAAAAGTGAAGCAAATGTTGATGAAGAACTAATTACATCTTTTAAAAAAGGAAAGAGACAGTAATAGAAAGAGGTTGGAAGTTGAGAAAGAAAAGAACATAGCCAATCATAACATTAAGGAAGAAAAACGCTTAAGAGTTCAATACAAAAGCCAAGATGATGATGAAAGAGAAGCTAAAAGAGTAGCCAAATCAGACATGAGGGAGTACTAGGATATAACAAAAGCCCTGAGAGAACAGGTCTCCATAGTCTAGTCCAAGCTAGAAATCCAAGAGGAGGAATTAAAGAAGCTGAAAAAGTAGTATTAAGAAACTGATGGAGAGCTGAGCGAGCTGAGATAGATGTTTGAAGAATAACAAGATCACATCAGTAGATTCAATGTACAGATGAACATGAAGATAACTGAGTTTGACATTAAATAAAAAGAACTTTAGAGGGCTAACAACTAGGTTCGACAGCTTGAACAGATAGTCTAGATGTTAAATAGGAACAACCAGTCACTAGTTGCAAGCAATAATGCGCTGCTCCATGACAATATTGTATTCCATTACAAGATCGAGTAGACAAACATGTTGATTGATATGGTGGCTCGAAAAGCAAAGAAACTGCGAGTAAAAGCCTCTTTAATCAGCGCAATAGTGCCAGCAAATACAAGTATAATTTATATGAAGTTTCAACTTTTATCCGAAATGTAGTCCATATGAGGATTGCTTTTGAGAATGAGTAGAGATATATAGGAGTCTTATCCTCATAAGTAAAAACTTGTATGAACTATTTGCTTTTGATGAATGAAAAGGGCTTAGACCTATTTTTAATGTTGTATTTTCCAATGTTTATAGAACTCATTTGAGACAAGGATTTGAGAAGGATCTTAATATATTCATCAGACTATGGGTTATACCTATATTTAACAAGGAAGTCATGTTAGCTCTTTAAACAGGCTAATCCATATTTGATATACATGTACATACACTTGCATCCATAAACATACATGTACTCATGCTTTGGGGTTTTAAATGTCAGGTTTGCATATTCAGGTTGAATCATAGATCTTTAGAAAGCCCAAACCCGCAAAGTTTATAACACCTGACTTCGATAAAGAAACATGAAAGATGAAGAACACGCTCACCATGATGCCCACTTCTAAAAGGAATTGGACTCCCTGAAGATTAACATGGCTCGTATTACTATCTTGCTTGTAAAAACGCTAAAAAAAAATCTCTAGAAGGCCTATTCAATCGACCTGTGACCTTCGCTTAAACTCAAGCAAAAATTCAGCCTAAAGAAAGGATGGGTGGACGAGGTCAGGAACGCTAATGCAATACAGTGTTTGCACATTCAACAACATCTGTAACAACCATAACATCCATAGATGTATTCACCAATGAATCGCATAAGACAAAATCTTCCAAGGACATTGTTTATGATAAGATAACAACGTTAGAAGCAAGAGTAAAGGCATCGAGGGTGTGGACGTTTAGGATCCTGTATAGGCCGTAAAGATGTGTCTAATTCTGAATATGATTATATCAAAAAAGTTTCATGTATTAGTGTTTATAAAGAACACCAGAACTCAGTGCCTTGCCACTCATCCCAAGTATTATTGCAATAAGATGGTTGAAGTCGTGCATACCAAAAAAAATATTGATGCACTTATTTTAGGACAGTTTGAGGGGGGCAACACTAAGTTAGTATATGAGGCTAGATAATGCAAAGATTCAGAGATAGAAGGACCTAGTGGATGCTTTCATCAAGTAGTATAAGTACAATATGGATTGTCGTGCCCTCCTCGAGGGGGCGCGACGTCATGGTGACATTTTCTGAATGGTGTCCTGAAATGATCTTTGGTTGGATAAGGGAGTTGCCACCTAGTATTATGATTACTAGGAACTCTAACTACTATTTTAGAAATTCTAGGCAAGTGACTGATTGCATAAAATGAATGTAGGCTGCTTTGTTTATTTATTTATTTTTGTTATGGTTTGATGATGTTTCTATTTCTATCAGTCTACTATGATGGGTTTGCTACGATGAACAAATCCTAGTTTTCTAAGGTCTAAAATAGTGAAATGTCCTCAATTATCATTAAAGGTTTTTTTCAGGATAAACTTGTAATGTTTTGCTATCGTGTCATTACAAATAATATTTAAGATAAAATTCATTGTAGTTTTTTTTTATCCTTATATTATGAGTGAATGAATTGTATTATTCATAATAATATTTTGGATATTAACCTTATACAAATTTTTTATCCTTATATTTAAGGTAGTAATAACAAATTATTATCCATGATAATATTTTGGATATCAATCCTTTTTAGGTTTTTTTATCCTTATATTACAAGTGAATAATATATTCTTCTTGCCAACAATAAATTTTTAATATTTTTGAAATTAGGCCTAAATCCTTTAGATTTTTACAAACTTGTTGTAAAATCCAAGAAATATTTTTTTTTTCAAAATGCCAATATATATATATATATATATATATATATATATATATATATATATAATTTTAAGGATTTTTAGCCATATGCAAGAAAAAAATATTTTTTATTTTTAAAAATTTTTTAGGCTTTGTTTTGCAAAAATCCATTTTTCTTTGTAATAATACAGCCAAACACAGGCGTAAAGAGTTTTTGCCAAACACACCTTTAAACCAAAAAAACCTTTAGAATAAACTTTGCCAACCAAACAAGGCCTTGGTCATTTGACTAACCTGACCAAGTTGACCTGAAATCCTTGGTTCAACCATAAATTAAACCAAAGAGTTAGGTTTGACCCGACAACAAACCAGAAACAAAAACAAATTAAACACCCAAAAAACACAATACTCAAAATTTCTTGGTCAAATCAGATTAAATACAAAAAAGAAAAAGAAAACAAAGAACACAAAGAACATTTAAACGTATTCCAGCAACATGAACTATTCATACCAGATTTCATGGAATCAAAAGCACATAAAGGTTGGAGATCATTAATGGATCAAGAATTATAGGTGTTCATTCACTTCGATTATATTAAATCTTGACAATTTAGCCACTAAAGGTTTCATTTCGAAACCAAAACCCTAAGATAAAAGTTCTAAAAGTCATGTTATAAATGCAAACTAAGTCCAGATTATTGGCTAACAATATCGTGTGAAGATGCAGATGTAAAGAAATGAAACAAAACAAGTCAAAATCACATAGATAAGGTAACGCTCCTAGGAAGAACGTGAAGAACATTTAAACTTGAACCCAATAACGTGAAACCTAACCCAGAATAGATACGATAGAACCAAAGCTATAAATATGTTGAAAATCATGCAAGGATCAATAATCTAATATTCATTCACTTTGATTATCAAAGAATTAATATGATTTTGTCAAAATGGGTTTCGGTTCAAAACCAAAACCCTAGAATTAAAACCCCCCAAAACTTGTTATTGATGCAAATAAACCCTAAATTATTAATTAATAAAGTACAACAAAGTGTTTAATGCAAAGGAATGGACCAAAACTAGTCCAAATCGTAGAGCTAAAGCAATGTTCTTTCTAAGAACACAAAGAACACTAGCTTAGAAAACTCAACCACTGCTTCGAAACTCAACCACTATTAGGCCTAAAAAACTAGCATTTCTTTAAACACAATGTTTTTAGTCCTCACAAACCACATTACCATAACTAAACATGTTTGAATAAAGAAAACTAATAAATAACATCAAAACATTTGAATCATACAAGAAGTTCCAAACTTCAAAACTACCAATTTAAAACAACATATATATTCAACAATGTGGGATTCAAAATACAAAAACCATTTTATTTTATAAAAATCAGTCACAAACATATTGTCTTGGCATCTAGTAGCATCAACAATAACTCCAAGTAAGATTTAAACAATAATGACAATATTTTACATACTAATCGAAACCAAAACCACAATCAACATGATCCAAAAAAAATATTTAGAAATATCATTAAACATGCATGAATAAGCTAAAGATGTGCCTCATGAACATCATTTACTAGTCTAAGTGAAGGTTTTATACTCTCCAAGCTCTAACAATGGCTGCTGCCTTTTCTTTTCCAAACTTGTTACTTTCTCTCCAAGTTGAGGAAATCTGGTGCTAGGATCTTGAACCTTCATACTTAAGGTTCATTTTTCAATAATATTATGTCCCTTTTCTCTCTTTCCCTCCCTTTTTTACCTTGATTTTCAAGGGGTATTTATAGGTTTTCAAGCTAGGTTTTTCTTATGGATTTAATCAAAGATTGATCCTCATTCATCAGAACTTGGCACTCTGATCAAAATGAAAGAGTTTTGGGTACATTTTAAAGTTGTGAGATCTATACCCATATTGGTTTTATAATGGTGGTTTTGCAAAAAACTTGGTTTTGGAGATTTTGGTGGTTTTCCTAAACTAGAAGACCAAAATGCATGTTTTTAACCTTTCGATCTTAAGAGAATTGTGGCTAACCTTTGATAAGAACACACTAAAAAGGTTTAAAGTGTGAACACGCGAAAAGATTAGTGGTTTTGTGAAATGAGTATCATAGCCATTGTCATAACCCAATTTTTGACCATTTTATTTTAATTATTATTATTATTATTTTATTTATCGAAAAGGATAAAAAAAATGATGAAACAAAATAATAATGATGAAAAAAAACAAGGAAAATGAAATAATTGAAGAATGAATTAAAATTTGGGTTAAGGGCAATATGATTGGAAGTTTTGGGGTTTAATTAAACTTTGGAATTAATTTAATTAATCCAATCAAGGGTTTAATTGGAGAATTGATTAAGTTTTGAGACTTAATTAAGCTTGGAATTAATTTAATTCATCCAATCAAGGGTTTAATTGGAGAATTGATAAGTTTTGAGACTTAATTAAGCTTGGAATTAATTTTATTAATCCAATCAGGGGTTTAATTAGAGAATTGATAAGTTTTGAGACTTAATTAAGCTTGAAAATTAATTTAATTAATCCAATCAAGGGTTTAGTTGGAGAATTGATAAGTTTTTGGACTTAATTGGACTTGGATTTAATTAAATTAATGAAATCAGGGACTTAATTAAAGAAATAGCAAAGTTTGGGGTTAATTAGGGGCAAAATTGTAACAGATTAAAGTCCAAGGATTAGTTTGTAAAAAGCGCCGAAATACAGGGGTCCAATTACAATTTATCCAGGGGCTTGATTACACGATTTCAGAACTTTAGTGACTAGATTGCAAATGGCCATTCCCATCACACAAACGGCGCCGTTTCTAGAAATCAGCCGTCGCCTTCTTCGTCTCCTTTCACAGGAACGGTTTCTGCAGTAATGCCTTTGAAGCCGTTTCAATTGTAGAGATGCTTGGCATTCTCTGGCTATAAAGCCAGAGAAGATGAGAAAGCGCAGGAGGAGGCGAGCATAACCGAAAAGCCCCTGGAGAAACGCAGAACAGGGGGGAAGAATAGAAAAAACTTTCGTTCCTTTGTTTCTTCTCAAAGAAACAGAGGAGGCCACGGAGAGAGGAGAAAGGGGCAGAACCGAGGGGCTGAGAGGGAGAGAAAAAAAAAACAGAGCCACGAACGACAGAAAGAAGGAGTCACAAAACCGGGGGAAAGACGAAACAGAACCAGAAGAAACCAGAGAAAAAGCCAGCGTACCCAGCTTCGCCCTCGTCTTCAGAACCAAGAAGACGAAGGGAACACAGGAGGGACTAAAACCTGGGAATTACAGAACCGAGAGAGGGAGTACCAAAACTAGTAGAGGGAAAGAGAGGATAGAGAGACCCAGAAAAAACCAATTCAAAGCAGGTCAGCCTCTTCATCACCTTCTCGGCTTCAAAAGCTGCTGAGAAAACAAAAGGAACACGCAGGCAGGTGAGTGCAGAAGGAAGATAAAGGGAAGCAGCGGGCGAGGATCCATCAGCACTGCAAGCGTCTTCGGTCTCCAGCACCAGGTAAGTAAACCTTTGCTTCTTTGTTAATTTAATTAGCAGTGGCCCTGTGCAAGTGAATTTTAATTCACTTGCACACTGAAGCAACACGCGCACGCGTGTTGCTTCAGCCCAGCCCGGTCACCAGCTTGGGCCCGTGACCGGCTAGGCTGGGTTGGGTCTAGCCCAGCCTATGTCGGCTGAGCTGGGCCCAGCCCAAAAAAAAATAAAAAAATAAAAAAAATAGAAAAGTAAAAAGGGTAGAAAAAATAAAAAAATGTGTATGCATGAATAAAAATAATGTAAATTTATTGGTTTATTCACTGACGCCAGAGTCAGGAATAAAAATACCGGTTTAAATTTATATTATTTTTATTCGGTGTATTTTATTTTATTTAGCTAGAAAAATAAAAAATGTGTGCATGCGTAAAAATCAATTTATTTTTATTTATTTATTCACTGGCGCTAGAGTAGGGAATAAAAAATATTGATCTAATTTTTCGTAGCTACGAATTTTTACCAACGCCAGAGTTGGAATTATTTGAGCTCGAATATTCATTGACGCTAGAGTAAGGAATATTATAAATAAATTATCAAAGCATAAACTAATAAACATTTAACAATTTAAGACAAAACAGCAATGCAGTTTTCCTTAGGCAGAACGTTTAAGGGGTGCTAATATCTTCCCTTTTACATAACCAGTCCCGGACCATAGAATCTCTGTTGACCAGTTAGGGTTCCTAGTGAACATAATACTAGGTGGCGACTCCTCAAACAAGACCTTCTCCCTTAAAAGAACCAGATGCCAGAAATCTGTTCTTTTTCCATAATTCAAGAGAATTATTTGTGGGCCGCCGCGATGTTGGGTGCGACAGCCATTGATGACTAAGTTACCCACTTTTGAGGCTTCGTTAGACCAACTCCGACATCATCATCATTAAAGACCACTTGAAGTTGATATAGAAGGTGCATACCTTTTGTTTGGATCCAACCCCTCTTCATTTGAAGGCCTGCAACCTCATGTTCATTCATCTAAAAATGCCAACTTGATCAACCTAGAATATGAAAATATTATGATGGCTGATCAGGGACAAGATGTTGTCGAGTTCGTTGAAGAAAATGAGATGTAAATGTTTTATGGGAGTAGCTGATCAACTCAACTTTTTTCTCCTACTCTAAATTGTTAGTTTAATATGCCCTGTAGCTAATCGGTTAGTTACACGTGGTATTATTATATTCATATAAATACATATTTATTATTAATAACCTTTTGTTCATAACTTAGATTCTGAGAGCGATGATCGAGCCAATGCCTTGTGCCTCGACCCCGACAAGCCCATTAGCTCCAACAGTACAAGTAGCTTCAGTTGCTACAACAAAAGCTGATAGTATAGTCACATTAGTGTAGATTGTAAAAAGGATGAGAGAACTTGGGTGTGAGCCCTTTTTAGGCAAGCTAGAGTTCTTGAAGGAGTTGTGTACTACCAAAAGAGCCTACAAACTAAAAGGCCACAAAATGGTAAGTATGGGTGAAGTTGTATCTGCTGTTGTTCAAAAGAATATGCCTTTGAAGCAAAAGACCCAGCTGCGTTTACTATGTCATGTGTTATTGGTAATGCTAGTTTTAAAAAGGCCTTATGCGATTTAGGTGCATCCATTAGTGTTATGCCTAAACATGTTTATGATTCTCTTAGTCTGGAGCCTTTGAATAAAACTAGTTTTGTAATACAACTTGCGGATCGTAGTTTGGTTTATTCACTTGATGTGATAGAAGATGTCCTAGTCAAGATTGATCGTTTGGTTATTCCATGTGATTTTTATAATCTTAATATGGAACGTGATTCTTATGATTCATTAAACAACACTCTTATATTATTTGGGAGACCATTCTTGAAAGCTGTCAATACAAAAATGAATTATGGTAAGGATACTTTGTCAATGGAAGTAAGATATGAAAAAATTGAATTTAATTTTCATGATGCAATGAAATATCCTTACAACAATATTTATTTTATCACATGCTATGACTAAGTTGATAAGTGTGTGCAACAAGTTTTTGATTATGATTGTGAGGATGGATTAAGCGTGGCTTTGAACTATAGCTATGATCTTACTGAGATAGAAGAGATAGAGAGGCATATAAATGTTCCCAAAAATGTGCAAGAATTAGCATTGACTTTGCAAGCTTTGCAAACCATTCCCCCTGGTAATGTCTTTGTTGATTTAGTATTTTCACATAAAAAGTTGTTGTCATCTATTTTACAAGCCCCTGAGTTAGAATTGAAACCTTTGCCTAATAATTTAAAGTATGTATTCATTGGTGACAACAATACACTTCCCGTTATCATAGTAAAAGGTTTGACAAGTGCACAAGAGGAAAGACTTGTGAAGTTCTTAAGTAATCACAAAACAACCATTGGATGGACTTTAGCCAACATCAAGGACATTAATCCCTCGATGTGTATGTATCACATGCTATTGGAGGACAATGCAAAACCAACGAGGGAAATGTAAAGGAGGTTGAATCCGTTTATGATGGAGGTAGTGAAAGTTGAAATTTTAAATTGAGAAATCAAGTCCATTTTGGAGAAAACAGTGCAACTTAACCGAGGAGATTGGAGTCTATGACTTGGTGATGCACTTTGGGCTTGTCGGATTGCTTACAAATCACCTATAGGAATGTCACCTTATAAGATGATTTATGGGAAAACATGACATCTATCAGTGGAGCTTGAACACACAGTTTTTTGGGCCATTAAACAATGTAACATGGATTATGATGCTGTTGGGATTGCAAGAAAGTTGCAATTGCAAGAGTTGGAAGAGATTCGAAATGATGCTTATAAGAATGCAAGGATTTACAAAGAAAAGACCAGGAGTCTTCATAACTGAATGCTTACAAGAAAGGAGTTTCTTGTTGGATACAAAGTCCTTTATCATTTGCGTTTGAAACGTTTTTCTAAAAAGTTGCACTTTCGTTGGATTGGACCCTTTATTGTTTCTAATGTTTTTCCTTATAGTGTAGTTGAAATTACAAGTTTAGAAATAAACAAAGTGTTTAAGGTCAATGAGCATCACTTGAAACCTTTCTATGAAGGTTGGACGACAGAACTCATCGCTTATGTGGAGTTAGCTGAACCAATCTATGAAGAATGAGCATGCCACATGTTGAGCCAATGACATGAAACAGAAGCGCTTATTGGGAGACAACCCAACATAAAAAGAAAAAAAAATCAGATTTACCTTCTTTTTCCCTTATCTTTTATTTTTCACATTTTACTTTATTTTTGTCATTCTTTTATATCCCTTTTTTTTATTTCAACAATGAGGACAATGTTGTGTTTAAAGTGTGGGGGTATTGAGAGAATTTTGGTTTTCTTTGTTGCGTAAAAAAATAATCTATGTTTGATCTTTTTGAACTCCCATTGGTTTATGAGAATATGAGTATTATGTATGAGAATTAGTTGAGATAGATGAAGATATAAATCGAATAAATGAGTGTGCATGCAAGTTTTAATTTTTAATTGGTTTAGGGATTGACTTTGAAAACATGTCATGTTTACTATAATGTTATACCACTGTAAGCTTTTGAGCCGTCAACATTATATTCTTTGATTGTGCATTCTTTCAATGTCATGTATCTCTATAACTTGCTTCATATCTTGTTGAGATTACATTCACATTACATATTTACATGAAGATGATACATGTATTAGGAATTTTAACCACTTGAGCCAAAAAGCCAACCTAAAGTATATTATCCTTAGTGAGCCTTTTTTGAGCTTGTTTATTTTTTCTTTGCTTTACCCATTTGTAAAGCTGCACTTTTTATATGTTTTCGTTTTCCCTTGACCAAGGATTAGTAGAGCATATACATGTTGATATCTCATGGGTTATGATTGGGAATTATGTGAAAAGAAAAAAAATGATGCTTGATGAAAAGATGGGCAAAGTTGTAAAAGGTGAAAGAAAAAAAAGAAAGAAAAAAAAGAGAAAGAAAAAAAAATGAAAATGAAAAAAAGAAAAGAAAAAGAAAAGTGTTCCATTGTGTTCGTAGTTTTTAAAATTTTATGTTGATTGAGCTTGAAATCAAATGAAGTTAATTATTGGTGCTTCAAGATGGAAACTTTGCGTGTTTTGATGAAATATGTTGTTTGAAAAATAATTTTTTTTTAAAATGCTCTACTTCCTTTGATTTAACCTTTTCTTTTCCTTTCTTTTACCTCACCTTAGCCTTAGCCCCATTACAACCGAAAAGGAAGACCTTTTGATTCATGCATTGTTTGTAATATGTTAGTAATGGATATGAGATTGAAGAACAAGCTTATGGTAGAACATATTCATTGATTGAATTTGAGAGATTTAAACACATAAGCCCTAAACACGTGAGTGTTGGAGTGTATATCAATGAGAGGACCTATTACTTTGGCATGACATAGATTTCATTTAAATCCCAACGATCAATTGAGTTTTGAAGTTTGCATGTAAATAAATTCATAAAAAATTGTTCTCTTTATCCTTCTTGATTGTATTCTTGTTTATAATGCATATATTCTTGGACATTGATGGGAGATTAGGAGATTAGTCATAGTGATTTAATTTAATTTATTTTCAATTTGATTTATCTATCCTTTCTCGAGGACGAGCAAGAGCTAAGTGTGAGGGTATTTGATGCAACCATATTATTTGATAGTTTCACCCACAATTAACTAGTGTTTTGCCTGTGTTTATAAATAAAATGCCTTGATATTCTTTATTTTATATTTTGAAGACACTTTTGGATGAAAGCTGCAAAAAGGAGTAAATTGGAGGTAATTAGCAAATTTGACCTTCAGTTGATGTTTTATGCATAGCGTGAGCTCTAGAGGTCAAAATGAAGTAATTCTAATGGCATTAGAAATATAACATCCATACCTTTATGAAAATCTAAGGTAAGAAAAATAAAAAAGGAAGAGCATGGAAATTGCAGCCTTAAAAGTCAAATCTCGCAATCTGATAGTGTTGACCTTAGTCCCTTCCAACTTGAATATCTTGAGCTACATAAGTCCATTTAAAACTCAATTTTGATTGACTTTTTACTCAAAGACCTATCAACGTACCAAATTGAAGCCAAAAACAATGTAATGCTTGGCGATTTCATAAGCATTTAGAATTAATTTCCTATAATTTGGTTCGTAAAAATACGAGTATTTTTTTCTTTATTTATTTTACATTGTAACGAAATTTCTACTGAAATTTTGATAGAGTCTCCCCTATACCAGGAGGTCCCAAGTTATCAAAAACTCATCCTGTACATATCTCATGTTCATTCCATTATCAATGCATATCCATATCGCATTGCGACCACAATTATTATTAAATCATAATATATTGCAAATCCAGGGATTGATTTTAAACATATAATTTACAACACAAACTAATAGTAATAAACTTGATTAATAACATTAATCATTACAAGCATAAGATTCTGAAGGTCTCTAAGATTAAGATAAAGGAACACTAACATCGTTCCTGTCATATAATTATCTAAAGAAAATACAACAACATCCATTTCATCCCAGGTTGCTAACCTTAAGTCATTCAAAAGAATTGAAAATGCTAATTCCCTAATTCATACAAAAGAACTAGACACCTAGGACATTACTCCTAACGGGAATGAAAAAGACCTACAACATCAAAATAAGAGAATAATTATATTAAATAAATGAAATACAACCAGATAATAGAGGGTCACTACTACATGTAACTACGCATATGTGTACCCACTCGATAGGGCATAATCATAGTTGATCCGCAAAAAATGATCATTTACTACATCTAACGCCTATCCTTCCATAACCTACTTATGGTTTTCTTTTCGATTATCACACATACTTTTGTCGATTTTCCCTTTTTCTTATTCGCTCCAAATTCTGAGGCAGTTGCTGCCGACACTAATAACTCCTATTAGTGTCATTAGTCATCTTTACCCGGATAGATTAATCAATTCCTTAGCAATGCCGCCACCAACTTAACTGATCGATGCCATTGAGTTATTTCCAACCTGAAATAGTCAATCAATTACTCTCCATCACTTGGAGATGTTCCCGGAAATGCCAATGCCAAGTTCTCTTGACATCATTAACTTCCTCCTTAGGAAGTTAATCAAGTTATTATGGGCTTGCCAATACAAACATTATTCGTCAGTATCATTAGCTATTCGTGATATGAATATTTAATCAAGTTCAATATTCATTATATTTCCATCAAGGTCATGCCGATGTTAACAATATTTGTTAACATCATTAGCTGCCCCTGTATTCTGTCACCCTAGGCATGAGTTCGGCCATTACTGCCGCTAACCCCTGACAAAACCTATCTGGTTGGTTTGTTCATAATGCCAAACTGTTACTGACTCTGAGCTTGCTGCTGATTTTGGATGATTTCAGTTCTGCGGGGATAATTTCTTTGGAAGTGCCCTTGACCCCCGCAATATTAACAACCTTGGCCTAAGTGTGGGCAGTTTCTCCATTTGTGCTCCCCTCGGCAGATATAACACCGCCTTGATGTTGCAGAACAATCCCCTAGTTGCCTTTGCCCACATTAAACATATAAAGGATAAGTGATCGTTCACTGTTCTAATGCTCTTCTAGAAAAATTTCCCCTGAGGTTCGGTTGTCCTCTTGTCGACCCCACTTCAGTAGTTTGAGCTGATGTATCGCCTACCTTTTTAAATTGACTGTACTATCTTTTCCCTTTTTTTTAGAAATGGGGGTCTGCTAAGGGTGTACTCTGTATCCTTCCATTTACTTAGACCATGCTGGCATTGTTGACCCTCTTTCATACAAACTTCTAGGCCTCTACTGCTTCAATAAGGTCTCTAGTCATCTCAAACTTAAATGCAATCAAGCCCTGTCTCTGCTCTTGCCGCAATCCATCCCTCAACCTTTCCACCCTATGTTTCTTACTAGGGACATAATACGAGGCAAACATGGAGAGGTATGGAACCTCCTTTCATAGTTAAGTACAGACATGTCTCCCTGTCTCAGGGCTAAAAACTCTTGCTCAATTTTTTGATGACAAGAGGAGTAAAATTGATTTTCAAACTGCGCTTTAAACTCAATCCAAGTCCAGGATACTAGGGGTCTCCTCGACCTCACCGTATCTCACCAAGATCATGCCCTATCAAAAAGCAAATGAGTGGCATAGTTCATTCGCAAGTCCTCTATTACATGCATATGATCTAGGGTATCCTCAATTGTGTGAAGCCACTTACCTGCTATCTTAGCCTCTGGTTTGCCTAAAAAGGGCTCACACCCAAGTTCTCTCATGATTTTTACAATCCGCACTAATGTGACCACTAGAGCTGCTTATACTGCTGGAGTTATTGAGATTGTTGGGGCCAAGGCATGTAGTGTAGGGACCGCTACAGATGTTGGTGCTATGGTTGGGGGTACAACTCTCTGTCTTTGCTGGTCTAAACCCTCAAATTGTAACCCCTCAGTCTGTCTCAATTCAGTGTCATGATTGAGTCTAATCGACTCTCCCAGTCTCAACTATTGAGGCTCTAGTGGCACATAAGAAGCAATATCCTCTAATGGATCCTCTCATTGCCTCTCCTCAAACCCTTCTCCTTCCATTGCACCCTTCCTCATGCGAACCATCTTGATACAAGTCAAAAATTTATTAAACTCTTTTTTTTCCACTTCTAAACCCAGGTTAGGGCTTTGATAACACCTTTACTTAGGCTTAATTAAACTTTTAATTCAAGGAGGATAAAACCTCCTTTTTGAATTATTTATTTATTTATGTATTTTACAAAAGTCATTATTGAATTTAACCTATCAACATCAATTATCTTCAATTTGACAAGATTTCTCAATAATATTATCAAAACTTAATTTTCTAATTTTCTTCTTCTTTTAGCCGAAATTAACCTAAGGAAGAAAGTGAAGATTTTTCTTTTCTCTTTGAAAAATTATTACTCCTTTCATATAATAACACTTATAAACCTATATTTTCCCATATTTTCTAAACAATTGTATTAAAACCTCCAATCCCCTAATGTTTTCCTCTTTTGGCTGAAAGTTCAATCAAAAAGGGAGAAATGAATTTTGTTTCTTTTATTTAAAATTAAACACTTACCCAATCATAATTCATGCTTTCTAACATGGTTCAATCATAATTTGCATTATTCTCATAATTTATAACATAAACCCACAATTTCACATAATCATAATTTTACATAATCCTTCATCAAACATAAAATTAGAGGAATTAATCATTTGGACTATGCTATTTACCTCACTTTGATAAGGATTTAAGGAAAGAATGCAAGAAAAATCAAGTTTTCTTCTTCTCCCTCTTTAAACCCTAACTTGAATTTTTTCTTCCAAAGCACTCGCCACCTTAAAATCACCATCTCTTGATGTTTAACTAAGTTAATCACTCTAATTACTCACTTTGATATGTGAAATCAATAAGAATTAAGTAGAAAAATCACACAATTTCTCCCCCCTCTCTTTGTTTCAAACTCTCGGCTAAAAGAGAAAAATATGGAGCATTTATAGTCTAACTTTTACATATTTACACATTTGCCCTCATTACTTCTTATTTATATTTTTGTCACTTAATTCCTTTTTTTACTTAATTTACACCATAACACCTCATCTTTTACTCTATTATATCCATTTACAATACTTGAAATCTTTTTATTTAATCTATTCAGTATTTTATTTATTTTACTTGGATTATAATTTATCGGGTTTTCACAACTAAGCATGAACCCCATGCTGGTGGGAGTGACCTCAATCCCTAAAAAATAATGAGTGTTACCTAGATCCTGGAGTTTAAATTTTGAACTCAGCAGACTAATAAGGCCGTGAATCAAAGTATAATTATTACCAGTAAGTAGAATGTCATCTACATAAACAAGCAGATAACATATATCATGATTCATAGTTGGAATAAATAAGGAGGTATCAACCTTGGAAGCACAAAAGCCAATCAACAGAAGAAAGTCACTCAGTTATATATACCAAGCCCGCAAAGCTTGTTTTAAACCATAGAGGGATTTGTGAAGGTGACAAGCATGAGTGGGTAAAGCAGTGTCAATAAAACCCATAGGCTATTGTATATAAACAACCTCCTAAAGGGAACCATTAAGGAAGGCATTATGTACATCAAGCTAACAAATCTGTCTATGGTTAGATACAAAAATGGCAAGGGCGAGCTGAATAGTAGTCAATTTAACCACAGGATTGAAGGTTTCTGAGTAATCGATACCTTCATGTTAAGTGAATCCTCACGCAACCAAGCACACCATCAACCCGACGTTTGATTTTGTAAACCCAATGGCTACCAACAACATTCATGGAAGGTTCAAATAGAACCATGAACCAAGTGTTATTGGCATGTAAGGCTGCAATTTCAGATGTCATAGCAGACTGCCAGCACAAAAACTGATTAACATCTTTGAAATTCAAAGGTTCGTGATCAGAGGAACATGTTACCCGTGAGTGTGGCTGCAGTGGAGAGGCAAAAACAAAGCTCAGGTTGGCAGACCTATGTTGTCGGGGACGTAGCACCATATGGTGTTGGCAAGAAACCATTGATGCAGTAGACTTGACTCGTATGGGCTGGTATAGGAGTGAGTAGTTGGAGAGATTAACACACAAATCTAAAGCTGATAGAGACTGAGTAGAACACTATAAGGAAGATGAGGGACCAAAAGGTCAGCCAGATGGCTCAACAGAGGGCATAATAAAGGGCACAACAAACCCAGTGGTTGTGATGTCTGGAGCTACAGATACTGAACCTGCAAAATGATCAATAAACATAGTTGCAACCGATGGTAAGGGGAACCTGCAAAATGGTGTTTTGATTGTTGGGTAGTGTGATGGGAAATGTGTTAAGGCAGAAAGATGGGATGGAGACGCTGGTTGTGGATTAGAGATAGGTATGGAATGGAAAAGACTGTTCATGAAAACAAACATGACGGGAGATGTAGACACGATTAGATGACAAGTCGAGACAACGATAGCCTAGATGACATGAGCTATATCCTAGAAAAACACATGGAGTAGAACAAAAATTTAACTTATGAGCCTTACATGGTCGAAGAAAAGGGAAACAAAGACATCGAAAATGCACAAGAAACTATAATTAGGTGTTTGATGAAACAGACATTCAAAAGAAGATTTGTTTTGTAAGACCGATGCTGGCATACAATTAATAAGATAAACCAATGTTTCAAACGTATAATTCCAAAATTTTAGAGGTGCTTTACAATGCCCAAGTAATGTAAGACCAATTTCAACGATATGATAGTGATGACCCTCAACAATATCATTTTGTTCATATGTGTGTGGTCATATTATGCGAAATAATGCGAAATGATGAATACCAACAGTTTTGAAGAAGGAATTTAATTTATGATATTTACTACCTAGTCAGTTTGAACTGATTTTATTTTGCAAGAGAATTGTCGTTTCACCAAGACTTGAAATTGGTGAAACACAATAGATTTGCACCATGAGGATAAAACCAAATAAGTTTTGTGTGTGCATCCACAAAGATCACAAAATATCAAAAACCATCAGAAGATAAAATAGGGGCAGAGCCCCAAACATCATTAAAAATTAGTTTAAGTGAAGCAAATGTATTTTCTGACCCGTAGGTTCTAATGACAGGCACAATGATTTTTCTAATGGACATGCTGGATAGTGAAAATTTAAAGGACATGATGTATAAATGAATTTTTTATTTGATGCTAAGAGACTCATAACCTAGGAGCTTGGGTGACCAAGTCGACGATACCAAACATTAGCAGAAGTGGATAAGCTAGCAGACAAAAAAGCTTGAGACAGAAACATGGAAAAAGACTCTGAAATGACATAGAGGCCATCTTTATTGTGACCGAAAAGTAAAATTGTCTTGGTTATGAGATCTTTAAAATAGAAAACAAAAGAGTGATATTCAAAAAAGACAGTTTTCATGGCAGAATTGTTGAACAGATAAGAGTCGTTTTTTAATTTGCAGTACATACAATATATTAGACAAAGTAAAGACTTGTTTAGGGGTATGTAAGATACTATGGGTTGTATTAGATGTGACAAGTCCCTTACCATCACCAATATGTAATTGAGCATTACCAAGATAGTTTTTGCATGTGTCATACTGATAATATCTGGAGTAACATACTGATTTGCGTTGGTGTCAAGAAACCAAGTGACAGAATTTGTTACTGTTGAAGTGTCATTGAAGGAGAGATTAACCGATGCTTGATTCCTATGGTGCACAAGTTCTGAGCACTGCTATGCGGAATGTCCAAACATGATGTAGAGCTGACACTTTAGCTGACGCCCCCACTAACCAGCGTTGGATCTATTTCTTTGCTAGTTTGGAAGGTGTAGCTGCCAGTTTCCATGGTGCTACTGCTAGTTAAGCTCGTTATTTCCTCCTCTAAAATTGTTGCCACCATATTGGGTAGAGGAGGGGTGCATGTTATGCCATCCATTTCGTCTTCCTCTACCCAACTGGAAGGAAGAACTATTGCCATTAAATCCTAAAAATGCTCGCTAGGCAGCAAAGGTAAAAGGGGGTTGCGTTGGTGTTAGCAACAGTGCAGCCATGAGATTGTATTGAAAGGAGCTTTGATGTAAAAATTCATGAGTGGATAGGTGGCTATAGAGCTCACAATACGACAGAGGGTCAACTTTTGTTGACAAACTTGTAATAAGATCAGGAAAGTCACTGCGGAGACCCTAAGTGACATATAAATTGAAGTCTGTGAGGGAGATGGGGCGACCTATGACAGCGAGTTCATCAAAGAATCCCTTAGCTTTCTACAGATAGGTAGTGACAGAATCATCACCATGTCAAAGTTCCTGAAGACAACCATGTAATTACATGATTCGAGAGTTTGACGGACATGCAAGAACATGTTTTAGTGTGCTCCATACACTTACAGATGTTGGGCAATCAACCACAATATGGAGCATGTCTATGGACAGAGAAGAGAGGAGGGAGCTAAGGATGAGTTGATCTTATTGTTTCCATGCTAAAAAGGCTTGGGAAAAACCAGAACTGTTGGTTGTTGTAGTGGTAGAAACATCATCGTGCGGAGAAGGACATACCATCAAGCCATAGACAAAGGAGAAGACACCTTGATCAATCAGATATGGCTTCATCTGCATGTGCCAAAATAGATAATTGGTGTTGGTAAGCTTAAGATTGATGACTTGCTGTGTGTTAGAAAGTGGGATGATGACTGTTTTTGCGGAAAAAACTGTTGCAGCAGTCATAGCTGCATTGTTTGCAAAGACCAGCGCATCCAAGGAAGAAGTAGGAGAGGAAAAGTTGTCATTGTTCTTGGTTGTGGCAACAGTAGAAGGATCTATAAGGGAGGCTAGATAAATTGGAAAATTATTTCTGGAGAAATAAATGGCACCAGAGTCTAACAGGATTGTTCCATTTTCTTGCAAGAGTGTAGTAGCCTTGAATATTGCAGTAAGAGATGACTTACTAGCTGAGAAAGATGCTACCTGAGGAAGAGAATATCACGGGGAAGAAGCGACTGCTGAGGGCGCAACAATGCAGTGTCAAAAATTGCACCAAAAACCAGCAGAAGAGGGAGGCATCGGTCAAGAAAAAAACCAGGAAAGAATTTGTTCTGCAGAGGAGGCAGCCTTGAATCTGTTCTAGATGTTTCAAGCTCTAATACCATGTTAAAACAATGTTTACGATTAATTTAGGAGGCTTACATAATGCAGTAACAATCTCTTATATTTATATAATTAGTGCCGCATAAAATAGTTACTGTGTAGCGTATTGTATAGTATAACACTATACAAGAAAAATACAATATTTTCTAAATTACAATACATTTTATAATAGTGAGAACCATAACCTATGCCATCTTTCAGGTTTCTAACTCTCATAATCTGTGTCAAGTTCGAGAAAATTAACTGTCTCAACTATAACTAGGAATTGATCGAAACAATTCCATCTTGCAGGTTGTGGTTGTTGCCTTAAGTACAGTTATAGTAATAAAATTGGAAGAAAGCCTCTTTTACTGTTTAAGTTTTCACTTTAAGCTATAAAACATTCCTCAGACCAGTCACCCCTTCACATTTTGAAGTTATGTTCTCTTGGAATTTGTGGTTTCTGCATCAGGATTGGCCCTTTTATTTGAAGGTTATAGTGGAACTATAACTATTAATGGTACTGTTCTTTTTCCCCCTCAAAATATTAATATTAATATAGAGATAACTTGTGTGTGTGAAATAGGTTAATGAATTAGCACTCAAGTCAGTTCCCTTTCTCACTGTAATTGGCATATTGGTAAGCCTACAAGCAGCTTTCTTAAACTATATCAATGTAAAAAAAACAATGAATGAAAGAAAATCCCATTACCTTAAAAAAAAATGAACGAAAGAAAATCCCATTACCTTGTTATCTCTGATCATAATTACTCTTCGAGTTTAGCTACATATAGGATCATATGCAGCAGGAGTTGGTCCAGTTCCTTTCGTTTTGATGTCAGAGGTAATCAGATTCTTCGTCTAAGATAATAACCCCATCTCCATATTGGATACCCTAAATACATTATCTTTTTGTTGCAGATATTTCCTATAATATTAAAGGAGTTGCTGGAAGCATGGCAGCACTAGTGAACTGGTTTGGTGCATGGGCAATTTCCTTCACCTTCAATTTCCTATTGTTCTGGAGTTCCTATGGTAAATACATCTACAGTGTTTTTTTTTTTTTCAAAAGTAATTTGACATTAACAAAATAAAGCAAGCTAAGCTGGAAACCAAGTAGAAAAGGGGGAAAACCAGAAAGTAAGAGCTATGTTTTCTTGGGATTGAAAGAATTGCAAACTCTGTGGTTTCTTGTATATATTAAGAAGGCTGTAATACACGTGATTTATACAGATTGCAGAATCTATTCTAGGAAAGTAAATAATCTATTCTAAGAAGGTCAATCACAATAACTGTGATTGCCTCAATCTCAGCAAATACAATAGGAAACAATAAATACAATAGGAAGAGATGCATATTACAATAGTTGTTCAATATCTTTCCTTTAACACTCCCCCTCAAGTTGGAGTGTGAATATCGATTACACCCAACTTTCGAAGATGGGACTGGAACAGGGGTGCATGCAGTGGCTTGGTGAAATTGTCAGCTACTTGGAATTGTGTTTGCACATGAGTTGTCTTGATTTCGCCATTTTGAATTTTCTCACGAACGGTGTGGCAATCCAATTCGATGTGCTTGGTTCGTTCATGGTAAACTAGATTGGCTGCAATATAGAGTGTAGCTTTGTTGTCACAAAGTAAGGTGGTAGGTTGTCGATGCTTACTTGTAGATCCTATAAGAGGTATCGCAACCAAGTAAGTTCACAGGCGGTGACTGCCATGGATCGGTATTTAGCTTTGGCGAACGACCTTGAAACAATGACTTGCTTCTTGCTTTTCCATGATATAAGGGACCTGCCAAGAAATATACAATATCCAGTAACTGTGCGCCTTGTAAAAGGGCATCGTGCCCAGTTTGCATCGCAATATGCAGTCAAGTGCAGTGGCCCTTTCGAGGAGAATAACAACCCTTGGCCAGGAGCTCCTTTGAGGTAATGAAGGAGCCGACGTCCTGTGTCAAAATGGTGCTTCTGAGGTTCATGCATAAATTGGCTGAGTGTGTTCACTGCATATGTGATTTCGGGCCTTGTAATGGTAAGATAGATTAATCATCCAATAAGTCTCCGATAACGTGTAGGGTTTTTAAGGGGGTCACTCCCTGTAGGCATAAGAGCAACATTTGCATCCATAGGAATCTTCTCAGGTTTGGCACCAAGCAAACCTGCATCTTTCAAGATATCCAGTGTATACTTTCGCTGGCAAAAAGAAATGCCAGATTTGGACCGTGCAATCTCAACTCCAAGGAAGTATTTTAAAGGGCCGAGATCCTTAATTTTGAAATGGGTGCTGAGGAAATGTTTAAGGTCTCGGATGGCAGCATCATTATTCCCAGTAATTATCATATCATCAACGTATAACAAAATGACAGTGAAAGATTTGCCCTGTGTTTGTGTGAACATTGAATAATCGGCTTTGGATTGAAAAAAACTAATGTGCTGTATGGCAGATGAAAACTTACAAAACTAGCTTCGAGACGCCTGTTTCAAACCGTATATGGATTTATGAAGGCGACAGACCGTGTGCTCCCTCTGGCGCTGATACCCTGGCGGTGGAAGCATATAGACTTCTTCATGGAGGTTGCCGTGCAGGAAGGCATTGTGCACATCCATCTGATGCAGGGGCCAATTGCAGATAGCAGCAACAGTAAGGAGACAACGAACAATGATGATCTTAGCAACAGGGGCAAAGGTTTCTGTGTAATCGATGCCCTCACGATGGGTGTAGCCCTTAGCAACCAAGCGGGCTTTGTATCTTTCAATGGAACCGTTAGACTGTTATTTAACCTTGAAAACCCACTTACAGCCGATCGGACGATGACCAGCAGGCAATAAAGTGAAAGACTAGGTGATGTTCTCCTCCAAAGCTGTAATTTTAGAATTCATAGTGGTGACCCATTGAGGGTGATGTCATGCCTCATAGGAGCTGGGTTCAACCAATTGAGAAATATGATTGATAAATATACGATAAGGTGCAGAGAAATTGGAGTGAGACACATACCGAGTGATGGGGTAATGGGTGCCAGACATGTCGGAGGAGGGATCGGCAGAAGCAAGCAGAGCAGCATGATGAGCTTGGTAATCTTTGAAGCGGGTAGGGGGTTTTGTGGGGTGGCAGGATTGGCGAATGGGCGGTGGATGGGCAGCCATGGAAAGGGTGGGGGATTCAGAGGGAAGGTGTGGGATGATGGATGAAGGAGGTGAGGATAGGCCAGTGATGGATGTGGGTGGGGCGGGATTGATGGAAAGCAGGGAAAGAGGAGGGGGACTGGAAAGGGAATCAGGGAAGACTGGTTGGGGCGATGGGGCTTGGTTAGGGATGGGTGCAGAGAGAAGTAAGGGGTCAGGGGAGGGGTTGGGTAGCACAGTAGAGTCATCTTGGGTTTCGGGTGGGGATGTAGAGAAAGGGAATATGTGTTCATGAAAAACCACATCTCGGGAGGAAAAAAAAATTTGTGTGGTAAGGTCATAAAGACGGTAACCTTTTTAACCGAGGGGGTAACCAAAAAACACATATCGGCGAGCCCGTGCATCAAACTTGTGTTTAGAGAGAAGATTGGTGGCATAACACAAATAGCCGAATACTCGCAAAACAGAGTAATCGGGAGATCTGTGATGTAATAGCTCAAATGGTGATTTGTGTTTGAGTAAGGGTGTTGGAAGACGGTTTATAAGATAACATGCAGTTTGTAAACTTTCCCCCCAAAAACGCAAGGGAATGTTGGCTTGGAAACGTAGTGCTCGACCAACATTTAAGAGATGACGATGTTTTCTCTCGACAATACCATTTTGCTGGGGTGTATATGGACATGAGTGTTGGAAATAAGTGCCTTTGTTTTGAAAGAAAGATTGGAGAGACATAAATTCACTCCCATTATCGGCACGCAAGGATTTGATAGGAAGGTTGAATTGGGTTTGGACCCAAGAAAAAAATGATTGAATTACCCCTTGTGTTTTCGATTTAAAATTTAGAAAATGGATCCATGTAAATCGGGTAAAATCATTCACAATGGTTAAGAAATATCGGGCACCAGTATGAGTATGTATTTTGTGCGGTCCCCAAATATCACAATGAATTAAATCAAAAGGTGCAGTGGACGATTTTGAAGTAAATGGAGAGAAAAATAAATGAGTTTGTTTTGCTAAAGGGCAAACATCACAAACATGATTTGGATCACAAACAATTTCTGGAATTTTATTTGAAAGTAATTGAATAAGGGCGTTGGATGGGTGGCCCAAATGTTGGTGCCAAAGATGGGAGGTGTGGTGGACATGGTGAGCTAGATGTGGATTTTGGGTAGTTGTGAGGTAGTAGAGCCCATTAAATTGCTTGCCCAGGCCAATCGTCCTCCCCGTGGTCATGTCCTGCACAATACAAAACTTATCAAAGAAAATCACAATACACTGCAATTCTCGTGTCAATTTGCTCACAGATAATAACTTCACATTGAATTGAGAGACATGAAGGACTCCATCAAGAGTTATTGTTTTAGATACTTTAATGGACCCAACGTTGTGAATTTCTGCTTTTCCTCCATTGGGTAACCCAACAAAATCATGAGGAGCATGAAGCATGTTATGTGTAGGTGCAAAACATGAAATGTGATCTAACGCTCCACTGTCCATTATCCAGTATATATTTGAATGTGGGTTATGCTGTGATAAATTGCAGGTAGGTGTAACAGTACCTGTTGCATTTGCACGTGAAAAATTATCGGATTGGTTGTGCAGGAGAGCAATCAATTGATTATATTCTTCGATGGTGAAAGTTGGACTTTCATTTGGCTTACTGTCATGCACTAAGGTGGAATCCCTGTCAACAGTATAGGCAATGGGTCTCTTATTCTTTGGATTAACATTCTTTCCATGTAACTTATGGCCCACAGGAAAACCATTGATATAATAACAATTTTCCACCGTGAGGGTGTCTCCATCACAATAAGAACAATTGAGAAACTTCTTCAGATAAGGACCGTGCTTCCCTTCTCCATGACCAGCACCAGGAGATTTTGTTGCCATTTGATTCCCGGGTCTTATACCACCTCTGATGTAGCGACTGGTCTGCATAGCATGGGATCCGATCTGCCGATTTGCCACATCCATTAGTCGCTTGTGTTGGATGACTAAGCCATGAACACATCGTGTGTCTAGGATCAGTGACATCATCAGATCGACCCACGCACTGTTGAGTAAGCTTCATTAAGACCCATTAGAAACTGCATGACTCTCTCCTTTTCTTCTCTTGAGGCTTGTGTTTTGGAACCCTTGCAGGTGCATATGATGGGTTCATGGGAGGAATCTAATTCATCCCATAGAGTCTTGAGTTTAGTATAGTATTCTGAAATTATGAGGTTCCCTTGTCGATGCTCAGCGATTTCTTGGCGGATTTGAAAAATCCTGGAGTCATTGCTTTGTGATAATCGATCCTTGAGGTCATTCCATACCATAGATGCACTAGTGCAGTAAAGCACACTGCTTGAAATATCAGGATTCAGTGACTGTAAAATCCATAACAGCACCATGTCGTTGCATCTCTACCAAACACCAAATTTGGTATCGGTGCTTGTTGGAGGTGTGATGGTTCTGTCAATAAATCCCAGCTTGTTTTTGGCACTCAAGGCAATACGCATTGAGCGGCTCCATTGACCATAATTGTGTCCTTCAAGAGGCTTGGAAACGAGAACAAGACCTGGTGAGTCTGAACTATGTAGAGTGAGTGAGTCGGGTGTGTTGTCATCCATGTTTATGTTTTGTGTTGGTTGATTTTTGGTGGTAGCGGAAGGTGTGAATAGGTTCACCAATACTGGTGCTCTGATACCATGAAAGAATTGCAAACTCTGTGGTTTCTTATATATATTAAGAAGGTTGTAATACACGTGATTTATACAGATTGCAGAATCTATTCTAGGAAAGTAAATAATCTATTCTAAGAAGGTCAATCACAATAACTGTGATTGCCTCAATCTCAGCAAATACAATAGGAAACAGTAAATACAATAGGAAGGGATGCATATTACAATAGCTGTCCAATATCTTTCCTTTAACATGGATAAGTAAAAAAGAAAAAGAAAAAAGATGTGCGAACTAAAATCTGAGTTATTCAAGTGTTATTTTCTGATACCTTTAAAGTCTTTATGCTACAATCAATGCAATGACCATAGAGTTTGTGGTATTGCTTGCGCCAGAAACAAGAGGGAGAACCCTAGAACAAATTCTAGTAGACATTAACACTTGGTGACGTTTAGTATGAGGTTAAAAAAATAGGAATAATTATTGCAAAACTAATAATTATAAAAATAATATATATGGATGTAAATATTAGTTTTCATAGATGTTTGGTGTATTTATAAATTGAATGTTGAAAGAGAAAGAAAGTAATAAAATTATTAGTAATGGTTAGTGAGAAACAATTATAAATTAATTTGATGTATAGTTTGAGATAGAAAAAAAAATATTATTGATTGGAAGGGTAAATTTTACTCAAAAAATCCAACCGAACGGTTGTTGAATGTCACAAGGAAACTCTCTCCATAAGACATTGATGTCCAAACTCTTTTTTTAAAAAAATCTAAGTGATATTGTTAAATTTTTTTTTAGTGGAAAACAATGGGCAGGTTATGGAGAACTCTTTGATAAAGTTACTAAACCCGGTTCAGGAGGTCAATCCTAAAACTTCCCGATCCGATTGCTTATTTAACTCAAACTTCAAATTAAATCGTATGGAGTTGTCATAATATGAACTAGTTGATTTTACAAGTTTAAAGACAACCCAAATAATTAATAAGAGCATTGATTGTCTTAAAAAAACCAAGATGACATGTTTTTTTGTTTTAATATTGAATAGTGATATATTGGATCATACTATATCAATCTATGTTAATTTTCAAATTCACAATTTGGATCCTGGACACAACCGGAATGCACTAATGTCTCTTTCTTCTTCTTTTTTTATTCTTTTTCTAGTTGGGCATTTTTTGGGTTTGGGTGGAATGAAATTCAGTATTAAATTGAAGCATTATTAGAAAAAAAAAGGGCTAAATTGAAAGAAGTGAGCTTGGACTATAGTGAAATGATACTTAGGACTTGATTGAAGAATTATTATATAATAATAAAATAAAATTGAACAAAGAGGATTAAAAAGGTTTAGGGCTTGCAATGCATGCGCCAAAGTGCAAGGAGAGTCACCACATTGAGTTGGCGTGTGCAGCTTTCTTTAGCCTCTAAAGGTAAATTTCCCTGGTGTCAGTGGAATCATTGCCATAGAGACTTCCTCCCAAGGCGATACATGTTGGCGACTACCTTGCCATGACATGGCGTTGAAGATCTTTCTTTTTTCTTTACTCTTTTTATTTTTTTGTTGCTCTTTCCCTTTGGATTCCGCAACTAAATTTTAGATCTTCCCTTAAGGGATGCTTTTTTTTTTCCTAATTGTCAACTACAATCCCTTTAGTTTTAATCTCTTAAAGAGAAAATCCGAATATTTTTTCACAAAATCAAGTGCAAACCCAATGACATATGATGTTTCTTTGACTATGTGAAAATGCCACAACGAGCAAATGAAAGCAAAATATCAACGTCAATTGCAAAATAAATCAACATGGAAGAATCAAATCAAAAAAATAAAAAGTAGCATTGCATTATGTCAATTTACAGTGCAATTGAGAATGAAGCTATAACAATTGGAACAACAAATTGCAGAACTCTTTTAGTTTTTCTTAATAATTTTATTATTTATTTAAAACCACTGGTTAAATTTTAATTTACTAATATAACATTTTTCTATTTCAAAATAAATCTATTAAAAATATATATATATGATAGCATGAACCCTTCATTTTTTTATGGTTTCAATTTAACTTTTCTCCTTCTACATATCTTTTAGGATTATTTTTTTTTTATCAACAAAAAGATTAGTTTTGTTGTTATTAAATAATAATATCTTTAATGACAAATGAAGAAAATGAAAGCAAGAAAATAAAATATTTTAAAAATAAAGATTTTTTAGTCACCCACCACACCACACATTCAAATTGAAATTAAAAAAAAAAGGCTAAAGAAAACTTAAATATTGAAAATAAAATAAAATGAACAAAGTATTGAGAAAAATGTTAGAAATATAGAAAGTTCAAAGATTTATGAAAAGATTTTAAGAAATTATTTATATAAAAAATAATTTTGTAATAAGGGTAAAAGGTTTCATTAAGTATATAAGGATATTTGAGATATTAAAAATAATATTAGCACTTATTTAGTTAGACATAAAATGCAGTTATTAAAGAGATTAATTTTATTTGGAAAGGATATTATTGGGCTTAAGTTGAGGAGCTTTAGTGCTCCTTAACAATGGTCTAGAATCTAATACTTAAAATATTATTGAAAAGAGTTAGAAATAAAAATTATTTGATTGTGTATTTTAATGTAAGGAGTAGATGAGAGAAATTAAAAAAATAAAATAAAACTACAGAGGTTAAATTTTAATCTCGAAGTGTGGTTAAAATTAGAATCTCAAAAGTTGATTATTATATATTTTAATGCTCTTTTAGCTTTTAGTTTCCAACTAATTTGATCATTGTTGATAAAGAGTTTTAAATGTAAAAGAATTATCAAGATGTTGATGACATGTATTTTTAGTAAAAATAAAAATTATAATCATGAATTTAAAATATGATGCATATTAAATAATATTTTTTTAAAAAAATATTGAGTTAGTGATATATTAGATTATATTTTTTTTAGATTGAGATAGTAGTATATTGGATCAATTAAGATCAATCAGGGTTAACTTGTCAAACCCACGACCCGAGTTATGTGACCATGATAACTCTATAAAAAACAATTAAAATAAATGATAAAGTTCAATTCTCAACCAATCCAATGTTAAAAGATGAAATTAAAAAAAAATATCCAATTAAAAAAAGAACAAAAAAAGACCTAGATGAACTTTCAAACTCGCGGTCCAAATCATGCATCTCACTAGGTTTAATAACTTTTTTTTCTAAAATTATTTTTATTTATTTATACAGCAACAAAAATAGACATTCGCAAATTACGCAACAACCAAATATCGGGACATTCATCCGATACTACGATAATCCCATAGAAAATAAATCAAAACAAATCACGAAGATCAATTCAAAATCAACCAAATATTGAAGGACAAAAATGAAAAAAAAACAAATCATAGAGAAATCAATAAAGACCCAACGTTGAAGAATGAAATTAAAAAAAAAAACAACAAAAAACAAAGAATAAGAACAACAGATTAGGCTCGTGGGCCTTTGTGGCCTAGAACACCTCATTGGAACTCTTCTTATTGAATGGAACTTGTTGACCACAAGATCAACTTTTTTCATGGTCAAAATCAGTGTCAACTAATGATTTTCTATTTCTTTAACTAAACCAAATGACTCTTTCTCTACTATCTCAAATTCAGGGACTGAAAAATAAGAAAAATAGAGTTTTGAACAAAAATTAAAATTTTAAAAATCAAAGGGACTAAAAATGTTATAGTTTAAAGTAGATGGACTAAACAAAACTCTTTTTTGCTAATTTATAAATAGCCACTTAGTTTTCTTATGTTTTTCACTTTAGTTTTTTTATCTTTTAATCTTACTCTTTCTTAATAAATCAGTAGTAATGGCCACTAAATTGGAAAAAAATACAATCGATGAGAAAAAAAGTTTCATAACAAAAATAAAATAAAAAATAACACTGCTTTAATCCGCGGGTGATCACTCAAATTTGCATGGTAAAAACGCCACAAGTTTTTGTTTCAATTAAATCAAATTTGCGAAAAACTTATTTAAGAGAACATACTTAACAGTCAAGAGATCAGCATGTTGATTATTTTAGTGTTTTGCACTTTCAGCTATGCACTCCACAAGATTTTGTGGATTGATACACCTTCCAGAGTTCTGTTTCTTATGAAACAGTAATGTCTTCAAAGCATAAGCATTGGAGATTCGACTATAAAATGGGCAACACGCTGCTCACATAACTGGAAGCAGGTGAGCCAATTTATTGAAGTTGGCATCTACATGTGTGGCTTAAGAAATAATTTCACTGTAGCTTTTGTTCATCTGTTTTCTTCATCCTCAAAATCATTTTCTCAAGACTTCTCTTTCCCAACTACATTGAAATATATATATATATATATATATATATATATATATATATATATATATATATATATATATATATAGAAAGAGACGATAGAAAAGAAAAGATGGCCATCTGAGAGGACATAGAGAATGGTCATGATGGCGCACCCGAAGATGTAAGCCAACCACTCATGCCCGAGAATTTACTTGGTGAAGAAGGATCCGCCGGCACTCAGTATAGCTGCAATACTCGTATTTCTAGGATGGTTTACCTCCGCACACTTGTTGCAGTTTGTGGTTCTTTTGTAGTTGGATTTGTTAAACGTAATTTGTAATTCTCAATGTCTTTTATTGTTAGCTTTTATGGCTATGGCTCTTGTTACCTAGATTATGGAAGTCTATGTGTTCCTAGATATCATTAATTCAACTCTTGTTATTTTGGCCTTTCTCTCTTCAGTTTTTGTAAGTAAGAAAGCAGAACAAAAGCATAATAAAAAAAATGATCTCTGGTATTGAGTTGTAGCTCTACCAATCTTCTTTCTTCTCTGTTTCCACAATTTATTTCCAACAGCTTTGGCATCAGATCAAGGTTTCTTCTATATGGTTTCTTCTTCTAGCATTTCTACCTTCTTCTACACAATTACGTAGATTCCTATCTTCGATGAACATTATAAATACTGGAGTTCTCAGATGGAGACCATCTTCATTTCACAAGACTTAGTTGGTGAGGAGTTTGCAGAACAACCCTAGGAAGGACCTTCTGCTTTCTGGTCAGAAGAAGACGCAAAGGAATACAAGCAAAATGTGTAGAGAAATGCAACTGCTTTGAGAATAATATAGCAAGGAGTAAGCAAATCTATCTATCCCAGGGTTTTCTCTATTAAGAAGGCAAGAGAAGCATATGAGATACTGAGAAATGAATTCCAAGGCTCTCAGAAAGCCATTTCCATTCGGCTGCAAAATTTATGGAGAGAATTTGAAAATCTTACAATGAAGGATAATGAGTTGATTAAAGATTTCTCTTCTAGAACTACTAAAATTATCAATTAAATCAAAAGTTGTGGAGACAATGTTTCTAATAAAAGAGTTGTAGAGAAGATTCTCAGAGGTTTACCATAAAAATTTGAACATATAGTTGTTGTTAATGAAGAAACAAAAGATATGTCAAGACTTTCAGTTCATGAATTGATGGGATCTCTTGAAGCACATGAATAAAGAGTGAACCAGTATAGTAAGCAACCAATAGAGCAAGCCTTCCAGATCAAAGCTAATTTTTCTGATAAGAGGGGAACATGTTTTCATCATGATTAGAAAGGAGGAAGAATGTTTTTCAAAAGAGACTCATATGGAAGAGCAGGTGAAAGTCAGAATCGCAGCAGAGACAGGAGTAGGAGTAGAGTAAGAGCGAATTTCCAACCAGGAGTAGGCAGCAGTTCCTATTGCTCTATTTGCAAGAGAACGACTCGTGAAACTCGAATTGTTTCTTCAAGTGCACCTAATGTAAAAATTCCACTCGTTCTAATATAAACTACTGGCACAAAAACAAGGCAAATGGTAGTGGAGAGAACAATGCAACAAATTTTTCAAAGGAAGAAGAACAACTATTCTATTCCTGCGTGAATGTAGAACACAAAGAAGAAGAAATTTGGTATCTTGACAGTGGTTGTAGTCATCATATTACTGTTGATCACTCAAGCTTTGAAACTCTTGATGAAGAGTTTCCTTCTCATGTTGAACTTGGGGACAACAAAAGGGTGGAGATAAAAGAAAGAGGTGATGTTGCAATCCACTCAAATGAAGGTAATAAAAAATGCATTTATGATGTGTTTTATTCTCCTAACATTGGTCAGAGTCGATTAAGTGTGGGACAAATGATGAAAAGAGGTTATAAATTGGTTTTTGACGATGTTGAATATGAGATTTATAATAAGAAGACAAATTACAAAGTAGCAGTAGTCAAGATGAGTTCTAATAATATATGTCCCTTTAACATGAAATCACTTCATAATGTTGCTATGAGAAGTGAGCATATTGATGATTCTCAACTTTTACATTTAAGATACAAGCACTTAAATTACAATGGCTTACAACTTCTAAAGAAGAAGAATCTAGTTTCTGGTCTGCCTTCAATCTAGAACCATGTTGGGATTTGTGAAGGATGTGTGTATGGAAAAATACATCATTTTCCTTTTCCCAATACTGCTTGGAGAGCCAAAGCACCACTTGAATTAGTTCATGCAGATATTTGTGGCCCTACATGAACTCCATCTCTAAATAATAAGAGATATTTCTTACTCTTTGTTGATGATTACTCCAAAATGATTTAGATCTATTTTCTTAATAACAAATCAAATGCTTTCTCTGTCTTTCTGCAATTCAAAGCCCTTGTAGAAAAGCAAAGTGGGTATTAAATGAAGACTCTAAGAACAGACCATGAGAGAATTTATTTACAAACCTTTTCTTGATTACTACAAAGTGAATGGCATTCAAAGGCAACTTACAGTTAGACATACTCCTCAGCAGAATGGAGTTGTAGGAAGGAAGAATAGAACTGTTGAAGAAATAGCAAGAAGCATGCTAAAAGGAAAAGGACTTCCTAACAAATTTTTGGCAAAAATTGTCAACACTGCAGCTTACATTCTTAATAGATCTCCAACAAAGACAGTCAAAAATCAAACTCCATTTAAAGCTTGGCACAAGAGAAAGTCTAATGTCAGCCATCTTAAAGTTTTTGGGAGCATTGTTTATGCTCTTATTCCTTCTCAAAGCAAAGACAAGTTTGATGAGAAAGGGGAAAAACTTATCTTTGTTGGCTACAGTGATGAATCAAAAGGCTTTTGATTTTTCAATCCTAAAAAGGATCAGTTACTGTTGTATAGAGATGTTATCTTTAATGAATCTATTGTTTGGAAATGGGAAGATTCAGTCAATCCTGAAACGACAATACTAGAGTTACTTCAAGCTCCAAAGCAGCTTGATGCTTCCAACTCTCAAATCAGAACTAGCTCAAGCTTGCAAATGAAGGAAGCTCATCGAGTTCCATTGATGAATCAGTATCAGAAACTCCTTCCAAGAGAGTTCATTCATTAATTGACATTTACAATTCTTGTTCTGAACAAGCTCGACACAACCCCTGGGTTTTGTTTTTAAAATGGATAACCAATCCACTCTTGATCGATCCTTTCTACAAAAAGGGTGTATGTGTAATAAACTTGTTGACATTGCTTTGCAAAAACAAAGACATCGTTTACATTGCGAAGTCTAGCTTTTGAGTTGATTTCGACCAGACCATAGTGTGAATCAACTCTGATTCTTCTGTCAGTTGTGTCATACCAATAGCATTTGAATAAAAACACTTTATTCTGCTCGCTATGATATTGCAATTCGACGACCTCTTCTAATCTACCATAGTAGTCAACTTCTAACTCACTACTAGTCAATCCCTTAACACAAACACCGTTGTTGTATGTCTTTCTTCCATGCCCGTATTCTTCAGTATGGAAAACATATCCATTGACAAAATACCCGTTGTAGCACTTAACTTTTCTTTCAGTGCCTAGGCTTAGTGAAGACAATGACTTAGCAGCACTTCTTCTCATTTGACAAACCTTGTATATAATGTACATCAATGAATAGTAAACGAGAATCACGTAATGACATGCATACAATAACTTTGCAAGTGAGAATGAGTTTCTGATAGTGCTTACATGTGTTCTGAACCACGTGGCAAATTGTTCATCTTGTAATTGAAAGATCTGGGATTCGGTCAGCTGTGAGTTATTGAACAACAAATATTATCGATGTTCCCTGCAAGTGGTAATGAGTGTATTATATTACAATATATAATTAACAGTATATTATTAACAAAGTTTGATTAGTATTACATATATATACACTTACTGAATAAAAGGTTTCAACTCATCACAGTTAAATAGAACATAATTGTGTGCTTGTTTGAACTCTATTTCTAACAAATATCTTCCTCTTACGACATTTTTATGTGTGGGTCGTCTAAGATTGGAGAATATTGACAAATTCCCATTAGAAGACACTTCACTGCCATCATCATGTCAGATTTTTTTCGGTAATTCAATAAAGTTTCAACAATTTACAAACAAATACAATCTTACAAAATCTAAAACAAACCATAACAAGTATAAAATTATACATTCATATACTACAAGTTTGTTTGAGAAATAACAATAAAACATGTACATCTACTAACAAAATACATATACTAAAAAAACAATAAAAATCATGATATTTAAATGTTAAAATTTAAAAAGATAGAATTACTTACAAAAACTGATAAAAATCCATCAGTAAATCAGAACACGGATGCTGTGACAAGAAGATTTCAAGATATATGACTTGTTATGCTGAGAAGAGGGAGATATTTTTTTGGAGGGGGGCTGGTTGTTTGTAGTTGGGGAGAGTTTAGATGAGGAAGAAGAAGGAGAAATAGGGGAGGATAGGGTCGAGTGAGAGGGGATATATTAACTTTTACCGACGGATTCACCGACGGACTATTCCGTCTGTGATTCCATCGGCTCCTCTGACTGCAAACAAGGCACGTCACCGTACGGAGCAGCCATTTTGAATCCCTCGGTGATTCCATCTGCATTTTCATCGGTGAATCGATCACGTCACCGTATGGAGCTGACATTTTGAATCCTTCGGTGATTCCGTCAGCATTTTCATCGGTGAATCGGTCACGTCACCGTACGGAGCTGACATTTTGAATCCCTCGATGATTCCATCAGTAAAAAATACTCGCAATAACCTCCACGTCAGCGAACCGCCCTCTTTTTTTTAATTCTCAACATTTCATCCGTAATTTCGTCGGTATATACCGATGGATTTTGGCCGTCGGTATCTACCAATGAAATTACCAACGGAGTAAATTCTATCGGTAATGGCAACCTCAAATTACCGACAGAATTATTCTTTCGGTAATTCTGTTGGTATTAAGTGAATTTCTGGTAGTGTAAGAAGACAATTTCTATTGTGAAAACAGAAATCAAACAAGATACTTTTCCTTTTGAAGACTCCGATTAAGACCCCTGACAAAAACTAAGCAAGGATGAATTGATTACTTGGATACATTCTTCAATGCAGAAAATTCTTGCTTTTCACACAGAATTTTCTGTTGATCCAGTAATCAATTCTTTATTTGCTTCAGCGACAAGACCCAGATACTCTCCTAGTTTCATGTTTCCAAAGCTCCAGCAGTGATATGACTTTATTTTCTATATCATTGCATATAGATCCTTTGACCCTCAACATCTCTAGAATGCTAAATTACAAGAAACCACTGAATTTTGTTGCTGATAGCGTTGAGTGATTTCAGAATCTTCAACCTCCCACACAGCATAGGAAGCATTTAAGAACAGCTTCAGGGTAAAAATGGATGCTACACTACCACTCTTTCTGTTTTACTGGCTTTTATCTTCCTCTCTGACGTAGCGAAAACGTCTAAAAAGAACACCGCCTTTTTAATGTAGTTTGCTCGAATCCACGAACAATAATAAGTACCCGAATCCACGAGTAACAAGTATGTTTCCGTAAAAGAATTATTATTCCAAAATCAAAGTGTCTTTCTAAGTGAGTGGCTACTTGTATTAATAAGCTTGCCATCCCTAATCCTACTCAAATACAACTTACGGAATTAAATAGGAAAATTAAGGGGTAACAGGAAAATCCCCCATCAAAGAGGACTTATGTCCTTAGTTCACGTCCTAGGCAATACAGAAATAAAAGAGGCACTAAAGGCCCAACTAAGAATATAAGTTTAATAAGGAAAGTGCTGCTGGCACTTCGTGCATGGTAGTAATTCCAGTAAGCTTGTAATTCAGTTTATGGCAACCTCCTTTTCTGCATCCTTGAGCTGTTCTGTAGCAGTGACAAGCTGTCCTGCATCAGTCTCCTCTGCCTGAAAAGAACTCGACCTCGAGTTAGCTAGATTAGAGGATGACTCGTCAGGTGGATGATATTCGAATATGTCAGCAACATTGAACATAGGAGAGATTGCCATTTCTGCAGGGAGGTCTACCCGATATGCATTGTCATTAATTTTCTGTAGAATCTGATAGGGGCCATACTTCTTGTCGCTTAATTTGTTAAATGTTCCCACTGGTAACCGCCCTTTTCTTAGATATACCATCACAAGGTCTCCTACCTTGAATAATTTAGGTCGTTGTTTCCGGTCTGCAGCTGCTTTGTATTTGGCATTAGACGCTTCCAGTTTCTTACGCACCTCTTCTTGAATGGCTTTAACCCGATCAGCCATATGCTCCGCTGCAATACTCATTCCTGGAAGTTTTGGTAGTGGCACTAAGTCTAAGGCATGGCTTGGGGGTTGGCAGTATACTACCTGGAATGGTGTTTTCCCTGTTGACCTGTTGAGCATACTGTTGTAGGCGAACTCGGCTTGAGCTAACGTAAGGTCCCATTGCTTAGGCTTCTCTCCAGAAAGGCAGCGGATGAGGTTGCCAAGGGTGCGGTTCACTACCTTTGTTTGTCCATCGGTTTGGGGGTGGCTGGTGCTGCTGAAGTTCAGTGTGGTATCAAAACACCGCCACAAGGTTCTCCAAAAATGGCTTAAGAATTTTGTGTCACAGTCTGAGGTGATCGATTTGGGGACCCCGTGTAGACGCACAACTTCTTTGAAGAACAAATTAGCAACATGCACAGCATCAGAGGTCTTTTTGCATGCAATAAAATGGGCCATTTTGGAATACCTGTCCACCACCACAAAGACTGAATCGACGCCTCGTGAGTTCTTGGAAGTCCTAGGATGAAATCCATTGAAAGATCCTCCCAAGAAGCTGCTGGGATGGGTAAGGGTAGGTATAACCCTGTGTTCTGTGATTGACCCTTGGCTGCTTGGCAGGTTGGACATCGTCTGAACTGGCTGCCAATGTCGCGCTTCAGTTGTGGCCAGTAGTAGCGTTCTTCTGCAAGAGCCAAGGTCTTATCCCGACCTAGGTGCCCCCCAAGCCACCTCCATGCAGTTCGTGTATTATCTGCTCCCTCAACGAGCTCCTTGGAATGCATAACTGGTTGCCCCAAAACAAGTATCCTTCGTGAACATGCATCCCTTCAGGAGATAGTCCCTGCTGACACTTACTCCAGATAGTTCTAAAGTCTTCATCTTCTGCATATAAATCTTTAAGACATTCAAAGCCTATAACTTCAGCCCGCATGGTGATGAGTAGAGACACTTTTCGGCTGAGGGCATCAGCCACTTTATTCAGCTGACCTGACTTATGCTTCAGGTTGAACGTGAATCACTGGATGAAGGAAACCCAACGAGCATGCATTCTGTTCACATTACTTTGACTATTGATAAACTTTAGTGCTTGGTGATCGCTGAATAGGATAAATTCCCTCTGTACTAAGTAATGTTACCACACTTTCAGTGCCCGAAATACAGCGTACAACTCAAGCTCATAGGTGGACCACTTCTGGCGAGCCTCACTCAGTTTTTCACTATAGAATGCAATGGGTCTTCCTTCTTAGGATAAGACAGCCCCTATGCCAATGATAGAAGCATCGCAGTCCACCTCAAATAATTTCTCAAAATCTGGCAGTGCCAAGACCGGGGCAGAGGATAACTTCTCTTTAATTAGTGCAAAACTGTATTCTGCTTCGGTCCCCCAAAGGAATTTCCCTTTCTTCATGCATTCAGTGATGGGTGTGATGATTCGACTAAAATCCCTGACGAATCGTCGATAAAATTTGGCTAAACCATGGAAGCTACGTACTTCGCTGACATTTTTCAGGGTAGGCCATTCCTAAATGGCTCGAATTTTTTCTTCATCTACTTTAATCCCGTTAGCACTGACAATAAATTCCAAAAATATAATAAACTGCTGGTCATGAATTTGCACTTCGTCAGATTAACATATAATTTGTTCTGCTGCAAAACTGTAGGTACTTTCCTTAAGTGCTCAAGGTGGTCAGATTCACTCCGGCTGTAAATCAATATGTCATCGAAGTATACTACCACGAAGCTACCAGTGAAGGGTTTGAGTACCTGATTCATTAATCGCATGAAAGTGCTTGGGGCGTTGGATAGTCCAAATAACATTACTAACCATTTGTACAAACCATCTTTCGTTTTGAAAGCGGTTTTCCATTCGTCCCCGAGCCTGATTCGAATATGATGGTATCCACTCCTTAAGTCAATTTTTGAGAAGATTTTTGAACCGGCTAGCATGTCTAGCATATCCTCTAGCTGAGGAATGGGAAATCGATATTTAATGGTGATTTTGTTGATAGCTCGGCTGTCGATGCACATGCGCCAGCTACCATCTTTCTTCGGAACTAATAAGGCCGGTACTGCACAAGGACTCATACTCTCCTGAACCAACCCCTTTTTGATCAGTTCTTCCACTTGCTCCTGTAGGACAAGACCTTCTTTCAGACTCATCCGATAGTGTGGCCGGTTTGGTAGGCTAGCCCCAGGAATTAAATCGATATGATGTTGAATATCACGCATAGGAGGCAACCCCTTTAGCAAGTCTGCTGGTATTATGTCCTAGAATTCTGTTAGTAAAGGCTGCAGTGCCTTTGGGATGTTGGGAGGGTCAGTTCCAATTCCCCCACCCACTACTATTGCAAAAACTTCACTTGCCCCGTGAGTTTCAATTATAAATGTCCCTCCATCAACTAGTAATATAGGCTTTCCCTGCACCTTTGGTTCTACTGCAGAGAAGTCTTCTTTTAGAGGACCCAATACTATCTTCTGCTCTCCTCTCATGAAAACATATACATTATCCCTGCCCTTGTAGGTAGCGTCCACATCATATTGCCATGGCCTGCCAAGGATCATATGACAGGCATCCATTTCGACAACATCACAAGCAATCTCATCCACATAATTTCGGCCAATGGAGAATTGAATGCAGCAGGTTTCAGTTACCCTTGTTTCTGCACCCTTCTTGATCCAGCCAATCGTATAAGGTGAGGGATGTTTCTCCGTCTGCAAGCCTAGTTTCCTTACCATGGTTCTGGAGATGATGTTCTCGCTACTGCCACTGTCAATAATAATATCACACACTTTTCTGTTCACAGTACACCGGGTCCTTATGTCGCTGGGACTGTTCCTTCTGTTTTGGTGCCAGTAGAAGTCTCCTAACGACCAGAGAACGTGAGAGTAATTCTCCATCATCCCCCTCTGTAATTTCTTCGTCTTCTAGGTGTACTCAGTCTCGTCCTCTACTCCTCTTGCCTCCAGGCCTGTATCCTCTCCTGGCTTAATCAGATTCACTACTCCCCGTTTTGGACACTGATTAGAGCGGTGTCCTGGTTGTCCACACTTGTAGCATTTATCCGAAGCTGGTCTGGAATATGGATTCCTTGGTGCTTCTGGAGGCACTACTCCTGCAGTTGTCACTTGCGTCCTGCTGCTACTTGGTCCTTTTGCAAAGTTGGACATGGGGGGTGGAGGGTTCAATGGGAACCTTCCTTTGTGTGCTGTCGTCTGCATGGATTCAATGGGGCTCCTTGGTATGCTTGTTGATCTTGTCCTGTCCAATTGTGCTTCTGCTTTTGTAGCCAAATTAATGGCTTCTGTTAAGGAGTAGATGGTGTGCATTGAGAATCAGTCTTGAATATTTATACGTAATCCTCCAATAAACCTCGTGACCTGTTGTGCGTCTATTTCTAGTAAATTATTACAAGAAGATAATCTGTGGAATTCCTCAACATATGCTTGAACTGTTCGGTTTCCTTGTCTGCAATCTTGGTACTGTTGAAAGAGTATCTGCTCATAATCTGGTGGCAGATACCTGTAACGCAACAGTCGCCTCATCTTCGACCAGGTCTGAACCATCCCTTTTCTCTGCCTCATTCGTGTGAGTTGCAATTGTTCCCACCAAGCGGAGGCTCCTCCTATTAGTCTGTAAGCGACTAACTTCACTTTTTTGTCTTCAGGGATTTCCATGTAGTCAAAGAATCTCTCCACTACTGCCAACCAGTCGAGGAATCCTTCAATCTGAAGCTGACCATTAAAGCTAGATAGGTCCATCTTCTTTCGAAACGACTGAGGCCCTTGTTCTCCCATATTGTGATAGCCCTGTCGATTGGGTCTCAATATGCGTTCGGCATATTCTTCATCGTCACTTAATTCTTCCTCGTAGGCTAGCTACCTACGTGGTATTGGATTGTGTTCACGAGCAGGGGCAATCTGTTCCCTGTAATCCTCGCGAACCCTTTCATCCTCACGCTGCTGATTATTTCCAGTTGTTAATCTAGCAAGAGTTGCTTGTATTGCTTGTAAGGTTTGTTGGGTTTCATGCTGGAAAGCTCTAAATTCTGCCTGCGTGATTACATGGTTTTCACGACTTCCGCCGTCAAGAGCTTCTTGTTCGTTCAGTGTGTTTGACATTTGAACAACGATAAACCTGCTCTGATACCAACTGACGTAGCGAAAATGTCTAAAAAGAACACCACCTTTTTAATGTAGTTTGCTCGAATCCACGAACAATAATAAGTACCCGAATCCACGAGTAACAGGTATGTTTCCGTAAGAGAATTATTATTCCAAAATCAAAGTGTCTTTCTGAGTGGGTGGCTGCTTGTATTAATAAGCTTGCCATCCCTAATCCTACTCAAATACAACTTACGGAATTAAATAGGAAAATTAAGGGGTAACAGGAAAATCCCCCATCAAAGAGGACTTATGTCCTTAGTTCACGTCCTAGGCAATACAGAAATAAAAGAGGCACTAAAGGCCCAACTAAGAATATAAGTTTAATAAGGAAAGTGCTGCTGGCACTTCGTGCATGGTAGTAATTCCAGTAAGCTTGTAATTCAGTTTATGGCAACCTCCTTTTCTGCATCCTTGAGCTGTTCTGTATCAGTGACAAGCTGTCCTGCATCACTCTCTCTCCTTCTCTTCAATCCAATTAGAGGGACGTGAAGATGTTGCTTTGAAACGTAGGGCAGAAAGTAATATGAATGGTGAAAAGGATGCCTAAATGTGAGATTTAAGCATGTCTCTCCTAAATAAGTAACGAGTCACTGTTTGGAACTTGTCAAATTAGAAATAGTTAGCATATTAGCACATGATCCTGGAGTCACCATAACAAATCAAAGGATCTGTACCAACAACAATTTGGAAACAATTAAAGCCATTATGAATGATGAAAAAGAGGGAGTGCATCACAGAACAATCACTTATATTTTCAGGAATATGACAAGTTTAATGGTTTATACATTAAAATTTAATCACTATTGGCAACACTTTACTATGTTTACGATGACGGAGAAAAATGGAATAATAAATGACTATGAAACAAAAATATTATTTTCATGGAAAAAGAATTATACACGAGTTAAGAGCAATTGCAGAAAACCAACTCTTAGGATAATGTACAAGGTATATTTGGGGTTTTTGTAAACAAAACAAGATCCTAAGGTTTTTAGCGTCGATACTGATTTATTGATTTCTGAGTATGCATGCAGTATTCTTATTTTGGTTCCATATTGACAATTGGAGCAATGATCGGTGCAATCACATGTGGACCGATTGCTGATTACTTTGGTCGGAAAGTGGTAAGAAAATTTCGATTTTTGGAACGTATCATGATCATCCAATAAAAGAAAAAAGATATTGTGAATCTCAGTTCTTTCTCGCTACACTTTTGAGGGATTTTGCTCTTGCATATTTTTTCTGGAGAACATTCACCTGATAATACAGTATTCATGTGGAATGTAGACAATGAGATTTTCTAGCACCTTCTGTGTTGCAGGATGTCTTGCCATTTACTTGGCTAAGGTTTGTGTCAGCTAAATATGCATACCAGAACGATCTATACAACGCAATGACTATAACTTTTACTCTGTCATGGTTAATACGAAAGGGTGTTTTTGCATTGGACATTGGAAGATTGGCAACAGGATACGGAATATATGGGGGTGCCTTGTCCTCCGTGGTACGTACATTACATTGTTCTTCTAGCATTTGATTAAAGTAAAACTTGTTGCTGATGATATTAATGTCATTGACTAGGTACCCGTTTTTATAGCAGAAATTGCACCCAAAAACCTTAGAGGAATATTAACAGCTTTGACTCAGGTAAATATTGCACAGGACGAAGTTGCAGAAACATTATGTTTTCGTAGTTAAATTTGATTTCATCTTTCTGAATCAAAGAATAGAAAAAATAGATAGTGCAGATCATCCATAATTATTAATTATACGTAAGGATCACAACTCGTTACATTATGGTTTCTTGCAGCTCATTGGTGCTACTGGAGTGTCTGGTGCATTCAAAATAGGGACAGTACTGAGATGGAGGATTTTGGCATTGACGGGTTAGATTCCTCTGTCCATTTGTATATTCAATTATCAAAATTAACAAAATTATTGCAAATGATAGTAAGATAGGGAGCTTAATTACTTCTGAAGTCTTGCAGGACTTAAATTCTGCTTGTTGGCATGTTTCTCATTCCAGTGTCACCTAAAGAGAATATTACACTAGCAGAGGCAATTACACCAGCAGGTCGTATCAAATCTATCAATCTCATGCAATCTGTTGATTCTACTACTTCAGCCTTGGAAGTCTCCTAATCACAAGCAACGGGCATTCCTTAATTAGAATGATTAATTGACATTCCTTTTATAATACATGTAATTGATTAGACTTACCTTACATCGCTGAGTTTCTGTAAATAGACTTGAGAAAGTCTAACCCATATACCAATAGTTATACTGCACTTTGTGTTTGGCAATTATTCTCAATCTTTCTATTCTCATCCCTTTCTCTTCCATTGAGTTTATTTTCTTATATGATATCAAAGTTTTTTGGAGCTAACCCTCAAAATATCGATCCTACCCAAACCAATGGTCAAACACCTAAATCTGGAGAATCAAGCAATCTTGATATGTCAAAATTGATTTCTGAAATGTCAAAACTTTCCTCACCTCCATTCTCATCCCATTCCTTCACCCACCTCTTTCAATATCTCATCCTTGTTCACTGTCCCTATGGATCGCACCAACTACCTGAGTTGGAAATCCCAATTTGAAGATATACTAGAGATGCACGGCCTTACAACAATCCTCAAGAACAACACAGAACCACCCAAAGTGCAAGAAGATGGTTCTGTGCACCTAGAGTTAGCGAAAGATAAATTGGTCCTGAGTTGAATCAAAGCAACTTCCTCCTCTTCCATCAAAACACTTCTCATCCCATATACCACTGCTCATCAAGCCTGAACCATGCTGGCCAAGCGTCTTTCACCTCTTACTAGCACCCGTGTATGGATTCTTCGAGACCAAATTCACACTCTCCAAAAGGACAACAACACCACAATGGTTGATTATCTCAATTATGCCAAATCACTCTTTGATTCTCTCATACAATCTGGTGCAACCATGGACGATGATGAACTCATCAGTTATGTTTTGGATGGACTTGGTCTTGAATACAAAGAGCTAGCCACAACACTTCACCTGTATCTCGATATTGACTTTGATCAAGTCTATGATTTAGCTCTAAGAGAAGAGCATTTACATAAACGGATGTCTCTTACCTTGACTTTAAGAGCTGCTATGGTTGCTGACCGTTTGCCCAATGAGCGCCCTTTCAATTCAAACATGCTTAGTCACAATCACAATCCTCATCACGGATTTGGAAGAGGACACAATCGTGGCAGGAATTGGAATCAAGGGCATGGATCAAGGCAACAGGGAATTGGGAGCCGGCTCAAGGGGCTTGGTTTCCAAATTGTCACTCTCAGCCTCGTGACCCTCAATCTACTGTCCTCACCTCTTCTCCTGCAACTCTCTCTGATGGGCGCCCTCCTCTGCTTCCAACACCTCAAGGCAAATTCTCAAATACCCAACGCAGTGAAGTCATTTGTTTTCGGTGTGATAAACAGGGACACATAGCTCGGTTTTGTCCTGACCGTAAACCTCATGCATACATGGCAGAAAACTTTACCACCTCTCATTCCCCTACTGCTGATGTGGCAAATATCAATTGGTGTCTTGATTCAAGTGCTACTCATCACATGACAGCCAACGCCACCTCTCTTCCCGATGCTCATCCTTACACAAGTATAGATAAAATTATTGTTGGAAATGGCAATCAGTTAGCAATAACTCATATTGGCAATACACAATTGATCGGGTTGTATAGATCATTAAATCTTAATGAAGTTTTGTGTGTGCCTGTTATCCGCAAAAACTTGATCTCTATCCGTCACTTTTGCTGTGATAATGACTATTACTTTAAGATGGATGCTAATGGTTTTTATGTGAAGGACAACAAAACGGAGAAGGTACTCCTTACTGGCAGTAGTTTCAATGGCCTCTATCACATTCAGACATTGCCTTCTATTGCTCATCAAATTGCCTGTTATGGAAAGCGTACAACACAAGATGTATGACATGCCAGACTTGGACACCCATCTCATTCAGTTTTTACTACATTGTTGAATAAGTACTACTTACCACTTGATGGTGCAATTATCTCCAATAAAAATTTTCATATCTACCCGTTGGGAAAATCTTGTCGATTGCCATTTGAAGACAGACAGTCTCATGCTCAATTTCCATTAGCACTTTTACATCTCGATTTATGGGGTTCTGCACCAATCTCCTTAAATTTTGGTTATCGTTATTATTTCTCCATTATCGATGATAATACTCGATTTACTTGGTTATATCCATTGGCTAAGAAATCAGAAGTTCTTACTACATTTATTCACTTTAAAAAGTTGGTGGAAAATCGGTGTAGCTCTCACATTAAACAACTGCAGGTTGATGGTGGAGGTGAATTTACCAGCAAATTATTTCTGACATTTTTACGTTATCATGGAATATCTCATCAGATCTCATGTCCATACACTCCTAAACAAAATGGAGTGGTGGAAAGGAAACATCGACATATTGCTGTAATGGGACTCTGTTTGCTGGCTCAATCCCGTTTGCCCCACAGCTTTTGGGTTGAAGCCTTCTCTACTGCGGTTTTTCTGATTAATCGCCTACCAACTCCTAAGCTTGATCACATATCTCCTTATGAGAAATTACTTCAACGCACACCGGATTATGCATTTCTCAAAAGTTTGGTTGTGCCTGCTTCCCTCATATGGTCCCATACAACAGGCATAAATTATCCTTCAAATTTGTTCCATATGTATTTATTGGCTATGATGATCATTATAAAGGCTATTGTTGTCTTGATCCTGTTTCAGGTCGAATTTATATATCTCAGCATATGGTTTTTTATGAGGCAAGCTTCCCCTACCAGCAACCTCAATCTACACCAATTGCCCAATCCACACCTACTGCTCACCTTGATATTGGGTCTAGTCTGTACTCTCAACAAACCAACAATTCTACAAGTCTAACCCACTCTGCCCTCATTATCCTTGACTCTCCATCAGTCACTCCTTCCACCAGCCCACCACAACCTTCCCCCACACAATCTATCCCCACACCACCTCTCTCCCCTAGTCCAGCAGCAGTCGTTCTTTCCCTTATCTCCCAATCCAACAACCCCCTATCATCTTTTATGTCTCCCTCGCTACCATCCAGCTTTACAAACCCCGCACATGTCATCCACACCACAACCCCCCCCACCCATGTCAACGCCTCCTCCTTCCCCTCTTAACCCATCTCTCCTCCCCAACTCTCCTACTACACCAAACCCTCCTCAAAAATTTAAGAGTCTCAAGACCATCATCCCCTTTGGTCCTGAACCAAAACCCCTCTACTCCCACACCACCCCGCACCCTTTACCCCATGCTCTCTCTGCCGCTTGCTCTGATCCCATGTCCCTTGAACCAACGAGTTTTGCCCAGGCTTCCAAATACAGTTACTGGCAAGCTGCCATGCAGGATGAATATGATGCCCTCATGAAGAATCAAACATGGTCTCTGGTTCCCGCCTCCTCTCAAATGAATATTGTTCGCTACAAATGGGTCTTCAAAGTAAAACGAAACGCTAATGGCTTCGTTGAGCGCTACAAGGCCCGCCTTGTCGCTAAAAGCTTCAATCAATAGAAAGGATTTGATTATGCAGAGACCTTTAGCCTGGTAGTTAAACTGGCCACCATTCACATTATCTTGTCTCTGGCTGTGTCTTCTAACAGGTCCCTTCAACAACTTGATGTTCGAAATGCATTCTTGAATGGCTACTTGGAAGAAGCAATGTACATGAAACAGCCCCCTAGCTTTCATGATTCTTCACGTCCTCAGGATGTACGTCAGCTCCATAAGGCTCTTTATGGCCTTAAGCAAGCTTCTAGAGCTTGGTTCCAACGTCTCAGTGCATTTCTCCTTGCTTAAGGATTTGCTCACATCAATCTGATGCATCGCTCTTCATTCATCGTTCCTCTTCCTGCACAATCTATGTCCTTGTTTATGTGGATGATATCATTGTCACCGGGTCTGAACTCCAACGTGTCCACCAGTTTCTTGATCAATTATGCTCCACCTTTGACAGTCGTCGACTGGGTGAGCTCAATTTTTTCCTTGGCATGGAAATTACACGGTTTACTGATCATTTATTCTTCTCTCAAACTAGATATGCAGTTGAATTATTGAAACGGTTTAATATGACTGATTGTAAACCATGTCTTACACCGTTACCTTCTAACACTCAGTTGTCTTGTTTGGATGGAGATCCTTTATCTGATCCCTCTACCTATCGCAGCATGGTGGGTGGCCTCCAATATCTTACTCTATCATGGACTGATATTTTCTTTGTTGCCAATCAAGTGTGTTTGTTCATGCACAACCCTCGTTCTTCCCATCTTCAGGTTGTCAAGCACATTCTTCGGTATATTAATGGTACAGTTGAGCAAGGTCCTGTGTTTCACCAGTTTGATGACTTCATTTTACGTAGTTTTTCTGATGCTGATTGGGCTGGCTCTGTAGATGATCGACGTCTACCACTGGTGCTTGTATATTTTTCGACCCCAATCTTCTCATATGGACTGCCAAGAAACAGTCTACTGTTTCTCATTCTAGCACTGAAGCTGAATATCGTGCCCTTGCCCACATGGCCGCTGAAATTTGCTGGTTTGGCTTCTTATTTCGAGAACTTGGTATCCCTCTTCAGACTGCTCCTTGCATCTATGTCGATAATCTCTCTGCTGTCCATATGGCTGTGAATCGCATTTTCCATGCTCGCACTCGGTATATTGAGATTGACTATCACTTTGTTCGCGAATTAATTGCTCGTAAATCTCTCCATACCTTCTATGTTCCCTCCTCTCATCAGCTTGCTGACATATTTACCAAAGGCCTGAGTTGTGATCGGTTCTCTCTTCTTAAGTCCAAGCTCAATCTTCGCGTTGCTTCGTTATGCTTGAGGGGGGGTAAAGAGAATATTACACCAGCAGAGACAATTACACCAATAGATCCTATCAAATTTGTCAGTCTCATGCAATCTGCTGATTCCACTACATCAGCCTTGGAAGTCTCCTAATCACAAGCAACGGCATTCCTCAGTTAGAATGATTAATTGACATTCTCTTTGTAATACATGTAATTGATTGGACTTACCTTACATTGCTGAGTTTCTGTAAATAGACTTGAGAAAGTCTAACCCATGTACCAATATTTATACTGCATACAACAGAATAGAACGGCACTTTGTGTGTGGCAATTATTCTTAATCTTTCTATTCTCGTCCCTTTCTCTTCCATTGAGTTTATTTTCTTATACCCTAGATGGCCGGTAAGCAGCAACATGTATACGTAAATAATAACTACGAATAAAGTAGATTTATGAAACGCTATCTGATGAATGCAGGCAAAGAAGGGACGTGAAAAAGAGTTTGAAACCCCATTACAGAAACTTCGTGGCAGGACTACAGATATACATTATGAGGCAGCTGAAATCATGGTTCGCAGTTTGTAGTCTGCATTAGAATTCATTGTCAGCATCTCAAATTTTACAATAAAGAATAAAAGAATGAGTAACATGTCAATTCTATGACAGGATTCTATAGAAACTCTGGAACGGCTCCCAAAAGCCAAACTTCTAGACTTGTTCCAAAGAAGATACGTGCGCCCGCCCTGTTGTTGTAAATATTCCATTACTTTTTCTACTGATCTTATTGCAAAAGAAGCATGCGCTCAACTATAACCTTATAGTTTAACTTTTTAATTATTTTATAGATAGGAGTTGGATTGATGGTCCTTCAACAGTTTGGAGGAATCGATGCGGTCTGCTTTTATGTCTGCCATCTCGTAGATTCCTTTCAAGGGTATAAAAACTCGACGGACCTGGAAAGAACATGGCATTTTGTCTCCGATTAATTGATAAAAAAGATCCTCTCTGCCTACTAATTTCAGTCTCCGTGATTTCATTCAGACATTGTTTTCCATCTTGAAAGAATTATTACTGTTGTTGTTGTTGATGTCAAAGTATGAACTGATATGCTCAAAGCATTCAACACTTTAATTTCTGTATTTGCAATATTTCAGGGTTTTCTCCGACTGTACATGTTGGAACCGTAACTTTTGCCATCATTCAGGTTTCCAACTTCCAGACTGCTAGTTAAAATTCAAGAAAGTTTAATTATCCTTGGAACTGACTGAAACAATTCCGTTTTGTAGGTTGTGGTTGTTGCTCTAAACACAGCCATAATAGATAGAGTTGGAAGAAAGCCTCTTTTACTGGTGAAGTTTCGTTGACATCGCAGTTAGAGCTCTAAACATTTCCTCAGACTAGCCACCCCTTCACATATTGAAAGCTATGCGCTTTCTTTGCATTCTAGGTTTCTGCATCAGGATTGGTCCTTGCCTGCATAATAACAGGGATTTCATTCTATCCGTAGGTTATAGTCAAACTCCTCATATATATATATATATATATATATATATATATATATATATATATATATATATATATATATATATATATATATATATATATATCTCTCAAATCACAGTTATGCTACTGCCTTTTCCAAATATTAAAATATTTAGAGATACATTGCGTGAAACAGGTTAATGAAGTAGCACTCAAGTCAGTTCCTATAGTCGCTGTAATTGGCATATTGGTAAGACAACAATTTCTTCTCAAACTATATCAATGTTAACATGGATTGATCTTCTTAAAAAAAATATAACAACAGAAAATCCAGTCCCCATGTTAACTCTGACAATTACTCTTTGAATTTAGCTATATATAGGAACGTTTTCAGCAGGTTAATTTGGGTCCAATTCCTTGGGTTTTGATGTCAGAGGTAATCTAATACTCCATTCAAGATGATAACTCCACTTCCATGATGGATATCCCACCAACATAAAGACCATCCTTTTGTTGCAGATATTTCCTTTAAATATCAAAGGAGTTGCGGGAAGCATAGCGACACTAGTGAACTGGTTTTGTGCATGGGCAGTCTCCTTCACCTTCAACTTCCTTATGTCCTGGAGCTCCTATGGTAAACAGATCTAAAACTTTATCTGATTAGAAGTAATTTGATATTCACATGCTATCTCAATGAATAGATTAACTGATGATCGTTTTTTTTTTCTTTTTCAAGGTCGGAGTGTATTGATTTGGTGAATTTAGTTCTTGTTTGAAAAGCTTATGTTCCATGAATGGAGAAATTTCGTGCTGCCCTCAATTACATGACAGAGTTATACTAAAAAATTTTAAAATATATATAATAAGAGAAAATCTCAAAATATACACAAATTATTAGATCATCATCTAGATGGGATCCACTTGTAGGTCTTTCTAATCCAATGATCTTAAAGTTTTTTCTTATCATATCCACTGGTAGTCAAAGTGACTGAGAAATTACTTCCACACCGTGGAAATGCAAGAAATTTGTATTCATGCATTTATGTATAGGGAACATCTCTTATGAAAGCAAAAGCAAAAGAAAATATGAAGAAAAAACTTAGATGATAAATGGTCTTGCAATCATAGTTTGCATTTGACTGAATCTACACACCCTTCTTTACTATAAGAATCAGACTGAGTGTTCTCATGGTCTGATCCTTCTCATGAAGACGATTGTAGTGTCCATTTCAAGGTATATGGGATCTGGATTTTATTTTATTCCTGAGATGCTATCGGGCTCTACGAGGCCCGGGAACTTGCTAGGCAAGTCTTGTACTAGGTTAAGTCCAAATCAAACCCTAGTTGGGATGGCTTGACAAGCATTTCGCAAATAAATGTTCATTTAATTTCATCAATGATAATATTATCTCCCTTCCCTCTTGTTTCTACTTCTTCTTTTTTCAGGTGTACCTCAACAACAACAACAAAAAAAGGATGATTTTTCTTAAATATAGAATATCATGAACATCTAAAAAGAATTTGAAATATATATTTAGAAATTAAAAATTTAAGCTTTTTTCAAATTAATTATTTGCAAAAATAGCCTTACCACTGTCACTCACTTCCAATTAACCCATATGAGATTGCATTAATCGAGCTCAAGTTTCTCACCACGTCGAAGAAAATATATCTCAGCATCCAAAAATAGTTCTTGTGCGTCAGCCAGCAAACAAAAGATTCTCATAACAAATAAATTGTTGTTTTCTTATTTTTTAAATTTCTAAAATTAATAAAGAACCATGTGTTAATAATTTATATTATTCACTTTATCGAGATCAATGATGGTCGGATGATTCTTTATCCCGGCTTGCTTCTTGGATCAATAATAAAAATAACATTACTCATAGAAGAAAGGGTGACTCAGTGGTAAAAACTTGGGACTAAAAGGTTTGTTTTTTTTATAGTTTCGGGTTTGAACCTTGTGATTGCTCATATGATGGCCACTGGAGGCTTACATGGTTGTTAACTTCAGGACCCGTGGAATTTATCGAGGTACGTGAAAGCTGGTACAAATACCTACATTAAACTAAAAAAAAACATATATGTTATTTAAAAAATTAATAATTTTGAGTAGGTACATAAAAAGTCAAATCATGTGCCCAAACAACTTTTGTCATCGACACATCAACAGCAACATCCTTGTAAAACGGTTCATTCATTGATTGGCTTATGGACATCAATAATAATAATTCATCGCCAAGATAAATTCACATCACAATTTACTTCAAGAACGGTAGGAATCGATGAAGGTTGGTAGTGGTAGCGCATTAATTATGACACGTGGTGTGTATGGCTATGAATATATATATCTATCTTTATTATCTCTGTAAAAAAATATGATTACATATGATTTTTAAGGATGGAATTTCAAGTTAATTTGTGCTTATTTTGATATTGTGATTTAATTATATTTTTTGAATTTTTTTATGTTTATAAATTATTTTAATACATTAATATTAAAATTAAATTTTAAATAATAAAAGAATATTAATTTAATATATTTACAAGTACAAAACAAATTAAAAACTATAATTCAAAAATGACCATTAGAAGATTTGGCCCGGAATTTGATTTGTTCTTGGGTGGGTTTTGTTTAGATAAATAAAACATTCATTTTTATTTATTTTTTGCTATAAAAAGATCTGTTTCTATGGTGGTTTTACGAATGAAAATGGGCTGATTTTCGAGACAAAGATAGAGGAGTGATCGTTGATCTGGTGGTTGTGATTGGTTTTGTTGGTTGATAAAAAAATTAGTTTAAAAACACGTAAGCTGTTCAAACACTTCTATTAATAAAATAAAATTAAATAAAATTAAATTAAATAACGCATAATTTACACAATCATCATATCATCTACTAATCAAATCAAAAGCTCACAGCGTCTTTGACTGGTAATCAAAAGAGTCTTTGACTGGTAATCAAAAGACTAGTAGGAAATGTCTCTAGCAAGATCACACCACATGATGACACGTTCCAGTTACCCACAGGCCTGGACGACGGCATACAAGTAGGACATACGTGAAAATTAAGAATCACTGTTTTTTTTTATACAGCTACAATTTCTGGAACAGACATATGGCCAGATCCCTGGAGATGTCTTTGATAAACCTCTCTCTATTAGTTATTACTAATTAATTAGGAGCACAAAGTGGTCTCTGTCCTTTTTGTTTACTTTGAGGGTGTTCTAAATTGTTTATTACGTAGATCTATACAGTATACAATTTAATTGGCTAGTTGCCTTCAAATGACAGACAAAATCTGCTCAGGCCCTTCATTATCAGATTGCCAGACATTATTCTTGGCATTGTTCAAGTGAACACAGTACTAGCAAAGTTCATTTTACTCAAAAATAGTGGAATAAAGGTGTGGGCACTCCAGCACATTAATAGAACTGCATAACGTGACAACTTGTTAAGTATGCAACTAGCAGTCAACATAATCACCTAATTGTCAAAGCAGGTAAGTTTATAATTAAAAAATCTTAATCTTAACATTAAAATAATTCATTACAATAAAAAAAAAATATCAATTCAATTACAAATTAATTCAACTACATAGTTAAATATCTAACAAATTAACCTATAAGCCACACTTGTACTATATGAGCAACCAATTGTTGTACATGTGTTATATGAGCGACCACTGTTTTTGTGCTGGAGTGAGAATTATTTTTCCAACTATGCGAGTTTAGGAAATAAATTTACATACTGTTGTCATGTGGGAAAATACTTGAATACAGAACAATTTATTAATTTCACCCTCATCCCTCATTTACTCGCCTAGATTATCATTGAACAAAATCTATAGGGTGTGGATTTTTCACTGTAACATTATTATTATAGATTGCTACAATGAAGTTATCTTTTTGCTGTTTATTTTTTTTTAAATAAGGAAATCTTAGTGTTAAGGGCAATTTAATCTTTTTCAATGGTTCATTGGTTATTAAAATATTGTTAAATGATATATTATTCTTTTCAAAAAAAATATTAAACAGTAAAATTATTTATTTACCCTAGATAAAAAAAATTATAATTGTTGACTAAGTGTATGTTTGTCTTTTCAGTTAAAAAATAAGGCATGTGTCTAAAGGGTATTTTTGTCCCATTACATAGCTTTGTTTTTGTAATTTTCAAAGGTATGAGTGGTGTTTTGGTATTTTTATGTAAGACAATTAATTTTTTTATTAAAAAAAGTTATTAACATGTGCTCATTAAGTGCTAGCGAGTGGGTAGTGTTCGTATCATTTAGACGACATGTGAGACATCACCTGATAGTCAAACATACCTTTCATCGTGTCCTTGTGAGCACTATCATGTCCTCTTCCTCCTAGTGTGACGTGTGATGGTGGATGATGGGCAATTTATAATCGATGGACCTTTTTTTCTCTCTCTCCAGTATGAAAAGGTGCATGATTATCCTTTTTGTTTTTAGTTTTTCAATTTCAATTCTTATTATTTTGATTTCTTATTTTCATTCTTATTCATTTTTTTTAAAGCTTTATTTGTTTTCAATTTAGCACTTCAATTATAATTTGTCATTTATTAGTTTTTTCATTTCGGTTATTATTCTTTTAATTTCTATTTTTTTCTTGGCTTTTTTATTAAAGTTTTATTGATTTTCAATTTCATCATTCAATCAAAGTTTATGTTATTTTATTTTTTTCAATTTAGCCCTTATTTTATTTTGATTTATTTTTTCTTTTGTTAAAGTTATTTTTCTTTTTAATTTAACCCTCCATTTGAACATTTATTATTTCCATCTAATTTATTTTTTATTTTATTTTCACCCTCATTCTTTTAATTATAATTTTTAGATCCTTTTGTGAAGTTGTTTTTTTCCTCGGTTTTATCATTTAACGTTTTATTTGTTAGGGATTGGTCTTTGTGATTTTTTCATTTGTAATGCTTATGATCTAATAACCTGGGTCATAGTTTTGAAAAATTAATGTAATTTGACTTCTTTTTTTGCTCGTTTTCTTTTATAATTTTAATTTTCTACATTATAACTGGATAAATGTTTTATGAGATTAAATATTTTGATCTATATTCATCTTTTATTTTTTAGTTATTATTGATGATTTTTTTTGTTTATTTACATAGATAATTATCAATTTATTTAATTAGATATTTATATATGTTTTTCTATTTATACTTTGAATTTTTCATATAAAAAACACATCAAAATATCTTGTATTTTTTTAATAATAAATTTTTTATATATAATCCACAAAGAAACGCAGGTAAAATAATTAGCGCGTGAGCCACATTATTCCTCTAGTGTCAGTGTCGAAAACAATATTCAATCCCGTTCTCTACTCTAAAATAGTAAATAGAACATGGTTGCTTCAGAATACTGGCTGGATTCGCATCTCCCGTGTAATGATTTCCAGTCCGCAGGTTGCAACTCCATCCAAGTGGTAGTCGTCATTTTCTTTTGCTCTTGTATTTTAGTGGACCCATGCTTGTTTGTAGCTTTTGTTGGCTTTGTATTTTTCCACTATGATTATTAAATTGCAATAATTCGCGTAATCTTATCCGCAGATCTGCTTCAAAAACAAAACCATTTTTTATATTAGTATATACAACTCAATTGGTTACACGCTCGCTATACTGCGTGCTCACCAAAAACTCTTGTAACATAAAAAAAGCTCAGGTGATAGTAATGTTTTAAAAAGAAACAAGAAGAAAATTGAAAACCAAGTCATGAAGTTAACTAAATTTAATATATTTGGTTAATTTAATAATATGATATAAAAAAAATAGGCAACAACAATAAATAAATCAAACAAAAAAACATTAGTTCGAGTTAATCTAGATAAACCTACTAAATTCATGACCCAACACATGAGATCAAGGTAAACCAATAGAAAAAAAAAATAATAAAGTCTAATTCTCAATAAACTCAACTGTGAACCTCGTAAGAAAAATTAAGTTAAATATGTACATATAGTTATTAAAAAAATTGACCTCGTACCCATCCTAAAAACACATGAGGGAACCGGTCACTGTACAACTTAAAAAACACTAGGATAAAAACAAATACAACATTCAAATATGACCTACCCTTACTTAAGAAGGAGTATAAATACATTTGGGAGAAAGTAAAGCTGACTTTTCTTCTCCCTCATGGCTGACTAAAACAACCATAGCAGCCTCTTCTCTTACAAGTTCCACAAAAAAATTACTTGCATGTCACCCATACAAGATACTTGAGTGAGAGAAGAATAGAGGTGAGGTGAAAAACCAAAAAACATTGAAGTAGAATGAGAGAGAGAAGACCAACTGGAACAACAGTGAAGGAGGAAGGAAAAACAAAAAAAAAATCACCAAAACACTCCTTCAAATTCTGTTTAATTTCGTGTCGTAAGAATAACCTTTACTTTTGCATTTGTTGTTTTGAATTTATTAGAAGATATGGGAGGAAAGCCCCAAATGAGATAACCAAGAGCTCTTATACCTCATGATTGTTAAAGACCAAATGAAGAGAATAAAAAGTTAAGATAAGAAAAGGACATTTTCAGATTCTATAAGAATTTTTTTTTGTATATGTTATAGAGAAAATGCTAGCTAAAGTCGGCTTTAATGAATAAGTGAGGAGAGAATAGAATCGAATGATACAATCTGTTAATTAGTGACCTTGATAAGTATTTTAAATGAAGTACCTAAGCTGAATCAAAATTTTAAAAGTGTTCATATTCTTGTTTTATATGATGAATTGTAGAACTTATTTAATTGTAAGATTAAAGTATTGATATATGATTATTTCATGTTAACAGATATATTGGAGTGAAAGTGATGATTTACATGGATAAACTTGAAAGAATAGAGACAATATGTTTGGCCAAGTGAAGAAAATGGAAGAAAACATCCCTTGTATGATGAACATCTTTAGAGAAACATGCAAGATAGTAGAAATTGAGTTTATACATAATATGATGATAGTTATTAGCTTGTGCTTAATGATTTGAAATAGAAATGATTGTGAATGATGGAATGAACACTTGAAAAGAATGGCCCATGTTTCGGCCACCATGAAAGATTTAGGAAAGAAAATCCTTAAAATATAAATACTTGAATTGATTGAATACTACTTAGCAATATTGTGATAAATTTAAATGAAATTATGGAAGTAAACATTATCCTTGAATATGTCTAGTAGAATTACATAAATTGAAATACGTAGAACATATTATACCATGTTATAATAGATGAAAATTTGATAATATTATATTGAAAAACACAAAAGTATGCTTGGTAGAGAAAAGACATAGGTTCGACCATCTTAGAAGAAAATAAAAAAGAAAGGTTTTTATGAATATAATGATAATTAATGGATCCTCCATAACAATATTCAATGATTGGATGAAATTATAATAAATTGGAGACATTACATATTAATTTTACTTCATATGCTCTTGGAAATGAATTGTCATGTGGTCAATATCTATAAAATAGGTTATGATATGATCTCTTACGTAAAGAACTTGGTATTGACTTTTATGCATGAACTTGGAAAAAGAAATATCTTAATAATTTAATTTTCGCTGATAATTTTAGTGTCATAATGACTCAGTTTTTGTTGATGATTTTCAATATAGTTGGAATGAATTATTTATTATAAAATTGTTACCATGCAAAATATGAATAATATACACACATAAAAATATATTTATATATGTGCGAGTGCACATAAATAGGTGTGTGAAAATAATCTTTGATGATGCCTAAAGATAATTGTAATATCCCAATTACCGAGACAACCCATCAATCATAATATAGGAAAGACATTGTAATTTTTAAAAAAAATCAGATTCTTGCAAGGTTCACACACATATATGCGTGCACTCGCACATATATTCATGCAAGGTTCACCGAAATTTCTATCGAGATTTCGGCATAGTTTCCTCTATAATTGGGCATACCCAATTATTGATAATTGCCTACATTTCAAAGTTTTTATAACCACATAGGTCATTCACCTTAATACCCATTTCATGTCATCTTGACCTCAAGAACATTCTTAACACCGTACATACATTTCATCTTTCAGTATTAGTATCATAAACATTCACAAGAAAATAACTTAAAATATGCGCTAGAAAAAAAAAACCTATTAAATTACTCATACATGTTGATCCTAAGACGTGTGTGTATGTGTAGAGAGAGAGAGAGAGAGAGAGAGAGAGAGAAGATTAATCTAAACACACATAGAAATTAGTTATGAAAAATACTTAGTTATCATCTTACATAAGATATTTGTCTAAGGACTTCATTACATAAGACATACATAGATAGAATAACTTCATTATAAAGGAAAAAGTTATTGTTTTTTTTTAAGTTACATAATCTATTACATGCATAACAAAAGTTGATATAGGAATCAAATAAGAGCTTTCATTAATTTTTTCTTTTGTTTTATTTTGAGTCTTTGTATCATCCATATTTCGTACGAATTCGCTTTGCTACTTATGAAATCATAACTATAGTTTTTTTTCTTGTTTTTATTACATTATTAAGTCACTTTATATATATTTGAATTGCATTACAATAGCCATTGACTTTGGTTCGTTGATTTCTAATTTCAAAAGAACCGCAAGAAGATGAGTCGAGAAGTAAAGGTGTAGTGAAAACAATTGAGTGAAAAGCCTTGGATCATGTTAAAAACAATAGTTGTGAGGATATATTTTTCTTGCTAGTAATAATTTTTTACAAATTCAAATTTATCTAAAAATCACAAGTTCACGACACTAAAAGCGGATAACACCTTTCTGATGCAAGCTTTCATCCAACAACCTGAACTTCTGACTAGGGAAATAAAGGATCTAAAAGACATAGCTTCATTAAGACAACAAAATAGTGGGATGGATGGATTGAGAATAGGGGTTGATCTTGTTTACAAGGAAGTTTATTTTAATAGTAATGAACTTGACCTTTTTTATTTCTAGTGTTCGTGTTTCTTTGTTGCAGGAGTTTGATGATGTGTTTCCTGATGAGATTCCTAGTGGATTGCCATCGATAAAATGGATCGAATATTAAATTGATCTTGTATCTGACACATCGATTCCTAACTGACTAACCTATTAAAGTAATCTCGAGGAGACAAAGGAGCTTTAGAAACAGGTAAAAGAATTGATGACAAAAGGTTACATGCATGAAAGTATGAGCTCTTGTGTTGTTCCTATATTACTGTACCTAAAAATGATGGAACTTGAAGAATGCATGTGTTAGTTGTAGAGCAATTAATAGCATAATTGTGAAATATAGACATTATATACCTAAACTTGATGATATATTAGATAAATTACATGAGTCGTATATATTTTTAAAACTTTATTGAAAGAGTGGATGTTATTAAATTATTATTGCTACTAAATTTATTCTGCTTATGTGAAATATATTCTTGTATTTTTTTATTTTCTAACTAATTAAATTGATTTATTAAATATTAACTAGTTTTATATTTTTTATATACTTTATATTTTTTTATGAAAGTTTTTATTTCAATAACACTGATATCATGGCTGGATTTGTACAAGTAATTTAGTTAAGAATAGTATTGATTTGACGTCATGCATGACCTTAAATATCATGCATGCTTTGATAAGACTGCCCTAATAAATTATCACGTGATTTAATTATATAACATGTACGGAAAAATACAAGTAAACTCTTTTAAACAGTTAAAAAGAACAAGGAGCAGTGAATTCATCTTTTATCACTTTTTTCATAATTGCATAACAATACATTTAAGTACTTTTTATTATTATTATTATTATTATTATTGAAAAGAACTTTATAGAATGTTATGTAATTTATTACTAATAAAATATTTTTTAGTTTTTTAATACAATGCATAGACCATAAATAATCAAAAAAGGCCATCTAGAACTTAATATTGACTAGGTCAGGTGGGATTTTTTTTTTTACAATAAAAAATGACAAAGTCAATAGGTTCAATAATACCTTTTAGTTTTCATGTGAAAATAAATTAATTTAAATTTATGACCGCTTACCCTTTTTATTTCCAACAATAATTTAAATTTATAAATCTTTTCCTCAAAATTATATACTACATTAATTCAATAAATAAAAACTCCTTATAACTACTGGGTGGCACTATATAAACATACAGGGAGTTGCCTTGAGCTTCTTCTAAGATTTTGTTTGGTATTGCTGTATTGCGGGCTAATTATGTTTTTAATTTTTTTTATTTTTAAATTATTTTATTATATTTTTAAATTATTTTAAAGTGCTGATATAAAAAATAAAATTTTAAAAATAAAAAAATATTATTTTAATATATTTTCAAATAAAATACCCTTTAAAAAATTACATTAGCCACAATCTAGCTATTAATTAATTTCGCATTTTCAGTTTTGCAGCCGAGTAAAAAAAATGGAAAAGCCAGACATTAATTTCGCATCTTACAGTTTCGCAGCCGAGTAAAAAAAAATGGAAAAAATGGTGGGCTACTCAGCTCCTCAATGAAAGAGGAAGAACGAATCAAGAGAATATCGCAGTCAAATTGGATCTGCCAACCACGCATTTAATTTATTTTTTTCGAATAATTTAATGATATAAATGCCAAGTAGTCATGTGTGGCAAGCTGTCTGGCCTAAAAAGGAAGAAGAAACGTAGAGCAGGCTGCAGAACTCATTGGCTGGCTGAAGCAATAAAGACAGGGATTGATGATTTACCTTGAAAGAACTCCTTGGAATTTTGTACCCACTAGAGGCTGGCTAGACCCACAATTAATTAGACGTCAAGGCACCAAATGGACCCGGAAAATACCTCAAGTTGTACAATTTAACTTAATTTTGAGGAGATGAGCAGGTTCAGAATCTAGGCGATGGTAGCTGACGGCTGAAAATTCTCCTGTGGTAGATTTAATGTCAATGAGATATGATTAAAAAGAAATTCAATGTGCTTGGCTGACAGAAATCTCTTTCTAGATAAAACAATGAAGTTGCCCTCCCTGAAACGGAGCCACGGGATCTTAAAAACTGTTCGGTGGAAAGGATTGAATAGGATGAAGTAGAAAAATGAAGAGAAGAAATGATGGATATCAATCCATTCTAGAGGGCGTATTTGGGTGTAAGAATGTGACTAACAAGAAGCTATCCGTCTGAATTGGAAAATATGCGAGAAATCCACCCATTTCTTAACTGAGTTTTTATCCATTTCCTATTTCGATTCTCACCCATTTTCACTCATAGTATCTATTCATAAGTTGTCTGGCTAATTAATGCAAAAACGAAACAAAAAAACACATCATCCCTTTTACTTCGTATCCATCCCTCCAGCCAAGCATACCTACAGGCTCTGCCACGTCCATGTGAACTCGGGCAATACCATTTAATTATTTGATTATGATGCACATGGCAATCTAGACTTACTTGTCTAGTAATAACAGTTGCTGCTGATGGGTATATCAAGTCAAGAACGCTGTTGTGGTGGGACAAGTGCGAGTGAATATTGAAGCTTTGAGCACAGCCTACGTGGTTGAGAGAATTGTCACTTCTTGGGAGCATATTTAAGGAAAATTTAAAGATGGAAAAAAAAAAAAAAGAAAGAAAGAAAAACGTATCTCTTTCTTCTATTTCTCACAAGTCACATCCATCACTGATCTAAAAAGCATTCCTTCACAGACTCTCTCTTTGCCATCTCCAGGCTGCGCAGATTCTGACTGAAAAGAGTGAAGGCATGGGAATCCAAGAGGACCTAGAGCAGTGTAAGAATCGTGCTGAGCATGAAGAGGTAAGAGAACCACTCATGGACAAGAAAAATCATTCAGGCGAACAAGATGGGTCTTTTGCTCAGAGTAGCAGCAAAGAAAGTGCTTGGATGGTTTACCTCAGCACTTTTGTTGCAGTCTGTGGCTCTTTCGCATTTGGCTCATGTGTAAGCTTACCTCCTTTTATTTAGGAACTTACAATACTGATAATTAGCTCTGTTTCCTAAGTTAGCTCGTGTTCCTACATATTTCCTGACAAGCAAGAGTCTTGATTTAATTTACTGCATGTGGTTTCAGGCAGGCTATTCATCACCCACAGAAAATGCTGTCAGGGAAGATCTCTCTCTATCTCTAGCAGAGGTTAGTTACTAAATTGTCTCCCAGTATATCAAGCACCTATCCAGAGCTAAGTAACCGGTTGATTTGTCCCCTTATCAATAAGCCTCCTAGCTTGTCAGAAACATGCAAACTTAAGCTGTGGAAGAATAATTGATTTTCAGTAGACATTACAAATATGGCTCCAGATCAACTGCGGAAATTGAACTTAAGAGAAATGTTTCTAGGATCAAAAGATCAGCTAGATCTAGGGTACTTGTATTAAGAAAAGCATCCCCTGTTTACTGATGATGCTGTTTTAAACGCAGCAAATGAACTCTTTGGTTTTTAGCTTCCAAACTTATATGTGCTACTCGCTTTTTGTGTTTGTATGAACTATGAAGTATTCCGTGTTTGGTTCAATATTGACATTCGGTGCAATGATTGGTGCAATCACAAGTGGGCCCATTGCTGATTTAATTGGTCGGAAAGGGGTAAGTAGAGGTATGCTGTGATGAACATTTTTGGATCTAGTGCTACTTGTGGAGGACTCAACCCTAGTATGGAATGTACGCAGGCGCTGAGAGTGGCTACCAGCTTCTGTATTGCCGGATGGCTAGCCATCTACTTTGCTCAGGTTTGTGTCATCTTAATTTCAGAAGCAAAAGGGATTTTTTTTTCCCCAGACATATTATCTTATTTCTTGTTACCCTCTCAATTAATACAAAACAGGGGGTTCTGGCGTTGGACCTCGGGAGACTGGCAACAGGTTATGGAATGGGAGTCTTTTCTTATGTGGTAGAATTTTAATGTTCTCGCATTTGCTTCTCAACATGCCTCTACGCACATGGTAGAATATATGTTACTAATGAATTCGATTATGATGCTGACATCTTGACAAGGTACCTGTTTTTATTGCTGAAATTGCACCCAAGAATCTTAGAGGAGCACTAACAGCTACAAATCAGGTAAAGATATGCTTCTGACAGAACTTGAAAATGTATCTTTTCAAATGATAACATAATGTCACAAGCTGTGGTGTGTTATGAGGGGACATCAACTTTCTAAATTACGTTTTCTATTGAGGCTTAGTTGGACGGAGTAGATATTTAATATATAATGCAAACCAAAATGTAATGGGACAAGGATCCTCTCTAATCATATCATCTCATGATGCAGCTTATGATCTGCGGTGGAGTGTCTGTTGCATTCATAATAGGAACCGTGCTGACATGGAGGGCTTTGGCATTGACTGGTATTCCTTGATCTATTGCCTACTCAATCATCACGGGATCAAGAATGGGCATTATTTTTCAGAAAATTTAAATGGTTGTGTCGAAAACACTAAAAATATTTGTAGAGCAGGAAGCTTACCTCTAGAGTGCTTGCAGGGCTTGTTCCTTGTGCAATTCTGGTTTTTGGCCTCTTTCTGATTCCCGAATCTCCCAGATGGCTGGTAACGAACAGCAATTGAATACACACTCTGCCTACACACACACACACACACACACACACACACATATATAATGAAAATGGCGTGGTTACAGGCAAAGAGAGGACGTGAAGAAGAGTTTCAAACAGCTCTACAAAAGCTTCGTGGCAAGGAAGCTGATATATATCAGGAGGCAACTGAAATCAAGGTTCTTATCTGAAATCTGTATTCTGCATGCTGTTAATGTAGTAGCAATTTGAAGAAAAGTATGATGAGTTTTATGCTTTTGTGACAGGAGTACATAGAAACTCTTGAACGGCTCCCAAAAGCCAGATTCCTAGATTTGTTTCAAAGAAGATACCTCCGCTCAGTCATTGTATTATTCCTTTTTGCAACCTTCCAATTCTATATTTCTTTATTTTCCAGTTGCCCTCACCAGAAAGGATTTATTTTTCATGAACTCTGATAGTCAATTGATACATTTTATGCCAATTTGATCAGATAGGAGTAGGACTGATGATCTTTCAACAATTTGGAGGAATCAATGGGGTCTGCTTTTATGTCAGCAATATTTTTGAGTCAGCAGGTAAAGAGGTCTTGATAAACACTACTATCAAAGGAGATACATGGCCCTGCCCTTTCCACCAAACAGGGAACTAAACATAAAATTTTATATCCACCCTGCTTTCAAGTCAGCAGGCCAATATTTGATGCGCATATAGCATAAATAAAAGTTAGGGTTATCAAATCCTAAGATTAGAGCCCTCAACATTGTACAGGAATAGAAAAAATTTCTAATATTTTATAAAAAGTCTGAACAATGTGAGTTTGAATCCCTAACAATAAATTAGACATTCTATTTATACTAGTTCTAGAACTAGAATCCTTTATAGAAAAAGCATTTCTGATTAATACTTGCCTAACTAATAGAATCCATCTAGTATTAGGATTCCTAATTAGTAAAATCTTAATTCAATTAAAAATTCTAATCTAAATAGAAAAAATAATCCAAATAAAACAAGGTACATAAAAATAATCTCACACACTAACTTCCATCCTAAAAGCCTTCCTGATCTCTGATCATGATAGAATTTTAACCCAGTAAAAAACAAAGCCTTCATACATCAACCAAAGAACATCAAATAATTCAAGCTTTTTTGCTGATACTTTCTAGAATGTTTTGATTCTCCATTGGTACTCTAATATTTGAAATTCTGCATTATTTCAGGATTTTCTCCCAGTCTTGGAACCATAATCTATGCCATTCTTCAGGTTTCTTTCTTTCAGTAATTTTGTTAACTTCAAGAAATCAAAATGTCATACTCCAATAGGATTACGTTGAAAAAAAAATTATTTTGTAGGTTGTGGTTACCGCCCTCAACACAATCGTAATAGATAAAGCTGGAAGAAAGCCTCTATTACTGGTAAATTTCTGTCCAACGCAGTTAGCTGTGGAAATTTCATCTTGACTCATCACCCTTCAGGTATTGAAAGTTAATTTATCTATGTATTCCAGGTTTCTGCATCAGGACTGATTCTTGGCTGTTTAATAACTGCGATTTCATTCTACCTAAAGGTTATTGCTAACTTTAGACCTCATAAATTCAATGTCTCTCTCAAATACTGACATGTAAAAGTGAGCTTCTGCAAAACTAGGTTAATGAATTGGCAGTCAAATCAGTCCCGGCACTTACTTTAACTGGCATACTGGTAATTATAATCATTGTCAAATAATATTTCTCTTGAGATTGATCTCCAACTATGTAACTTCTCATTTACATATCTTTGATAAATACTTTTTGGTTCAGCTATATATCGGCTCATTTTCAGCAGGAATGGGTGCAGTTCCGTGGGTAATAATGTCTGAGGTAATCGAAGTTCCAAGATGAAAATTCCATCTATGAATTCATTATTCCACCCAAAAAAGACAATTGCCTTTTGTTGCAGATTTTTCCAATAAATATTAAGGGAGTGGCTGGAAGCTTAGCAACACTTGTGAACTGGTTTGGTGCATGGGCGATTTCCTACACTTACAACTACCTTATGTCCTGGAGCTCCTACGGTAAACAAATCTAAAACTTATTCAACGAAACGATGTAAAAATTTAGCATAATACAAAGAATCAATTTATTGGCAACCAGCTCGCAAGATAAATAAATAAAGGAAGAACTGAAATAAATACCAAGAGCTACATAGTAGTTTTTAAGAACGATATCAAGATGTGCAAAAGTGAAAACGTTTAGTTTCAAAGACAGCTCTGGTTCACAAAGCAGTTAGTTAAATTATACAAGAATGGTTTTCAGGTACCTTCATTCTTTATGCTGCAATCAACGCGCTGGCTATAGTGTTTGTGGTTATGGTGGTGCCAGAAACAAAAGGGAGAACTCTGGAGCAAATCCAAGCAGCCATTAATACATAGAGAAATAGACAGGGTGTATTGAATACATTTATTTCATGGAAATAAAGACCCTTACCCAGATATGATCTGCTCTGACAGACCATTTACCCCCTTTTGAGGGCAACCAGAAGAAATTTTGGAAAATACTTCCTAGCATGAAGTATGATGCTTTTCACATAAACAACTCAGTCGTATAGGTAGTACAACCTTGGTATCTTCTGTGATTTTGTATTCAAAACTGCTGCTTTTTTTTTTTTGCCCCTCTTTTCACTCAGTAAATTATGAACAGAACATCAACCGTTAATATATAAACAGCATGCCCATAAGTGGAATGATCAGGTGAAAAAGAAGCAAAAAGACAACATTAATATCCAAATTACAATCTCTGATAATTTTATTTCTGCTCCCAATTTAGTTCTGGCAGACTATACACAGTCTCGTTCTAAAACCCAGTATCATGAGTCGCTCCAATTTGACCAGTCAATTAATACATTAAGAATAAAAATACATATGCTTTTTTTAATATGGAAAACTTCCGACTTCCATTGTAGAGAAACGTCAAGTCAACCCAGCTCCATCCACTACACTGATCAACTTATAACAGGAGATTAACAAGAGATTTATATCTAAAACATGTATCAATTTCAAGATCCCAGAAGTTGGGTCTAGTGCTTCATGAAATCATAACCATCATTATCAAAAAGTTGTATCAGGTTAGAGTTGCCAGTTCCCATATCTTTATTTTCCCATCATCACTTGTGGAAGCAAGTAGCCGGGTTTCCTGGCAAGAATCAACAATCATATACAGAAACACAATACAGATACAATCACGATTTCAATACTATGCATTAATTCCCCGCCCCCAGCACAAAAAGTTTGAAAATGAGAAACCAAATAAAGGGCACTATAGGCTCTAAGATAGGTGATGTCCTCACCCTTTTTAGCCTTTTCAAGATGTGAGCTCAAGCTTTTCATCTTTTCAGTACAGCTAAATGATATAAAACCATTTTAACCAAAATTGCGCTAGTTTTAGTAGGGTGAATGGTGAGAGAACAGAAGTTTCAAGTGTCAGCACATGTTTTCTTTTATTATTACTGTTGCTGTGCAGTAGATAGTAGTATAATTGTTTCAAGATAAGTTTCATCAGGGCATGCAGGGAAATATATATGTGGTTTACAAGGACACTTGAATGGCAAGCATCACTCTATCATCATAGAACCCAAGAATCTACTACCAACCCCCCTTCCTCTCCTCCCACCAGATCCTATTGTACTTAATTTATGCATTCATTTCAGCACAAACACAAACATCAAATACACTATAAAAAAATTGCTGTGAGTGTGTAATCTCAACACTTCCAGAAGAACGCTTACCCCAGGGCCCCATTGCACTGAGTTTATGTCCATATTGTGAGCCTTTTCCCTTTTCAGCAACAGTTTATATGAAGGACCGTCAACCTGTAACAAACACACAATAGTCTCACTTAATCCTTCTTTTCCTAATTCACTAATCAATATATCAAGTCAAGAGTAAGGCATCCTCAATTTATGAGCATCCATAAATAGGAACTTCACAAGGTCGCATTACCTCATCAGACCAATTTCAAATCAAAATCAGATACAAGTGTTTCCATCTATGTTGTGATAATTTATTTCAAAAGGTTACTTAGGTGATTAGCTTATAGTTTTTGCAATCAACCTGAAATTTGGCATTCTTGAGATACCAGAACTGAGTAAAATCTATAACTAATTTTATGAAATAAGATTACAAAAAAGGTAAAGTGTAAGAAATTCACAAGAAAAACTAAGTTGAGTAAGAATGTGTTTGTTGCTCACACACAGGGGATCACAAGTTGCACTTTTAGCAATGTTAGCAAAATGTCCACTTTTTAGGACAAAAGTGCCCCAACAGTGATTTGCACTAAAACTGTTTTCAGGACAAGGTAGTTAGTTTCATTTTCCCCCCACTCAGAGCAATAATATTTAGTTCTTTCCTTTCTTTAAATATCCATCCAACTTTTGAGTTTTGAGGATAATTCTCTCCATGCCAATATACTGGACAAAAATTATTGAAACAGGAAAAGTTCACAAATCAAAGGATTTGGATATGAAGCAATTAATCAGCAGAAAAAACTAATATAAAAAGAAATGAAAGCAAGAATAAATCGAGAGAATCAAACCATTGAACTTCTAAATAATTTATCTAAGATGTGAAAACTGAACTGAGGAAAAGAAAGAAAAAACCTAATGAAAAACAGTTGCTTAATTTAAACCACCACCACTCCATGAAGTTCATTGTCAGGAATAACAAAGATAGGTAAGAGGTAGATAAGGAGGGGGGATCCGTTGAGACTTAGAGAGTGAAAAATATATTGAACTCCAAAAACCATGTCCTCAAGCACTTTTATTCTAAGGAGTAAATAAACAAGCAGTTTTCGTCCCAAAAGGCAGGTAGCTAACTTGTGAAAGAGAGAACTTAGCAGCTATCCATACATGGTAATGTTGTTTATGTCTACATACTTGACATGCTGCAAAAACAATTTAAGGGGTTTTTGTTATTTCGATGCAATGCAAATAACAGAGCAACTTCCCTGGTATGTTAAATCAGTAGATATAATAAAGTGAGGGTATAAATTATTAATACCAAACCATCTTTGTTCTCCAGAAAAAACCGTAGACCATCATCAGCTGCTCCGCTTGCTATAATACCTTCCCTGTTCATAAATTAAGGGGTGCAAAAACATAGAATTTAGAAAGAACCAATGCTGAAAGACAAAGGGTAACCCAGAAAAAGTATATGTTACCCATAACATCCACAAGAGCACCCAATGAAAAGTTAATAAAGAAAGGGAACAGCCAGAAACAACGTAAAACAATGAAGAAGACATGATATTTTGTTCAATTAAATTAAAGGGTTGCTACCTTGACCAATGAACTGAAAAGATCGTTCGATCATGATAACCTGAGAGAGTGCAAAGATGATTCCTGAAAAACAAACCATGTTGTCAACAAGTATTGTTTTGTGTTGGGCAAGCACCCAGCATAATTTGAAAATGGCCTATAATTTCATCATACCAAATACAAATGAAACGATAATTGATACCTTTGGGGTGTGAATCCCAAATCCATATTCTTTTTCTAACTATCATAACTAAATAAACTTTGATAAAACTCATAAATACGATTTGTTAATGGATGTGGATAAACATTTTGGGCATCCAAAATAAAAGGTGGACAACAGGTTACGGATGGGGAGCATATGCTATAATTATCTTATGCCACATAAATCTCACATCAAATTGGCGTGTAAGAGCATCATAATCAAGTCTTTGTTTCCTGAATTATTCAAATAAAGCACATTGATAATATGATGTAGGAAAAGAGAGCACAAACACCAAAACAAAAGAATCGATATAGAATAGAAACAAAATCACCAACAAGAGAGACACTCAATCTTGAAGAAAACAAATCAAGAGAGACAAACTCAATCTTGAAAGCAAAACAAGAGACACTCAATCTTGCAAAAACTCAAAGTTTTAATTTCAATTAATAATTCAAGGACCAAAATAACTAATGTCTGGGTGCTTATGTATATGCATCAAACCAAATAAAATTGAAAAATCTAACAAGTCTTAGATCAATAAAAAAAATCCTAATTTAACAACTAAATAATAAATACTAATATTTCTAAAAATAAAATGTAGAATAATCACACAATATTAAAACTCCTGATCAATTAAAAACCAATTTCCATTGTAGTACTTCATTTTCTCTTGGTTGGAAAAAAACTCAACCTCAAGTTCTAAAGTGTTGAAATAGCAAAAACTCCATGAAGTTGCAAGCACTCCCTGAAAATTATTTTTTGCATTTGAAGCATTTCAATCTTTTGTAAGCAATATTAGCAATAAGATAGTCTACTCGGCTATAATATTGAATTTAGAAGGAACATTAAAGTCAATTTGATCAACCTCATCTTTAAGCTCTTCAATGATAGAATCTTTAATCATGGCACTTCAAAATCTTCTTATACTATATTAGTTGTTTGAACTTCTTAATCTGTAAATTTGTGTTCATCTTGTGTTTGCACAATCATAATTTCCTCTAATAAGTTTCTCCAATGTCTTCTTCAATGCATTCATCAACTTGTTCTACACTGGTTGTTTAAAACGCTCAACTTCTATTTTGAATTGACAAATGTATTATTGAATTTTTGTATGATTAGTTTGCAAATTTGCATGGTTTGGATTTGGGTTTCTAAAGAATTAACAGTACTAGTGATTTTGGTGACCTCAATGTTGCTAATCAATGGAGGTTGATAAATTGCATGTTGTGACAATCTGACTTTTGGTTTTGGAGGATAGATGGTATTTATAAGATGCATATTCCCGTAGTACATTCGTAATTTACCCATATCTGTGAGTCGATTATCCATCTTACAAAAATTTTCATAAAATTTTCATAAACACAAGTGTAATTAAGTTCAAATAAAGCCGAAACAAAATGTTTCACATATTGAATTGAAAAACAGCAAATTCCTCAAACATAAATATATTCTCCAAAATGTTTCATGTAATACATCCACTTCGATATATGGGAGAACCTAAACAAACAAAACAAAGCTTATCTCACTTCTTTATTCCTGAAGAACTACACTTCTCCTATCAGAATTACATTCTCTATGATTTTCAAAAGATTAACCATGAGCAAGAGTAGTATACATTCTTGTTCCTCAAACCATATAAATCATATCAATGAAGTAGCATATAGGAATAGCTTATCACAAAGCCAAAAGAAAAGAAATCCACCAACCCTACAGATGTTGGCACAAATTCTGGAAAACAATAGAATTCCCAACTAGCACGGCAAGATAAAGTTAGTGTGGGTGGAATTTTGCTCAATTATCACATATATGTGACTTTGGGAATCTGTGGTACTACCACTAATTCTGTTTGATTTGTCTTCTTCTTTTTTTCTGTTCTTTTAGTAGACTTCTTTTTGGTTTGAAAAAACCAAAACCCTAGATTTGGTATTGGCAAAGTAATTGCGGGAAGAAAAAGAGACGAGAAACACACAAATTTCAAGGTGGGCGCCAAATTGATCTAGGATAGGAGAAGAAAAAATCACCAAAACCAAAGAATTAAAGTAGAATAGTAACCAAAAATCACCAACAAGAGAGACACTATCTTGAAGGGACCAAATTAAAAAAGACACACTCAATCTTGAAAGTAAAACAAGAGATACATACTCAATATTGTATAAACTCAAAGTTTTAGTCAATAATTCAAAGACCAAAATAACTAATGTTTAAGTACTTATTTATATACACCAAACCAAATAAAATAAAATAAAAACCAATAAGTCTTACTTCAATAAGGAAACTAAAATCCTAATTTAACTACTAATATTCCTAAATATTTAGAATAATTACATAATATTAAAACTAATAAATAAATAAAAACTAATTCCCATTGTTGTCCTTCATTCTCTGCCACAAATAATTCTAGTGTCATTTGCAAAAATACGCAGATTATCAAGTGGCCTACTACTTAGGACCAACAGAATTTCAATCCATAATTTCAAATATTTTTTTATCACAAGTCATTCACACTAATTTGAAGTCATTTCTTTATTTGAATTCTAATAGTGAAGGTGCACTATAAGATGTAAGAAATGAAAGTAGAAGACCCAATAAGCATAAAGAGCATGCTTCTCACCAAGGAGCGTGGTCATCACCCAACACCATCCTCCCAACATCTGTTTCCCATATTTTTAGGGTAAGATCATCACTGCAAAGTCAACCCAAAATCCATTCAATTGCTTTTGTTTCTAGATACCTTAAAAATAAAAATCACCCCAACCAATGATCATCAAACTTAGGAAAAAGCTTTACATACCTACAAGTAACCATTCTGTCTCCTTCAGCGTTAAAAGAAAGTGCCCAGACAGTAGAAGAGTGACCACTGAGTAGGAAACAGCACTTGTTCAATTAGATTAGCTCGTCATATTGCAAAGGGAGTTATCAATAAGCCAACAAATAACATTAACTAAAGTCTATGTAAAACCTAACTATATCAGCTAGCCTGCATAATGGTCTAATGCAAAAGAATAGCGCGTCTACAAGAGTAGCATAAAAGCAAAGGAAGGGGTGGGGGAGGAAGGAAGGAAGGGAAGAGAGAGAGTACTTGTTAGATTCACCTAAGGTTTGAACACAATGCCAATCACCAGTGCCATCCTCAGCCCAAACCTGTATTTCTATGAAAATTATAAAGTTGATCTCATATTTTTAAAATTGTTGTGAAAGCAGGAATGAAAATTTTGGAATCAGCTTTTCACAAAGAAAGAAAAAGAAAAGGCAGAGATGAGCAATTTTACCCATAAAAAAGTACCTTAACAGTATTATCATAACTACAAGAAAACAAAACATCCATAGTTGGATGCCATTTAACCATTTTAACATCTTGTGTGTGTCCTTGCAAAACCGAAGCACACTCGAATTCATTCCCAGGCATCACTTCCCAAATCCAAACAGTCTTATCCCGACTACACGTCGCAAGGAACGAACCAGATGCATTCCAAGACACACTTTTCACTTCATTTTCATGACCCTAAAAAGTAAATAAATTATCAGTCCCAGGTATGATAAAATTTTATCAAACTGGAAAAAAAAAAAAACAATCTTTTTTCTTAAATTAAATACCTCTAATGTAGAAACACATTCAAAATCACCGCTAATATTTTCCCAAATGGAAGTGGTGGCATCAAAGCTGGCGGTTGCCAACAATTTCCCAGAAGGTGACCAGGCACACGACCGAACAGTTCTAGTGTGTGTTTCTTCCAGAACTGCCTGCAGTCATCCCATAATTAATCATAAGATTCTCCCAACACAAGAATCTACTAAATTAACACAACTTCCTAACCAGACACACGACCAAAATATTCTAGTATAGGTTCCAACTTGATCTGACTTGCGAAAGATGAAGAAGAAGAAACCTTGCAGTGCCAAAGGCGAGTGGAAGGAGTCTGCTCCCAGATTCGAACAGTCTTATCGCCGCTACAAGAAGCGAAGACAGGAGAAGTTGCTGTGGCTGGATTCCAAGCTAAGCTCCAAACCCTATCGGCGTGTCCTTCAAGTGTTTGAATCTCCTTCAGTATCATATTGCCGTCGTCGTCCAAATCCATGCTCAAATGAATTGTGTATCTCGATTTATGCTATGTAGTCGGAAAAATATTCTCAAGTAAGAAATAGATTTTATTTTATTTTCAGTTTGATTATAAAAAAGTTCAGTTGGCATCAAATAAGAAAATTATATATATCCCTGTGATATAGTTTTATCGATTTACTACAAAATAAAGAAAATATATGCCACTTAGATCAATCAACGGAGCATGTTTAAACAACTTGTTAATATATATATATATATATATATATATATATATATATATATATATATATATAAAGCAAAAGAAATAGGCTTTATTTCTTATTAATTAATATTAATACTAATAAATTAAAAGAGCTACAATTTTTACTATTCGTTATTGTATATCTACTCACTAAATGAACATTACTATTTTTCAATTTTTCATTTTGATTGTTGAACTTTACTCTCTCTTTTTTAATTTCATCTTTCCATGTGGTCACTAATGTGTTTATAGTTTCTTTTTTTTTTTCATATTATTTGCAATTCAAGGTTTGTGTGGAGTTTCAAATTTGAAATTGAGGCTAATTTGATGAAATAGAAAAAAATATATGTTATAAAAGGACCAAGATAAAAAAAAAATTAAAAAAATAATGGGGCTTTCTTCAAACTCATGCAAAAAAATCATTTTTTCATCCAAAAATTATCCATTTACTCATTTTGGTCCCTTTCGTTTTAGAATTTCATGTTTAGTCTTAAAATTTATTTATTTTTAATTTCAATCCCTCATTTTTTTTTAAAAAAAAAAAAGTTCATAGAAAATAAGGAGAAAAGAAAAAGTGATCGGTTAATCAAATCTCAGTAACAAAAAAGTCGGTCTTGGTTTTATTAGGTTCCTCTTAACGAAATGAGTTTTATTGAGGTGATTTTGAACATCACCGCAACAAATAGATCGAGGCTTAGGATATTTTTTTTATTTAATTTTGATTTTCTTATTGATTTTAGGGTGTTTTTAGGTTGTCAATTTATTTATTTAGATGCAAAGAAAAGATACGAGGACAAAAAAGAACTTTTCTCTTGTTTTTTGGTTTTTGTTAGATTTGTCGTGAGTACGTTTGGAAAATATGAATTGAATTGATTTTCTGGGGTTAGATCAATTTATCTGTTTGGAATTATTTATAAGGTAATGACTTGATTTCCAAATGAAATTTAACTCTTAAAAATAACCAAAAACATACTCAAGAAATTAAATTATAATTGATATTAAAAAATATTTTCCAAAAATACCCTCTCTTTAATTCCTTTTAAAAACCCTAACTTACATCTCTTATTTTCCCTAATCAATTTATGACACCTTGTGGAGTTATTTCTGGTGCAGGTTTGTTTTAATAAATAACGATTGTTTTTATCTTTTTGGGATTACAAAGTTTCGTTTTAAGCTTATTGACTATTGTATTAGTTTTTTTAAAAAAAAAGAAGTAAAAGAAGAGAAAATTGTGTCTGTGATTAAGGAAGAGGATTGGTATGGTAATTTAAGAAGGGGGCAAATAATTGATTACAGAGAAGTGATGGAATAAATATGATTGCATCAGGCATACACATCTAGATGGTCCTGAAGAGCTGAATGGGAGGGGTTTCCTTCTGGACTAGCTGCTGCCGCTGCTCTCTTATGCTTGTAAGCATATACTGAACGAATTTGAGTTTTATAGAGAAATGCTGTGATCCTCACGGATGTTTTTCAAGAGAAGATGCCTTTCAGTGGTCCTCCCTAACTTTGCCTCCAAAACATAGTTTTTAAATCCGATCTGGTGATCGACCCAGTATATTAAACAGGTCACGGGTCAGATGGATTAACCCGGATCAGCCCGGGTCAACCCAAAATAAAAAAAAAAGACTCTGCTTTTTGAAAGGTTTCTCTCTTTCCATATTTTCCACTCTCCGTTTGCTATGTTTGTGCTTTTCATTGGCGTCAATCTACATATCTGGGCAAAATAACATAAAAAAAGACTTGTTTTTTCCTCTTCGATCCCTCTCTTTCTTCTCTAAATTCTCACTTTATCGCTACCCTAGTTTGGGACGACAGATCAGAGAGAGAAAAGAGTTGCGGAAAGAAAGGTGTTATTTTTCTAATCTGAAAAAAGATTTCAACTTGAACAGATCCAGGAATTCCTACACTGTGTAAGCTTTTTCTTATCTCTTTCTTTCTACCTTTCTTTCTTTATCAATTTGACTGATTGTTTCGAGTCACTGTCACTTATTGTTGTTGCTTAATAATGGCTTTACCTGGTAATCCAAATCAACAACAAGGAGGTGGGGGAATATACAGGGAGGAGGAGATTTAGATTTGAATAAACTGGTCAAGCCCTCTTCTTCAAATCCTATGAATATGATGCAGCCCAATATCCAACAACAGCAACAGCAACAGCAACAGCAAGGTCCTTCTCCATCTCCCAATAGCAACACTACCACAAGCTGCTTTTTAATGGTAAAAGGCAAAAACAACGTTGTTTCACGTGCGGGTGTGTGTTTATATATATATATATATATATATATATATATATATATATATATATATATATATATATATATATATATATAAACAAGTCAGGTCTCAGCCGGGTTTACCCGGGTCGACCGGGTTTTGCCGGGCCAACTTCCCAGCGGGTTTTTACTTAGACTCGGACCAGTCCCGACTTGACCAACCAGGCTAATCCGGATAAACTATGCTACGAAGGCTTGTGGCCATGGCCATATACATGTGTTCAACAATAGCTCTTGATGAGTTTGGGTATGGAACTGCTAAGAAATTGCAAAAGACCAACTTCATCAGTTTTTTTTTGTCCATAATATAAGATGTCATTAATTCAATAAGAGTTCTTGATGGGAGACACGATTAATATTGCTAACTTAATTTATTTTCACATGTATTTTAAATAATATAATTAAATTCAATTCTATAATTTAGTATTTTATTATCAATCTTAAAGGCATGTTTGTCACGCCCAATTATCTCCAAAGAAAAAATGTCATTTTATGCTCTTAAAACATGTTTGCTAAATACGGCCTCAAGGCATTTTTTATGCCTTTAACTTTTGGATAAGGGTGTGCTTGAAAAACACGTGGTATTGTACTCTTTTTAACATTAGTTTGCCTTTACTATCGTGTTTAGCCAAGTAAACCCTGAAAAATTTCTGATAATTCTGAAAAAATTCAGGGACTGTTTTAAAATTATTTGTGGGTTCCTCGCATGTTTTTTCAATAATTTCACTTAATATTAGACTGTAAAATTACACTGTAAGATACTAATTTTATATTAAAAATATTCAATTTTCTCCAAAATCTCAACAAAAAAAAATCCCTTATTCCAAAAATACAAAAATATGTTTTTGTTTGTGTGTATACAACCAAACTCTAAAAGTTTTTCATGTATATCTTATAAAGAAAAAACAATAACAAAGACTGCCTTTTTATCATATTTAAAAAAAATACATAAACGGGTATCATAATCAGTTTATAATTATCCATTAGGATTTGCCTGAAATTTCAAAAACACTACAAAAATTAATTTGTTTAGTTAATATTTGGGATATGAATTTTACAACATAATGCATACTCTTGGTATTAAATTAAATGAATTAACAAAAATAAAATGTTAGGAATTAAATATAGACTTTAATATTTAGGATTATAAAATTTCACTGTAAAGTATATCTTTAAGTATTAAAGATATAAAGTAGAAAGAAATACGGCATTAATTTTTTAGCCTTAGAATAGTTAGGTTTTAGCCTGATAAAGGTCAAGGCCTGACTTCTCTTAAACCTTAGACAGACTAACGAATAGAAACATGACTTCGAAAAAAAAAACAATTGACCAATAATACAACTTACCATAGATAGGGTGCGTTGTGGGTGATGCGTCTTTCTTATGCATAACTAGTCCCCTTACCCAAACTTTTGCATACCATTAGGTTTTCCAATTACCATAATACTAAGTGGTGACTCCTAAACACTTTAAATCATAATTTTTATGATTTATCCCAACACATAAAAAAACCTCTCGATCTAGGAGGCAAATCCACCATTCAACGTTGTGCATGCCACGACACCAACCATAGGACACATTGTCGAGTGAGAAGAAAACATGGCAAATAAAACAAATGAATTCAATAAAACATGGAAAAGAAAACACATGTGGTGGCAAAGTTTCTTTGTTATGTAAGAAGAATAACAACATAATTGTGTTCATAGTATTCGAATGATACCAAATGGCAGCAAAGAGAAGCACTAAAGGCAGCATCATTTTCCTTCCAAAAAAAGGATAAATACAAGGTTAAGATTATAATCCTATTATAACTTCAAAATGAAAGGGGCAACAACTTCTGTTTTAGTTACTAAGATTATTGAGCAGCATTATAGCTATAAATAAGTATTGTTTCAGACCTGCAATGTTTAATTTTCTTCTTCTCTTCTCACGCAGAACATGACTTAGATTTATAGGTTTTATTTTTATTTTATTAACTACAACCCAAGGCTTGTTTGGGCTTAAATAATACTTTGTTTTCATCTAGGATCCAAGGCTTGTTTGGATCAGGGTTTGACCTTACTAGTAAAGGTTTTGAATTAGTTTTTATAAGTGAGTCAATCCGGCCCACAATGATATATCCATTAGGGTTAATTTATAAGAACTATTTAAACACATATAAGCCTCAATTTTAGCACCTTTTTTTTTTATCAATAATACTTCTGAACTTTTTAATTTAACATGTGAAAAACATTCTTGCATTCTTTGGTTCTGGAACGAACTGAATCTGACTTATCAAAGATTAACTAGCGTCGTGGTGTCATTCGACTTCATTCCAATAATGTTGGTGTCTTGGGACATGTTTTCATTATGTCACACTCTTATCAAACTTCTTTTAGCTTTTCGAGATCAGATCTCAATCTTGATTGTAGGTTGCGTGATCACAAGGTTCGCGTTATATGGGTCTTTTGATATTTTCACTTAGGCTTTAGTTTTTATGATGATGTTCATTAAAGGCATTTTGGTCTTTGAACAAGGATCAAATACTAATTAAATTTAAGACGTTGCTGGCACCTACACACTTTGTTTAGCATGTGTGATGCCTCCTAGTGGCATAAAATGCCCTTAAGCCTTGTCGTTAAAAGTTTCACCAAGTCTTCTTCCTCATAGTGCGGAGGTGTCAGAGGTGACGTGATGGTTTGTCGTTGGTTGACCTTTCTTTTTCTTTTTCTTTTTGCTCTTCTCCTGTGAAAATTATAAGGTGATCTTTTTTTTGTTGATATTTCAACTTTGATCTTTATTCTTTTCATTTTTATTTTTTATTCTTTACCCTTTTATAAAAGTTGTATTTGTTTTCAATTTAGAACTTCAATTTATTTGTCATGTATTATTTTTCCAATCTAGTCGTTATTCTTTTAATTTCAATTTTTTTTCCTTGATCCTTTTATAAATTTTTTATTGGTTTTCAATTTTATCTTTCAATCCAAGTTTAAGGTGTATTATTTTTTTCAGTTTTATCCTTATTCTTTTAATTTTTTTTAAAATTTTTCTTTTCAATTTAACTCTCAAATTGAAAATTTATAGTTGCCCTCTAATTTATTTTTTATTTTGATTTTCACCATAATTTTTTTAATTGCTATTTTATTTTAGATCCTTCTATGCAATTGATTTTTGTTTTTTTTTCCAATTTCATCCTTCAACGCTTGATTTGCTAGGGATTGAGCTTTGCAATTTTTTTCTTATATGCTACTTCTGATCTAATGACTTAGGTCACGGATCTAAAAAGTTAACGTGGGTTGACATCCTTTTTTTGGCTTATTTTCTTTTCTAATTTCATCGTTTGGTGTTTTTTTTTAAAAAAAACAATTGGCTTTGTGATTTTTTTTTAAATTTTCTTTTCCATTAGGTTACCTCGATTTCATGACCTGGACCATGTGTATTGCAAGTTTACCTGAATTGACTTGCCCCTTATTACTCATGTTACATTTCTATCATGCTATATAGGACCCATTTTTCTTGTCCTTTTTTTTTTTAATCTAATTTTGTACTTCCAAAGGTTTTTTTTCCAAGTTAACGTGATTTAAAAAAAAACATTTTTTTTCTATCGTTGCTTATTTTTTATCATTAATTAAAATAAAACCAACTTTTTAAATCTAGTTGAGGCTATAATCCAAGTCATTGGTTTTTCTTATTTCTTTATAACGTGTTTACAACACTTGGACATTATTTTTTATGGAAAAAATCCAAACTCGCAACTTAGTACGGGCCATGTCTAGTTTTATAATATAAGTCCAATACTAGTTACTCTAACAAAATAAATCCAATATTAATAGTATATGTGCGTGCGTGCGAGTATGACTGTGTAAGAAAATTTGGAATAGATTTTATCAAAATAGAAACATTTTTGGGAAGACTCAGGGAATCAATTTGCAAACTCCTAGAAAAAAAACTCTCTGAAAAGTCTACCTAAATAGTGAAGAAAAGAACACATCGAGGTAGGTAATGAAATGAAAATAGGAGGGGAAGCCGGAAGGCTAGAGAAAAGATAGGCTCTTCCGTCTGTTGTCATAAGTCTTGTTGACTCAGTAGGGAGTGAAAAAGATTATCATAGCCTTGTGATTAAGGGTGATCATTTTTAGTTCGGTTTGTTTTCATTTAGAAAAATAACCAAACAATTTTTTTTGTTAGATTCTGAACCGAACTAACCAAAAAACCAGTTCAAACTGACCGATTTTAGTTCGGCTTCGTTTGATTTATTTTGTAAAGAAATTGACAAAACCTATTTCTTTTTTATTAGTTTTTTATGAATTTTTATGGGCTCTTAAAAGCCTTTTAATTAATGTAAAAGGCCTATTCTTATTACCAAATTGTGATGACTTTTTGGTCTTTTAATTGAGCTTTTTATTCTTTATGGTTGAGTTATATTCACAATAATGTAAGAATACCATATCGATCCACCAAGCTTTTCATAGTTCTGTCCTATGAACAAACACACTAGTACAATAATTAAAGAAACTATAGTCTTTTATAAATAACCACATTGATCCATCAAGCCAACTTACTTTCATTATTTGTCAAAAGCCAATGCAAGAAGATGAAGGGATTGTATGCCATTGCCAGAACCAAATCAAACATCTTTTCCTTTTGCTTTGTTTCTCACTCACTGTACTTTCCTTTTAAACTCAGGCCATTATAAAAGCACAAAGCACAAGCAATTAGTTAAGAAGGTAAAGAAAGATGGGATCTTCGGATACTATGACAATAAAACAAAAGTTCTAGAAAAAAGAAAAAGAAGAAAGAATAGCAATAACAACTATAATTTGTAATAATGAAAATGAAATAAAATAAAATTTCATCACTATTAACACTTAACCTTGCAATATTCATAATTCTATTATTACCCTAATGATTTGTCATGTATTAATGACTACACACACTAAAAAAAAATAATCAAAGTTAGCACTCTTTTTTTAAATTAGTTCATTTATTAGATTTTAATTCATAATTTGACTGTAGTGAAATATAAACAAGGAGTTACTTTGCTTATTGATAAATTACATACTATTGAATACAAAAGTATAGCTTCACTCAGTTGTTGGCCTTTTCATTTATAAAATTAAACTAAGAATTAGCATGCATCCATTATTTTAGATCTTTAAAATAAAAAGGCAAACAACAATCATTTTTGGTTAATAGAACAATTAGAATTCATTACACTTCACCTAAACCCTTATAATATATACATCATACCTCTTAACTTATGTTAGTACACAACCTATATTTTCAGTAGAAAACCAACGCATTAGTGATATACAAGTATCTATAGCTATGTAAAATACAATAGAACTGCACTTGTCATTGATCGTCATCTCCTAATCATTTGATAGATAATGTTGAAATAATAAAACTCAATAAATATTTATAGTGCTTTAGAATAAACAAATTAAATGGCATGTTCATAGGAAACCATTATTAGACAATAAATGGAAGTACAATAAATTAGGAACATGCTAGATACTACCAACTCACTTGGGTTGCTACCATGTTTATTCTTCTCTTACAAACTCAATTGTAAGGTCAATTCTACAATGTAAACTTCAAAATTCTATGTCCAACATTAATTTCATTCCTTTATTTTGTTAGAATCAGGATGAAAAGTTCCATGAATAAGCCTAAAATTACGGTACCATGTACATTTTTATTTTATAAATTCTAACATTTGAATTTTAAATGACCTTTAAAACAGAACAAAACCTGATTATTATAAGAAAGAAATATAGAACTTGGCAAGTGAATTCTCTAGGGAAAAAAGTAGAAGAAAGAGAAAAGCTATCTTACCTATCCAAATATATTGGCTGCATTTGTTAAGGCCAGATAGAGGGTTGGTTGTCGGTGGATAGATCAAGAGGATAAAGAAACAAAGACCGATGACGATGATGGAGGATAGAAAAAACGAGAGACAAATAGAAAGCTTGGGGATGATTGTTTTTGTTTGATTTAGGGTTAGAAAAAAATAATATTTATAATTTTTTTTGTTTCAAGTTGGTTTAGTGCTAGTTGAACCAATTCAGTTCGATCTAGTTCATTCAACTTTAAACTTTTGAAGAAACTGAATCCAACTAGAATTGTTTTTGAGTTTTCTAAATGATTAATTTAATTTTTTTCTTGGTTTAGTATTTTTGGTTAACTTTTCTCATGTTTTCTTGGGTTTAATCAGTTTTGTAGGTTTTTTGCTCACCCATACTTGCAATTAATATTAGGATTTGCTTTTTACTAAGCCTTTTCTGATTTATCTTAAAAGTACGATCACAAAGGTTGCTTGAGCATTAAATGTCTAATGGAGGCTTTTGGCTCGCATTATCTGTGATCTTCCCTTATGATATCAATCAAATAACCTTAATCAAGTTGCAAATATTTATTAATCATGTCCTCTAATCTACTAGTACCCAATTTGTAACAGCCCTCACATACTTAATATATGATCATACAAGATAAACAATATACTACATAAGTAATGTGATTTGTTTTTTGTAAAACACAACCTTGGATGACTATGCTCACCCAAACTTTATCCATAGTTGTTCATAACAGCTTAAAACCAACACGAATACATCTTGCAATACAACACTATCGTTAGAAAAATGAACTTAAAAGAGTAAAACATCCAATATCATATATTAATAATGAAAATAAGTATCCAACACTGACAACTTTAGCATAAAGAAATAATAATTCATAATAGTTCAATTATTTTGTTTATTACAAACTCTCATGAGTTTTATGAATATCATAAATTATGAAAATCCTACAGCTAAATAAAATCTATAAAGAAAGTCTTACAACTACACAAAATAAGCCATCTAGATTTGAGAAGCATATAATGAACTTGTCAAAAATAAAACAAACAAAGTAAAAAGGATAATGGTTAAATTTCACATTATATCATTAACCATTGGTGGTAACATAACATTGTATCAACTCTAAATTTGGATTTTGAGTTAACTACAAAATTCTAAATTTTCTTTAGGCATTTCAAATGCCCTTTCTTGAAATATTCTAATCAGTCTGCAATATTTAAAATCCCGAAACTCCTGACCAATACATATCATATAATCTTAGACCTGAATTTGATATTCTTACACCAATAATTAACTTTAAACAAAACAAGCTCTTCACTCCAAGATAAATATCTTGATTTTTAGTTAACTGTAAATCTATATAATTGTACAAACAATTCAAGTTCTAATAAGACAATCTTGCTCAAAATGTATACCAACACCTCTTTTATTTCCACTTACACGCTTATCTCATATTTCACAAATATATCCATACTTATGGTTAATATCTTAACTTAATGATTAAGTCCCCATTCCTTATGACCGACCCGAAGTATCCGTTTAATCACCACATATGTGGTTGGATCTCATACTCAAATATATTTTCTATATGTCTTCTAAGAACCATAAACCTAGCCCTACTCATGTGGTAGGCTCCCTTGTTCAATAGTTTTTTAATATGTCCTTCAACGACCAATAAAACTAGCCCCACTCATATGATAGGCTTCCATAAACACATTTCATTTATACACGTTTTCAACACAAGTTCACAAACTAAGTTTTTCATTGTAGGGTTGGTTTTAACACAACTACACAAACACATGACAATTTTATAGTTCATCATTCCAAGCCTCATTCATGTAGCCAGCTTTCATACACATAACACAATTTAAAGTACACACTTAACAAGATTTCATGTCTTTAATCATTTCATTACTTTGCATAAACATCTCCTTATCAGAGTACAACTTAGAAATTAATCATTGAGTTAATGTTGTAAACTAAGGAAGTTGAGGTGATGAGCATCTACCTATTCCTCTCATTGTTCTTGTCCCACTTGCCTAGAATTTTGCAATTGATGCCTCTCCTACATCACTCAAGGTCTTACATCAAATTTATTCTTTAAATATCAAGAATGTACTTCTCCATATTCTTTTAATAATTTGAGTACTTTTTACTCATGAATACATGTTTTCTTACATTATCTCATATTAAACTTAAGGTTCCAACTCTTAACATTCCAATATAAACAATGCTATCATGTAAACTTATTTCATGTTTACATAAATATTATGCTTTTCTTTTTCATTTAACAATCACCCATCTTCTTTAAATAATTTAAAAGAAACAAAGAAAACAAAGAAAAAGCCAAAACACAAAATTAAGCCACCACAAAATAGGAGCCAATACAATCTAGTTGTTTCTCAAAACAATTAGCCTATTTTGGCTTTTAAAAAATTTCCTCTTTCCTTTCTCTATAGCCGAACCTTCATCCTTGAATTTGTTTTTTCTTTTAAGATTAACTTAATCTCATGCAAATTTCATACTTAACACACCAAATGATGGATTTTTTAAGGACACACTCTTAATTACTACAAACTCCCATTTTCCCATTAAACTCATGAGGATTAAATCCCTATCATTTATAAAGGTTTTCTTTTCCAATATTTCACCAAATTATACTTATTTTATTTCATATTCATAAAATTTCATCAGGAAATCATAATTTCTTCCCTAAAATTTCTCAAAACCTTATAATTCAAGAAATTCAATCTTTCATCAAGATTTCATGCAAATAACAATACATAATTCATCAAAGATATTCACTTATCATTAAACATGCATAAATTTACAACAAAGAATACACACCAAGAACCCTTGTCTTGGTTAAACCTATATCTCTAGAGTGTGTGGTTGTTTCTTCAATAAATCAATATATTCTTCACAATCAAGCCTTATACTAATGAAATCTAGATATATTTTCATAATAAGCCTAATTTTTCCTTAAATTATCTTCAAGAAACCTAATTTCAAGATTTAGGGATTTTATCTTTTATTTAATTCTTTATTTTTTTCATCTTGTAATCCCTCTAACTCAAGTTTTCTACAAACTAACACAACCAATTATGTTAAAACACCCTTCAATTTTCCAATTCCATATAAACCTTAGTTTCCAAATTTTAGGGGTTTACACTTTTCCCTACAATAATTTCCCCTAAATTATCTTCAAGAACCCTAATTTCAAGATTTAAGGATTTCATCTTTTATTTAATTCTTTATGTTTTTCATCTTGTAATCTCTATAACTCAAGTTTTCTACAAACTAACACAATCAATTATGTCAAAACACCCTTCAAGTTTTCAATTCCATATAAACCCTACTTTTCAAATTTTAGAGGTTTTCACTTTTCCCTATAGTAATATAAAGATTGGGTGTTTAGAGTGCCTTACTAAGTGGTTTCATATCAATTCAACCTTGATTGATCAATCCTTCTTCTCCTCTACAATCCCTCTATTTCTTGCTTTTCTTGAACTCTTTATAGGTTTTCTCTTCTTTTTTATAAGAGTTTCTTTTATCTGGAAAAATACCCTACAACCTCACCTCTCTCTCCCTACAATGATACTCTGTAAGTTACAAGCTTTTTCTTTCACAAAGAAAATAAGTTTAGGTTGTTGCCTTTATTCCTTCTTTTTTTTATAACTGCATCCTCTCCCTTTTTAGTATAGGAGAAATAGTTTTTCCTTTTTTTAGTCCTTAGACTTTTTATTTTCCAATTATGGTGCTTCCCTCCTAAATTGTTCCTAAAATTTAGCCCTACTCCCTTCATACAATTTCAGTCCTTTTTTTCTTTTTATAAAAAGGTTAGGGATCTTACACATTTTATCTCATTTTTTATCTTTCTTATTATGATCCTCATTATCTTTGTCCCTAAGATCTATGTCAGCCTCTAAGCTAGATTATTGGTATAAAATTTATCACCTACCTAAAGATTTAAGAATTCTTATTATAAACATCCTTCTATCGTAAACTCTTATAAAATCTTTAAGAAAAATAACTCTACTTTCTTCTAAAAAAAGCCTTTTAAAATTTGATAAAACCTCAAATTTTATCCTATAAAGGAATTTGTATAGGCTTCAAGATTTGATCAACACTTGATCCCATCATCAGCCATATAACACTTTATCACCTTCTCTTTCCTATACAAATTAATTATTCAATGGCTAGCTCAATGATATACTCATGTCTATATAGGAGCCATTCATCTTTCCCTTACCTTTTATGGTAGGAAAAGACTCTCTGCAATCTTTGATTCTTATTTTATGCAACATTAATAAACATATTTAGCCACCATCCAAACAATGTCAAATGCATAAATGGTGTTTTTGACACTCTTTCCTAATATCCGCATCCATCTTACATATCCAAGTCTAGTTAGAGTTCTTAAAGCACATGAATAGATCATAAGTGCTCCTATGATATCCAATATCCACTCTGCCATTCTCCATGTTAAACTTGCTTACCGAGTCCAAAATCATGCTTTGGACTTATCAACTCCTTTTCTAACAAGACTTTCTCTTGTTAATAGTTAAAGCTGGACAAACTGTAACTTGCACCTTTGTTCCTCAACAACTCAATAGAGATAAGCTCATTCAAATATTGTCTGACTCATTGGTAAAAAAACTATGAACAATTCCATTTTATAGTTCAACCTTTATAAAGTTTTAACCTAGTCTTTGTCACTAAGAAAGATGGATTAGTCTAGATCTCTTTATTGAAAGACTAAAAAACACCCTCATTATTAAGAATTTCTATTAATGATGTTATAATGGTTGATGAAGATTATCGACCACTTCTTATCCTTATACAGTAGTTTCTATTCGACCATCGTATTATTTATGAAGCAGAATATGATGATGTACACAAGCTTTTTGATCCATTTGGTTATATGTGCTTTTTATGTAATTCTTTCTCTAATCACTCAAAAAATCTTATTGTCAAAAGAAGAAAAAACCAACTTCATAGAAACATCTCTAACAAAGATATGAAAATAGAGATCCTAAAGTTGGGTTGCGTAGTGAACCTTTAGGAAAGTTTAAGTATTATGTGTTTTTATACCATAAAGAATAGTAAAGTCATTACTTCTCATTTTCTTTGCAAAACAAATGCACAACTCCTAACTCTACCAGAGTCATAAGACTGTTACATGTTACAAGACTCTTATGAAGAAGACTTTTCTCCTTTGGTATATAACTCCAAAAAAAGAGAGACTAAACATACCTAAAAAGTAAAGGATTTTATAATATAAAATCTTAATGGTAGTGATAGAGGATCTAATGGTGTTGGCAGGGGATCTAGAAATGTTGGCAGGGGATACAATGGTACTAGTAGAAGATCTAGTTATGTTGAAAGAGGATTCATTGGTACTAATAGAGGATCCATTGGTGCTAGTAGAGGATTGAAAGATTCTAGAGGTGGGATAGTTGATAGAGATGGTATAAGTGGTGCCTCTTCTTAACCCTTAACACAAACATATGTGAGTCTCCTAAGTATATATGGTAGTTCTATTAGTTTGATTATAATTCTATTAATAATCAATGTTCTTTGAAATTTTAGATTGGTGATAGTATTTCTTCTCAGCACTCTACCAAATCTAGCTGTATTAATTGAAGAATGGAGAAGAGTGGTGACTTTGAGCAATATGGATTTGTTTTAACTGTTTCAAGTAACAAAAAGAAAAATATTATGGATCTTTATGGTTGTTGTTTTGTTATCTTCATCTTTTAATGTGCATACTTTTTGTTGATGAGATTGCTTTAATGTATATGCTTTTGTTATATTTGATATTTATATTTCTTGTATTTTGTTTACTAAGGAATAACTCTCTTTTATTTCATTTGTTAAACAAGAATAATATAATAATTAGAAACATTAATATTATATATATTAAATTAGCTACCAACAATAACTTTACACTTGCAAAACTAACCTTCATGTAGCGATTCTTGATCCAAACTATGTGTATTTTCTCTTTCATTTTCTTCACTTCATCTAGTACTTACTCGACATCATTACCACTGCCTTCCTCTCCAGTAGTTAATTCAGTTTTATTTATAGGCTTGCACCAATTAATGAGTGTATTATTGGATGACTTGCCATAATATTTATAAAATAGATTGTTTTTACTAGCTTTTGTTTTTTATAACCTAACAAGTACTCTTTTTTCATATTTCATGCACTTTCTATTTTTGTACTTTAGTCCAACAAAGTTATTGTAAGCTTATATGCTATTAACATTTGATATAGATGATAATAAGTTGATAATGTTTGTGCTTGTTGTGCTGAAATTTTTGGTTGTATGTGTGCCTCCAAATTCTAGTAGTATGTGTGCTAGATTTTTTAGGTAAGATTTGTGATGAAATTTTGACTGTGTGTTTATTGAATTTTTTAGCAGTGTTTATGCTGGAATTTTAGCTATGTATTTCTTGGAATCATTGTGAAAAAAGGGAAGAATATATTGGTTTTGAGTTATGGTTAATAAGGGGAAGAATGAGATGAATATGGTGGTCAGTTGGTGTGCGCAAATGGTTTTTTTTTGTTGATAAAGTGGCTTTTGTTGGAAATGATTGCTTGGTTGAGAGAATAGTGTGTCAAAAAATGAAGAATTTGATATGTGTTTGTGTTTGGAAATGACAAGGAAAAAGGAAGAAATATGGTTAAAAACATGTTAATGATGACATTTTTGTATTTATAATGCAAATAAACAACGACTCGTTTTTTTAAAATAAGTAGAAGAAACAACTTCATTGACATTTTCATTACTTTTACATTACATGAGCTCTTTAGTTATTAAATAAAATATAATAAAAACAATATAAATAATTCAATTTTTTTGTTGATTTTTTTTTATGTGTCTAATTTAAGATGTAAAGTGTTATGAACTTATAAACTCCATAATATAAACAATAATTATTTAAAGAATAGAGGAAAAATAAAAAAAAATAACAAAAAGTACAGGATATTAGTGTAATTTTCTTTAAACTAAAAGAACAAGGACATAAGATGAAGAAATTGAAGCTTAAGAGATCAAATGGAACTTTTACATATTTTTTGTGGAAAATTTCTCTATTTCTTCCTTCATATCAATTTTGATCCTTTGTCTCTCAATTTATTTTTAAGAAAAGAAGCTAAAACTCTATTCTGCAAAACTAATCATTAATTTAATGTCATAGCATTTGACAAGACATTAGATATGTGAGGGAAAACATATCAAAACACATTTAAGTGTATAAAACCATGAAAACATAAATTTCAAGGATTAAATTGAAAATAAAATAAAATTCAATGAGTGATTTGTAAACCTTACAAAATACAGGTGCCAAAATATAAAACATTGGCATAAAGCACACTTGTTCTGACGGGGGAGGTGAATGATGCATTTTTGAATAGTAAAAAGGTACATGGTTTAAATTTTGTTTGTTAATTGCTATATCCTTGTTCCTATCCGCCCATTTCTTTCCATAATCCTATTTAAAAAAAATAAAATCCATCAGCCTTTCATTGTCCACAAGACAAGTTAACTATAGATTTAAATATTGAAATAACTATTTTCCCCTTCACAAATAAAATCAATTAAATTAGTTTTTTCCATAGGGTGCATTATCATTGTCATATTGATCGAGGATAAATTAGTCTTTTTACATCTTGAATACAAAGTAAAATGAATTAAATATCTTTAAAATAAAAAAAATCAAAACTAGAGTCTAGGGGCTTTTCAGTCATTTAACGATTTGGTGCACAATGTCATAACTAACTTGCCTCTTAGAAACAAAATAAAATAAAACTGACATCCAATGACAATTTTATATTTTCATCTTGGTTTTTTTTTTACTTACAATCAATTTAAATCATGGGCAATTCGGTATTTTCTTAAATATAATTAAAAAAAAATAACAGTAGCTAGTGTGTATTATGCATGTCTTAACGAATAGGAGGCACCCACACACTTTGGGAGGCACGTGTGGCGCCTTTTAATTGTGAAATATTGCCTTTCGTTATAGAGTTAGATGACACGTGTGGTGCCTCTTGGTTGTGAAACGTTACCTTTTGTGATAGAGTTAGATGCACCTCATCGTCGTATTCATGGTGGTCCAACTCGTGTTTACGAAGGAGTAGTGGTTAGATTCCAATGAATTTTTTTCTTTTCCTCCATTTTCATCTCAGATTTCATGCTAGCCATTTTAAAAATCAAATGTGTTCTGCTAGTTTGTATTTGAATCAATTTTGGCCATAATTTTTTTTATTGTTATTTGTTTTACTTTTAATGCTTTTTAAAATTGATTTTTTTTTCAATTTTATCCCTTATCATTTTTTTTCATTTAATTTTTGTATTTAATTTGGTCCATATTCTTTTGATTTTTTTAACCTTTTCTTGAATTTTTTTTCAATTTCGTCCATTAACATTTTATTTCATTTAAATTTGGTATCCAATTTGGTTCTTGTCACAATCCAATTTTAGGTTCCCCTAAAATTATCATTTTCTTTTATACAAAAATAAAAAAAGGGAAAAAAAGTTGAAAAATAAAATAAAATACAAAAGACAAGTGAGTTGGCTGGCAAGAACAAACTAAAAATGAATCTACATGCTTAAATAAGAGATGAAAGGTACAAACTAGTTAGAAAACTCAATTGCATTCTTGAAGGACCTAAACATGGAAGGTAATGCAAATTTAAGGTTAATTTAAATGAATATTTGATGAATTTGCATAAAAATTAAGTCTGAGAACTTAATTAGATTTTTAATAGTCTGATTTGATTTAATCATGAGTTTAATTAAATTTATAAATTAATTTAGACCGAAACTAAAAGAATTAATTAAGTACAAGGACTTAATTAGACTTTTAATGGGTCAAATTAATTTTATTAAGAACTTTATTGGTAAAATATTAAGTTTGGAAGCATAATTTGAGTTTAATTGAGAAGATTGAAATTTTAAAAGACTAAATTTAATTTTTAGAAGCTTAATTGAATTAAATAAGGGGTGAACTTATAAGAAAATCAAAGTTTAAAAGGTCAATTAAGAGCTAAATTGAATAAATTCAGAATCAAGAACTAAAGTGCAATAGTTGTGCAAATTTAGGGACTAAAATCAATCAGATTCAGGGTCAATTTGATGGTTGATAGGGGTTAAATTAAACAAATTAGAAACCAGGGATTAATTTGAAAAAAATGCTCAAATCAGAGGAGTCAAATCAAAGTTCTTAAGAATGCGATTACAAAAATTAAGAAGTTCGCGCAATGATTTTTTCAAAATGCTTTTCATTCAGAATACATGAAAATAATATTTTTTTTTTAAAATTTATTTTTAACATCAACTTATCAAAATAATCCAAAAACACTAAAAAAATTAATTTTATGAAAAAAAAATTCTAAATTTTTACCAAGTGTTTGACATTGCGATAATGATTAATTTTCAAAATGCTTTTTACTTAAAAATACATAAAAATAATATTTTATTTTTATTTTTTTAAATTTATTTTAACATTAAAATATTAAAATAATTCAAAAACATTAAAATAATTAATTTTAAATAAAAACAAAAATTTCAAATTTTTAACAAGCAACTTTTGCCCCGTACCGAATGCGATCTCATAAAACAATCGCAAATCACACAACATAAACGTGTTTTTTTTTTTTTTAAAATCTTTTTTTAATAAACACAAGTCATTGTGTGTAATTTATTTTTGTTTCTCTCTCCTCTACCAAATCACACTTTCGTGTTCGTTCCTCAACTTTGATTGCTTGTGTCAAATTTCACAATCTCTTGTAGAATTTAGAAAGGAAAGGAAAGCTCCATCTATCAAAAATTTCACTTTCGTGTTCGTTCCTGGTGCTTTGTCAAAGTCCCTTCACTTTTTTCGTAATTTTTGGCCCAAAACTCCATCTGGGTCTTGTTTAAAATGCTTACAGAAAGCTTCATCTCATCCGGTTCAATGCTATTATCTACGCTTTGCATACCAAATGGGTATGCTCCCTCCACTGGGACTGGGTTACCATTCAACACTTCACTTTGTTTTAGAAAGAATCTGAGAAATATTGTTTGTGCTTGTGTGGCACCTCCTCCACCCAACAACATAGGAGGCGATGGATTTGCTGCAACCAAATTCATTGTAAAGTTTCTCCTCCTTCCTTCTTATGTTCTGTATATTTTTTTGCATTATTTATATACTCTTGTAGAATATTGCTGTTTATGCTTCATCTTCATCGTGTTTTTCTGTGGCTTATTTTCATGCTCGGTATTTTAGGAAATTTTTACTGCAGCCCACCTTATGTTTTGCCTGCTTTGTTAGATGATGTAGTTGTGAATTGGATGGATTCTTCTCTATCTTTTAAATTTCATTGATATGGTCTTTTACATTGGTTTGAATGGATTACGTAACTAGGATTCATATAAAGCAGAGAAATTAAGCACCATAGGTGATCTGGAGGATGGTTCTGATGTTCTCATCGAATGCAGAAATGTTTACAAGTCATTTGGAGAGAAGCATATATTAAGAGGTGTGAGCTTCAAGGTGAAATTCTTTTCAATGTTGTGTTTGCTGTTTAACAATTTTTTTATTGCTTATTTGCTACTATTTGATTGTTGTGCTTATTAATACCAAAAATAGATTTACCTAAACCTATTTTGATAGGATTAAGCTGACTTAGTTGAATCATGAGCAAGGCTCAAGCCCCAATTTTTTGCTGGTTGAATTGCTATTTGTTCACAAGCTTCTAGGAAACCAATGATAAGCAGAAAGCTTGATATTTTCTTAACAAGACAGTATCTTTAATATATTGCCATTGCGAGCCATGCTTTAACCCATTTGTCTTTTGGAGAGAGGGAGGGCGGGGTGTTTCTGTGGCATAAGTCTTAAATCTGTGTATTGTTTCATCTACCTATTGCGTCATTTATTCTTTATCAATTTATCGGCATGGTGATAAGTTTTCACTTATGCAGATTAGACATGGTGAAGCAGTTGGAATAATTGGGCCTTCTGGTACTGGTAAATCTACAATTTTGAAGATTATTGCTGGACTTCTTGCTCCGGACAGGGTAATAATCAAACTAAATTTTTTGTTGCTTTTATCTTTATGTAACTGTATTTCTATACTGATTCATACTAAAGTGACTAGGCTGTGCCTTAGTATTTTACCTTAGGTGGTTTTACATAGACCGTATCTAATGTCAGGGCGAGGTTTATATTCATGGTAAAAAGAGAGATGGTTTGATCAGCGATGAGGGGATTTCTGGGCTTCGAATTGGATTGGTAAATCTTTATTTTAGTTATAAATCAAAGGGTTATTTCTCTTGTGCTATTTTATCAGTAATTACACTCATCTTTTTTCCACATTCTTTGTGATAGGTGTTTCAAAGTGCAGCACTTTTTGATTCTTTGACTGTTCGTGAAAATGTTGGTTTCCTTTTGTAAGATAGAAATTACTTTTTTCTTCTCAGCAGTTGGAACTGATAGCATGACTTTAATTTCAATACCTTTTCTGGAGAAAAAAAAAAGAAATCTCATTTCTTAATGCTTTTGACTTGCTTAGATATGAAAATTCTAGCATGTCGGAGGAACAAATTGCTGAACTTGTGACGGAAACTTTGGCCCAAGTTGGTTTAAAGGTATGTTGGATCTAAAATTTCACTTGTACTGCATCATATGGTTCCTTCCTGGCTAAGCAATCATCTCGTGATGGGTTGCGGTGCCCTCAATTTAATATATTTAAGCTACATATATGGATACACTTTGTCACGTGTGTTTGGCTGGGCGGTTCAACTTGCTTTTCATCAAAATTTGAAATATAATTTTTTTTGCTTAAAATTGTATTTTTATGTTTTTGGGTCGTTTAGATGTGTTGATGTCAAAAATGATTTTTAAAAAATAAAAAAACATTATTTTGATGCATTTCCGAGCGAAAAACTCTTTGAAAAGCAACTGCTACCACACTCTTAAACACCCCCCTAATCTAATGCTGTCAATTTCCAGCAATGTAAAGTTCAATTTCCTGCTGAAGTTTAGAAACTGCCTTTATTTCCTTGGGCTAGTTTCCATCATTGCAGAAAGCTTAGAAACTGTCTCCTTTTCCCTGCTCTCTTATTTCAGTCTCTATTTTAGATAAGGAAACCCTTTACTTTTAGGTTGATGAAACTTAATATTTTGTTCAGGGAGTAGAGGACAGGTTACCTTCTGAGTTATCTGGTGGAATGAAGAAAAGAGTTGCTTTAGCTCGGTCTATAATTTTTGATAACACAAATGAAACAATTGAGCCAGAGGTATGTCAAGCAATGAATTAATTTTGTTCTCTAATCTTTTTGGTTTTAACTGCCACTAATAGCATCTGTTGTTGTCTTAATATATGGCTGCACTGAGACCATTTTTCTGTTAAACATTCTTTGATGAAAATATGGTTAAGGAAATGACTTTTCTCGTGTCATCCTCTGGTGGTTGGCATGTGTAAGGAAATCTATACCGATAGGATGACTGAAAGTTGCTGTCGAAGATAATTCTGGTGATTGGTGTTTTGATTATGGTGATTTTAGCTGCTGCCTGGTGACTGTTAATGGCATCTGACTATTGTTCTATTGATCAATGGAGATATGTTGCATGGTGGCAAGCAACCATGGTTTTGGTGGTTGGTGACAGTTTGTTGGCTGACTGTAAAGCAAGTATGTGCTGATTTGATGGTCAGTGGTAGTTTCCTGTGATGAGTGATTGGCCTGTAGGTGATAATTGTATAATCATGAGATTGGTTACTTGTGGTGTAAGGTTTAAGTTTGTTCTGGGAAAAAAAGTGATTACTGTTTCCCAAAATTTTGCTTCAGTCCTTGTGGTGATTGAAAATCGTATGATTTGATATTTCCTCAGTTACACTAAATATGCTGGCAGACAATGGTCAGTGGATGCTGCCTTCAACAAAGGGGTGGCTGATGGGATGTGGTTAACCAAGTAGTACTCCATGGTGCTTTTTTTTATTCTGATCTTGTAACTTCTTTTAAAATTTTTTACTTGTTTCCCGTAAGAAACTGAAATGCTTTGTTTATATCTTTCAAACAACGTCAAAGTAATGTTAGTGAGACATTGCCTGGTGCAGTGATAATGGTTTCCTTGATGTGATCTTATCCTGCTTTGATTTTTTTCCCTGTTATCTTATAGATTTGATTTTTTAACTTTTATATCTAACATTGCTTTGTTTATGCTTTGTCTCATGGTGTTTTGTTGCACAACTGCTGAAGAGTTACTTTGATGTGATTTTATCCTGCTTTGATTTTTTTACCTGTTACTCATAGTTTTTCACATTGCTGAACAGGTACTCTTATATGATGAACCAACAGCCGGACTCGATCCAATAGCATCTACTGTAGTTGAAGATCTCATCCGCTCTGTTCACATGAAAGGTGAGGATGCACTTGGGAAACCTGAGAAGATTGCGTCCTATGTGGTGGTCACTCATCAACATAGTACCATTAGAAGGGCTGTTGACAGGTTAGCAATGTCAAAAAGTTTTTGTAGTCTTGCACTATTTGTTGGCACGGACCTGTAAGGTGGCATTTCCTAAGCACTGCTCTGTGTGTAGGTTATTGTTTCTACATGAAGGAAAGGTTGTTTGGCAAGGAATGACTGATGAATTCATGACATCAGCCAATCCAATTGTTCAACAGGTAAGAATTGTAGTGGTAGTTTTGAAACCTTCATAATTTAGTTTGCACCAAACTTCAAACAGTGAGTTTTGTTTAAATGTGCTGCCAAACTATTAACTATATACTAAAGATATTGAATATAATAAAGGTGATGCTTGGTGGTAAGTTTTACATGTTTGGTTAAATTGTGAGTGCTATAGTACTAGTGAAAAGGAAAATGTGACTTTCAGTGTCCAAAGTTTCTCATCAGTGGGATCTTTGATTCATTGTCACTGCAATGTGAGGAAATGTCATTTCTATTGCTGTTTCCTGCATTAGCTACATAGCTAACTAGGCTTTAGTCTTATATTCTCTTGATTCCCCACCTTTTTTGTCCTTCCCATTTCTTGTAGTGGTGGAAACAAGTAGTCGGACTTTCTTTGTTGAGACAGCGTTATTATATCGCCTATATTGTGATAGCTTTGCTGTCACGAACATCTCTTGTGTGTGAGCGCAAACATTCGTTTGAATACGTATGTGTGTGACGTGCAGGCGTGCGTTATATTTCAGTTCTAACTTAATGCCTTGCCTTTTCTTGTTTCAGTTTGCATCTGGCAGCCTTGATGGGCCTATTAAATACTAGGACATGAACCATCGGTTTTCGTTTCAGACAAACTTCTCTGGAGTTTGAAGACTAGATATCTCATCAACAGGTGCATGCAAATTTTGCCGCTTCCCACCAGGTCTACACTCTTGCAAACTTGTAACTGACTGATACAAAATGATCTCGAAAGAATAAAATAGTTCAACTTTGGGCGCCATCTTGCTTTGAAAGAGCCTACTTCTCAATATATGATTAGTTGCATACCATCATATAGTAGTTAGTTTTGTATGTGTATGTGTATGTGTATGTGATGAGGTGCTTACGAAGTACTAAAAATTTAAACCCATAAAATTAATTATTTATAGTATAGGAAAATAAGGATATTATCCCACACAAATACAAGTATTAGAGCTTAATTACTTAATCAAGACAAGCTATTTGAGTTTAAGTTAAAGCAAACCAAGTAAAGATGTACTAAATATACTTTAAACAATAAGTAAAATGAGTATTTTGTTTATGATCTAAACCAACTAAAAACAATTTAGAAAAAAAAAAACCAAAGAAATCAATTCTAAAAAATAAGTAGAAAATCATAAAAAAAAATATAGAAAGAAAAATATCTTTTATAAGATGTGTTTCTCGAGGATAATTAAATATTATTAATTGAATTTAGATATGTTTTTTAATAAGTCAACCAAGAAAAACAAGTTTTTTCTACATATCCTAACTTTTAGTTAATCTAATATTTATGCATCAATTAACCCTAATCACATAATAACCTTTATTAAACATGCAGTATTCAATCACATGACAACTTTAACATCAAGATAGATGCAATTGATTCATAATATTTAAATACGCATAAAAAATTAATTTAATCAAGATTTATATTTTTCAAGTATCAAATAATCAAACATGAGTTTGAAAAATTATATACTTCTACTACTTGAAGTTAATTAGTTATGAATTTGTTATAAACTAATCACTAGTAATATTTTTAAAACCAAAAACATATGTTGCTCATCATATAAAATTTCAATCATCAACCATTAAGTTTAATTATAGAAAAACACAAGATATTTATATATTATAATCTAATATAGAATAATTTTAAGTACAATTTTTCATGACATTTTAAAATCTAAAAGTACTAACCTTTTAAAATAAAAAACTAAGCTTGTCATTAAATCAAAAAAGGAAAAAGATAAAAAATAATAATTATGAAAAAATAGAATCCCCTTCTTCTCTTATTCTATGTTTTGAACGTGATTCTTATTTTTTTTAGAGGTTAGGATTGATTATATATGAAGTAGAGGAGATGAAGAAGTTTTTTAGTTAATAACTAATTCCTAATCAGATTACTTCACTTGAAATTTTCAGAATTAAATTCAATTCCAAAGTTTAAATCAATTCCTTAGTTTAGAGGTTAGGATTGATTATACATGGGTTGAGGAGGTGAATAAGTTTTCTAGTTAATAACTAATTCCTAATCAAATTACTTCACTTAGAATTGAATTCAATTCCAAGGTTTAAAATTTATTTTAGGGTATTGATTTGAATTCCAAATAGAATTCAATTCATAAAAAAATATCAAAAGCAAATCAGAGAGAGGAGACCTTTTGATTTGCTACAAGAATTGAATTCTAGTTACCATTGAAAATTATTTTCCAAGAATACCTCTTTTTTTTTCTTTCCTTCTAAAAATCCTACAAAATTGTTGTGATGTCGCGGTCGCACAAATTAATTACCATAGTTTTAAACACACAAGATAGTATAGAGCAAGCAAAGGGTTGATCCGAGGAGGAAGGTTCAAGTCAGATTTTTATGCTAGATGATATGCAATTTTTTTTGGGGGGGTTGGACGTTATCTAGGTTAAAGCAAAAGAAAAAAAAAACTATTAAGCAAAATTAAATAAAATTAGAAAATTATCAAGAGAACAAACCTTGGTCACAAGTAAATGTCCACCTACAGAAATTAGAACTGATCATGAAAACGAGACATCAACTTATATTCTGAATATTTATCTCTTCTTAACATTGGTTAGTTAACGGATCCGCCGTATAATTAACCCTAACCATCAAACAACCACAGTGTCCGCACTAGTAATTTAATTCAATGATAGCCTTAAGAAATAGATAAGTTGATTAATCAAGAAAACATAATTGTCTGCAGTCCATGTTTGATTTGATTGAATGTTTTTCCTAAGATTAATAACATAGATCCACCACAATTATTAAACTCAGTTGCTTCACAAGTTCATATACCACAACTCCGGTTTTGATATCAAACTTAGCAATAGATTATCTACAATAATAACTTAGAGTCCGCTCTAGCAATTAAAATAAACAATCATAGAAAAAATAAGCATAGGAGAACAAACATATTCATCATATAAACTGAAAAGAAAAGGTAAAATAAATTTCACAGTTCTTGAAATCCGAAGGTTCCCGTATCCTTGCAACCAAGAAAAAGAGTTTAGCCTTGCATGTTTGTTGAACAACTAATAAAAAAGGAGGAGGAATGCATGATCAGGTTTCGTAGAGGAAGGGGGCGTTTTTCTTTTCTTGGCTGGCTGCCCCCCTTCTCTTCTCTCATTCTTTTTATATCATAGGAAATCCTAGTCTCTATTTTACAAAATAATCCTCCCTTAAGTAGACAATTTACATTTAAGTACTTCAATAACTATTTTCCAAAAACGGAAGAAATAGCTTTGCATGAAATATTCAAGCTTTGACTTAGAGGAGCTAAATTATTGAAATAAAAACTTGGATGTCGGTTTAGATGTTTCAGAATGTAATTTGGACTCGTTTCTTCACGAAACCTGTTTGCTGGCAGAATTCAGTTGTCATATTTGAAAAATCATATCTCCCTTATATGACATCATTTTTGGGTGAAATTTGGAGTGTTGATAGATCTTTGAGTCAGGAATCCAACAAAATTGAGTTTGCATCAATTGAACTTCTGTAGCTCCAGATATTCAAGTCGGAATAGCCGAAGGTCAATACTAGCAACTTGCAAGATTTAACTTTGAAGGTTGCGATTTCCATGCTCTTCCTTATTTTATTTTCTTGCCTTAGATGCCCAGAAAGGTATGGATGTTAGCTTTTTAATGCCACTGGAACCACTTCATTTCGACCTCTAGAACTCACGCTCTGCACAAAACATCGACTGAAGATGAAATCTGCCAATTACCTCCAATTTACTCCTTTTTGCATCTTTCATCCAAAAGTGCCTTCAAAATATAAAACAAGGAATATCAAGGCATTATATATATAAAACATAGGCAAAACACTAGTTAAATGTGGGTAAAACTATCGAATAATATGGTTGTATCAAAAATAACTTTTTATTCTTCGCCAAAACCCTTACTCTCTGTACTCTTTATTGTTTCTTCTTCAAACACAATTTCAACAAAAAGCTTTTAGCCAAGAATACCTGGAATTTTTTTTTCTTCAAAAACCCTGGACCTCATCCTCTGTGGTTCTCTATAAAACCTAAAAAACCCCGTGGTTTCTTTCTTTTTCTTCATTAGCTAGCAAGCCAACCAACATAAAACATAGTCCTCGCAAAAGGAAAAAAAGGCCAAATTGAGGAGGAAGGCTTGAAACTTTATTGACAAAAAAGCAAATGAAACGAGGGAATAGGAGGGAGATGATGAGCTTTTTATTACTCTCTACTTCTTCATTTGCTATTGCTTTCCATTTTCATCCTCTAGCTGAGGTTCTTTCCTTTTCTCTTCTTCTAGTTTCAATATATTTTTTCCATTTTAACTCTCTTAGATATGATTCTTGATATCCCATTACATAAAAATTGATTCTTTAAGTATTTTGTCAACATTTTTTTTAGCTTTCTAATCTTTACGTAGCATAGTTGAGTGATAAATATGCTTTCTTTACATTAATTCATGTACTTAATTTTTCTTATTACCGCTACAACGCCGGGCAATAAGAAATGATTTTTAAATGAAGGGAAAAATAGTTAAGATTGCCAATTCAATTCATTTTCTTTTAATTGAATTCAATTATGTAGTTTAATATTTTATTCCAAACATAAGAATTGTAATATGTTATCACTTGAATTCAAATTTACCTTTTAATTGAATTCAATTTCATGTATGATTTGGTTCTGAAATACTTGTTAAGGTTTCTTTATACTAATTTGACTCTAATGACTTATGCATTGACTTTGATATTCTATAGAGGTTTCCTGATCATGTGGGACCCTTGCTATATCAATAATGAGTTACCATGTCATCATCCTATCATAGAAAGATGAGCTGGACTCGTGCTGGTTTGTTGGAAGATTTTATACTTGATTTCAAAGCTATTGTTCTCTCTCATTTGGACAAGTTACTGGGCCTACCATATGTTGATAGAAATCTTGAGATGTCTAGTTTTCATCCTAACTTGAATCACAACAAAATTCCACTTGTAGCGTCAGATATTGTCTAAAGAGTACATAGTGGTCTAGTCTAGTAGGTTTGCTTTAATCAATCCCAATCCCATCAAAATTCTTTGTTCAAGTTGGATTCCTAATGCAATTAGAATTTGCACTTCTTAGCTTTAGTAATTCAATCCAATGTTCTCTTTCTAGTTCTTTGCTTGAAATTATGCTAACCTTGCTTTATTTAGCTTATTTTTATAATATGTATTTTCATAGCACCATTAAGTAAAAAATAAGTTAAGTTATTTTAAGATATAAAACATGAATTGGAGATGAGAGCTATATTTTGTATCTCTAATATTTAGATCTTGGATGCTTGGGTGATTTTTGTGACCTATCATGCTATGTGGTCGTATTCGGGCCTAATTTTAAGTATTGAGAAATCGGTCATATCTAAAAGAGAAGATCACAATCTACACATTCCATCACTTTATTTCATTTTCTTTCCATTCTTTCAATTTGGCCAACCTGTAATTTGGGTTTGTTCATCCATATTCATCAATTTTTCCCTAGTAAAGATTCTGAAATTGTATCCTCTTCATTCCCTATTCTTCTTTAATCTTCTTATTTAGTTTTTTTTTTTTTTTAATTTACAAGTGTAAGAACCTTAAGGATTTCACTTTGAGGTTTCTCCCTCTCCCTTGTCCTGAAATCTTAAAGCAACAAATAAAGAAGTAATTTTACTCTTACCACACGATTTTAAGCAAGCTTTAGGAAAGGTTTTAGTGATTTTCTTCTTCTCTTCCTCTTGGTTTTTCTCTTCTTCCTCTGCTGTCCTAGCTGACCCTCTAAGTTCTTCCTCTTTTCGTGTTTTCGGTTCTCCTTCCTTTTTCTAACTCTCCTTTCACTCAAGCATTCAAAAAAGATGGCATGCAAGTTGTTTTGGATGAGTTTCTTTGCAAGAGAGAAGGTTGCTGCAACTATGGTTGCTGCCGGTTTTGGGGGAGAGGAAAAGTCATCTCCTTTTCTCCCATTGCATTTATACTCCCTCTTAAATGTTATGAGAGTTTTTGGGTATGGGTTGTTGTTATTCTTGTTCCCCTTTTTGGTTAATTTAGGGATGGTTTGTTTCTCATAATTCTTACTTAGAATAGGTTGGCCTATACTATTTATTTATTTTGGGTTTTACAATTATGGACAAATAGATTTAATCCATTCGGGTAGTTTGCTGCACTATATTCTTTTTAGCTGGTGATACTCATGGTTTACAATTTGCCATCAGAGATGTGTATGAGGTCGGAATTCATGTTTTTATCTATGGTCATACCCGATCCTAATATTCCAGCTAGAAATATAGATGTTTATCTTTAACTATTGATTGATGAGTTGAAGCCATTGTGATCATCTAGAACTTTGATGTATGATGCCTCGAGGAAATGGAATTTTTAGATGAAGGTAACTTTGATGTGGACTATCAATGATTTTCTTGCATATGAGATGGTTTTTGGTTGGAGCACGCATGAAAAATTAACATGTCTATACTATATGGAAAATAACAAGGCCTTCACCTTAACAAATGGTGGTAAATGGTTTTTTTTTTTTTATTGCTACCGAATGTTCTTGCCAACCAATCATAAGTACAAAAAGAACAAAAAAAGACTTATTTATAGGTAGAGTTAAAAAGGGATGTTGCACTGCTGGTATTGTCGGGTAAAGAATTGTATGACGTGGTTTCACAGTACAAGGGCATTAGTTTTAGTTTCCAATCCGGTAAGCAGAAGTTTCCTGTTTTTACTGTGACCCATAATTTGGTAAAGCAAAGTGTTTTTTTGGAGCTTTCTTATTGTAAAACAACCTCCGCAAACTACAGTAAAAATTCGAAGACGATCCCAACTGTCGGATCAAAAGTTCAAGCCCTTTTGAGCCGTTAGTCTGGTCTAGTGCGACTAGACCTCCGCTTCACCGATTTGCGATTCTATACCTACTCCAAGGAAAACATCCTCCTGAAAATCCTGTAAAAAGTTGAGCATAATCCAATGATCGGATGAAAAGGTGGAGCCCCTTTCAGCTGTTTCTCTGGTATGCTGCGACCGGAGATCCGCTTCACCGAGTAGCGATTCCATACTTACTCCACGGAAAACATCCTCCAGAATCTCCTGTAAAAATTGAGAGTGATCCAACCGTCAGATAAAAAATTAAAGTGCTTTTGAGTCGTTACGCTAGTATGGCATGACGAGACCTATTTTTTAACCGAGTAGTGATTCCATTGCTACCACAAGAAAAATAGCCTCCGGAATCTACTGTAAACATTAAGAACGATCCAACGTTCAGATTAAAAGTTCGATCCCTTTTGAGTCGTTACTCTAGTCTAGTGCGATCGAAGCTCCGCTTCACCGAGTAGCGCGACATCCTTCAAAAACTCTTGTAAAAACTTGGGAATGATCCAACGGTCAGATAAGAAGTTAAGACGCTTTTGAGCCGTTAAGCTAGTCTGGCACGATGACACCTGCTCCTAACCTAGTAGCGATTCTAGCGCTACCACAAGGAAAACAGCCTCCGGAAACTATTGTATAAATTTGAAAACGATCTAATGGTAGGAACAAAAGTTCAAGCCCTTTTGAGCCGTTACTCTCGTCTGGCGCGATCGGACCTCTACTTCACCGAGTAGCGATTCCATACCTACTCCAAGAAAACATCCTCCAGAAACTCCTGTAAAATGTAGGGAGTGATTCAACGGTTCGATAAAAAGTTAAGGCGCTTTTGAGCCGTTATGCTGGTCTAGCAAGAGGAGACCTGCTCGTAACCCAGTAGGGATTCCATGGCTACCAAAAAGAAAACTACTGTAAAAATTTTAAGACGATCCAATGGTCGAATCAAAAGTTCAAGCCCTTTTGAGTAGTTATACTGGTCTGGCACAACGAGACCTACTCTTAACCTAGTAGAGATTACATTGCTACCATAAGAAAAATAGCCTCCGGAAACTACTGTAAAAATTTGAAGATGATCACACGGTCGGATCAAAAGTTCAATCCCTTTTCGGTCGTTACTCTAGTATGGTGCGACCATACCTCCCTTTTACCGAGTAGCGATTCCATACCTCCTCCAAGGAAAACATCCTCCTGAAAATCTTGCAAAAATTTGGGAGTGATCCAACGATAGAATCAAAAGTTAAGACACTTTTCAGTCGTGAAGCTGGTTTGGCATGATGAAACCTGCTCCTAACCTAGTAGTGATTCCATTGCTACAACAAGGAAAATAGCCTCCGGAAACAACTGTAAAAATTTGAAGACGATCCAACGTTTGGATCAAATCGAGCCTTTTTGAGCCGTTACTCTAGTGTGGCGCGCCCGGACCTTCGCTTCACTGTGTAGCGATTCCATACCTACTTGACACGACCAAAAGATTGATGTCTTCTCCCAAGTGCAGGAGTGTCGAAGTAATAAATAACCTGGCAAGACCGGGGTCAAACCACAGGGAGGTTAATTGTATAAATTATAAACAACAACAACACTTATAATAATAATAATAATAATAATAACAACAACAACAAAGAGAGCTTTGAGATGTGATATTGATATAAGGATTAAACAATGATAAAAACAATTGTCAAGGTTAGAGGATCCACTAATGGTATTTCAAACAAGAATAGTATAAACTCTTATTACTCAACTGGAAACCACACACAAAGAAGGTTCCAATCGGATTATAAATTGTTAACATGATTACATTAGTTATCTTATTCGAGTAATGCTACATTTTGTAAATGTTGTCAGGCATTCATGATTATAACTTATGTTAACAACAAATCAAGTTCCTTTCATAGCACAGGTGTCGGTTATACCATACAGTTTGGGCTATGAAACTGCCAAGTATTTGTTGTACCAAGGGTTATACAACATAAATCTAGATTAACCATTTAACAAGCAAAGTATTAAAAGTGAACAAGATAACAAATATGTTAGTATCAAACATTAATGTTCATGTTGAGTTTATATTATACTTATTCTTACACCATTAGTGTAACCTTTTCACCTTGACATGATAAACTTAGCTAAACATAATAAAAGAGAGAAACATAAATAAACAAGGAAAGGAAATGAAAAGCATAAGCAAGAGATTAATATAAGCAAAACTTAAGCATTACAAAATATAAAGAGAGAAAGCAAGAGCATGATCTTGATCTGAAAACCAAGATGTCTAAATACATGGCAAATGCCTCCTTTTATAGGCTAAAATTCAGAACTATTGATTTGTTGGCTAATTGTTGAGTGGGTGGCCACATTTTGACTTTGGTAGGAATCCTTATCTTCTTGTCTGCCAAAAACATCATTGATAACGTCATAATTTGAACAGACTTAAATCATGAAAGTTCTAGGAAATTGTCTCAACTTTCTAGGAAAAAAACGTTGAAGTCATTTGGACTTCTAGAACTCGAGATATGGGCTGAACACTGAACAGTGTCTGAGCTGCAGGACAGATTCGGACTTCTCCGTTGTTTCTACAATTTGGACTTGAAAACAGCCTTTTTAAATCCTGGACTCCCTATGAAAGTTTTAGGCCTATGTCTTAGCTTTCCATCCATATAAAGGCAGACTTAAATCCAAGATGTACAGCTCCAGATATGACCCAATAACCGAACAGTGTTCCAGTTTGGATTGAACCATCATCTCTTTTCTAAATTTGACCCTCTCTTTGTCCTTTCAATTTCTGTACTTAAACTCATCAATCAATCCTTTCATTTATGTGATAGGCCTGCATTTAAGATGAACATTTACCATAAATTAAAGGTATCTTATGGTATCAGACTTGTTATTATAAAACATGCTTTAGTTAAGGTGTTATTGATACTTCAAGTGCAAAATGATGATATAAAACCTTGATAAAAATGCATTTTTAAGTACTAATCACTACTCCAAGGAAAACATCCTCCAAAAACTCCTGTAAAAATTTGCGAGTGATCCAACAGTCGGATCAAAAGTTATGGCGCTTTTGAGTCGTTATCCTCGTCTAGCACAACGAGACCTGATCTTAACTTAGTAGCGATTCCATTGCAGGCGCAAGGAAAACAGCCTCAGGAAACTATTGTAAAGATTTGAGCACGATCCAACGGTCGGATGAAAAGTTAGAGCCCTTTTGAGCCGTTACTCTGGTCTGGAGCGACCGTACCTCCTTTTCACCGAGTAGCGATTCCATACCTACTCCAAGGAAAACATCCTCCAGAAACTTTTGTAAAAATTTAGGAATGATCCAACGATGGGATCAAAAGTTAAGGCACTTTTAGCCGTTATACTGGTCTGGCACGACGAGACCTGCTCTTCACCGAATACCGATTCCATTGCTACCACATGGAAAACAGCCTCCGGAAACTATTATAAAATTTGAGCACTATCCAACGTTTGGATCAAAAGTTAGAGCCCTTTTGAGCCGTTACTCTAGTATGGCACGATCGGACCTCGGCGTCACCGAATAGCAATTCCATACCTACTCCAAGGAAAACTTCCTCTAAAATCTCCTCTAAAAATTTTAGAGTGATCCAACGGTCCGATCAAAAGTTAAGGCGCTTTTGAGCCGTGAAGCTGGTTTGGCATGACGACACCTGGTCTTCACCGAGTAGCGATTCCATTGCTACTACAAGGATAAAAGCCTCCGCAAACTACTTCAAGAATTTGAGCACGATCCAATGGTCTGATAAAAAGTTAGAGCCCTTTTGAGAAGTTACTTTAGTCTGGCGCAACCTGACCTCCGCTTCATAGAGTAGAGATTCCATAGCTACTACAAGGAAAATGGCCTTCTGAAACTCCTGTAAAATTTTACGAGTGATCCAACGGTCGGATCAAAAGTTAAGGCACTTTTGAGCCGTTATGTTGGTTGGCATGACAAGACCTCCTCTTCACTTAGTAGCGATTCCATCGCCACCACAAGGAAAACAGCCTCCAGAAACTACTGTAAAAAATTGAGGTCGATCCAACGGTCAAATCAAAAGTTAGAGCCCTTTTGAGTCGTTACTCTAGTCTAGCGCGACCGGACCTCCGCTTCGCTGAGTAGCGATTCCATACCTACTCCAAGGAAAACATCCTCTAGAAACTCCTCTAAAATGTTTGGAGTGATACAACGGTCATATCAAAAGTTAAGGCACTTTTGAGCCATTATGCCGGTGTGGCACGACGAGACTTGCTTTTCACTGAGTAGCGATTCCATTGCTACTACAACGATAAAAGCCTTCGCAAACTACTGTAAGAATTTGAGCACGATCCAACGGTCTGATAAAAAGTTAGAGCCCTTTTGAGAAGCTAATATGGTTTGGCGCGACTGGACCTCTGCTTCATAGAGTAGAGATTCCATAGCTACTACAAGGAAAATGGCCTCCAGAAGCTCCTTTAAAAAATAGGAGTGATACAACAGTCGGATCAAAAGTTAAAGCGCTTTGAAGCCATTATGCTGGTCTGGTATGACGAGACCTGCTCTTAACTAATTAGCGATTCCATCGCTAACACAAGGAAAACAACCTACGAAAACTGCTGTAAAAATTTGAGGTCAATCCAACGGTCGGATCAAAAGTTATAACTCTTTTGAGCCGTTACTCTGGTTTGGCATGACCGGACCTCTACTTCGCTGAGTATCAATTCGATACCTCCTCCAAGGAAAACATCCTTTAGAAACTCCTTCAAAAATTAAGGAGTGATCCAAAGGTCGCATCAAAAGTTAAGGTGCTTTTGAGCTGTTATACTGGTTTGACACAAAAAGACTTGCTCTTAACCAACTAGCAATTCCATTACTACCACAAGGAAAACAACCTCCGAAAACTTTTGTAAAAAATTGAGAACGATCCAATAGTCAGATAAAAAATTAGAGCCCTTTTGAGCCGTTGCTCTGATATGACATGACCAGACCTCCGCTTCATAGAGTAGAGATACCATAGCTTCTACAAGGAAAATGGCCTGATTATAAATGGTGCAATTTTAAATTCTTCAATATGGCCTTCTCACGAGAATTTCTTGCAGATTGTATCTGATAGCTAAACTCGCCATATCCAAGGCTCTCTTATGTTCTGTCTTTGTAAGAAGCTCAAGTTTCTGAAGAGGCCTTTGAAAGAGCTAAATAATTTGCAATTTAGCCATATCTCTAAAAGAGTTGCTAGAGCTAAGGCAACTCTAGAGAATCACCAAACTGCTCTTCATGATGACAGGGACAATTTACATCTATTGGAGCATGATAAGTAGTTATGATTGATACTGATGAATCTTAAATCAATGGAGAAAATGTTCTTCTCGCAAAAACTTAAATGCAATTTTTTAAAAGACAGTGATAGAGGCACAAGTTTTTTTCATGCACTTATGAATCAGAAAAACAGAAGGAATTATATTCCTGCTATTCACTGCAGTGATGGCACCCTGACTACATCATAGGCTGATTGGTGAAGAATTCGTCAGGTTCTACCAACAGCTCCTGGGCTCTTGCAAGGAAACTCTCCCCCTGGATATTGATGTCATTCAAAGTGGGCCTTGCCTTAATGAAAGCTCTCATGAGTCTCTTTTAGCTCCTGTATCTAATGAAGATATTAAAAATGCTGTTTGGTATTGGGAATGATAAAGCTCCAGGGCCAGATGGTTACTCTTCATTCTTCTTCAAAAATCATAGGATGTCATTGGACGGGATTTTTGTGCGGCAGTTCAGGATTTCTTCACTTCTAGGGAACTTTTGCGACAAGTTAACCACTCTATTATTGCTCTGATCCCCAAGGCAGCAAATGTAAATACAGCAGCAATGTGGTATACAAAGTGATATCTAAAATCCTTTTAAGGAGATTAGCGTCTACTCTAAATGGCATCATTAGTCCAATGCAAAATGCCTTTCTAGGAGAATGATGTCAGACGACATCAATTTAGTTCATGAGCTTCTTCGTCATTATGGCAGGAAGAGAGCTTCTCCTAGATGTCTTATGAAGGTTGATTTTAAGAGAGCTTTTAATTCAGTTCAGTGGCAGTTCTTGCGTCAGTTGCTTTATATGTTTGGCTTCCTAGAACGATTTGTGCATTTAATTATGAAATGTGTTGATCTTTCTTTGTTGCAGTTAATGGCCATCTTTATGGCTTCTATCCTGGGAAGAGTGGAGTTAGGCAAGGTGATCCATTATCTCCATATTTGTTCATCTTATGCATGAAATACTTTTCCAGAATGCTTAAGCTAGCATCGAGGAATAGTGATTTCCGCTTCCACCCGAAATGTAATGTCCATGATATATGCCACCTTGCTTTTGCTGATGATGTGCTTTTGCTGTCTCGTGGGGATAGACACTCGGTTTCCATAATATTTCAGTAGATAATAATTTTTGGGTAGACTTCGGGATTGAACATAAATGCAGAGAAATCATCAATCTACTTTAGGGGCGTTAGTGAAAGTTTGAAGCGGTTAATCCTCCATAATACTAGCTTCAAAGAAGGTAGTTTCCCTTCAAATATCTCAGTGTTCCTCTCAGTCCCCACAGACTTTTAGCAGATCAATACTCTCCTCTGGTGCAGAAATTGGAATCGGCAGTGCAAAGTTGGATGGGAAATCATCTCACTTATGTTGGGAGGTTGGAGTTAGTGTGAACAGTCCTCTATGGAATGGTCCAGTTTTGGTTTAGCATTTTTCCTATACCGAGAACTGTAATTAATCAGATTATTTGCATCTGCAGAAACTTCTTGTGGTCAGGCAATCATACAAAAAGCAACTCTGCTCTGGTGGCCTGGAAACAACTTTGTCTCCCCAAGAAGGAAGGGGGCCTGAGTTTATTTGACCTAAAAGCTTGAAACAAGAGCTTCTTAGCAAAGCATCTCTGGAACATTCATCTCAAAACAGACTCCATATGGATTCAATGGATTCATCACTATTACCTGCACCAGAATACTATATGGTCTGTGCCTGCTCATCACTCTTCATCCCCCCTTTGAAAAGCTATTATCCTATTAAAAGATCAGCTTCTTGAAGATTGCGGGAGCCAAGAGGAAGCAATTACACTACTTCGACAATGGAATAGTGGGGATGACCACTTCTCGGCGAAAGCATATAATTATTTTAGACTATCTGGTCCTCAAGTAAACTGGGCGCGAGTGGTATGAGAGCAATGGTCTCTGCCAAGATATAACTTCATCTTATGGCTAGTTGTGTTGGGAAAATTGAGACCAAAAGATCGGCTTTGGTTTTTTCAAATAGATACTGCCTGTGTTCTTTGTGGGCAGATAGAGGAGTCACATAGTCATTTATTCTTCACTTGTTCCTGGTTAGCTTGCTTTTGGTTGCAAATCAAGTTGTGGTTATGCATCAATACGAGGATGATGACCTTGACCAGTGCCATCAGGGGACTGCATTCTAGGGGAACACTACAAGATTTCACAGTTTTACCGACGGCAAAATTCTGTCGGTATGTGATTAAGATTTCGTCAATAATTTATTTACTGACGTCCTCACCGATGAAATACGTCCGTCGACTTTCCTTTCATCGGTAATACCAGAGTCCGTCGCTATATATGTCGGAAAAATAAAAAAACATTTGCCAATGGTTTTATAGACGAAAATTGCGCGCAAAAAAAGTTTCCCGCTTGAAATATACCAACGGATTTATCCCGTCGGTGATTCTGACATACCGACGGATTTATACCATCGGTAAAATTATCGATGAGTGTTTGGAATACCGACCGAAGATATACGTTTGTATATTCGTCATTAGTTGTGGTAGGTACTGTTAAATACCGACATATATATTTCGTCTGTAAAACCCTCTGTGATTATTTTTAAATATGTTTTTAAAAAATTATTTAGAATACATAATATAAAATTATATAAATTAATGGTAATAAAAACCAATTATGCAAATAAAATTTTTATTAAACATCAAAAACAAAAGAAATAAAGTTAAATAATATTCATTACAAATTAAATGTGTTAAAAAAATATATTAAATTAACTATTAAAGTTAAATAATATTCATTACAATAACATAATGGTGGAGGTAGAGGAGGAGGAGGAGGAGGAGGCTGGTTGTTATACGGCAAAAAATAAGGAGGCACACATGTATCACCACTCTGTGATGCCATGTTCATTACAAATTCGTGAAGCTTTTCATGCTCCGCCTTTTGTTGTGCATATCATTGTGCATCCTCTGCTTTTTATTGTGCATGATCCGCTTTGAGTTGTGCATACGTCGCTAATAGGTGGTTGTATTTTTCGATGAGCTGAGTCGTGTATTGCTGTAAGGCCACAAACTCCTTAGATTGGGTGCTCGATACTGATTGGGAGCTCCCAATGGTTGAAACACTATGGGCCGCCCGCAAGTTCTTGGCCGTAGTGTTGGAGAGCCTGTAAACCCGATTTTTATAGGGTCCACCAGATGATCCAACCTCCATCCACAAATCCGGATCGAATTCCGGATGGGTCAAAGGATCGTCCCCATATCTCTCCTTCAACCGGCTATTACAGGTTTCTTGAAAATAAAAAAAGTAATCATCATATTCAATTCAATAAAAATAATAACTTACAAAACAAAATGATTGAACAAACATACCACAAAGTGTTTAGCACGGTTGTCAACAAACTATTGCACCCCCTTTTGACAGTCTTGACTCCGCACGTACATCTCCACAAATAGCTCCATCGGGCTCGGCTCACATCCAAGAGACGTAGCCTATAATGAAAAAAAAGTAATTAACAACAAATTAATTTAATGATATATTTCATTTAAATTAATCTTACCATCCGTTTCGCATGTGCAGCAAACAGAACAGAGCCGCCGGTGTGCGTTGTCAACGATCTATGAATTGGTCGATTCCGGTTGCCAGCACCGGACTGTGAGCGTCGTGTGAACCACTCAGACGTCACGTGCTCAAGATAGTGCGGCCATATATCTTCCAAGATGCATATCAGTTTGAAATCCCTCCAAACGGCCACGTCGTTCCAGCCTTGGAGACCCCTATCTCTTGCAGTTGTTTTTGCCTTTTTTTGCGATTCATACCAAAAATCACGCAATCTACTTCCATAGCGAGAAATTAGAAGTTGAAACATAATTTTTTTCTAAAAAAATCTTGTAATGTCTTCGATGTTACCTAGTTACCGCGTGATTTTCCCACACCCTCCTCACAACTTTGTCATGCGCCATGTCCCAGGTATATAAATAATTAGATAAATAAAAATAATAATTTATTTACAATTATCTTAATAAATTATTAGAAATAAGTTGGAAATTAGAAATTAACACCAACCTCAAATCTGTTAAACCATGCATCGATTTGAGGTATCCATTCAGGATGTCTGGATACCTGACTCCATTGAAATAATAGAATCTCCATCGACGATTTAAACGCCGATTATATTACTCAGGTGACCTCAATGTTTGTGAACCTGAAAATAAATTAAATTCATGAAATATTGATTAGTTATTCATAAATTATGTTATAATTTAAAAGAAAAAACTATAACTATAACGAACTTACATTGAAAAGTCGTCCTTCCATTGTGCCTCGTACTTGCAGGCGAAATGATTCCGCTGCGAAGGCACGCCACCTCTGCGCTATGAACCCGTGCTAGAAGAGGCAGCATCGGTTAACGGCACTAGTGGCGTAGGTGCCTCTTCTTGAGAGGCACGTAAGGATACGTCATCCTCGCTGCTAGAAGAACTAGGTGCGACCATACATAAGCGACGAGTTGTGGTTTTTGTTCGACGCTTCTACACAATTGTATACGAATAATTATATAATTAAATTCGAATGTTAAAAAAAATTCAATAGCACCTCCCCTATACCGGATACTACCCAAATCTACAAACCTGCAAATATTGACAAAAACCACAACCAATTGTCTCCATCTATACAAATAACATTCATACTAATTACAAGATAAATTCAACATTAACAACATATTGAACATTATGTAAATACAAACAATAAAAAATATTCAAAATATTCAAAAAAACTCTAGACTAACAATTAAAAGTAATGCAAATAATTAAACACAAATAATGCAATAATGTAGTAAAATTACTAATTATTACAACATATTCAATTACTTATTCTAAGGTAAATTCAACATTAACAATTATAATTCAACAAATTATTTAATTATTATGCCAATACAACAATGAAATATATTCAATAAATTAAAAAAAAAACTATAGACTAACAATTAAAATCAATGGAAATAATTATACACAAATCATGCAATAATAGAGTAAAATTACTAATTATTCCAACATATTCAATTACAAATTCTAAGGTAAATTCAATTACAAATTCTAAGGTAAATTCAATATTAACAATTACAATTCAACAAATTATTCAATAATTATGCCAATACAACAATAAATATATTCAAAAAATTCAAAAAAAACCTATAGACTTTAGGAATGAAATATGTTACCTTAATAATGTGTTTATTTAAAGACTTTATTTACATTATAAAAATACACCAAAACAAAAAACATAACAAAAATAAAAATAGCTAAAATAAAAAAGAAATCCTTAAAGTAAAATGAAATAGAGGAAACACATACCTTTTAATTTGATGAAGAATAAAAAATAAAACTAGTAACCTTTGCAGAAATCTTGAAGGAAATGAGAGGGAAAAAAATCGAAGAAGAGGGGAAATTAAGAACAGAGGAATGAAAAAATGAACTGAAGGGGCGGTTGCTGGGATTTATAAGGCAGTTTTACCGACGGATTCACCAACAGAATTAAAAAAATATTATTTTAATTTATTCCGTCGGTGAAGCTTCGAAAATCAGCCAGTAAATTTTGAATTTCGCACCACCGTTTTTAATTACTCTCCATATTTTTCGCAATCCGTCGGCAACATGGCGCGATCAGAGATGCATTTAATGCACCGACCTTTGGAATTCGCACAGCTCGTCGGTGATTTTGTCGGTAATATTGGCCCGCCGATAATTTATCGACGGAATGGAATCCGTCGGCGTGAATGTCAGTGATTGTGGCATTTCAAGTAATTATTTTTGAACTCTCTATGAAATGCCGACGGACCTTATTCCGTCGGTATGGACGTCGATAATTATGGCATTTCAAGTAATTATTTTCGAACTCTCTGTGAAATGTCGATGAACCTTATTTTGTCAGTATGGACGTTGGTAATTGTGGCATTATACAGCGAAGATGATCTTTGTATTGCCTATTTACCTTCCTACAAACACTTAAATGATAAATTGTACATCGCACAAAACAATAACAACAGTGCTTAAACAATACATAAACTTATAAAATAATTATTTCATGTTACAACATATATCATCCATAATATATATTACATGAAAAAATGTTTTACACAGGGTTTCATTCTGATAGTTAGTCTGAATTTTCTTCTTCTTCGTCGTCAATTGAATAGTCATCACCTTCATCACAATCTTCTATATGGATATCATCATCTTCATCGATATTTGCTTGTCCACTAGAGCTCAAAACAACATTCAACTCCTCTGTGTCAACATCAACAAGACTATCATTGAAAACATGAAAATTTGAATTTTCTTCCAAGTCAATCGAATGAGCAACTCGATATGGTTCAACCAACTCATTAACTTGAAAGACTTCATCTCTCACACTTGTGTCTTCGTTCTCATCCTGAACAAGCTCAACACGACCCCTGGGTTTCGTTTTTAAAACGGACAACCAATCCACTTTTGATCGATCATTTCTAAAAGAAGGGGTGTATGTGCAATAAACTTGTTGACATTGCTTTGTGAAAACTAAGACATCATTTACATTGCGGAGTCTAGCTTTTGAGTTGATTTCGACTAGACCATAGTGCGGATCAACTCTGATTCCTCTGTCACTTGTGTCATACCAATAGCATTTGAATAAAAACACTCTATTCTGCTCGCTATGATTTTGCAGTTTGACGACCTCTTTTAATCTAGCATAGTAGTCAACTTCTAACTCACTACTAGTTGATCCCTTAACACATACACCCGTTGTTGTATGTCTTTCTTCCATGCTTGTATTCTTCAGTATGGAAAACATATCCATTAACAAAATACCCGTTGTAGCACTTAACTTTTCTTTCAGGGCCCCAGCTTAGTGAAGACAATGACTTAGCAGCACTTCTTCTCATTTGATAAACCTTGTATATAATGTACATCAATGAACAGTAAAGGAGAATCACGTAATGACATGCATACAATAATTTTGCAAGTGAGAATGAGTTTGTGATAGTGCTTACATGTGTTCTGAACCATGTGGCAAATTGTTCATCTTGTAATTGAAAGATTTGGGATTCAGTCATCTGTGAGTTATTGGACAGCAAATATTGTCGATGTTCCCTGCAAGTGGTAATGAGTGTATTATATTACAATATATAATTAATAGTATATTATTGACAAAGTTTAATTAGTATTACACATATATACACTTACTGAATAACAGGTCTCAACTCATCACAGTTAAATAGAGCATAATTGTATGCTTGTTTGAACTTTATTTCTGAAAAATATCTTCATCTTACGACATTTTTATGTGTGGGTCGTCCAGGATTGGAGAATATTGACAAGTTCTCACTGGAAAACACTTCACCACCATCATCATGTCGAAATAGTACGAAATAAATGTTGAGATGATCTCCTCAACAATATAGGCCTCACATATCGAAGCCTCAACATGCACCTTGTTCTTAACCTTTTTCTTGAGATTGAACAAGTACCTGAATTGAATTAATCAAATATTTTCAATTAAGAAAAACAAATAAAATACTTTTATATATGAATTACATTGCAACTGTAATATCTAACCGTTCGAATGGGTACATCCATCTATACTGGATCAGTCCTCCAACTTTTGCCTCGAACGGTAGATATATGGGGAGATGCTCCATTGAGTCAAAAAATAATAGAGGGAATATCATCTAAAGTTTGCATAGTGTCTCGACGATATTCGTTTCAAGCCTCTCAATGTGATCAACATTCAACTTGATGGAACATATATCTCTAAAGAAATGACTGATCTCCGTGAGTGCATCCCATATCCCCTTTGGCAACAAATCACGAAAAGCTAATGGGATGAGTGTTTGCATAAACACGTGACAGTTATGACTCTTCATTCCATACAATCTGCATTCCTCCATATTAACCAGCCTTAATATGTTTGAGGCATGTCCATCTAGAAAATGTAGACTCTTAAGCCATTTGTAGACTAGTAGTTGTGTGTTTTTCTCTTACACGAAGCTTGCTATTGGTTTTGCGACCCGTGACTAATTACAAACCAACTCCATATTTTGACAGTTACAGAAGAAAGCTACATCCAATCTAGACTTGATGTTGTCCTTTATCTTCCCCTTCACATCCATGACGGTGTTGAAAATGTTCTCAAACATGTTCTTTTCAATATGCATGATGTCAAGGTTATGGCGGAGAAGATTGGTCTTCCAATAAGGAAGCTCCCAAAAGATACTTCACTTTACCCAATTATGGGTCAAACCAAAACCAGGAAGCTTCTGCTTACCTGATTGGAGACCAAAGACAATGTTATCGTACTCTGATACAACATCATGCAATTCTTCACCAGAAAGACGCGAGGGTGCAACATCCTTTTCAACTCTGCTAGTAAAGAAATCTTTTATGTTCTTTCTGTACCTATGATTATGTGGCAAGAAACAACAGTGACAATAAAAAAAAAGCTTTACCTCCGTTTGTTAGCATGAATGACTTGTTATTTTCCATGCAATATGGACATGCTAGTTTTCCATGCGTGCTCCAACTAGAAAGCATTCCATAAGCTGAAAAATCATTGATAGTCCACATCAAAGTTGCCGTCATAAGGAAATTTTATTTCCTCGATATATCATAAGTCAAAGTTCCGGAGGACCACAACTGCGCCAACTCATCAATCAACGGTCAAAGACAAACATCTTTATTCAAGATTGGACTGCTCGGACCTGGTATGATCATAGATAAAAACATGAACTCCCACCTCATACACATCCTCGGTGGCAAGTTATAAACTGTCAGTATGACCGGCCAACAAGAATAAGGAGCAACAAATGACCTGAATGGGTTGAATCCGTTTGTACACAACCCAAGATGCACGTTCCTTGATTCCGCTGAAAAGTGAGGATGCACACTTTTAAAATGTTTCCACGCTTTGCCATCGGAAGGATGCACTATCACTCCATCAACCGCATCATGTGATTGGTGCTATGTCATGTGCTCAGTAGTCCTTGGTTACATAAATAACCTCTACAGTCTAGATGTGATTGGGAAGTATCTAAGTTTTTTATATGCCACTAGAGTCTTTCCCCTTCCAGTTCTGGGTTTGTAACGGGAATGCCCGCATGTCATGCACTCGGTCATCTCAGCATTTTCAAGGTAGTATAACATGCAGAAGTTAGGGCACATGTCAATTTTCTGGTATCCTAAACCGAGGGGTTTCATCATGGACTTCGCAGCATAAAAGTTCTCTTTCAGCTTGTTCCCTTCAGGTTTGTCATACCCGGCCTCACTCAACCCGTGATCTGACTTGATGGTGAAAACCTGTGTTACGACCGATAATTTATTGTGGTTCGTGCAGTCATTCCATAATGGTTTGTCAGAATCTTTCAATGAATCAAAAAACCTAGTTGCATCTGCATTAGGTTCTTCTATAATTGGACATTGACTGATATTACCTTGATTCATTCTCATTGCATCCATAACCATATTCTTGTAAGGATTAGTGTTGTCATTTGCCGCTTCATGCACGTTGCTAGCACTAGAAGTTGACCCAACCACCCTTTCTTCCATTCTCCTCTTACTAACAAATACTTCTCCGTGTGCATACCAACACTGGTAATTCTCCATAAACCTTTTGTGTAGGAGATGCATTGTTACAACATCTGGATGCAGATACTTTTTATTTTGACACTTCCTGCATAGACACCTAATACCACCTCCAGTAAAATTTCTGGGAATAGATGTTGTGAAATTAATAAAACCCCGAACCCCATTACAATAATCCATCCTCCGCAATCCTTGGGATGAATCTCGATACATCCAGGAATGATCATCCATGACTTCTATCGAATCTCTATAAAATTATGATGACAACATGTATTAATTAACTATGTTACAAATAAATTTGCAAAAATATTGGTTTACCTCGAGATTATCCAACAAACCAATTGCAACTTCTCATAAATATTAAATATTCATTATCAATTATCAACGTCCATACAAATTAATACATATATATCAATTTACGAAAATTACAACTCTGCAATACCATTGATTATAAAAATTAAAACGGACCCATTAAACAAGCTATTAATTATTTCAAAACAACACATGTAATTTGGTAATTCAATAAAGTTTCAACAATTTACAAACAAATACAATCTTACAAAATCTAAAACAAACCATAACAAGTATAAAATTATACATTCATATACTACAAGTTTATTTGAGAAATAACAATAAAATATGTACATCTACTAACAAAATACATATACTAAAAAACAATAAAAACCATGATATTTAAATGTTAAAATTTAAAAAGATAGAATTACTTACAAAAACTGATAAAAATCTATCGATAAATCAGAACACGGATGTTGTGACAAGAAGACTTCAAGATATATGACTTGTTGTGCTGAGAAGAGGGAGATTTTTTTTTAGAAGGGGGGCGTTGGTTGTTTGCAATTGGGGAGAGTTGAGACAAGGAAGAAGAAAGAGAAAGGGAAGGATAAGGTCGAGTGAGAGGGGATATATTAACTTTTACCGACGGCTTCACCGACAGACTATTCCGTCCATGATTCCATCAGCGAATCTGTCGGCAAACAGGGCACGTCATCGTACGATGCTGCTATTTTGAATCAGTAAGTGATTCCGTCGGCAGTTTCATCGGTTAAACGGTCACGTCACCGTACAGAGCTGAAGTTTTGAATCCCTCGGTGATTTTGTCGGTAAAAATACCTGCAATAACCTTCATGTCAGCGAATCGCGCTCTTTTTTAAATCTTCAACATTCCGTCCGTAATTTCATCGGTATATACCGACAGATTCTTGCCGTCGGTATCTACCGATGAAATGACCGACGGATTAAATTCTATCGGTAATGGCGACCCCAAATTACTGATAGAATTATTTTGTTGGTATTAAGCGAATTTCTGGTAATGGAAATAATGTAGAAGCTTGAATGAGAAGAGTCTCTTTAGGACTCACGGTTTATCTTATCTGGGAAGAAAGGAATAAGAGAATTTTTTATGGGATTTGTACTTCGATGGGAAATATCTTTCAAAATTTCAGGTTATGTTTTATACTGTATTTCATTTCCATGAAAAAGATCATCACATTCTCAATGTTGGCTGAGGTGCATGGTTGTGGTCTTCTGATGATTAGTTGTTCAGGGTAGTCTACTGTCAGCTCCTTGCTGCTAGTTGGTTTGGTTTGTTAAAGCTCTCACGCTGCTTACATATCATGTTCCCTTTGGATGGTCTAGAGCTGTTAAGTCTCCATTTGACGCTGTGGTTGAGAATTGTTGCTTTTGTATGAGGAAGATGACTAGAGTGTTTACGTCGTCTGTAATGCTGCTGAGGAAGAAGAATAGAGTGTTTACGTCGTCTGCTTTTGGTTTGGTCTGTTGCATTAGGAAGATGAATAATGTCTTTACGTAGTCTGTAATGCATGTTTGAATCTGCAACGCTTTTGATTTGGTATGTCGCTGCTGCATGGGCGAGAGAGTTCTTCCGTGTGGCAGACAGCTGGAATGCATGTTTGATGACAGCTGTATATTGATATGTTGAATCTCTTTCAAGGCTGGTTACTTTAGACACCTGTCCTAATAGGTTTCTTTGTTAACCTGTCCGATAAGCTATTTTTGATTTGTGGGGAGGCTGTTTCCCATTATTTATTCTTGTTAGTACGGTCCTAGATGGCCGTTAGGTCTTTGCCTGTATAGGCATTAGTTAGCTTTTTGGTTTTTTTTGGGCTGATTGTATATGTCTAAGTAGCATGGTTTCTTTTGTTCTATTAATATACTTACATTTCAATAAAAAAGGACTTTCTTAAACTCCTGTAAAATTTTACGTGTGATCAAACGATCAGATCAAAAGTTAAGGTACTTTTGAGCCGTTATGCAAGTTTGGCACGACGATACCTGCTCTTAACCAAGTAGTCTTTCCATTGCTACCACAAGGATTACAGCCTCCGGAAACTACTGTAAAAATTTATGCACGATCCAACGGTCAGATAAAAAGTTAGAGCCCCTTTGAGCTGTTATTCTGATCTGGTACGACCGGACCTCTGCTTTACCGAATAGCGATTCCATACCTACTCAAAGGAAAACTTCCTCCAGAAACTCCTCTAAAATTTTGGAGTGATCCAACGTTCCGATCAAAAGTTAAGGCGCTTTTGAGTCGTTTTGTTGGTCTGACACGACGAGAGCTCTTCTTAACTGAGTAGCGACTCCATTGCTACTACAAGGATAACAGTCTCCGTAAACTACTATAAAATTTTGAGCACGATCAAACTGTCGGATCAAAAGTTAGAGCTCTTTTAAGAAGTTACTCTGGTCTGGCGCGACCTGACCTCCGCTTCAAAGAGTAGTGATTCCATTGCTACCACAAGGAAAACAGCCACCAAAAACTACTGTAAACATTTAAGGTCGATCCAACAGTCGGATCAAAAGTTATAGCCCTTTTAAGTGGTTACACTGGTCTAGCACGACTAGACCTCCTTTTCACAGAGAAGAGATGTCATAGCTACTCCAAGGAAAATGGCCTTCTAAAACTCCTATAAAATTTTGCGAGTGATCCAACGGTCGGATCAAAAGTTAAGGCGTTTTTGAGCTGTTATGTTGGTCTGGCACAACGAGACTTGCTCTTCACCAAGTAATGATTCCATATCTACTCCAAGGAAAACGGCATATGGAAACTGTTGTAGAAATTTGAGCGCGATCCAATGGTCGGATCAAAAGTAAACCCCTTTTTAGCCGTTATTGTGGTTTGGCGTGAATGGACCTCCTATTCACCGAGTAGCGATTCCATATCTACTCCAAAGAAAACAGCCTCCAAAAACTCCTATAAAAATTTGAGCGTGATCCAACGGTCGGATCAAAAGTTACGACCCTTTATAGTTATTATTCTTGACTGGCGCGATTAGACCTCCCCTTCACCGAGTAACGATTCTATACCAACTCCAAGGAAAACGGCCTCAAAAAACTCCTGTAAAAATTTAGGCGTGATCGGATGGTCGGATCAAAAGTTATGTCCATTTTAGCCGTTATTCTGGTCTATCACAAACAAACCTCCTCTTCACCGAGTAGCAATTCCATACCTAGTCCAAGGAAAACAGCCACATAAAACTCCTGTAAAAATAAGGGAGCGTTCAACAGTCGGATCAAAAGTTACCATCATTTTTAGCTGTTATTCTAGTCTGGCGCGAACATACCTCATCTTCACCTATTAGTGATTTCATGCCTACTCCAAGGAAATCAGCATCTAGAAAGTCTGTCGAAATTTGAGCGGAATCCAACAGTGGTATCAAAAGTTACAACCCTTTGTAGTCATTATTCTTGACCGGTGCGATCAGACCTCCCCTTCACTGAGTAGTGATTCTATACCAACTCCAAGGAAAACGGCCTCCGGAAACTCCTGTAAAAATTTGAGCGTGATCGGATGGTCGAATCAAAAGTTACGCCCATTTTAGCCGTTATTCTAGTCTATCGCGAACAGACCTCCTCTTCACCGAGTGGCATTCCATACGTAGTCCAAGGAAAACAGCCTCATAAAACTCCTCTTAAAATGTAGGAGCGATCAACGGTCGGATCAAAAGTTATCGTCATTTTTAGCTGGTATTTTGGTATGACGTGAACAGACCTCCTCTTCACCTATTAGCGATTTCATGCCCACTCCAAGAAATTGGCATCTGGAAAGTTTGTAGAAATTTGAGCGGGATCCAACTGTCATATCAAAAGTTACAGTCCTTTTTAGCTGCTATTCTGGTCTGGCGAGAACAGACCTCCTCTTCACCGAGTAGCGATTCCATACCTTCTCCACGGAAAACAGCGTATGAAAACTCTTGTAAAAATTTAGGCGCGATCGAATGGTCGAATCAAAAGTTATGCCCATTTTAGCCGTTATTCTGGTCTGTCGTGAACAGATCTCCTCTTCACCAAGTAGCGATTCTATACCTAGTCCAAGAAAAACAGCCTTAGAAAACTCCTATAAAAATATGGAAGCGATCAAAGGTCAGATCAAAAGTTACTGTCATTTTTAACTGGTATTCTGGTCTGGCGCGAACAGACCAACTGTAATAGCCCGGCTATACGACTTGATCCATTTTAAAAGATCCCAAGATATTCTCTTAATTGAGGGAATTTTTTTTTATCCATCAAAAATTTGGCAGAGTTTCGTTTATATTTAGGACATCCCAAGTTATCGACTACTAACAATTTATTCAATCAACCCATCATCACAAGGTCCAATAATTCCAGACCTTATATTAATCATCATAATTCAACACTTCATACAATCTTCACAATTTATATATATCCTATGAGTAAGTTCAATATGAACATAGCCCACATATCATATCATAAAATTTAAAAGAAAAAGGAATACTAACATGCAGAAAAAGCATTACAACATAATAAGTGTTCTTAAACATTTCAAAAAGATTAATTACAAGATAACTAAAGTACTACATGCTAAGCTGAACTTTTATAAATACATCAAGGTTTACACAAAAGCATACTATATAAACATGATAATTCCTTTTTGTTTAAGTTAAATATTTACATAAGTTTGACAAAGTAGAGACCAAAACTAATGATCTCCCTGAATATTTGATGGATCTGTTACATAAATAAACATATCATTATATCGATAAAAGAAATATATATTTGTTCATGTGATGTATATGAATGAAGTATTAATTTTCTATCGCATCCATAGGAATTCTAACAGACAACTTATATTTTGCTTGTAAATCTTTTAAACGCAATTAACACTCATTTGCATATTCTGAATTTGAATACTCTTATTTATTTGCTTGAACCAGGTGACCTTCCAAAGTCTAATCTTGTGATTCATTTCCTGGCAACCCTATCATGGATGCCATTAGACGAAGCTAATCTTGTAATTCATTTCCCGACAACCCTATCACGAATGTCATTAGCCAAAGCTAATCTTGTAAATACGCTAGACTTTATTTATATTGAACATAATATTTATTGTAATAGCATTCACCAGAAGAATTTTAAACTGTATAAGTGCAAAAAAGGAGGGAAAATCATGCACCTGCTCCGCCTGTCTCGTGACTTCCCCTAACAGAAGATCCAATCCTGGTTGCTCCTCCTGAATTACAAGGAAATTTTTGGTTATGAATATATCCATATTCATTCATTACTCATATGTTACATTCCATGCATATTCATTTCCTCATAATAACAAACATACATATATCATATATATTTTCAAAGTTAGTATCCCAATATGCAAGTGTTCGTATGACTCAATTCTTTTATATTCATACATATAATATTCACATGAAAGTCTACTGTTACTGTCTAATTTTGAATTGTTACTGTCCAACCGTTGTTTGAACTGTTGCTGTCCAACAGTTGTTGTCCAACAGTTGCTGTTCGAATAGTTGTTGTCCAACAGACCTCCTCTTCACCTATTAGCGATTTCATGCCTACTCCAAGGAAATCGACATCTAGAAAGTCTGTAGAAATTTGAGCGGGATCTAACAGTCGTATCAGAAGTTACGGCCCTTTTTATTCGTTATTCTAGCTTGACGCGAACATACATCCTCTTCACCGAGTAGCAATTCCATACCTACTTCAAGGAAAACAGCCTTCAGAAACTCTTATAAAAATTTGAGCGCGATCCAACGGTCGAATCAAAAGTTAAGCCCTTTTTAGCTGCAATTCTAGTTTGGCGCAAAAAGACATCCCCTTCACGGCGCGAAAAGACATCCCCTTCACCGAGTAGTGATTACATAGCTACTGCAAGGAAAACAGCCTATGAAAACTGCTAGAAAAATTTTAGCACGATCCAATGCTCAGATCAAAAGTTAAGACCTTTTTAACTATTATTCTGGTGTGGCGTGAACAGACCTCCTATTCATCGATTAGCGATTTCATAGCTACTCCTAGGAAAACTGCCTCAGAAAACTCCTATAAAAATATGAGCACGATCCAACGGTTAGATCAAAAGTTAAGCGCTTTTAGCCGTTATTCTGGTCAGCCGCGAACATACATCCTCTTTACTGAGTAGCGATTCCATGCCTACTTCAAGGAAAACAGCCTCCAGAAACTCTTGTAAAAATTTGAGCGCGATCCAACGGTCGAATCAAAAGTTAAGCCCTTTTTAGCTGCAATTCTGGTTTGGCGCAAAAAGACATCCCCTTCACCGAGTAGTGATTACATACCTACTGCAAGGAAAACAACTTCTGAAAACTGCTATAAAAGTTTGAGCGCGATCCAACGGCCATATCAAAAGTTAAGCCCTTTTTAGCTATTATTCTGGTGTGGCGTGAACAGACCTGCTATTCACCGAGTAGCGATTCCATAGCTACTCCTAAGAAAACAGCCTCAGGAAACTCCTGTAAAAATATGAGCACGATCCAACAGTCAGATCAAAAGTTAAGCGCTTTTAGCCATTATTCTGGTCTGCCGCGAACATATGTCCTCATCACCAAGTAGCGATTCCATACCTACTTCAAGGGAAATGGCCTCCAGAAACTCCTGTGAAAATTTGAACGTGATCGAACGGTCGGATCAAAGTTAAGCCCTTTTTAGCTGCAATTCTGGTCTAGCACGAAAAGACATCCCCTTCACCGAGTAGTGATTACATACCTACTGCAAGGAAAACAGCCTCTGAAAACTGCTATAAGAATTTGAGCGCGATCCAATGGTCGGATCAAAAGTTAAGCCCTTTTTAGCTATATTCTGGTGTGGCGCGAATAGACCTCCTATTCACCCAGTAGCAATTCCATAGCTACTCCTAGGAAAACATCCTCAAGAAACTCCTGTAAAAATATGAGCGCGATCCAACGGTTAGATCAAAAGTTAAGCCCTTTTTAGGCGTTATTTTGGTCTTGTGTGAACGAACCTCCTCTTCATCGTGTAGCGATTCTATAGCTACTTCAAGGAAAATGGCCTCAGGAAACTCCTATAAGACTTTGAGTGCAATCCAACGGTTGGATCAAAAGTTAAGCCCTTTTTAGCTGTTATTCTGGTCTGAAGTGAACAGATCTCCACTTCACTGAGTAGGGTTTCCATACTAACACCAAGGAAAAAGGCCTCTGGATACTCTAGTTAAAATTTTAGCAGTTCCAACAGTTGGATAAAAAATTAAGCCCTTTTTAGCCGTTATTTTGGTCTGGCACGAACAGACTTCCTCTTCACCGAGTAACGATTCCATAGCTACTTCAAGGAAAACGGGATCTGAAAACTCGTGTAAAAATTTTGGAGCAATCCAACGGTCGGATCAAAAGTTAAACCCTTTTTATGCATTCTTTTGGTCTGGCGCGAACAGACCTTCTCTTCATCGAGTATCGATTCCATACCTACTCCAATGAAAATGGCCTTAGGAGACTCCTGTAAAAATATGGGTGCGATCAAACGGTCAGATCAAAAGTTGAGCCCTTCTAGCAGTTATTCTGGTCTGGCACGAACAGACTTCCTATTTACCGAGTAGTCATTCCATACCTAGTCGAAGGAAAACGGCATCCGAAAACAGCTGTAAATATTTGAGCGCGATCCACGATCGGATCAAAAGTAAACCCTTTTTTTGTCGTTATTCAAGTAATTCGCGAATAGACCTCCTCTTTACCGAGTAGCGATTCAATAATTACTCCAAGGAAACCAGCCTCAAGAAACTCCTGTGAAAATTTGAGCATGATCGAACGGTTGGATCAAAAGTTAAGCCTCTTTTAGCCCTTATTCTGGTCTGGCGCAAATAGATCTCCTCTTTCCCGAGTAGCGATTCCATACCTACTCCAAGGAAAACAACGCCCAGAAACTCCTGTAAAAATTTGAGCGCGATCCAACAGTCGGATCAAAAGTTAAGCCCTTTTTAGATGTTATTTTGGTCTGGCACGAAAAGACCTCCTATACACCTATTAGTGATTTCATACCTACTCCAAGGAAATCAGCATATGAAAACTCTCTAGAAATTTCAACGTGATCCAACAATCGTATCAAAAGTTACGGCCTTTTGAGGTGTTATTTTGGTCTGGCGTGAATAGACCTCATATGAACCAAGTACCGATTCCATACCTATTCCAAGGAAAACGGCCTCTGGACACAATAGTAAAAATTTGCGTGCGATCCCACTGTCGGATCAAAAGTTAACCCCTTTTTAGGTGTTATTCTGATCTGGCGCAAACAGACCTCATCTTTACCGAGTAGTGATTCCATAGCTACTCCAAGGAAACTGGCCTCAGGAAACTCTTGTAAAAATTTGAGCGCGATCCAACTATCGGATAAAAAGTTAAGCCCTTTTTAGCCCTTATTCTGGTCTGGCGCGAACAGACTTTCTCTTTACTGATTAGCGATTCCATACCTACTCCAAGAAAATTGGTATATAGAAACTCTGTAGAAAGTTGAGCGCGATCCAATAGTCAGATCAAAAGTCTACACAAATTAGAAGCAGCTATTCAAGGATAGATGGGTAAGCATCTTTCCTATGCTTGAAGGCTACCGCTTATTAAGTTCGTATTATATGGGATTGTGCAATTTTGGGTTAGTATTTTTCCTATGCCGCGTGCTATTATCAGGCAAATCACCTGCCTCTGCCAAAACTTCCTATGGACAGGAGATACCTACATAAATAAGTCTACTCTTGTGGCATGGAAAACTGTTTGTCTGCCGAAGCATGAAGGAGGTTTGGGCTTGCTTGATATCAAAGTGAGTAACAATTGTTTCATTGTGAAACACCTCTAGAACATTCACCTGAAGCAAGATTCCACTTGGATTAGATGGATCCATCACTTTTATTTAAACTCTCACTCCATTTGGAATGCCCATGCTCAAAAGACCTCCTCGCCGTTATGGAAATCAATCATTCTTCTTAAAACCCAACTTCTCGAGATATACAAGGGGCACCATCAAGTTATTGATTTGATGGCAGATTGGGAACAGAAAGGAGGTGGGTACACTTCTAATGCTTACGAGTACTCTCTCAGACCTCAAAGCTCAACAGTCAACTGGGAGAAGATAGTTTGGGACCAATGGGCCTTTCCCAGACATAATTTCACCCCATGGCTAGCCATGCTTGGGAAGCTTCGTACTAAGGATCAGCTGAAGTTCATCCAACACATTATGCATGTTTTGTAAGCAGGCAAAGGAAAGTCATGGACATTTATTCTTTGGCAGTAACTAGACATTTTCTTTGTGGAGCAAAGTGAAATCCTGGCTGAAAATAAGCAGGCGTATGTCTACCTTCAATAGTGTAGTGCAAGGTTTACCCTGTAAAAAGAAGAACTTGGAAGCTAAAATGCGAAGAGTTTCTCTCTGTGTATTAGTCTACCTGATCTGAGAGGAAAGAAATAAAAGAATATTCGATGATAAGAGTACTTCACCTGCCCTACTCTTTTGGAAGTTCCAAATCATCTTCTACATGATTCTTCATTTTCATGAGAAGGATCATTCCCTCATCAATGTTGATTGGTGATTTCTCCTGTGGATGAATCCTTCAGCTGTTGTGCTTTTTGGAGGTTAATGTGGGCTATTTTGTGGCTGCTTGATGCTTAAAGGTTATGGGTATTCTGTGGTTCTTCCTTCTTGATAAGAGAATGGGGTTGGTTTTTCCAGCAGAGTCCCTGGAGAGCTGCAGTTTAATTTTTGGGTTGGTTGTTGTTACTTCTGCATGGTCTTGCATGCGTTTTACGTAACAAGCATTAATGAATCTCTCATTTAGCTTGGATGGGTGGGAGCGCTTCTGATTGGCTATACTTAGTTCTCTGGACGTGATGATGAAAGGAATCTGCATGCTCTTGCATGTGGCTTTGATTGCTTGATGATTCAGTTGCTGGCCGCTATTTTTGACATCGATCCTTTGTTATTTGGCTGATCTTTGGACATCTGTCACCTTTGATTGGCTCCCTTTGTATTTAATATGTAAGAAAGAGCTTGATTTGCTATTCACTCTTTTGGTCTCTTTGGCGTGCTGAAGCAAGGAATCTGCACGAACTTCCATGTGTTTTGATTGGCTGGTGCTACAGTTTGCTGGCCTCTCGCGTTCACTGTTCCTTGTATCTGCATGGATGAGCTGATGTCCACTACTCTTGGTTGCTAGTGTATTAACGTGTTCTGGCAGGTATCTGGATGGGTTGTCTCTGTCTCTGCAAGGATGACTTTCTACGTCTCTGCATCGTGTTTTGCATGGATGGCTGAAAGTTCTTCGTCCCTGCATGATAAGCCTTAAAGTTTGCCGCCATTTTGGATTATGGTTCGTCTCTACATAGATGAGCTATTTCTTTGTTTTTGTTTGGATGGCTGGTAGTTGAGTTGCTTATGTCTCTGCATGGAAGAGTCTACATCTCTGCATGGAGGAGTCATCGTTTGCTGCTGCTCTTGGCTGGTAGTTGTAATTTGTTTTGGCTCTTTCCTGGCTTTTGTTTTTAATTTTATTTGGTTGTAATGCTTTCCAGGTGTTTTCCTATATGGTTCCTAGGGAGCTTGTCCCTTTTTCTGGTCCATTTCTATATATTTTCTTTGTATTTGTTGTTTTTCAACATTGTTACTTTTGATCTATAATATATTCTTACATTTGATCAAAAAAAAGTTACAACCTTTTTTAGTCGTTATTATTGTCAGGCGCGAACAAACCTCCTCTTCACCTAGTAGCGATTCCATAGCTACTCCAAGGAAATCGGCCTCAAGAAACTCCTGTAAAAATATGGGTGCGATCCAACTGCCGGATCGAAAGTTACAACCGTTTTTAACTGCTATTCTAGTCCGGCGAGAAAAGACATCATCTTCATCGAGTAACAAATTCATATATACTATAAGGAAATTGGCATCCGGAAACTCCTATAAAAATTTTAGCATGATCCAACGGTTGGATCAAAACTTACGACACTTTTAGTCGTTATTTTAGTATGGCGAGAATGGACCTCTCATGCACCGAGTTGCGATTCCATACCTATTCCAAGGAAAACAGCCTCTGGAAATAGCAGTAAAAATTTGAGGGTGATCCCACAGTTGGATCAAAAGTTAACCCCTTTTTAGGTGTTATTCTTGTCCGGTGCAAACAGACCTCCTCTTCAACGAGTAGCGATTCCATACCTAGTCCAAGGAAAACAGCCTCTGGAAACTCCTACAAAAATGTGAGCGCGGTCCAACGACCGTATCAAAAGTTAAGCCCCTTTTAGCTGTTATTTTTGTCTGGTGCGAATAGACCTCCCCTTCACCGAGTAGCGATTCTATACCAACTCCAATGAAAATGGCCTTTAGAAACTCCTGTAGCAATTTGAGAGCGATCCAACGGTTGGATCAAAAGTTAACCCCTATTTTATTATTCTGTTTTGGCGCGAACAGATCTCCTCTTCACCAAATGGCGATTCCATAGCTACTTCAAGGAAAGCGACCTCAGAAAACTCCTGTAAAAATATGGGTGCAGTCCAACGATCGAATCAAAAGTTAACCCCTTTTTAGCTATTATTCTGGTCTGGCACGAACAGACCTCCTATTCACAAAGTAGCGATTCCATAGCTAATCCAAGGAAAACAGCCTCTAAAAACTATTGTAAAAATTTGGGCGCGATCCAACGATCGGATAAAAAATTACAGCCCTTTAAAGACATTATTCTGGTTTGGTGCGAACAGACCACCTCTTCACTGAGTAGCGATTTCAAAGCAAATCCAAGGAAAGCGACCTTCGAAAACTACAGTAAAAATTTATGCTAGGTTCAACGATCAGATCAAAAGTTACAGCCCTTTGGAGCCATTATTGTGGTTTAGTGTAACGAGATATCATCTTCACCAATTAGCAATTCCATACCTACTCCAAGGAAAGCGACCTCTAGAAACTACTTTAAAATTTTGAACGCGATCCAACGGTCATATCACAAGTTATGACCCTTTTTCGTCGTTATTCTGCTTTGGAGCGAACAAACCTCTTCATCACCGAGTAGTGATTCCATACCTACTATAAGGAAAACGGCCTAAGGAAACTCCTGAAAAAATTTGAGCGCAATTAAATAATAAAAAAAATGACGCCCTTTTTAGCCTTTTATTCTGGTCTGGGGTGAATAGACCTCCTTTTTTGCCGATTAGCGATTCTATACCTACTCCAAGGAAAGCGTCCTCCGGAAACGCCTGTAAAAATTTGAGCGCGATCCATGATCATATCAAAAGTTGAGCCCTTTTTAGCCGTTATTATGGTCTGCGCGAACAGACCTCCTATTCACCGAGTAGCGATTCCATACTTACTCCAAGGAAAACGGCCTCCTGAAACAGCTGTAAACATTTGTGCGCGTTCCAACGGTCGGATCAAAAGTAAAGCCCTATTTAGATGTTATTTTGGTCTGGCGCGAACAGACCTCCTATTCACCAAGTAGAGATTCCATACCTACTCCAAGGAAAACGGCCTTTGGAAACAGCTGTAAAAATTTAAGCATGATCCAACGGTCGGATCAAACGTTACGCCCTTTTTAGCTGTTATTTTGCTCTAACGTGAACTCACCTCCTTTTCGACAAGTAGTAACTCCATACCTACTCCAACAAAAACAGCCTCCGACAACTCCTGTAAAAGTTTGAGCGCGATCCGACGGTTGTATCAAAAGTTAGCCCTTTTTAGCCGTTATTCTACTCTGGCGCGAACAGACCTCCTATTCACCAAGTAGCGATTCCATACCTCCTCGAAGGTAAATGGCATCCAGAAACAGCTGTAAAAATTTGAGCGCGATCCAACGGTCAGATCAAAAGTTAAGCCCATTGTAGTTGTTATTCTGGTCAGGCGCAAATGGACCTCCTATTCACCAAGTAGCGATTTCATACCTATTCCAAGGAAAATAGCCTCTGGAAACAGCTGTAAAAATTTGAGTGTGATCCCACGGTCAAATAAAAAGTTACGCCGTTTTCAACCACTATTCTGGTCTGACGCGAACAAACATCCTCTTCACCGAGTAGTGATTCCATACCTACTGCAAGGAAAACAAACTCCGGAAACTCCTGTAAGAATTTGAGCACGATCCAACGGTCGAATCAAAAGTTAAACCCTTTTTAGTCGTTATGCTGGTCTGGCACGAACAGACCTCCTATTCACCAAGTAGCGAGTCCATACTTACTCTAGGGAAAATGGCCTCCAAAAACAGCTGTAAATGTTTGAGGGCGGTCTAACATTCGAATCAAAAGTGAACCCCGTTTTAGCTGTTATTCTAGTCTGGCGAGAAAAGACCTCCTTTTCACTGAGTAGCGATTCCATAGCTACTCCAAGGAAACCATCCTTAGGAAACTCGTGTGAAAATGTTGATGCGATCCAACGATCGGATCAAAAGTTATAGTCATTTTTAGCTGCTATTCTAGTATGGCGAGAAAAGGCCTCATCTTCACCGAATAGGGAATGCATATCTACTTCAAGGAAATCGGCTTCTGGAAACTCTGGTAGAAATTTTAGCACGATCCAACGGTCGAATCAAAAGTTAACCCCTTTTTAGCCGTTATTCTAGTTCGTCTTGAATAGAGCTCCTTTTCACCGAGTAGCGATTCCATAGCTACTCCAAATAAAGTGGCCTCTAGAAACACCTATAAAAATTTAAGTGCAATCCAAAGGTCCGATCAAATATTTTGACCCTTTTTAGTTGTTATTCTAGTCTAGCGCGAATAGACCTCTTCTTTGCCGAGTAGCGATGACACGCTACTCTAAGTAAAAGTGCTTCCGCAAACTCCTAAAAAATTATAGGAGCGATCCAACAGTTAGATCAAAAGTTACAAATATTTTTAGCTGATATTCTGGTCTATCGCAAAAAGACCTCCTCGGCACCGAGTAGCGATTGCATACCTACTCCAAGAAAACAACCTTTGAAAACTCTTGTAAAAAATTGAGTGCGACACAACAGTCAGATCAAAAGTTAAGCCCCTTTTAGTTGTTATTCTGATCTGGTGCGAACAGACCTTCCCTTCACTGAGTAGCGATTCCATACCAACTCTAAGGAAAACAGCATCCGAAAAATTCTTTAAATATTTAAGCGCGAGCGAATAATAGGATCAAAAGTTAATCCCTTTTTAGTTGTTCTTCTGGTCTGGCGCAAACACACCTCTTCTTCACCGAGTAGCAATTCCATACCTACTTCAAAGAAAACGGCCTCCGGAAACTACTTTAAAATTTTGAGCGCGATCCAACGGTCAGATCAAAAGTTAACCCCTTTCTAGCCGTTATTATGGTATGGCGCGAACAGACCTCCTCTTCACTGAGTAGCGATTCCATTGCTAATCCAACGAAAATAGCTTCAAGATCCTCATGTAAAAATATGGGCGCGATCCGACGGTCGGATCAAAAGTTACACCGTTTTTAGCTGTTATTCATGTCTGGCGTGAAAGACCTCAAATTCACCGAGTAGCGAATTCATATTTTTGCCAAGGAAAACAGCGTCCAGAAATAGCTGTAAAAATTTTAGCATGATCCAACAGTCAAATCAAAAGTTACACCCTTTTTAGCCGTTATTCTACACTGACATGAACAAACCTCCTCTTCGATGAGTAGTGATTCCATATTTTCTCCAAGAAAAACAGCCTCTGAAAACTGCTGTGAAAATTTGAATTCGATTCGACAATCGGATCAAAAGTGAAGCCCTTTTTAGCCGTTATTCTAGTCTGGCGTGAACAAACCTCCTGTTCACCGAGTAGCGATTCCATACCTCATCCAAGAAAAAAAGCCTCTAGAAGAGCTCTAAAAATTAGAGAGCGATCCGATGGTCGAACAAAAGGTAACCTGTTTTTAGCAATTATTCTACTCTGGCAAGAAAAGACCTCCTCTTCACTGATTAGCGATTCCATAACTACTCCAAGGAAACTATCATCAAGAAACTCCGGTAAAAATATGGGTGCAATCCAATGGTCGGATCAAAAGTTACGGCTGTTTTTATTTGCTATTCTCGTCTGGTGAGAAAAGACCTCATCTTCACCGAGTAGTTAATGCATATCCACTCCAAGGAAATCAGCTTCTAGAAACTCCGATAGAAATTTTAGCATTATCCAACGATCGAATCAAAAGTTAACCCCTTTTTAGTCGTTATTCTAGTCTATCTCGAACAAAGCTCCTCTTCAACGAGTAGCAATTCCATAGCTACTCCAAATAAAGCGTTCTCTGGAAACTCCTGTAAAAATTTAAGCGCAATCCAATGGTCGAATCAAAAGTTACAACCCTTTTTTTTGTTGCTATTCTAGTCTGGCACGAACAGACCGCCTCTTCGCCGAGCAGCAATGACAAACCTACTTGAAGTAAAACGACTGCCGCAAACTCTTGTAAAATTGTGGGAGCGATCCAATAGTCGAATCAAAAGTTACAGCCATTTTTAGCTGATATTCTAGTCTATCCCAAAAATACCTCTGCACCGAATAGCAAATTCATACTTACAAATACGGGAGTAATCCAACGGTTGGATAAAATGTTAAGCCCATTTTTAGTTGTTATTCTGGTCTGGCACAAACAAACATCCTGTTCACCGAGTAGCGATTTCATACCTACTCCAAGGAAAATGGCCTCCGGAAACAGCTATAAAAATTTGAGGTCGGATCAAAAGTAAACCCCTTTTTAGCCATTATTCTAGTCTGACGCGAGCAGACCTCCTCTTCACTGAGTAGCGATTCCATAGCTAATCCAAGGGAAACAACTTTGAGAACCTCCTATAAAAATATCTCACTCCATTTGGAATGCCCAGGTTCAAAAAACCTCCTCACCAATGTGGAAATCAATCATTCTTCTCAAAAACCAACTTGTCGAGATCTATGGCTGTCACTAACAAGTTATTGATTTGATGACACTTTGGGAGCAGAAAAGAGGTGGGTTCACTTCTAATGCTTATGCCTCTCTCAGACCTCAAAGCTTAGTAATCACCTGGGAGAAGATAGCTTGGGAGCAATGGGCCCTTCCCAAACACAATTTCATTCTATGGCTAGCCATGCTTGGGAAACTCCGTACTAAAGATCGGCTGCAGTTCATTCATACTGACATATTATACATTTTTTGTAGGCAGGCAGAGGAAAGTCATGGACATTTGTTCTTTGGTTGCAACTGGACATTTTCTCTGTGGAGCAAAGTAAAATCCTGATTGAAAATAAGTAGACGTATGTCCACCCTCAAAAGTGCAGTACAAAGTTTATCTGTAAAGAGAAGAATCTGGATGCTAGAATGCGAAGAGTTTTTCTCTACATAATAGTCTACCTAATATGGGATGAAAGAAATAAAAGAATATTTGATGACAAGAGTTCCTTGCCTACCCTCCTCTTTTGAAAGTTTCGAATCCTCTTCTTCGTGATCCTTCATTTCCATGAGAAAAATCATTCCCTCACCAATGTTGCTTGGTGATTTCTTTTGTGGATGAATCTTAAGGTTGTTGTGTTTTGTCGCAGAGGTGGTTTGGGGTTGTTTTGTGGCTACTTGTTGCTTAATGGTTATGGGTATTCTGTGACTCTTCCTTCTTTATGGGAGAATGGGGTTGGCTTTCTAGTTGGGTCTTCAAAGTGCTGAAGTATGGTTTCGGTTGGTTTCTGTTATTTCTGCTTGGTCTTGCATGTGCATGCATACATTTTACATAGAAAGCATTAATGAACTTTGGCTGTTATTACTCATTTATTTTGTATCGGTGGGAGAGCTTCTGATTGGCTATTTCCTCTCCTCTTTGGCTGAAGCAAGGAATCTGCATGAACTTGCATGTGTTTTGATTGTCTGGTGCTACAATTTGTTGGTTGTTATTCTTGTCATTGGTCCATTTGTTATTTGGACATCAGTCTCTTTTGTTTGGCTTCCTCTCTATTTAACATGTATTATTTGGTAGATGTACATGGCCTTGCATGGTCATTCTTTATTTGGGAGCATGTTCTCATTGTTGTTTATTTAGGTTATGGCCTTGTTCTAAGAGTTTGTTCTCCCTGTGTTCTCATTTTCTTGTACAAATATATGTACTTGCTAGTTCCCATCATAGTCACTTTTGATCTAAATATATACTTACATTATGGTAAAAAAAAAATTGGGCGTGATTCAACGGTCAGATTAAAAGTTACAACTATTTTTAGTTGTTATTCTGGTTTGGCATGAAAAGATCTCAATTTCACCGAGTAGCGAATTCATATATCTACTCAAAGGAAAACAGCCTCCGGAAACAGCTGTAAAAATTTAAGCACGATCCAACGATCGAATTAAAAGTTATGGCCTTTTTAGCCGTTATTCTCATACGGACTCAAAAATCATCAACGAACTGCTGTGACGTGCGACGCATGGATTCGACAGCGCAAACAGCCCTAGGGAGTCAGAAATGATCAACGAACTACTGTCACGTGCGACGCATGGATTCGACAGCCCAAACACCCCTAGGGACTCAGAAATCATCAACGAACTGCTGTGACGGGCGACGCATGGATTCGACAGCCCAAACAGCCATAGGGACTCAGAAATCAGCAAGGAACTGCTGTCACGTGCGACACATGAATTCGACATCCCAAAAAGCCCTAGGGAATGAGAAATCATCAACGAACTGCTGTCAGGGGGGACGCATGGATTCGACATCCCAGACAGTCCTAGGGTCTCAGAAATCATCAACGAATTGCTGTCAGGGGCGACGCATGGATTCGACATCCCACACAGTTCTAGGGAGTGAGAAATCATCAACGAACTGCTGTCAAGGGTGACGCATGGATTCGACACCCCAAAAAGCCCTAGGGACTCAGAAATCAGCAATGAACTGCTGTTACGGGGGACGCATGGATTCGACATCCCAAACAGTCCTAGGGACTGAGAAATCATCAACGAACTGCTGTCAGGGGCGACGCATGGATTCGACATCCCAAACAGTCCTAGGGACTGAGAAATCAGCAACGAACTGCTGTCACGTGCGACGCATGGATTAGATAGCCCAAACAGCCATAGGGACTCTGAAATCAGAAAACGAACTGCTGTGACGTGCGACGCATGGATTCGACAGCCCAAACAGCCATAGGGACTCAGAAATCAGCAACGAACTACTGTCACGTACGACGCATGGATTCGACAGCCCAAACACCCCTAAGAACTCAGAAATCATCAACGAACTGCTGTGACGGGCGACGCAAGGATTCGACAGCCCAAACAGCCATAGGGACTCAGAAATCAAAAACGAACTGCTATCACGTGCGACGCATGGATTCGACAGCCCAAACACCCCTAGGGACTCAGAAATCAGAAAACGAACTGCTGTGACGGGCGACACATGGATTCGACAGCCCAAACAGCCATAGGGACTCAGAAATCAGCAACGAACTGCTGTCACGTGTGACGCATGGATTCGACAGCCCAAACACCCCTAGGGACTCAGAAATCATCAACGAACTGCTGTGACGGGTGACGCATGGATTCGACATCCCAAACAGTCCTAGGGACTGAGAAATCATCAACGAACTGCTGTCAGGGGTGACGCATGGATTCGACAGCCCAAACAGCCCTTGGCAGTCAGAAATGATCAACGAACTGCTGTCACTGCGACGCATGGATTCGACTGCCCAAACAGCCCTAGGGAGTCAGAAATGATCAACGAACTGCTGTCACGTGCGACGCATGGATTCGACAGCCCAAACACCCCTAGGGACTCAGAAATCATCAACGAACTGCTGTGACGGGCGACGCATGGATTCGACAGCCCAAACAGCCCTAGGGAGTCAGAAATGATCAACGAACTGCTGTCACGTGCGACTCATGGATTCGACAGCCCAAACACCCCTAGGGACTCAGAAATCATCAACGAACTGCTGTGACGGGCGACGCATGGATTCGACATCCCAAACAGTCCTACGGACTGAGAAATCATCAACGAACTGCTGTCAGGGGCGACCCATGGATTCGACAGCCCAAACAGCCCTTGGGAGTCAGAAATCATCAACGAACTGCTGTCACGTGCGACGCATGGATTCGACTGCCCAAACACCCATACGGACTCAAAAATCATCAACGAACTGCTGTGACGTGCGACGCATGGATTCGACAGCGCAAACAGCCCTAGGGAGTCAGAAATGATCAACGAACTGCTGTCACGTGCGACGCATGGATTCGACAGCCCAAACACCCCTAGGGACTCAGAAATCATCAACGAACTGCTGTGACGGGCGACGCATGGATTCGACAGCCCAAACAGCCATAGGGACTCAGAAATCAGCAAGGAACTGCTGTCACGTGCGACACATGAATTCGACATCCCAAAAAGCCCTAGGGAATGAGAAATCATCAACGAACTGCTGTCAGGGGGGACGCATGGATTCGACATCCCAGACAGTCCTAGGGTCTCAGAAATCATCAACGAATTGCTGTCAGGGGCGACGCATGGATTCGACATCCCACACAGTTCTAGGGAGTGAGAAATCATCAACGAACTGCTGTCAAGGGTGACGCATGGATTCGACACCCCAAAAAGCCCTAGGGACTCAGAAATCAACAATGAACTGCTGTTACGGGGGACGCATGGATTCGACATCCCAAACAGTCCTAGGGAATGAGAAATCATCAACGAACTGCTGTCAGGGGCGACGCATGGATTCGACATCCCAAACAGTCCTAGGGACTGAGAAATCAGCAACGAACTGCTGTCACGTGCGACGCATGGATTAGACAGCCCAAACAGCCATAGGGACTCTGAAATCAGAAAACGAACTGCTGTGACGTGCGACGCATGGATTCGACAGCCCAAACAGCCATAGGGACTCAGAAATCAGCAACGAACTACTGTCACGTACGACACATGGATTCGACAGCCCAAACACCCCTAAGAACTCAGAAATCATCAACGAACTGCTGTGACGGGCGACGCATGGATTCGACAGCGCAAACAGCCATAGGGACTCAGAAATCAGCAACGAACTGCTATCACGTGCGACGCATGGATTCGACAGCCCAAACACCCCTAGGGACTCAGAAATCATCAACGAACTCCTGTGACGGGCGACGCATGGATTCAACAGCCCAAACAGCCATAGGGACTCAGAAATCAGAAAACGAACTGCTGTGACGGGCGACGCATGGATTCGACAGCCCAAACAGCCATAGGGACTCAGAAATCAGCAACGAACTGCTGTCGGAGGCTACGCATGGATTCCACAGCCCAAACAGCCATAGGGACGCAAAAATCAGCAACGAACTACTGTCACGTGTGACGCATGGATTCGACAGCCCAAACACCCCTAGGGACTCAGAAATCATCAACGAACTCCTGTGACGGGCGACGCATGGATTCAACAGCCCAAACAGCCATAGGGACTCAGAAATCAGAAAACGAACTGCTGTGACGGGCGACGCATGGATTCGACAGCCCAAACAGCCATAGGGACTCAGAAATCAGCAACGAACTGCTGTCGGGGGCTACGCATGGATTCCACAGCCCAAACAGCCATAGGGACGCAGAAATCAGCAACGAACTGCTGTCACGTGTGACGCATGGATTCGACAGCCCAAACACCCCTAGGGACTCAGAAATCATCAACGAACTGCTGTGACGGGTGACGCATGGATTCGACATCCCAAACAGTCCTAGGGACTGAGAAATCATCAACGAACTGCTGTCAGGGGCGACGCATGGATTCGACAACCCACACAGCCCTTGGGAGTCAGAAATCATCAACGAACTGCTGTGACGGGCGACGCATGGATTCGACATCCCAAACAGTCCTACGGACTGAGAAATCATCAACGAATTGCTGTCAGGGGCGACCCATGGATTCGACAGCCCAAACAGCCCTTGGGAGTCAGAAATGATCAACGAACTGCTGTGACGGGCGACGCATGGATTCGACATCCCAAACAGTCCTACGGACTGAGAAATCATCAACGAACTGCTGTCAGGGGCGACCCATGGATTCGACAGCCCAAACAGCCCTTGGGAGTCAGAAATGATCAACGAACTGCTGTGACGGGCGACGCATGGATTCGACATCCCAAACAGTCCTACGGACTGAGAAATCATCAACGAACTGCTGTCAGGGGCGACGCATGGATTCGACAGCCCAAACAGCCCTTGGGAGTAAGAAATGATCAACGAACTGCTGTCACGTGCGACGCATGGATTCGACTGCCCAAACACCCATACGGACTCAGAAATCATCAACGAACTGCTGTGACGTGCGACGCATGGATTCGACAGCCCAAACAGCCCTAGGGAGTCAGAAATGATCAACGAACTGCTGTCACGTGCGGCGCATGGATTCGACAGCCCAAACACCACTAGGGACTCAGAAATCATTAAACTGACTGCTGTGACGGGCGACGCATGGATTCGACATCCCAAACAGCCCTACGGACTGAGAAATCATCAACGAACTACTGTCAGGGGCGACCCATGGATTCGACAGCCCAAACAGCCCTTGGGAGTCAGAAATCATCAACGAACTGCTGTCACGTGTGACGCATGGATTCGACAGCCCAAACACCCCTAGGGACTCAGAAATCATTAAACTGACTGCTGTGCCGGGCGACGCATGGATTCGACAGCCCAAACAGCCATAGGGACTCAGAAATCATCAACGAACTGCTGTGACGGGCGACGCATGGATTCGACAGCCCAAACAGCCATAGGGACTCAGAAATCATTAAACTGACTGCTGTGACGGGCGACGCATGGATTCGACATCCCAAACAGTCCTAGGGACTGAGAAATCATCAACGAACTGCTGTCAGGGGCGACGCATGGATTCGACAGCCCAAACAGCCCTTGGGAGTCAGAAATCATCAACGAACTGCTGTCACGTGCGACGAATGGATTCGACAGCCCAAACAGCCATAGGGACTCAGAAATCAGAAAACGAACTGCTGTGACGGGCGACGCATGGATTCGACAGCCCAAACAGCCATAGGGACTCAGAAATCAGCAACGAACTGCTGTCACGTGTGACGCATGGATTCGACAGCCCAAACACCCTAGGGACTCAGAAATCATCAACGAACTGCTGTGACGGGCGACGCATGGATTCGACAGCCCAAACACCCCTAGGGACACAGAAATCATTAAACTGACTGCTGTGACGGGCGACGCATGGATTCGACATCCCAAACAGTCCTAGGGACTGAGAAATCATCAACGAACTGCTGTCAGGGGCGACGCATGGATTCGACAGCCCAAACAGCCCTTGGGAGTCAGAAATGATCAACGAACTGCTGTCACGTGCGACGCATGGATTCGACTGCCCAAACACCCATACGGACTCAGAAATCATCAACGAACTGCTGTGACGTGCGACGCATGGATTCGACAGCCCAAACAGCCCTAGGGAGTCAGAAATGATCAACGAACTGCTGTCACGTGCGACGCATGGATTCGACAGCCCAAACACCCCTAGGGACTCAGAAATCATCAACGAACTACTGTGACGGGCGACGCATGGATTCGACAGCCCAAACAGCCATAGGGACTCAGAAATCAGAAAACGAACTGCTGTGACGGGCGACGCATGGATTCGACAGCCCAAACAGCCATAGGGACTCAGAAATCAGAAAACGAACTGCTGTGACGGGCGACGCATGGATTCGACAGCCCAAACAGCCATAGGGACTCAGAAATCAGCAACGAACTGCTGTCACGTGTGACGCATGGATTCGACAGCCCAAACACCCTAGGGACTCAGAAATCATCAACGAACTGCTGTGACGGGCGACGCATGGATTCGACAGCCCAAACACCCCTAGGGACACAGAAATCATTAAACTGACTGCTGTGACGGGCGACGCATGGATTCGACATCCCAAACAGTCCTAGGGACTGAGAAATCATCAACGAACTGCTGTCAGGGGCGACGCATGGATTCGACAGCCCAAACAGCCCTTGGGAGTCAGAAATGATCAACGAACTGCTGTCACGTGCGACGCATGGATTCGATTGCCCAAACACCCATACGGACTCAGAAATCATCAACGAACTGCTGTGACGTGCGACGCATGGATTCGACAGCCCAAACAGCCCTAGGGAGTCAGAAATCATCAACGAACTGCTGTCACGTGCGACGCATGGATTCGACAGCCCAAACACCCCTAGGGACTCAGAAATCCTCAACGAACTACTATGACGGGCGACGCATGGATTCGACAGCCCAAACAGCCATAGGGACTCAGAAATCAGAAAACGAACTGCTGTGACGGGTGACGCATGGATTCGACAGCCCAAACAGCCATAGGGACTCAGAAATCAGAAAACGAACTGCTGTGACGGGCGACGCATGGATTCGACAGCCCAAACAGCCATAGGGACTCAGAAATCAGCAACGAACTGCTGTCACGTGCGACGCATGGATTCGACAGCCCAAACACCCTAGGGACTCAGAAATCATCAACGAACTGCTGTGACGGGCGACGCATGGATTCGACAGCCCAAACACCCCTAGGGACACAGAAATCATTAAACTGACTGCTGTGACGGGCGACGCATGGATTCGACATCCCAAACAGTCCTAGGGACTGAGAAATCATCACGAACTGCTGTCAGGGGCGACGCATGGATTCGACAGCCCAAACAGCCCTTGGGAGTCAGAAATCATCAACGAACTGCTGTCACGTGCGACGCATGGATTCGACTGCCCAAACACCCATACGGACTCAGAAATCATCAACGAACTGCTGTGACGTGCGACGCATGGATTCGACAGCCCAAACAGCCCTAGGGAGTCAGAAATCATCAACGAACTGCTGTCACGTGCGACGCATGGATTCGACAGCCCAAACACCCCTAGGGACTCAGAAATCATCAACGAACTGCTGTGACGGGCGACGCATGGATTCGACAGCCCAAACAGCCATAGGGACTCAGAAATCAGAAAACGAACTGCTGTGACGGGCGACGCATGGATTCGACAGCCCAAACAGCCATAGGGACTCAGAAATCAGAAAACGAACTGCTGTGACGGGCGACGCATGGATTCGACAGCCCAAACAGCCATAGGGACTCAGAAATCAGCAACGAACTGCTGTCACGTGTGACGCATGGATTCGACAGCCCAAACACCCTAGGGACTCAGAAATCATCAACGAACTGCTGTGACGGGCGACGCATGGATTCGACAGCCCAAACACCCCTAGGGACACAGAAATCATTAAACTGACTGCTGTGACGGGCGACGCATGGATTCGACATCCCAAACAGTCCTAGGGACTGAGAAATCATCAACGAACTGCTGTCAGGGGCGACGCATGGATTCGACAGCCCAAACAGCCCTTGGGAGTCAGAAATCATCAACGAACTGCTGTCACGTGCGACGCATGGATTCGATTGCCCAAAACACCCATACGGACTCAGAAATCATCAACGAACTGCTGTGACGTGCGACGCATGGATTCGACAGCCCAAACAGCCCTAGGGAGTCAGAAATGATCAACGAACTGCTGTCACGTGCGACGCATGGATTCGACAGCCCAAACACCCCTAGGGACTCAGAAATCCTCAACGAACTACTATGACGGGCGACGCATGGATTCGACAGCCCAAACAGCCATAGGGACTCAGAAATCAGAAAACGAACTGCTGTGACGGGCGACGCATGGATTCGACAGCCCAAACAGCCATAGGGACTCAGAAATCAGAAAACGAACTGCTGTCAGGGGCGACGCATGGATTCGACAGCCCAAACAGCCCTTGGGAGTCAGAAATGATCAACGAACTGCTGTCACGTGCGACGCATGGATTCGACTGCCCAAACACCCATACGGACTCAGAAATCATCAACGAACTGCTGTGACGTGCGACGCATGGATTCGACAGCCCAAACAGCCCTAGGGAGTCAGAAATCATCAACGAACTGCTGTCACGTGCGACGCATGGATTCGACAGCCCAAACACCCCTAGGGACTCAGAAATCATTAAACTGACTGCTGTGACGGGCGACGCATATATTGGACATCCCAAACAGTCCTACGGACTGAGAAATCATCAACGAACTGCTGTCAGGGGCGACCCATGGATTCGACAGCCCAAACAGCCCTTGGGAGTCAGAAATCATCAACGAACTGCTGTCACGTGTGACGCATGGATTCGACAGCCCAAACACCCCTAGGGACTCAGAAATCATTAAACTAACTGCTGTGACGGGCGACGCATGGATTCGACATCCCAAACAGTCCTACGGACTGAGAAATCATCAACGAACTGCTGTCAGGGGCGACCCATGGATTCGACAGCCCAAACAGCCCTTGGGAGTCAGAAATCATCAACGAACTGCTGTCACGTGCGACGCATGGATTCGACAGCCCAAACACCCCTAGGGACTCAGAAATCATCAACGAACTACTATGACGGGCAACGCATGGATTCGACAGCCCAAACAGCCATAGGAACTCAGAAATCAGAAAACGAACTGCTGTGATGGGCGACGCATGGATTCGACAGCCCAAACAGCCATAGGGACTCAGAAATCAGCAACGAACTGCTGTCACGTGTGACACATGGATTCGACAGCCCAAACACCCCTAGGGACTCAGAAATCATCAACGAACTGCTGTGACGGGGACGCATGGATTCGACAGCCCAAACAGCCTTAGGAAGTCAGAAATGATCAACGAACTATTGTCACGTGCGACGCATGGATTCGACAGCCCAAACACCCCTAAGGACTCAGAAATCATCAACGAACTGCTGTGACGGGCGACGCATGGATTCGACATCCCAAACAGTCCTACGGACTGAGAAATCATCAACGAACTGCTGTCAGGGGCGACGCATGGATTCGACAGCCCAAACAGCCCTTGGGAGTCAGAAATGATCAACGAACTGCTGTCACGTGCGACGCATGGATTCGACAGCCCAAACACCCCTAGGGACTCAGAAATCATCAACGAACTGCTGTGACGGGCGACGCATGGATTCGACAGCCCTAGGGAGTCAGAAATGATCAACGAACTGCTGTCACGTGCGACGCATGGATTCGACAGCCCAAACACCCTAGGGACTCAGAAATCATCAACGAACTGCTGTGACGGGCGACGCATGGATTCGACAGCCCAAACACCCCTAGGGACACAGAAATCATTAAACTGACTGCTGTTGTCGCACCCGACATCGCGGCGGCCCTAAAAATAATCTTGTTTATGGAAAAAGAACAGATATCTGACATCTTGTTCTTTTAGGGAAAAAGTTTTTGTTTAAGGAGTCGCCACCTAGTATTATGGTCACTAGGAACCCTAACCGGTCAACAGAGATTCTATGGCTCGGGATTGGTTACGTAAAAAGGAAGATATTATCACCCCTTAAACGTTCTGCCTGAGGCAGACTGCATTGCTGGTTTTGTCTTAAATTGCTAAACGTTTATTCGCTTATGCTATGGTGATTTGTTTATAATATTCCTGACTCTGGCGCCAGTGAATATTCGAGCTCGAATAATTCCAACTCTGGCGTTGGTAAAATTCGTAGCTACGAAAAAAAAAAAAAAAATTAGATTAATATTTTTTTATTCTTTACTCTAGCGCCTAGTGAATAAATAAAAAAATAAATTTATTTTTACACATGCACATATATTTTTTTTATTTTTCTAGCTAAATAAAATAAATACAACGAATAAAAATAATATAAATTTAAACCTGTATTTTTATTCCTGACTCTGGCGTCAGTGAATAAACCAATAAATTTATATTTTTTTTATTTTTCTTTTTTTATATTTTTTTTGGGCTGGCTGGGCCGGGCTCAGCCCATGTGGGGGCTGGGCGGACCCAGCCAGCCCGGCCCGGTCACTGGCCCAGCCAGTGACCTGGCTGGGTTAAGTCCTGCACGCGTGAAGTAACTTCACGCGTGCTGCACTGTGCGAAGGTAATTAAATTACCTTCGCACAGTATTTACAAACACAATGCAGAGAATGAAAGGTGAAAGGAAGAGCGTACCTGCTTCGGGAGGCGAAGATGCTTGCAGCGCTGATGGATGCTTGCAGTGCTGATGGATTCACGCCTATTGCTCCCCTTTATATTCCTTTTATGTTCGCTTGTCTGCGTGTTCCTTTTGTTTTTAGCGGCTTTTGAAACCGAGAAGATGATGAAGAGGCTGGCCTGCTGGGAATTTGTTTTGATTCTGGGTTTTCGTTGTTTGCAGGGACGAAGGCAATGGCAGAGCCAATACTCGTCTCTGTGTATTGCTGCTCTCTTGTTCTCTCTGTCTCTCTCTGTGTATTATTTCTTTCTCTGGATTTATGCTCTGTTTTTCCTCGTTCTTTTCTCCAGTTTCTGGTTTTTTCGTCTGGGTTTAGCTTCAGTTTTTTTTTTCTCTCCGTCTCTCTCTGGTTTTTTTCGTGACTGGGCTTCGCTTCCTCCCCGTTTTGCTCTTTTTTTGCCTCTGATTTTCGGCCCCTCCTCCTCTGTTGCTGAGGCCTTTTTCTGGGTTTTGTTTGAGTCTTATTTCCGGTTTTGTTTGGTTCAATTTTCTCTGCTTTTGGGTTCCTTTTTCGGCTCTCCTCTTTCTTCGTTGTTCCTCTGCTTTATAGAGTCTGATCGGTGGTAACGGATGGCATGTAGAGGGGCGACAACATTAAAACGTCCTTAACTGGGTGAGCGGATGATTACTGCCCATAACTGCTGGAAACGGTCTCCGGTTTAAAGAAGAAGAAGATGAACAGTGCTCTTTCAAACGGCGCAGTTTTGGTATATGAGGTGGCCATTTGCGTTTTGGCCCTTGAAGTTTTAAACGTTTTGTAATTAAGCCCTATTTCACACTGTAATTGGCCCCCTGCATTTGCGCGCAATTTTCAATGTAGTCCTTGGATTTTAATTTTGCAATTTTTACCCCAACTTTAATATCTCTTCAATTAAGTCCCTGAATAAGTTAATTTATTAAATTCAAAGTCCAATTAAGTCTAAAACTTATCAATTCTCTAATTAAACCCTTAATTGGATTAATTAAATTAATTCCAAGCTCAATTAAGTCTCAAAACTTATCAATTCTCCAATTAAACCCTTAATTGGATTATTAAGTCTCAAAACTTATCAATTCTCCAATTAAACCCTTAATTGAATTAATTAAATTAATTCCAAGCTTAAAAGATTAATTTCAACGTTTAATTAAATCCCAAAACTTCCAATCATGTTGCCCTTAACCCAAATTTTAATTCACTCTTCATTTATTTCATTTTACTTGCTTTTCATCATTATTATTTTTTTCATCATCATTTTTTTATATCCTTTTCAGTAAATGAAATAATAATAATAATTAAAAAAGGGTCAAAATTTGGGTTATGACAGTTGCCCCCTCTTTATAATATTTACTATACAAAGATATTGGAAAATTTCATTTTCTTTTAGCTTTGTGTAGTAAATTTATAAAGAAAGTAGATACAGAAAGAACCTTTGCTTTTTTTTTATTTTTAGTCTTGAAAACTTCGAAAACAATAGATTGACACACGACCTTTACAGAGAGATGTAGAAATCAAGAAACAAATCATTTGGAAGACGATCCACTTTTTTAGTTTTTGTTTTTTTGTTTTTTTTTGTTGTTTTTTTTTGTTTTTTTTTTTAAAAAAAAATGGATCAAATTGTTTTGGGCAACCTGTCCGATGATAAAAGAACGCGAAAAGGGTTTCGCGAGTGGTCAAATTCTAGGCGACCTGCCCGATAGGAAGAGTAAAACGCGAAAAGGGTTTCGCTAGTGGTCTAATTGTTCCAGGCGACCTGCCCGAGAAGAATAAAACGCGAAAAGGGTTTCGCAAGTGGTAATTGTTCCAGGCGACCTGCCCGATGAAGAATAAAACGCAAAAGGGTTTCGCGAGTGGTCAAATTGTTCCAGGCGACCTGCCCGATAGGAAGAATAAAACGAAGATTTTTTTCTTTTTTTTTTTTCTTCTTTTTTTTTTCTTTTTTTTTTACAAATACAAAGAAAAGGGTCTCGTTGTAATGGGTGACCTACCAAAAAGAAAGGGTCTCATTGTGATGGGGACCTACCCAAGTAAAAAGAGAAAGGAAAATGAGGGCTCGAATGCACTCAAAAGGATGGTTGAGGGCTCGAAAGCGCGCTTGAAAGGAAAGCGAGGGCTCAAAGGCGCTCAAAGGGGAAAGCGAGGGCTCAAAGGCGCGCTCAAAGAGAAAAGCAAGTGCTCAAAGGCACTCAAAGGGAAAGCAAGTAGGAAAGCGAGGGCTCAAAGGCGCGCTCGAAGAGGAAAGCGAGGGCTCAAAGGCGCGCTCGAAGAGAAAAGCAAGTGCTCAAAGGCACTCAAAGAGGAAAGCAAGTAGGAAAGCGAGGGCTCAAAGGCGCGCTCGAAGAGGAAAGCGAGGGCTCAAAGGCGCGCTCGAAGAGAAAAGCAAGTGCTCAAAGGCACTCAAAGAGGAAAGCAAGTAGGAAAGGAGGGCTCAAAGGCGCGCTCGAAGAGGAAAGCGAGGGCTCAAAGGCGCGCTCGAAGAGAAGCGAGGGCTCAAAGGCGCGCTCGAAGAGAAGCGAGGGCTCAAAGGCGCGCTCGAAGAGAAGCGAGTAGGAAAGCGAGGGCTCAAAGGCGCGCTCGAAGAGGAAAGCGAGGGCTCAAAGGCGCGCTCGAAGAGAAGCGAGGGCTCAAAGGCGCTCGAAGAGGAAAGCGAGGGCTCAAAGGCGCGCTCGAGAGAAATAAAGGTTTGAAAGCGCCCTAAAAATGATGATCAAAAGCTCGAGGGTGCATTTGAAGGGAGGTAAGGCTCGAAGGTGTTCTCGAAAAGGGAGGTAGGGTTAGGAAACGCAATACCTTGGATGGTCAAGGGCTCGAAGGCGCATTTGAAGGAGATAAGGCTCGAAGGCGCACTTGAAAGGAGATAAGGGCTTGAAAGCGTCCTAAAAATGATGATCAGAGGCTCGAAGGCGCATTTAAAGGAGATAAGGGCTCGAAGGCGCACTTGAAAGGAGATAAGGGCTTGAAAGCGCTCTAAAAATGATGATCAGAGGCTCGAAGGCGCATTTAAAGGAGATAAAAAAAACACAGAGATTTTTCAGTTGACCTAATCCTCATGGGCGGCCTGTCCAGGTTGAAAAATTTTCAAAATGAAAAATTTCAATTGGCATTTCAAGTTGGCCATTTCAAAGTTGGCCTTCCACTTGATGGATTCCGTTGGAATTTTCTGTAATGAAATTTGCAAAACTCATTGTTCAATGTCTCAAAGATGATATGCATGCATCTTTACCTGTTTTGAAATATAGGCCCCCATTTCTTCTTAGTCTTCTTGTTGCTTGATTGGGAGGACTTGCTACCTCTGATTTGGGTCCTCTTTGTCGCTTGGCTTCTAGCCCACTCGAGTTGGCCTATGTAAGTCTATTTCCAGATTTGTTTGCACAACTTAGCCTTTGTGGTGCCCATCGTGACCCACTTGCTTGCTGAAGGTTTTTTTTTTGACTCGTCAAATAATTTGAGAGGATCACTCATTACTCCTCGTTTCACTGCTAGAAACATTCGGTGTCACTTGCTGAAATGATCAAACTGTCTTTTGTAAACCAAAATGCCCCCTTGTCTGGTTGTAGGAAATTACCATCTCATTTTCTAGAATTTTTCTTCTAAACACAATGTTGCCCCCTTGTATTGGTCATTGCCCCCAAGTGTGCTTTGTCAGCTACTTAGACAAATAATGGTTTTAAGAGGCCATTCTCTCATTTCTCTCCTTTTCAGTTTGGTGAAGGAAATGGGTCTAGAATGAATCTTGAAATCTTGATCTTGCATTTTGAAAACAAAAATTATTTCGATGTGAATCTAAAACAATTTGCTTTTGAAATCTTGCAACTCCTTGGTTATTTTCTTTCTTGGAAAATAGATTATTTGCTCTTGTGTTTGGCAATGAGGTTTTCGATGAAAATGCATCATGACATGACCTTTTGTTTCAAAGTGAAGGGCTCAAGAAAAAGCTCGAGGTTTTGTATGAGTAATATTTGTCTCTTTTTAAACATTCATTTTTATCAGCATGAATAATAATGAGTAGTTTACTCTTGATGTCATGAATCTTACAAAAATGTATTCTTTGCATTTTGAGAGCATTGTTTTATTGTTCTAGGTTGCTTGCTTGCTTGATTAGAAAGGACTTCTACAGGCATGTAACGTAGGCTGTGGTTCTTGGTTATGAAAGAAAAGGTTCATAAGGCTCAAAGAGTGTTTCAGGGTTTCAAAGACTGAGGATCACTATCAACAGTTTGACTCTTGACGTCATTCATATTTTCTTTTGCCGCTCTTCTTTGATTTGCTGCTTTTTCTTTTTTATTGCTTTGCTAAGGCATACTCACTTTATCTTGGATGTCACTTTTTCTAGTGATTTGGGCATGCCCCTAGCATTTGATTTCTTGAGCTCTTATGCCTTTTTGGCTTTCTCACGGCATTTTCTCTTTTCTTATTGAAATTTTCTCTTGCCCCCCAGTGTGGGGTGTGATCCTAGTCGGGATTTGTTTTCATGAAAGAAAAATTATTCAGGCTCAAAAAGGGATCGCAAGGGATGTACTTATTTCAGAAAGTGAAAGGAATAACAAAGATGGCCTTTCCTCATTTCAAGCGCAACAGCTATGATCAATAAACTTTGACCTCATCCAATATGATGGTTTGGTCTTTGCAAAGATGCATTTCAAGGGTCATGAGCAACGAGTTCACTACATACCATTATTCATACATTTAAAAACACATGATTCAAAAGTCATGGGGTAAGGGTGTTTATTCATTTCATTTTTTTTTTTTGGTTTATAATAGTCACCTCAATGATGGAGTTGCTTGATTCAATTGTCATTCTACAAGTAGAATGTTAAAAATATCATTTTTGAAAGAACATCAATTTATTTTTGAAATCAAAACGACAGATCAAATTTTCAAAACTCCAATAGAGAAACTGATTTTGGTAAAAGGGATGAATTGAGTCTATGAGATCACGCGAGGCTTCAAAAGTGTATTCATGAGTTCTTATAAGAAAACTCTCTTAATCAGATGAATAATGCTTGGTCGTGAACATGATTGAATGACAAACTCATTATTTCATTGAAGCTTAGGAAAATAAGTTCAATAACAAAGATCTTATACCAACATGAATACTGGCATGATAACACATAAAGGGGCTAAACATTTAGTGATCATTGATTGGAGATTTCCAGAATCTTTCAATCACTCATTTTCTTGACAAGGGTATCTTTTCAGCAGTTAGTTGAAGCCATATGCAGATCATTCTTGGCCTAATATCACCGTAGCTTTTTCTTCAAGATATTTGATTTCTAGGAGTCGGTATGAAAAAATCAGCTATAGGAATGATAAGTGCCTTGACAACCACCTTCAGTGTCCTTTCCTTTTTCAGTGAAACCGTTCTTTTCAGTTGGATCAACAATTTTACCTAACCCAATGGCTTGTTCAATCCTCTCAGCTATAACAACTAAGTCAGTAAAATGTTGTGCAGAGCTTCTAACCAGGTATTCAAAGTATGGGGCCTTGAAAGTGTTGACAAATAAGTTGATCATCTCCTTTTCCAACAAAGAAGGGTTAACCTGTGCGGCAGCCTCACGCCACCTTTGAGTATATTCTCTAATGGACTGTTATTCTTCTCCATAGCTTGCAAGCTTAACCGATCAGGGCCCACGTCTATATTGAACTTATATTGCCTCATGAAGGCATCAACTAAATTCTTCCATTTTTTAACCTTGGTATTATCCAATCGCATATACCAAGTGAGGGCAGCGCCACTTAAGCTGTCTTGAAAGAAATGAATTAGCAATTTCTCATCATCAACCACCTCGGCCATTTTGTTGCAGTATGCTTTAAGATGAGTTATAGGGCATTGAGTTCCGTATATTTGACAAATTCTGGCACTCTAAAATTTTTGGGAATGACAATGTTGGGCACCAAACACATCTCGGCGGCTTTCATCAGGTCACACAAATGGTTTCCTTCAACTGCCCTTATCCTCTCTTCTAAGGCAGTCCATTTTTCCAAACCCTCTTCTTCACCATCTTGCCCTTTTGAGATTCTTTCTCGGTAGAATCAATGGTAAACAGCATTCTTGAGGGGTATGCTGGCTGGAAATGCATAGCTTGTTGAAATTCAGATGACCCCCTATTTGCCCCCAGATTCTGTGGATCGAAATGAGTTATATGCATATCATCAGGCTGAGTTATAAGTGTTGCTTTTCCGGATTTATCTCTCAAGGCTTGCTCGAGTAGACTAGTAAGCCTTGCGACTTCTTCTTTAAGATTATCCATCTCTTTTTGATGTTGGGCTTCCAACCGGGCTCTTTCTTCGTTTTCCATTTGTCTTTTTCTCGAACGGGTGTTATAGATGAGTTTCAATGGGGAACCTATATTTCAACCTGGTAATATGTAAAATCATGCAATTTATGCAAAAATATTGATAAAAAATAATAAAAAAAAAATGTGTATGAAATGCAAACTTGCCCTTCACGGGGTGACAACCTAGTAGGAAGATCCTAATTGTTGAGTGCATCAAGGGGTTGGTCATTATCTAGTTTCAAAGGGTCTCTCGCATGCTCAGTGATCGTCCATGAAAGGTCGATATGAGGCTTACAAGTAGTGTGAAGATAGAGGCCCTGAGTAATATCAGTTTGGCATATCAACCACTTCCAAGTAAACAATCAAGCGAGAGTTGGATGGTTTCACGAGTCTTACCCAGGCTAAAGCCATTGGGGTACCGTTACTCCCCCACTTATCCTAGTTTGTAAAGTGTGTGCTTCCAAAGTGATGCATGACAACATAAAAGAGGATGCATGCTAAAGCAGTAAATGCAGGAAAAATAAACAAATCAACACAAAAAAAAAATAGCAATAATAAGACAAAAGACAAAGCTTAATCCTAAGGTCCCCAGTGGAGTCGCCATCCTGTCGCACCCGACATCGCGGCGGCCACAAAATAATCTTGTTATGGAAAAAGAACAGATTCTGGCATCTTGTTCTTTTAGGGGAAAAGTTTTGTTTAAGGAGTCGCCACCTAGTATTATGGTCACTAGGAACCCTAACTGGTCAACAGAGATTCTATGGCTCGGGATTGGTTACGTAAAAGGGAAGATATTATCACCCCTTAAACGTTCTGCCTGAGGCAGACTGCATTGCTGTTTTGTCTTAAATTGCTAAATTTATTCGTTATGCTATGATGATTTGTTTATAATATTCCTGACTCTGGCGCCAGTGAATATTCGAGCTCGAATAATTCCAACTCTGGCGTTGGTAAAAATTCGTAGCTACGATAAAAAAATTAGATCAATATTTTTTATTCCTACTCTAGCTAGTGAATAAATAAAAAAAATAAATTTATTTTTACGCATGCACATATTTTTTTATTTTTCTAGCTAAATAAAATAAAATACAACGAATAAAAATAATATAAATTTAAACCGGTATTTTTATTCCTGACTCTGGCGTCAGTGAATAAACCAATAAATTTATATTTTTTTTATAAATTTTTTTATTTTTCTTTTTTACTATTTTTTTTTTTGGGCTGGGCCTGGCTCAGCCCATGTGGGGGCTGGGCTGGACCCAGCCAGCCCGGCCCGGTCACTGGCCCAAGCCAGTGACCTGGCTGGGTTAAGTCCTGCACGCGTGAAGTAACTTCACGCGTGCTGCACTGTGCGAAGGTAATTAAATTACCTTCGCACAGTATTTACAAACACAATGCAGAGAATGAAAGGTGAAAGGAAAGAGCGTACCTGCTTCGGGAGGCGAAGATGCTTGCAGCGCTGATGGATGCTTGCAGTGCTGATGGATTCACGCCTATTGCTCCCCTTTATATTCCTTTTATGTTCGCTTGTCTGCGTGTTCCTTTTGTTTTTAGCGGCTTTTGAAACCGAGAAGATGATGAAGAGGCTGGCCTGCTGGGAATTGTTTTGATTCTGGGTTTTCGTTGTTTGCAGGGACGAAGGCAATGGCAGAGCCAATACTCGTCTCTGTGTATTGCTGCTTCTTGTTCTCTCTGTCTCTCTGTGTATTATTCTTTCTCTGGATTTATGCTCTGTTTTTCCTCTGTTCTTTTCTCCAGTTTCTGGTTTTTCGTCTGGGTTTAGCTTCAGTTTTTTTTTTCTCCGTCTCTCTCTGGTTTTTTCGTGACTGGGCTTCGCTTCCTCCCCGGTTTTGCTTTTTTTGCCTCTGATTTTCGGCCCCTCCTCCTCTGTTGCTGAGGCCTTTTTCTGGGTTTTGTTTGAGTCTTATTTCCGGTTTTTTTTTGGTTCAATTTTCTCTGCTTTTGGGTTCCTTTTTCGGCTCCCCCTTTTCTTCGTTGTTCCTCTGCTTTATAGAGTCTGATCGGTGGTAACGGATGGCATGTAGAGGGACGACAACATTAAAACGTCCTTAACTGAGGTGAGCGGATGATTACTGCTCATAACTGCTGGAAACGGTCTCCGGTTAAAGAAGAAGAAGATGAACAGTGCTCTTTCAAACGACGCAGTTTTGGATATGAGGTGGCCATTTGCGTTTTGGCCCTTGAAGTTTTAAACGTTTTGTAATTAAGCCCCTATTTCACACTGTAATTGGCCCCCTGCATTTGCGCGCAATTTTCAATGTAGTCCTTGGATTTTAATTTTGCAATTTTTACCCCAAACTTTAATATCTCTTCAATTAAGTCCCTGAATAAGTTAATTTAATTAAATTCAAAGTCCAATTAAGTCTAAAACTTATCAATTCTCAATTAAACCCTTAATTGGATTAATTAAATTAATTCCAAGCTCAATTAAGTCTCAAAACTTATCAATTCTCCAATTAAACCCTTAATTGGATTAATTAAATTAATTCCAAGCTCAATTAAGTCTCAAAACTTATCAATTCTCCAATTAAACCCTTAATTGATTAATTAAATTAATTCAATTAAAAGATTAATTTCAACGTTTAATTAAATA